>CM054120.1:88593413-90993413 GCA_028673005.1 Tanypteryx hageni
AAAATAAAAATGACTACCTAGGATTCGACAGACAGAGTCAGAATCGGGTACTGACCCACCGAATTGTCCTTTTTCTTTCTTAGATTTTTAACCCAGGTATTGCCAACTTAAACTTTCCCACCAAACTATCATGACCCGCTCAAAGTAAACACATCGGCAATTAATGAGTGAGAGAAGAAATTTAAATTGTATCGTCTCATAATTTAATAAGATTTTGGAACACATATTATCCCTCTTCCATTTTCTAAATGCAAAGGAGAAAGGAATTTTGTATCATTGACTTCAATATCAATTTTCAGCACAAAATAAAAACAAAATTGTACTTTCAACTCACAATTTTCGCCTTTAGAGAGTTGAAAATGTACTGAAATACCCAAATCTTTAATAAAATTGATTCTCAATCCGCCTCTCGTAGGTTTCCGACTTAATAGGTTCAAAATATAAGAAAATTGGTTCCGAGGAGATTTTATTCCGGCATTCAATGTTTTCTGCTTCTGCCTTTGAGGAGCTGTACTATATTTTTTTTAATCCGTTTTCAAATAACCTCATCAATTTTTAATTATAGCATAGTTTAAATTTTGGTATCAGTTGAAATTTTGGATTTACGCTTCATATAAGTTACATGCAACAAAAGAACGTCGAAAATATCCACCATATAACCAAACAGCATCAGCTTCGTTCAGTTCAACTTCGGTCCTCGCAGAGCTCGTATGCAGTGTTAGCTCGAGTGTGACGTCGTGCCGATTGAAGATGTCGTCATCCGAGGTATGTATGGTCCAGTTCAGATTATTCTAATTATTAACAGCGATTTCTAATAACCATAATTCTATAATTAGGTTACATTAATTTAAAAAGAATACACAATAAAGGATTGTCTATCTAGTTATTTATGGCAGCTGTCTACTTTCCTGCCAAGAGAGCGAAATCAGGAACTCACACAAAATTGTTTTTCAGGTACGAAACTTTCTGTATCGCCATTTCAGTGTTGCCATAGAAAATGTTTTATATTTCATTTCTCCCACACTGTCAGACTATATTCTCAGGAAAGGATCGCTTAGTTTTTTATTTCCACTCTAGCTAGGATTAAGAATTTCAAAGTTATACAACTTTCTGGTAAATCAATTTTAAAATTATCTTAAAATCTCCATATTCAGTTAATGTACTTTTAGTAAAAAAAAACTCAAGTGAATAAATTCTCAAAATAGAACTACTTACTTTGAGATATTTAGCTAGCTTTTGTAATGCCTAATAATTGCATATTAGCACACATAGTATGGGTCCGTTTAGACTCCGAGCACGGGCGCGACGGCGCCCTTTACGCCATAGCAGTTACGCTCCTAATTCAAATTCCCGCTATCTTAAGGTACTGTACCGCCTGGAAGCAACTAGCGCTTCTAGTGGTGTAACTGAGAAAATCACAAGAAGATCAAAATCCGTGCTCTCCAAAGTTATCTTTATCTACAAATATTAAATTAAATCTTCCCAGCACATAAAAATAGCTATTATTTATTTTTTTTCACATTTTGGAAGTTTTATTCTTCCAGGACGCATTTTCCTTTGGTGCCCTTAAAGTAAATAACTAAATAACTAGTAAATAACTAAATAAAGTTAATAAAACCGTTAAAATTTAAAATTAATATCAAGCTCTATTAGTCCCCCGAGATTTTTATTGATATTAAATTTAGTTTGCGTAGGAAATGAGGAATTATTAAAGAAGAGCGGCGTGAACAATTTAGTTAATTTAACCTATGAAATAACTGAACTTTCCACCACAACGGCTGAATTAATATTTTTTAAATAACTGAGGATAGTATTTGTTAATTATTAATGCGTAGCGTAAATTTATAAATGAATGGCCTTTTTTATAGCCAATTTTATTAGCAATGCATCTAATTTTGCTTTCGTGCATGTAGTAATCGACCTCTCTTTGATATGAAAAGATGAAAAAGCATTACTTGAAAACAAATATTGTTATTTTTCCCAGCAACCAACCGATTTTAATGGAGGAAAAGATTTTAAAAACTATTAATTAAACGACATCAACCTTCACAGATGTTTTTGAAAGTTCACAATCCACATTGCGTGAATTTCCTATTCTTTACGGTAGGTTATAAACGCAACACCCATCTACCGGGGTAGAATGGAACTAACACACTCATATAAGAAAAGGCGTTATCATGACATTTCTCATTTAGCGGGTCTAAATAGCATTTCTTATTATGATTAATTATTGATATTTGTAATTTTAATGATAAAATATTTTTATATTAAGTTTAATTATCTCCATAAATCCTTTATAAAATTCGTTTTTCTAATGCTAGCATTTAAATCGAATAAAGAAAATTTTACCATAACTGCAATTAATATATTAAAAATAAATCACATTTAAAAGCCTAGAGCTGAATTTGTCGCTTCAGTTAGCTATAAATACCTAATTATTGCCCATAACATAGACGAGTCCTATATTTTGGAACGTAGAAAGGGCCATTAGCTGAAAAGCCTTAAATTATATTACAATTTCAATGTATCATTGCAGCCTAGAAATATTACATCTCTATGATAAAACAAGCGCTTCCAAAGTAAATAATAAATAAAATTATAAAATTAATGTCTCGCATTCATAAAATGTTGTTTTTGGCTACCAAGTACATCTGCTTATATGTACTTATGTCGGAATGCATTTAAAATTATAATTTTATTAATTGTCTGTTGAACGTAGAAGTATTTTCTATTGGTGGTACATAAACCGCATTGTTTTGCCGCCAGATCCTATCAAATAGTCGGTTGGTTCTCCTCTGTCACGTGCTCAAGGAGCTCAGGTCACGTGGTAGCATGCTTCGCTGAAATGCTGAAAGCAATAACACTCGCAGCATGGTAGTGTCGGCCTCACACAAGTCGTGAGAGCGTCGTGGGTTGGCGTACGCCCGTCATCAACATTTATTCCGTGCTTCGTGCTCTCAGTGTTATTTACTTTCAATTAAAATATCTCAAAAGGACCAGATGTAAGTTTGCCTGGCCACGCACAGCCTTTATTTTACGGCTAATCGTAAGACAATATTTTTAGGATACCTTTGTTACACCTTTGTGCGCATAGTAAAATGTTTCCAGTTATCGATTGAAGTATCTTCCTGGCCTTAGCCGACTACTATTTATCCCCACTGCTTTGGAAGAGGACACAAATTTTTAAATAAGGTAAGTGTCATAGCATATTCTTGGGTTGTTTTGTACCATCTTCAAAATCAAAGTGAGTTGATTCTAATATTTAAAATGCTTAGTACACCCCTCCCTTAAATATATCATCCGATACTTGATTCATTTTAAATATTTTAATTCCAGTCACAGCATAAACGATATAAATTAACTTCCTAGTTTTGTAATCTTTTTATAATAGAGGAACTTAGATATTGTTTGTTCGTAATATACCTTCATGTATTGTCGTTAATATTTTTACCTAGTTGGTTTACTTCTTTTATTGACGATGATTTAAAATTAAATCAACCGAAAGAGCGTCGTAACTTGTGCGTCATAAGTTACCGTTAATTTTTCGAGGATTAATTGCCGTCTTTTACCGGAATTTTAAAAAGGTTAGTTTATTTTACACAAATTATTTTTTTAGTAAATTGCTTTTTACTTGTTTAAGAAACGGAGACCCATTGGCTTCTGAGACCTACTTCTATAGAGTTAACATTTTATGTTTTTTATTATACTTATCCCCTACTTTCTAAACATTTCATCAACGATGGAGGAGCGCGCTAAGACCACTGTGGATTGTATGCGGAAAGAAAACAATTACATTTCGGGTGCACCACTTTCACAACTATGGCCGTAGTTGCCATTACATGGTATTAGTTACGAAAGTTATATACCATTGAATTAAACTCTATAGATAAACAGGCACAGCTCCCGTCCGGTACTTATTGGTATCTTTAATTACGATAGTTTTATTGGAATATAAGGCGGATAGTAGCAATTATATTAAGGAAATAGTGCATAATATATAGAGTATTTTGTAATAATATTAAGGCTGCGTCTAGATTTCCATAGTTCAAAGCATTTTGAAACTACCAATAAATTTATACAGAATAATGAGTAAATATTTAGCGCGAATTAATGCTGAGTTTACCGGAATTTATATTTACGCAAACAAACGTCTTTTTATAACACTTACTCATTCTTAGAAATTTTGATTACCCGAGAATGACGCTGCAGGCACTCAAAGCGAAACTTTTATAAAAATGAGTTATCTTCTGCCGATACTGTGATAAAAAAAATGAAGGTTGTCATATAATTGAAGCTACATGTTCTGCGAAAAAGTCACTCCTTCGATTGCAGTTATTTTGATTTAGTTTTTGTGCGCTACAATTTAGCCCGGCATTACGTGAAGAATGTGGGTCGGGAGAATACACAGAAAACGGTTTTTAAAGAATTCGATCCAAGATTTCTCGACTTTGAGTGCTTCAGTTGAGGATGTTTTCATGTTCGAGAAGTAGATTGGTGTGGGGGGGAAACGACCCTGGCACAGTAAATGAGGCAAATGGCCGTTGGGCAGATGGAATGGAATTTCGCTATGTAATTGTGTTAACGTCATACTTGTCCGAAGACGTCATTTTCTCCTTCTGGATGATGTAAGGTGGCGAAGACCAGTACCGCTTCACTTTGAATTTTTTGTCACATTTTATCCATCCTCCTTTCTGAGTTTCACGCGTTTCGTGCTCCACTCTCTTTCAACGTAACCGGTTTGACCACGATATAAAAGACTAGAGAAAGCGGATGTCTGTTCCTCATCCTTCGGCGTGTGATGATGATTATAATCAGTATGCCATACTAATTTCTTTAAAACTCTAATTAAGGGGAGAGTGTAAATGAAGTCTTCGAGGTAAAATCAGAAAAAAACCACATTTATGAACCTAGTCAAAATCTGTTGCTCGCTCTCAAGGTCACTTAAAGTTGCCCTGGGTGTGTTCAGGGATAGCGGGTTGGAAGGACAAGCGGGAAATATTCTTCGAACGAGTTAGGTTTTTTATGAGCTGTGTCTGCGCTTACACACATACACGCTTTGTTGATAATTCTTATACCTCATAAATACTTTCCTATATTAATGAATTGAAAAATCTTATGTGCATTCATTTGAGGATACATTTCGTTGTATTACTCCATTTCGGTAGATTGGGATCTTTGACATACAATTTCTTCTAAAAGATTTCCCTAGCGATGCAAGTTATTACGCAAAATGGCGCCGTAATATGTTTTGTACAGCAGGTATTAACTAGCAACACAAATTATTTTGAGAAAACTAAATACAGGTTTGCCTCGAGACGCGTCGAAGATGCGTTCATAGGAAACGTATCTCAAAAAAAGTATCTCGAGAGGCATTTTTCAATATAACCCTATGTAATAATGATTAATGTTCCCAGCTCGAAAATTTTAACTTAGTCGTAACCTAAATCGCTCCTAATATAGTTTCCGTTGTCTGTATTTTTGTCTTTCTGTATGTAATACTTTTTAATCGAGTATATCTTAAAAACGGTAAAAGATAATGGTTCGAAATTTTCCAGGAATGCTTTATTCGCATATTAAAAGCGGCTGTCGAAATAAATGTGGAAAGACGACCCGGGTTCGATTTCAAGGAATTATTTCTATTTCTCATAAGGTAACGCGTAAAAATAGATTTTTCGACGTGCAGACTTTTATTCTTTTGGAAAATATAATTAGAAAAACTGACCTACGATCGTCCGATTTGAACTGTTAAAAAAACTTAATAAAGTTTCTTATTCTATTAATCTTTTTTACCTACAACCCAAAAGTCGCTCGTATTAAACGTTTAAATCGTATATTTTGGAGAAATATTGCAATTTTAACAATAACTGTCTTGACGGCTATGTATTTGTTAAAACTCGAAACTCGAACCTAAATGTCTTCCCCTCCTTCCGTCTCCTACCTCAAAATGTGTATATCTTGACAGCAGACTGCTGCGGGAAATAAAGTCAATATAAATAGTGATAGTTAAAATAATTTACTATCACTTAAAACTTTAACTTCCGTTTTTTATTAAATTTTAACTGTCGTTTTTGACGGGAAATATACTAGTATTGATATTATTGGCCATAGTTTGTGCAAATAATATTTACGTATTAAATAACAATTAAAATACAAATGCCGAAATTACTCAGATATATAGAGACCAGTTTCATCTAGGTTAAATACTTGTTCAGATAAGTAGACTCCTTCTCTGATAAGTTCTTTAAAAATAGAAAAATAACCCGTAGCAACTTCCGTCCCACGCTGTTTTTTTCAATGCTATTCTCAACTTCAAGTTTTATTTCAAGGTAAATTGCCCGTTTACCCTTAGATGCAACTTTAATCTTCTTTTCTGGCGTGAGAGTTATTATTTGATACACAAAAATAGTGATCACAAATATTGCAATGAAAAACCGATGGATGCGAACAATACAAGATAAAGACTAATTGAGTTAGCTTGAGCAATCTACAGCGCATCCACGTATTAATTATGAGCTCTAATCTTTTGTAACTTCTCTGTGGTTCTTTGCCGTCTTTGCTTACATCTTACAATTAGTTGTTTCTTTTTTCTTCTTTCGGTCTGCCCCTTAGTACAACCTTCAATCAGTTCAAAATACCTTCTAATTCTCATGCGTTGGATGGCGACGACGTATTCAGTGAATATATATGCTCGAAAATCGGCATAACCGAAAAATACGCGCTTATGGGTTTAAATGCCACGGAAAGATCACGCTTTAGGGGCTAATCCTTGTTGCGAAGAACATTAATGTGAGTCATATCATTGGGAGAAACAAAAGGTCACGACAATGAAATATTTAAATTGTCATGTTAGCGAGGGAAGACCACGTATCTCAAATTCGGTGGCCAAAATTTTATTAGCAAAAAAGCGCATCTCGGATGAGCGTATCTCGAGGGATACCTGTAATGAAAGCAGTTTAGTTTTTGGAGAGTGAAGGAGATGTGTTTAACAAACACGAGTGCTCTCCACGTTCTATCGTGCTTCTTCAGACGGGTAATATAGGAATTGGTGGCGGATTCGACCCCTCCCCCTTGGACGACCCCATAGCCCTCCACTGGGTGCATTCTTAAATTCATTCCGCGCAAAATTCCTTTTTTTCTACACGAAGATTAAGTCTGTATAGCGAAGGAAAGAAAGATTCTGATAGGGGTATAGATTTTCAAAATATAGGGTCGTCGGAAGAGGTGGATTCAAGAGAGGGAGGGGCGACTGGGGCGATCGACCCCCCATTTGGAAGTTTCTGGATCAGCCACTAACAGGAGTAAAGAGTGCGATTCAAGGGAGGAAAGTAAACCTTACGAGATAGAGTTAGTTATTGGAGCGAAGTGCAGTTGCAGTTTCGTTTCTAACAAATGAGTTCAGTCGTGCGAATGCAATTATGGAAGAGTACCTATTAAAGATCATGAAAGGTCCAGGCAAAGATATATTGTAATAGTTGTCAGGATTTTCAATGAGATATACATCGTTCAAAGATCAAAATTAGACGTTAAAATAATGTAACAACTTGTATGTATATTAAGTAGAACATATTCCAACTGCCAACTATCCCACGTAATGGCGGCAGGCCAAAATTATAAAAGTTAACGCGAGAATTTATATTTTCCAATTTGAAAAATCTCAATTATTACTTTTTTATTTTACATTTAATAAATTCTGAAATGTAATTCATAGTAATGTCTGCAATAATAAATTAAGTCAGCAGGGTGAATATATCATACTTAAAAACGCAAATAGAATATCATCCGTGTATATATTTACATTAATGGTGATGTATAAATTATGACTTAAACGTATTCCTGTAAAATGTTAATAATTGCATGAATAAGTGAAAACATTAAGGCATGTATGCTTATTATTGATAAAATACACAATTTTTATAAGTATCATTATCACGATAACGGAGTAACAGCATATTGATAAAAAGATTTCCAATCTGCGATTTAAGTTTTTCCTTAGGTCTTAACGTGATTTAAATTGTCGAATCTCACAAGTTAGACCACAGAATCGAATTTACCAAAATAACCGGCCTTGGTAGAGGGGTGGTTAGCGTTAGCGGCTCCCAATGCTAGGGTCGCGGGTTCGAATCCTGCCGAGGGCATGACTGTATGTGTTCGCCTTTGTTAATGTTATTATGCTCATTGTAAAAGGCCGTTAACGGCTGTTTATGAGCTAATATAAAATAAATAAATAAATAACTTCGAATCTTCTTCTTCTCTACTATATAACAAACAGTATTACTCTCTCGCAACGCACAATAACGACACAATTATAAAATAAACTTTCTGCATCATATTTGTATCGTGTGCATTGGATCCAAACAAGGAAAGAAGACCGAAGGCCATTCGTCTGTAATGTTTTCTTTCCTGGGCTAAGGTGGAAGGGGTGTGGGGAAGGCGGCGTCCCTCGGCTGAAAGGGAGTTCCATCTATGGAGAGCCAGAGAGAGGTAGCGGTAGGACGGGCGAAGGGAGAGAGGAGAGAGAATAATGGGAGTGAGACTGGAGGGCATAGGAGTCCCGAGGGGAAGAGGAGAGACTATAAAAGGAACGGGAGAGAGAAGTGGAGAGGAAATAGAGAGAGAGTAGTGGAGAGGAGGGAGGAGAGAGAGAGGAGTGGAGGGAAGAGAGAGGAGTGGAGAGGAAAGAGAAGAGTGGAGAGGAGAGAGGAGTGAGAGAAGGGAGAAGAAAAAGGAGTGGAGAGGAGGGAAGAGAGAGAGGAGTGGAGGGAAGGGAAGAGAGAGAGGAGTGGAGAGAATGGAAGAGAAAGAGGAGTGGAGAGAAGGGAAGAGAGAGAGGAGTGGAGAGAATGGAACAGAGAGGAGGAGAGAGAGGAATGGAGAGAAGAGAAGAGAGAGAGGAATGGAGAGAAGGGAAGAGAGAGAGGAATGGAGAGAAGGGAAGAGAGAGAGGAGTGGAGAGAATGGAAGAGAAAGAGGAGTGGAGAGAAGGGAAGAGAGAGAGGAGTGGAGAGAAGGGAACAGAGAGGAGGAGAGAGAGGAATGGAGAGAAGGGAAGAGAGATGAGTGGAGAGGAGGGAGGAGAGAGAAGAGTGAAGAGAAAGGAAGAGAGAGAGAGGAGTGGAGAGGATGGAGGAGAGAGAGAGGAGGGAGGAGAGAGAAGAGTGGAACAGTAGAGAGAGAGGAGTGGAGAGGAGGGAGTAGAGAAAGGAGTTGAGAGAAGGGAGGAGAGATAGGAGTTGGGGAAGGAAAAGAGGGAGGAGAGAGACAGGATTCGAGGGAGGAGAGGTCTAGCATAAACACGGGGTCGGTCGGGAATGTCGCGATGTTTTAGAGAGTGAGTAAGGAGAGGGAGCGAGGGAGGAGGATCATTGGACTGCGACGGGGAGAATAAGCGAAGAGAAAGAGCTGTCCAGGTACACGGTAAAAAGAAACCGAAGACGGATGCTGGGATGCAATTTTCCTTTCTCTCTCTCTCCTTTTTTGTATTTTCCGCATCCATCCTCTCCACCACTCATCCCCCTCTACTTTACCCCGTGGCCAACATTTATTTACGTGTGCAATCTTTTTATGTGAGAGGCATCCATCGCTTGCTACGAAACTTTCTGTCTCTTAGCGTTTTTTTCATAATGAATCATTATCTATCCCCGTCGCTTCTGTCTTCCTATCTCCTCAAAGTATTTTATTTCTAAGTTCAGAGTAAAATAAAAAATAACTCCGAGTCATATTAAGTATAGGGTCTAATCAGAGCCGTCTCAAAGAACCGCGGGGCCCCGGGCGAGAGGGTATCCACGGGGCCCCCTATTTATACACATCAAATTTCTCATTTAATTGCAATTTTATTATTGTTTTCAAGTTTATGTTGTTTTTTCTCCTAAAATACAGTAGGTGAAATATATTTTTAAAACCATTAATTGTTAAGGTTTGCACAGATTACAATTTTCAATGTTTATTTTTCTAGCTTTAATATGCGCAAATCTGTCGATAATTATTGATTTTTCAATCTCATCAACTTATCAAATTATATATTACATATTTATTTTTCTATATTTAGTAATTGGAAATTAATGAGAAAAGTATACGAGTATATATAAACAGTATACGAGTAAACGAGCACCTATCTCCTCTTCTCGAGACAATTTCTCGAATACAATTTCTACTATAGCTCCTCATAGACGCGGGGCCCTCATAGGCGCGGGGCCCTGGACGACTGCCCACCCAGCCCCCCCCCCTTAAGACGGTTCTGGGTCTAATAAAAATAAATGCTGAGCGAGACCCGTGCGGCAATTCGAATCGCTAAGTTGTTTCTTTGAAGATGTTTATCACTTAATTTCAGGAGAATATTATAGAATGAAGCGTGTCAAGTTAAAAAGTAAAAATAGCGCACAACTTCCTACAAATCAAATCGTTCGAAATCAAGTCAGTTTGCGAGAACTTACATTTTCTCCGCTCACCTAAGCAAATTGACGCAATTTTACGACGGCGCGGATGAAAATACACTAGCCCGCGGGCCATATTTCGAGGACTTCCGCCGCAAATGATCATTTTGTTTTGCACGTGTAGGAAAAATTAATAAGTTTGGTCTCCTTCAAATTGTTTTTGAAGTATGGATTTAATTTGAGTCGGTCTCTTGGCTCTTGTTCCTCTAAAGAGTGAAGAAATCTTTGAGAAAGAAAAACAAAATCTAATAATGTTCAAAAGAGTTGAAAAGGAATAGCGAGAGCGAATGCTGTTCGAAGAATTTTATGAGGAGACAAGGTTTGTGGATTTGTGTCTCCTAATTTTTGGGAAACCTAGATTTAATCTGGATTTGCGTGTGAGAAAAGAAAAATTAATTATTGCGGGTAGGCTGGTTTTGTTCCGGTCTTCGCCACACATGAGGTATTTACCCACTTTCTGCATGGCCCGTCAATTCGGATTCGGGAAATATTTTTCGATCTTATCAATGTGGGATATAGGATACAGCTGAGTTAAAAAAATCAACTATCGTAAAACATAATTGGTTTTTCGAAGTTCCTATGTGTTTTAAGCCGATAGTCAAACTAGCTCGTGTATTTAGACGCGAGGGTTTTTAATATCAATATTGTTTGGTTAGCTCATTACTGTGATTCTGTTATTCAATTTCCCTTAT
The DNA here is from genome assembly GCA_028673005.1 of Tanypteryx hageni. Lineage (NCBI taxonomy): Eukaryota > Metazoa > Arthropoda > Insecta > Odonata > Petaluridae > Tanypteryx > Tanypteryx hageni. Next base: position 88,604,536 of record CM054120.1, read on the forward strand.
TCGTTACACTACATGAAACTATTTAATTTATTTTCGAAATACTATAACGGATGAACAATATATCTGTTTCTTTTTTTGATCGACTTTGTCAATTATTTTATTAAATTGGAGAATTATTTCATAATTGGACATATTTTTACTCTTTCTTTAAATTATAGCGGCTCATGTTGATGCGTCACGATACATGAGTTTCTCTAAGTGATACGATTATTTTCAAGAATGAAACATTAAGGCGATGTGGGCAGTGACATCTGCGCGTGTGTAGGAAGAGGAAGTCATTGCTAACACTTTTGTGAGGTAAAAGAAGGACTAAGGCAAAAAGCTACTAGAGAAAACTAGAGTACTAAGAATCCTCGGAGACTGGACATCCACTGCCACTCTTTCTCATTCTTACCCATTTCCTTTAATCTTTACCAATAATTGCCGGAATCTGTCCAGTAAAGATAAACTTCAGGAGCTTCAAAAAGAATTGGAGAAGATCAAGTGGGTTATTCTAGGGCTTAGTGCGGTAAGAAGAAAACACGAAGGCCTCATAAAACTAAAGAGTGGACATCGTTTCTATTATCGGGAAACAAACACGAGAAGAACAGGAGATGTTGGATTTATTGTTCGCAAAAAATTGAAAGGTAACATCGTTGAAGTAATTCATCCGAGCGATGAGCTAGAACAGTGCTTCAAATAAATGTGACAACAAATGCAAATAGTTCAAGTCTATGCACCAACAATTTCAATTCGAAAGTAGGTGATAAAAGGAAGGTGATAGCGCGGTTCGAAAATGAGGCTTTGATTAAAAAAGCGTGGAGATCGACTTGTAGATTTTTCTGACTGTACCAACCAATCTATAATTAACCCATTTTTTAAGATGAACCCATATAGGAAATGGAATTCTAAGAGAAATAACAGTAGCAAAAATGATATTGACTACATGATAAAAGGAATATGGTATAAGACTAATCTGTCCTCAAACAATTTAGAACTGGGACCGACCATCGGTTGGTATGAGAAAGGATTAAATTCAATTCTAAGCTGTGAAGAAGAAAGCTGGTAAGAAAGCTTAAGCCCACACAAGTACCTATCAAAAGAAAGGAAAAATAACTGCATCTGGAACTAAAAACTCGATTCAGTGCACTGAAAAACCAAGAATCCGAATCAAAATTAATAAAGATAATTAAAGAAACCGCTGAATAAATTAGTGCCAATACAGAAAAAAAAAACAATCTATAATTAACCCATTTTTTAAGATGAACCCATATAGGAAATGGAATTCTAAGAGAAATAACAGTAGCAAAAATGATATAGACTACGTGATAAAAGGAATATGGTATAAGACTAATCTGTCCTCAAACAATTTAGAACCGACCATCGGTTGGTATGAGAAAGGATTAAATTCAATTCTAAGCTGTGAAGAAGAAAGCTGGTAAGAAAGCTTAAGCCCACACAAGTACCTATCAAAAGAAAGGAAAAATAACTGCATCTGGAACTAAAAACTCGATTCAGTGCACTGAAAAACCAAGAATCCGAATCAAAATTAATAAAGATAATTAAAGAAACCGCTGAATAAATTAGTGCCAATACAGAAAAAAAAAACAATCTATAATTAACCCATTTTTTAAGATGAACCCATATAGGAAATGGAATTCTAAGAGAAATAACAGTAGCAAAAATGATATAGACTACGTGATAAAAGGAATATGGTATAAGACTAATCTGTCCTCAAACAATTTAGAACCGACCATCGGTTGGTATGAGAAAGGATTAAATTCAATTCTAAGCTGTGAAGAAGAAAGCTGGTAAGAAAGCTTAAGCCCACACAAGTACCTATCAAAAGAAAGGAAAAATAACTGCATCTGGAACTAAAAACTCGATTCAGTGCACTGAAAAACCAAGAATCCGAATCAAAATTAATAAAGATAATTAAAGAAACCGCTGAATAAATTAGTGCCAATACAGAAAAATTAATAAGTTGGATTTCGCAACGTATGTAATCCGATGGACCACAATTAAGTCGTCGGAGAGATAATCGGTCAGATTATTGAGCATGAGTAGCCTCTCTGCGCGTGTTTCATCGACAACGGAAAAGCTTTCAAATGGATACGAACTTCGTTTTTGTTAAATGAAGCTAATAAACAAGGATTAGAAGAAACAAATATTACTTTAACCAAGAATATCTGGAATAATGCCTAATGCGTCCATACAGCTGCATGAATTGCCTTTAAGACTGAAAAGGGAGTGGGACAAGTGGATACCATGTCTCCTAATTTATTCACAACAGGACTGCAGGAAGTGTTTAGAAGGACAGATCTGGAATAAAAACTTACATATATAAATCGAGAACATCTGGGCTTCACTGATGCGGGAACCCTAGAAGAGCTCCATAGAAGAACTGAGGAATTGGAGCGGACAAACCGAAAAGCTGGGACTAATTAAAACTGAATAATACTAAGATCATGTACAACTCCTTCACAAATCCTCAGAATTTATATATCGATGGAGTAAAACCCGAGGATGTGATAATCTATGTTTATTTTGGTCAAATAATCACTACAGACGGATCTCTTTCTTTAAAAATCAGCAGGTGAGTTAAAATGCATTGCATTCGGACGAGATTCATATCAAAATAAAATATCCCGGCCTTCCTTAAGAGGAGATTGCACGGTCTTGTGTTTCGTCTGTTCTTACCTACGGAAGTGAAACATGACCGTGAATGCTAAAATGGTTCAGTGGCTGACTTCATCAGCTTCTTGTGACAATTTATCATAATCTTCAGGTCGAGATAGGCCTTTTCCCTCGCCTCCATCTTCGCTGCACTTGTGCAATGGAATCCTACTCCTCAAATATCGATGCAATCCTTGCATGCTAACTCGTAGTCAACCTATGCACATCTTTTATCTCATCGACTGGCATGTACCTTCAGGTGCCAATGATTGGCATATGGTGTCAGAATATCTTAAACTTATAAGTATGATAGAACACTCTGAAAACCATAATGCAATATCATTATATCTTCGGAAGTTATCAGCAAAAATAGGGAGTAACTTATCAAATATCCCGTGTATTAGAGCCCTGAAAGTCTTAGAAATTCGGTTCAAATTCGGAACAGGATGAGAGATTTCATTCGAATCATACAATAATAATCCAGTACTTTCTTTGAATATCACAGCTTTATCCATAATGCATTTAAAAATTCTTTTACGTTAATTCATGTATATTTTTATCTATCACAGTCTAAATTGGTAGTTGATAATAATGAGGAACGTTTTCGCATCAGTAAAATTGCGGCTGTTGATTTCAATACGTCCATATTTCAGTCGGTGTGAAAATAATGGCCCTGCTCGGCTGAATGAAGAAATAAAAACAACGTATTGCCACATATTATTTATGAAAAATAAATCAATTGGTCATCGGAGAACATATAAACATGAAAGTAACTTTTGAGAAATGAGATCATATTTACCAGTAGTAAAAGACTAAAGAATTCTTTTTCCAAGCGCAACGTGCAGTTCAGACGAAATAAAAATAGCGTCAGAAGTTTGTATCTCGCTTCACCAGTAGATATATTATAGTCTGTAAAATATTACCATTACGATCGCATTTCACATTCAGGCAATCCTACGTCTCATAAGATAGTATGATTTATTATTTAAGCTTCAGTGGTCTATATGTAAGTATAAATAAACATACTAGAATGAGTTCCAAACAAACAGGAGACTTATAACTCCCAACTAAAGACTCAGGAATCGGAAACGTTGATGTATAATGACCGGTATAAAACGTAATGTTTCCTCTATTTTTTTAAGTCCTACATAGCTGGCCAAACTTCGTGAGCAGCAGTGATAAGCCGCTGCGCAAAACAAATGTGTGCCCTTAAGTTGAGGGTTCGATGGGCTCCCTACGAAGTGGATGAAGATTTTTCTGTCTATGAGTGATGCCACGGGTGAAATAAATATTTTTCTTTTTAGAAAAGAGACGTTCTCAGTGATTTTTCATATTATATTTTCTGAGTTGTGCGCGGCAAAAAAGTGGCTGTGCGCGGAGGGAAAATAGCCGTAATTTTTACCAATAATAATAATAATTTTTTACCGATAAACAGAGTGCCGACGCTGGCACTTTTGATAGGGGAAATAGATGCCGATAAGGTACGTCGCGAACTGTTATAGGTCACTACTCACTGATTGAGAAACACTAAAATACACTATTTCCTGAAAAATATCCTAAATCTTGACAAAAACATACTCGAGTCAGTTCAAGTCCTCTAACATCGATGCTTATCTGCGGCGAATCTTGGGAATAAGAACGCTGGTCATAAACCATCATCAACTCAAGAAATCATTCCGAAAATTATGGTATCGAGGTATCTAAAATTACATTTCATACTACAGATGCAACAAAAACAATATCTTGCACTGTTCGACGTCTTAGCATCCTCTGGCGTAGCGGTCCCGCGCACCTGCAGTTATCAATAAATGCAGCCTTAGATGTTCATAAAATAATAATCTCATTAGATATGCGCATAAACATGTTTCTTGCATCCTTCTTCATGACATATAAACAAAACGTCGGACTGCTCAAGATCTGTGATAGGCAATACCTCTACTAGAAGTAATAACACGCTTCAACAAGATCAGTTTCCTATTTCTCTAGATTTCGATTATGAAGAATGAGCTGGTATAGTTGCCACCAAATGATGGAAACTGAACTTTTAGTAAAAGGACCAAACATTCATCTCATGAGAAGTACCAATTTTGAAGTATATTAAAACATTGGTTTCAAGGATATATCTGGATGACATCACTCAATCAGGACTGGATATCAAAGTTGAAATTTCAACTTCCTAACCTATGGTAGAATTTCCTTAAATTCTGTATTTAGAAATATTTTCAAATACAGTGAGATACAGAAAAATTTAAATTATGTCGCTCCATCCTAGCTTCCACCTTACTAGAAACAAAAATTGAAATTTCAAACTACAGCGTGATTGTGGGACTCCATATGGTGTCTTTTAGCGGTGGGTGGTCAAATCTTTCACCCTATAAAGGGTTTTTGGATCAATTCCGGATCGATGCCACGCATTAAACCTTCACAAATTATATTATAGTACCCAAGTAGTATGTTGTAAATCAAATCAACATTGTGGTGAGGAATTACTCTAAAAATTGTGGCCTATCTTCTATTTATACGGGAGAGATACCACATTAATTGCTGAGGAAGGCAAAACCAAAGAGATGGAAAAAATTGCGGCCCGCTTTATTGCAAGCTTTGTTTTACTATATGCCTGGGTCGAATTCGTTATTTCTACTCCTAATTCTTAGAATATAACTAGTTACCTATATAAGATAACATGATTTAAACGAGTGATGTTCACCTTTAAGAAAAAAATTTTCGCCAAACATAAGAACCACATGTGACGCAAATCGTGCAATCTCAGGTTTCTTGTGTGACTAAACAACACTCCCTTCAACCAGCTCGACTGTTAGCTAGATTTCTAAATATAACAAGTAGGGCATCTCTCCTTGTGAGGCATCTCTAGCCGCATTACCTTATAAACTTTTACTGCATTTGCTATAATACCCCCTTCTCACATTTTTGTTATTCATCTCTGCTTTATTAATATTTTGAAGCAACAATTGCGCTAATCAACGAATTAAATCTTACATTTATTATTATACATGTGAAGAAAAGCAAAGTACATATAAACGATTATAGTACTACAATGGGTGTTAATTGTACTGCGTAACAATTAGCAAAACTCGCCTATAGACCCAGAATGAAAGACTACGATCTTTCCAGTCTATAGAAATGCGGTGAATTTCTTTTGCAACCATGATCCATATACTGGTTTTTGACGTTCCGTTGCTAACTGGGAGTCGACGCCCTTCTCTCCTATTATAAAGAGGCCATTGTTCGAAGCGGGAAATTTCGAAAATAAGAATACGAAAAAAGTCGCATGGCTGTACTAAAGGCATTGTTAATGTGAGTCTAGCTAATTAATATATATAAATTGCCATATTTTAAGAATGTTTTTTGTTAAACGCCTTAAAAAACAATTATTTATTACTAAACCTAGGTGTAATTAAAGAATCTATTCTTTATATTAACTTTTCTCTGTTGTACACGTCTAGGGTCTGAGTTTGATGAAGTGAAAGTCAACGAAATTGAAATGGCTGGAAGAGAGTTTTCTAGTGAATGCCTTTTTTCCTACATTGGATAGACAAATTTGAAATATGTAGACGAGGTGAAATCCATTTGTATTTCTTACTAAAATATTTATTATGGAACTATCAGTAATTTCAGTGAAGGCACAGAATTTGCTGGAACACTATCCGTTAGATATGGAAGAAACATATCTAGAAGAATGCTTTCATTTTCGTGATTATCTAGCTAATAGTTCCGCCACAAGTGAATATAAAACTACTTCACTCCTGATCCTCTGCACACTTATTCGAGAAAACCATATTCATTCGGTCTTTCCAAACACTGACATTGCATTAAGAATATTTTTGTGTACAGCGGCAACAAATTGCAGTGCAGAACGATCGTTCTCCACGTTGAAACGAATTGAAAGCTATTTACGATCAAACATGGCCCATGGTCGATTAAACAATCTTTCAACTTTAGCGGTTGAAAAGGATTTATCGATGTCACTGAATTACAATAAAGTAATTAATACTTTTGCGGCTCAGAAATGTAGAAGAAAGAACTTCTGGTTCAGTTTCAGAAATGAAAGTTACATTGAACCTATAAGTAACATTTTCTTATATACTAGGACGTAAGTAATGATCTCGGTCCCTTTAAACTCGCCGTTGTCAAGCGACTGAATGTATTTTGTTATTTTATAGATAATATTGTTATAAATATATTATAAACGCTCAAATAATTTTTTGTATATTGTCTAAATAATATGTAATTATTATATTTTAAATGGTAAAAAGATGCACCGAAAAATAGTGCCAATGGGCGCCAAAAACTTAAACCCGGCCCTGATGTTATGATGTTACGTCTTTCAGATAGCAGCACTTAATTTTTTGTCAATAATAGGCAAATGTTTTCATTAATTCGATTGGACGATCCAACCTCAGAATTGCCTTCTCCTGTACTGAGTTTATACACTCCAACTATACAACATATACTCATTATCTTTTGAAAGTATTTTTAACCAATTCACTTTTAGAAAAATAACAAGTAAACATGAAAAAGTTAAATTAAGTGAGAAGAAAATATAAAAATATAAAATAAATCTAGTTATACATATTCTGAAACTTATGAGTGGCACCTCTGATAGCTTGGTTTTTCCGTTGGAATATTTTCTTCGATCTTGGCACACACTCCAATCGATATTTTTATTATTATCTAAGATAATAAATAAATAATAATAATAAATAAATATAATAATAAATAATAATAAATAATAAATAATAATAAATAATAAATAAATAATAATAATTAAATACTCAAATGCATCATTCGATAGGCTTCGACGAAACAAGGTTTTTGTTCCCTACTTGTTTTAATACATAGTGGAAAAGTAGGCATGTATACTTGTATATCAACCAGCTTGATGAGCAATCATGTTGCGAAATATTGAATATATTTTAATAATACACATAAACGTGCTTTATCGCTAGCTTGTGACTTTATTCTTATTTTTTAATCCAATCGATTAATTGATTCCTGGAGTATGGAGTAAGTCGACACTGATTCCCTTATAAGTTCGTTTTTTTCAAGCATGTGATCATTAGTGAAGGCATCCATCGAATATGTGATTCGGGAATAATGCGAAAGATTTTTATATTGATATTAAGTCTGAATAGTTTTGAATTATAAGTACACCTGTATCTCTCTATTCTGGATACCTTCGTTGCATACTCTTATCTCCAAATCAACGGAAAGGGTATTATTACTCTGGGTTCTGTTAATATATACTGCTACCTACACATCTAAAAAATCTGTAAAAATAAAAAGTAATAACATTGCTATATTTGGAAATATTTTCCACGTGAGGTATATTAATGCTCCACTCGTTACAAAATCCACTTGACCACTGCGGGATTTATGCTATTTTTCTAAACTTTTAATCACTCAATTTTTCTTGAATAGTACTGATAAATTTCTAGGCAAATTTGGATTGCTTGTGTTACGATGATTCCACTCTCAATATAAAATATGACAAATATCACGGTACAAAAATTATTATTCCATTTCGAGATTTTACGACTTTTGCTAAGGAAAGGAAATGAAATTTTAAGGTTTGGAAATATGTATGGAACGTTTTTATAATAGGCAGGCAAAACAAGATGGTTTCGGAGGTATCGGGAGATTAAGAGGAAATTTTCAGGAGGAAAGTATCAACTATTTAAAAGCCATATAATGAATGTACCGAGAAGTAGACCAGATTATTATATATCTTATTTAAAGAGTCCAATACAACAATAAAGCAATCCGCATTAGATTCCAAAGCGTATTTCTCTTAATTTCACTCAAATTGCGTAACAAACCATTCGAGTATTCAGTATTCACAATGGATTTCTTAAAATGCCCCGAACTTAAGCGCGTACAAACAGGTCCTTTTTGTCACACGATGCTGCTGAAATTGATATTTACCTATTTTGTGAAGCTAGATGTCAATAAGACATCGTGAAATTTCGCAAATACGCATAAGTTAATAAGTTCAATAGAATTAAGGCCAACCACCTACTCATGAGTTTGGGACAAACTTCCTAACTCTATTGAGTCTTGCGTTCTTGTGAGCTTTATGAAACCGTGGCAGTTTTACTATTGTTAGAGGTACGGTACGTTGCATTTTAACATGCATTTCAATCTAATGAAGCCACTAAGCATTTCTTTGAAAAGTACTAATGAAACATTATCGTGTATTTTAAAATAAACTGCTGGTACTAATCCTGGGATGCATTCGTTATTATTATTAATTTGTAAATAACGCTAAAAAAGAAAAATAGATTCGTAAATTATGATTAAGTTACACGATCATCTAAATTCTGTGTCGTCTACGTGGATTGTTTTACAGGAGAAAATTTTGAAAACTATTATAATTTCGAGGCAAAAAAAATACGAATTTGATGGAATTATGTTAAAATTCAAATTAGATGAACAATTCAGAAAATGTACTCTGATACTGAAACTAGATTTTTATAATAGAAATAGTGGAGAAGGTACTAATGCTTGGAATCTTGTTGAATCGCCACATAGATTAACAGAATAAAAGAACGAAAGCTCGTAGAAACTCTCTCGTCGCCGAATGTGACCATGAGCAAGAAAATCGACGCAAAAGGAAGGTATCTCAAATATTTCTCCTTGACTTCTGAAAGCAATTTTATCATTGTATACACCGTTAGGAAGTAATCCCTGCCATATCCTGGAATATCAATCAAAATCTCTGCGAACGCATTTAAAAATGAAAATGCACGTAAGTATCGGTGAATCATATTAAAAAGGATAATCTCACGGCAATTGGCAGAACCTGTGTGATAAACAGCAGTACTGGTTCTCTCAACATAGTGAAAGATAAAATGTTTTTCTTGCATCTGACAAGAAGTAAACACTTTAAAAAGTTGGTAAATATTATAGTTATAAAAAAACTAGGAAATGAATCACTATCAGCTCCTAATGGCTCTAATTACAGAACCAAATCGTAACTGCATATGAAAATTATATCATTTGCAGTATATGTTCTCTTAATTCTCATCTTATCCGTTGTTTCCTTTATCATTGATGAACTTCTCTTTCTGATTGTCTCTCAAATTATTGCATTATTTTTTGCCGCCAATGCTCTGAATTTAACTTTTTCATAAAAGTCAAAAAACTAATTTATTAATTTTATATAGGAGGAAAGTTACCCTAAGTTACCCCTAAGTTCACCCTAAAATATAATTAGTGTTGTTCTATAAATTTTATAATTACTATGTCAACTTACAGTTATAAAATGACCTCAATTTATTTTCAGAATTATGACTACTACTATGGTAGTACCTAAAATTGCTGACTGTTTTCAAATACGTATTCAGCAAAAAATAAATTATGTATAATTATTTGTTCTTCTCTGTCACCGACCATCAAGATTATATACAAATGTGCCCGTTAGTTAAGGATATTATGAAGTGATATGAGAATAAGGAAAGGTGATTATATATATATATATATATATATATATATATATATATATATATATTACACAAAGTGAAATGTTTTGTTTACAGAGTTTGTATGGTTACTAACAACAGTATATAATTAGTAATGTTAGTAAATAAACTTTCATATTCGCTTCGTTTAACAGTTTACACATTGAAGCTACACTTACATATCGGTAAGAATTAAAATAAGAGTTTCTTTAATACATCAAAAAGTACAGAGAGCTTCAATGTATACAACACGCTATATAAATTTTAGTTAGTATTTAAATGAAAGTCTTACGTTATAATGTTAAATTAAATTAATATAGATGCTGTATACATTGGAGTTTCATTTGATTGTGGGTATTTATATTTAATTTCGATTTTATTCCAATTAAAGTTACAATACAATCAAGTTCATTGAACCGGAATGAGAACATTATGATTTAACTCGAGAACAGAATGTGCCATCATTTAACGTAAATAAGAGGCACGTAGCGTGGGTTATGATTGGAAAATGTGAGAGAGAATGATGAGTGATTGATTAATTAAATATGATTAATAATTAAATTAATTATTGGAAGCCATTACCGGTTTTATGGCTGGATTCATTCACTTTATCCCACGTGTAAAAATTGACCCGCCAAATGATCCAGCGATTCCTTTTAACATGCATTGCAGACAATTCGTGATCAAACTGTCCTATGCCATGAGAATGAATAAATCGCAAGGCCAAACCTTAGCCAAAGTTGGATTTTTAACGCCCGATCCTTGGTTTACACAGAAATATGTGGGGCGTTCAAGAATTCGAACACTGAATTGTATATAAAGAAATTTTGCAAATTAAATAATAACAGAATTGAAATAGGCCCCTAGTATATATATAGCACATAAATACTACATACACTGATGAAATATTTCACAGTTGAGAATTTATAATGTAAATAATTAGCACCACGCCCCTTTTTTCGCCTTCCCCGAATAACGAACTCTATCGTCAACAGGCATTGTTTATTCTTCGAATTTTTCCGGCATTCTTGAATGTGGTAGCAGGCATAAAGGTTTCTTAGCAGCTTTGCCTGACTTTTTCCGATTGTGACCATGAGCTGAAAAACTCGGCAAGACTTTCTCTTCCCGGGATACAACGTACTTCAGGTGCATTGTTCAACCTTTAAGAGAGCCACTCTCATAACAAGGACGCTGTGCACAAAAACCACTCACTTGCACGCCGCCAGGATAAGTTTCTATCTCGTAGTCTACATTTTCTATTATAACTCGTTAATTTAGATTATTTTCTAGTTAAAACGACTTTTTTATTTTAGGCGTTAGCTTTGATATTAAACCGAATTTTCGGAAATAATAGGAAGAATTTGCTGAAATATCATTGCCTTTGTAGCGAAATTTGACGATAACTGGTGGTGAATAGTTCAACTATTGGAAGTTATTTCATTAAGAACGGTGCGATGGGTTTAAGAAAGAAGTAGCAAAAATTACCGAAAAATTGTTTAAATATGGACGATGAAAATTTGTCATGCTCTGCCATATAATTTTGCTCGAGTTTTCTCAGACCAAATAATTAGATGGCATAATCGCGAATAAACTTCATTGAATGCGGAAGTAATCCATCTTCTTGTGTTTAAGTCATTTGCGATGAATACAAATGCTAGATATAAATACAGGAACTGACTTCTTCAATTTTTGTTTCATCGAGAATCAAATGATAAATTCTACTTTATGCCGAATTTTCAAAGGAAAACATTTGGCGAGTTATTTCTGTATTTGTCAGAATATATGAGGAAAAGGTGATAAAAGGCACTTAAAGCTGTTGTTTGAATTTAGCTTTGAAAGAGATAAGATAAATGACAAGAGATTGAGAGGTGTCGCTATTCAGTTGTACGTATACCAAAAGAATTTAATATCCATTTTCCCGTGTATTCATCATATTTCCATCTAGTCAGACAGTTTTTGCGAGTAATACAAAGTACTTAGTTTTTAAATATAATAAAATAAGGTGAATCTAATAGGCATAGTTGGTTTTTCCCATACTTCCTATAGTCTGGCACATTCTAGAATTCTTTTTCCGCTTTAAATATCGTCATAACCATAATCAGGATGTATTTAATGGCGTCACTACAATTCCCATGCATATTTATAATTTTAAGCATTTTTCAACTACGGAAGTATTATCTTCCTACAATAGCAATTTCATTATTATTAAAATAATATTCTTAAAAGTATGTCCTTAAGTAAGAATGTTGAATGAAAACGTTTTTCTATAATGATTAATATAATTTTTATATTTCACTAATTGAATTCTTACGTAAGCCTTAAATTGTTCTTTATGCTAAGCATGGGTTAATTCCGTTACAGATCATAATAATCAACACAAAATTATTTTCTAACTCCGTTGTGTTTATCTTATCTGTTTTCATTTTTAAAAGTACCAATAAACTTTAACTAATATGTAAAATATTGTTCGGGTGGGCATCTACAATCGTTAATTAAGTGAAAAATGCTTAGTTATTTGTATAGAAAAATGAAATGAAAAATTCCCTTTTAACTCAAGTAAAACTGTTGATGAATTGGGTACCGCCAGTTAATAATGGATTGCCTTTGATGACGGCTGATTTGTACCCGAAATACGAATCTTATTTTCCCAACTCTGTATTACCTGCTTTATCAATTGTATTGAAGTCATATTGCTATATCGATAATTCTTTGTTTGAATAGAGCAGCATAGTGTACTACTTTAAAATAACAATACATTCCATCCAAATGACCTTATGATTCTTTTTGAAACTGTAAAATATTGGATATAAAAGTCCCGTATATCATTCGACGCATGCCGTGAGCAGAACCAATTCAGTTGAAATTCGCTTCAAAGGTGCAAAAAATTTTATTCTGACCCTTGATAGTGATTGTTTTAATTACTCCTGTTACTGAGATTATTTTTGCAAGAATGAATTCAAGCCTTATATATGAATATAATAAGATGTACTTCGGTAGAAATTGATTTAATAAAACGTTAAATGTGAGTAATCAATCACATAGAATTTTGCTTAAACGCGCTTCTGTCAATTGCTATTCCAATCTTTTGAGCGAAGTTGTTTTTTATGGACTTGACAAACTCAACGGTGCGGAAATGAGATTTATGTAAACCACTTTCACTGCGGCACAATATGGGTCTTTAGGAACTCATTAATACCTAAAGGTTTTTATGCATGCGTCGCATACGCATCGAAGCCTCTCTATGGTAGTTAATAAGGCAATCTTACCACGTTCTCAGCTCATGCCTCATTTGCACTTCCTTCACGTGTGTTAATCGTACACCACGGCGAATCAATGCCGTGACGGCTACCTTGCCAGATCCGTGACTAGAGAGTAACAAATTCGTTACCCACCAACTGCGAGAGCGAGAGTTATTTATTCATCGGTCAACATCCTATTAGTTTTAAGTAATGGAAAAATTCGGCTTATTATTCACATTCAAATAGTTAGCTTCGAACAGGATATTGAATCTGAAGCTCACCTGCGTAATATTTAGTCTCAGACGCTTATCATTCAACCAGTTGATTCTTGGATGGTTGTATTCCTTTCAAAAACATTCAAAATCGTTACATTCCTTCCTCTTCGACCTTCACGAACCTCTCTCTAACTCTGCCTCAAGAAACTGCCGCCGCCGCTTCTCTACCTTTCACTCTGCAACGTTCTCCTCTTCCTCTCTCGTTTGCCTTCATCCACACCAGCAAATTCCCTCCGCAGTCTTCTTTACCAACCTCAAATGAGACTCCTTTTTGCAGTGCCGGTATCTCTGTCCTAAAGATCTACATGAAGTCCTAGGGTTATCTGATTTTTACCTTTTGGTCTCTCTGCACATTGAATTGCATTTCTTTTTCTGTTTGAGAGCTCCTATTGTTGTACCTAACCTCGCTCTCATCTCGAAGGAGCTCTGACCGTCCAGTGTAGATTTACGGTAGCATTATTTGAATACGGCTATGCTCAACACAATAATTCTGATTTAACGGGGTATTAACTCCGAACCAAGGAAACCCGATTTCAACGCTCATTCATTTTACCTTTATATGTAATTAACCAATTTTGTATGAGAAATTATGCACAAAAATCACTAATATAACTTTAAAATTAAATTAGTTCCTATTAGTCAGACGGCATATACAGCGCCGGATTTAAGTTTTTGGCGCCCATAGGCACTGTAAAAATATAAAAATAATACACGATACTGAAAACAGTTGCGAAACACTTTTCCACTGTAGTCAAATTCTGGTGTTTCTTAGATATTGTGAACATTTTATGATTAGACACATTTCATAATTTGGCGCCCTAGGCAGTTGCCTATGTTGCCTATGCGTAAATCCGGCACTGGTTATATATATAAAACAAATAGAATAACTCCAATATATAGGTGCGACAGCAATGTTTTTCTTTTCCCTTGAATGTCGTTATAATTAAATTACGATATCTACGGAATACAGTTTTCAAATAATTTTATATGCTGTTAATTTTTAGAAAACTTCAATATGAAATGGAACATTCAATAATATATTTATCAGCAGAATATTTTAGTTTTTAAACTTGCTTGTTACAAAAACACTAATTATCCTCTGGCGACGCTGTGCCATCTTTGTGGCTTAGTGCCGATAGGCACGGAATATTATGAACTTTAGAGTATGTTGGATAAAAAGAATATTGCGTTGCTTTATAGTGATTTTCAAGTTATTATAACTTAGATTACTCTAGAAAACTTATGAGTTTAGCTACTTCCGCAGAATGTCTCGGAACAGCTCCACATTGAGACTATTATTGAATGCTTCACGGTCCATATTTTAAAACGCCCTGGTCGACATTATAGGCCCTCAATTTATGACTCTTGGATCGGAAATTGCATCTATGTACATACGTATTCATATCTTCAGTCTTCTTTTCCCACGCATTTTTTAATGAACCAGTATTGCAGGTTTTAATTTTTCTATATAATTTTCATTTTAAAATTTCCGAAAAATTCCTTTTATTTCAACAACTTTCTCATACTTTCCGCAAAGTATTTCTAAATTTTATATAATTTTATTATTATTTAAATTATGATTACTCTTCTAAAACCTACACTGCATGCCCACAAAATTATCGATAATGTCATCATCTCTTTCTAAAAAATCATAAACTGAGAGCGCTGTTTTCGTGCTTTGTACTCATTTTCACGGTCTCCACTAACACCCAACAATTCTACCGGTTGCGAAACTTCGACCGAGGGATGCCACCATGAATAGTGCTTCTGACTTATCACACTGAAGAAATAGTTTTTCTGGTTTTCCGTTTATTTCAATTTTTAACTTGACACTACCACTCAAAGAATACCTTTGCATAGTGATATTAAGGTTTAGTGAAATGTAAGGTTTGGCAATCATGAACTTGTGAATATTTTAAATGCAGTCAACGTAGGTACTGAGCAGACAAGCGCTTCCATTATGGGAATACTGCCTTCAGACAGAAGGCAATGATTTAGCATTATATCTTTTAATACATTATGTATCATTAATTTTACCGATGGATACTGCCAATGTCACGTTCTCACTAACTATTTCGCATCTCATCTGTGCACAAAAAATAGATTACAAACTTTATTTACGTTCTTACCGAGGGAAAATAATTTTGAATTCATCTAATACAGGGGTTACCTAATTTCTTACTAAAAGGGCCAAATGAGGCTGTATATACCACTGTTTGGGCCACATCCGACCTTTAAAATGGATGATTGGGCCATTTGCTAATTTTAAGGAGGTATTTTTGAGATTGTTTTGGTTGTGCAACATATCATATGGCTATATTAAAAGTATATTGCATCGAGATACTAGAAAAGTACCATTTAGATTTTATAAGTCATGTCTAATGATACTTTCTACAGATAAATATACGAATATGCATGAGTTAAAGAAATTCACGAGATAAGGATTAAATCACTGCTCGCACCTTAGTTTTGGCACCCCTGAACTAATGCATAGTATACAATTATGTTCCTGCAATTGCGTTTAAACATTATATTCATCATAATTGATAGTAGCTCAATAACTTTGGCTAAGATTAATAAAGGTAAAATACTCCTTTAGCCAAACACTGTCACTGTTGAAACAGGTTTTACCCCTGACAATGCCCACCTTGTGGGCGAAATGCATTTTGTTTTAAAATTTGGGTGTTGTAACCCTCTAATTGTTTGGCTAAAGGAGTATTTTACCTTTATTATATTCATCAGGTTAAAGAGCGCTTCTCTATCAACAAGAATCGACTTTTTTGCAGTGCATAAGACAAAACAATAACTGTGTAACCCGCTTACCATTTGAAATAATCGTAGACCTTATGCCTATTATTCTAGCTCACACTAATATTAGCTAAAGTATATATGTTTAGACATATTTTTGATACATGATTTCAACTTTTAAGCATCTTTACGCATCTGTTATTTTTATTTTAGATGACTTGTGAATAAATAAGGAACATAAGTTTTATAAAATTAAAAATAATTTCTTGGCAAAAATATATTAGTTCCCAGCATTATATATATATATATATATATATATATATATATATATATATATATATATATATATATATATATATATATATATATATATATCCTATTTAAAATACACTAGTGTTTCTAACATCAAGTGATTATATTTTAATAATAACATGCAATATCACTGCATTGCGTCTTTCTTTTCCAGTTTCGTCACTTCCGAGGAAATATAAAAATAATTCCCTTATGACATTAGTTCTTTGCGGTCTCATAGTGCTTCGCCCCTGTAATTTGAAGCTCGCGCCGGGAGCTTATTTTTACTAAAGTCACTGACCGTCACGGGGTGTACCTCATTGCGTGATCTGTTATAAGCGGACCAGCTACCGCCAAGGAAGTTTCTGATGCAGGAACGTAAAAATCTTGATGGCCGCAAATCTAGCGTCGTATCTTTCACCCTCCCCAAGGTTGAGGTTCGTTACCTCCTCGTAGGCCGAGCACGTGCTCCAACGCGCCATTACGTGACTTCCGTTCCGTTTGGTGAATCACGCTCTTAGTCGTCTTGGCCTCTTCTTCACCACCTCTCAGCCTACGTAAAAAATTCCTTGGCGTTTAGGTTTCACCTTTAATCAATCAATGGATTTATGACAAAAACTGCTCGTCCTGCTAAAAACGAGAAATTAAAATGGTCCTCGGAGGAAGAGGATTTAATTTGTTTTGAGGCTTCTTCCTCCATATTATGCAAAACATTTTCTTTTCGAATACTGCGTACAGATATCTTAGCACGCAGTTTAATATAATACTAACAAACACGAGTGGCTAGAACGTTCTGCCTCTGACGCAATTTATCGCAAATTTTATCTTCATTGATTCTAAGAATCTTACTTTAACAAGAATGCGTTTGGAAAAAAGACTCAATTTTTTCTAAATACATCAAGTCTTTGCGTGTTTTGGAAAACCGTCAAATAAATGAATCTATTAACTTCCTAAAATCTCTCCTTTTGTCTAGGAGAGTCAAATAACATTACTATATTTTAACTCCCTAATTCAGAAGGATAACGTGAGAAAGAACTGTGTTATATAGCCAACTATTTGTAACTAATTCTGTTATTCTATGCCCCCGTGATACGCGTCAAATATTATTAACATGAACTGATATCAATCCTCTAAGAAATGAATCTAATGTTAAAAATTATTTTAGAATAAACCACTTAATTCATTATTAGAGGTACTTCATATTTGCAACTGCAATAAGCACGTATCACAAATTTTGATTGCCCTCACAGCACGCGCCTTTTCTCCATACTTCTATCTTACGATTCATGAATGGGGCATAAACTCTCTATTAAACTGAAATTCGATCTCATTACACCAGATTATCTGAGAGGCTACGTGTGAAACAATCAGTGAAGGCTCTTTAAAAACCGAGGCCCTCCATCTGCACATAATTGCAAATAAGACAGGAAAAAATCTCCTGTATGTTTAGGCAAGCATAAAATTACTGGAAGAACCTTATCCGTGGTAGTTATCTTCTTAATTAGTTGCGATCCTACTCATTGAAAATTTTCTTTCCTGAGATTTAATTACACAGATAATTTAATTACGCGCCCCGTCGCTTTCGTTTATTTGATGGTGTGCAGTGAGACTTTATTTCCAAGTGGCAGCATGTTTCCCTTTTTGCAAATAGGCGACATTAGAAAAAGCTCAAAATCCACTGGTGCATAATATTGACATAATCCGAGACTGAATCCTTAGATTGTACTATTTCTATTAAGATAGTGAGTCCGCCACACACACCGCTAACTTCCTCATTAGCTGACGGACTGGGTCGGAGAAAACGGGCCACCTGCTGATGGAAGCGATCAAAAAATCCCCCAACGACCCTCCCTTTCATTTATGTCTACGCCAAAAATTCATCGTACCCGCATTCCTTTCAAAAATATATCATACGAGGCGGCCTATCGCAATGACAGCGAAATGTACGCATTGAGGCGCCGTCGAGTGCGAAAGATGCGAACTGCCTTTCCGAAGAATCCGACATCGTAGGAATTGGCCGGCTTTTTCAGTAGTTTAAATAACTCTACAATTATACTTAAGGTACCTTGAGGACTAAATATAATATAGGATAGATTAACCTCGTAATATTAAGATACTGGCGCTTAGTGATTGTCAATTCGTATTTTTCTCTGCAAATATTAGGTTTGTCATTTTAAAAGAATTTCCTTTTATTGTCTCAGGATAGGATATGCTTGTCAATATATTTGTAAGGAAAGCATTATTAGTTCACTAGAGAGCTCTATCATTGCACACGCGCTAATTAAACCACCAGATGTTTCTTTTTGTAAGGTTTCCGTAATATTTTCATCTTTATTTTCTGGGTTTTTTTATATTTCCGTAGACCTCGCATTAGTCTGATTGTGCTAAAGTATAGACACAAATTGTCTTTTATGGATATTTGACTTATTTTGCGATGGCTCCACGCAGTTGGGCAGTTTTATACACGGCTTCGTTTGCGTACACAGGACAAGTTTATTTACGGTCCGTATGGATTCCCAAAAGTTTTCTCATTATTCATTCGTGGTATTCATTTGCTGTGAAGTATTGATCGAGTGGTTATTATGGTTTTTGGATCTGGTGATGTTTATATGCCCACTTCGTCTCGATCGATGTCCACTGTCGATTTTCTTTTTATGAGTATTATTGACGAGAAGTTTTGGTCGTTTGATCGCAAATTAAGGATGTCTGGAATGGCTCCTAACTGTCGCAGCACCCACCCGTATGTCAAGTCCTAGTTATTCACACAAGTTTTATTTGAGAACGCTCACTCCAGTAGAAGCCTTTAGAGGAAGATCAGATATCTACGACAACCTCTTTATCAGATCGGATAGGTGGCGTCCTACTCTACTGCTCTCTTTGAGCGGTTCCGTGAAGGGAGTCGATTAGCGAAAGTACTTTAAGTTAGTTGTCTCTCTGATTTCCGTTATTTTTTTTAACTGCGCACAATTGCGATGATAATCCATTAAATTTATTGGATTAACATTAACCGCTGTAAGTAGAACGGAAATATTATAGAGTTATTTCAAGTACTCTACGCACGTGGAAATTTAAAGGATTTGCAGTTGAAGTTAACATATTAAAATTTGAACTCGTGTATCTTGATCTATAAAAAATGAAAGTCACACGAAGTGAGGAGGTTGTTTAAAAATACCTACTCAGCCAGTTATAGTTTGTTTCAAGATTTTATTCAAGGGTTTCTTTCGGTTTACGAAAGTTTCAACAGGTTTTTCTCTGGAAGTATAATATAAACAGTGTTAGAGCCAATAGTAGAACTTCCTGGCGTGGGAACTGATATGTATTGAAATAAAATCGGTAGTTTATGAGGATGATCTAGAGATAAATAAATCTTGCCAATTGGAAAATGTTATCTCTATGAATTACCGTTAGTTTTTTCTAGATGCGCGGAAGCGAATGAAAATGATCGAGTTGGTGCTCGTATGAAGAGAGTAATTCCGATTCTCTCGGTTGCTTACAAGATATCATTTGAGTGCGGAGTGGCTTTTGATGTACCATACCAAGAAATACGAACTGTTAATATGATATCTCTCGCTCTTGTGTGTTTTAAAGCTAGTAATAACATATCGGCAGCAGTGGAATCTCTTGGAGGTATTTCTGTTCGAGTTCAAAACGGAAAAGCGAAGGTTTCGCGAAGATATTATCAAGCGTAGGTAACAAAGATACCTTTGATAAAATTCACTCTTCTTCTTCATCTAAAGGCTAAGCCTTGTCGCTGCAACCATGACCATGGTTGCAGCGACAAAATTCACTATTGCGCAATTATTCGTGGGAAGTTTCGTTTTCATCACTTTTTTACGATGAAATCGATTTCATAGCATGGGACATAGGTTGTCAATATTTGTCTAATAATATTGATAAGATTAAGTGGCAGTTTCAAAGACTATATAAATTACAATATAAAATAATACAGTATTATTCCTGTACCTTTTAAAAGAAGTAGGCACGAGAATGGGTCTGGCACTTATGAACGGTTATCAATTAAATAATCTGTAAAAAATAATTTGAATAGAATATTTACTTATTTTATTCCTCTTTTAAATAACTATATCCATCGAGCATTTCTGCAGTTACTTAACGTATCGTTGATGTTATTTGGCTAAAGAATATCCTGGTGTCTCTGTCTCTAGAACTACATTGAAAAACCAACGACGTTATAATACTTATAGTCAGAAGTACGAATAAAGGCTGATATACTTGGATATAAGCATTATTTTACAGCCATTGCATTTTATTTATTTATAAATGTCATACGTAATTTCAACACTACATTCTGAACTCTAGAGAAGCCTGCGGAATAATTTAAAGAGCGCTATTTCTGGAAACTCATTTTGATCCCCACTGAAAGTTTCCACTTAGTGTTATTGCAATCATCTAGTTGTACTTCTTGGCATAAATTTCTTTAAATACCATTTACATCATGTCTAAACTCATCTATAGTCAAACCCCGATTTTGCGCCACCATTGTTCATCACTGACATTGGCGGTAAATGGAGGTATGTATATGCTTGCTCAATGTAGTCATGAGATGTGTTCTGTTCACGACGACGACGATTCATCGGCGGTATGCGGGGGTGGTACTGTATAGGGGGCGCTAAATTGGGGTCTGACTGTATCTATATTTCACTGAGCTTGAGTGATGTGTTAATAAATATTGAATAATATTATCCGACTTCTGCAGATGTCATTCCATCGTATAAAAGTATCACTTTGTTTTTCCTGTGGTTTACTTAGGTTCCTGTTTTTTTTCATGTCATCCATAGAAATAATACATAAATTTAATATAGTTTGATATATAAAAAATGATCAAGTACTTCTAGCAAGAAAGGAAGAGGAGCTACAAAAAATGATAAATTGACTAGTGATAACAGGTAGAAAATACGGTATGGAAATAAATACAAAAAAATCCAAGGTCATTCGAATATCGGGTAAAGAAGAGAATCTGAACATAACTATTGGGGGAAAGCCATTAGAACAAGTTTCAGAATATAAATACCTTGGAAGTATCATAACACGAGAGGCAAAATGTACGCATGAGATCAAAACTAGAATAGGAAAAGCAAAAGCGGCTTTCAGGAGAAAGAAACAACTACTTACAGGGAATATAAGGGAAGATATCCGCAAGAAGTTGATGAAATGCTACGTATGGAGTATAGCATTGTATGGGGCAGAAACATGGATGCTAAGGAAAAATGACATCAAATACTTGGAAAGCTTTGAAATGTGGACTTGGAGGAGAATGCTGAAGATAAAATGGACAGATAGGATGAAAAACGATGAATAGGAGAGAAGCGAATGATTATACATACTATCAGAAAGAGGAAGGCTAACTGGGTTGGACATTACCTGAGGAGAGAGAGTATGATTAAAGACGTGTTAGAAGGAAAACTAGATGGGAAAAGGGAAAGAGGTAGGAAAAGGTTTCAGCTGATAGACGATTTGAAAGGGAAAGAGAGTTATCAAGATATAAAGAGGACAGCGGAAAATAGGAGTATATGGAGAACCAGGTTTAACCATGAATAATCACGGACCTGTCTACGGTCAGACTACCTATGATATGATGATATAAAAGAAGTACAACATGAAACTCCTTATTAAAAAAGAAAAAATCATATTCTCAATGGCATTCAAGAATATTTTAAGATTCGGCGTTAGCAACCAAATTTCTTAAAACTGCGTGTTCTTCACTTGTTTTAATAAATACATCTCTATCTGGGCCTCTGCGCAAATAGCAGTGGGCGAGGGGATATAAAGAATGATAAGTCTATTGCAGGGGTTGGCAAAGTTTGGGTCGCAGAGGTTGTCACAGGAGATGGCAAACTGAAAAATAAACTATTGTATCTGTATCCATTCTCATTGAATTGCCACTTCGCACTTTTTTGTAAATGCGCCTATGCCTCGTTTAGCTGTTTCTAAAAAAACAGAGCACTAATCGAAAACGCCCTAAACAAAAATCAGTTTCCCTCAAGAATGCATACTAGTAGTTCCTGACCTAAATTTTCTCCACATATTTCTTATATATAGTACATACATTTGCGGTGAATTTGAAAATTTCCCACCCCTAGGCCAAATTATTTTTCCGCCCGCTTTTTGGCGCTTTTTTCCTGAAAGAATCGCTCATGTATTCGGTTTGCCTGTCCATCTGATCAAAATAGTTTAATTCATCAAAAATGTTCGTAATATTAATTTTTTATTCCAGCCCTGAAATCTCTTTTTCATTGCCGCCACTAGACCATTGCCTACTTGGGCCTTATTTTAAATCCGCTACTGCATATATATATATATATATATGTTCTCACGATCCGCCTCCCTTCGACATCCTTCCCTTCTTACGAAAGTATCGTACGGAGGTGGTCTCGAGACTTCTTGATGACCCGCAGGACAAAAAGGACTCTTCAAAACACAACCCGTCACGTGCGGACTATGGTGGGTTGTTGGGAAAATAGGACGTATGGTACTCTGCATATAGCTTAATACCACTGAAAGCGATTGGATGGGAAAGATAACATCAGGTTAAACATAAATTCACGAAACAAAGAGAAATTTAATAAACAATGAAGACTACTACAAAAAACATGCTTCTCATGCGTAAGAGACAAGCAAAAGCATTACACAAAATGCTTAAAAAACAAAGAGAAAAAAAACACAAAAGCAAAACACATTCAATGAGCGAATGAGCACATGCAATGGCAAATAAGCAATTGCAATGGCAAATAAACAATTACAATGGGCAATTGACAAAATACTATGGGCAAATAAGCGTCTAACGCGATATGACGATGTTAACAAATGCAAAATGCTGAAATTTAATAGAGAATTGACCATATTTTAATACAATGACAAATTAAGCAAATACTATGGCAAATAACCGTCTAACGCGATCTGACTCCGTTAGCGATTGTCGAGTTTTAATGGACGAATGGCCGGCGAACAGTGCCGTGGCAAAAGACCAATTTAATGAACAAGTTTAGAAAATACAATGAACAATTCTTAGCATGAACAATGAACAATTAACCGTCTAACGCGATCTGACGCCGTTAGCGATTGCAGAATTTCTAATGGACTAATTGACCGGCGAACGTTGTCGTGGCAAAAGACCAATTTAATGAACATGTTTAGGAAATACAATGAACAATTCTTAGCTAGAACAAAGAACAATTAACCGTCTAACGCGATCTGACGCCGTTAGCGATTGCAGAATTTCTAATGGACTAATTGACTGGCGAACGGTGCCGTAGCAAAAGACCCAGTTCCTTTCCAGTCACGCCTTTTATAGGTCCCCCTTAGTACCCGGGGATCAAGTTAAATTAGGTGGCGCCTCAATGCCACACATTGCTCTTGTCCCACTAGCGGAGTGTCGGGGAACCTTTCTATTTCGGCGGTGTCTTTGAAAGTTGCGAATTTCGTTTCGTCACAATATATATATATATATATATATATATATATATATATATATATATATATATATATATCTTAGAAGTCAATAAAGATATGTATTTTTGTTTTGTAGATTGGGAGAAAGCTTTTGACCGAGTGAAATGGGATAAGATGCTGGGTATTTTAAACAAAATAGGAATAGATTGGAAAGATAAAAGACTGCTTAAAAACCTTTACTTTGATCAAAAGATTAGAGTCAGGGTTGAAGGAGAAGAAACAGAAAGTACTTCAATAGGGAGGGGAGTGAGGCAGGGTTGTCCTATTTCACCAGCGATATTTAATATGTATGCAGAAACAATAACAGAAGAAGCGTTGATGGAAGAGAAAGGATTTAAGATAGGAGGTGAAAGTATTACCACCATTAAATACGCAGATGATCAGGGCTTAATAGCAGAAGGCGAGAAAGAGCTTCAGAGGATGACAGACAGACTAGCTGAGGTTGGCCAACAATATGGAATGAAGATCAATACAGAAAAAACGAAAGTCATGGTGGTTTCAAAGGAACATAAAGAATTAAATATAATGGTAAATGGCCAAAAATTGGAACAAGTAAGTAGTTTCAAATATCTCGGCAGTATTTTAGCACAGGATGGAAGTAGTACACAGGACATCAGAAGTAGGATTGCAATGGCAAAAGCAGCATTTAACGAGAAGAAGGAGCTTCTCACAAGCAAGAAAATAAATCTAGAAACAAGGAAGAAATTAGCAAAATGCTACATATGGAGCATAGCTCTTTATGGTGCAGAGACGTGGACGATAAGGAGAAAGGAGGAAAAATATTTAGAAAGTTTTGAGATGTGGGTATGGAGAAGAATGATGAAAGTGAAATGGACAGAGAGGAAGAGAAACGAAGAAGTATTAGAAATGGTGGGAGAAGATAGGATGCTAATAAAAACAATCAGGAAAAGAAAAGCAAATTGGATAGGGCACATATTGAGAAGACAGTGTTTACAAAGGACGATCTTAGAAGGAAAAATTAGTGGAAGAAGAGGAAGAGGGAGAAAAAGAATAGGAATATTAGATAATATAAAGCAGGGATATACTACTTATAGAGGTATAAAAGAGGCTTCTTGGGAGAGAGAGAAATGGAGGCAGCGATTCAGTTAAAACCTGTCTTCGGACAGAAGCATGATGATGATGATATATATATATATATATATATATATATATATATATATATATATATATATATATATATATATAACAGCTTACGGAAAAGGAAAGGTAAAAGGGATATATGGATGGCAACAAGATGTTGGGATGAGGAAACCCAGTAAACACTCACCAATCGGTCGACTTCAAGTTGGCGAGGCCCTGGGGATGTCGAAGCGACACACGTAAGATAACACTAAAAACAACACAGAAACATAACGTAGAAGCTTTCGGAATGATTCCTTCTTCAGCTAGCGTGAGAGACAACTGATGGCAGTGACACTGGGTGGAGGCATGGGGGTGGAAGTATAGTGCGGAAAGGTCGAGGATTGGAGGATGCGGAGGGGGTTGGGGATTGGAAGGGGGTTGGGAGAAGACAGAAGGGGAGGTTAAGGCCAGGGGGAGTGAAGGAGTTTGAAAGATGAATATGCGAAAGCTCCCACTGACGGAGTTGGGGAGCCGAAGCTTTGTCGGGGAGAGCGCGAATGACTCTCATGGTGAAGCAGTCATTAAATTTTAAATTATGTTGGTTCGCATGAAGGGCCACCGGCAGCGGACGCCTGAGAATGACGCTGTTGTGGTGGCCGTTCATGCGAATGTTGAGGGGATTGTTGGTGAGGCCAAGATAAAAGGCGGGACATTGGGTGCATTTCAGTAGGTAAATAATATTGTGGGTGGTGCAGTTGGTGGTAGAAGTTATGGGGTAGGTGATGTTGGTTGTGGGACTAGACAAGGAGTTGCAGGGGGGGTTTATTGGGCATGTAAGACATCGGGGTCTGCCACAGGGGTAAGATCCGGCAGGGTGTAGAGGCGTGGGTGCTGGGGGTTCTTTTTCCATAGAATATTTGCCAGATTAGGGGGACGGCGGAAGGAGAGCATCGGTGGCTGGGAAATGGAGTCTGATGAGGGGAGGATGTGAGGATAGGGTGGGCGGCTTTTAAGATATTTTTTAAAATATCGTGGATACCGGGGAAATAAAGGTTAGGGTGAGCTGGGGGACGAAGACGGTGGTGGTGCGGATATTGGGGTGGGAGTTAGGGGTGGCGGGTTGCGACTGCCCGCCGGATTTGGTCTCGGATGAGATCCGGCGGGTATCCGCGCTGTAGAAAGGCATGGTCGAGGGTAGAGCAGTACTCGGACAGCGAATCTCTGTCCGAGCAGATTCTCCGCCCTCGTCGGGCTAGGGCGTAGGAAATAGAGGTTTTGGTGTGGCGGGGATGGCAGCTGTCGCCAACCTGAAGTCGTCCGATTGGTGAGTGTTCACTGGGTTTCCTCATCCCAACACCTTGTTGCCATATATATATATATATATATATATATATATATATATATATATATATATATATATATATATATATATATATTCATTCATTCATTCGTGTTCTGTCTTGCGACAGGTCCTACCAATTAATTAATCAATTGGTTTTGACTAGGGAATATACATACACGGTGTGGTGGTTTCCCGTTGCCTTCCACACCGGACTCGCACACAGAAGGGAGGAGGGAAACCCGGTGCCGGCATTTGCCTGCTCTTACGAAGAACACCAGGGGGGCCAACGGCTTAACGTCCCTTCCGAAGGACGGAACAGCTGAATTTGCGCGGTCTCCTCAAAACCATGCAAACAGGGGGCCGGGTGACCTTGAGAAAAAATCCTACTCGCGCAGGATTCGTACCCGATGACTTTTTCAAGCATCGGGCGAGTAGCAGCCAGCGTTCTAACCACTACACCATATATATATATATATATATACATATATATATATACATATATATATATATATATATATCGCCAAATATAACGAGGAAGCCGAGCGCCAACTTTCTGACGAAACCTCTTACCATCACCTTACTTCCAACCCCACAGACCACCACTCCTACCAAATTTCGTCCTATCTTCATTCCTCAGGCAAACAGGAAGGCCTTTCCGATTCCGCCATTGCTCTAATGATCCCCAACAAACCCCGCACACCCACATTCTACCTTCTCCCTAAAATCCATAAACCCAACATCCCCGGCCGCCCCATTGTTGCCAGCTTTAATTCCCCTACAGAACGCATCTCCGCCTTCGTTGACTCTCACCTACAACCTCTCATTCGTCAATTCCCTTCCTTCATCCAAGACACTAACCACTTTCTCAAACGTCTCAAACACCTCCCCTTTCCTCTCCCACCCAATACCATTTTGGCCACTATCGATGTCTGTTCCCTCTACACAAACATCCCCCACGATAAAAATAAAAAATTAAAAATTAAAAAAATAGGTTCCCACCCCTGCGGAAAACCTCGCTGCCTCACTTGCCCTATCCACCTACCATCATCTTCTTTCTCGAGTCCCTCCACCAACATCACCTACCCCATCACCTCCAGAAGCAACTGCACAACCCGTAACGTCATTTACCTCCTTACCTGCACCCTTTGTCCCGCGTTTTACGTAGGCCTCACCAGCAATCCGTTAAACATCCGAATGAACGGTCACCGGAATAGCGTTTCTCTCAGACGCCCCCTCCCAGTTGCATTACATGCTAATACCCACAATGTTCCCTTTAATAGTTGCTACAATGTTAGGATTATTCGCGCTTTACCCTATGACACTCCTGCCCCCCTTCTCCGACACTGGGAACTAGCACATATCCATCTTCTCGACTCTTTCTCTCCGCCTGGCCTCAACCTCCGCTAACCCTATTAGCCCCCTTACAATGTTTCCTTGTTACTTTGTAACTATTCGGTCTCTACCTCATCACACTCCCTCTTTATTGGCTATCCACCCCTCCTACTCCCCACCTCCTCCAATCATCAACCTTCCCACATCACCCTGTCATTCCCCGCCCAGTGTGTCACTGCACCACCCGCAATATCATTTACCTCCTGAGATGCACCCAATGTCCCGCCTTTTATGTTGGCCTCACCAGCAATCCCCTCAACATCCGCATGAATGGCCACCGCAACAGCGTCATTCTCAAACGACCGCTGCCGGTGGCCGTTCATGCGAACAAACATAATTTAAAGTTCAACAACTGCTTCACAGTGAGAGTCATTCGCGCTCTTCCCGACAATGCTTCGGCTCCCCAACTCCGTCAGTGGGAGCTTTCGCATATCCATCTCCTAAACTCCTTCACTCCCCCAGGCCTCAACCTTCGATAGCTTTTCACACCCTTTCTGTCTTCTTCCAACACCCTACCCATCCCCAACCCCCTCCGTTTCCTCCAATCCTCGACCTATCCGCACTACCCTTCCACCCCCATGCCTCCACCCAGTGTCACCGCCATCAGTTCTCTCTCTGTAGCTGAAGAAGGAGTAGTTCCGAAAGCTTTACGTTTGTGATGTTTCTGTGTTTTTGTGTTATTTTACGTGAGTCGCTTCGACATCCCCGGGGCCTCGCCAACCTGAAGTCGTCTGATTGGTGAGTGCTCACTGGGTTTCCTCATCCCAACACCTTGTTGACATCCATATATCCATTTTACCTTTCCTTTTCCGTAAGCTGTTATATATATATATATATATATATATATATATATATATATATATATATATATATAAGATAATCATTGAAGAAGAACAATGGAACTGCGATGTGAAAATATGAACATGTATATGCATATAAAGCCCAAATAAACGGCGCAATATACATTGCACAAACTTTCTCATATTCGTATATATGTTTGATCTCACTACACTTTTTGACCCGAAATTAACTCTCCCCTCGGACGCGTGAGCTGAACATCTTGTACAGAAATAATGCCACTGGACGATATATAGTAACTTTTTTGGGACATATGGCTTAATTAGTATTATTTGTGACATCAGGCTGTACGGTTGGATGGATTTTAAACGAAATCCTTAGAGCCATTTTTGAGTAAATCGAATTTTGTTTCAGAATATCCTAGAATAAAGTACCCTTAATTGTTTTGCAATATCGTTTATGTCATCAGAATGTATTTTATGAATGATATTATTCACAGATATGAGATATTATTCGATTTAGTTTAACCGTAAGGCTGTAGTAAGAGTTTGAATGGATCGCGGCGGAGGCGTGACGTCATAAAGTTTAATTAAGGTAGCTTAGCGTACAATTTAATGTCACTGTACGGCATATAGAGTGTTCAAGAGATATATGGCTTACGTAGTATTATTTGTGACAACAGGCTCTACAATTGGTATGATTTTAATGAAATTCTCTCGATCCATTTTTGAGCAAATCAAAATTTTCAAAAAAATCGCCAAGAATAAACTACCCTTTATTTTTGTGCAATATCATTTTTATGAAAAAAAGGTCTGCAAAAGATGATATATTGCACAAATACGAGATATCATTCGATTTTATGTACACGTTTGGGCCCTAGATCGGCGAACAGACCGACGACATGGCGAAACCCACTATTATGGACTCAGGGACACCTAAAACGTGTATTTCCAACAAAATCTCGAAGTCGAATTCTTTCACGATAACAATACTCTCTCAATATACTACGTATATGAGAAAGTAAAAAGAATTACAAATGTCTGAATGAAATTAGTCTTATGTAGCAAAGCTGACATTTACAGTGGGCTTATTGGTAGATCAGTTTTTGAGAGGGAGGATAATGAAGCATGCCTGAAAAACGTACCATCATCATCACTAGATTTGTGCACTACATCAGTGTCTTCTGCAGAAATTGGTAGAGGAATTTTTCACTGGTACTTAATTTTGGACTTTTTCTTAAAAATATGCTAAACGCACTCTGCACCGAAAAATTCTGTCTCTTCCTGTAAATTTCTCTGGTACATTATCAAATAACGAGTGCTCACATCTCCGTTTTGCCGTTGGAACTTTAAAAGTGGGCATGTCTTTCTCTTTGTCATCCCCCGAAGTCGCTATTATACCCTGTAACTCAAGCTGGTCTTCATAAAATAGAGCTTCACTGTAAAAAATTAGCAACTTCACCTCATTTTCCTAAACTTCATTGAAACCCATATCACGTGCATTTTTAACAAAGCCCGTTATTACACTTGACAGTTTCTGCTTCATCAGTGGCAATTCAAAGGGGGGGTGGCATCTCCCACCTCTTGGATGTCCCTATTATAGCTCTGTTGAAAGTTTACGGACGATGCGCAGAAACCCATTTTGGTCTGGAAGAGTCTATTCTCGAAACGCTGGCTGCGCGGGGGAGAGGGTAAAATTCTACGTCATTTTCTGCTTCGACTCCACGTAGAGCTGAATCCCAACGTCATTCATCTCCCCTTCACTTTCCCTCCGCTTAAACGTCTTCCCCTACAACTCGTGGAAGTTCGCGCATTTAGGGTCCGTAAGCTTTCAATTCACCTATACCTTCCACTGGATGCATTGTTAAACCCATTCCGCGCAAAATATCTTGGTTCTGCGCTACAGAGCAAGGAAAAGAAAATTTCTGTAAGGGGCCGGGATTTTCAAAATAAAAGGGTCGACGGAAGGAGCGTGTACAAAAGGAGGGAAGTTTCTAGATCCACCCCAGTCAAATATACGAAAATCAGACATACATTCTTCTCATATCCTCCGCCATATTTTAATATTTGTTGAGCGTTTTCTTTCACTCCACACTCATCAATATTCTTAGTTGCGCGTGTGATGTTGTGATTTAACCAAAACTAACGAAGCGTTTAGAAATGTTCTCCTGTGCCACGAATCTGTTGAAATAATGTTTTCTTTAGATAGTATTCCTTGTACTTGTTGATACTAGTTTATATATGGGCAGGCCCTACGAGAGGTGGGGCCAGGAGGGCCATTTGGCCCGGACCTCAAGCTCGAGGGGGGCTCAAATTTTGGCACTTGTTCAGGGGCGGATTTTTGCACGGACACATGAGGCGTAAGCAGGGGGCCTCGTCGAAAAGAGAGCCTCGCCAAATGTCGATTTTAGCCTAAAACCTTATTTTCCTCTTCCTTTCCGAAAAGCTGAAGACAGGACTTCCCCTCGCTCAAATAGTCTCCCTTTATCCACAGTCATACTTGCCACTCATGAAGCCCACTCCTAGGGCATTATTTCAAGACAAAGGCCATCTCCGATTTTCCTTGCGGTCGTTCTCTTCATTTATGATGGGGCACGTGCCCTGTTGTTTATCTACCATCTAACTTCGTGAAACATAGGAGTGTGGAAGGTGAGGAAGGAGGCTTCAATAAACGTACCGCTTGCCGTTAAGCATCTCCCTGCCATATAATATCCTCCCCAAGATGGTTTAAAGTTAGATTTTAAAGCATACATTGGCCAAACCTATGACAATGTATCAAATATAGCTGATGAAGGTGTACCTACAAGCAGTTCTGACTGAGCATTATTCAAACTGTATTTTCTTCAGCTGTAGAAATCACACATTAAATCTAATTAGTGTCGACTGCGTTCAGTCATGCAATGAGGCAATTGCATACTTTGGAACTGTTCAGCAAATGTACAATTTCTTCTGAAACAGTCGACAAAGGTGGGAAGACCTAAAGCAACATCTTCCTGTTAGACTGCGTGGTATTTCCAAAACTAGGTGGTCCGCAAGGATTGCTGGTGTTAAACCAATTCAGCAGCATATGAATTCAGTGAGAAAGGCTATAAATGGGCTCGAAGGTCTCAATCTCTCAGCACAGGCTCGAGCTGAGCTTCAGTCTATTCATAAATATATGTCCACATTTGAATTTATTCTAATGTCAACTATGTGGATGGAACTACTTACACTGATCCATCAAACTAATCTAGTAATTGAGGCATGCGATGCTACACTTGGCGTTGAGAGGGATAATATTGAACATCTTATCAATGACATTCAACAAATTCGTGAGCAATGGAATGTGATAACGGCCGAGTCCAAATCAGCAGCCCAGAATATTGTCATTCCACCTGATTTCTCCACCAGTCACAAGTTACATTGGAATTAAAATAAATACTCCAGAACCATAAAACAATCCAGATGAGCACACACGTCAATAAGAAGAGAAAATGGAAAAAATTAGGATGATACTTTCAAGAGCTTAGCGAGTTTTTCCAGAGTTTTCCGAGCGATTGCACGTGTGTGTATGTGCTTTTCCTTTACTTTAGGCTAATTTTCGACAACAGGTCCCTGTAGGCCAGGGGTCTCAAACTCGCAGCCCGCGGGTCACATGATGCCCCCGTGGTACATTTCTGCGGCCCACGAAATAAGCTAGTTTACACGCGGCCAAAACTCAAACGTATATCTTATAAAATATTTCACGTGAATATGATAAATTTAAGAAGTACGCACATCCGCACTTTTAGAATGTAAGCAGTTTGTTGCTAATTCTGATGTATAAAAATTCTGAACAGATGGAAAACTGAGTACATATGTTCATCTCGCTGCCAGCTTGTTTCTTGCGTGTCAGAAAAACCTAACCATCGACGGCGAATCTTGTCATGAATGGGTTTAAGGCCGCAATATAGGGCTGGGGCGATTTCTTCCTTGTGGAAGGGGAGAATGAAAGTCCAAAGGATATGAAACGGTGTGAGGACTTAGAAAGTAAGCAGCCCGCAGACTTGGTACGGTGCCTTAATGCGGCTCGTGGGTTCGATGGAGGGCCTTCACGCGGCCCGCAGGCCGACACGAGTTTGTGATCCCTGCTGTAGGCCATCGTCCTGCAAACTTGTATCATTTTAATTTCTTTCCATTTTCTTTACTTATTGACGTGTGCGTGCTCATCTGGATTATTTTACAGTTCAGGAATTTTTATTTTTATTCCATTCTGTACACCGTAGTCTCCAAATTCTATTTTCAACAAGTCAACAAATACTCGAATACTTGGGTGTTTCCAAATATCACAATTGAATTGCGTATTTTCCTTAGTGTGCCTGCATCAGTGGCTTCGTGTGAATGCACTTTCAGCTTGCTAAAGCGGATTAAGAATGACCACCGTTCAACAATGGGACAAGAGCGATTGGTTGAGCTCGCAATGCTTAACATAAACTATGATATTGCATGTAACTTAGATTTTTCATCAATAATTAATAAATTTGCAGAAACAAAAGCTAGAAAAGTGTTTCTTAAATAAAAAATATTAAAATAATGTATTATCATATATATATATATATATATATATATATATATATATATATATATATATATATATATATCTCTCTGTAGCTGAAGAAGGAGTAGTTCCGAAAGCTTTACGTTTGTGATGTTTCTGTGTTTTTGTGTTATTTTACGTGTGTCGCTTCGACATCCCCGGGGCCTCGCCAACCTGAAGTCGTCTGATTGGTGAGTGCTCACTGGGTTTCCTCATCCCAACACCTTGTTGACATCCATATATATATATATATATATCAACAATGAATATTGAATAAGACATGCAAAAAAGAAATATAAAATACGACGTTCTTACTTGGCTCTTGCAGGACGTTCAGGTATTACGTAACCCAACTTCCCTAGTTTTTTTATAACCGATATACCTAGTCCTGCGTAACCCTCAATTAGATCCACCTTTCTTCTCTTGATTATGTAACGCACAACTTTTCATTTTCCACTCACTTCTTTTTTAATTTTCTCCAGAGGGTCATTTCAATGAGGTCTGCATTATTGGCAGGGTAGAAAGCACTGTAAGCGAAACATTTTTCGGATTTTATCTTTCCTTTAAGGGATCAGAAGATTTAATAAAAGAGTGCTCTATAGTGCAACCTTGAGCCCCCTACCCCCAATGTAACCCGCTGTAACCATTCAGCGTGCCCCGATCACCAAAGTGGGTTACGTAATGCTTAAACGCTTCCTAATGGGAATTTTAGTAAATTTTAAGACCGTGATGGGCCTCAAAATCTGGAAGTAGCCCGGGTCTCTCTGAGTCTCTCGGAGGACCTGTATATGGGTTGTATTAATAAATTGTATTCTTCGGGAGAAATTCAAGTCGAATATGTTCAAAATACGTTTGAGTTGATGTGGCAGCAATGCATTTTGCTCGATGTCTTTTTTACAGTATTTGCCTACAGCAGTGCAGAAATAAGCGTTCAGGAGTTGAAGATATTAACAGATATTATTTTAGTTAAATTATCTTGCATATGAATTGAAAATAATCCAAAATTACTTAGGTCCCCTAAACACGTTTTGGCTATTTTCCCGATGATGTTTGTGTGTGTGTGCGCGCGAGTGTGTGCGAATGTGTGTGCGCGTGCGTTCGTGCGTGCGTGCCTGCGTGCGTGCGTATGTGTGTGCGCGCGCGCGTCTGTGACCAGAATTTTGTGGGTGCCCTAACTCAAAAACTATTAATCTGGTCAACGCGACATTTTATATCTGAATTTTTTTAAAGGAAGAAGTGCTGATTAGTTTTTGGTCAAGACCGGTTAACCGGAAGTGGATGTTTACTCTTATCACATCCGTTTTTGGAATATTTGCTTTAATATTTGATTAATGTAAAAACGTAGTGGAATAAAAGTTGTAGAAAATTTAATTTTCTGTAATCTTTGTTTGAAACATTTTCCCATATAATGCATCGTTGAAGAAATAATTTTAAAACTAAATTTTTCAGCTGCCACCGCCACACCACCTACCGGCGACTATTGTAAACACTTTACGCTCCTTTTAATTTTCTTAATTGTTGGAGTTTCGGGGCTATATACAATATCATAAAGCTACGGGTTAAGTTTATTTCTGTTCTTTGTCAAGTCTTGAAATTTTTCTCGCAGTCCCTTAAAATATTTATTATCATTTAACCTATTAGAATTTTTAGAAATATTACAGGCATGGAGAAAGTCATGTGGTGGCCACATCATATTTTTTATATATCACTATGACATCGTGAATTCTCCTTTGTCTAGTGATGGTATTATATAGAAAGGTTTCTCCATTCATTCCTGGCATTATGGGTAATAATGGAAATATAAATATAAATTTGGATCCAAGGGCATACGAAATACCCTTTCAAATGTAAATTTTCCCTGATATAAAAACAGCGATAAAACGGAACTTGCTGACGAAAAAGCTCTCTAATTTGAAAACAGCGTTAAAATGAAAACGCGCTTGTCAAAAGCGCGTAATGCGAGGGACAGGTGAACTGTTATTAATAATTACGAGGGACCCTACCCCTACGCGCGTAACCCCCACCCTTCGCTCGCTGAGCTAAAAGTAATTTTTCGTAATTTTTCTTATCAATATGCATATTTTTTGTCCGAAAAGTTTTTTTATCCGACGTACCGTTTCCGAAATATAAAATTTTAAATATTTTAAACGACCGCCATTTTGGGCAGCTGAGAATAGAAATAGTTTTTCAAAGGTCTCCTCGCTGATAGAAACGAAATATCGTTTACCCCATTTCTCTACGACAAACAGAAGGGGACAGACGGACAAATAGAAACATGGGAAATTTTATGCAGGATATTAATTTTAACTAAAGAATTCATATTTGAACTTTGCTTTCCTGATAGTAGCGACTGAATTTTTGGGCAGTTGGGGAATAAACTGAGGAGACGTGCAACCAATTGAACGGATGAAAGGAAGGTCGCCGCCTGAAAAGTTGGCTCATCTATGCCATTCTATGGCAGTGATGTCCAACCGGTAGTTCGCGGACGCCTGGTAGTCTGCGAAGATTTTTTTCAGGCGCCCGCGGAACTAATTTTATAAATCAGTTGGTCAATATAAAATATCATTTAACTCAAAAAAATTCAAAAAAATTTGTTTCGAGAGACAAAGTGTTTGAAAACAATGTCATCGAAAGCATCCCTTTGATTCATAGAGACAGAATGTCAGCGGACTGATGGTTACAATGTACGAGGTATACTCAGTAAGTCAGATCCTTTGCGAGACGGCATTTTCGTAGATGAATGTCATAAAAACCAAACACGGGAATCGTCTTTCCGGAAAGCATTTGAAGAATTATATAACACTCGCTGTATCACCGTACGTACCAGATTTTAAAAAAAAGTCACAAAATGTTCAATCGCAAGTGTCACACTAGTGCCGAAATTTTTATTTGTAATGGCATCGGAATGAAAAACTATAAATTTCGGCCACTTTGTATTTTGATGTAAACCACTTATATAAACCTTAATAATAAAAATAAACTATACTTATATAAACTTTTTGTCTATGAAGTTTTCTCTCAGGTATGACCCATGAGTTTCACAGAGTTATAGGAGGGAGGGGGCCTGCCGTGAGTTTTGGACAAGCTAAGTAGCCCCCGAGCCCGAAAAGGTTGGACACCACTAGTCTATTATAGCATGTCTCGAAGTAGCGCATTATTTATAAGGGGGCGAATGCTCTCCCTATCTTGCTACCAGCGTGCTTATTTGCTTAAAACTAGATGATTACTTTCAATGTTTGATAATTCAAGCCTCTCGGATTTCAAAGGTGCCTTCATTCTGAAAAGACGTGATTCGATTTTCAATATTCATAATCTGAAATCTCGTAAATCAGGAAGTAAGTAGTGTACACGTTGTATCATCCACGATCTCGTTCGGAAATGATCCAAGTTATGTATTTATAAAATATTCTGTATTTTTCCGCTTCACGTTTCAGTTTATGCTATTGATAAAATCTCAAAATTAAATTCGAGAATAAAAGGTAATTTTATCGTTCTTTCTTGCGAAATTGCCTTCAAAGCCTCATTTACATAAGTTAGATAAAATAAAACAATTTTTAGGCATGTATTCAATCATAAGAAGCTCCATGATGACGTATTTTGCATGAAGCACATAGTAGCAATGACAAAATTGCCAATAGCAGGAATCAACCCCATAAAATTATTATTATTACTAATTTTTTAAATATTATTATTATTATTTAATAAACATATTTTTGCCATTCTATCCAGATTATGCAGTTTCCCATTAATGTTTGAAATTTCTTTTAATAACAATATTGTTATTAGAATAAACACTACAAACAGAGTACTCGACAAGGTGTCAACAGTACAAATCATCAACATAGTAGATTACATAATAAAATATACGTAATGCCACAAACCTAATATAAATATAAGAATTCATTACGGATATATAATTATGACTGAATATTTAATGATAATATTAATTCTGAAACTTACGTTAACATTTCCAGGGCTTTTAGTAAACTCGATCGCCAACCGTAGCGACTACGGAGCTTCCGACACTACCAAGCAATTCTTTACCATATTCATGTGAAAATTACATACAGCCGTGTAGATTCAATTCAGTTAGAACCATAAAATCTAGATAAAGAATATAGACGTACATAATGATATACATCAAATTAAAATCTAATAACATGTTGCGATTCATAATTTCAAAATAATTTATAACCCTAACTCTGATCGCCGCATTGCTTAACGCATGCGGCATATCTACGAATGGCGTCTAATAATCATTTGCTTCCCATCATACTCTGATGCTAGCCTTTAACCCAGACGTCGAAATCCTCCCCGAAACATCTGCTCTGGGATTCGGAGACGCACGTATTTACTTTTTTACTTACTTTCCTCGCTGTCTTTCCCGCTTTGAGACCTCCGTCTTCTTGTCACTTCCCGAACAAAAGAGTATTAGCAATTTTATCATGAAAGAAACTCCGGCACAATTAATTTGTGCGCAACCACGTTAAATTTAGGATTAATAAGGGGATTCTCACAGAACTAAGAAAGCGTATTACTTCACATAACAAAACGATTTTTGTTATTCAGAGAAAATGAATTCGTGTAAATGGTGAGAACATAGGTACACTAAAATTCGTGATCAATTTATTGTCTTTGAAGCTAGATGAGAAGTGCAATTTCCATATCGAGATATCGCAAGAAGTAGCTCTGAACTATTGCATCCCACATTTCGAATCTTTATCTCCAGTTGTACGTAAACAATTCCCTCCCACATTGATGCGACTCACACGACGCTTCTTCGCTTCCTCCTCGGTGCCTAAGCGACCTTCGACTCAAGAGGCGTGTCGCTGAGACATCATCCTTCACACGCTTCGCATTTCAATGAAAGATAGGGGAAGAGAGAGAAAGAAAACGAGACAGAGGAAGGAGAACGAGAGAAAGGGAGAGAGAAGAGAGAATGAGAGAGAGCAAGGGAAAGAGAAGGAGCGGACGACCCAACCTTGAGCAACGGACACATTCAAGAAAAACAGCTTCTCAGCGGGAAAGAAGTCGGCTGAAGAAACGGGCTGGACGCAAACATTAAAAAATTCACGCACTCGATTATTATCGTTGGTAGAGACAGAGCGTTAGCGTTAACGTGGATGCTATTAATAATTGTTTGAATGGAGGACAAATTATCCGGATCGGTATCGTTCCTTAATCTTATGGTGCGGAAATTTTAAATCATTGAACACACCGTCGGTTATAACTTCACTCTTTGAATATGATGACAATAATTTACCTCCACGGAGTTATTTCGTTCATATGATGATCATCATCATCACAATCTTACTGAGCACCTCCGTCAATGAACAAAGTTCAACGGAAATTGCGATTCAACTTCGTAACTTGTTGATTCAAGTTTTTGTTTAAATTTAAACATTTATTGAAATAAATACTAGATTTTTTCGCCCATTTCTTTTTTGGCGGAATATCAATAAATATTAGCAGGAAATTTAAAAAATCGAATCCCTTATTAATTTTATCGATACATCAAATATCGTAGAAAACTGTTAATTTGTGGTGTTTTACTTCTTTTAAAAAACTTTTTAAAAAAAATATGCGAGCTCCGTTTATGGATTGTGTCAAATAAATTATTTAAATTATTCCTTCAAAACGATTAAGAAAGTCATATGAGTGTTTCCACATCTTAATAGACATCACTAGTTGTGATTGTTTAGTCGAAACACAACACCTACGGCCCAAGGGCCGCATGCGGCACACGAGAGTGTTTTGTGCGGTACGCGAAGTCGTGATGAAAAAGAGATACATAAAATTTAACACGAAAATTTGTGTTTTAAAATTCAAATTAAGATAATATAGCATTTAATATTGTAATGTTAACCCTAAAAACCTCATTTTAAATTGATTTTCACTTATATGATTACACAGAATCTCTGGGTAACTTCCGATTTAAACTCTAATCCGGCCAGCCAAAACATTAGCAACTTCCAATCCGGCTCCCCGAAGGATTCGCTATTACCAATGCGGCCCGCCGCGTATAAAAGGTTCCCCACTCCTGGTTTAGCGTAATATGAACATTTTCATCTTCCTATGACCCCTGAGGATGACTACTTTGCCGTAAAATACATGTTTTACTCGATAGTTTCAAACTACAGGAGTTGTCTCTATCATTCAGTTTACGCTACAACGCTCTACTTTGATATCACTTCAAACATTTTTTTAATCATTGTTAATTTTTGAAGGTCGACGTCATCTGTCAGATATTTCACAATATGATGACATTGCTACGACTTTTTAGTTTATTTCTCCTGTCTGGATTGTATGCTTATTTCAAATAAAATTTCTCATGCGGCCAGTGTTGCCAATTCGACAAACGAGCCTTTTGGAGGGCGGAAAATATGCGAGTGGGTGTTATGGAGGCTGAGGAGATATAGCGATGGGGTCAACGGAAAGCGGCGAAAGGAGCGGGAGAGGAGCGGGGTGGGGGTGGGGTGGGGTGAGGAGGTGGGGCGGGGCCGAGGCGAGGGTGTGCCCGAAGGAAAGGGTCCGGCGAGATGGAGGTGGCAAAAGAAAGTACGCTCGGCCCATTTATCAGTATTTCAACGAGAAAAATCACTACGTGTTGGTGAGATACCGACTTCGTTAATCATGGGAAATATGATAGGTTTGCGAAAAAAATCCCGGAAATTCTTTTTCTCGCTATTAAAGACGCTTCGAACGTTATCCATTTGTCATGTCGGGATTAAATGCAACGACGTTTTTATGCCACCCATAAGCCGAAATGAAAATATACTTTAGTAGTATTCGAACTTTCCCATTTCTTACGAAACATTTTATGACGGTAATGTTTGATCGTCCATATCGTGTTTTGAAAGAGAAATACCTTCAGAGGATAAGGTTACATATAGAGCACTTTTATGTAGACGCTACGTCTCACGTGGGAAATTGAGGTTGATGCTGTTATCATATATTTTAGAAAAGCTGTCAGCCGTGTGCCTCGCGATAAACTAAACAGGAAGTTACAAATGCGGATTTAACTCGAGTGCTAAGTTCGATTGGGGTATTCTCTCATACAAATAATAGTAATCGACGGGAAGGGATCAGATTCTCACAGTGCCGCCTTTGGTTTTACACAGTCAAGTCTCAGAGCTGCCATTGTTATTATTAGTATTATTCTGTGCCCAGCCGATTCGCCTCTTACGCGCAAATGGGTATCTCAGAGGTAGTGCAGTGCATAACCAGGGAGGGAGGAGGGAAACCCGGTGAAGGCATTTGCCTGCTCTTACGAAGAACACCAGGGGGCCAACGGCTTAACGTCCCTTCCGAAGGACGGAACAGCTGAATTTGCGCGGTCTCCTCAAACCACACAAACAGGGGGCCGGGCGACCTTGGAAAAATCCTACTTGCGCAGGATTCGTACCCGATGACTTTTTCAAGCATCGGGCGAGCAGCAGCCAGCGTCCTAACCACTACACCACCAGCACCCCCGTTGTCATTGTTCTTCGTAAACGTGAAACATCCGCTAGGACAGGGGTGGACAAACTGCGGCCCGCAATGCCATTATGAAAGCGAACCGTAATATGAAATTCAGATACTAATTTCATACTTGTAGCTTAAAATGATGGCCGGAAAACCTTTTCCAGTGATGTTATGGAG
Organism: Tanypteryx hageni; assembly: GCA_028673005.1. Taxonomy (NCBI): domain Eukaryota; kingdom Metazoa; phylum Arthropoda; class Insecta; order Odonata; family Petaluridae; genus Tanypteryx; species Tanypteryx hageni. The sequence continues at coordinate 88,645,502 of CM054120.1, forward strand.
ATAACATATTATTTATTATTGACTTTCACCAACAGGTTTTCCTGCATTATCTCGATTAACTTCCTATGCGGACCCTAATGTGGTCTAAGACGCTGCAGCTGTTAATGTGGCCCGCCACGTAAAATGTTTGCCGATCCCTGGGCTAGGAGAACCAGAGTAAAATTAGGATTTTCAGGCGAAACTGACGTTTATTAATAAACGAGAGCCCAGAATAACCTGTAAACCGTGCTGAATAATCTGAGAGCAGTGGTGTAAGTACGTGGGAATTATTAAATAATCAGAATAATGGTCGACTCGAGTGAGTAAAAAATCTACGCGACATCATAGGTCGCAAAAAACATACCGAAGAGGTGAGAGAATTATGTTTCTTTTTCTGTTTTAGCGGAAATTCCTGCTTGCTTATATCGACAGGTACGACCGTGAAGATGAATTACGCGAGATCGACAGTAGGGCAGAGAGAAACAGACTTGAGCGATGGGTAGGTGCCTCCCAATAAAGACCAAAGGAATTTTTCAGGCTCTATCGCGGTCGCTACCATTGAGGTAGAGACAATAATTATATAATTATAATAATTGCAAATAATAAAATTTTTTATAAAAACTCAAGCGATTGAAAGGGAGCGTCAGGCATCATCCGAACTCATCATGCGGACTAATCGCACTGTCAGCGAACAGAGTTGGTGGTTTTAAATTTATATTGCTAATTAATACTCGTACAGTAAAATTGTTATCATGCATTGCTGCACCTCGTCTCTGCCCATGAAGCGCACAGATTCCATACTAAATATTGCGAAGCAAAATTAACAAATCATAACGAAGTAGGAGAACCTTAAAAACGAATAAATAACATCGGTCAAGTCGCAGAGATCATACTCGTGTGTCATTATTTTCAACAAAATTATAACAAATGAATTCTGGATTCGAATTCAAGCGAATCAATAACCAAGCATGTAAAAAATTAAATAAAACGTTGCAAAAATAGAAAATAATAAAAACACAAAAATCAAATAACGTTCATAAAAGTATTGCAAAACTAAATCACTGGATCATCTCGCAAAATAATTGTCTTTATTAAATGAGCGGATTTTTCTGCATGAATTTCAAAGTAAGTTTACAAAAGAAATGTATGCAAGGGAAAATCCGCAATGCGGAGAAATTTCCAGAGCACGCCATTTAGCACAGGAAGTAAATATCCGGAAATGTACCTCCTAATCGGGAACATATGGTACTAAAACGAAACATCTTGGCAAACGTGTTACGAATAAAATAGAGTTTTTATTGAAAGTAGTTCTGAAGAAACATACTCTTACAATTTGCAGGAAATGAATATTAGTAATTACAAGCCTAGTAAATTGCAAACACTGATGCGGTTTAATATTTACAAGTGGGCTGCGTTAGAGCACGGCTGAGACAGTTTAATCGTAACCCAGCAACATCGTGTAGTCGCTTATGTGTAAACAAGAAGATAATACACCATAGCAGCTACGAGATAAGTACGGAGCTATTCTGCCTATTTATGAAATTGACGTTTTTTGTATTTAAACGACAACTAGATAGGCTCGGGTAAAAAATAGAAAGTTACTCGAATATTCTCTAAAAATGGAAATGATCGCATACAACTTTCGTAATAACATGACATCCCGAATTCTTGTGGGTGTTGGCCAAAATGAAGAGTATCACGTTTACTTTTAGCCATAAAGTTTACGGTATCAGGCCATTAAAGAGACGGCTTAAAGACTTAAATGCGTGTGAAACTCGGAACAGCGGGCGAACACTTGTCGTATCTTTCTCGTTTGAACTAACAGACGTTTCTCGTATCTCATGCTCATACGCTTTCAGTCACGCTGTCGCGAGAAACTGATACGGTGTATGATTTCGCGCATTGTTGTCCATTCATCATTTCCTGCCCTATGTCATCAGTTCGCACCCATTTTACGCGGAGGAATGGGACTCTTAAATGCGGATTTCCTTCACATTTCTGTAACAAAGAAGCTTAAGTGGCAATTTTTTTATCTTGAGCTACGATTTTTAGAGATATTTTGTCAATATAAAAACTTGATAAAACAAGAGGCGCAAGAAAGAAAGTTCATCCTCCACTTCGAGCCAAAATACGAAATACATTCAAAAGAGAGGATTTTTTAGTTCATTTTCAATAAAGTAAAAGTTATTCCATTAATCATAGGCTTACGATTTTTTCAATGTTTACTCCACCGATTTCGGTATTTAATAAATATTATCATACATTATACTAAGCATTTTTTCGCTTGTCAATGTTTGTAGAATATCCGCCCGGCAAGTGGAAGACCCGGGTTCTATTCCCGGTCATAGCAGAATTTTTCTCGTTTGAAATTATTCCCAACTTTACAGCTAATGCCTGTCTGTTTAGGATCTTATGGTCATTTCATTCCATCAACTTCTAGCTTGGCAATCTCACCATTTGCGAGGGAGGGGTTTTCTTCGACGCATCTCTTGGAGAACTAGGCTAGGCTAGCCCGGATCCAACTAATTGTAAGGAAAACACCCGCATGCAGAAACGAATTAATCTGCTACGATAGTTCAATGGTAGAATATCCGCCCGGCAAGTGGAAGACCCGGGTTCTATTGCCGGTTATAGCAGATTTTTTCTCATTTCAAAATGCTTCTCAATGTTAGTAGACCTTGAGATGTCCCTGTGAACGCTTTTGGGTTGTACTAAATTTATGGTATTGAAGTTTCATTTTATTCTGAATATAGCACTTTTCACTATCTTTAGTTTTGCATCAAAATTAGGTAATCATAATTTCTTGACTTGTATTAGGGCGGCAGATGTTTTTCTCTATTAAATCATAAACTTACAATTTAATTTTGTATACAAATAAAATTCTAAAAAGAGTTGATGAAAATATGATGTTAGCATTTTTATAATGAATAGTTTGTTTCTTTGCAGCAAAGAAATATTTCCATAACTAAACATTCATCGAGCATTTTAAATTATCTTAACTCGTTTCTGAAACACCATTATCTAATAATTATCATTTATATGCTAATGGCCTAAAATTCTTAATAATTGTAGCTGATGAGTGATAAACTGCTCCTGCTAATCCAATACAGAAATTTTGTTTCATTCGTGACCATCTACAAAGGTGAACGTGCAAATAGTTGGTCTCTCTACCTCTTACTTGACCTCGCGTGCGTAAATTCCCTCGTTGCGACTGGTTGGCATACTCGGAAATATCACCACTGAAGATTGAAGCTCGATCTTTTGTAAAATTCCTGCTTTCACTTTTCGTCGAACTCGTGTAACGGTTGGTGATTTTCAGAATCGCACGGCTCTGGAGGGTGAACTACCGAAATTTTTCTATAAAAGATTTCTTCCGTGTATAATCGTTTAAAATATTATTTGAGTTGGAAATAAAATTCAAAAATCAATTTCTTATCGCGTATTTCTCTGACTTATATAACATCAGAATTTATTTTATATTTAATTTTTTATTCTAAATAAATAAACAACTGAATTGAATGAAACGAGGCAATGCCTCAATGGCGAATTTAATTGAATCTGTGGATACGTTTAGGAATTTTAAATGAAGCTTGAAAGCTTAAAAAATATTTATGATCATGTTCTTTCAAAATTCTATTCAAACAGAACTCTCGTGAGATCCAAATCTGGGTACACTAAAAAATCATCACGAAAAGTAAAAAAAATAACATTTTTCATACAGGATACTATCTCCTGGAATTTATGGGGTGTTATACTTGCGTAAGACTTTATTATTCTCCTCCGTGAAGCATCACTTGAACCTCAGCGTTTTGTCTCTAAGTGGGTCGTTCCACAAAAAATACATAAATTTCCGCAGACTCTTATGTCATGGATATTCTTAAAACGCCGTTTCAGCTTCACTTTCGACGTAGTAGCTTTAAAATTATATTTTGGAACGCTTTATTTTACACAATTTGTACTTTGCTCTGATATCAGATAAACATACTAACCTAAGAATAACCAGGTTGTTGAAAATTACGATCGAGTTTAATGTTTGTCATAAAAATGCGAGCCAGTAATTCCTGAAAGAAACTCAGCTTATTAGTCCCGAACTAAAAAAACAATATGATATATAATATATTGTAAAATTTTCCACATTGTTGAATTGTTTAACGATTTATCAGTGGTTATTTTGATATTTACAGCTCTGCAAAAATAAATAATTATGTAGGAGAGTTGGTTAGGGAAAGATTTGAATGAGAGATGTAAGCAAAGAAAAAGACAAACGTTTTTTCAGAGGTTATGTTAAAAAACAGAAGCGCTAAGGCTTATAAATCATTACGGTGAATATTAAACAAAAGAAATCGGATGAAAAATTAAATTATTGGTGTCCTCGTAAAAATTGTTCGAGGAGATATGTTAATATTTTGGATGAGTATTATAAAAAACAGAATTTTAATGAAAAGTCCCCAAAAAAAGGCGCGGGAGACTAGGAAGTGGAAGGACAAAGTGGTGAAAATTCCTGCTGCTGTTTAAACTTCTGCAGTAATGTGATCTTTAGAATGTAAAGAGAGCGTTTTTCAATTATAAGTTTAATGTAACATAACTATGGTTAAAATTTATCAGGTTAATATCTCGGCATTAATGGCCTACAAATCTAATAAGACTGTTGCAGCTGAGGAGATATTTTATTCGGATCACTTTCGCAAATTTTGCATCGATAATAAACTCCACTTGGGAAGGTTCGATTTTGTGGAAAGACTCCATAATAGAAATAAAACAATTATGGTAATTTTCACCAAACAAGAATTTAATCGATCGATTTCGCCTATTCCAGCATCATCAGGGGTGTTCAGTGGAAATTACAATAATTGTTTTATTTCTATTCTGGATCGATGTTTATGTTACCATTCGCAAATGAACCGCGGTAGAATAAGTAAACGTGGAAGGTGAAACGGATATCGGCAAAACATATCATCATCATCATGCTGCTGTCCGAAGACAGGTTTCAGCTGAATCACTGTCTCCATCTCTCTCTCTCCCTAGAAGCCTCTTTTATATCTCTATAGGTACTATATTCCTGCTTTATATTCTCTAATATTCCTATTCTTTTTCTCCCTCTTCCTCTTCTTCCGCTAATTTTGCCCCCTAAGATCGTCATATATAACATACCTAGATAAATTAATCGTTTTTTAGGCTTCGACTATCCACTTTTCACGAAATGTTCGTCGAGGCTCAGTATCGTTGGTGTCGCTCGAAAACTGATTACGACTTATCGCTGTTTGCCGCTCTACCGCCGATCACTCAGGCGCCATCTAGCAAAAGACACTTCCGTGATTTGGAAACCAGTGGGCTCGTGCCATGAACTACCGTGGTCTTTGAGAATCGGCCATTCAACCGTCATCCTTTCAACGCAGGAATCCCCAAGAAAGGGGAAAGCCTTTTCAATTATCCCTTCTGCTTGGGATGAAATTTTCGGTTTAAATAACATTGCCACAATTTTTACTAAACATGTATTCCCTGACGTGTTTACGATATTATCTTCTAGTTTGTGGTTTACGTTATCGTTATAATAATATTTTGAACGCTGTACCTTTGAATTGCTTTAGATTATAAGGTGGCTGCGAGTAAATAGGAATTTTTCTATAAATAAATTTAATCTAGATTATAAACTACATTAAATTCCGTGGTAAAAAATACGGGATATAAATAAAAGTGCGCTGTAAAGAGTCTTTACGGAATCGTAACATGGACAAGTCCTCAATCCACCTGCTGATCATATTTCAAATTTATTATAGAATAATAGAAATATAAAGTATTGTATGTTTTTGTTCTTGGTACAAAATTACCTTTTGTTTGTATGACTAATACCATAAAAATTAGTTAAAACGCTGTTTTCATATTGTTATTTTTGTAATTTTTTTGTTTTTGACAATCATGCTGCCCCCCCCCCCCACAGTTGGGAAGTTAGTTACACTGTAACCTAAATTTTATTATATAAAATGTAATGTTCCAATATAACGATTAGCTAGCTATAATTATAATATTCTATCATTTGTACAATATCACGTTATAACGAACCAGCACTATATTTGCATAGTTACCTATATTCATGAGTTGTTTTGATGTATTTTAATAATTTAATTAATTAATTTTAATTTTATTTAGTAAAAAAAGCACGGCAGATTGAATCATGATTGTATTTTCCTGATACGCGAATTCGAGAATAAAGTGCTTTACGTATATGCGTCGTTAGCAAAATATGGTTGCTTATCAGACAAAGAAGTCAATTCCTTTTCGATTATATCGAGAGAATAATTTTACGACTTTTAAAATTATAAGACCGAAACAGATTCAAAAGCAAAGCGAAAGCAAGAATTGGATTTTAATGGGAGCTATTGTTTAAAGACACCGAATTACATACAGCTTAGGCGAGGATCTAAAGAAAAGATCTGACAAATTTTCAATACGAACGTTTCCTCAGATGCCTATCGCTCCGAAGACACTTGGCAAGCTAACATTTCTGCTCTTGTACGTATGTTAAAACTGTTTCTCAACCGGTGGGACGCGAAGGTCGCCCAGGTGGAACGCGAAATTTAGAAAATAATTATTATAAAACTTTTCCTCAACGAAATACCGCAATATTTAAGGTCCTTAAAAATGTCTATTAATGATTAATATAATAACAAAATGCATTTGATGTAATTACACATTTCTTGGAAAATATGGGGTTTTGTTTTTATCATGGTGGGTTGCCACCTTTTTTAGACCCGATTCCTGAGCATTCTAATAAAATTTCTAAAAAATTACGAACATAACTGAACATATCACGAACAAAACTGAAGCGTAAATTACATTTCCTAACTGGATTAATTATACTACTTAGAAGTTTCTACACACATCTTTCTGTGACTATTCAATAAAATTATTGTAATAATAATAATTTTAAAAGGAAACAAAAAATCTTGCAATCAGGAATATCTTTAACCTGATGTAAATAAAATACACCTTTAATTTTGTAGAAAAAAAACTGCTCTGCCTGAGTAAGCTGTAGAATTCCTTTGTAAAGGTGCTAAAACACAGCTCGATGTCCAATATAAATCTTCCAAAGAAAGATCTTTTTAAGATTCTTTAGAAATGAATAAATCGAAATAGGTTTTCATTGGAATCCAGTTTTGGTGCCACTTTCGATAGGCTGAGGAGGTTGACTCACCTCAACATTTGCAATTTCTTAGTCCGTTTTTTAATATAATTGGCAGAGGTTTTATTATAGCATGTTACATGGATGAGAAAACTTTTTCACGCGAGTATGTGCTTGCAAATCGACAGATGTGACACTGGGCAAATTTTCGAAGTTGTAGAAATGGCAAATGAGACAACAAAATAACTAATTTTTAGAAGTCGATCCATGATGAGTAAACAATGGTGGGAAAAAGAGGCTCATGCGCCATAGGTTGGGCACCACTGACCTAGACTGATAAACTATCGCTTTACATATAAAATTTATTTGTCGATTAAATAATTAAATGAAAATCATTGTTTTTATAAGGAAAAAAAGATTAATGTTAGTGAGGAAAATAGAATTCCTGATTTATTCTTCGTCACAAAAGAGGAAAAATAAGGCTGGTAAACAAAACTACGCAAAGATTAAGTTACCTCTTGAATCTCTGATGTTGTAGCATTTCCTTAATGTTAGCGTAGATGATTTTTCTCAATTCTTCTCACTAATGAATTCACTTATCCTCCTTCCACACAAGCAATTTATGGGTGTAGTATGTACGATGGATACCAAACACCTAAATATTTTCCAAATTTCCTAACTGTTTGGTATGGCATCAGTATCGAACACCAAAGTTTCTCTGATTACAGAACAGTTTGGGAGAAAACTAAACAGATGGCAACCCTAGGTGGGACCAGGGTTTTTTGACAAAATTGTTCTTGGGATGAAAGATGCAAAAAACTGTTAAGTACTATTTTGAAAAATGTACATAGGTGCATTATATATAAAAATTTGACTTTTTAGCCAACTGCTTCCACAGTAACTAACCAGTAACTGATCAATTTTTAGAAAAAAGTTTTATGCATGAAATTTCCAGTTTAATAAACATTTGTACTCAAAAGTGTTTATTGGAATGTTTAGAAGACAAGGTAATCGAATGTATGGGACTTGATCCATTCTATAACTTTAATATAATCTCCACAATAAGCTTAGATAAATTATAAGACTGAGAGTCTTTGCTAAAATAAGATCAAGCAATATCCATTCACTTACCGATTTTTGTAATATTATATATTACATTACTCTTAATTTTGCCTATATATTTAAAAATGAATCAACTTTTAAAGTATACATCAAAAACGAATTTTAATTCCATACTGGCCCAATTATAGAGGTTACTCAGACACAAAACAGGCTTTAATTTCAGAAACATTAAAATTTCTCATTTTTATTTCAGGACAGCTTTTAATTTCCAACGTAAATGCAAGAGTATAAAAAAATAATGTAACTCTTTCATTAAATAAAATACTTCAAATTACCCAGTTTACCAGCAGGTGGCTGGTTGCTTGACGGCACACATGCACCATTGAGTGTGAATGGGTAGGCTATATCTTACATCACGCTAAAGTCAGTGCTGAGCTGAGGCTGGTTTGCACCAGTTCATAGAAACCAGTATTTAAATTTTGAAAAAGTTTTAGAACTATTTGTTAACTACGTTGCAAATGCTTGCAAAATATTGTTGAAAAATTGAGCTGGCCTTCCGCCAAAATCTACAATGAAATCTAAGAAGCCATTTGGAAATAAGTTATTTAATTACTTGTAAGTTACCTATCATTAAACAACAAGTAAATGTTTTAACTGTAATAATAACAAAAGGTTTATTTCTGAAAGAGAATGTTAGAAGTTCTCTATAAAATAAGTACACTTCAACAGAAATAATTTTTTGTTTTTTTTTCAGTTTTTTTAATGTTTATTTTTTTGGAGCACTGATTGTTAAAATGTTGGCAATTTAGCAGCGAGTTAAATTAATTTTTTAATTACATTTTTTGAAACAAACCACCTTTTAATAGGGCAAACATGGTAATTATTTTCTTAGAACAGAAACCATACCCCAGGCACACCTAATTAAATCTTAAGAGACAATATGTATAATATAGAGATGTGTAAACAGTTGAATCTCTAAAACTCTTATCCAACTCTTCCAATAACATGGTATTTTAACACTTTCACTCCTGGCCATTTTCCTAATAAGCAGCCCTTTGCTGATGGATGACTTCAGTCACCATGGTTACATTATTTCTATTGCATAGGGACTATATAAATAAAGGAAATTTTAACACAATTTTTTGCAAAAGCTAAATTTAGTGATAATAATTTTCCGTGTATTCCATGATCAGTGTATTCGTACATCTCGGAGTCATCACCAGAAGAATCCATATTTTCAGAACAAACTCATTCATTCAAATCCAGAATTAGTTCTTCTGCAGAATCTTCATTAAATATCAAATCCTTCATCACACTTGAATCAAGAATAATTTTACTATCGCTGATATATTATACTTTCTTCCCAATCGTGCACCTTATACTCTCCACATCTTTTGCCATGCTTCAATTTCAGATTTGGGGTGAAAAGAAAATGTGAAATAAAGAATTTGTTCACTGATTTCAGAGTTTTAGTGAAACTGGAAATTTCACTTAAGCACCATATACTGAGGGAAACAGAAACTACTTTAGTGGTAAAAGAATTACATTTGCTAAAAGTAAATAAAGAAGTGCATGTTCTTATACAACCTTATACCACCTTAGTAAGATATGGGAGCAAAAGTGTTAATTTACAGGTTCTACCAATGGGAGATGTCAAGTCCAACAAATAAAAATCAATTTAATCAATAGATTTTATCTATTTGTTTAAACATAATTCAAAATTTTAAGTTTAGAGATTAAAATACAAAATAAACAATACCTATATTTTTAACTACTTATTCATTGTTAAGCAAGTTACAGTGATTGTTAAAGCATATTTATAAATCAGTTCTCTGCCTTTACTCAAAATTTTCGCAGGGTTTGGTGACAACAGGTTCAAATGATGGTCATTTTGCTTACCTTGTATTACGTTTTGTAATTAAAGTGTATTTAAAATAATGTATGTATACACACCAGAAAGTCATGATTATATAATAGCATTTATAAGTGACAATACAGTCAGACCCCAACTTAGCGCTCCCCTATATATAATGCAACCCATGAATCATTGCAAAAAGAACTTCCACCTTATGATTACACAGAGCAAACATATATCCCAATGTAGCACAACCCCCGATTTAGCACCAATGTCAGTGCTGGACAAATGGTGAAGCTAAATTGGGGTCTGACTGTATTTGCATTGTAAAAAGGCAAAAAATCTATAATTAGTATATGATAGGAACAAAGTACTCCCCTTAGTATTGTAAGGATAAATGGGGAGAATGAATTAAAAACACCTCTGTAATCTTTGCATATGCCTACGGATGAAAATACAATATTTTTCAGAAATTGAAGTTTTTGTATCTTCTTTTTTTTCAAGGGTTAAGAATTTCTCTTTGCGATGCTGCAACAAATTTTAAAAGACCTTTGGGTGGATCCAGAGTTATTGGCAGAGCTGGATGAGAACATGAAACAGACCCTTTTTTGCCGAATGCGAGAGGAGCAAGTCCGCAGATGGCAAATATGGGACAAGGAGCAACAGGAAAAGGCAGATAACTATCGGAAGAGAATGGCTCTTCAGACTGAATCTGATGGTTCATGAAAATTTTGTTTTCAATTATTAATAGATCTCATAAGATTCAATTGCTATCATAAATTATTTTCAAAAACTGATGTTTCTATTTTAATGATGAAACTAATTTCCATATTAGTTTTGATAATTTATTTTACATATTTATATATAAACAGAAGAGAAAAAAAGCAGGGTTCAATTCCTAATGGGAGATGATGGTGAACCATGGGTTTGGGTGATGGGAGAACATCCTAATGATAAGACTATAGAGGAAATTTTAGAGGAAGAAGCCAGAGAAAATGCTAGACAGCAAGCAGAAAAAGAAACTGAGGAACTGAGGTGAAAAGTCAATATAGAATACTTCTAAATCTAAAATTAATTTGGTTAGAAGCTAAAAATTTTAATTTAATCATACATATTAATACCACTGATTACTATATGTATTTATTAAAGTGAAATGTAACCAACGTTAAAACTTCACATGTTCATAACCATGTGTGACATACCGTATTAACCTTAAAGGAAGAAGTTCTTTTCCCAAAAATTTCAGGGAAAAAATTATGTATCTTCATAAAAACGAGTATAAAATTTTAAATGCCACAGGAAACAACATCCTGACACCGATTCTGTCCACGAAAATGAATTTATTTATACTTACACAATGCATTACATTTAATCTATTTATACAATATATTTATTCATATTCTTGAAGTTCATAACATGCAAACGAGTGGTTTTCCACCTCATAGCCACTGGTGGATGGGGTGTGTTGGCAGACCTATGTCAGAACTTGTAATCGGCTAAGTGGGAAATTGGATGCATATGACAGAAATGGCTAGTAAGATTGCCTGCATTTTACGCGGCTTTTTACAATTCAAACATATTTGTTACTATTCCATTGGTGTGCCCAGTGGCAAACGAAAAGTACACCAGCATTTTGATGAGTTTAATCTCTGTCACAGCACACGATTGTTACCAACTTCGCAAACTTTAAACCTGAAGCGAGGAGTCATTATCATTTTTAACAGATTTAATTAAGTTACCCTAAATTTTAGGAATGAAATGACAGATCTTGTAGATAAGAAAGGTACCTCTGTAAAATCACAAGGTATAAGACAAAGTTTTCATAGAAATTTTAAGCTAATGGTGAAACATTATGCTGATGAAACTAACAATTATGAGGCTGGGAGGAAGTATGTGACAGAAGCAAATGTGCGAAGATGGAAGCAAACAAAACAGAAACTTGAAGATGCTAACTCAATACAGATTTAGTGGACCCAAATGAGGACAATTTCATGAATTAGGAGAAGAAACTGAAAATTAAACTGACAGCTCATAAATTATCACGATCACTAAACATCCCACAGTAAGAATTCAAGGCTATAAATGGTTGGTGCATACAGATGATGCGTAGTTTTCTGCCTGCAACAAAGAACTTATCTTTGCCAATGTTTACCTTCCGACTACACGGACAAACTTATTGCTTTCCAGCGTGTAATTGTGCAGTGGAAAATTCAAGATTACCTTCTGAGCCAAATGGGTAATGCAGACAAGACATATTTATTTCGACATGCCATCCAATTACACGGTTAACAAAAAAGGTGCAAAAAACGTCATTATAAAAAATTCGGGGAACAAGAAAAATGCACATTACTCTAACACTGATTTGTTTTGGCCATTAGTGTACATTGATAATAAATTGGTGTTACAAAGTTTTTTCCTGAATAGACATTGTGGTCATCTTAAATTTGAAGTTGCCTTCCTTTTGGGTTAATGTGGTATATAGTGATTCCCTAGAGAATTATCAAGCATGTCTTACAGCTGAAAATAAATTCATGAATAAGCATTTCTTGTAAAAAATTGAAAAAGTTAGTACTTATCTTAGTCATCTCCAATAGCCATAACAAGGTTTTATAAAACCAGATATGCATTTTGGCTAAAATGCAGCCGTCTTCAGTAGCGTCCCAGAAAGTAAATTCTAAAAAAGAACGTGTAACGGTATTTATGCTGTTATTAGACGTGTGGCAGAGGGTGATTTGTGGTGGGTATCTTCTAAGGGTGTGCATAAGGGAGTATCTGGGGTGTGTGAATTTTGAAGGGAAGGTATTTAAAACTTCTGAAGGCTTATTTTGGGAGAGTGGGGCTTGGATTATCCCCAAGGTTTTTCTAAGAAATCGGTATCATGTTCTCTGTTAAAAAATATACTGTCCTTGCAAAAAGTCTAGATACCAGAGTTTGAGACAGTATATCTCGAAAACAACCTCAACGATTTTAATGGGATGAAAAGTAACGGGTAGAGAATTTATTTCTACGTTAAATGATGTACATCTTAAATTTTTAGTTTATGTTTAAATATTATATTAGTATTACATGAGCACTACTATAATTGCAAGTTGATACATTGTATGATTTCTGAGTTGTAAACATTCAAATGGGTCTTTTCGGATTTTCAGGCCTAAAAACAGTGTTCATCAAATACATCACAATAAAAATATTTAAACATAAACTAGAAAGTTAAGACGTACATCAATTAACGTAGAAATAAATTCTCTACCCACTACTTTCACCCCATTAAAATAGCTTGATTGTTTTCGAGATGTACCACCCCAAACTCAGGTATCTAGACATTTTGAAAGGACAGTAGTGGAGAACTTAGAATCAGACCAAGATAATTCAAAGACTTGGTTTCATCTTTTTAAATGTGTTGACTCTCTAGAATGTTTAATTTTCAATTGATGTGTGTTCTTAGTTTCAAATCATTCAGCGTGATTCATTGGCCAGTTTCTTGGGTTTGTTTAACAATGTTAGATTTTTCATATCTATCATGTTTGAAATGACATGGACACCCACCCAAAAACCCACCTCTAATGCCTAAAAGGATCAAAAATACCTATAAAAATGAGACTGCTGGATTGTAGCCAAAATGTGCATCTGGTTTGAGATAACCTTGTCATGGCTACTGGAGGTACAGTCACTTTCAAAAGTCTATCGACAAACTGAGCAGTGCCACTTGTGCCCTTTCCAGAAATCGTATTTCAACTCTCGCATAGCTTGAATATTCCATGACGACCGGGAATTACAAATACACTCAATCTTCATATTACCTTAAAGTCTTGAAATACTTCAAACATTAGGTTTCACGCGTTTAAAGATATCACAAATCGAGGAAATTCACGTTTCAATCTTAGTCGCCATATGTAGTTAGTGTCATTTGTATTAAATACATTTTAACTTTTCGAAGACAATGACTGTGGCCGTATCCAGTTCGAATCTTATGACAGCTCACCAGTGAGAACCACAACAGCTGTGAAGTTGCAGTTGGTATAAAAAGCTAATTAATTCACAGCAAATCTTTAAGCATCCCCTTCAAATAATGATCAGGCTCCGGGGTTCGAATTCTGGGGCAATATTAATATTGGCTTTTAACAGAAAGTACGTGAGTGCATAAAATATGTAACTATCAATCCCAATCAACAAGAATATATGGTGGTGTAGTGGTAGCGAGTCGGATTTGAAAGATGAAGATATTGGGATCAAACCTTTGGATGATTTTTTTTAGTATTCATCCATTCACTTACTTTTTCACGATTGAACTTTCCATACAAATTATTTTTGAATGTGCGCCGTGTTTTAATGAGGAGACATGTGATTTTGTTTACATATACCCTCTTCAATCTCTCTCCCGTTTGTTTGGATGTGGCGAGTGTGGTGACTTGAGGATTCTTCTCCAAGAAACAGTCCCGAGTTCCTCACCATTTATGAATCCTTGGATAGAAAAAAATTTATATTTACGATAAGTTTTCATATTAATTTCTGTTTACGTACTCCAATGAGTATCATTCTCTCTGTAGTACCAATTCCATTTTGAGGGTAAGCGCCAATTGAATGACACACACAATGTATTTTTTCTACCAAAAAACCCGTTATTAAAATAATAATAATATCAATCAATAAAAATATCATTTAACTGCTGTAGATATTAACAAATATATATACGGTTTCTTAGAATATGAATCAAAAGTTTCAATTGGTGTAGCAGTTAGCGTGCTTGATTTATATGCGGGACACCAGGGTATTGAGTCTCTATTGAGGCACTTTTTATTTCATCATTTTTATTTTTACTTTACTTTAGAGAGAATAAAACTTCACATGAAGTTATTCATCCGAAGTATTGGATGTTTTTTCTCACTATCTCATTCTTATATATTTTCCATCATTTTTGACGGGTTAACACCTAGTCATTACATAAACAGTAAGCAGTTCTCCGAAACCAGGAAAAAAAACATGCACATGCTTCTATAGAGATTTAAACCAGTTTCCTTTAGGATGTGGGTTGAGACACATTTGGTCTTTCCTCCAGACCTTAGCATTAGGAAGATGACTGGTCTTCATTCGATTTCGGTCTATGGCCAAGCGAAGGAAATCTGCAGCCTTTTCTTCTTCCCCCCTGAGTTTTCAAAACTACCCACACCGCCCTTCCTCATGCTCACTCCAAGTAAAATATTTCCGACATAAATATAAATGGACAGAATTTTCCCGATTTTACCCACAAATCTAGATAAATGAAATGAACGCCCAAAGAGCCTCCAAGTGAGACTCGTTACACAAACAAAAACATCGGGACTCTTGGGAGCTCCAATAGGATTTGAACCCAGAGCTACCACATCATGGACCCATTTGATAGCCTTGGTCTTCTCCTACCACCTGTGGTTGTTTTAAGTTTTACATGTGAACTTGGTTTGAAATATATTTATTGTAGCCGCAATTGTAAGTACTTATTAATAAAAATATGGTTGTTCGTACAAGAAATTTGAACAGGATTGCTTGATTATTCGCGAAGACAGAAATTTGTGAAAGCTGGTTTACCTAAGGATTTCTCCATGAAATTAAATTGCATGGGATGTAAAATAAGCACAAAATGCACGCAGAAAAAATGACAAGGATCGTAGTACCCTGGCCTGCAGGAAAATGAAAGCATTCTATTTTTTTACTCTCAAAAAGGCGACACGCTATAAGCACAAATTAAGATTTGGTTGTAGAGGTTTCTTATTACAGGTATTTTCTTTTCATATTCATTCACTGAAAAATATCGCAACTATGAAACTGAGTATTTAATATCCGTTTATATATATGCCGCTTAATAAATTGTCACGTTTGTCTCTAATTTCTTCACTTCTTTGGTTCTAAATAGGTATATATTGCGTTCTACACAAAAACCTTGGAACTACGCAGCGCAATTTTTTAATTCATTGCTTTTTCCATTTATTTAAAAAGGTTGAACGAAATTTACCACATTACTATTTGAATTTCCCTCTTGACAGTCGTGACCCAAGAGTCCTAAACAAACAGATATGAAGTTAAATTCTCCTGCAGTCCGAAAGTGGCACCGCTCAGTTTGTCTATCGACTTTTGAAAGTGACTGTACATACTTAGGTGCTTAATTTTTCAATTTTTGATACATAATTGCTTATTCTGAAAGATATGGTGATATTTAGATTTTTCTTACAAATCAATTTGGTGCATTAAAAACACAGCTACTTAGTACTTCTAACAAGAATTTATCCTCATTTGTTTCTAAAATATACTACTATTTATACAGGATGTCCACAAAGTCGCCAGACTCAAAGTTTGAAAATGTATTGTGTCAGCATAAAGCACAGCTTTATGCTGACACATTGTACAGCTTTGTATTACATTTTGAACCATGAACAGGGTGTGCAAACAGACAGTGACATCTAGGAAAGAAGCTCATTTTGCATCAGTCAGAAATGAGCTTTCTGCTAAACCAGAGGATTGCTTTATTGGAGGCATACTTTCAGTGCAAATCCTATCAGAGGTGTGTAGAGGTATGGCAGTGAAAATATCCCAATACTTTGGCCCCAAGAAAGGCCACACTCTATTAACTGGTACATTGGTTTCGTGACACTGGTTATGTGGAGGATAGGCTGCGAAGTGGTAGACCACCAGTAATCACTCCAGAATTCATCGGAGATATCCAGCAGCAATTGTTGCTGTCGCCCCACATATCTGTTCGGTGTTTGTCTCAACAAGCTGGACCTTCAAGGGGATCCATTCATAATGCAATCAAACGTTTGAAGTTAGGTGCATACCAAGTGAAAGTGGTGCAGGAGCTTAAGCCACCAGACACAGAAAAGCACCTTCATTACTGCCGGTGATATAAGAATTTCATTCGAAACAATGTCACCATTCTGGAAAAGACTTTCTTTACAGTTGAGGTATGGTTCCATGTAAGTGGTTACATGAATTCTCAGAACACAAGAATTTTGGTTGCAGAAAATCCTCATGCTTTACATAAGATCCTGCTGCATTCTCAGAAAGTCAGCGTTTGATGAGCCATATCTCGTTGGAGAGTTGTGGGTTCTCTGTTTCTTCAGTCCACGGTACATACAGCAGCATACATAGATGTTGTCCAATAGTTTGTGGCATCGTTGGAACCGGATGAATGTTACTGCTGGTTTCAGCAGGTTGGCACAACATGCCAGACTGCTAATGAAACCATGGACATGCTCAAGAGGCTTTTTTGATAATCGCCTAATCTCTAAGAACCTATGGCCAGCACACTCCCCTGATTTAACATCACCTGATTTTTTTCTGTGGGGTTATTTAAAGGAAAGAGTTTATAGAGACAACCCCCGTACATTGGACGATCTGAGGCTGAACATCACGCAGGTAATAGATGCAATCACTCCTGAAATGCTGAGATGCGTGTCATGGAATAAGTAAGTGTGTGGAATTGTGCCTGCAGGAGGTGGACATTTCCAGCACTTACTCTGAACTGTGTCCAGTATTCCAGCAACTATACAACAAAACTATAATGTATTTCATGTGAGTAAATTTTCAAAAAAATTTCCAAGCCTGGTATCATTTTGATTTCTCCAATAGATACAACACATTGTCAAACTTTGAGTCTGGTGACTTTGTGGACACCCTGTGTGTGTGTATGTATGTGCATATATATATATATATATATATATATATAATATATATTTATTTATTTATTAAATTGTAGCAATTCGCAATGTACCTTACCACACTCTCTCCTTATTGGCTATCCACCCTTCCTACTGCCTGCCTCCTCCAATCATCAACCTTCCCACATTAACCTGTCATTCCCCACCCACAGTGTCACTTTCAGTTACTCAATCGCTGAAGAAGGGCATAGGCCCGATAAGCTTGTTTTATTTTTGTCAATGTGTTTTACGTGTCTCTTCGACACCCCCAGCAGCCTGCCAACATGGTCCCCAACTTGGTAAGTGTCCACTGGGATTCCTTCAACACCTTGTTGACACCCTCATCACTACCTTTTCTTTTCCTTAAGTTTATATATATATATATATATATATTTATATATATATATATGTATGTATGTATAATATATATACACACACACACACACCACCTTTTTGAACTTTGGGAATAATTGGTTCTGGAAAAACTGATGCAAAATGCAAATTCACGAAGTGCAAGTCCTATTTTCCCAAAACACGCAATGTTATTATGGGAGTACGGCTCGCAGTCAACCTATAAAATTCACTTTTTTATCATAAATAATGCAGCTCAAAAGAAAAAAAAGGAATGCGTAACAGCAAATGAAAACCTAGCATCATAAAGCAAAAACAGTCTTTTAATTACGTTCAAAACATGTAATAGAAAGTGAAAAACCAGCATTACAAAGCGATTAAATTTATTTCCGCACTTGTGCAATTTACATCCAGCACATTTTCACATGAGGTTTAAGAAATTATTTTGTTCAGTCCAAGGAAATCCTTTAATTTAAATTGATGAACATCTGAAATGAAATTTTGAGTACGTGATGTACAGATGTATTCTTGGGGTCTGCAACAAACATTTCCAAGTTGCAAAAAAACACTAGCATTAAAAGCTGGTAACATTTCTTTTATTAATCACGTTCGAAAAGCATTACCAGAAATCAAAACCTAGCATTTGAAAGTGATAACCGTACTTTTGTTCAAAATATGTCACAGACAATAAAAATGAAGCATTCAAGTGGCAACATTTCTTTTAGTAATTACGTTCAATATAGGTATGCGGCAAAAATATCTTACGTTATAATATGATAGAATTTCTTAGATTTACATTAAAAGTTCGTAATAAAAATGAAAACCTAACTGAACCTAAAATGAACTTCAAAACAAAAAAGTAGAGGAAGTTCTGGTTGTTGGCAACGCAAATGCATGACGCAAAATGCAAATAATCGGTGCAAAACAGAAGTAATGCTCATAAAAAATTATGTCCTACAAGCACGCGAAATTCAAAAAGGTGGTGTAGTAATTTTTATGTTTGCAAAACATTTTTCTCACAATATTTTAAGATTGTTTTCTTTTTTGACTAAGAATGAAAGGTAATTATTTTTATTATTTAATTAGTACAAGTATATAAATAGTGATTGCATGCATAAAGTGGAAAGTACATGTAATTGGTATGTCCAGAGCATATAAAAAAATAGCTATCATGATTGTGTTATTTACTGATTATAGCACTTATTGCAGGAAAAATGTTGCCGTTGAATTGACAGAATTAATCGATTTCAACCAAAGGCAAGTAGAAGAACTTGAAAACGTTAGTGAGAAACAGGACACTCAAAATGAATATCCAATTGACCTGTATTGCACTGTGGATGAAATTAGAGAGGCACAAAGACATACAATTCCACTAAACCTCATTCAGACTGAGGAAATAGAAGATGCATTTCAAGAAATCACAATAAGTAGAGTAAGTGCTTTAATCCTTGATATTTTATATCGTTTCCATTCTTTAAGAATGTCTCAAAATCCCAAGTAAAAAATAACAAAGGAGCAATTCACATTTTCAACATTTCTTGGTCAAATAATTTGTATTAAAAAGAGGTAGACTGGGCCATATCTGAGGGAATTATTACTAATAATAGTGGTTAAATTTTAATATATAATATTTAACTTCATCTTGTTTACATGCATACTTGCAGGACTTACCTTCACATGGAATCCAAAAATGATGTGTTGATCCAGGCAGGCACTTTGTAAAAAGTGACATTTCAGATTATAAGTAATCCTTGCATGAATGATTATTGGAACTTCTCTTCATACTGTTTAATAAAGTCAATATTGGAGATTTGTGTGTACATCAATAATGTTAAACTATGTAATTGAAAATATAATTTTGCCTTTCTCTTTTTCCTTTGAAGAAAATTTTAATTTTGATAAACTATTTCATTACAGTCTTTTCCCCTCTCAATAAAATATTGTTTTTAAAAACTAATTCAGTCAAATGTTTATAAGTTTCACTTAACTAGCACTTTTAAATTGTTGCTCTAAAAAGATATTTTTTGCTACTGAATGCTGATAGTACTTTTTAAATAAAATACAGATTACCAACAAATACTGCATAAATTTTTATTCATTTATCAAGTTAAGGAATTCATAAGTTATTGATACTCATTTTTCAAAGCCAATATTTAAGTTATCCCTTCCTTGAAGTTTAATACAACAAAACCATAAGCAGCAGAATGCTATAATTTCATATCTACAATGTTTTCTCCATGTGGAGAATAATAAGATTGTCTAAAGATATCATCAAAAAACCAGGAATATACTACAGATTTAATTTTAATGTAATTAGGAATGCTGCAAATAATATCAAGTTTTCAAAATTTATTTGAAATGTATACCTAGTTAATATAATTAACTATTTCAAGAGACTGGAATATCTACCATGCATAACAAAATGAGATTCAGAAATATGAACCAATTGATATATTTAAATTCGTATTTCCTCGGTGAAATGGCCTAGGAACAACACACTATTTCAACTGAAGCTATATCACCTGATAATTCCAAATAACTTAAATACTAGCAGCTTAAAAAAAAATTTCTGCTATCAGTTTCACATCTAAACCCTATGTACACTTTTTAAAATTTTACCTTCACATAGCCAAGGCAAGTTGCTCAACGAATTGCCCAATGGGAGCAGAGGCTACTAGAGAAAAGAACTTCACAAATATTTCAACGTTTGAAGGATCAGCGGAAGGAAGCTGCAAAACAAGCTGAGGAAGCTGAATATCAGCAAGAAAACCTATGGAGAGAACAAGGCAAGTTTTTTCTATTTTATTTTTAAACTCAAAACAGCACTTAAAAAAAATCATTTGATAGTCAAGGGAATACAATTTCATCCTTTAATTTACATTATAACATACAAAATGCCATGGTATGAGGTGCTACCCAAAAGTTCCGGGAATTTGAATAGCGCATGCAAGCTGCTTGTAGTATGGCCACTCGGCACTAGGTATTGCTGGCAGTATCCTTTGTGAATAAGTGTGCAACGTGGCGGCTAGCTTAGTGGACGTGTTCACAAGTTCTGTGTGATTTTTTAACGTCATGTTTGAGTGGTTCTGCGAATTCGTTTCCGACTGAAATGGCTGATGATAAGGAGCAAAGAATTTGCATCAAATTCTGTTTCAAACTCGGCAAAACGACAGCAGAAACACAGAATTGCCGAACTGTCGTATGGGATGTGTCAATGCATTTTGTTGGAGGATTTGAACATGAGACGCGTTGCTACAATATCTGTTCAGAGACTGCTGAGCAACGACTAGAAAGACCATTGCATTGCTGTCTGCATGGAGCTTCAAAATGAAGTTAGAGATGACCCCTACTTCATCTCCAAGGTCATAACTGGAGATGAATCTTGGGTTTATGGTTATGACCCTGAGACAAAAAAGCAGTCATCACAGTGAAAGTCGCCAAATTCACAGCAACTGAAAAAAGCACATCAAGTTTGCAGCAATGTCAAGTCCATGCTGATCATTTTTTTGACGTCGACGAGATCGTCCACAACGAATTCCTCCCACCCAGTCAAACTGTCAATGGAAAGTTTTACTGCGATGTTTTGAAGTGGCTAAGGGACAACGTCCGACGCAAATGCCCAGACAAGTGACGCAACAATAACTGGGTGCTCCACCATAACAATGCACCCGCCCACACGTCGCTCATTATTAGGCAGTTCCTGGCTTCCTAAAACATGAGTCATCTCCCACCCCTCCTACTCTCCTGACATCGCCCCCTGCGACTTTTTCCTGTTCCCCAAAATAAAACTCCGTCTGAAAGGACGACTTTTTGACATGATTGAGGAGATCCTGGCAGAACCGCAAGAGGTGCTTAACATGCTCACACCTGCGGACTTCCAAGGATGCTTCGCATCCTGGAAAAAATGCTGGGAATGCTGTATCAAAGCCCAAGAGGACTACTTTGAAGGGGATGGTGAAAATAAGGACTTAGCGCAAGTAATTTTTTTATGCACAAATTCCCAGAACTTTTGGGTAGCACCTCGTATATAATAGGGCATAGGAAATACAAAGAACTTGCTCTGCAATTGAAGAGATGTGATGTAAAAAATTCTACATTTTCACTTCTTTTAAAATTGACTGCAACTTATTGCATTCAGTCCCTTATAAGCCAGACCTGAATGTAAGCTGCACCCCATTTCTTATGAGACAAACAGGACAATAAAATGACATTGAATATAGTGTTTCACTGATAACTGTTTGAAGTATTTGGATTATTGGATTTTATAACAGAAAAGTAGTCATTTCCAATGATCCTCATGTTCGACTGTTTCTAAATGGAGATGAAGCACATGAGGTACATCCCCTGACAGGAATCTATATTAGTTCAACCAATATTATATTTGAAAGATTTTTATATGGCATTAAAATTTAAATAATTTGAATCACTATGAATAGTATTATTTATACCATACCAAAGAATAATTTTCTTGAAATTTTTGCAGAGAAGAGAGCTAAGGAAGCAGAGTTCCAGATTCGTGAAATAGCCAGACGTGCAAGAGAAGAGCACAGAAAGACGCTTCTTGAAAGTGATTCAGATAAAGAACCTCTTCAACAAGAAACTGTTAACATTTCGGTAGTACCATTTGTAAGGTAAATTGTTTGAGAATTTCAAGATACTTATATCTAGAAATTTTTACGCATTTCAGGGTTCAAACATCACTTAGAACTAATATTTTGGTTGGTCAAATTTGACATGCTGGTGGAAATAGAATTTAACTTTTTCAGGTGTACCAGAAGATAATTGCAAATCATAACAAAATGTGCAGCGGCAGTTTTGGATATTTGCCCTCCTAAAGCCATTTACATTAAAAATGCATGAAAACTTTGTTTCCAAAGAAATTTTTGTACATATTAATGTTGCATTAAATTTTTATTTAAATACAGTCAAACTTGTTTATAACGAGAATGGTTGTAATGAGGTCACTGCTATAGTGAGCAAATGCTACCTCTAAGATAAGTTTACGAGCATTTACATACAAATATTTCACGTATATAACGAGCACGCTTCACGGATATATCGAGCAAACTTTGACCACTTCTCACTGTCTCAAACGCGGCGCCGGTCAGCCCCTTCAATCCTCATAGTGACCCAAGATATGTAACCTTGTGTTCTCGAGTCCAGCCTCTACACCCTATCCCTCGGGGAGGTTAAAGACCGCTGTGTTGTTGTTAAAAAATAATCCCTTCGTCCAAACCAAGAATTCACAACTTGCAGGTACAGTGACACTCGCAGAGGTCCTTTGTCCTCTCCTCCCAACCCCCAGCTCTTTTACAGCCAGGAGGTTGTGTTTGGAAGGGGTAAGGGGTTGAGGGCATGTACAATGGTGCCCGCCCCCGTCGCTCAGCCGAATGCACCCAACACCCTTTCCCACATAAAGATGGGAAATCCCATGTTTAATCCGTCTCCTCATTAACTCTTCCTGGAATTGGTATGCTCACAGTTTGCAAAGAAAGTTTGTAGCGTTGATCAACAAAAGTTATAAAAATTTTCATCAAAAAGTAAAAATTTCAAAATCCATCCATTCATCCAAAAATCAGTTCTTTCCTAAGCCAATACCTAATTTGGCCCTATTGCATATCTAATATTAAAAAGGTTATTATCTTAGGCTGTCCTAATTTCTGCTATCCACTTTTTCCAGGATTGAGTTCATCTTTCATTTGTTAACCCACACATGCTTAACTGACAAAAAATTGTGGTCTGCATCAAATTTAGAAAATGGTTAAAATAAATAATAATAATAAATAATGCAGAGTTGTGAAAATTTTTGGCACTGATTGCATCTACGTTATTTCGGTGTGAAGCAATTCTTTTTAGAAAAATATCTTCAACTCTCAACACTCGCTGAATTATGAAAGCGATTCTTTAATATTTTACACTCAGTCCCTGCCAAAGTCAACTCCTGAATCACTTGCTCATCACTTTTTGGGGACAAAACAATCTGCTGTTCTGGAACAGGGCAAATGCGATGAATGGAGAAACCCGGGCAGAAAACAACATAAATGCGAGTTTCAACTATGCAAAACAGATTTTTAGGTATTAATATCTAAACAATGCAACTGCGAAACATCTCAAATTGAGTCAATACAAATCAGGATCTTGGTGCATACTGTATTAGAGGCCTGCATACCCGCAGTTTACCCAACCCGACACGCGGGTACCTGCAGCAAAATTTGCGGGTCAGGTCGGGTATCTAGTGCTTCCATGAGGGTACGGGTCAGGTTCAGACACAAAAGGCACTGGTGCAGGTAAAGTGTGGGTACGAAAACTAGTTTTAATTCCAATTCCATTCGCCTCGCCAATGTAGGCATAGGAACTTTTTACTGCTAGTAAAGCCCACCCTCGCGGTCAGAAGTAGCATTATATAGGTAGATACAAATTTGCAATTTATTCAGGTAGGCAGATAAAAGGCTTTGTGTAACATGTGTCAAGAAAAGTGTCTGCCGAAAAAACGAATCCTTTTATTATATAAATAGATACAAAGTTGAAATTGACAAATGATTGTCGATTACATTTAGTAGAAGAGAATGTGGGAAGGGGGGTGAGAAAGAGTGAAGAGGGGAATTATGTAGCAGTGTAATTATGACGGACTGATTTGTGCAAGAACTCACCCTTTTAACCAGTTGGTTTTGTCCATTCATGCAAGTAACATCTATCTTTGTGAATTCGATTTTGAAGAGACGTGGTTACATGCTTATCAGCATTCTTTATATGTTATTTAACGTTCAAATATATAGTATTTTTTTCGTCAAATAATCACATGTGAGTTGTATTATTTTATACTTTGTTTGCGAGAAAAGGAACAACAGTTATTTTATAAAATTACACTGGTGATTTATATGTGATCTCGAGTTTTGTGACAGAATATCAGTCTACCACATCCTTAAAAGGGACTAATACCAGCTGACTGAATGGTATGTAAAATTGCCAGTTATAAGTTAATGCATCTTCCAATTATAAATCTTAATTTTAATCGAAATATTACTTTTGTCTGCCCTTCAGATTTGAACAATGAATACTGATCAGATAAGAAGGAAGCTTTTGAGGTTAGAATACACTCTAAGAAGAATGGAAAATACCGAATCAAAAATTTGGGATGAAATTTTAAATGAAAAGGGCGAACTGCTTTTGAAGACAATCGCTTGCAGTAGTTATAAAATGTTTACCATTATGATACATCATGGATACAGACACAGTAAATGATCATATTTCTCCAGACGAATTGACTGCATATATTGACTTAAAACTATCTGACGGCATTACTAATATTTTTGATTTGATGAAATGGTGGGATAAGCAAAAGAATTGTTTGCCAAATTTAAGTATTTTAGTGAATCGTATTTTTTCAATACTAGTGACCAGTGTTCCATCAGAGAGGTGTTTTTCATTTGCGGGACATGTTGTTAGTACTATTAATTAATGTTTCCTTTTTTCAATTAAATTATTTTATAAAATTTGTAATTTTTGTAAAAATAAATCGTTGATAGGTACTTTAAATACATTTTTTTGATCTAAAAAATGAAAATTTATGTACAATTGAATTTTATTTTAATTTATACAAAATAAATGCCTGTGACTCGGAAATAATATTTTTAGTTTTTCACGATTTCTTGCTACGGATGTCTCTCGAGGACCAGACAGTTAAAAAATATGGGTCAGGTTAGACAAGTAGACCTTCTGTACGGGTGCGAGCCTGCGGGTATGGGTTAGTAGTCTGCGTGTACGGGTGGAAAATAGCATACCCGTGCAGGGCTCTATACTGTATCTACCTGTATGTAAGAAATTTCTGAATACAATTCCCCTAATAGAAATTTAGGAAAACATTGATCCTCATATCTTATATTATGTAAGCCTGCAACTCCTTGTTTTTGTAGTGTCAATATAGGTGCATGCAATATTCAAGACGTAAAATTTTATGGCTCAAACTTTGGCATTTCTGTATAAAGGCTAAGTACTTACAAGATTTGGGATATGGGCCTTTAGAATGACCCACCCCACTCCTAAGATTCTGATAATATCATAGCAGACTTAAAAATGTGGTTACATGGGTACTTATATTTTAACAAAAAATAATAAAATAATTCAATTAAAAAAAAATTATTTAGAAATAAAAAATAGCTTTTAAGTTCTTCATCTAATTTTAAAAGCAGTATATGGCACTAGGCATTGCATCCTATGCTGTGAAAGTTATTCACAGTTACTAAGTTTTAAAGTTGGGAAAGTGTAAAAGTGACTTGAAAATAACTTGAATTTCTGTAATAACGGAACTTATCTTCTTAATTCTTGAGACTGCCGAATAAGTTTTAGGCGTCATAAAATATATGCTTATCATTGTAAAATACATTCACAAGATGATTATCGAGCTTGTCTAATGGCTGAAAAGAAATTCAGAATGAGCACTACAACTAAAAAATTGAAACTACTCAACTTAGGCATCTCCAGTAGCCATAACAAGGTTATGAAAAGCCAGATACACATTTCAGCAACAATGCAGCTGTCTTCAGGGGTGATTCACCATAAGTACATTCTAGAACTTTTATTTTTAGAATCTGCTTCTTCACTTCTCCAATCAATCTTACTTGTTTCGATCAGTGAGAACTCAAGTATTTGTCTATTTTACCTCAACGTAGAATGCAATTGCATATCAGACCGTCAGTCACAGAGGTGTGCATGGGGGTGGGCGTCTGCGAAATATTGTCAGGACCCTTGATTCAGCCTTTCATGTGAATGACACATACCTAAATATTTTTAATGGCAATATGATCGCTTTGTATTAAAAACACACATTCTTGGAGTTAACTTACAACTGAGAAACAACTCACCCACAATTTACAAGCTATAGGTACATCCAAGTAATATTTTAATTGGTTATTACCATTAGGTGCTGCTGTAATGCATTTTAACATTTGTTAATTCAAATACATTGTATTTAAAAGGGCTTAATAGTTAATTCTGTCAATAACATAAATACACTAATGAAATAGTATTTCCTTTTCCATTTAGTTGTGAAAATGAGAGTCTATGCTCTCTTGAACTAAGCAAACCTTCAAGCAAAATAGCAATAATTGAATGGTTTCACAAAAGAGAAATCCCTCGGAGAGCAGGGCTAGACCACAGAAATCAGGTGGAAAGCTGGTTTCATGGTATGCTTTTTTCAGATTCCTTGTACAACTACCAAGGAAAAATGCATGACTTAATTAGCAACTTGAGCCTTTTATATTGGAATTTGGGTTAAATTGTAATTAACACAGATAACCCATTTTACAGGTTTGATAACTAGAGCAGAAGCAGAGATATTAATGGATGAAAAACCATCTGGAACATTCCTAGTCAGAATATCTGAAAAAATTTGGGGTTATGCAATTACATACCGAGAAAATGGGAAATGCAAACACTACCTGGTGGAAGCATCAAATAATTATTACAAATTTCTAGGAGCAAATCATGTTTGCCATAACACACTGGGTAAGTTCTTGCAAAGATAGCAATCTCATAAGCAGATGATTGCTCCATAAAATCAGTGATATCAAGGTTTCATCTTGGAAAGTGCACATTAAATATATACTTGTTTTTGTATGAGCCTTTGATCATTTTCAAATTTTTGAGGGAAATTACATATATGACACATTCAAAATTTTTATATATTTTTTTACAGGTGAACTAGTAAATTATCACAGAAAAAAACCAATAACTTCAACAGGAGGGGAAATCTTGAGTTATGAGTGCCATCGGTCCAGTACGCCTGCTATATATCTAGGTGTTCCAGGAATTTTGGGATAAAAATATTGCGCAACTGTCCAAAAAGTATTATGTGCATTTATGCCTTTGTATTTTAATTAAAATTTTTATATTTAGCAAGCATTTCTAATCATCAAACATTGATGCTACATTATTTGTTATACCCACTCTAAACCAGCAATACAATTGTTTCTTGATTGGTAGATTTACTAGTCAACATTACTGACTACCCAGTCATTTTGATGATGTACATAAAACCCTTAAACATACAGGAAAATTAACTAGCTTAAGATAACTTTGCTGTACGTAAACTTGACATTCAATTAAAAGGAAATTTCAAAACTATTTATTGAATCAGCATCCATATTTTATGCAAATAACAAAAATTTTATTGTAATAAATAATTTTAAAATAAGCTATTTTAACTGTTTGTACATATTTATTTCATTGAAACTAGCAGAGAGCCCACAGTTCTACTGCAGAAATTTAGAAAAACATCAAAAAATATTATAATACATGAAGAATGAACAGAAAAGAATCAAACGTTGGAAGAGAGAGGCAAAATGAGGTACAAACAAATAAGAACAAAGATAAAAACATGAAGACGAACGAAAATGATAAAAGCAGTAACTAAGAGCAAAAGAAGTCAAACATCGATAATGTGACAAACAGTTTAGATACAATGCCTCACAACAAAAAAAATACATTTTCCACCTCGTTTTCTCCCTCCCTCCCATTCTCTCTTCCTTCCTCCCATTCTCTCCTTTCCTCCCATTCTCTCTCCCTTCCTCCCATTCTCTCTCCCTTCCTCTCTACCCTCTCTCTTCCTTCCTCCTATTCTTTCCCATCCTTCCAGTCTCTCTTCCTTCCATTCCCTCTCACTTCCTTCCCCTTGCTGAAGAAATAGTTTGTTATGCCATCTCTTGTTTACACAGATAATTAACTGACTTTGAATTAATTTCATTGTCATAGTCATACGATATTGAGTTTGGCAACAATATTGGTCGCCATGGAAATTTTGTAGTTTAAAGCTCAATTCTGGGAAATTTTGATTGGTATTTGAAATTTCACCATAGGAAAAGGAAACTTCATTATTTTCTTCATCCTTGAGATCGAGTCCTGACTTGGTACGATGAGTTTTAGTAATTTTAATGTTCAAATGAAAAAGTCTACACTGATCTCCATGTTTTTAAAAGAGGAAAATGAAAACTGAAAATATTAAAAAATAAATAAATTGGTCAAATGAATGGTTTAAAAACCAACCTACTACCCTATACTCTTTATTGTGGTTAAAATGACACATTCAACTTGTCTCTACGTTACGTAGTTTTTGAGTTATAGATACATACTAATACTTTCCTGGATACTGCCTCAGACACTAAATTATTTTATAAATAGTAGGATAAATCATATCCATTAACCTCAAGATGTAAAACTTTTTATGGAAGTTTTCACAAAACAAGCAGGGTAATAAATTCTTACCGATTTTCACAAAATGTCAATTCGAGGTGTCTCGCGGATGCAGTCCCGTGCAGTTCGTGAAGGTCCCAAAAAATGCTTAGATGACTCGCACTCAATTGAATGATTAACCCTTTCGCTGCTATGGACTTTTAGCTTCAGCGTCAGCCGTGCGCGCCGAGTTCAGTGACCTTGAAGCACGCCTGTGTTGAATACTTTCTCTAGGAGATCCGCGTCTATGTTCTTTCGTTCGTCTTTTAGTCTCTTTATATTTTAAAAGTTATTTTGTCAATCATTTACATTCATATTGATTATTAACCATCTCGACAAAATATTTTCATCTTTATAGAGCAGCGAACGGAAAAGCTTGAAACGCATATATGCGTCATTAGCAGTCAAGGAACCGCTCTGCCCGCCCGCATATATGCGTCGATAGCAGCGAAAGCAGGAAATGGATTGAACTAAAAATTTGGGATCTATATTTGAACAAAATACATTGCATCACTCGACAAAAAATACCAAAAAAACTAATCAACTTTTCAGAAAACTACTCTCTCCTAGACAGAAGAAATCAGGTTATAATCTTCGTACTCCCAAAACATTTCATGACAACGTAATCAACCTTTCAAAAGAAATGTTTACAAATGAAAACACACTTCTTGGAAAAGGCCTAAAATATATCCTCCCATACGCTAAACCCAGGGGCAGATTCAGAAAATTTCCATGGAGGGGGAGATGATCGACCCAATTATCCCTCCTCCCTCTTAATTCCATCTCTGCCAACAATCACACATTCTGAAAATCC
This sequence comes from Tanypteryx hageni, assembly GCA_028673005.1. NCBI lineage: Eukaryota > Metazoa > Arthropoda > Insecta > Odonata > Petaluridae > Tanypteryx > Tanypteryx hageni. Next base: position 88,675,576 of record CM054120.1, read on the forward strand.
CAACCTCCATCCGAATCTTTCTTTCCTTTGTCATTTCTGTGTAAAATAATGGAAGCAGCACTGGGCGAATCTACAGAGTCTGTCTGGACTGACTGTTGGTGTGCAGCCAGCCTAAGGAAAAAGGGCTATTTCCTTTCGTGATAGGCTCATTTCCTATGAACGCATCCTTGACATATCTCAAGAAAAACCTGTAACACTTTTATCACAGTTGCTACATTCCTGAAAAATACCTTATTACTCAAAAACACAGTAAACAGAATCAATTTACCCAAATGAAATGATATAATAAAGAAGAGATGTGTTTCTAGGCCAAAATTACCATTCTCCAAAATTTTTAGGATGTTTTATGGTGCATATTAACCTTTAAATGCCTGATTTAAATGTCCCTACAGTGAATCTCGCTGTTGGACTCTTGGCCATTTAAAATTTTCCTGCTTTCAGATAAAACCTTGTATTTCCTGAACTATAAGAGATAAATTTGTCAAACAAAAAGTAATATTTAGAAAAATTGTTTGGCTAATAATGGCTGAAAGTCCTTTACATTAAAAGAAAAGAAAACAACCCAAATTCCAAGTAAATCTATAATACAAAGAATAAAAAACCATAAAACATAAGTCCTTTTTCATTTATTTTACCAGTTTTAAAGTATTGTTTTGGTGTAGGACTCCTCCAAGTACAAAAATATACATAGCCCTACATCGCATATTTTGCACTTCACCACTGTTCTAGTATCTTTTCCCTCTCAGAGCATACATGGCAGCAAAGGCGATTTCCCTTTACAGGCCAGTGTTTGTTTTCTTTGGCCTCCAAGCGACTCAATGTGTCCCACTTGTGCTGCTCAGTCTTCCACTTTGGGAAGTAACAGTGGGATCAGATCTTGCACGAGAGCGAGACGAAACTCTCGATGCGTCATCTTCCTACCAGATGACGTCAGGAGAACATAACTATTGAAGACCATGACGTTGAGGAGGTGGAAAAAGAGCTTCTTTGTCCACTTCCAACTACGGCAGGTGACCTAGCTAGTCGCCATCCTATCCCTTGTCCACGTGAAATGAGAAGGGCGAGGTTGCAGCACTCTCCCATATCTGTTTACAGTTGGTGGGAGGTTTTTCCCACCCCCAGTGGTGAAGTGGTAGCATGGTTGCCTCTATGATTCTTGAGAGCATTGCTCAAGGATGAACCCTTCAAAATTTCACTCCTTGATGATGAAAACGACATCTGTAATCAACTTCCAAACAAAGCATCCCCATACGGGTACAGCTGACTGCGAGCCGGTCACATTTTGCATTCCCATACCGGTACACTCGCTGTTTCAAGATTAACACTGAACTAAGAATGAACACAAAAAATGTGGTGAACCTTATTTTAATTTGTAAAAGTGCTGAGGGAGCACCTATGCCAATAAAACAATGTCAATTCCTTTGTCTACACAAAATTCTAAGGTGGCAATACATATTTTAGACACAGAGTAACCAACATCTGGTTGAGTCCCAATTAAAGTAAGATTTGCGTGAATTGGTTTACAATAATTGTTCTGAAGGATCTGGTGTCGAGGACACATGAATAATCAGCATCGTTACTGCAAATTAGGCACATCGTGAGAACAAAATAGGGTCACAATACTGTCATAAAAAATATTCTCTACAAATAATTTTTGCAAAATAAAATTATTTTGTTCATAACATTCCCATGACATCACATTATTGCCATAACTGGCATTTATTGCGATACACAACATAAATCACCTATATTTTTTAAGAATATAAAATAGTATTATGTATAGAAAAATTCCATTTTTTTATACAGGGCACCAATGCATTCATTGTATACATAGGCTCACTAACCATAGCCCCGATACGAATGTTACATTGACACTCTTTTGTGGATAAAAATGACCCATCACTGCGGCAGCTCAATATCTGAACACAATGATATTGGTAACTACAAGCACATGTCTGTCTCCAAAATCAAGGTACTGGTAGCGAGTGAACACTATTGTATAAAAACAAATATAATATGCTTTTCTATATGTCAATTGCACCAGATCAATTATAGGTCAAATGAAATATACTATTTAAAATCTGGCTTCGGTAATACAGTAAAACCCTGTATTAACATTAACGGAATATACGTTTCCCCACCATTTACATTTTATATAGGTTCCATCAATTTTCCTATGATTCTAATGAAAAACCCTGTATTTACATTATTTCATTTTAAGTTTTCCTGCTATGTATATCATTTTACGTTAGAATTTCCATTTTTTTTTAAATTGGCATGTGATTTCCAACATTTTTTAACTTTTTTTGACAGCTTTCCAAAAAATCTTAACTCTTTTGGGCGAAGATTTCGAAAATGGCTGCGCCCCTAGAGGTGGAAATATGAACTATTTCTTTTAAAAACAGCACTCGCTAGATGCTACTCAGGAAGTGTACTTAAGGACAGAAATACGTATGAACTCTTTTGGGTGAAAACTTCAATACCTCATACGTAAATCACACTAACCGAGCATAAACAGTGTACCTAGATAACCCTTCCCACTCAAATTCTGCCCCTTGGCTCCCAGTTTGTAATTAAATTTTTAATTAATTAATTTTTAATTTGTTGTAATATAAATTACCGTATTGTGCCAAATATAACGTGGTTTTTTTTCTTCAAAAAATGAAATTTTAAAAGTTGCCCCCACGTTATATTCTATACTCCATTCCACTCTGAGTAGACAGTATTGTGCTTTTGGCACGCATTTGCCAAATTTCCAGTGAATTAGATCTAGCGCCTATCCCTTTCAGCTTCCTGATTGATCCAGATTCCATGCTGATTCAGGTGATTTCCCAACTGAATTTAAATATTTTCGAACTTCTACCTACAACAAAAAAAATTATTTATAAGATACGCTGACTTGAAAACAAAAACAGTTGAGTGTAATAGGTACTTTGTAACAAAATCACACTATGCCGATGCAATTGAAACAATTCACTTTTTCATTAGTTCCTCTATGAACACAATATATCACCAACAATCTGCAAGGTATACTGAATTGTAGAAACTGTTTCATTGTGTCAAACATAAGGTCCTTCTCCCTTGGGAAATACTTTGACACGTGGAAGTTTTCCCACAATAAAAAGCTAAAACAATAAAATATGATTTTATGAACCTTCAACAAGGTCTTACGTAATTTTTTAGAAAGATTTTTTGATTTTGTTCCAGATTCAAATACTAATTTTCATGGAATCTGATTTTTTTATTTATTCTGCAAGGCCCACTGAATTGTATAATTACACATCAAACAACCACTTGCTATGAACTCTGGTGTGAAAATGTTTCATTGTGTCAAACATTGGGTCCTTCTCCCTTGGATTTTCCCAACCCACAACTGAACATTGTATAGGCCGTTTAAGAAAATATGACTATTACCAAAATCTGTTTTTTTTTGTCGATTTTTTCTACAAAAGTAGCCCTTTTTAGGCTTTTTTCATGAAAAAGGCAAAAATAAGCATTAACGTCGAAATAGGCATTTTTAGACATTAACATCAAAATAGGCATTTTTAGGCACCATAAAATATACGTTTTCGGGGTTAATTATTCATGAAACGTACATATACAATTGTATATTCAGATATCTATTCAGGAAATAAATAGGTTTTTACCTAAAGATCCATGGTATAGTCATAATTTAAATATTTTAAATTTGAGGAGAAAAAATACTGTGCTTAAAGAAAACCATCGTGCATATTATAGGATACGGAGAATAAGCCACACGTGATAAAATGAATAAAGAAAGGCGAAATTACGTGATATAGCTTAAGTGACTGCATTCATCTCAAAAATCTTTACACACGTGTGATCTAGTTTTCTTAGGGTAATCAGGATCTGGAGATGCTATCTCGCCAGGAAAGTTATTTAACCCTCATTAACGTTTTGAAGGAATTTTGGGAGTTTTATTCTTTCTGTATCTGCCAAGCTCGGAGTTATTTTATGTAATTTGTGATCGAACTCCAGAAACCTCTTAACTGGTATCAAAAGTGAACTTATAAGGTTATTTAAATATCCTCAAGGGTTTTTGAAAAATTTAAAATCGATAAGATAAATGAGTTTATAATCCAATGTAAAGCGAAAATAAAAAATCTCTGAGAAATGTTTTCCAATCGGATTTCGTAACTTTTTATTTTGACTAAATTTCTATATGACGACAGCATTGCAGTAATCTTTCGTTGTCGGCATATTCTACTAGTAATGATATATAGACGTTCCCTACAGAGGAGGAGGAGGAACATACTAGTAGAAGGTGCTTGCATACTGCAAGCATTTAATCGCACCTTGAAGAAAACATTAATTTTCAGAGAGATATTTCATCATGAGGAATATATCCTTAATTCTAAGGATTTCTCCTCTGGACAGGTTTCTGTTTTTTCATTATGGAACAATAATGTAGTAAAACTATCACTAATTTTTGTAATTTTCGAAATATTATACTTTTCCCAAATTGAGTTAATAATGCCACACATTTCTGCCAAATTTTAAATTTATAGTACAATTAAAAGTGAAATAACATTTATCTAATTGTTTAAATTTAAATAATTTATAACGGCCAAAATAACAATTTTATGGATAAATTGAAATGTTTATTCATTTACATAGATTAACCTCTAAATAATTTACAAATTTCAGCTCCCTAACTTGCGGCATAGTGTCTAAGCATCTACCTATTTGTTTATACTTGAAGAATGTTTAACTGTTTTATCTCCTCCTCCTCCTCTGTAAGAAACGTAGATATATAATGATAGGAGGATACTAATGTTTAGGCACTTCCAGATGAGCTGGAGATTCGAAATTTTTTTCTTAGGCAGGATTTTGTGTAAAACCGACTAGAAAAACTTAAATCTTGAAAAAGTGCAACAATTCGGCCGCTAACAATTCGCAATTGTTTAAACAAATTTTCAAGGTTTATGTATTTCCGAATGTGCTACGGAGCTGAAATGTTTTTGAAAGGTAGTATTTGTAAAAATACAAAATAGGGATTATAGAAATTTTGATATTTTAATTTGTGTTGCCGTTAAAAAGTCTTCGAGTTTAAACAATTAGATAACTGTTTCGGTACTACGGGATGAGTTAGTAAGCTGAATTTTTCAATTTATTTACAGAGTAGTGCATTTGCACAAATAAACATTAGAATCTCTCCAAAAATATATTGCAGCGGCCGTTAAATATGTTTAAAATTTAAACAATTAGAAAAATATTATTTCACTTCCAGAAGGGCTACAACTTTAAAATTTGGCAGAAATGTGTAGCATTAGTACCCCATAATGGAGAAAGTATAAAATTCTTAAAATTGCAAAGTTTGGGATTGTTTTAATCAATTATTTTTACATAAGGGAAAAACAAAAATCACTGCGGAGATGGAATCTTTAGAATTAAAAAAATATCTGGAATGATGAAATATCTGTCTAAAAAATGAATGTTTTTTCAAGGTGAGATTATATGCTTGCAGAATGCAAGCACTTTCCTCTACTATGCAATATCAGAAGGTTATGGTTTTTCCTGTTCTTTGTAATATTCAAAATTTTCTCGGTTTCTTTAAATATTTGTTATTACGTTATCTATTTGGAAATTTTTAGAAATATTATGAAAGTCATGTGGCGGCCACATCAGATTTTTTTCGTGGATTTTTAAAAAATCGCTAAATACAAAATCACATATTTCTGGAGAACTTACAAAAACAATCAAGTTTACATTTTATTTTACATTTTGTTAGAATAATACATATTAATTACATTTATGTAGGTAATAGATTTTCCAAAAGTGTTTGTATACGATGTTTACTTTATCATTTCGATTTTGTAATAAGGAAAAAAAGATTAATATAAGTGCATCATCAGAGATTGGAGTTTGAACACGCCATCGCCTGGCATTTTTGCCTGACGCAAAATGAGCTAACACGGCAAAGTACTGTACAAAGTACTTTTTCATTAGAATGAAAATTGATTGCTTTCATCTAAACAAACCTGCAAACAAATTAAAGCTTGACTTCTTATCTTTGTAATAAAGAAAGACGGGGAGCATTATGTGCTTTCGTTTACAAGATATAAGAGTCAACAGGAGATGCTGCGCGGAACCGGAGGCTTGCCAACTGTTAACGCCGTCTTTTTAAGCCAATGGTTTAAGGGCATTTGCATCTGAAGAGTTAACAATTTTATGGAGATATTGAAATGTTTATTCATATATATATAGGGTAATGTCTAGACAACCTGAAAGTTTCAGCTCCCTAGCTCGACCCATAGTATCTAAATATTTACCTATTTGTTTAAATGTTAAGAATTTTTGAAAGCAAACAAATAATAATATAAAAATTTCTATAATCCATATGGTTTTTTTTTTACAAACTCGACCTATATAAAAAATTTCAACATTGTAGCACATAAATCGTGAAAATTTGTTTAAATATATGTATAAGATATTACCTATATGATATGGAAGAACTATATGTTTATGTTTAAAAGTGAAAGAATGACACTCCTGCCCCCCTTCTCTGACACTGGGAACTAGCACATATACTTCTTCTTGACTCTTTCTCCCTGCCTGGCCTCAACATCCGCTAACCCTATTAGCCCCCTTACAATGTCTCCTCTGTTGCATTGTAGCTATTCACACTTTACCTCACCACACTCCCTCCTTATTGGCTATCCACCCTTACTACTCCCCGCCTCCTCCAATCATTAACCACCTCACATCACCCTGTAATTCCCTTCCCAGAATGTCACTCTCAGTTATATATATATATATATATATGTAAATAAGATGTGGTTAGTTCCAGTGAAGTTATAGTAAAAAAAATAAAACAAGCAGCAACATTGCTACAACATTTATTTCTTTATAAAAATAAAATATTTTACATTATTATAACACAATTATTTCTTTAGGCCTTTTCACTGCTCCTCATAGCCTGAAAAAGAACAGGAGGGAATAAGTAACTACATATAATGTCTATGGCTTGGAAATTATTAAATATAATAGATATTAAAACTTACATCAGGAAAAGTACAGCTAATAATGAAGAAGTGAACTTTTAGTATCGGTGCAGGCAGCGGCGAACTTCTGCATAGGCCAACTAGGAGGCTGCCTAGGGCCCCAACCTCGGCGGGGGCCCCGACCAGTGGCTGAAATGGTACACATTGAGTACACAGGACACGGAAAATAATATGCCCATTTTTCCGAACGAAATAGAAAATAATTGACTATAGTTAATTTTTCGAAAAGTCAAGTGGCAACACTGTTTGTGTTCTATGTTTGTTTTGCATCGCACCTGACTTCATTCTATAACTTGTCACTACTTGTCAGTTCACATTGAAAGTGTGTGTTAGAAAGTTTTATCAATTTCAAATTTGCGGATCAAAGGTTTTATCTTCCAGGCGAATTTGCTGAGGTTAGTTAAGGTTACGATATGAGTAGTGTTGGCGACAGAAGCTAAAGAATGTGATAGAATTTTCTAGTGTATAGTGTCTTAAGATTATATAGAATAATCCCATAGGATAGAATATTCCGGAAATGATTAGTGAATGGTAGTACAGGAACATTCTCGAAGATTATAGATATTTCGATATTGTATGCGTATAGAAAGTTCTCGAAAGTCCTGAAAAACTCTGGAAAAGTGTTGAATGTTCTAGAACTCTGTGTAAGACTATGGAACATTCAAGAATGTTCTAGAATGTCATGGACCTGTATTCTAGAATGTTCGATTAGGGAACGTTCTGGAATATTGTAGATACTACCATCTATTCTGATTGGTCAAACCCCCACCAACTTCCACAATCCTGGGACTATATAAGCAGAGAGCTCAGCCTGCATGGACACAGTTTAAAGTAAGATCAAGAGAAGAGATCAAGCGAAAAGAAATCACAGCGACCTGCGATAGTGAAAGTTGATTCTCGTAGAGTGTTAAAGAGTTATGCATGAGTTACTATTTAAGCTAAATGATCACGTGACCATTACTAATTATCCTCTTATTTTTTAGAAATTACCGATGTCTGACGCAACAAAAGCTGAGCGGGTTCCAGAAAAGACAAAGGAATAAGGAGAAATTGCAGGAGGAAAAAGAGCTTCTTCGTAATGTTCCTAAGTTGGACTCGTTCTTCGCCTCTTCCAGACCTAGTACCAGTGCATCAGCCTCTGGCGATTGGAGTGACGACCGTCAACCGGCAAGCATGTCTGACTGTGACGAGCTACCTCAAATTCCTCAAAACTTGATTTCCAAAAACCCCGCAGCAGTCTTTGGAGATTCTGGTGAACATCCTGAATCGCATGGGAACACATGTTTTGCGATTCCATCATTTCCATCTGTTAGTGACAATCCTGCCAAGTGGATACTGGACGATGCCGATGCCACACTCAAACACTTCGTACAAAATGGCGTGAAACAAAATATGGATGCAGATTTATCTTCTTCGAAACGCCAGTACGCAGATACAACCAGGTATCTATCCCTTTCACTCTTTAGCCGAACATTGCCTAATGGTGAAAAACGACCTCGGTCTTGGGTAGTATTTTCGAATAGCAAAGGTAACGCATTCTGCTCCCCCTGTAAGATGTTTGAAAAATCGGGGTCGCTAGCTAATGATGAAGGGTACTACGACTGGAAAAATGCAGGTCAGAGGATGAAGGAACATGAAAATTCAGACGATCACAGGTCAGCATGTGCAACGCTGTTAGCGAGGAAGGCTGCTGGCGGTAGAGTTGACAAGAGTCTTGTTCTTCAAACGGAAGAAGAAATAAAATACTGGCATGAGGTTTTGAGGCATATTGTGGCTGGTGTGAGGTCACTGTCTGCACGCGGATTGCCGTTTATAGGTTCACAGGAGAGAATTGGATCGAAAAATAGTGGGGTCTTTTTAATTCAATTGACTCCCTGGAAATGTGCTTCCTGACCCTGCTGTGGAATGATATCCTGGAAAGATTTAACAAAGTGAGCAAATCTCTGCAATCTGTGAACATCGACTGGGTACGATCACCGAACTTTATCGGTCCTTGGTAACATACCTAGAAGATATAAGGAAAGTCGGTACCTTTGATCATTATAAATCAAAAGCTGTGGAAACAAGCGGTGAACAGAACTATGCATACGATATGAAGAGCAAACGTAAGCAAAAGGTCCAGTTTGACGAAGTAAAGGAAAACGAGGTTGAACTCTCCGGCAGGGACAGATTCAGAGTTACCATCTTCAACACCATTATCGACAGGTTGATTGAGGGACTACAGAGACGTGGCTCTGCATACGAGAAGTTAAGTAAGAAGTTTGACTTTCTCAAGAAGCTACATAGTTTGGAATCTCAAGACGTCCGTGACGGAGCACTGAACCTGGAAGCCTTCTATCCGGGGGATTTGGACGGTACTTTGGAAAACGAGTGTCTGCACCTGCGAGCTCATTTGTTGTCCGCTGAGGCTTCAGGGGGAAAAGGGTTATCGTCACTGGAGCTATACAAGTACATCCTGGAAAAAGGCTTTTTGGACATTTATCCAAACGTGGGAATAGCGCTCCGGATGCTATTGTGTACACCAGGGTCAAACTGTTCGCCAGAACGGCCATTTTCAGCGCTAAAGAGAGTCAAGAATTATTCAAGATCTACCACAGAAGAGAACAGGCTTAATTCACTCTCTGTGCTGTACATAGAGTCAGAAATAACGCAGTCTGTGGACTATAGTGAGGTCATCCGTTCCTTTGCAGAGAAGAAAGTTCGTTGCGTGGCAATGTAATCTTGTAATTATATGTAAATGTAAAAATTATAATGTGTAAAAAAGTATAGTTGGTACTTGTCTATTTCATTTCTAAGTCTGCTTGTCTATTTTCTAAAGTCAAAGTATGTTAAATAAATAAAAAATAAAGAGTAAAATTTGTTTCTTGCTAAATTACCAAAACCGACTCTGTTAACTGCCTAGGGGCCCTGGGTCTCTATGTCCGGGCCTGGGTGCAAAGCAACACTCCTTCTCCGCGTCCTTTCCAGTGTAGGTTCCTCATTTTCTGTTCTGCAAAAAAAATGGTCGAAGAATAAATATTACTAAATATTGCGTAACACATGTGAATGTAACAGGTATGCCAAATTTTAATTTAGTGTTCATTACGGGTTTAAAATGATATTCGAAAGATAAAATATAAAAATTCCAACAAGTTTTTCTTAAATGTTTGATTCAACTTGTGGGAAAATTACGATGATGGAACCACCAGGACCAGATCTTACAAAATTGCTCATTTTATTTCTCACACAGACTATATAATTATTTACAAGAACCTTAACAATTGAGCCTTCTCTTGTGTAATATTTTCTTTGTCCCGAAATATGTCAATCACGTTTTTGTCGAGTTTCGTATGATTGGTGTGGTAATATAATAAGTAGCATATAAATTCCCTATTAAAAAGAATTGAATATATGCTATTATAACACAGATTACCAACACCCATTTAAAAGCATTGTGCCCCTTGCCATGGTAATTGATATTTTTGATTATTGAAAATACCACTTTATTCCAATTAAAAAGACATTTAAATTCCACTTTGGCACTATTTGAATTTAATCTTAAAGCATAATAAAGCTAATTCTTTTAGCTATAGAACCCTTTTAATTTCCAGTTTCTATCTTAATTTTAAGGAATGTGAAAATGCAATTTTATAAAGTCCTGCTCAGATTTCAGTCTTCTCATGGGGTATTGGAATGAAATATTGGGGTCGAAAATATCCCCTAAAAATGAGTATCTTTGGAATTTTCAATTATCTCCGTTAGCTGAATGAAATGACCTATCATCCTACCAAATTTTTTGTTACTAGCCCTTCTAGATATAGGTACCACAACTTTTATATCCTCCCATATCTTATATCCTACTTAAGAAGCAGCTATTTATAATAGATCAAGATCAGCCTACATTACCTCTTAGTGGAATCCGATGTGCCCTCCAACTACAGCGTATCAATCCAAATTATAAACAACAAAATCTCCAAATAACTTTGAACGACGAATGATCTCTTCTGTCGAATTTGAAGGGTGTCCCAAACGAGCTGAATATGACTGTCTTTTATCCATCTGGACTCTCTGGAGGTGAAGTTTGCCCATTTCCACCAATCTAGAGGAGTCTGTGCACAAAACACACAGGCGAAGGAATCCGTATTCTAATTGTTGAATTTGCCTGCTTGGGTAAAAGCTGGAAAATCATTGTTTAGGTTTATTAAGCTGCATATTTAAATTAGTTAGAACTACGATAAGAGCTAGGGACTTAGACGGTAATATTGCTATAGTCTAAAGTCGACCCTTATCTGCGGAAATGTCTATCGAAATTTGATAAGTAAAAAGTGTGAATTGCGTGAAATGATTTTTAAAAACGACACCTCAAAAAGGCTGGTGGACAGCATTATAGTGAATCGGTTATAATGGATAATTTTCCTCTTATTTAAGTACGTTGAAAAGTAATTATATATGCACTATTTAAATTTGTCAGTACAATTGTTGCCCAAGTTAACAGCACATTCAGTAACATTTATCATAAGTAGGAACATTTTCCTCCAACGATAATTCGGGAGGGGTCCAAAATTTTATATGCATAGAAGCTGAACCGGATGTACTCATGAAGGCCTAAGGAAAAGCATGTCAAAAGACCTACAAATATGTGATTATGGACTTTTTTCCGTATATTGCAAGCATTTTTAAAAATAATTTTGGATATCGAGGCCTCAAGCTATTGATTATGCCTAAATCCGACTTTGCAGAGGAGCCCCCACATAAATCGCGCAGGCCCAGTTTACCACCCATACCTTCCCCGGCAATACAACTAAACCTGTGATAATGAGAATAATCATTCGTACATATGCTATGAAAAGCAAGAGATACAAACAATTATTCGAGTCGATAATTTTATAATTAAGCTACGAAATAACTAATGAAATTTCCGGGCGAGATTGGAAGCTAATTAACGATCAGCAAGGCAAAAAATCTAATAAATAAGTTGTACAAATTAAAAATGAGAACCTATCCATGTTTACAAGGCTTCACCAGCACATGGCGATTAATACTGAACTACTTCAGCGTAAAAATTCCACCTTCGAAATAGGATATCAATCAAATTATTGTATAATAGCACTATGAAGTGAGGCGATTAAAATTATGTACTTACAATTTAGTGAACCGTATTAATATCCACAGATTCTTTGGATTTCCACCACAAATTGAACACAAGACACTCCTCTTAGAAATGGCTAGAGGAAGTTACGTGAATCAACTGCAGCAATAATGATAGTAGCACACTCAAATAAATAATAAGGTTGAAATAGATTTATATTAATCTCTTAAAATTAAATACTTACAAATTAAGAAGCATGCTATTTATCTTCAATCGATATTTTAAGTTATCACTTTATGTTAATCTCCTATGATGATACCCGTAGTTTTCAAACCGCAATATTTGATCATTTGTTTTTCAAGGTTTCGGAAAAAATAAAAGAAATTGTACCTGGTAATGATCACGAGAAGATAAATATGTTCGTATAAAAATCTTTAAAAAAGACATTTACGTATTTATTTGTGCGTACATCTATGCTCCTACATCTGGCGAATTATTCCTCATACCAATATATCAAAGTTTTCTTACAGGGGAGGATAAAACATACTAGTAGAAAGTGCTTGCATTCTGCAAGCATTTCATCTAGGCCTAGGGGCCCTGGGTCTCTTTGTCCGGGCCTTGTGACAGCACACGATTGGTACCAACTTCGCTAACTTTAAACCTGAAGCAAGGAGTCATTATCATTTTTAACAGATTTAAATAAGTTACCCTAAATCTTAGGAATGAAACGACAGATCGTCTAGATAAGAAAGGTACCTCTGTAAAATCACAAGGTATAAGACATAGTTTTCATATAAATTTTAAGCCAATGGTGAAACTATCAATTATGAGGCTGGGAGGAAGTGTGTGACAAGCAAATGTGCGAACATCGAAGCAAACAAAACAGAAACTGAGCGAAATGTGTAATGCAGACAAGACACATTTATTTCGACATGCCATCCAATTACACGGTTAACAGAAAAGGTGCAAAAAACGTCATCATAACAAATTCGGGGAACAAAAAAATGCACATTACTCTAATGCTGATTTGTTTTGGACAATAATGTACATTGATAATAAATTGGTGTTACAAAGTTTTTTCCTGAAAAGACCTTGTGGTCATTTAAATTTGAAGTTGCCTTCCCTTTCAGTTAATGCGGTATATTGTGATTCACTAGAGAACTATCAAGCATGTCTTACAGCTGAAAATAAATTCACGAATAAGCATTTCTTGTAAAAAATTGAAAAAGTTAGTACTTATCTTAGTCATCTCCAATAGACATAACAAGGTTTTAAAAACCCAGATACGCATTTTGGCTAAAATGCAGCCGTCTTCAGTAGCGTCACAGAAAGTACATTCTAAAAAAGAATGTGTAACGGTATTTATGCTGTTATTAGACCTGTGGCAGAGGGTGGTTATCTTCTAAGGGTGTGCGTAAGGGAGTATCTGTGGTGTGTGAATTTTGAAGGGAAGATATTTAAACCTTCTGAAGGTTTATTTTGGGAGATTGGATTATCCCCTAGGTTTTTTCTAAGAAATCTGTATAATGTTTTCTGTTAAAAAATATACTGTCCTTGCAAAAAGTCTAGATACCATAGTTTGAGACAGTATATCTCGAAAACAACCTCAACAATTTTAATGGGATGAAAAGTAACGGGTAGAGAATTTATTTCTACGTTAAATGATGTACATCTTAAATTTTTAGTTTATGTTTAAATATTATATTAGTATTACATGAGCACTACTATAATTGCAAGTTGATACATTGTATGATTTCTGAGTTGTAAACATTCAAATGGGTCTTATCGGATTTTCAGGCCTAAAAACAGTGTTCATCAAATACATCACAATAAAAATATTTAAACATAAACTAAAAAGTTAAGGCATATATCAATTAACGTAGAAATAAATTCTCTACCCACTACTTTTCACCCCATTAAAATAGCTTGATTGTTTTCGAGATGTACCACCCAAACTCAGGTATCTAGACATTTTGAAAGGACAGTAGTGGAGTACGTAGAATCAGACCAAGATAATTCAAAGACTTGGTTTCATCTTTTTAAATGTGTTGACTCTCTAGAATGTTTAATTTTCAATTGATGTGTGTTCTTAGTTTCAAATCATTCAGCGTGATTCATTGGCCAGTTTCTTGGGTTTGTTTAGCAATGCTAGATTTTTCATATCTATCATGTTTGAAATGACATGGACACCCACCCAAAAACCCACCTCTAATGCCTAAAAGGATCAAAAATACCTATAAAAATGAGACTGCTGGATTGTAGCCAAAATGTGCATCTGGTTTGTGATAACCTTGTCATGGCTGCAGGAGGTACAAACTTAGGTGCTTAATTTTTCAATTTTTGATACATAATTGCTTATTCTGGAAGATATGGTGATATTTAGATTTTTCTTACAAATCAATTTGGTGCATTAAAAACACAGCTACTTAGTACTTCTAACAAGAATTTATCCTCATTTGTTTCTAAAATATACTACTATTTATACAGGATGTCCACAAAGTCGCCAGACTCAAAGTTTGAAAATGTATTGTGTCAGTATAAAGCACAGCTTTATGCTGACACATTGTACAACTTTGTATTACATTTTGAACCATGTACAGGGTGTGCAAACAGACAGTGACATCTAGGAAAGAAGCGCATTCTGCATCAGTCAGAAATGAGCTTTCCGCTAAACCAGAGGATTGCTTTATTGGAGGCATACTTTCAGTGCAAATCCTATCAAAGGTGTGTAGAGGTATGGCAGTGAAAATATCCGGATACTTTGGCCCCAAGAAAGGCCGCACTCTATTAACTGGTACATTGGTTTCGTGACACTGGTTCTGTGGAGGATAGGCTGCAAAGTGGTAGACCACCAGTAATCACTCCAGAATTCATCGGAGATATCCAGCAGCAATTGTTGCTGTCGCCCCACATATCTGTTCGGCGTTTGTCTCAACAAGCTGGAGCTTCACAAGGGATCCATTCATAACACAATTAAACATTTGAAGTTAGGTGCATACCAAGTGAAAGTGGTGCAGGAGTTTAAGCCACCGGACACAGAAAAGCACCGTCATTACTGCCGGTGATATAAGAATTTCATTCGAAACAATGTCACCATTCTGGAAAAGACTTTCTTTACAGTTGAGGTATGGTTCCATGTAAGTGGTTACATGAATTCTCAGAACACAAGAATTTTGGTTGCAGAAAATCCTCATGCTTTACATAAGATCCTGCTGCATTCTCAGAAAGTCAGCGTTTGATGAGCCATATCTCGTTGGAGAGTTGTGGGTTCTCTGTTTCTTCAGTCCACGGTACATACAGCAGCATACAGAGATGTTGTCCAACAGTTTGTGGCATCGTTGGAACCGGATGAATGTTACTGCTGGTTTCAGCAGGATGGCACAACATGCCAGACTGCTAATGAAACCATGGACATGCTCAAGAGGCTTTTTTGATAATTGCATAATCTCTAAGAACCTATGGCCAGCACACTCCCCTGATTTAACATCACCTGATTTTTTCTGTGGGGTTATTTAAAGGAAAGAGTTTATAGAGACAACCCCCGTACATTGGACGATCTGAGGCTGAACATCACGCAGGTAATAGATGCAATCACTCCTGAAATGCTGAGATGCATGTCATGGAATAAGTAAGTGTGTGGAATTGTGCCTGCAGGAGGTGGACATTTCCAGCACTTACTCTGAACTGCGTCCAGTATTCCAGCAACTATACAACAAAACTATAATGTATTTCATGTGAGTAAATTTTCAAAAAAATTTCCAAGCCTGGTAACATTCTGATTTCTCCAATAGATACAATACATTGTCAAACTTTGAGTCTGGCAACTTAGTGGACACCATGTGTGTGTGTGTGTGTGTGTATATATATATATATGTATGTATGTATGTATATATATATGTAGCTGATGAAGGAATAACTCAGAAAGCTTCTCCGTTTGTGATGTTTCTGTGTTCTTTTACGTGTGCCGCTTCGACATCCCCAGGGCCTCGCTTCACTGGGCTTCCTCATCCCAACATCTTGTTGACATCCATATATCCATTTTACCTTTCCTTTTCTGTAATGAGCACTCACCAATCAGACGACTTCAGGTTGGCGAGGCCCCGGGGATGTCGAAGCGACACATGTAAAAGAACACTAAAACACAGAAACATCACAAACGTAGAAGCTTTCGGAACTACTCCTTCTTCAGCTACAGAGAGAGAGAGAGTTCCGAAAGCTTCTACGTTTGTGATGTTTCTGTCTTTCAAAGTTCTTTTACGTGTGTCGCTTCGACTTCCCCGGGGCCTCGCCAACCTGAAGTCGTCTGATTGGTGAGTGCTCACTGGGTTTCCTCATCCCAACAATATATATATATATAAAATTGTAGCTATTCGCACTTTACCGCCAACATGGTCCCCAACTTGGTAAGTGTCCACAGGGTATTCTTCAACACCTAGTTGTCACCCTCATATCTACCTTTTCTTTTCCTTAAGTTTATATATATATATATATATATATATATATATATATATATATATATGTATAATATATATATACACACACACACCACCTTTTTGAACTTTTGGAATAATTGGTTCTGGAAAAACTGATGCAAAATGCAAATTCACGAAGTGCAAGTCCTATTTTCCCAAAACACGCAATGTTATTATGGGAGTACGGCTCGCAGTCAACCTATAAAATTCACTTTTTTATCATAAATAATGCAGCTCAAAAGAAAAAAAAAGGAATGCGTAACAGCAAATGAAAACCTAGCATCATAAAGCAAAAACAGTCTTTTAATTACGTTCAAAACATGTAATAGAAAGTGAAAAACCAGCATTACAAAGCGATTAAATTTATTTCCGCACTTGTGCAATTTACATCCAGCACATTTTCACATGAGGTTTAAGAAATTATTTTGTTCAGTCCAAGGAAATCCTTTAATTTAAATTGATGAACATCTGAAATGAAATTTTGAGTACGTGATGTACAGATGTATTCTTGGGGTCTGCAACAAACATTTCCAAGTTGCAAAAAAACACTAGCATTAAAAGCTGGTAACATTTCTTTTATTAATTACGTTCGAAAAGCATTACCAGAAATCAAAACCTAGCATTTGATAGTGATAACCGTACTTTCGTTCAAAATATGTCACAGACAATAAAAATGAAGCATTCAAGTGGCAACATTTCTTTTAGTAATTACGTTCAATATAGGAATGAGGCAAAAATATCTTACGTTATAATATGATAGAATTTCTTAGATTTACATTAAAAGTTCGTAATAAAAATGAAAACCTAACTGAACCTAAAATGAACTTCAAAACAAAAAAGTAGAGGAAGTTCTGGTTGTTGGCAACGCAAATGCATGACGCAAAATGCAAATAATCGGTGCAAAACAGAAGTAATGCTCATAAAAAATTATGTCCTACAAGCACGCGAAATTCAAAAAGGTGGTGTAGTAATTTTTATGCTTGCAAAACATTTTTCTCACAATATTTTAAGATTGTTTTCTTTTTTGACTAAGAATGAAAGGTAATTATTTTTATTATTTAATTAGTACAAGTATATAAATAGTGATTGCATGCATAAAGTGGAAAGTACATGTAATTGGTATGTCCAGAGCATATAAAAAAATAGCTATCATGAATATGTTATTGACAGATTATAACACTTATTGCAGGAAAAATGTTGCCGTTGAATTGACAGAATTAATCGATTTTAACCAAAGGCAAGTAGAAGAACTTGAAAACGTTAGTGAGAAACAGGACACTCAAAATGAATATCCAATTGACCTGTATTGCACTGTGGATGAAATTAGAGAGGCACAAAGACATACAATTCCACTAAACCTCATTCAGACTGAGGAAATAGAAGATGCATTTCAAGAAATCACAATAAGTAGAGTAAGTGCTTTAATCCTTGATATTTTATATCGTTTCCATTCTTTAAGAATGTCTCAAAATCCCAAGTAAAAAATAACAAAGGAGCTATTCACATTTTCAACATTTCTTGGTCAAATAATTTGTATTAAAAAGAGGTAGTCTGGGCCATATCTGAGGGAATTATTACTAATAATAGTGGTTAAATTTTAATATATAATATTTAACTTCATCTTGTTTACATGCATACTTGCAGGACTTACCTTCACATGGAATCCAAAAATGATGTGATGATCCAGGCAGGCACTTTGTAAAAAGTGACATTTCAGATTATAAGTAATCCTTGCATGAATGATTATTGGAACTTCTCTTCATACTGTTTAATAAAGTCAATATTGGAGATTTGTGTGTACATCAATAATGTTAAACTATGTAATTGAAAATATAATTTTGCCTTTCTCTTTTTCCTTTGAAGAAAATTTTAATTTTGATAGACTATTTCATTACAGTCTTTTCCCCTCTCAATAAAAGATTGTTTTTAAAAACTAATTCAGTCAAATGTTTATAAGTTTCACTTAACTAGCACTTTTAAATTGTTGCTCTAAAAAGATATTTTTTGCTACTGAATGCTGATAGTACTTTTTAAATAAAATACAGATTACCAACAAATACTGCATAAATTTTTATTCATTTATCAAGTTAAGGAATTCATAAGTTATTGATACTCATTTTTCAAAGCCAATATTTAAGTTATCCCTTCCTTGAAGTTTAATACAACAAAACCATAAGCAGCAGAATGCTATAATTTCATA
Organism: Tanypteryx hageni; assembly: GCA_028673005.1. NCBI lineage: Eukaryota > Metazoa > Arthropoda > Insecta > Odonata > Petaluridae > Tanypteryx > Tanypteryx hageni. The sequence continues at coordinate 88,694,341 of CM054120.1, forward strand.
TCTACAATGTTTTCTCCATGTGGAGAATAATAAGATTGTCTAAAGATATCATCAAAAAACCAGAAATATACTACAGATTTAATTTTAATGTAATTAGGAATGCTGCAAATAATATCAAGTTTTCAAAATTTATTTGAAATGTATACCTAGTTAATATAATTAACTATTTCAAGAGACTGGAATATCTACCATGCATAACAAAATGTGATTCAGAAATATGAACCAATTGATATATTTAAATTCGTATTTCCTCGGTGAAATGGCCTAGGAACTACACACTATTTCAACTGAAGCTATATCACCTGATAATTCCAAATAACTTAAATACTAGCAGCTTAAAAAAAAATTTCTGCTATCAGTTTCACATCTAAACCCTGTGTACACTTTTTAAAATTTTACCTTCACATAGCCAAGGCAAGTTGCTCAACGAATTGCCCAATGGGAGCAGAGGCTACTAGAGAAAAGAACTTCACAAATATTTCAATGTTTGAAGGATCAGCGGAAGGAAGCTGCAAAACAAGCTGAGGAAGCTGAATATCAGCAAGAAAACCTATGGAGAGAACAAGGTAAGTTATTCCTATTTTATTTTTAAACTCAAACCAGCACTTAAAAAAATCATTTGATAGTCAAGGGAATACAATTTCTTCCTTTAATTTACATTATAACATACAAAATGTCATGGTACAAGGTGCTACCCAAAAGTTCCGGGAATTTGAATAGCGCATGCAAGCTGCTTGTAGTATGGCCACTCGCCTCAAGGTAATGCTGGCAGCATCCTTTGTGTATAAGTGTGCAACGTGGCGGCTAGCTTAGTGGACGTGTTCACAAGTTCTGTGTGATTTTTTAACGTCATGTTTGAGTGGTTCTGCGAATTCGTTTCCGACTGAAATGGCTGATGATAAGGAGCAAAGAATTTGCATCAAATTCTGCTTCAAACTTGGCAAAACGGCAGCAGAAACACACAGAATGCTTAAACAAGCATTTGGTGATGATGCTTTAAGCCAAAGGAAAACGTTCCTTTGGTACAAACGTTTCAAGGACAGACAGCTATCCTGGCAGACCGAAGGTGAACAATCTATGACGTTTGTGACATTGCCGGACTGTCGTATGGGACGTGTCAATGCATTCTGTTGGAGGATTTGAACATGAGACGCATTTCTACAACATTTGTTCCGAGACTGCAGAGCAACGACTAGAAAGACCATTGCGTTGCTGTCTGCAGGGAGCTTCAAAATGAAGTTAGAGATGACCCCAACTTCATCTCCAAGGTCATAACTGGAGATGAATCTTGGGTTTATGGTTATGACCCTGAGACAAAGCAGCAGTCGTCACAGTGGAAGTCGCCAAATTCACCGTAAATGAAAAAAGCACATCAAGTTCGCAGCAATGTCAAGTCCATGCTGATCACTTTTTTGACTTCGACGAGATCGTCCACAAAGAATTCCTCCCACCCGGTCAAACTGTCAATGGAAAGTTTTACTGCGATGTTTTGAAATGGCTAAGGGACAATGTCCGACGCAAAAGCCCAGACAAGTGACGCAACAATGACTGGGTGCTCCACCATGACAATCCACCCACCCACACGTCACTCATTATTGGGCAGTTCCTTGCTTCCTAAAAACATGAGTCATCCCCCACCCGCCCTACTCTCCTGACATCGCCCCCTGCGACTTTTTCCTGTTCCCCAAAATGAAACTCCGGCTAAAAGGATGACGTTTTGACATGATTGAGGAGATCCTGGCAGAACCGCAAGAGGTGCTTAACATGCTCACACCTGCGGACTTCCAAGGATGCTTCGCATCCTGGAAAAAATGCTGGGAATGCTGTATCAAAGCCCAAGAGGACTACTTTGAAGGAGACGGTGATAATAAGGACTTAGCGCAAGTAATTTTTTTTATGCACAAATTCCCAGAACTTTTGGGTAGCACCTCGTATATAATAGGGCATAGGAAATACAAAGAACTTGCTCTGCAATTGAAGAGATGTGATGTAAAAAATTCTACATTTTCACTTCTTTTAAAATTGACAGCAACTTATTGCATTCAGTCCCTTATAAGCCAGACCTGAATGTAAGCTGCACCCCATTTCTTATGAGACAAACAGGACAATAAAATGACATTGAATATAGTGTTTCACTGATAACTGTTTGAAGTATTTGGATTATTGGATTTTATAACAGAAAAGTAGTCATTTCCAATGATCCTCATGTTCGACTGTTTCTAAATGGAGATGAAGCACATGAGGTACATCCTCTGACAGGAATCTATATTAGTTCAACCAATATTATATTTGAAAGATTTTTATATGGCATTAAAATTTAAATAATTTGAATCACTATGAATAGTATTATTTATACCATACCAAAGAATAATTTTCTTGAAATTTTTGCAGAGAAGAGAGCTAAGGAAGCAGAGTTCCAGATTCGTGAAATAGCCAGACGTGCAAGAGAAGAGCACAGAAAGACGCTTCTTGAAAGTGATTCAGATAAAGAACCTCTTCAACAAGAAACTGTTAACATTTCGGTAGTACCATTTGTAAGGTAAATTGTTTGAGAATTTCAAGATACTTATATCTAGAAATTTTTACGCATTTCAGGGTTCAAACATCACTTAGAACTAATATTTTGGTTGGTCAAATTTGACATGCTGGTGCAAATAGAATTTAACTTTTTCAGGAGTACCAGAAGATAATTGCAAATCATAACAAAATGTGCAGCGGCAGATTTGGATATTTGCCCTCCTAAAGCCATTTACATTAAAAATGCATGAAAACTTTGTTTCCAAAGAAATTTTTATACATATTAATGTTGCATTAAATTTTTATTTAAATACAGTCAAACTCGTTTATAACGAGCACGGTTGTAATGAGGTCACGGCTATAGTGAGCAAATGCTACCTCTAAGATAAGTTTACGAGCATTTACATACAAATATTTCACGTATATAACGAGCACGCTTCACGGATATATCGAGCAAACTTTGACCACTTCTCACTGTCTCAAACGCGGCGGCGGTCAGCCCCTTCAATCCTCATAGTGACCCAAGATATGTAACCTTGTGTTCTCGAGTCCAGCCTCTACACCCTATCCCTCGGGGAGGTTAAAGACTGCTGCGTTGTTGTTAAAAAATAATCCCTTCGTCCAAACCAAGAATTCCCAACTTGCAGGTACAGTGGCACTCGCGGAGGTCCTTTGTCCTCTTCTCCCAACCCCCAGCTCTTTTACAGCCAGGAGGTTGTGTTTGGAAGGGGTAAGGGGCAGAGGGCATGTACAATGGCGCCCGCCCCCATCGCTCAGCCGAATGCACCCAACACCCTTTCCCACGTAAAGATGGGAAATCCCATGTTTAATCCGTCTCCTCATTAACTCTTCCTGGAATTGGTATGCTCACAGTTTGCAAAGAAAGTTCGTAGCGTTGATCACAAAAATCAGTCGAGATTTTGCCCTTGAATGAGTAACATGTTCGTATATAAAAGGAAGTGTTTGTCTATTCGCGAAAAGGTTGATATTATTCGAGAGTTAGAACGTGGTAAAAAATGTGTAAAAAATTTAATTTATCGTCGTTTACGGTTTCAACCTTATGGAAAAACAAAGAAGCGATTTTATCTGCACTAGAGAAAACCTAACAAAGAACAAGAAAATGAGGAAGTGAGACTTGGGTACTGTTGATCAAGCACTTCTGGAGTGGTTTAAGAGGCAGAGAAATGCTGGTTTCCCCATCAAGGTACAGGCAGATAAATTTGTAAAACAGTTAGGACACGAGAACCTCACATGCAATAACGGGTGGCTTGATCATTTTAAAAATCGGCATAACATTGTTTATGCGAAAGGCCCTGTCAGCAGATTCAAAAACGGCAAGTGAATGTGTGAAAAGTGTTTGGGAGGAGTGTCGAAAAGGTTACAGAGAAGAAGACATCTACAATGCCGACGAAACTGGACTGTTTTACAACATGATGCCTGATGCAACATTTAAATTCAAAGGTGACAAATGTGTTGGTGGCAAAATACCTAAGAATCGTTTAACAGTTTTAATGTGTGCAAACATCAAGGGAACTGACAAAAAAAACTTTTTGTTATTGGTAAGTCACAAAAGCCACGTTGTTTCAAAAATGTAAAGAAGCTTCCCGTTGAATATGCAGCTAATAAAAAGGCATGGATGACTTCCAATATTTTTCAGAAATATGTATGTCAGTGGAACAACGAGTTACGGAGGAAAAATACAAACATTCTACTCCTTGTCGATAACTGTCCTGCGCACCCACATATGCAGGAGTTATCCAATGTAAAACTAGTGTTTTTGCCTCCAAATGCGACTTCTATTTTGCAGCTAATGGACATGGGGATAATTAAAAGTTTTACATGCCATTTCAAGCGATTTTTTGTTCTATAGTTGATTGAAAGGAGGGAAAGAAGTTTAGATGGCAACGACTCTGTATTGGATGCAATTCATTTGATGACAGATGCGTTTCACCTACAACGATCATAAACTGTTTTTGAAAGTCTGGTTTAATATCGGGAGAATTTTCGATTGATAACCATAATGTTGATGAAGATCAGAATGGCTTAAAGAAAATGGAATTGCGAATTTTGACCATGTAAAGGACATTGACAATTTTGTTCATGTTGATGATGATTTGATTACCAGTAGAATTCCTACGGAGAGTGAAATAATAGAGACAGTATAAAGCAAAGCAGACAGTGATGAAGACAATGTTGAATGTGTCGAAGACACAATCCTGACGAAAGCCATGCCAATTTACTCAGGATGCCATGGAAACATTAATGATTTTTTTGAAATCATTGACATTTCCGATGGTGTTTTTAGTGCACTAAGTGTAATAAGAGGAAACTTAAGAGACTTCAAAGTGAAATCTATGAAACAGGCTACTATTCAAAGTTATTTTTGTAAAAAGGGGAGTGATTAAGGATGCAGCTGTGAGTAAATTTTATATGTACGTATGTTTACTGTAAATTTTCTAGTTTATTCTCATTTACTAAATTAACTTTCTGTTTATATATTCACTTTTACTTCTTATGTCTTATTTCACCATACGCATGCATGCTTTTGCCTTCACGGATATTTAGTTTAACGGCTATAACGATCAAAACTAAACGGTCCCGTGGCGCTCGTTATAGCAGAGTTTGACTGTAGAACAAAAGTTATAAAAATTTTTATCAAAAAGTAAAAATTTCAAATCCATCCATCCATCCAAAAATCCGTTCTTCCCTAAGCCAATACCTAATTTGGCCCTATTGCATTTCTAATATTATAAAGGTTATTATCTTAGGCTGTCCTAATTTCTGCTATCCACTTTTTCCAAGATTGAGTTAATCTTTCATTTGTTAACCCACACATGCTTAACTGACAAAAAATTGTGGTCTGTATCAAATTTAGAAAATGGTTAAAATAAATAACAATAATAAATATTGCAGAGTTGTGAAAATTTTTGGCACTGATTGCATCTACGTTATTTCGGTGCGAAGCAATTCTTTTTAGAAAAATATCTTCAACTCTCGCTGAATTATGAAAGCGATTCTTTTATATTTTACACTCAGTCCCTGCCAAAGTCAACTCCTGAATCACTTGCTCATCATTTTTGAGGACAAAACCATCTGCTGTTCTGGAACAGGGCAAATGCGATGAATGGAGAAACCCGGGCAGAAAACAACGTAAATGCGAGTTTCAACGATGCAAAAAAGACTTTAGGTATTAATATTTAAACAATGCAACTGCGAAACATCTCAAATTGAGTCAACACAAATCAGGATCTTGGTGCATACTGTATTAGAGGCCTGCATACCCGCAGTTTACCCGACCCGCAGCGAAATTTGCGGGTCAGGTCGGGTATATAGTGCTTCCATGCGGGTACGGGTCGGGTTCGGACACAAAAGGCACTGGTGCAGGTAAAGAGCAGGTACAAAAACTAGTTTTAATTCCATTTCCATTAGCCTCGCCAATGTAGGCATAGGAACTTTTTACATGCCTTTTACTGCTAGTAAAGCCCACCCTCGCGGTCAGAAGTAGCATTATATAGGTAGATACAAATTTGCAATTTATTCAGGTAGGCAGATCACAGGCTTTGTGTATCATGTGTCAAGAAAAGTGTCTGCCGAAAAAATGATTCCTTTTATTATATAAATAGATACCAAGTTGAAATTGACAAATGATTGTCGATTACGTTTAGTAGAAGAGAATGTGGGGAAGGGGGCGAGAAAGAGTGAAATTATGTAGTACAACGTAATTATGACGGATTGGTTTGTGCGAGAACTCACCCTTTTAACCAGACTGTTTTGTCCATTCATGCAAGTAACATCTATTTTTGTGAATTCAATTTTGAAGAGACGTGGTTACATTCTTATCAGCATTCTTTGTGTTATTTAACGTTCAAATATATAGTATTTTTTCGTCAAATAATCACATGTGAGTTGTATTATTTTATACTTTGTTTGCGAGAAAAGGAACAACAGTTATTTTATAAAATTACACTGGTGATTTATATGTGATCTCGAGTTTTGTGACAATATCAGTCCTTAAAAGGGACTAATACCAGCTGACTGAATGGTATGTAAAATTGCCAGTTATAAGTTAATGCATCTTCCAATTATAAATCTTAATTTTAATCGAAATATTACTTTTGTCTGCCCTTCAGATTTGAACAATGAATACTGATCAGATAAGAAGGAAGCTTTTGAGGTTAGAATACACCCTAAGAAGAAAGGAAAATACCGAATCAAAAATTTGGGATGAAATTTTAAATGAAAAGGGCGAACTGCTTTCGAAGACAATCACTTGCAGTAGTTATAAAATGTTTACCATTATGATACATCATGGATACAGAAACAATAAATGATCATATTTCTCCAGACAAATTGACTGCATATATTGACTTAAAACTATCTGACGACATTACTAATACTTTTGCTTTGATGAAATGGTGGGATAAGCAAAAGAATTGTTTGCCAAATTTGAGTATTTTAGTGAATCGTATTTTTGCAATACCAATGACCAGTGTTCCATCAGAGGTGTTTTTCATTTGCGGGACATGTTGTTAGTAAAAGAAGAAACGGTTTAGTTTCTGCAAATGTGGATGATGTTCTATTTTTTAAATAGTCATTTTAAATCTCCGAGTACTATTAACTTTACTACTACTTTAAAATTTGGCAGAAATGTGTAGCATTAGTACCCCATAATGGAGAAAGTATAAAATTCTTAAAATTGCTAAGTTTGGGATTGTTTTAATCAATTATTTTTACATAAGGGAAAACGAAAATCGCTGCAGAGGTGGAATCTTTAGAATTAAAAATATATCTGGAATGATGAAATATCTGTCTAAAAAATGAATGTTTCTTCAAAATTATATTATAATATGCTTGCATAATGCAAGCACTTTCCACTAGTATAATATTAGTATATAATATTTACCTATTTGTTTAAATGCTAAGAATTTTTGAAAGCAAACAAATAATAATATAAAAATTTCTATAATCCATATTTTGTTTTTTTTTTACAAATTCTACCTATATAAAAAATTCCAACATTGTAGCACATAAATCGTGAAAATTTGTTTAAATATATATAATAGATATTACCTATATGATATGGAAGAACTATATGTTTATGTTTAAAAAGTGAAAGAATGACACTCCTGCCCCCCTTCTCCGACACTGGGAACTAGCACATATACATCTTCGTGACTCTTTCTCCCTGCCTGGCCTCAACCTCCGCTAACCCTATTAGCCCCCTTACAATGTCTCCTCTGTTACATTGTAGCTATTCGCACTTTACCTCATCACACTCCCTCCTTATTGGCTATCCACCCTTCCTACTCCCCGCCTCCTCCAATCATTAACCTCCTCACATCACCCCGTCATTCCCCACCCAGAATGTCACTCTCAGTTACTCTATCGCTGAAGAAGGGCATAGGCCTGATAAGCTTGCGTGTTTTTTTGTTTTTTGTGTTCGTGTGTTTAACCTGTCTCTTCGATGCCCCTAGCAGCCTGCCAACTCGGTCTTCGACTTGGTAAGTGTCCGCTGGGCTTCCTTCAACACCTTGTTGCCACCCTCATCACTACCTTTTCATTTCATTAAGTTTATATATATATATATATATATATATATATGTTCCTCCTCTGCAAGAAGAGTCTATACATAATAGATATTCTTCTCCACTGTATGGAACGTCTATATATAAGGATATCATAAGTAAGAAGCATCTATATATAATAGATAAGATCTATTTTGTGTACATAAGAAAAATATAAACGGTTTACCGTATGCGTTTATTAATGTGTTGTAAATAAGATGTGGTTAGTTCCAGTGAAGTTATAGTAATAAAAATAAAACAAGCAGCAACATTGCTACAACATTTATTTCTTTATAAAAATAAAATATTTTACATTATTATAACACAATTATTTCTTTAGGCATCTTCACTGCTCCTCATAGCCTGAAAAAGAACAGGAGGGAATAAGTAATTGCATAGTATATGCATGATACTCTTTGGAAAAAGGAGGAATGTACCACTCTAATTCAAAGTGGATAAAGTGGAACGAAAGAAATGATGTTTTTTACCGGTATGATGAATCGTAAACGGCTCCACTCCTTGTCATTCTGACAACCACGGCTCCTTCGGTGTCTTGTCTATGTAAAAAAATAGAATCGCATCAGAAATATCATATAAATTGGCCGTGCGATAAATGCAACATATTAATTGATCATAGGAGAATTTTTATTGATGAGCATTAATTAATAGCCAACGCAAATATCTCAAAGGCATGCAAACCATATGATAGAAAATTATATAAACACTATATTGAAACTAAATAAACTATCAAACATAATAGTTTCATCATAAAACAATTAAGTAGGGATTTTTAAAAATGAGATTGGTTCCATTAAATGTTACACATAAACTATAACTTCTGTAATTATTATCGAACAACCAAAGGAAAATATAATATTCTTCAGAATTGTTTCTCCTAAGTTTAAGACAGCAACCGCTATTATCGCAATTTTTCTTCAAAGCAAACCTCATGAGACATTCTTTTGGGTTTCTAATAGATACTTAAGGACATCACACTTCGACTTTCACAACCTTAATTTGCCACAGTAATTTTTTAACAGTCAAAGAAATTTATCTCTATTACGGTCAAACATATTTAAAAATAAGGAAAATGGCATTATTTTAAGGCATCGATTTTTCTTTAATATTGGAAAGAATAATTCACCTGGAAAAATGTCTAAAATGACTATACTACTTGATACACGAAAGAAAATTTTCGATGAAAATCAGAAACTAAACAAAATGTCATAATATGAAAATAAATTCCCAAAATCTATTGTGGGGTGCCGCTTTTATCTTTTCAGGAAGGTGTGAGAATCCTTGTAAGAAGAAACGTTTAAACACCTCCATAACAATTACTATTCACAGTTTGCATTGTGGAAAAACTAAAGGCTTTGAAAATGAATTATGTTATGATTGGTCTTTTACAGTTCATTTATACTCTTTAGAATGCGAGAGCTTCATGAATGTGTCAACAATGAATTTTTTTGTTTATAAAGCATTCCACTTTAACTTAAATTATGACGACACTTTGCGGTCTCCTATGATAAGCAAGGGATTTCTGTCACTATACTCTTACCATTATTATCCATGTAATTGGTTAAAAAATGGAAAGTGTGTGATTGTGGGCGTTTATTTCTACATTCAAACAATCAATCGAATTAAGAGACTACATATGTCTACGGCTTGGAAATTATTAAATATAATAGATATTAAAACTTACATCAGGAAAAGTACAGCTAATAATGAAGTGAACTCTTAGTACTGGTGCAGGCAGCGGCGAACTTCTGCCTAGGGCCCCAACCTCGGCGGGGGCCCCGACCAGGGGCTGAAATGGTACACATTGAGGACACTGGACACAGAAAATAATATGCCCATTTTTCCGAACGAAATAGAAAATAATTGACCGTAGTTAATTTTTTGATAAGTCAAGTGGCAACCTGACTTCATTCTATAACTTGTCACTACTTGTCAGTTCGCGTTGAAAGTATGTGTTAGAAAGTTGTACCAATTTCAATTTTGCGGCTCAAAGGTTTTATCTTCCACGCGAATATGCTGAGGTTAGTTAAGGTTACGATATGAGTAGTGTTGGCGACAGAAGCTAAAGAATGTGATAGAATTTTCTAGTGTATAGTGTCTTAAGATTTTATAGAATAATCCTGTAAGATAGAATATTCCGGAAATGATTAGTGAATGGTAGTACAGGAACATTCTCGAAGGTTCTAGATATTTCGATATTGTATGCACATAGAAAGTTCTCGAAAGTCCTGGAAAACTCTGGAAAAGTGTCGAATGTTCTAGAACTCTGTGGAAGACTATGGAACATTCAAGAATGTTCTAGAATGTCATGGACCTGTATTCTAGAATGTTCGATTAGGGAACGTTCTGGAATATTGTAGATACTACCATCTATTCTGATTGGTCAAACCCCGACCAACTTCCACTATCCTAGGACTATATAAGCAGAGGGCTCAGCCCGCAAGGACACAGTTTAAAGTAAGATCAAGAGAAGAGATCAAGCGAAAAGAAATCACAGCGACCTGCGATAGTGAAAGTTGATTCTCGTCGAGTGTTAAAGAGTTATGCATGAGTTACTATTTAAGCTAAATGATCACGTGACCATTACTAATTATCCTCTTATTTTTTAGAAATTACCGATGTCTGACGCAACAAAAGCTGAGCGGGTTCCAGAAAAGACAAAGGAATAAGGAGAAATTGCAGGAGGAAAAAGAGCTTCTTCGTAATGTTCCTAAGTTGGACTCGTTCTTCGCCTCTTCCAGACCTAGTACCAGTGCATCAGCCTCTGGCGATTGGAGTGACGACCGTCAACCGGCAAGCATGTCTGACTGTGACGAGCTACCTCAAATTCCTCAAAACTTGATTTCCAAAAACCCCGCAGCAGTCTTTGGAGATTCTGGTGAACATCCTGAATCGCATGGGAACACATGTTTTGCGATTCCATCATTTCCATCTGTTAGTGACAATCCTGCCAAGTGGATACTGGACGATGCCGATGCCACACTCAAACACTTCGTACAAAATGGCGTGAAACAAAATATGGATGCAGATTTATCTTCTTCGAAACGCCAGTACGCAGATACAACCAGGTATCTATCCCTTTCACTCTTTAGCCGAACATTGCCTAATGGTGAAAAACGACCTCGGTCTTGGGTAGTATTTTCGAATAGCAAAGGTAACGCATTCTGCTCCCCCTGTAAGATGTTTGAAAAATCGGGGTCGCTAGCTAATGATGAAGGGTACTACGACTGGAAAAATGCAGGTCAGAGGATGAAGGAACATGAAAATTCAGACGATCACAGGTCAGCATGTGCAACGCTGTTAGCGAGGAAGGCTGCTGGCGGTAGAGTTGACAAGAGTCTTGTTCTTCAAACGGAAGAAGAAATAAAATACTGGCATGAGGTTTTGAGGCATATTGTGGCTGTTGTGAGGTCACTGTCTGCACGCGGATTGCCGTTTATAGGTTCACAGGAGAGAATTGGATCGAAAAATAGTGGGGTCTTTTTAATTCAATTGACTCCCTGGAAATGTGCTTCCTGACCCTGCTGTGGAATGATATCCTGGAAAGATTTAACAAAGTGAGCAAATCTCTGCAATCTGTGAACATCGACTGGGTACGATCACCGAACTTTATCGGTCCTTGGTAACATACCTAGAAGATATAAGGAAAGTCGGTACCTTTGATCATTATAAATCAAAAGCTGTGGAAACAAGCGGTGAACAGAACTATGCATACGATATGAAGAGCAAACGTAAGCAAAAGGTCCAGTTTGACGAAGTAAAGGAAAACGAGGTTGAACTCTCCGGCAGGGACAGATTCAGAGTTACCATCTTCAACACCATTATCGACAGGTTGATTGAGGGACTACAGAGACGTGGCTCTGCATACGAGAAGTTAAGTAAGAAGTTTGACTTTCTCAAGAAGCTACATAGTTTGGAATCTCAAGACGTCCGTGACGGAGCACTGAACCTGGAAGCCTTCTATCCGGGGGATTTGGACGGTACTTTGGAAAACGAGTGTCTGCACCTGCGAGCTCATTTGTTGTCCGCTGAGGCTTCAGGGGGAAAAGGGTTATCGTCACTGGAGCTATACAAGTACATCCTGGAAAAAGGCTTTTTGGACATTTATCCAAACGTGGGAATAGCGCTCCGGATGCTATTGTGTACACCAGGGTCAAACTGTTCGCCAGAACGGCCATTTTCAGCGCTAAAGAGAGTCAAGAATTATTCAAGATCTACCACAGAAGAGAACAGGCTTAATTCACTCTCTGTGCTGTACATAGAGTCAGAAATAACGCAGTCTGTGGACTATAGTGAGGTCATCCGTTCCTTTGCAGAGAAGAAAGTTCGTTGCGTGGCAATGTAATCTTGTAATTATATGTAAATGTAAAAATTATAATGTGTAAAAAAGTATAGTTGGTACTTGTCTATTTCATTTCTAAGTCTGCTTGTCTATTTTCTAAAGTCAAAGTATGTTAAATAAATAAAAAATAAAGAGTAAAATTTGTTTCTTGCTAAATTACCAAAACCGACTCTGTTAACTGCCTAGGGGCCCTGGGTCTCTATGTCCGGGCCTGGGTGCAAAGCAACACTCCTTCTCCGCGTCCTTTCCAGTGTAGGTTCCTCATTTTCTGTTCTGCAAAAAAAATGGTCGAAGAATAAATATTACTAAATATTGCGTAACACATGTGAATGTAACAGGTATGCCAAATTTTAATTTAGTGTTCATTACGGGTTTAAAATGATATTCGAAAGATAAAATATAAAAATTCCAACAAGTTTTTCTTAAATGTTTGATTCAACTTGTGGGAAAATTACGATGATGGAACCACCAGGACCAGATCTTACAAAATTGCTCATTTTATTTCTCACACAGACTATATAATTATTTACAAGAACCTTAACAATTGAGCCTTCTCTTGTGTAATATTTTCTTTGTCCCGAAATATGTCAATCACGTTTTTGTCGAGTTTCGTATGATTGGTGTGGTAATATAATAAGTAGCATATAAATTCCCTATTAAAAAGAATTGAATATATGCTATTATAACACAGATTACCAAAACCCATTTAAAAGCATTGTGCCCCTTGCCATGGTAATTGATATTTTTGATTATTGAAAATACCACTTTATTCCAATTAAAAAGACATTTAAATTCCACTTTGGCACTATTTGAATTTAATCTTAAAGCATAATAAAGCTAATTCTTTTAGCTATAGAACCCTTTTAATTTCCAGTTTCTATCTTAATTTTAAGGAATGTGAAAATGCAATTTTATAAAGTCCTGCTCAGATTTCAGTCTTCTCATGGGGTATTGGAATGAAATATTGGGGTCGAAAATATCCCCTAAAAATGAGTATCTTTGGAATTTTCAATTATCTCCGTTAGCTGAATGAAATGACCTATCATCCTACCAAATTTTTTGTTACTAGCCCTTCTAGATATAGGTACCACAACTTTTATATCCTCCCATATCTTATATCCTACTTAAGAAGCAGCTATTTATAATAGATCAAGATCAGCCTACATTACCTCTTAGTGGAATCCGATGTGCCCTCCAACTACAGCATATCAATCCAAATTATAAACAACAAAATCTCCAAATAACTTTGAACGACGAATGATCTCTTCTGTCGAATTTGAAGGGTGTCCCAAACGAGCTGAATATGACTGTCTTTTATCCATCTGGACTCTCTGGAGGTGAAGTTTGCCCATTTCCACCAATCTAGAGGAGTCTGTGCACAAAACACACAGGCGAAGGAATCCGTATTCTAATTGTTGAATTTGCCTGCTTGGGTAAAAGCTGGAAAATCATTGTTTAGGTTTATTAAGCTGCATATTTAAATTAGTTAGAACTACGATAAGAGCTAGGGACTTAGACGGTAATATTGCTATAGTCTAAAGTCGACCCTTATCTGCGGAAATGTCTATCGAAATTTGATAAGTAAAAAGTGTGAATTGCGTGAAATGATTTTTAAAAACGACACCTCAAAAAGGCTGGTGGACAGCATTATAGTGAATCGGTTATAATGGATAATTTTCCTCTTATTTAAGTACGTTGAAAAGTAATTATATATGCACTATTTAAATTTGTCAGTACAATTGTTGCCCAAGTTAACAGCACATTCAGTAACATTTATCATAAGTAGGAACATTTTCCTCCAACGATAATTCGGGAGGGGTCCAAAATTTTATATGCATAGAAGCTGAACCGGATGTACTCATGAAGGCCTAAGGAAAAGCATGTCAAAAGACCTACAAATATGTGATTATGGACTTTTTTCCGTATATTGCAAGCATTTTTAAAAATAATTTTGGATATCGAGGCCTCAAGCTATTGATTATGCCTAAATCCGACTTTGCAGAGGAGCCCCCACATAAATCGCGCAGGCCCAGTTTACCACCCATACCTTCCCCGGCAATACAACTAAACCTGTGATAATGAGAATAATCATTCGTACATATGCTATGAAAAGCAAGAGATACAAACAATTATTCGAGTCGATAATTTTATAATTAAGCTACGAAATAACTAATGAAATTTCCGGGCGAGATTGGAAGCTAATTAACGATCAGCAAGGCAAAAAATCTAATAAATAAGTTGTACAAATTAAAAATGAGAACCTATCCATGTTTACAAGGCTTCACCAGCACATGGCGATTAATACTGAACTACTTCAGCGTAAAAATTCCACCTTCGAAATAGGATATCAATCAAATTATTGTATAATAGCACTATGAAGTGAGGCGATTAAAATTATGTACTTACAATTTAGTGAACCGTATTAATATCCACAGATTCTTTGGATTTCCACCACAAATTGAACACAAGACACTCCTCTTAGAAATGGCTAGAGGAAGTTACGTGAATCAACTGCAGCAATAATGATAGTAGCACACTCAAATAAATAATAAGGTTGAAATAGATTTATATTAATCTCTTAAAATTAAATACTTACAAATTAAGAAGCATGCTATTTATCTTCAATCGATATTTTAAGTTATCACTTTATGTTAATCTCCTATGATGATACCCGTAGTTTTCAAACCGCAATATTTGATCATTTGTTTTTCAAGGTTTCGGAAAAAATAAAAGAAATTGTACCTGGTAATGATCACGAGAAGATAAATATGTTCGTATAAAAATCTTTAAAAAAGACATTTACGTATTTATTTGTGCGTACATCTATGCTCCTACATCTGGCGAATTATTCCTCATACCAATATATCAAAGTTTTCTTACAGGGGAGGATAAAACATACTAGTAGAAAGTGCTTGCATTCTGCAAGCATTTCATCTAGGCCTAGGGGCCCTGGGTCTCTTTGTCCGGGCCTTGTGACAGCACACGATTGGTACCAACTTCGCTAACTTTAAACCTGAAGCAAGGAGTCATTATCATTTTTAACAGATTTAAATAAGTTACCCTAAATCTTAGGATTGAAACGACAGATCGTCTAGATAAGAAAGGTACCTCTGTAAAATCACAAGGTATAAGACATAGTTTTCATATAAATTTTAAGCCAATGGTGAAACTATCAATTATGAGGCTGGGAGGAAGTGTGTGACAAGCAAATGTGCGAACATCGAAGCAAACAAAACAGAAACTGAGCGAAATGTGTAATGCAGACAAGACACATTTATTTCGACATGCCATCCAATTACACGGTTAACAGAAAAGGTGCAAAAAACGTCATCATAAAAAATTCGGGGAACAAAAAAATGCACATTACTCTAATGCTGATTTGTTTTGGACAATAATGTACATTGATAATAAATTGGTGTTACAAAGTTTTTTCCTGAAAAGACCTTGTGGTCATTTAAATTTGAAGTTGCCTTCCCTTTCAGTTAATGTGGTATATTGTGATTCACTAGAGAACTATCAAGCATGTCTTACAGCTGAAAATAAATTCACGAATAAGCATTTCTTGTAAAAAATTGAAAAAGTTAGTACTTATCTTAGTCATCTCCAATAGACATAACAAGGTTTTAAAAACCCAGATACGCATTTTGGCCAAAATGCAGCCGTCTTCAGTAGCGTCACAGAAAGTACATTCTAAAAAAGAATGTGTAACGGTATTTATGCTGTTATTAGACCTGTGGCAGAGGGTGGTTATCTTCTAAGGGTGTGCGTAAGGGAGTATCTGTGGTGTGTGAATTTTGAAGGGAAGATATTTAAACCTTCTGAAGGTTTATTTTGGGAGATTGGATTATCCCCTAGGTTTTTTCTAAGAAATCTGTATAATGTTTTCTGTTAAAAAATATACTGTCCTTGCAAAAAGTCTAGATACCATAGTTTGAGACAGTATATCTCGAAAACAACCTCAACAATTTTAATGGGATGAAAAGTAACGGGTAGAGAATTTATTTCTACGTTAAATGATGTACATCTTAAATTTTTAGTTTATGTTTAAATATTATATTAGTATTACATGAGCACTACTATAATTGCAAGTTGATACATTGTATGATTTCTGAGTTGTAAACATTCAAATGGGTCTTATCGGATTTTCAGGCCTAAAAACAGTGTTCATCAAATACATCACAATAAAAATATTTAAACATAAACTAAAAAGTTAAGGCATATATCAATTAACGTAGAAATAAATTCTCTACCCACTACTTTTCACCCCATTAAAATAGCTTGATTGTTTTCGAGATGTACCACCCAAACTCAGGTATCTAGACATTTTGAAAGGACAGTAGTGGAGTACGTAGAATCAGACCAAGATAATTCAAAGACTTGGTTTCATCTTTTTAAATGTGTTGACTCTCTAGAATGTTTAATTTTCAATTGATGTGTGTTCTTAGTTTCAAATCATTCAGCGTGATTCATTGGCCAGTTTCTTGGGTTTGTTTAGCAATGCTAGATTTTTCATATCTATCATGTTTGAAATGACATGGACACCCACCCAAAAACCCACCTCTAATGCCTAAAAGGATCAAAAATACCTATAAAAATGAGACTGCTGGATTGTAGCCAAAATGTGCATCTGGTTTGTGATAACCTTGTCATGGCTGCAGGAGGTACAAACTTAGGTGCTTAATTTTTCAATTTTTGATACATAATTGCTTATTCTGGAAGATATGGTGATATTTAGATTTTTCTTACAAATCAATTTGGTGCATTAAAAACACAGCTACTTAGTACTTCTAACAAGAATTTATCCTCATTTGTTTCTAAAATATACTACTATTTATACAGGATGTCCACAAAGTCGCCAGACTCAAAGTTTGAAAATGTATTGTGTCAGTATAAAGCACAGCTTTATGCTGACACATTGTACAACTTTGTATTACATTTTGAACCATGTACAGGGTGTGCAAACAGACAGTGACATCTAGGAAAGAAGCGCATTCTGCATCAGTCAGAAATGAGCTTTCCGCTAAACCAGAGGATTGCTTTATTGGAGGCATACTTTCAGTGCAAATCCTATCAAAGGTGTGTAGAGGTATGGCAGTGAAAATATCCGGATACTTTGGCCCCAAGAAAGGCCGCACTCTATTAACTGGTACATTGGTTTCGTGACACTGGTTCTGTGGAGGATAGGCTGCAAAGTGGTAGACCACCAGTAATCACTCCAGAATTCATCGGAGATATCCAGCAGCAATTGTTGCTGTCGCCCCACATATCTGTTCGGCGTTTGTCTCAACAAGCTGGAGCTTCACAAGGGATCCATTCATAACACAATTAAACATTTGAAGTTAGGTGCATACCAAGTGAAAGTGGTGCAGGAGTTTAAGCCACCGGACACAGAAAAGCACCGTCATTACTGCCGGTGATATAAGAATTTCATTCGAAACAATGTCACCATTCTGGAAAAGACTTTCTTTACAGTTGAGGTATGGTTCCATGTAAGTGGTTACATGAATTCTCAGAACACAAGAATTTTGGTTGCAGAAAATCCTCATGCTTTACATAAGATCCTGCTGCATTCTCAGAAAGTCAGCGTTTGATGAGCCATATCTCGTTGGAGAGTTGTGGGTTCTCTGTTTCTTCAGTCCACGGTACATACAGCAGCATACAGAGATGTTGTCCAACAGTTTGTGGCATCGTTGGAACCGGATGAATGTTACTGCTGGTTTCAGCAGGATGGCACAACATGCCAGACTGCTAATGAAACCATGGACATGCTCAAGAGGCTTTTTTGATAATTGCATAATCTCTAAGAACCTATGGCCAGCACACTCCCCTGATTTAACATCACCTGATTTTTTCTGTGGGGTTATTTAAAGGAAAGAGTTTATAGAGACAACCCCCGTACATTGGACGATCTGAGGCTGAACATCACGCAGGTAATAGATGCAATCACTCCTGAAATGCTGAGATGCATGTCATGGAATAAGTAAGTGTGTGGAATTGTGCCTGCAGGAGGTGGACATTTCCAGCACTTACTCTGAACTGCGTCCAGTATTCCAGCAACTATACAACAAAACTATAATGTATTTCATGTGAGTAAATTTTCAAAAAAATTTCCAAGCCTGGTAACATTCTGATTTCTCCAATAGATACAATACATTGTCAAACTTTGAGTCTGGCAACTTAGTGGACACCATGTGTGTGTGTGTGTGTGTGTATATATATATATATGTATGTATGTATGTATATATATATGTAGCTGATGAAGGAATAACTCAGAAAGCTTCTCCGTTTGTGATGTTTCTGTGTTCTTTTACGTGTGCCGCTTCGACATCCCCAGGGCCTCGCTTCACTGGGCTTCCTCATCCCAACATCTTGTTGACATCCATATATCCATTTTACCTTTCCTTTTCTGTAATGAGCACTCACCAATCAGACGACTTCAGGTTGGCGAGGCCCCGGGGATGTCGAAGCGACACATGTAAAAGAACACTAAAACACAGAAACATCACAAACGTAGAAGCTTTCCGAAAGCTTCTACGTTTGTGATGTTTCTGTCTTTCAATGTTCTTTTACGTGTGTCGCTTCGACTTCCCCGGGGCCTCGCCAACCTGAAGTCGTCTGATTGGTGAGTGCTCACTGGGTTTCCTCATCCCAACAATATATATATATATATATAAAATTGTAGCTATTCGCACTTTACCGCCAACATGGTCCCCAACTTGGTAAGTGTCCACAGGGTATTCTTCAACACCTAGTTGTCACCCTCATAACTACCTTTTCTTTTCCTTAAGTTTATATATATATATATATATATATATATATATATATATATATATATATATATATATATATATATATATATATATATATATATATACACACACACACACCACCTTTTTGAACTTTGGGAATAATTGGTTCTGGAAAAACTGATGCAAAATGCAAATTCACGAAGTGCAAGTCCTATTCTCCCAAAACACGCAATGTTATTATGGGAGTACGGCTCGCAGTCAACCTATAAAATTCACTTTTTTATCATAAATAATGCAGCTCAAAAGAAAAAAAAAGGAATGCGTAACAGCAAATGAAAACCTAGCATCATAAAGCAAAAACAGTCTTTTAATTACGTTCAAAACATGTAATAGAAAGTGAAAAACCAGCATTACAAAGCGATTAAATTTATTTCCGCACTTGTGCAATTTACATCCAGCACATTTTCACATGAGGTTTAAGAAATTATTTTGTTCAGTCCAAGGAAATCCTTTAATTTAAATTGATGAACATCTGAAATGAAATTTTGAGTACGTGATGTACAGATGTATTCTTGGGGTCTGCAACAAACATTTCCAAGTTGCAAAAAAACACTAGCATTAAAAGCTGGTAACATTTCTTTTATTAATTACGTTCGAAAAGCATTACCAGAAATCAAAACCTAGCATTTGATAGTGATAACCGTACTTTCGTTCAAAATATGTCACAGACAATAAAAATGAAGCATTCAAGTGGCAACATTTCTTTTAGTAATTACGTTCAATATAGGTATGCGGCAAAAATATCTTACGTTATAATATGATAGAATTTCTTAGATTTACATTAAAAGTTCGTAATAAAAATGAAAACCTAACTGAACCTAAAATGAACTTCAAAACAAAAAAGTAGAGGAAGTTCTGGTTGTTGGCAACGCAAATGCATGACGCAAAATGCAAATAATCGGTGCAAAACAGAAGTAATGCTCATAAAAAATTATGTCCTACAAGCACGCGAAATTCAAAAAGGTGGTGTAGTAATTTTTATGCTTGCAAAACATTTTTCTCACAATATTTTAAGATTGTTTTCTTTTTTGACTAAGAATGAAAGGTAATTATTTTTATTATTTAATTAGTACAAGTATATAAATAGTGATTGCATGCATAAAGTGGAAAGTACATGTAATTGGTATGTCCAGAGCATATAAAAAAATAGCTATCATGAATGTGTTATTGACAGATTATAACACTTATTGCAGGAAAAATGTTGCCGTTGAATTGACAGAATTAATCGATTTTAACCAAAGGCAAGTAGAAGAACTTGAAAACGTTAGTGAGAAACAGGACACTCAAAATGAATATCCAATTGACCTGTATTGCACTGTGGATGAAATTAGAGAGGCACAAAGACATACAATTCCACTAAACCTCATTCAGACTGAGGAAATAGAAGATGCATTTCAAGAAATCACAATAAGTAGAGTAAGTGCTTTAATCCTTGATATTTTATATCGTTTCCATTCTTTAAGAATGTCTCAAAATCCCAAGTAAAAAATAACAAAGGAGCTATTCACATTTTCAACATTTCTTGGTCAAATAATTTGTATTAAAAAGAGGTAGTCTGGGCCATATCTGAGGGAATTATTACTAATAATAGTGGTTAAATTTTAATATATAATATTTAACTTCATCTTGTTTACATGCATACTTGCAGGACTTACCTTCACATGGAATCCAAAAATGATGTGATGATCCAGGCAGGCACTTTGTAAAAAGTGACATTTCAGATTATAAGTAATCCTTGCATGAATGATTATTGGAACTTCTCTTCATACTGTTTAATAAAGTCAATATTGGAGATTTGTGTGTACATCAATAATGTTAAACTATGTAATTGAAAATATAATTTTGCCTTTCTCTTTTTCCTTTGAAGAAAATTTTAATTTTGATAGACTATTTCATTACAGTCTTTTCCCCTCTCAATAAAAGATTGTTTTTAAAAACTAATTCAGTCAAATGTTTATAAGTTTCACTTAACTAGCACTTTTAAATTGTTGCTCTAAAAAGATATTTTTTGCTACTGAATGCTGATAGTACTTTTTAAATAAAATACAGATTACCAACAAATACTGCATAAATTTTTATTCATTTATCAAGTTAAGGAATTCATAAGTTATTGATACTCATTTTTCAAAGCCAATATTTAAGTTATCCCTTCCTTGAAGTTTAATACAACAAAACCATAAGCAGCAGAATGCTATAATTTCATATCTACAATGTTTTCTCCATGTGGAGAATAATAAGATTGTCTAAAGATATCATCAAAAAACCAGAAATATACTACAGATTTAATTTTAATGTAATTAGGAATGCTGCAAATAATATCAAGTTTTCAAAATTTATTTGAAATGTATACCTAGTTAATATAATTAACTATTTCAAGAGACTGGAATATCTACCATGCATAACAAAATGTGATTCAGAAATATGAACCAATTGATATATTTAAATTCGTATTTCCTCGGTGAAATGGCCTAGGAACTACACACTATTTCAACTGAAGCTATATCACCTGATAATTCCAAATAACTTAAATACTAGCAGCTTAAAAAAAAATTTCTGCTATCAGTTTCACATCTAAACCCTGTGTACACTTTTTAAAATTTTACCTTCACATAGCCAAGGCAAGTTGCTCAACGAATTGCCCAATGGGAGCAGAGGCTACTAGAGAAAAGAACTTCACAAATATTTCAATGTTTGAAGGATCAGCGGAAGGAAGCTGCAAAACAAGCTGAGGAAGCTGAATATCAGCAAGAAAACCTATGGAGAGAACAAGGTAAGTTATTCCTATTTTATTTTTAAACTCAAACCAGCACTTAAAAAAATCATTTGATAGTCAAGGGAATACAATTTCTTCCTTTAATTTACATTATAACATACAAAATGTCATGGTACAAGGTGCTACCCAAAAGTTCCGGGAATTTGAATAGCGCATGCAAGCTGCTTGTAGTATGGCCACTCGCCTCAAGGTAATGCTGGCAGCATCCTTTGTGTATAAGTGTGCAACGTGGCGGCTAGCTTAGTGGACGTGTTCACAAGTTCTGTGTGATTTTTTAACGTCATGTTTGAGTGGTTCTGCGAATTCGTTTCCGACTGAAATGGCTGATGTTAAGGAGCAAAGAATTTGCATCAAATTCTGCTTCAAACTTGGCAAAACGGCAGCAGAAACACACAGAATGCTTAAACAAGCATTTGGTGATGATGCTTTAAGCCAAAGGAAAACGTTCCTTTGGTACAAACGTTTCAAGGACGGACAGCTATCCTGGCAGACCGAAGGTGAACAATCTATGACGTTTGTGACATTGCCGGACTGTCGTATGGGACGTGTCAATGCATTCTGTTGGAGGATTTGAACATGAGACGCATTTCTACAACATTTGTTCCGAGACTGCAGAGCAACGACTAGAAAGACCATTGCGTTGCTGTCTGCAGGGAGCTTCAAAATGAAGTTAGAGATGACCCCAACTTCATCTCCAAGGTCATAACTGGAGATGAATCTTGGGTTTATGGTTATGACCCTGAGACAAAGCAGCAGTCGTCACAGTGGAAGTCGCCAAATTCACCGTAAATGAAAAAAGCACATCAAGTTCGCAGCAATGTCAAGTCCATGCTGATCACTTTTTTGACTTCGACGAGATCGTCCACAAAGAATTCCTCCCACCCGGTCAAACTGTCAATGGAAAGTTTTACTGCGATGTTTTGAAATGGCTAAGGGACAATGTCCGACGCAAAAGCCCAGACAAGTGACGCAACAATGACTGGGTGCTCCACCATGACAATCCACCCACCCACACGTCACTCATTATTGGGCAGTTCCTTGCTTCCTAAAAACATGAGTCATCCCCCACCCGCCCTACTCTCCTGACATCGCCCCCTGCGACTTTTTCCTGTTCCCCAAAATGAAACTCTGGCTAAAAGGATGACGTTTTGACATGATTGAGGAGATCCTGGCAGAACCGCAAGAGGTGCTTAACATGCTCACACCTGCGGACTTCCAAGGATGCTTCGCATCCTGGAAAAAATGCTGGGAATGCTGTATCAAAGCCCAAGAGGACTACTTTGAAGGGGACGGTGAAAATAAGGACTTAGCGCAAGTAATTTTTTTTATGCACAAATTCCCAGAACTTTTGGGTAGCACCTCGTATATAATAGGGCATAGGAAATACAAAGAACTTGCTCTGCAATTGAAGAGATGTGATGTAAAAAATTCTACATTTTCACTTCTTTTAAAATTGACAGCAACTTATTGCATTCAGTCCCTTATAAGCCAGACCTGAATGTAAGCTGCACCCCATTTCTTATGAGACAAACAGGACAATAAAATGACATTGAATATAGTGTTTCACTGATAACTGTTTGAAGTATTTGGATTATTGGATTTTATAACAGAAAAGTAGTCATTTCCAATGATCCTCATGTTCGACTGTTTCTAAATGGAGATGAAGCACATGAGGTACATCCTCTGACAGGAATCTATATTAGTTCAACCAATATTATATTTGAAAGATTTTTATATGGCATTAAAATTTAAATAATTTGAATCACTATGAATAGTATTATTTATACCATACCAAAGAATAATTTTCTTGAAATTTTTGCAGAGAAGAGAGCTAAGGAAGCAGAGTTCCAGATTCGTGAAATAGC
The DNA here is from genome assembly GCA_028673005.1 of Tanypteryx hageni. NCBI lineage: Eukaryota > Metazoa > Arthropoda > Insecta > Odonata > Petaluridae > Tanypteryx > Tanypteryx hageni. The sequence continues at coordinate 88,718,229 of CM054120.1, forward strand.
CAGACGTGCAAGAGAAGAGCACAGAAAGACGCTTCTTGAAAGTGATTCAGATAAAGAACCTCTTCAACAAGAAACTGTTAACATTTCGGTAGTACCATTTGTAAGGTAAATTGTTTGAGAATTTCAAGATACTTATATCTAGAAATTTTTACGCATTTCAGGGTTCAAACATCACTTAGAACTAATATTTTGGTTGGTCAAATTTGACATGCTGGTGCAAATAGAATTTAACTTTTTCAGGAGTACCAGAAGATAATTGCAAATCATAACAAAATGTGCAGCGGCAGATTTGGATATTTGCCCTCCTAAAGCCATTTACATTAAAAATGCATGAAAACTTTGTTTCCAAAGAAATTTTTATACATATTAATGTTGCATTAAATTTTTATTTAAATACAGTCAAACTCGTTTATAACGAGCACGGTTGTAATGAGGTCACGGCTATAGTGAGCAAATGCTACCTCTAAGATAAGTTTACGAGCATTTACATACAAATATTTCACGTATATAACGAGCACGCTTCACGGATATATCGAGCAAACTTTGACCACTTCTCACTGTCTCAAACGCGGCGGCGGTCAGCCCCTTCAATCCTCATAGTGACCCAAGATATGTAACCTTGTGTTCTCGAGTCCAGCCTCTACACCCTATCCCTCGGGGAGGTTAAAGACCGCTGCGTTGTTGTTAAAAAATAATCCCTTCGTCCAAACCAAGAATTCCCAACTTGCAGGTACAGTGGCACTCGCGGAGGTCCTTTGTCCTCTTCTCCCAACCCCCAGCTCTTTTACAGCCAGGAGGTTGTGTTTGGAAGGGGTAAGGGGCAGAGGGCATGTACAATGGCGCCCGCCCCCGTCGCTCAGCCGAATGCACCCAACACCCTTTCCCACGTAAAGATGGGAAATCCCATGTTTAATCCGTCTCCTCATTAACTCTTCCTGGAATTGGTATGCTCACAGTTTGCAAAGAAAGTTCGTAGCGTTGATCACAAAAATCAGTCGAGATTTTGCCCTTGAATGAGTAACATGTTCGTATATAAAAGGAAGTGTTTGTCTATTCGCGAAAAGGTTGATATTATTCGAGAGTTAGAACGTGGTAAAAAATGTGTAAAAAATTTAATTTATCGTCGTTTACGGTTTCAACCTTATGGAAAAACAAAGAAGCGATTTTATCTGCACTAGAGAAAACCTAACAAAGAACAAGAAAATGAGGAAGTGAGACTTGGGTACTGTTGATCAAGCACTTCTGGAGTGGTTTAAGAGGCAGAGAAATGCTGGTTTCCCCATCAAGGTACAGGCAGATAAATTTGTAAAACAGTTAGGACACGAGAACCTCACATGCAATAACGGGTGGCTTGATCATTTTAAAAATCGGCATAACATTGTTTATGCGAAAGGCCCTGTCAGCAGATTCAAAAACGGCAAGTGAATGTGTGAAAAGTGTTTGGGAGGAGTGTCGAAAAGGTTACAGAGAAGAAGACATCTACAATGCCGACGAAACTGGACTGTTTTACAACATGATGCCTGATGCAACATTTAAATTCAAAGGTGACAAATGTGTTGGTGGCAAAATACCTAAGAATCGTTTAACAGTTTTAATGTGTGCAAACATCAAGGGAACTGACAAAAAAAACTTTTTGTTATTGGTAAGTCACAAAAGCCACGTTGTTTCAAAAATGTAAAGAAGCTTCCCGTTGAATATGCAGCTAATAAAAAGGCATGGATGACTTCCAATATTTTTCAGAAATATGTATGTCAGTGGAACAACGAGTTACGGAGGAAAAATACAAACATTCTACTCCTTGTCGATAACTGTCCTGCGCACCCACATATGCAGGAGTTATCCAATGTAAAACTAGTGTTTTTGCCTCCAAATGCGACTTCTATTTTGCAGCTAATGGACATGGGGATAATTAAAAGTTTTACATGCCATTTCAAGCGATTTTTTGTTCTATAGTTGATTGAAAGGAGGGAAAGAAGTTTAGATGGCAACGACTCTGTATTGGATGCAATTCATTTGATGACAGATGCGTTTCACCTACAACGATCATAAACTGTTTTTGAAAGTCTGGTTTAATATCGGGAGAATTTTCGATTGATAACCATAATGTTGATGAAGATCAGAATGGCTTAAAGAAAATGGAATTGCGAATTTTGACCATGTAAAGGACATTGACAATTTTGTTCATGTTGATGATGATTTGATTACCAGTAGAATTCCTACGGAGAGTGAAATAATAGAGACAGTATAAAGCAAAGCAGACAGTGATGAAGACAATGTTGAATGTGTCGAAGACACAATCCTGACGAAAGCCATGCCAATTTACTCAGGATGCCATGGAAACATTAATGATTTTTTTGAAATCATTGACATTTCCGATGGTGTTTTTAGTGCACTAAGTGTAATAAGAGGAAACTTAAGAGACTTCAAAGTGAAATCTATGAAACAGGCTACTATTCAAAGTTATTTTTGTAAAAAGGGGAGTGATTAAGGATGCAGCTGTGAGTAAATTTTATATGTACGTATGTTTACTGTAAATTTTCTAGTTTATTCTCATTTACTAAATTAACTTTCTGTTTATATATTCACTTTTACTTCTTATGTCTTATTTCACCATACGCATGCATGCTTTTGCCTTCACGGATATTTAGTTTAACGGCTATAACGATCAAAACTAAACGGTCCCGTGGCGCTCGTTATAGCAGAGTTTGACTGTAGAACAAAAGTTATAAAAATTTTTATCAAAAAGTAAAAATTTCAAATCCATCCATCCATCCAAAAATCCGTTCTTCCCTAAGCCAATACCTAATTTGGCCCTATTGCATTTCTAATATTATAAAGGTTATTATCTTAGGCTGTCCTAATTTCTGCTATCCACTTTTTCCAAGATTGAGTTAATCTTTCATTTGTTAACCCACACATGCTTAACTGACAAAAAATTGTGGTCTGTATCAAATTTAGAAAATGGTTAAAATAAATAACAATAATAAATATTGCAGAGTTGTGAAAATTTTTGGCACTGATTGCATCTACGTTATTTCGGTGCGAAGCAATTCTTTTTAGAAAAATATCTTCAACTCTCGCTGAATTATGAAAGCGATTCTTTTATATTTTACACTCAGTCCCTGCCAAAGTCAACTCCTGAATCACTTGCTCATCATTTTTGGGGACAAAACCATCTGCTGTTCTGGAACAGGGCAAATGCGATGAATGGAGAAACCCGGGCAGAAAACAACGTAAATGCGAGTTTCAACGATGCAAAAAAGACTTTAGGTATTAATATTTAAACAATGCAACTGCGAAACATCTCAAATTGAGTCAACACAAATCAGGATCTTGGTGCATACTGTATTAGAGGCCTGCATACCCGCAGTTTACCCGACCCGCAGCGAAATTTGCGGGTCAGGTCGGGTATATAGTGCTTCCATGCGGGTACGGGTCGGGTTCGGACACAAAAGGCACTGGTGCAGGTAAAGAGCAGGTACAAAAACTAGTTTTAATTCCATTTCCATTAGCCTCGCCAATGTAGGCATAGGAACTTTTTACATGCCTTTTACTGCTAGTAAAGCCCACCCTCGCGGTCAGAAGTAGCATTATATAGGTAGATACAAATTTGCAATTTATTCAGGTAGGCAGATCACAGGCTTTGTGTATCATGTGTCAAGAAAAGTGTCTGCCGAAAAAATGATTCCTTTTATTATATAAATAGATACAAAGTTGAAATTGACAAATGATTGTCGATTACGTTTAGTAGAAGAGAATGTGGGGAAGGGGGCGAGAAAGAGTGAAATTATGTAGTACAACGTAATTATGACGGATTGGTTTGTGCGAGAACTCACCCTTTTAACCAGACTGTTTTGTCCATTCATGCAAGTAACATCTATTTTTGTGAATTCAATTTTGAAGAGACGTGGTTACATTCTTATCAGCATTCTTTGTGTTATTTAACGTTCAAATATATAGTATTTTTTCGTCAAATAATCACATGTGAGTTGTATTATTTTATACTTTGTTTGCGAGAAAAGGAACAACAGTTATTTTATAAAATTACACTGGTGATTTATATGTGATCTCGAGTTTTGTGACAATATCAGTCCTTAAAAGGGACTAATACCAGCTGACTGAATGGTATGTAAAATTGCCAGTTATAAGTTAATGCATCTTCCAATTATAAATCTTAATTTTAATCGAAATATTACTTTTGTCTGCCCTTCAGATTTGAACAATGAATACTGATCAGATAAGAAGGAAGCTTTTGAGGTTAGAATACACCCTAAGAAGAAAGGAAAATACCGAATCAAAAATTTGGGATGAAATTTTAAATGAAAAGGGCGAACTGCTTTCGAAGACAATCACTTGCAGTAGTTATAAAATGTTTTACCATTATGATACATCATGGATACAGAAACAATAAATGATCATATTTCTCCAGACAAATTGACTGCATATATTGACTTAAAACTATCTGACGACATTACTAATACTTTTGCTTTGATGAAATGGTGGGATAAGCAAAAGAATTGTTTGCCAAATTTGAGTATTTTAGTGAATCGTATTTTTGCAAGACTAGTGACCAGTGTTCCATCAGAGAGGTGTTTTTCATTTGCGGGACATGTTGTTAGTACTATTAATTAATGTTTCCTTTTTTCAATTAAATTATTTTATAAAATTTGTAATTTTTGTAAAAATAAATCGTTGATAGGTACTTTAAATACATTTTTTTGATCTAAAAAATGAAAATTTATGCACAATTGAATTTTATTTCAATTTATACAAAATAAATGCCTGTGACTCGGAAATAATATTTTTATTTTTTCACGATTTCTTGCTACGGATTTGTCTCTCGAGGACCAGACAGTTAAAAAATATGGGTCAGGTTAGACAAGTAGACCTTCTGTACGGGTGCGAGCCTGCGGGTATGGGTTAGTAGTCTGCGTGTACGGGTGGAAAATAGCATACCCGTGCAGGGCTCTATACTGTATCTACCTGTATGTAAGAAATTTCTGAATACAATTCCCCTAATAGAAATTTAGGAAAACATTGATCCTCATATCTTATATTATGTAAGCCTGCAACTCCTTGTTTTTGTAGTGTCAATATAGGTGCATGCAATATTCAAGACGTAAAATTTTATGGCTCAAACTTTGGCATTTCTGTATAAAGGCTAAGTACTTACAAGATTTGGGATATGGGCCTTTAGAATGACCCACCCCACTCCTAAGATTCTGATAATATCATAGCAGACTTAAAAATGTGGTTACATGGGTACTTATATTTTAACAAAAAATAATAAAATAATTCAATTAAAAAAAAATTATTTAGAAATAAAAAATAGCTTTTAAGTTCTTCATCTAATTTTAAAAGCAGTATATGGCACTAGGCATTGCATCCTATGCTGTGAAAGTTATTCACAGTTACTAAGTTTTAAAGTTGGGAAAGTGTAAAAGTGACTTGAAAATAACTTGAATTTCTGTAATAACGGAACTTATCTTCTTAATTCTTGAGACTGCCGAATAAGTTTTAGGCGTCATAAAATATATGCTTATCATTGTAAAATACATTCACAAGATGATTATCGAGCTTGTCTAATGGCTGAAAAGAAATTCAGAATGAGCACTACAACTAAAAAATTGAAACTACTCAACTTAGGCATCTCCAGTAGCCATAACAAGGTTATGAAAAGCCAGATACACATTTCAGCAACAATGCAGCTGTCTTCAGGGGTGATTCACCATAAGTACATTCTAGAACTTTTATTTTTAGAATCTGCTTCTTCACTTCTCCAATCAATCTTACTTGTTTCGATCAGTGAGAACTCAAGTATTTGTCTATTTTACCTCAACGTAGAATGCAATTGCATATCAGACCGTCAGTCACAGAGGTGTGCATGGGGGTGGGCGTCTGCGAAATATTGTCAGGACCCTTGATTCAGCCTTTCATGTGAATGACACATACCTAAATATTTTTAATGGCAATATGATCGCTTTGTATTAAAAACACACATTCTTGGAGTTAACTTACAACTGAGAAACAACTCACCCACAATTTACAAGCTATAGGTACATCCAAGTAATATTTTAATTGGTTATTACCATTAGGTGCTGCTGTAATGCATTTTAACATTTGTTAATTCAAATACATTGTATTTAAAAGGGCTTAATAGTTAATTCTGTCAATAACATAAATACACTAATGAAATAGTATTTCCTTTTCCATTTAGTTGTGAAAATGAGAGTCTATGCTCTCTTGAACTAAGCAAACCTTCAAGCAAAATAGCAATAATTGAATGGTTTCACAAAAGAGAAATCCCTCGGAGAGCAGGGCTAGACCACAGAAATCAGGTGGAAAGCTGGTTTCATGGTATGCTTTTTTCAGATTCCTTGTACAACTACCAAGGAAAAATGCATGACTTAATTAGCAACTTGAGCCTTTTATATTGGAATTTGGGTTAAATTGTAATTAACACAGATAACCCATTTTACAGGTTTGATAACTAGAGCAGAAGCAGAGATATTAATGGATGAAAAACCATCTGGAACATTCCTAGTCAAAATATCTGAAAAAATTTGGGGTTATGCAATTACATACCGAGAAAATGGGAAATGCAAACACTACCTGGTGGAAGCATCAAATAATTATTACAAATTTCTAGGAGCAAATCATGTTTGCCATAACACACTGGGTAAGTTCTTGCAAAGATAGCAATCTCATAAGCAGATGATTGCTCCATAAAATCAGTGAAATCAAGGTTTCATCTTGGAAAGTGCACATTAAATATATACTTGTTTTTGTATGAGCCTTTGATCATTTTCAAATTTTTGAGGGAAATTACATATATGACACATTCAAAATTTTTATATATTTTTTTACAGGTGAACTAGTAAATTATCACAGAAAAAAACCAATAACTTCAACAGGAGGGGAAATCTTGAGTTATGAGTGCCATCGGTCCAGTACGCCTGCTATATATCTAGGTGTTCCAGGAATTTTGGGATAAAAATATTGCGCAACTGTCCAAAAAGTATTATGTGCATTTATGCCTTTGTATTTTAATTAAAATTTTTATATTTAGCAAGCATTTCTAATCATCAAACATTGATGCTACATTATTTGTTATACCCACTCTAAACCAGCAATACAATTGTTTCTTGATTGGTAGATTTACTAGTCAACATTACTGACTACCCAGTCATTTTGATGATGTACATAAAACCCTTAAACATACAGGAAAATTAACTAGCTTAAGATAACTTTGCTGTACGTAAACTTGACATTCAATTAAAAGGAAATTTCAAAACTATTTATTGAATCAGCATCCATATTTTATGCAAATAACAAAAATTTTACTGTAATAAATAATTTTAAAATAAGCTATTTTAACTGTTTGTACATATTTATTTCATTGAAACTAGCAGAGAGCCCACAGTTCTACTGCAGAAATTTAGAAAAACATCAAAAAATATTATAATACATGAAGAATGAACAGAAAAGAATCAAACGTTGGAAGAGAGAGGCAAAATGAGGTACAAACAAATAAGAACAAAGATAAAAACATGAAGACGAACGAAAATGATAAAAGCAGTAACTAAGAGCAAAAGAAGTCAAACATCGATAATGTGACAAACAGTTTAGATACAATGCCTCACAACAAAAAAAATACATTTTCCACCTCGTTTTCTCCCTCCCTCCCATTCTCTCTTCCTTCCTCCCATTCTCTCCTTTCCTCCCATTCTCTCTCCCTTCCTCCCATTCTCTCTCCCTTCCTCTCTACCCTCTCTCTTCCTTCCTCCTATTCTTTCCCATCCTTCCAGTCTCTCTTCCTTCCATTCCCTCTCACTTCCTTCCCCTTGCTGAAGAAATAGTTTGTTATGCCATCTCTTGTTTACACAGATAATTAACTGACTTTGAATTAATTTCATTGTCATAGTCATACGATATTGAGTTTGGCAACAATATTGGTCGCCATGGAAATTTTGTAGTTTAAAGCTCAATTCTGGGAAATTTTGATTGGTATTTGAAATTTCACCATAGGAAAAGGAAACTTCATTATTTTCTTCATCCTTGAGATCGAGTCCTGACTTGGTACGATGAGTTTTAGTAATTTTAATGTTCAAATGAAAAAGTCTACACTGATCTCCATGTTTTTAAAAGAGGAAAATGAAAACTGAAAATATTAAAAAATAAATAAATTGGTCAAATGAATGGTTTAAAAACCAACCTACTACCCTATACTCTTTATTGTGGTTAAAATGACACATTCAACTTGTCTCTACGTTACGTAGTTTTTGAGTTATAGATACATACTAATACTTTCCTGGATACTGCCTCAGACACTAAATTATTTTATAAATAGTAGGATAAATCCTATCCATTAACCTCAAGATGTAAAACTTTTTATGGAAGTTTTCACAAAACAAGCAGGGTAATAAATTCTTACCGATTTTCACAAAATGTCAATTCGAGGTGTCTCGCGGATGCAGTCCCGTGCAGTTCGTGAAGGTCCCAAAAAATGCTTAGATGACTCGCACTCAATTGAATGATTAACCCTTTCGCTGCTATGGACTTTTAGCTTCAGCGTCAGCCGTGCGCGCCGAGTTCAGTGACCTTGAAGCACGCCTGTGTTGAATACTTTCTCTAGGAGATCCGCGTCTATGTTCTTTCGTTCGTCTTTTAGTCTCTTTATATTTTAAAAGTTATTTTGTCAATCATTTACATTCATATTGATTATTAACCATCTCGACAAAATATTTTCATCTTTATAGAGCAGCGAACGGAAAAGCTTGAAACGCATATATGCGTCATTAGCAGTCAAGGAACCGCTCTGCCCGCCCGCATATATGCGTCGATAGCAGCGAAAGCAGGAAATGGATTGAACTAAAAATTTGGGATCTATATTTGAACAAAATACATTGCATCACTCGACAAAAAATACCAAAAAAACTAATCAACTTTTCAGAAAACTACTCTCTCCTAGACAGAAGAAATCAGGTTATAATCTTCGTACTCCCAAAACATTTCATGACAACGTAATCAACCTTTCAAAAGAAATGTTTACAAATGAAAACACACTTCTTGGAAAAGGCCTAAAATATATCCTCCCATACGCTAAACCCAGGGGCAGATTCAGAAAATTTCCATGGAGGGGGAGATGATCGACCCAATTGTCCCTCCTCCCTCTTAATTCCATCTCTGCCAACAATCACACATTCTGAAAATCCCAACCTCCATCCGAATCTTTCTTTCCTTTGTCATTTCTGTGTAAAATAATGGAAGCAGCACTGGGCGAATCTACAGAGTCTGTCTGGACTGACTGTTGGTGTGCAGCCAGCCTAAGGAAAAAGGGCTATTTCCTTTCGTGATAGGCTCATTTCCTATGAACGCATCCTTGACATATCTCAAGAAAAACCTGTAACACTTTTATCACAGTTGCTACATTCCTGAAAAATACCTTATTACTCAAAAACACAGTAAACAGAATCAATTTACCCAAATGAAATGATATAATAAAGAAGAGATGTGTTTCTAGGCCAAAATTACCATTCTCCAAAATTTTTAGGATGTTTTATGGTGCATATTAACCTTTAAATGCCTGATTTAAATGTCCCTACAGTGAATCTCGCTGTTGGACTCTTGGCCATTTAAAATTTTCCTGCTTTCAGATAAAACCTTGTATTTCCTGAACTATAAGAGATAAATTTGTCAAACAAAAAGTAATATTTAGAAAAATTGTTTGGCTAATAATGGCTGAAAGTCCTTTACATTAAAAGAAAAGAAAACAACCCAAATTCCAAGTAAATCTATAATACAAAGAATAAAAAACCATAAAACATAAGTCCTTTTTCATTTATTTTACCAGTTTTAAAGTATTGTTTTGGTGTAGGACTCCTCCAAGTACAAAAATATACAGAGCCCTACATTGCATATTTTGCACTTCACCACTGTTCTAGTATATTTTCCCTCTCAGAGCATACATGGCAGCAAAGGCAATTTCCCTTTACAGGCCAGTGTTTGTTTTCTTTGGCCTCCAAGCGACTCAATGTGTCCCACTTGTGCTGCTCAGTCTTCCGCTTTGGGAAGTAACAGTGGGATCAGATCTTGCACGAGAGCGAGACGAAACTCTCGATGCGTCATCTTCCTACCAGATGACGTCAGGAGAACATAACTATTGAGGACCATGACGTTGAGGAGGTGGAAAAAGAGCTTCTTTGTCCACTTCCAACTACGGCAGGTGACCTAGCTAGTCGCCATCCTATCCCTTGTCCACGTGAAATGAGAAGGGCGAGGTTGCAGCACTCTCCCATATCTGTTTACAGTTGGTGGGAGGTTTTTCCCACCCCCAGTGGTGAAGTGGTAGCATGGTTGCCTCTATGATTCTTGAGAGCATTGCTCAAGGATGAACCCTTCAAAATTTCACTCCTTGATGATGAAAACGACATCTGTAATCAACTTCCAAACAAAGCATCCCCATACGGGTACAGCTGACTGCGAGCCGGTCACATTTTGCATTCCCATACCGGTACACTCGCTGTTTCAAGATTAACACTGAACTAAGAATGAACACAAAAAATGTGGTGAACCTTATTTTAATTTGTAAAAGTGCTGAGGGAGCACCTATGCCAATAAAACAATGTCAATTCCTTTGTCTACACAAAATTCTAAGGTGGCAATACATATTTTAGACACAGAGTAACCAACATCTGGTTGAGTCCCAATTAAAGTAAGATTTGCGTGAATTGGTTTACAATAATTGTTCTGAAGGATCTGGTGTCGAGGACACATGAATAATCAGCATCGTTACTGCAAATTAGGCACATCGTGAGAACAAAATAGGGTCACAATACTGTCATAAAAAATATTCTCTACAAATAATTTTTGCAAAATAAAATTATTTTGTTCATAACATTCCCATGACAACACATTATTGCCATAACTGGCATTTATTGCGATACACAACATAAATCACCTATATTTTTTAAGAATATAAAATAGTATTATGTATAGAAAAATTCCATTTTTTTATACAGGGCACCAATGCATTCATTGTATACATAGGCTCACTAACCATAGCCCCGATACGAATGTTACATTGACACTCTTTTGTGGATAAAAATGACCCATCACTGCGGCAGCTCAATATCTGAACACAATGATATTGGTAACTACAAGCACATGTCTGTCTCCAAAATCAAGGTACTGGTAGCGAGTGAACACTATTGTATAAAAACAAATATAATATGCTTTTCTATATGTCAATTGCACCAGATCAATTATAGGTCAAATGAAATATACTATTTAAAATCTGGCTTCGGTAATACAGTAAAACCCTGTATTAACATTAACGGAATATACGTTTCCCCACCATTTACATTTTATATAGGTTCCATCAATTTTCCTATGATTCTAATGAAAAACCCTGTATTTACATTATTTCATTTTAAGTTTTCCTGCTATGTATATCATTTTACGTTAGAATTTCCATTTTTTTTAAAATTGGCATGTGATTTCCAACATTTTTTAACTTTTTTTGACAGCTTTCCAAAAAATCTTAACTCTTTTGGGCGAAGATTTCGAAAATGGCTGCGCCCCTAGAGGTGGAAATATGAACTATTTCTTTTAAAAACAGCACTCGCTAGATGCTACTCAGGAAGTGTACTTAAGGACAGAAATACGTATGAACTCTTTTGGGTGAAAACTTCAATACCTCATACGTAAATCAACTAACCGAGCATAAACAGTGTACCTAGATAACCCTTCCCACTCAAATTCTGCCCCTTGGCTCCCACAGTTTGTAATTAAATTTTTAATTAATTAATTTTTAATTTGTTGTAATATAAATTACCGTATTGTGCCAAATATAACGTGGTTTTTTTTTCAAAAAATGAAATTTTAAAAGTTGCCCCCACGTTATATTCTATACTCCATCCCACTCTGAGTAGACAGTATTGTGCTTTTGGCACGCATTTGCCAAATTTCCAGTGAATTAGATCTAGCGCCTATCCCTTTCAGCTTCCTGATTGATCCAGATTCCATGCTGATTCAGGTGATTTCCCAACTGAATTTAAATATTTTCGAACTTCTACCCACAACAAAAAAAATTATTTATAAGATACGCTGACTTGAAAACAAAAACAGTTGAGTGTAATAGGTACTTTGTAACAAAATCACACTATGCCGATGCAATTGAAACAATTCACTTTTTCATTAGTTCCTCTATGAACACAATATATCACCAACAATCTGCAAGGTATACTGAATTGTAGAAACTGTTTCATTGTGTCAAACATAAGGTCCTTCTCCCTTGGGAAATACTTTGACACGTGGAAGTTTTCCCACAATAAAAAGCTAAAACTATAAAATCTGATAATAGAAACTTTTAAGAAGGTCTTACGTAATCTTTTTATAAAGTTATTTTAATTTTGTTACAGACTCGAATACTAATTTTATGGAATCCGATTTTTTTATTTATTCTGCAAGGCGCACTGAATTGTATAATTACACATCAAACAACGATTTGCTATTAACTCGGGTGTGAAACTGTTCATTTTGTGTAAAGATCATTTGATTTTGTTCAAGATTCGAATACTAATTATTATGGAATATGATTTATTTATTTATTCTGCAAGGCGCATTGAATTGTATAATTATACATCAAACAACTACTTGCTATGAACTCGGGTATGAAACTGTTTCATTCTGTCAAACATTGGGTCCTTCTCCCATGGGAAATTCTTTGACACGTGGGAGTTTTCCCAAAATAAAAAGCTAAAACAATAAAATATGATTATACGAACCTTGAAGAAGGTCTTACGTAATCTTTTTATAAAGATCTTTCGATTTTGTTCCAGATTCGAATACTAATTTTCATAGAATCTGATTTTTTTATTTATTCTGCAAGGCGAATTGAATTGTATAATTACACATCAAACAAACACTTACTATGAACTCGGGTGTGAAACTGTTTCATTGTGTCAAACATTGGGTCCTTCTCCCTTGGGAAATTCTTCGACACTTGGGATTTTCGCACAATAAATAGCTAAAACAATAAAATATGATTTTATGAAACTTGAACAAGGTCTTACGTAATCTTTTTATAAAGATCTTTTGATTTTTTTCAAGATTCGAATACTAATTATTATGGAATATGATTATTTTATTTATTCTGCAAGGCGCATTGAATTGTATAATTACACATCAAACAACCACTTGCTATGAACTCGGGTGTGAAACTATTTCATTCAGTCAAACATTGGGTCCTTCTCCCTTGGGAAATTCTACGACACGTGGGATTTTTCCCCAATAAAAAGGTAAAACAATAAAATATGATTTTATGAACCTTGAACAAGGTCTTACGAAATCTTCTTATAAAGATCTTTTGATTTTGTTCCAGATTCAAATACTAATTTTCATGGAATCCGATTTTTATATTAATTCTGCAAGGCGCACTGAAATGTACAATTAAACATCCAACAACCACTTGCTATGAACTCGGGTGTGAAACTGTTTCATTCTGTGAAACATTGGGTCCTTCTCCCTTGGGAAATTCTTCGACACGTGGGAGTTTTCCCACAATAAAAAGCTAAAACAATAAAATATGAGTTTATGAACTTTGAACAAGGTCTTACGTAATCTTTTTATAAAGACCTTTTGATTTTGTTCCAGATTCGAATAATAATTTCATGGAATCCGATTTTTTTATTTATTCTGCAAGGCGCACTGAATTGTATAATTCCACATCAAACAACCACTTGCTATGAACTCGGGTGTGAAACTGTTTCATTGTGCAAACATTAGCTCCTTCTCCCTTGGGAAATTCTTCGACACGTGGGAGTTTTCCCACAATAAAAAGCTAAAATAATAAAATAAGATTATAGGAACTTTTAAGAAGGTCTTACGTAATCTTATTATAAAGTTATTTTCATTTTGTTACAGATTCGAATTCTAATTTTAAGGAGTCCGATTTTTTTATTTATTCTGCAAGGCGCACTGAATTGTATAATTACACATCCAACAACCACTTGCTATGAACTCGGGTGTGAAACTGTTTCACTGTGTGAAACATTGGGTCCTTCTCCCTTGGGAAATTCTTTGACACGTGGGAGTTTTCCCACAATAAAAAGCTAAAACAATAAAATATGATTATACGAACCTTGAAGAAGGTCTTACGTAATCTTTTTATAAGGATCTTTTGATTATGTTCCAGATTCGAATACTAATTTTATGGAGTCCGATTTTTTTATTTATTCTGCAAGGCGCACTGAATTGTATAATTACACATCAAACAACCAACCACTTGCTATGAACTCGGGTGTGAAACTGTTTCATTGTGTCAAACATTGGGTCCTTCTCCCTTGGGAAATTCTTCGACAATTGGGATTTTCGAACAATAAATAGCTAAAACAATAAAATATGATTTTATGAACCTTGAAGAAGGTCTTACGTAATGTTTTTATAAGGATCTTATGATTTTGTTCAAGATTCGAATACTAATTATTATGGAATATGATTATTTTATATATTCTGCAAGGCGCACTGAATTGCATAATTACACATCAAACAACCACTTGCTATGAACTAGGGGGTGAAACTGAATCATTCTGTCAAACATTGGGTCCTTCTCCCTTGAGAAATTCTTCGACACTTGGGATTTTCGCACAATAAATAGCTAAAACAATAAAATATGATTATACGAACCTTGAAGAAGGTCTTACGTAATCTTTTTATAAAGATCTTTTGATTTTGTTCCAGATTCGAATACTAATTTTATGGAATCCGATTTTTTTATTTATTCTGCAAGGCGCAATGAATTGTATAATTACACATCAAACAACCACTTGCTATGAACTCGGGTGTGAAACTGTTTCATTCTGTCACACATTGGGTCCGTCTCCCTTGGGAAATTCTTGGACACGTGGGAGTTTTCCCACAATAAAGAGCAAAAACAAAAAAATATGATTTTATGAACCTTGAACAAGGTCTAACGTAATCTTTTTATAAAGATCTTTTGATTTTGTTCTAGATTCGAATACAAATTTTCATGGAATCTGATTTTTATTTTTATTCTGCAAGGCGCACTGAATTGTATAATTACACATCAAACAACCACTTGCTATGACCTCGGGTGTGAAACTGTTTCATTGTGCAAACATTGGGTCCTTCTCCCTTGGGAAATTCTTCGACATGTGGGAGTTTTCCCACAGTAAACAGGTAAAACAATAAAATATGAGTTTATGAACTTTGAACCAGGTCTTACGTAATCTTTTTATAAAGATCTTTTGATTTTGTTCCAGATTCGAATAGTAATTTTATGGAATCCGATTTTTTTATATATTCAGCAAGTCGCATTGAATTGTATAATTACACCTCAAACAATTACTTGCTATGAACTCGGGTGTGAATTTGTTTCATTATGCAAACATTGTGTCCTTCTCCCTTGGGAAATTCTTCGTCACGTGGGAGTTTTCCCACAGTAAAAAGCTAAAACAACAAAATATGATTTTATGAACCTTGAACAAGGTCTGACGTGTTCATTTTATAAAGATCTTTTGATTTTGTTCCAGATTCGAATACTAATTATTATTGGATCTGATTTTTTATTTATACTGCAAGGCGCACTGAATTGTATAATTACACATCAAACAACCACTTGCTATGAACTCGGGTGTAAAACTGTTTCATTCAGTGAAACATTGGGTCCTTCTCCCTTGAGAAATTCTATGACACGTGGGATTTTTCCCACAGTAAAAAGCTAAAACAATAAAATATGATTATACGAACCTTGAAGAAGGTCTTACGTAATCTTTTTATAAGGATCTTTTGATTTTGTTCCAGATTCGAATACTAATTTTATCGAATCCGATTTTTTTATTTATTCTGCAAGGCTCACTGAATTGTATTATTACACATAAAACAACCACTTGCTATGAACTCGGGTGTGAAACTGTTTCACTGTGTGAAACATTGGGTCCTTCTCCCTTGGGAAATTCTTTGACACGTGGGAGTTTTCCCACAATAAAAAGCTAAAACAATAAAATATGATTATACGAACCTTGAAGAAGGTCTTACGTAATGTTTTTATAAAGATCTTTTGATTATGTTCCAGATTCGAATATTAATTTTATGGAATTCGATTTTTTTATTTATTCTGCAAGGCGCACTGAATTGTATAGTTACACATCAAACAAGCAACCACTTCCTATGAACTCGGGTGTGAAACTGTTTCATTGTGTCAAACATTGGGTCCTTCTCCCTTGGGAAATTCTTCGACACTTGGGATTTTCGCACAATAAATAGCTAAAACAAAAAAATATGATTTTATGAACCTTGAAGAAGGTTACGATTTTGTTCAAGATTCGAATACTAATTATTATGGAATATGATTATTTTATATATTCTGCAAGGCGCACTGAATTGCATAATTACACATCAAACAACCACTTGCTATGAACTAGGGGGTGAAACTGAATCATTCTGTCAAACATTGGGTCCTTCTCCCTTGGGAAATTCTTCGACACTTGGGATTTTCGCACAATAAATAGCTAAAACAATAAAATATGATTATACGAACCTTGAAGAAGGTCTTACGTAATCTTTTTATAAAGATCTTTTGATTTTGTTCCAGATTCGAATACTAATTTTATGGAATCCGATTTTTTTATTTATTCTGCAAGACGCACTGAATTGTATAATTACACATCAAACAACCACTTGCTATGAACTCGGGTGTGAAACTGTTTCATTCTGTCACACATTGGGTCCGTCTCCCTTGGGAAATTCTTGGACACGTGGGAGTTTTCCCACAATAAAGAGCAAAAACAAAAAAAATATGATTTTATGAACCTTGAACAAGGTCTAACGTAATCTTTTTATAAAGATCTTTTGATTTTGTTCTAGATTCGAATACAAATTTTCATGGAATCTGATTTTTATTTTTATTCTGCAAGGCGCACTGAATTGTATAATTACACATCAAACAACCACTTGCTATGACCTCGGGTGTGAAACTGTTTCATTGTGCATACATTGGGTCCTTCTCCCTTGGGAAATTCTTCGACATGTGGGAGTTTTCCCACAGTAAACAGGTAAAACAATAAAATATGAGTTTATGAACTTTGAACCAGGTCTTACGTAATCTTTTTATAAAGATCTTTTGATTTTGTTCCAGATTCGAATAGTAATTTTATGGAATCCGATTTTTTTATATATTCAGCAAGGCGCATTGAATTGTATAATTACACCTCAAACAATTACTTGCTATGAACTCGGGTGTGAATTTGTTTCATTATGCAAACATTGGGTCCTTCTCCCTTGGGAAATTCTTCGTCACGTGGGAGTTTTCCCACAGTAAAAAGCTAAAACAACAAAATATGATTTTATGAACCTTGAACAAGGTCTGACGTGTTCATTTTATAAAGATCTTTTGATTTTGTTCCAGATTCGAATACTAATTATTATCGAATCCGATTTTTTTATTTATTCTGCAAGGCGCACTGAATTTTATTATTACACATCAAACAACCATTTGCTATGAACTCGGGTGTGAAACTGTTTCACTTTGTGAAACATTGGGTCCTTCTCCCTTGGGAAATTCTTTGACACGTGGGAGTTTTCCCACAATAAAAAGCTAAAACAATAAAATATGATTATACGAACCTTGAAGAAGGTCTTACGTAATCTTTTTATAAAGATCTATTGATTATGTTCCAGATTCGAATATTAATTTTATGGAATCCGATTTTTTTATTTATTCTGCAAGGCGGTGTGAATTGTATAATTACACATCAAACAAGCAACCACTTGCTATGAACTCGGGTGTGAAACTGTTTCATTGTGTCAAACATTGGGTCCTTCTCCTTTGGGAAATTCTACGACAAGTGGGATTTTCCCCAATAAAAAGGTAAAAAAAACAAAATATGATTTTATGAACCTTGAACAAGGTCTGACGTAATCATTTTATAATGATCTTTTGATTTTGTTCAAGATTCGAATACTAATTTTATGATATCCGATTTTTTATTTATACTGCAAGGCGCACTGAATTGTATAGTTACACATCAAACAACCACTTTCTATGAACTCTGGTGTAAAACTGTTTCATTCAGTCAAACATTGGGTCCTTCTCCCTTGGGAAATTCTTCGAATCGTTGGAGTTTTCCCACAATAAAAAGCTAAAACAATAAAATATGATTATAGGAATCTTGAAGAAGGTCTTACGTAATCTTTTTATAAAGATCTTTTGATTTTGTTCCAGATTCGAATATTAATTTTATGGAATCCGATTTTTTTATTTATTCAGCAAGGCGCACTGAATTGTATAATTACACATCAAACAACCAACCACTTGCTATGAACTCGGGTGTGAAACTGTTTCATTGTGTCAAACATTGAGTCCTTCTCCCTTGGGAAATTTTTCGACACTTGGGATTTTCGCACAATAAATAGCTAAAACAATAAAATATGATTTTATGAACCTTGAACAAGGTCTTACGTAATCTTTTTATAAGGATCTTATGATTTTGTTCAAGATTCGAATACTAATTTTTATGGAATATGATTATTTTATATATTCTGCAAGGCGCACTGAATTGCATAATTACACATCAAACAACCACTTGCTATGAACTAGGGGGTGAAACTGAATCATTCTGTCAAACATTGAGTCCTTCTCCTTTGGGAAATTCTACGACAAGTGGGATTTTTCCACAATAAAAAGGTAAAAAAAAACAAAATATGATTTTATGAACCTTGAACAAGGTCTGACCTAATCATTTTATAAAGATCTTTTGATTTTGTTCAAGATTCGAATACTAATTTTATGATATCCGGTTTTTTTATTTATACTGCAAGGCGCACTGAATTGTATAATTACACATCAAACAACCACTTGCTATGAACTCGGGTGTGAAACTGTTTCATTCAGTCAAACATTGGGTTCTTCTCTCTTGGGAAATTCTTCGAATCGTTGGAGTTTTCCCACAATAAAAAGCTAAAAAAATAAAATATGATTATACGAATCTTGAAGAAGGTCTTACGTAAACTTTTTATAAAGATCTTTTGATTTTGTTCCAGATTCGATTTCTAATTTTATGGAATCCGATTTTTTTATTTATTCTGCAAGGCGCACTGAATTGTATAATTACACATCAAACAACCACTTGCTATGAACTCGTGTGTGAAACTGTTTCATTCTGTCACACATTGGGTCCATCTCCCTTGGGAAATTCTTGGACACGTGGGAGTTTTCCCACAATAAAGAGCAAAAACAAAAAAATATGATTTTATGAACCTTGAACAAGGTCTAACGTAATCTTTTTATAAAGATCTTTTGATTTTGTTCTAGATTCGAATACAAATTTTCATGGAATCTGATTTTTATTTTTATTCTGCAAGGCGCACTGAATTGTATAATTACACATCAAACAACCACTTGCTATGACCTCGGGTGTGAAACTGTTTCATTGTGCAAACATTGGGTCCTTCTCCCTTGGGAAATTCTTCGACATGTGGGAGTTTTCCCACAGTAAACAGGTAAAACAATAAAATATGAGTTTATGAACTTTGAACCAGGTCTTACGTAATCTTTTTATAAAGATCTTTTGATTTTGTTCCAGATTCGAATAGTAATTTTATGGAATCCGATTTTTTTATATATTCAGCAAGGCGCATTGAATTGTATAATTACACCTCAAACAATTACTTGCTATGAACTCGGGTGTGAATTTGTTTCATTATGCAAACATTGGGTCCTTCTCCCTTGGGAAATTCTTCGTCACGTGGGAGTTTTCCCACAGTAAAAAGCTAAAACAACAAAATATGAGTTTATGAACTTTGAACCAGTTCTTACGTAATCTTTTTATAAAGATCTTTTGATTTTGTTCCAGATTCGAATAGTAATTTTATGGAATCCGATTTTTTTATATATTCAGCAAGGCGCATTGAATTGTATAATTACACCTCAATCAATTACTTGCTATGAACTCGGGTGTGAATTTCTTTCATTATGCAAACATTGGGTCCTTCTCCCTTGGGAAATTCTTCGTCACGTGGGAGTTTTCCCACAGTAAAAAGCTAAAACAACAAAATATGATTTTATAAACCTTGAACAAGGTCTGACGTGTTCATTTTATAAAGATCTTTTGATTTTGTTCCAGATTCGAATACTAATTATTATGGAATCTGATTTTTTATTTATACTGCAAGGCGCACTGAATTTTATTATTACACATCAAACAACCACTTGCTATGAACTCGGGTGTGAAACTGTTTCACTGTGTGAAACATTGGGTCCTTCTCCCTTGGGAAATTCTTTGACACGTGGGAGTTTTCCCACAATAAAAAGCTAAAACAATAAAATATGATTATACGAACCTTGAAGAAGGTCTTACGTAATCTTTTTATAAAGATCTTTTGATTATGTTCCAGATTCGAATATTAATTTTATGGAATCCGATTTTTTTATTTATTCTGCAAGGCGCACTGAATTGTATAATTACACATCAAACAAGCAACCACTTGCTATGAACTCGGGTGTGAAACTGTTTCATTGTGTCAAACATTGGGTCCTTCTCCCTTGGGAAATTCTTCGACACTTGGGATTTTCGCACAATAAATAGCTAAAACAATAAAATATGATTTTATGAACCTTGAACAAGGTCTTACGTAATATTTTTATAAGAATCTTATGATTTTGTTCAAGATTCGAATACTAATTATTATGGAATATGATTATTTTATATATTCTGCAAGGCGCACTGAATTGCATAATTACACATTAAACATCCATTTGCTATGAACTAGGGGGTGAAACTGAATCATTCTGTCAAACATTGGGTCCTTCTCCTTTGGGAAATTCTACGACAAGTGGGATTTTTCCCCAATAAAAAGGTAAAAAAAACAAAATATGATTTTATGAACCTTGAACAAGGTCTGACGTAATCATTTTATAAAGATCTTTTGATTTTGTTCAAGATTCGAATACTAATTTTATGATATCCGATTTTTTATTTATACTGCAAGGCGCACTGAATTGTATAGTTACACATCAAACAACCACTTCCTATGAACTCTGGTGTAAAACTGTTTCATTCAGTCAAATATTGGGTCCTTCTCCCTTGGGAAATTCTTCGAATCGTTGGAGTTTTCCCACAATAAAAAGCTAAAACAATAAAATATGATTATAGGAATCTTGAAGAAGGTCTTACGTAATCTTTTTATAAGGATCTTTTGATTTTGTTCCAGATTCGAATACTAATTTTATCGAATCCGATTTTTTTATTTATTCTGCAAGGCGCACTGAATTGTATAATTACACATCAAACAACCACTTGCTATGAACTCGGGTGTGAAACTGTTTCACTGTGTGAAACATTGGGTCCTTCTCCCTTGGGAAATTCTTTGACTCGTGGGAGTTTTCGCACAGTAAAAAGCTAAAACAATAAAATATGATTATACGAACCTTGAAGAAGGTCTTACGTAATCTTTTTATAAAGATCTTTTGATTTTGTTCCAGATTCGAATATTAATTTTATGGAATCCGATTTTTTTATTTATTCAGCAAGGCGCACTGAATTGTATAATTACACATCAAACAACCAACCACTTGCTATGAACTCGGGTGTGAAACTGTTTCATTGTGTCAAACATTGAGTCCTTCTCCCTTGGGAAATTCTTCGACACTTGGGATTTTCGCACAATAAATAGCAAAAACAATAAAATATGATTTTATGAACCTTGAACAAGGTCTTACGTAATCTTTTTATAAGGATCTTATGATTTTGTTCAAGATTCGAATATTAATTATTATGGAATATGATTATTTTATATATTCTGCAAGGCGCACTGAATTGCATAATTACACATCAAACAACCACTTGCTATGAACTAGGGGGTGAAACTGAATCATTCTGTCAAACATTGAGTCCTTCTCCTTTGGGAAATTCTACGACAAGTGGGATTTTTCCACAATAAAAAGGTAAAAAAAAACAAAATATGATTTTATGAACCTTGAACAAGGTCTGACCTAATCATTTTATAAAGATCTTTTGATTTTGTTCAAGATTCGAATACTAATTTTATGATATCCGATTTTTTATTTATACTGCAAGGCGCACTGAATTGTATAATTACACATCAAACAACCACTTGCTATGAACTCGGGTGTGAAACTGTTTCATTCAGTCAAACATTGGGTTCTTCTCTCTTGGGAAATTCTTCGAATCGTTGGAGTTTTCCCACAATAAAAAGCTAAAAAAATAAAATATGATTATACGAATCTTGAAGAAGGTCTTACGTAATCTTTTTATAAAGATCTTTTGATTTTGTTCCAGATTCGAATTCTAATTTTATGGAATCCGATTTTTTTATTTATTCTGCAAGGCGCACTGAATTGTATAATTACACATCAAACAACCACTTGCTATGAACTCGTGTGTGAAACTGTTTCATTCTGTCACACATTGGGTCCATCTCCCTTGGGAAATTCTTGGACACGTGGGAGTTTTCCCGCAATAAAGAGCAAAAACAAAAAAATATGATTTTATGAACCTTGAACTACGTCTAACGTAATCTTTTTATAAAGATCTTTTGATTTTGTTCCAGATTCGAATACAAATTTTCATGGAATCTGATTTTTATTTTTATTCTGCAAGGCGCACTGAATTGTATAATTAAACATCAAACCACCACTTGCTATGAACTCGGGTGTGAAACTGTTTCATTTGAGTCAAACATTGGGACCATCTCCCTTGGAAAATTCTTCGACACTTGGGAGTTTTCCCACAGTAAAAAGCTAAGACAATAAAATATGATTTTATGAACCTTGAACAAGGACTTACGTAATCTTTTTATAAAGATATTTCGATTTTGTTCCAGATTCGAATACTAATTTTCAATGAATCTGATTTTTTATTTATTTTGCACGGCGCACTGAATTGTAGAATTACGCCTCAAACAACCACTTGCTATGACCTCGGGTGTGAAACTGTTTCATTGTGCAAACATTGGGTCCTTCTCCTTTGGGAAATTCTTCGACATGTGGGAGTTTTCCCAAAGTAAACAGGTAAAACAATAAAATATGAGTTTATGAACTTTGAACCAGGTCTTACGTAATCTTTTTATAAAGATCTTTTGATTTTGTTCCAGATTCGAATACTAATTATTATGGAATCTGATTTTTTATTTATACTGCAAGGCGCACGGAATTGTATAATTACACATCAAACAACCACTTGATATGAACTCGGGTGTAAAACTGTTTCATTCAGTGAAACATTGGGTCCTTCTCCCTTGGGAAATTCTTAGACACGTTTGAGTTTTCCCACAATAAAAAGCTAAAACAATAAAATATGATTATACGAACCTTGAAAAAGGTCTTACGTAATCTTTTTATAAGGATCTTTTGATTTTGTTCCAGATTCGAATACTAATTTTATCGAATCCGATTTTTTTATTTATTCTGCAAGGCGCACTGAATTGTATAATTACACATCAAACAACCACTTGCTATGAACTCGTGTGTGAAACTGTTTCATTCTGTCACACATTGGGTCCATCTCCCTTGGGAAATTCTTGGACACGTGGGAGTTTTCCCACAATAAAGAGCAAAAACAAAAAAATATGATTTTATGAACCTTGAACTAGGTCTAACGTAATCTTTTTATAAAGATCTTTTGATTTTGTTCCAGATTCGAATACAAATTATCATGGAATCTGATTTTTATTTTTATTCTGCAAGGCGCACTGAATTGTATAATTAAACATCAAACCACCACTTGCTATGAACTCGGGTGTGAAACTGTTTCATTTGAGTCAAACATTGGGACCATCTCCCTTGGAAAATTCTTCGACACTTGGGAGTTTTCCCACAGTAAAAAGCTAAGACAATAAAATATGATTTTATGAACCTTGAACAAGGACTTACGTAATCTTTTTATAAAGATATTTCGATTTTGTTCCAGATTCAAATACTAATTTTCAATGAATCTGATTTTTTATTTATTTTGCACGGCGCACTGAATTGTAGAATTACGCCTCAAACAACCACTTGCTATGACCTCGGGTGTGAAACTGTTTCATTGTGCAAACATTGGGTCCTTCTCCTTTGGGAAATTCTTCGACATGTGGGAGTTTTCCCAAAGTAAACAGGTAAAACAATAAAATATGAGTTTATGAACTTTGAACCAGGTCTTACGTAATCTTTTTATAAAGATCTTTTGATTTTGTTCAAGATTCGAATACTAATTTTATGATATCCGATTTTTTATTTATACTGCAAGGCGCACTGAATTGTATAATTACACATCAAACAACCACTTGCTATGAACTCGGGTGTGAAACTGTTTCATTCAGTCAACATTGGGTTCTTCTCTCTTGGGAAATTCTTCGAATCGTTGAAGTTTTCCCACAATAAAAAGCTAAAAAAATAAAATATGATTATACGAATCTTGAAGAAGGTCTTACGTAATCTTTTTATAAAGATCTTTTGATTTTGTTCCAGATTCGAATTCTAATTTTATGGAATCCGATTTTTTTATTTATTATGCAAGGCGCACTGAATTGTATAATTACACATCAAACAACCACTTGCTATGAACTCGTGTGTGAAACATTTTCATTCTGTCACACATTGGGTCCATCTCCCTTGGGAAATTCTTGGACACGTGGGAGTTTTCCCACAATAAAGAGCAAAAACAAAAAAATATGATTTTATGAACCTTGAACTACGTCTAACGTAATCTTTTTATAAAGATCTTTTGATTTTGTTCCAGATTCGAATACAAATTTTCATGGAATCTGATTTTTATTTTTATTCTGCAAGGCGCACTGAATTGTATAATTAAACATCAAACCACCACTTGCTATGAACTCGGGTGTGAAACTGTTTCATTTGAGTCAAACATTGGGACCATCTCCCTTGGAAAATTCTTCGACACTTGGGAGTTTTCCCACAGTAAAAAGCTAAGACAATAAAATATGATTTTATGAACCTTGAACAAGGACTTACGTAATCTTTTTATAAAGATATTTCGATTTTGTTCCAGATTCGAATACTAATTTTCAATGAATCTGATTTTTTATTTATTTTGCACGGCGCACTGAATTGTAGAATTACGCCTCAAACAACCACTTGCTATGACCTCGGGTGTGAAACTGTTTCATTGTGCAAACATTGGGTCCTTCTCCTTTGGGAAATTCTTCGACATGTGGGAGTTTTCCCAAAGTAAACAGGTAAAACAATAAAATATGAGTTTATGAACTTTGAACCAGGTCTTACGTAATCTTTTTATAAAGATCTTTTGATTTTGTTCCAGATTCGAATACTAATTATTATGGAATCTGATTTTTTATTTATACTGCAAGGCGCACGGAATTGTATAATTACACATCAAACAACCACTTGATATGAACTCGGGTGTAAAACTGTTTCATTCAGTGAAACATTGGGTCCTTCTCCCTTGGGAAATTCTTAGACACGTTTGAGTTTTCCCACAATAAAAAGCTAAAACAATAAAATATGATTATACGAACCTTGAAGAAGGTCTTACGTAATCTTTTTATAAGGATCTTTTGATTTTGTTCCAGATTCGAATACTAATTTTATCGAATCCGATTTTTTTATTTATTCTGCAAGGCGCACTGAATTGTATAATTACACATCAAACAACCACTTGCTATGAACTAGGGGGTGAAACTGAATCATTCTGTTAAACATTGGGTCCTTCTCCTTTGGGAAATTCTACGACAAGTGGGATTTTTCCCCAATAAAAAGGTAAAAAAAACAAAATATGATTTTATGAACCTTGAACAAGGTCTGACGTAATCATTTTAGAAAGATCTTTTGATTTTGTTCCAGATTCGAATACTAATTTTATGGAATCCGATTTATTTATTTATTCTGCAAGGCGCACTGAATTGTATAATTACACATCAAACAACCACTTGCTATGAACTCGGGTGTGAAACTGTTTCATTCTGTCACACATTGGGTCCTTCTCCCTTGGGAAATTCTTGGTCACGTGGGAGTTTTCCCACAATAAAGAGCAAAAACAAAAAAATATGATTTTATGTACCTTGAACAAGGTCAAACGTAATCTTTTTATAAAGATCTTTTGATTTTGTTCCAGATTCGAATACTAATTTTCATAGAATCTAATTTTGTTATTTATTCTGCAAGGTGAATTGAATTGTATAATTACACATCAAACAAACACTTACTATGAACTCGGGTGTGAAACTGTTTCATTGTGTCAAACATTGGGTCCTTCTCCCTTGGGAAATTATTCGACACTTGGGATTTTCGCACAATAAATAGCTAAAACAATAAAATATGATTTTATGAAACTTGAACAAGGTCTTACGTAATCTTTTTATAAAGATCTTTTGATTTTTTTCAAGATTCGAATACTAATTATTATGGAATATGATTATTTTTTTTATTCTGCAAGGCGCATTGAATTGTATAATTACACATCAAACAACCACTTGCTATGAACTCGGGTGTGAAACTGTTTCATTCAGTCAAACATTGGGTCCTTCTCCCTTGGGAAATTCTACGACACGTGGGATTTTTCCCCAATAAAAAGGTAAAACAATAAAATATGATTTTATGAACCTTGAACAAGGTCTTACGAAATCTTCTTATAAAGATCTTTTGATTTTGTTCCAGATTCAAATACTAATTTTCATGGAATCCTATTTTTATATTAATTCTGCAAGGCGCACTGAAATGTATAATTTAACATCCAACAACCACTTGCTATGAACTCGGGTGTGAAACTGTTTCATTCTGTGAAACATTGGGTCCTTCTCCCTTGGGAAATTCTTCGACACGTGGGAGTTTTCCCACAATAAAAAGCTAAATCAATAAAATATGAGTTTATGAACTTTGAACAAGGTCTTATGTAATATTTTTATAAAGATCTTTTGATTTTGTTCCAGATTCGAATAATAATTTTATGGAATATGATTTTTTTATTTATTCTGCAAGGCGCACTGAATTGTATAATTCCACATCAAACAACCACTTGCTATGAACTCGGGTGTGAAACTGTTTCATTCAGTCAAACATTGGGTCCTTCTCCCTTGGGAAATTCTACGACACGTGGGATTTTTCCCCAATAAAAAGGTAAAACAATTAAATATGATTTTATGAACCTTGAACAAGGTCTTACGAAATCTTCTTATAAAGATCTTTTGATTTTGTTCCAGATTCAAATACTAATTTTCATGGAATCCTATTTTTATATTAATTCTGCAAGGCGCACTGAAATGTATAATTTAACATCCAACAACCACTTGCTATGAACTCGGGTGTGAAACTGTTTCATTCAGTCAAACATTGGGTCCTTCTCCCTTGGGAAATTCTTTGACACGTGGGAGTTTTCCCACAATAAAAAGCTAAAACAATAAAATATGATTATACGAACCTTGAAGAAGGTCTTACGTAATCTTTTTATAAAGATCTTTTGATTTTGTTCCAGATTCGAATATTAATTTTATGGAATACGATTTATTTATTTATTCTGCAAGGCGCACTGAATTGTATAATTACACATCAAACAACCAACCACTTGCTATGAACTCGGGTGTGAAACTGTTTCATTGTGTCAAACATTGAGTCCTTCTCCCTTGGGAAATTCTTCGACACTTGGGATTTTCGCACAATAAATAGCTAAAACAATAAAATATGATTTTATGAACCTTGAACAAGGTCTTACGTAATCTTTTTATAAGGATCTTATGATTTTGTTCAAGATTCGAATACTAATTTTATGATATCCGATTTTTTATTTATACTGCAAGGCGCACTGTATTGTATAATTACACATCAAACGACCACTTGCTATGAACTCGGGTGTAAAACTGTTTAATTCAGTCAAACATTGGGTCCTTCTCCCTTGGGAAATTCTTCGAATCGTTGAAGTTTTCCCACAATATAAAGCTAAAACAATAAAATATGATTATACGAATATTGGAGAAGGTCTTACGTAATCTTTTTATAAAGATCTTTTGATTTTGTTCCAGATTCGAATACTAATTTTATGGAGTCCGATTTTTTTATTTATTCTGCAAGGCGCACTGAATTGTATAATTGCACATCAAACAACCACTTGCTATGAACTCGGGTGTGAAACTGTTTCATTCTGTCACACATTGGGTCCTTCTCCCTTGGGAAATTCTTGGACACGTGGGAGTTTTCCCACAATAAAGAGCAAAAACAAAAAAATATGATTTTATGAACCTTGAACAAGGTCTAACGTAATCTTTTTATAAAGATCTTTTGATTTTGTTCCAGATTCGAATACAAATTTTTATGGAATCTGATTTTTAGTTTTATTCTGCAAGGCGCACTGAATTGTGTAATTACACATCAAACCACCACTTGCTATGAACTCGGGTGTGAAACTGTTTTATTGAGTCAAACATTGGGACCATCTCCCTTGGAAAATTCTTCGACATGTGGGAGTATTCCCACAGTAAACAGGTAAAACAATAAAATATGAGTTTATGAACTTTGAACCAGGTCTTACGTAATCTTTTTATAAAGATCTTTTGATTTTGTTCCAGATTCGAATAGTAATTTTATGGAATCCGATTTTTTTATATATTCAGCAAGGCACATTGAATTGTATAATTACATCTCAAACAATTACTTGCTATGATCTCGGGTGTGAAATTCTTTCATTATGCAAACATTGGGTCCTTCTCCCTTGGGAAATTCTTCGTCGCGTGGGAGTTTTCCCACAGTAAAAAGCTAAAACAACAAAATATGATTTTATGAACCTTGAACAAGGTCTGACGTAATCATTTTATAATGATCTTTTGATTTTGTTCCAGATTCGAATACTAATTATTATGGAATCTGATTTTTTATTTATACTGCAAGGCGCACTGAATTGTATAATTACACATCAAACAACCACTTGCTATGAATTCGGGTGTAAAACTGTTTCATTCAGTGAAACATTGGGTCCTTCTCCCTTGGGAAATTCTATGACACGAGGGATTTTTCCCACAGTAAAAAGCTAAAACAATAAAATATGATTATACGAACCTTGAAGAAGGTCTTACGTAATCTTTTTATAAGGATCTTTTGATTTTGTTCCAGATTCGAATACTAATTTTATCGAATCCGATTTTTTTATTTATTCTGCAAGGCGCACTGAATTGTATTATTACACATCAAACAACCACTTGCTATGAACTCGGGTGTGAAACTGTTTCACTGTGTGAAACATTGGGTCCTTCTCCCTTGGGAAATTCTTTGACACGTGGGAGTTTTCCCACAATAAAAAGCTAAAACAATAAAATATGATTATACGAACCTTGAAGAAGGTCTTACGTAATCTTTTTATAAAGATCTTTTGATTTTGTTCCAGATTCGAATATTAATTTAATGGAATCCGATTTTTTTATTTATTCTGCAAGGCGCACTGAATTGTATAATTACACATCAAACAAGCAACCACTTGCTATGAACTCGGGTGTGAAACTGTTTCATTGTGTCAAACATTGGGTCCTTCTCCCTTGGGAAATTCTTCGACACTTGGGATTTTCGCACAATAAATAGCTAAAACAATAAAATATGATTTTATGAACCTTGAACAAGGTCTTACGTAATCTTTTTATAAGAATCTTATGATTTTGTTCAAGATTCGTATACTAATTATTATGGAATATGATTATTTTATATATTCTGCAAGGCGCACTGAATTGCATAATTACACATCAAACAACCATTTGCTATGAACTAGG
Organism: Tanypteryx hageni; assembly: GCA_028673005.1. NCBI lineage: Eukaryota > Metazoa > Arthropoda > Insecta > Odonata > Petaluridae > Tanypteryx > Tanypteryx hageni. Next base: position 88,747,974 of record CM054120.1, read on the forward strand.
GGGTGAAACTGAATCATTCTGTCAATCATTGGGTCCTTCTCCTTTGGGAAATTCTACGACAAGTGGGATTTTTCCCCAATAAAAAGGTAAAGAAACAAAATATGATTTTATGATCCTTGAACAAGGTCTGATGTAATCATTTTATAAAGATCTTTTGATTTTGTTCAAGATTCGAATACTAATTTTATGATATCCGATTTTTTATTTATACTGCAAGGCGCACTGAATTGTATAATTACACATCAAACAACCACTTGCTATGAACTCTGGTGTAAAACTTTTTCATTCAGTCAAACATTAGGTCCTTCTCCCTTGGGAAATTCTTCGAATCGTTGGAGTTTTCCCACAATAAAAAGGTAAAACAATAAGATATGATTATACGAATCTTGAAGAAGGTCTTACGTAATCTTTTTATAAAGATCTTTTGATTTTGTTCCAGATTCGAATAGTAATTTTATGGAATCCGATTTTTTTATTTATTCAGCAAGGCGCACTGAATTGTATAATTACACATCAAACAACCAACCACTTGCTATGAACTCGGGTGTGAAACTGTTTCATTGTGTCAAACATTGAGTCCTTCTCTCTTGGGAAATTCTTCGACACTTGGGATTTTCGCACAATAAATAGCTTAAACAATAAAATATGATTTTATGAACCTTGAACAAGGTCTTACGTAATCTTTTTATAAGGATCTTATGATTTTGTTCAAGATTCGAATACTAATTATTATGGAATATGATTATTTTATATATTCTGCAAGGCGCACTGAATTGCATAATTACACATCAAACAACCACTTGCTATGAACTAGGGGGTGAAACTGAATCATTCTGTCAAACATTGTGTCCTTCTCCTTTGGGAAATTCTACGACAAGTGGATATTTTTCCACAATAAAAAGGTAAAAAAAAAACAAAATATGATTTTATGTACCTTGAACAAGGTCTGACGTAATCATTTTATAAAGATCTTTTGATTTTGTTCCAGATTCGAATACTAATTTTATGGAATCCGATTTTTTTATTTATTCTGCAAGGCGCACTGAATTGTATAATTGCACATCAAACAACCACTTGCTATGAACTCGGGTGTGAAACTGTTTCATTCTGTCACACATTGGGTCCTTCTCCCTTGGGAAATTCTTGGACACGTGGGAGTTTTCCCACAATAAAGAGCAAAAACAAAAAAATATGATTTTATGAACCTTGAACAAGGTCTAACGTAATCTTTTTATAAAGATCTTTTGATTTTGTTCCAGATTCGAATACAAATTTTTATGGAATCTGATTTTTAGTTTTATTTTGCAAGGCGCACTGAATTGTATAATTACACATCAAACCACCACTTTCTATGAACTCGGGTGTGAAACTGTTTCATTGAGTCAAACATTGGGACCATCTCCCTTGGAAAATTCTTCGACACTTGGGAGTTTTCCCACAGTAAAAAGCTAAGACAATAAAATATGAGTTTATGAACTTTGAACAAGGTCTTACGTAATCTTTTTATAAAGATATTTCGATTTTGTTCCAGATTCGAATACTAATTATTATGGAATCTGATTTTTTATTTATACTGCAAGGCGCACTGAATTGTATAATTACACATCAAACAACCACTTGCTATGAACTCGGGTGTGAAATTGTTTCATTATGCAAACATTGGGTCCTTCTCCCTTGGGAAATTCTTCGACATGTGGGAGTTTTCCCACAGTAAACAGGTAAAACAATAAAATATGAGTTTATGAACTTTGAACCAGGTCTTACGTAATCTTTTTATAAAGATCTTTTGATTTTGTTCCAGATTCGAATAGTAATTTTATGGAATCCGATTTTTTTATATATTCAGCAAGGCGCATTGAATAGTATAATTACACCTCAAACAATTACTTGCTATGATCTCGGGTGTGAAATTCTTTCACTATGCAAACATTGGGTCCTTCTCCCTTGGGAAATTCTTCGTCACGTGGGAGTTTTCCCACAGTAAAAAGCTAAAACAACAAAATATGATTTTATGAACCTTGAACAAGGTCTGACGTAATCATTTTATAAAGATCTTTTGATTTTGTTCCAGATTCGAATACTAATTATTATGGAATCTGATTTTTTATTTATACTGCAAGGCGCACTGAATTGTATAATTACACATCAAACAACCACTTGCTATGAACTCGGGTGTAAAACTGTTTCATTCAGTGAAACATTGGGTCCTTCTCCCTTGGGAAATTCTATGACACGTGGGATTTTTCCCACAGTAAAAAGCTAAAACAATAAAATATGATTATACGAACCTTGAAGAAGGTCTTACGTAATCTTTTTATAAAGATCTTTTGATTATGTTCCAGATTCGAATATTAATTTTATGGAATCCGATTTTTTTATTTATTCTGCAAGGCGCACTGAATTGTATAATTACACATCAAACAAGCAACCACTTGCTATGAACTCGGGTGTGAAACTGTTTCATTCAGTGAAACATTGGGTCCTTCTCCCTTGGGAAATTCTATGACACGTGGGATTTTTCCCACAGTAAAAAGCTAAAACAATAAAATATGATTATACGAACCTTGAAGAAGGTCTTACGTAATCTTTTTATAAGGATCTTTTGATTTTGTTCCAGATTCGAATACTAATTTTATCGAATCCGATTTTTTTATTTATTCTGCAAGGCGCACTGAATTGTATTATTACACATCAAACAACCACTTGCTATGAACTCGGGTGTGAAACTGTTTCACTGTGTGAAACATTGGGTCCTTCTCCCTTGGGAAATTCTTTGACACGTGGGAGTTTTCCCACAATAAAAAGCTAAAACAATAAAATATGATTATACGAACCTTGAAGAAGGTCTTACGTAATCTTTTTATAAAGATCTTTTGATTATGTTCCAGATTCGAATATTAATTTTATGGAATCCGATTTTTTTATTTATTCTGCAAGGCGCACTGAATTGTATAATTACACATCAAACAAGCAACCACTTGCTATGAACTCGGGTGTGAAACTGTTTCATTGTGTCAAACATTGGGTCCTTCTCCCTTGGGAAATTCTTCGACACTTGGGATTTTCGCACAATAAATAGCTAAAACAATAAAATATGATTTTATGAACCTTGAACAAGGTCTTACGTAATCGTTTTATAAGAAACTTATGATTTTGTTCAAGATTCGAATACTAATTATTATGGAATATGATTATTTTATATATTCTGCAAGGCGCACTGAATTGCATAATTACACATCAAACAACCATTTGCTATGAACTAGGGGGTGAAACTGAATATTCTGTCAAACATTGGGTCATTCTCCTTTGGGAAATTCTACGACAAGTGGGATTTTTCCCCAATAAAAAAGTAAAAAAACAAAATATGATTTTATGATCCTTGAACAAGGTCTGATGTAATCATTTTATAAAGATCTTTTGATTTTGTTCAAGATTCGAATACTAATTTTATGATATCCGATTTTTTATTTATACTGCAAGGCGCACTGAATTGTATAATTACACATCAAACAACCACTTGCTATGAACTCTGGTGTAAAACTTTTTCATTCAGTCAAACATTGGGTCCTTCTCCCTTGGGAAATTCTTCGAATCGTTGGAGTTTTCCCACAATAAAAAGCTAAAACAATAAGATATGATTATACGAATCTTGAAGAAGGTCTTACGTAATCTTTTTATAAAGATCTTTTGATTTTGTTCCAGATTCGAATAGTAATTTTATGGAATCCGATTTTTTTATTTATTCTGCAAGGCGCACTGAATTGTATAATTACACATCAAATAACCACTTACTATGAACTCGGGTGTGAAACTGTTTCACTGTGTGAAACATTGGGTCCTTCTCCCTTGGGAAATTCTTTGACTCGTGGGAGTTTTCCCACAATAAAAAGCTAAAACAATAAAATATGATTATACGAACCTTGAAGAAGGTCTTACGTAATCTTTTTATAAAGATCTTTTGATTTTGTTCCAGATTCGAATATTAATTTTATGGAATCCGATTTTTTTATTTATTCAGCAAGGCGCACTGAATTGTATAATTACACATCAAACAACCAACCACTTGCTATGAACTCGGGTGTGAAACTGTTTCATTGTGTCAAACATTGAGTCCTTCTCCCTTGGGAAATTCTTCGACACTTGGGATTTTCGCACAATAAATAGCTAAAACAATAAAATATGATTTTATGAACCTTGAACAAGGTCTTACGTAATCTTTTTATAAGGATCTTATGATTTTGTTCAAGATTCGAATACTAATTATTATGGAATATGATTATTTTATATATTCTGCAAGGCGCACTGAATTGCATAATTACACATCAAACAACCACTTGCTATGAACTAGGGGGTGAAACTGAATCATTCTGTCAAACATTGTGTCCTTCTCCTTTGGGAAATTCTACGACAAGTGGGATTTTTCCACAAAAAAAAGGTAAAAAAAAACAAAATATGATTTTATGAACCTTGAACAAGGTCTGACGTAATCATTTTATAAAGATCTTTTGATTTTGTTCAAGATTCGAATACTAATTTTATGATATCCGATTTTTTATTTATACTTCAAGGCGCACTGAATTGTATAATTACACATCAAACAACCACTTGCTATGAACTCGGGTGTGAAACTGTTTCATTCAGTCAAACATTGGGTCCTTCTCTCTTGGGAAATTCTTCGAATCGTTGGAGTTTTCCCACAATAAAAAGCTAAAACAATAAAATATGATTATACGCATCTTGAAGAAGGTCTTACGTAATCTTTTTATAAAGATCTTTTGATTTTGTTCCAGATTCGAATTCTAATTTTCATGGAATCTGATTTTAATTTTTATTCTGCAAGACGCACTGAATTGTATAATTACACATCAAACCACCACTTGCTATGAACTCGGGTGTGAAACTGTTTCATTGAGTCAAACATTGGGACCATCTCCCTTGGAAAATTCTTCGACACTTGGGAGTTTTCCCACAGTAAAAAGCTAAGACAATAAAATATGATTTTATGAACCTTGAACAATGTCTGACGTAATCATTTTATAAAGATCTTTTGATTTTGTTCCAGATTCGAATACTAATTTTCAATGAATCTGATTTTTTATTTATACTGCAAGGCGCACTAAATTGTAGAATTACACATCAAACAACCACTTGCTATGACCTCGGGTGTGAAACTGTTTCATTGTGCAAACATTGGGTCCTTCTCCTTTGGGAAATTCTTCGACATGTGAGAGTTTTCCCAAAGTAAACAGGTAAAACAATAAAATATGAGTTTATGAACTTTGAACCAGGTCTTACGTAATCTTTTTATAAAGATCTTTTGATTTTGTTCCAGATTCGAATAGTAATTTTATGGAATCCGATTTTTTTATATATTCAGCAAGGCGCATTGAATTGTATAATTACACCTCAAACAATTACTTGCTATGATCTCGGGTGTGAAATTCTTTCATTATGCAAACATTGGGTCCTACTCCCTTGGGAAATTCTTCGTCACGTGGGAGTTTTCCCACAGTAAAGAGCTAAAACAACAAAATTTGATTTTATGAACCTTGAACAAGGTCTTACGTAATCTTTTTATAAATATCTTTTGATTTTGTTCAAGATTCGAATACTAATTTTATGATATCCGATTTTTTATTTATTCTGCAAGGCGCACTGAATTGTATAATTACACATCAAACAACCACTTGCTATGAACTCGGGTGTGAAACTGTTTCACTGTGTGAAACATTGGGTCCTTCTTCCTTGAGAAATTCTTTGACACGAGGGAGTTTTCCACAATAAAAAGCTAAATCAATAAAATATGATTATACGAACCTTGAAGAAGGTCTTACGTAATCTTTTTATAAAGATCTTTTGATTTTGTTCCAGATTCGAATATTAATTTTATGGAATCCGATTTATTTATTTATTCTGCAAGGCTCACTGAATTGTATAATTACACATCAAACAACAAACCACTTGCTATGAACTCGGGTGTGAAACATTTTCATTGTGTCAAACATTGAGTCCTTCTCCCTTGGGAAATTCTTCGACACTTGGGATTTTCGCACAATAAATAGCTAAAACAATAAAATATGATTTTATGAACCTTGAACAAGGTCTTACGTAAACTTTTTATAAGGATCTTATGATTTTGTTCAAGATTCGAATACTAATTATTATGGAATATGATTATTTTATATATTCTGCAAGGCGCACTGAATTGCATAATTACACATCCAACAACCACTTGCTATGAACTCGGGTGTGAAACTGTTTCATTCTGTCACACATTGGGTCCTTCTCCCTTGGGAAATTCTTGGACACGTGGGAGTTTTCCCACAATAAAGAGCAAAAACAAAAAAATATGATTTTATGAACCTTGAACAAGGTCTAACGTAATCTTTTTATAAAGATCTTTTGATTTTGTTCCAGATTCGAATACAAATTTTCATGGAATCTGATTTTTATTTTTATTCTGCAAGGCGCACTGAATTGTATAATTACACATCAAACCACCACTTGCTATGAACTCGGGTGTGAAACTGTTTCATTGAGTCAAACATTGGGACCATCTCCCTTGGAAAATTCTTCGACACTTGGGAGTTTTCCCACAGTAAAAAGCTAAGACAATAAAATATGAGTTTATGAACTTTGAACAAGGTCTTACGTAATCTTTTTATAAAGATCTTTTGATTTTGTTCCAGATTCGAATACTAATTTTATGGAATCCGATTTTTTTAATTATTCTGCAAGGCGCACTGAATTGTATAATTACACATCCAACAACCACTTGCTATGAACTCGGGTGTGAAACTGTTTCATTCTGTCACACATTGGGTCCTTCTCCCTTGGGAAATTCTTGGACACGTGGGAGTTTTCCCACAATAAAGAGCAAAAACAAAAAAATATGATTTTATGAACCTTGAACAAGGTCTAACGTAATCTTTTTATAAAGATCTTTTGATTTTGTTCCAGATTCGAATACTAATTTTCAATGAATCTGATTTTTTATTTATTTTGCACGGCGCACTGAATTGTAGAATTACACATCAAACAACCACTTGCTATGACCTCGGGTGTGAAACTGTTTCATTGTGCAAACATTGGGTCCTTCTCCCTTGGGAAATTCTTCGACATGTGGGAGTTTTCCCACAGTAAACAGGTAAAACAATAAAATATGAGTTTATGAACTTTGAACCAGGTCTTACGTAATCTTTTTATAAAGATCTTTTGATTTTGTTCCAGATTCGAATAGTAATTTTATGGAATCCGATTTTTTTATATATTTAGCAAGGCGCATTGAATTGTATAATTACACCTCAAACAATTATTTGCTATGAACTCGGGTGTGAAATTGTTTCATTATGCAAACATTGGGTCCTTCTCCCTTGGGAAATTCTTCGTCACGTGGAAGTTTTCCCACAGTAAAAAGCTAAAACAACAAAATATGATTTTATGAACCTTGAACAAGGTCTGACGTAATCATTTTATAAAGATCTTTTGATTTTGTTCCAGATTTGAATACTAATTATTATGGAATCTGATTTTTTATTTATACTGCAAGGCGCACTGAATTGTATAATTACACATCAAACAACCACTTGCTATGAACTCGGGTGTAAAACTGTTTCATTCAGTGAAACATTGGGTCCTTCTCCCTTGGGAAATTCTATGACACGTGGGATTTTTCCCACAGTAAAAACCTAAAACAATAAAATATGATTATACGAACCTTGAAGAAGGTCTTACGTAATCTTTTTATAAGGATCTTTTGATTTTGTTCCAGATTCGAATACTAATTTTATGGAGTCCGATTTTTTTATTTATTCTGCAAGGCGCACTGAATTGTATAATTACACATCAAACAACCACTTGCTATGAACTCGGGTGTAAAACTGTTTCATTCAGTGAAACATTGGGTCCTTCTCCCTTGGGAAATTCTTCGACACTTGGGATTTTCGCACAATAAATAGCTAAAACAATAAAATATAATTTTATGAACCTTGAAGAAGGTGTTACGTAATCTTTTTATAAGGATCTTTTGATTTTGTTCCAGATTCGAATATTAATTTTATGGAATCCGATTTTTTTATTTATTCTGCAAGGCGCACTGAATTGTATAATTACACATCAAACAACCACTTGCTATGAACTAGGGTGTGAAACTGTTTCACTGTGTGAAACATTGGGTCCTTCTCTCTTGGGAAATTCTTTGACAAGTGGGAGTTTTCCCACAATAAAAAGCTAAAACAATAAAATATGATTATACGAACCTTGAAGAAGGTCTTACGTAATCTTTTTATAAAGATCTTTTGATTTTGTTCCAGATTCGAATATTAATTTTATGGAATCCGATTTTTTTATTTATTCTGCAAGGCGCACTGAATTGTATAATTACACATCAAACAACCACTTGCTATGAACTCGGGTGTAAAACTGTTTCATTCAGTGAAACAATGGGTCCTTCTCCCTTGGGAAATTCTTCGACACTTGGGATTTTCGCACAATAAATAGCTAAAACAATAAAATATGATTTTATGAACCTTGAAGAAGGTCTTTCGTAATCTTTTTATAAGCATCTTATGATTTTGTTCAAGATTCGAATACTAATTATTATGGAATATGATTATTTTATATATTCTGCAAGGCGCACTGAATTGCATAAATACACATCAAACAACCACTTGCTATGAACTAGGGGGTGAAACTGAATCATTCTGTCAAACATTGGGTCCTTCTCCTTTGGGAAATTCTACGACAAGTGGGATTTTTCCCCAATAAAAAGGTAAAACAATAAAATATGATTTTATGAACCTTGAACAAGGTCTTACGAAATCTTCTTATAAAGATCTTTTGATTTTGTTCCAGATTCAAATACTAATTTTCATGGAATCCGATTTTTATATTAATTCTGCAAGGCGCACTGAAATGTATAATTTAACATCCAACAACCACTTGCTATGAACTCGGGTGTGAAACTGTTTCATTCTGTGAAACATTGGGTCCTTCTCCCTTGGGAAATTCTTCGACACGTGGGAGTTTTCCCACAATTAAAAGCTAAAACAATAAAATATGAGTTTATGAACTTTGAACAACGTCTTACTAAATCTTTTTATAAAGATCTTTTGATTTTGTTCCAGATTCGAATACTAATTTTATGGAATCCGATTTTTTTATTTATTCTGCAAGGCGCACTGAATTGTACAATTACACATCAAACAACCACTTGCTATGAACTCGGGTGTGAAACTGTTTCATTCTGTCACACATTGGGTCCTTCTCCCTTGGGAAATTCTTGGACACGTGGGAGTTTTCCCACAATAAAGAGCAAAAACAAAAAAATATGATTTTATGAACCTTGAACAAGGTCTAACGTAATCTTTTTATAAAGATCTTTTGATTTTGTTCCAGATTCGAATACAAATTTTCATGGAATCTGATTTTTATGTTTATTCTGCAAGGCGCACTGAATTGTATAATTACACATCAAACCACCACTTGCTATGAACTCGGGTGTGAAACTGTTTCATTGAGTCAAACATTGGGACCATCTCCCTTGGAAAATTCTTCGACACTTGGGAGTTTTCCCACAGTAAAAAGCTAAGACAATAAAATATGAGTTTATGAACTTTGAACAAGGTCTTACGTAATCTTTTTATAAAGATATTTCGATTTTGTTCCAGATTCGAATAATAATTTTCAATGAATCTGATTTTTTATTTATTTTGCACGGCGCACTTAATTGTAGAATTACACATCAAACAACCACTTGCTATGACCTCGGGTGTGAAACTGTTTCATTGTGCAAACATTGGGTCCTTCTCCCGTGGGAAATTCTTCGACATGTGGGAGTATTCCCACAGTAAACAGGTAAAACAATAAAATATGAGTTTATGAACTTTGAACCAGGTCTTACGTAATCTTTTTATAAAGATCAATTGATTTTGTTCCAGATTCGAATAGTAATTTTATGGAATCCGATTTTTTTATATATTCAGCAAGGCGCATTGAATTGTATAATTACACCTCAAACAATTACTTGCTATGAACTCGGGTGTGAAATTCTTTCATTATGCAAACATTGGGTCCTTTTCCCTTGGGAAATTCTTCGTCACGTGGGAGTTTTCCCACAGTAAAATGCTAAAACAACAAAATATGATTTTATGAACCTTGAACAATGTCTGACGTAATCATTTTATAAAGATCTTTTGATTTTGTTCCAGATTCGAATACTAATTATTATGGAATCTGATTTTTTATTTATACTGCAAGGCGCACTGAATTGTATAATTACACATCAAACCACCACTTGCTATGAACTCGGGTGTGAAACTGTTTCATTGAGTCAAACATTGGGACCATCTCCCTTGGAAAATTCTTCGACACTTGGGAGTTTTCCCACAGTAAAAAGCTAAGACAATAAAATATGATTTTATGAACCTTGAACAATGTCTGACGTAATCATTTTATAAAGATCTTTTGATTTTGTTCCAGATTCGAATACTAATTTTCAATGAATCTGATTTTTTATTTATACTGCAAGGCGCACTAAATTGTAGAATTACACATCAAACAACCACTTGCTATGACCTCGGGTGTGAAACTGTTTCATTGTGCAAACATTGGGTCCTTCTCCCTTGGGAAATTCTTCGACATGTGGGAATATTCCCACTGTAAACAGGTAAAACAATAAAATATGAGTTTATGAACTTTGAACCAGGTCTTACGTAATCTTTTTATAAAGATCAATTGATTTTGTTCCAGATTCGAATAGTAATTTTATGGAATCCGATTTTTTTATATATTCAGCAAGGCGCATTGAATTGTATATTTACACCTCAAACAATTACTTGCTATGAACTCGGGTGTGAAATTGTTTCATTATGCAAACATTGGGTCCTTCTCCCTTGGGAAATTCTTCGTCACGTGGAAGTTTTCCCACAGTAAAAAGCTAAAACAACAAAATATGATTTTATGAACCTTGAACAAGGTCTGACGTAATCATTTTATAAAGATCTTTTGATTTTGTTCCAGATTTGAATACTAATTATTATGGAATCTGATTTTTTATTTATACTGCAAGGCGCACTGAATTGTATAATTACACATCAAACAACCACTTGCTATGAACTCGGGTGTAAAACTGTTTCATTCAGTGAAACATTGGGTCCTTCTCCCTTGGGAAATTCTATGACACGTGGGATTTTTCCCACAGTAAAAACCTAAAACAATAAAATATGATTATACGAACCTTGAAGAAGGTCTTACGTAATCTTTTTATAAGGATCTTTTGATTTTGTTCCAGATTCGAATACTAATTTTATGGAGTCCGATTTTTTTATTTATTCTGCAAGGCGCACTGAATTGTATAATTACACATCAAACAACCACTTGCTATGAACTCGGGTGTAAAACTGTTTCATTCAGTGAAACATTGGGTCCTTCTCCCTTGGGAAATTCTTCGACACTTGGGATTTTCGCACAATAAATAGCTAAAACAATAAAATATAATTTTATGAACCTTGAAGAAGGTGTTACGTAATCTTTTTATAAGGATCTTTTGATTTTGTTCCAGATTCGAATATTAATTTTATGGAATCCGATTTTTTTATTTATTCTGCAAGGCGCACTGAATTGTATAATTACACATCAAACAACCACTTGCTATGAACTAGGGTGTGAAACTGTTTCACTGTGTGAAACATTGGGTCCTTCTCTCTTGGGAAATTCTTTGACAAGTGGGAGTTTTCCCACAATAAAAAGCTAAAACAATAAAATATGATTATACGAACCTTGAAGAAGGTCTTACGTAATCTTTTTATAAAGATCTTTTGATTTTGTTCCAGATTCGAATATTAATTTTATGGAATCCGATTTTTTTATTTATTCTGCAAGGCGCACTGAATTGTATAATTACACATCAAACAACCACTTGCTATGAACTCGGGTGTAAAACTGTTTCATTCAGTGAAACAATGGGTCCTTCTCCCTTGTGAAATTCTTCGACACTTGGGATTTTCGCACAATAAATAGCTAAAACAATAAAATATGATTTTATGAACCTTGAAGAAGGTCTTTCGTAATCTTTTTATAAGCATCTTATGATTTTGTTCAAGATTCGAATACTAATTATTATGGAATATGATTATTTTATATATTCTGCAAGGCGCACTGAATTGCATAAATACACATCAAACAACCACTTGCTATGAACTAGGGGGTGAAACTGAATCATTCTGTCAAACATAGGGTCCTTCTCCTTTGGGAAATTCTACGACAAGTGGGATTTTTCCCCAATAAAAAGGTAAAACAATAAAATATGATTTTATGAACCTTGAACAAGGTCTTACGAAATCTTCTTATAAAGATCTTTTGATTTTGTTCCAGATTCAAATACTAATTTTCATGGAATCCGATTTTTATATTAATTCTGCAAGGCGCACTGAAATGTATAATTTAACATCCAACAACCACTTGCTATGAACTCGGGTGTGAAACTGTTTCATTCTGTGAAACATTGGGTCCTTCTCCCTTGGGAAATTCTTCGACACGTGGGAGTTTTCCCACAATTAAAAGCTAAAACAATAAAATATGAGTTTATGAACTTTGAACAAGGTCTTACTAAATCTTTTTATAAAGATCTTTTGATTTTGTTCCAGATTCGAATACTAATTTTATGGAATCCGATTTTTTTATTTATTCTGCAAGGCGCACTGAATTGTACAATTACACATCAAACAACCACTTGCTATGAACTCGGGTGTGAAACTGTTTCATTCTGTCACACATTGGGTCCTTCTCCCTTGGGAAATTCTTGGACACGTGGGAGTTTTCTCACAATAAAGAGCAAAAACAAAAAAATATGATTTTATGAACCTTGAACAAGGTCTAACGTAATCTTTTTATAAAGATCTTTTGATTTTGTTCCAGATTCGAATACAAATTTTCATGGAATCTGATTTTTATGTTTATTCTGCAAGGCGCACTGAATTGTATAATTACACATCAAACCACCACTTGCTATGAACTCGGGTGTGAAACTGTTTCATTGAGTCAAACATTGGGACCATCTCCCTTGGAAAATTCTTCGACACTTGGGAGTTTTCCCACAGTAAAAAGCTAAGACAATAAAATATGAGTTTATGAACTTTGAACAAGGTCTTACGTAATCTTTTTATAAAGATATTTCGATTTTGTTCCAGATTCGAATACTAATTTTCAATGAATCTGATTTTTTATTTATTTTGCACGGCGCACTGAATTGTAGAATTACACATCAAACAACCACTTGCTATGACCTCGGGTGTGAAACTGTTTCATTGTGCAAACATTGGGTCCTTCTCCCGTGGGAAATTCTTAGACATGTGGGAGTATTCCCACAGTAAACAGGTAAAACAATAAAATATGAGTTTATGAACTTTGAACCAGGTCTTACGTAATCTTTTTATAAAGATCAATTGATTTTGTTCCAGATTCGAATAGTAATTTTATGGAATCCGATTTTTTTATATATTCAGCAAGGCGCATTGAATTGTATAATTACACCTCAAACAATTACTTGCTATGAACTCGGGTGTGAAATTCTTTCATTATGCAAACATTGGGTCCTTTTCCCTTGGGAAATTCTTCGTCACGTGGGAGTTTTCCCACAGTAAAATGCTAAAACAACAAAATATGATTTTATGAACCTTGAACAATGTCTGACGTAATCATTTTATAAAGATCTTTTGATTTTGTTCCAGATTCGAATACTAATTATTATGGAATCTGATTTTTTATTTATACTGCAAGGCGCACTGAATTGTATAATTACACATCAAACCACCACTTGCTATGAACTCGGGTGTGAAACTGTTTCATTGAGTCAAACATTGGGACCATCTCCCTTGGAAAATTCTTCGACACTTGGGAGTTTTCCCACAGTAAAAAGCTAAGACAATAAAATATGATTTTATGAACCTTGAACAATGTCTGACGTAATCATTTTATAAAGATCTTTTGATTTTGTTCCAGATTCGAATACTAATTTTCAATGAATCTGATTTTTTATTTATACTGCAAGGCGCACTAAATTGTAGAATTACACATCAAACAACCACTTGCTATGACCTCGGGTGTGAAACTGTTTCATTGTGCAAACATTGGGTCCTTCTCCCTTGGGAAATTCTTCGACATGTGGGAATATTCCCACAGTAAACAGGTAAAACAATAAAATATGAGTTTATGAACTTTGAACCAGGTCTTACGTAATCTTTTTATAAAGATCAATTGATTTTGTTCCAGATTCGAATAGTAATTTTATGGAATCCGATTTTTTTATATATTCAGCAAGGCGCATTGAATTGTATATTTACACCTCAAACAATTACTTGCTATGAACTCGGGTGTGAAATTCTTTCATTATGCAAACATTGGGTCCTTTTCCCTTGGGAAATTCTATGACACGTGGGATTTTTCCCACAGTAAAAAGCTAAAACAATAAAATATGATTATACGAACCTTGAAGGTCTTACGTAATCTTTTTATAAGGATCTTTTGATTTTGATCCAGATTCGAATACTAATTTTATCGAATGCAATTTTTTTATTTATTCTGCAAGGCGCACTGAATTGTATAATTACACATCAAACCACCACTTGCTATGAACTCGGGTGTGAAACTGTTTCACTGTGTGAAACATTGGGTCCTTCTTCCTTGGGAAATTCTTTGACACGTGGGAGTTTTCCCACAGTAAAAAGCTAAAACAATAAAATATGATTATACGAACCTTGAAGAAGGTCTTACGTAATTTTTTTATAAAGATCTTTTGATTTTGTTCCAGATTCGAATATTAATTTTATGGAATGCGATTTTTTTATTTATTCTGCAAGGCGCACTGAATTGTATAATTACACATCAAACAAGCAACCACTTGCTATGAACTCGGGTGTGAAACTGTTTCATTGTGTCAAACATTGGGTCCTTCTCCCTTGGGAAATTCTTCGACACTTGGGATTTTCGCACAATAAATAGCTAAAACAATAAAATATGATTTTATGAACCTTGAACAAGGTCTTACGTAATCTTTTTATAAGGAGCTTATGATTTTGTTCAAGATTCGAATACTAATTATTATGGAATATGATTATTTTATATATTCTGCAAGGCGCAATGAATTGCATAATTACACATCAAACAACCACTTGCTATGAACTAGGGGGTGAAACTGAATCATTCTGTCAAACATTGGGTCCTTCTCCTTTGGGAAATTCTACGACAAGTGGGATTTTTCCCCAATAAAAAGGTAAAAAAAAACAAAATATGATTTTATGAACCTTGAACAAGGTCTGACGTAATCATTTTATAAAGATCTTTTGATTTTTTTCAAGATTCGAATACTAATTTTATGATATCCGATTTTTTATTTATACTGCAAGGCGAACTGAATTGTATAAATACACATCAAACAACCACTTGCTATGAAATCGGGTGTGAAACTGTTTCACTGTGTGAAATATTGGGTCCTTCTCCCTTGGGAAATTCTTTGACACGTGGGAGTTTTCCCACACAAAAAAGCTAAAACAATAAAATATGATTATACGAACCTTGAAGAAGGTCTTACGTAATCTTTTTATAAGGATCTTTTGATTTTGTTCCAGATTCGAATATTAATTTTATGGAATCCGATTTTTTTATTTATTCAGCAAGGCGCACTGAATTGTATAATTACACATCAAACAACCAACCACTTGCTATGAACTCGGGTGTGAAACTGTTTCATTGTGTCAAACATTGAGTCCTTCTCCCTTGGGAAATTCTTCGACACTTGGGATTTTCGCACAATAAATAGCTAAAACAATAAAATATGATTTTATGAACCTTGAACAAGGTCTTACGTAATCTTTTTATAAGGATCTTATGATTTTGTTCAAGATTCGAATACTAATTATTATGGAATATGATTATTTTATATATTCTGCAAGGCGCACTGAATTGCAAAATTACACATCAAACAACCACTTGCTATGAACTAGTGGGTGAAACTGAATCATTCTGTCAAACATTGGGTCCTTCTCCTTTGGGAAATTCTACGACAAGTGGGATTTTTCCACAATAAAAAGGTAAAAAAAAACAAAATATGATTTTATGAACCTTGAACAAGGTCTGACGTAATCATTTTATAAAGATCTTTTGATTTTGTTCAAGATTAGAATACTAATTTTATGATATCCGATTTTTTATTTATACTGCAAGGCGAACTGAATTGTATAATTACACATCAAACAACCACTTGCTATGAACTCGGGTGTGAAACTGTTTCATTCAGTCAAACATTGGGTCCTTCTCTCTTGGGAAATTCTTCGAATCGTTGGAGTTTTCCCACAATAAAAAGCTAAAACAATAAAATATGATTATACGAATCTTGAAGAAGGTCTTACGTAATCTTTTTATAAAGATCTTTTGATTTTGTTCCAGATTCGAATTCTAATTTTCATGGAATCTGATTTTTATTTTTATTCTGCAAGGCGCACTGAATTGTATAATTACACATCAAACCACCACTTGCTATGAACTCGGGTGTGAAACTGTTTCATTGAGTCAAACATTGGGACCATCTCCCTTGGAAAATTCTTCGACACTTGGGAGTTTTCCCACAGTAAAAAGCTAAGACAGTAAAATATGATTTTATGAACCTTGAACAAGGTCTGATGTAATCATTTTATAAAGATCTTTTGATTTTGTTCCAGATTCGAATACTAATTATTATGGAATCTGATTTTTTATTTATACTGCAAGGCGCACTGAATGGTATAATTACACATCAAACAACCACTTCCTATGAACTCGGGTGTAAAACTGTTTCATTCAGTGAAACATTGGGTCCTTCTCCCTTGGGAAATTCTATGACACGTGGGAGTTTTCCCACAATAAAGACCAAAATCAAAAAAATATAATTTTATGAACCTTGAACAAGGTCTAACGTAATATTTTTATAAAGATCTTTTGATTTTGTTCCAGATTCGAATACAAATTTTCATGGAATCTGATTTTTATTTTTATTCTGCAAGGCGCACTGAATTGTATAATTACACATCAAACCACCACTTGCTATGAACTCGGGTGTGAAACTGTTTCATTGTGCAAACATTGGGACAATCTCCCTTGGAAAATTCTTCGACACTTGGGAGTTTTCCCACAGTAAAAAGCTAAGACAATAAAATATGAGTTTATGAACTTTGAACAAGGTCTTACGTAATCTTTTTATAAAGATATTTCGATTTTGTTCCAGATTCGAATACTAATTTTCATTGAATCTGATTTTTTATTTATTTTGCACGGCGGACTGAATTGTAGAATTACACATCAAACAACCACTTGCTATGACCTCGGGTGTGAAACTGTTTCATTGTGCAAACATTGGGTCCTTCTCCCTTGGGAAATTCTTCGACACGTGGGAGTTTTCCCACAGTAAACAGGTAAAACAATAAAATATGAAATTATGAACTTTGAACCAGGTCTTACGTAATCTTTTTATAAAGATCTTTTGATTTTGTTCCACATTCGAATAGTAATTTTATGGAATCAGATTTTTTTATATATTCAGCAAGTCGCATTGAATTGTATAATTACACATCAAACAATTACTTGCTATGAACTCGGGTGTGAAACTGTTTCATTGTGTCAAACATTTGGTCCTTCTCCCTTGGGAAATTCTTCCACACGTGGGAGTTTTCCACAATAAAAAGATAAAACAATAAAATATGATTTTATGAAACTTGAACAAGGTCTTACGTAATCTTTTTATAAAGATCTTTTGATTTTTTTCAAGATTCGAATACTAATTATTATGGAATATGATTATTTTATTTATTCTGCAAGGCGCATTGAATTGTATAATTACACATCAAACAACCACTTGCTATGAACTCGGGTGTGAAACTGTTTCATTCTGTCAAACATTCGGTCCTTCTCCCTTGGGAAATTCTTCGACACGTGGGAATTTTCCCACAATAAAAAGCTAAAATAATAAAATATGTTTATAGGAACTTTTAAGAAGGTCTTACGTAATCTTTTTATAAAGATCTTTTGATTTTGTTCAAGACCCGAATACTAATTATTATGGAATCTCATTTTAATATTTATTCTGCAAGGCGTACTGAATTGTATAATTACACATCAAACAACCACTTGCTATGAACTCGGGTGTGAAACTGTTTCATTGTGTCAAACATTGGGTCCATCTCCCTTGGGAAATTCTTTGACACGTGGGAGTTTTCCCACAATAAAAAGCTAAAACAATAAAATATGATTATACGAACCTTGAAGAAGTTCTTACGTAATCTTTTTATAAAGATCTTTCGATTTTGTTCCAGATTCGAATACTAATTTTCATGGAATCTGATTTTTTTATTTATTCTGCAAGGCGCATTGAATTGTATAATTACACATCAAACAAACACTTGCTATGATCTCGGGTGTAAAACTGTTTCATTTAGTCAAACATTGGGTCCTTCTCCCTTGGGAAATTCTTCGACACTTGGGATTTTCCCACAATAAAAAGCTAAAACCATAAAATATGTTTATAGGAACTTTTAAGAAGGTCTTACGTAATCTTTTTATAAAGATCTTTTGATTTTGTTCAAGATCCGAATACTAATTATTATGGAATCTCATTTTAATATTTATTCTGCAAGGCGCACTGAAATGTATAATTAAACATCCAACAACCACTTGCTATGAACTCGGGTGTGAAACTGTTTCATTCTGTCAAACTTTGGGTCCTTCTCCCTTGGGAAATTCTTCGACACGTGGGAGTTTTCCCACAATAAAAAGCTAAAACAAAAAAATATGATTATAGGAACTTTTAAGAAGGTCTTACGTAATCTTTTTATAAAGATCTTTTGATTTTGTTCCAGATTCGAATACTAATTTTATGGAATCCGATTTTTTTATTTATTCTGCAAGGCGCACTGAATTGTATAATTACACATCAAACAACCAACCACATGCTATATACTCGGGTGTGAAACTGTTTTATTGTGTCAAACATTGAGTCCTCCTCCCATGGGAAATTCTTCGACACTTGGGATTTTCGCACAATAAATAGCTAAAACAATAAAATATGATTTTATGAACCTTGAACAAGGTCTTACGTAATCTTTTTATAAGGATCTTTTGATTTTGTTCAAGATTCGAATATTATATATTATGGAATATGATTATTTTATATATTCTGCAAAGGCGCACTGAATTGCACAATTACACATCAAACAACCACTTGTAATGAACTAGGGGGTGAAACTGAATCATTCTGTCAAACATTGGGTCCTTCTCCCCTGAGAAATTCTATGACATGTGGGAGTTTTCCCACAATAAAAAGCTAAAACAATAAAATCTGATTATAGAAACTTTTAAGAAGGTCTTACGTAATCTTTTTATAAAGTTATTTTCATTTTGTTACAGACGCGAATACTAATTATTATGGAATCTCATTTATTTATTTATTCTGCAAGGCGCATTAAATTGTATAATTACTCATCAAACAACCACTTGCTATGAACTCGGGTGTGAAACTGTTTCATTGTGCAAACATTGGGTCCTTCTTCCTTGGGAAATTCTTAGACACGTGGGATTTTCGCACAATAAATAGCTAAAACAATAAAAAATGATTTTATATTTGAACAAGGTCTTACGTAATTTTTTTATAAAGATCTTTTGAATTTTTTCAAGATTCGAATACTAATTATAATGGAATATGATAATTTTATTTATTCTGCAAGGCCCATTGAATTGTATAATTACACATCAAACAACCACTTACTATGAACTCGGGTGTGAAACTGTTTCATTGAGTCAAACATTGGGACCATCTCCCTTGGGAAATTCTACGACACGTGGGATTTTTCCCCAATAAAAAGGTAAAACAATAAAATATGATTTTATGAACCTTGAACAAGGTCTTACGAAATCTTCTTATAAAGATCTTTTGATTTTGTACCAGATTCAAATACTAATTTTCATGGAATCCAATTTTTATATTAATTCTGCAAGGCGCACTGAAATGTATAATTAAACATCCAACAACCACTTGCTATGAACTCGGGTGTGAAACTGTTTCATTCTGTCAAACATTGGGTCCTTCTCCCTTGGGAAATTCTTCGACACGTGGGAGTTTTCCCACAATAAAACCTAAAACAATAAAATATGAGTTTATGATCTTTGAACAAGGTCCTACGTAATCTTTTTATAAAGATCTTTTGATTTTCTTAAAGATTTGAAAAATAATTTTATGGAATCCGATTTTTTTACTTATTCTGCATGGCGCATTGAATTGTATAATTACACATCAAACAAACACTTTCTATGATCTCGGGTGTAAAACTGTTTCATTCTCTCAAACATTGGGTCCTTCTCCCTTGGGAAATTCTTCGACACGTGGGAATTTTCCCACAGTAAAAAGCTAAAATAATAAAATATGATTATAGGAACTTTTAAGAAGGTCTTACGTAATCTTTTTATAAAGATCTTTTGATTTTGTTCCAGATTCGAATACTAATTTTATGGAATCCGATTTTTTTATTTATTCTGCAAGGCGCACTGAAATGTATAATTAAACATCCAACAACCACTTGCTATGAACTCGGGTGTGAAACTGTTTCATTCTGTCAAACATTGGGTCCTTCTCCCTTGGGAAATTCTTCGACACGTGGGAGTTTTCCCACAATAAAAAGCTAAAACAAAAAAATATGATTATAGGAACTTTTAAGAAGGTCTTACGTAATCTTTTTATAAAGATCTTTTGATTTTGTTCCAGATTCGAATACTAATTTTATGGAATCCGATTTTTTTATTTATTCTGCAAGGCGCACTGAATTGTATTATTACACATCAAACAACCACTTGCTATGAACTCGGGTGTGAAGCTGTTTCATTCAGTCAAACATTGGGTCCTTCTCCCTTGGGAAATTCTTCGACACGTGGGAGTTTTCCCACAATAAAAAGCTAAAATAATAAAATATGTTTATAGGAACTTTTAAGAAGGTCTTACGTAATCTTTTTATAAAGATCTTTTGATTTTGTTCAAGATCCGAATACTAATTATTATGGAATCTCATTTTATTTTTTATTCTGCAAGGCGTACTGAATTGTATAATTACACATCAAAAAACCACTTGCTATGAACTCGGGTGTGAAACTGTTTCATTGTGTCAAACATTGGGTCCTTCTCCCTTGGGAAATTCTTTGACACGTGGGAGTTTTCCCACAGTAAAAAGCTAAAACAATAAAATATGATTATACGAACCTTGAAGAAGGTCTTACGTAATCTTTTTATAAAGATCTTTTGATATTGTTCCAGATTCGAATATTAATTTTATGGAATCCGATTTTTTTATTTATTCTGCAAGGCGCACTGAATTGTATAATTACACATCAAACAACCAACCACATGCTATATACTCGGGTGTGAAACTGTTTTATTGTGTCAAACATTGAGTCCTCCTCCCTTGGGAAATTCTTCGACACTTGGGATTTTCGCACAATAAATAGCTAAAACAATAAAATATGATTTTATGAACCTTGAACAAGGTCTTACGTAATCTTTTTATAAGGATCTTTTGATTTTGTTCAAGATTCGAATATTAATTATTATGGAATATGATTATTTTATATATTCTGCAAAGGCGCACTGAATTGCACAATTACACATCAAACAACCACTTGTAATGAACTAGGGGGTGAAACTGAATCATTCTGTCAAACATTGGGTCCTTCTCCCCTGAGAAATTCTATGACATGTGGGAGTTTTCCCACAATAAAAAGCTAAAACAATAAAATCTGATTATAGAAACTTTTAAGAAGGTCTTACGTAATCTTTTTATAAAGTTATTTTCATTTTGTTACAGACGCGAATACTAATTATTATGGAATCTCATTTATTTATTTATTCTGCAAGGCGCATTAAATTGTATAATTACTCATCAAACAACCACTTGCTATGAACTCGGGTGTGAAACTGTTTCATTGTGCAAACATTGGGTCCTTCTTCCTTGGGAAATTCTTAGACACGTGGGAGTTTTCCCACAGTAAAAAGCTAAAACAATAAAATCTGATTATAGAAACATCTAAGAAGGTCTTACGTAATCTTTTTATAAAGATATTTGATTTTGTTGCAGATTAGAATACTAATTTTATGGAATCCGATTTTTTTATTTATTCTGCAAGGCCCACTGAATTGTATAATTACACATCAGACAACCATTTGCTATTAACTCGGGTGTGAAATTGTTCATTGTGTGTAACATTGGGTCCTTCTCCCTTGGGAAATTCTTCGACACGTGGGCGTTTTCCCACAATAAAAAGGTAAAACAATAAAATATGATTATACGATCCTTGAAGAAGGTCTTACTTAATCTTTTTATAAAGATCTTTCGATTTTGTCCCAGATTCGAATACTAATTTTCATGGAATCTGCTTTTTTATTTATTCTGCAAGGCGCATTGAATTGTATAATTACACATATAACAAACACTTGCTATGATCTCGGGTGTGAAACTGTTTCATTCAGTCAAACATTGGGTCCTTCTCCCTTGGGAAATTTATCGAAACGTTGGAGTTTTCCCACAATAAAAAGCTAAAATAATAAAATATGATTATAGGAACTTTTAAGAAGGTCTTACGTAATCTTTTTATAAAGATATTTGATTTTGTTGCAGATTCGAATACTAATTTTATGGAATCCGATTTTTTTATTTATTCTGCAAGGCGCACTGAATTGTATAATTACACATCAAACAACCACTTGCTATGAACTCGGGTGTGAAACTGTTTCATTGTGTCAAACATTGGGTCCTTCTCCCTTGGGAAATTCTTCGACACTTGGGATTTTCGCACAATAAATAGCTAAAACAATAAAAAATGATTTTATATTTGAACAAGGTCTTACGTAATTTTTTTATAAAGATCTTTTGAATTTTTTCAAGATTCGAATACTAATTATAATGGAATATGATAATTTTATTTATTCTGCAAGGCCCATTGAATTGTATAATTACACATCAAACAACCACTTGCTATGAACTCGGGTGTGAAACTGTTTCATTGAGTCAAACATTGGGACCATCTCCCTTGGGAAATTCTACGACACGTGGGATTTTTCCCCAATAAAAAGGTAAAACAATAAAATATGATTTTATGAACCTTGAACAAGGTCTTACGAAATCTTCTTATAAAGATCTTTTGATTTTGTACCAGATTCAAATACTAATTTTCATGGAATCCAATTTTTATATTAATTCTGCAAGGCGCACTGAAATGTATAATTAAACATCCAACAACCACTTGCTATGAACTCGGGTGTGAAACTGTTTCATTCTGTCAAACATTGGGTCCTTCTCCCTTGGGAAAATCTTCGACACGTGGGAGTTTTCCCACAATAAAACCTAAAACAATAAAATATGAGTTTATGATCTTTGAACAAGGTCCTACGTAATCTTTTTATAAAGATCTTTTGATTTTCTTAAAGATTTGAAAAATAATTTTATGGAATCCGATTTTTTTACTTATTCTGCATGGCGCATTGAATTGTATAATTACACATCAAACAAACACTTTCTATGATCTCGGGTGTAAAACTGTTTCATTCTCTCAAACATTGGGTCCTTCTCCCTTGGGAAATTCTTCGACACGTGGGAATTTTCCCACAGTAAAAAGCTAAAATAATAAAATATGATTATAGGAACTTTTAAGAAGGTCTTACGTAATCTTTTTATAAGGATCTTTTGATTTTGTTCCAGATTCGAATACTAATTTTATCGAATCCGATTTTTTTATTTATTCTGCAAGGCGCACTGAATTGTATAATTACACATCAAACAACCACTTGCTATGAACTCGGGTGTGAAACTGTTTCATTGTGTCAAACATTGGGTCCTTCTCCCTTGGGAAATTCTTTGACACGTGGGAGTTTTCCCACAATAAAAAGCTAAATCAATAAAATATGATTATACGAACCTTGAAGAAGGTCTTAGGTAATCTTTTTATAAAGATCTTTTGATTTTGTTCCAGATTCGAATACTAATTTTATGGAATTCGATTTTTATATTAATTCTGCAAGGCGCACTGAAATGTATAATTAAACATCCAACAACCACTTGCTATGAACTCGGGTGTGAAACTGTTTCATTCTGTTAAACATTGGGTCCTTCTCCCTTGGGAAATTCTTCGACACGTGGGAGTTTTCCCACAATAAAAAGCTAAAACAAAAAAATATGATTATAGGAACTTTTAAGAAGGTCTTACGTAATCTTTTTATAATGATCTTTTGATTTTGTTCCAGATTCGAATACTAATTTTATGGAATCCGATTTTTTTATTTATTCTGCAAGGCGCACTGAATTGTATTATTACACATCAAACAACCACTTGCTATGAACTCGGGTGTGAAGCTGTTTCATTCAGTCAAACATTGGGTCCTTCTCCCTTGGGAAATTCTTCGACACGTGGGAGTTTTCCCACAATAAAAAGCTAAAATAATAAAATATGTTTATAGGAACTTTTAAGAAGGTCTTACGTAATCTTTTTATAAAGATCTTTTGATTTTGTTCAAGATCCGAATACTAATTATTATGGAATCTCATTTTATTTTTTATTCTGCAAGGCGTACTGAATTGTATAATTACACATCAAACAACCACTTGCTATGAACTCGGGTGTGAAACTGTTTCATTGTGTCAAACATTGGGTCCTTCTCCCTTGGGAAATTCTATGACATGTGGGAGTTTTCCCACAATAAATAGCTAAAACAATAAAAAATGATTTTATATTTGAACAAGTTCTTACGTAATTTTTTTATAAAGATCTTTTGAATTTTTTCAAGATTCGAATACTAATTATAAAGGAATATGATAATTTTATTTATTCTGCAAGGCCCATTGAATTGTATAATTACACATCAAACAACCACTTGCTATGAACTCGGGTGTGAAACTGTTTCATTCAGTCAAACATTGGGTCCTTCTCCCTTGGGAAATTCTACGACACGTGGGATTTTTCCCCAATAAAAAGGTAAAACAATAAAATATGATTTTATGAACCTTGAACAAGGTCTTACGAAATCTTCTTATAAAGATCTTTTGATTTTGTTCCAGATTCAAATACTAATTTTCATGGAATCCAATTTTTATATTAATTCTGCAAGGCGCACTGAAATGTATAATTAAACATCCAACAACCACTTGCTATGAACTCGGGTGTGAAACTGATTTATTCTGTCAAACATTGGGTCCTTCTCCCTTGGGAAATTCTTAGACACGTGGGAGTTTTCCCACAATAAAAAGCTAAAACAATAAAATCTGATTATAGAAACTTTTAAGAAGGTCTTACGTAATCTTTTTATAAAGTTATTTTCATTTTGTTACAGACTCGAATACTAATTTTATGGAATCCGATTTTTTCATTTATTCTGCAAGGCGCACTGAATTGTATAATTACACATCAAACAACTACTTGCTATGTACTCGGGTATGAAACTGTTTCATTCTGTCAAACATTGGGTCCTTCTCCAATGGGAAATTCTTTGACACGTGGGAGTTTTCACAAAATAAAAAGCTAAAACAATAAAATATGATTATACGAACCTTGAAGAAGGTCTTACTTAATCTTTTTATAAAGATCTTTCGATTTTGTCCCAGATTCGAATACTAATTTTCATGGAATCTGCTTTTTTATTTATTCTGCAAGGCGCATTGAATTGTATAATTACACATATAACAAACACTTGCTATGATCTCGGGTGTGAAACTGTTTCATTCAGTCAAACATTGGGTCCTTCTCCCTTGGGAAATTTATCGAAACGTGGGAGTTTTCCCACAATAAAAAGCTAAAATAATAAAATATGATTATAGGAACTTTTAAGAAGGTCTTACGTAATCTTTTTATAAAGATATTTGATTTTGTTGCAGATTCGAATACTAATTTTATGGCATCCGATTTTTTTATTTATTCTGCAAGGCGCACTGAATTGTATAATTACACATCAAACAACCACTTGCTATGAACTCGGGTGTGAAACTGTTTCATTGTGTCAAACATTGGGTCCTTCTCCCTTGGGAAATTCTTCGACACTTTGGAATTTCGCACAATAAATAGCTAAAACAATAAAAAATGATTTTATATTTGAACAAGGTCTTACGTAATTTTTTTATAAAGATCTTTTGAATTTTTTCAAGATTCGAATACTAATTATAATGGAATATGATAATTTTATTTATTCTGCAAGGCCCATTGAATTGTATAATTACACATCAAACAACCACTTGCTATGAACTCGGGTGTGAAACTGTTTCATTCAGTCAAACATTGGGTCCTTCTCCCTTGGGAAATTCTACGACACGGGGGATTTTTCCCCAATAAAAAGGTAAAACAATAAAATATGATTTTATGAACCTTGAACAAGGTCTTACGAAATCTTCTTATAAAGATCTTTTGATTTTGTTCCAGATTCAAATACTAATTTTCATGGAATCCAATTTTTATATTAATTCTGCAAGGCGCACTGAAATGTATAATTAAACATCCAACAACCACTTGCTATGAACTCGGGTGTGAAACTGTTTCATTCTGTCAAACATTGAGCCTTCTCCCTTGGGAAATTCTTCGACACGTGGGAGTTTTCCCACAATAAAAAGCTAAAACAATAAAATATGAGTTTATGAACTTTGAACAAGGTCCTACGTAATCTTTTTATAAAGATCTTTTGATTTTCTTAAAGATTTGAAAAATAATTTTATGGAATCCGATTTTTTTACTTATTCTGCATGGCGCATTGAATTGTATAATTACACATCAAACAAACACTTTCTATGATCTCGGGTGTAAAACTGTTTCATTCTCTCAAACATTGTGTCCTTCTCCCTTGGGAAATTCTTCAACACGTGGGAATTTTCCCACAGTAAAAAGCTAAAATAATAAAATATGATTATAGGAACTTTTAAGAAGGTCTTACGTAATCTTTTTATAAGGATCTTTTGATTTTGTTCCAGATTCGAATACTAATTTTATGGAATTCGATTTTTATATTAATTCTGCAAGGCGCACTGAAATGTATAATTAAACATCCAACAACCACTTGCAATGAACTCGGGTGTGAAACTGTTTCATTGTGTCAAACATTGAGTCCTCCTCCCTTGGGAAATTCTTCGACACTTGGGATTTTCGCACAATAAATAGCTAAAACAATAAAATATGATTTTATGAACTTTGAACAAGGTCTTACGTAATCTTTTTATAAGGATCTTTTGATTTTGTTCAAGATTCGAATAGTAATTATTATGGAATATGATTATTTTATATATTCTGCAAGGCGCACTGAATTGCACAATTACACATCAAACAACCACTTGTAGTGAACTAGGGGGTGAAACGGAATCATTCTGTCAAACATTGGGTCCTTCTCCTTTGGGAAATTCTACGACAAGTGGGATTTTTCCCCAATAAAAAGGTAAAACAACAAAATATGATTTTATGAACCTTGAACAAGGTCTGACGTAATCATTTTATAAAGATCTTTTGATTTTGTTCAAGATTCGAATACTAATTATTATGGAATCTCATTTATTTATTTATTCTGCAAGGCGCATTAAATTGTATAATTACTCATAAAACAACCACTTGCTATGAACTCGGGTGTGAAACTGTTTCATTGTGTTAACATTGGGTCCTTCTTCCTTGGGAAATTCTTAGACACGTGGGAGTTTTCCCACAGTAAAAAGCTAAAACAATAAAATCTGATTATAGAAACTTCTAATAAGGTCTTACGTAATCTTTTTATAAAGTTATTTTCATTTTGTTACAGACTCGAATACTAATTTTAGGGAATCCGATTTTTTTATTTATTCTTCAAGGCTCACTGAATTGTAAAATTACACATCAAACAACTACTTGCTATGTACTCGGGAATGAAACTGTTTCATTCTGTAAAACATTGGGTCCTTCTCCCATGGGAAATTCTTTGACACGTGGATGTTTTCGCAAAATAAAAAGCTGAAACATTAAAATATGATTATACGAACCTTGAAGAAGGTCTTACGTTATCTTTTTATAAAGATCTTTCGATTTTGTTCCAGATTCGAATACTAATTTTCATGGAATCTGATTTTTTTATTTATTCTGCAAGGCGCATTTAATTGTATAATTACACATCAAACAATTACTTGCTATGAACTCGGGTGTGAAACTGTTTGATTTTGCAAACATTTGGTCCTTCTCCCTTGGGAAATTCTTCCACACGTGGGAGTTTTCCACAATAAAAAGCTAAAACAATAAAATATGAGTTTATGAACCTTGAACAAGGTCTTAGGTAATCTTTTTATAAAGATCTTTTGATTTTGTTCCAGATTCAAATACTAATTTACATGGAATCCGATTTTTATTTTTATTCTGCAAGGCGCACTGAATTGTATAATTACACATCAAACAACCACTTGCTTTGAACTCGGGTGTGAAACTGTTTCATTCGCTCAAACATTTGTTCCTTCTCCCTTGGGAAATTCTTCGACACGTGGGAGTTTTCCCACAGTTAAAAGCTAAAACAATAAAATATGAGTTTATGAAGTTTGAACAAGGTCTTACGCAAAATTTTATAAAGTTATTTTCATTTTGTTACAGATTCGAATACTAATTTTATGGAGTCCGATTTTTTTATTTATTCTGCAAGGCGCATTGAATTGTATAATTACACATCAAACAACCACTTGCTATGATTTCGGGTGTGAAACTGTTTCATTCTGTCAAACATTGGGTCCTTCTCCCTTGGGAAATTCTTCGACACGTGGGAGTTTTCCCACAATAAAAAGCTAAAACAAAAAAATATGATTATAGGAACTTTTAAGAAGGTCTTACGTAATCTTTTTATAAAGATCTTTTGATTTTGTTCCAGATTCGAATACTAATTTTATGGAATCCGATTTTTTTATTTATTCTGCAAGGCGCACTGAATTGTATAATTACACATCAAACAACCACTTGCTATGAACTCGGGTTTGAAACTGTTTCATTGTGTCAAACATTGGGTCCTTCTCCCTTGGGAAATTCTTCGACACGTGGGAGTTTTCCCACAATAAAAAGCTAAAATAATAAAATATGTTTATAGGAACTTTTAAGAAGGTCTTACGTAATCTTTTTATAAAGATCTTTTGATTTTGTTCAAGATCCGAATACTAATTATTATGGAATCTCATTTTATTATTTA
The DNA here is from genome assembly GCA_028673005.1 of Tanypteryx hageni. Lineage (NCBI taxonomy): Eukaryota > Metazoa > Arthropoda > Insecta > Odonata > Petaluridae > Tanypteryx > Tanypteryx hageni. The sequence continues at coordinate 88,777,186 of CM054120.1, forward strand.
TTCTGCAAGGCGTACTGAATTGTATAATTACACATCAAACAACCACTTGCTATGAACTCGGGTGTGAAACTGTTTCATTGTGTCAAACATTGGGTCCTTCTCCCTTGGGAAATTCTTTGACACGTGGGAGTTTTCCCACAATAAAAAGCTAAAACAATAAAATATGATTATACGAACCTTGAAGAAGGTCTTACGTAATCTTTTTATAAAGATCTTTTGATTTTGTTCCAGATTCGAATATTAATTTAATGGAATCCGATTTTTTTATTTATTCTGCAAGGCGCACTGAATTGTATAATTAAACATCCAACAACCACTTGCTATGAACTCGGGTGTGAAACTGTTTCATTGTGTCAAACATTGGGTCCTTCTCCCATGGGAAATTCTTTGACACGTGGGAGTTTTCGCAAAATAAAAAGCTAAAACAATAAAATATGATTATACGAACCTTGAAGAAGGTCTTACGTAATCTTTTTATAAAGATCTTTTGATTTTGTTCAAGATCCGAATACTAATTATTATGGAATCTCATTTTATTATTTATTCTTCAAGGCGCACTGAATTGTAAAATTACACATCAAACAACTACTTGCTATGTACTCGTGTATGAAACTGTTTCATTCTGTCAAACATTGGGTCCTTCTCCCATGAGAAATTCTTTGACACGTGGGAGTTTTCGCAAAATAAAAAGCTAAAACAATAAAATATGATTATACGAACCTTGAAGAAGGTCTTACGTAATCTTTTTATAAAGATCTTTCGATTTTGTTCCAGATTCGAATACTAATTTTCATGGAATCTGATTTTTTTATTTATTCTGCAAGGCGCATTGAATTGTATAATTACACATCAAACAAACACTTGCTATGATCTCGGGTGTAAAACTGTTTCATTTAGTCAAACATTGGGTCCTTCTCCCTTGGGAAATTCTTCGAATCGTTGGAGTATTCCCACAATAAAAAGCTAAAACAATAAAATATGATTATACGAACCTTGAAGAAGGTCTTACGTAATCTTTGTGTCCTTCTCCCTTGGGAAATCCTTCCACACGTGGGAGTTTTCCACAATAAAAAGATAAAACAATAAAATATGAGTTTATGAACCTTGAACAAGGTCTTAGGTAATCTTTTTATAAAGATCTTTTGATTTTGTTCCAGATTCAAATACTAATTTACATGGAATCCGATTTTTATTTTTATTCTGCAAGGCGCACTGAATTGTATAATTACACATCAAACAACCACTTTCTTTGAACTCGGGTGTGAAACTGTTTCATTCTCTCAAACATTTGTTCCTTCTCCCTTGGGAAATTCTTCGACACGTGGGAGTTTTCCCACAGTTAAAAGCTAAAACAATAAAATATGAGTTTATGAAGTTTGAACAAGGTCTTACGCAAACTTTTTATAAAGTTATTATCATTTTGTTACAGATTCGAATACTAATTTTATGGAGTCCGATTTTTTTATTTATTCTGCAAGGCGCATTGAATTGTATAATTACACATCAAACAACCACTTGCTATGAACTCGGGTGTGAAACTGTTTCATTCTGTCAAGCATTGGGTCCTTCTCCCTTTGGAAATTCTTCGACACGTGGGAGTTTTCCCACAGTAAAAAGCTAAAACAAAAAAATATGATTATAGGAACTTTTAGGAAGGTCTTACGTAATGTTTTTATAAAGATCTTCTGATTTTGTTCGAGATTCGAATACTAATTTTATGGAATTCGATTTTTATATTAATTCTGCAAGGCGCGCTGAAATGTATAATTAAACATCCAACAACCACTTGCTATGAACTCGTGTGTGAAACTGTTTCATTCTGTCAAACATATGGTCCTTCTCCCTTGGGAAATTCTTCGACACGTGGGAGTTTTCCCACAATAAAAAGCTAAAACAAAAAAATATGATTATAGGAAATTTTAAGAAGGTCTTACGTAATCTTTTTATAATGATCTTTTGATTTTGTTTCAGATTCGAATACTAATTTTATGGAATCCGATTTTTTTATTTATTCTGCAAGGCGCACTGAATTGTATTATTACACATCAAACAACCACTTGCTATGAACTCGGGTGTGAAGCTGTTTCATTCAGTCAAACATTGGGTCCTTCTCCCTTGGGAAATTCTTCGACACGTGGGAGTTTTCCCACAATAAAAAGCTAAAATAATAAAATATGTTTATAGGAACTTTTAAGAAGGTCTTACGTAATCTTTTTATAAAGATCTTTCGATTTTGTTCAAGATCCGAATACTAATTATTATGGAATCTCATTTTATTATTTATTCTGCAAGGCGTACTGAATTGTATAATTACACATCAAACATCCACTTGCTATGAACTCGGGTGTGAAACTGTTTCATTGTGTCAAACATTGGGTCCTTCTCCCTTGGGAAATTCTTTGACACGTGGGAGTTTTCCCACAGTAAAAAGCTAAAACAATAAAATATGATTATACGAACCTTGAAGAAGGTCTTACGTAATCTTTTTATAAAGATCTTTTGATATTGTTCCAGATTCGAATATTAATTTTATGGAATCCGATTTTTTTATTTATTCTGCAAGGCGCACTGAAATGTATAATTAAACATCCAACAACCACTTGCTATGAACTCGGGTGTGAAACTGTTTCATTCTGTCAAACATATGGTCCTTCTCCCTTGGGAAATTCTTCGACACGTGGGAGTTTTCCCACAATAAAAAGCTAAAATAATAAAATTTGATTATAGGAACTTTTAAGAAGGTCTTACGTAATCTTTTTATAAAGTTATTTTCATTTTGTTACAGATTCGAATACTAATTTTATGGAGTCCGATTTTTTTATTTATTCTGCAAGGCGCACTAAATTGTATAATTACACATCAAACAACCACTTGCTATGAACTCGGGTGTGAAACTGTTTCATTTTGTCAAACATTGGGTCCTTCTCCCTTGGGAAATTCTTTGACACGTGGGAGTTTTCCCACAATAAAAAGCTAAATCAATTAAATATGATTATACGAACCTTGAAGAAGGTCTTACGTAATCTTTTTATAAAGATCTTTTGATTTTGTTCCAGATTCGAATACTAATTTTATGGAATTCGATTTTTATATTAATTCTGCAAGGCGCACTGAAATGTATAATTAAACATCCAACAACCACTTGCTATGAACTCGGGTGTGAAACTGTTTCATTCTGTCAAACATTGGGTCCTTCTCCCTTGGGAAATTCTTCGACACGTGGGAATTTTCCCACAATAAAAAGCTAAAACAAAAAAATATGATTATAGGAACTTTTAAGAAGGTCTTACGTAATCTTTTTATAAAGATCTTTTGATTTTGTTCCAGATTCGAATACTAATTTTATGTAATCCGATTTTTTTATTTATTCTGCAAGGCGCACTGAATTGTATTATTACACATCAAACAACCACTTGCTATGAACTCGGGTGTGAAGCTGTTTCATTCAGTCAAACATTGGGTCCTTCTCCCTTGGGAAATTCTTCGACACGTGGGAGTTTTCCCACAATAAATAGCTAAAATAACAAAATATGTTTATAGGAACTTTTAAAAAGGTCTTACGTAATTTTTTATAAAGATCTTTTGATTTTGTTCAAGATCCGAATACTAATTATTATGGAATCTCATTTTATTATTTATTCTGCAAGGCGTACTGAATTGTATAATTACACATCAAACAACCACTTTCTATGAACTCGGGTGTGAAACTGTTTCATTGTGTCAAACATTGGGTCCTTCTCCCTTGGGAAATTCTTTGACACTTGGGAGTTTTCCCACAGTAAAAAGCTAAAACAATAAAATATGATTATACGAACCTTGAAGAAAGTCTTACGTAATCTTTTTATAAAGATCTTTTGCTATTGTTCCAGATTCGAATATTAATTTCATGGAATCCGATTTTTTTATTTATTCTGCAAGGCGCACTGAATTGTATAATTACACATCAAACAACCATTTGCTATTAACTCGGGTGTGAAACTGTTTCATTGTGTCAAACATTGAGTCCTCCTCCCTTGGGAAATTCTTCGACACTTGGGATTTTCGCAGAATAAATAGCTAAAACAATAAAATATGATTTTATGAACCTTGAACAAGGTCTTACGTAATCTTTTTATAAGGATCTTTTGATTTTGTTCAAGATTCGAATATTAATTATTATGGAATATGATTATTTTATATATTCTGCAAAGGCGCACTGAATTGCACAATTACACATCAAACAACCACTTGTAATGAACTAGGGGGTGAAACTGAATCATTCTGTCAAACATTGGGTCCTTCTCCCCTGAGAAATTCTATGACATGTGGGAGTTTTCCCACAGTAAAAAGCTAAAACGAGATATTTTCATTTTGTTACAGACGCGAATACTAATTATTATGGAATCTCATATATATATTTATTCTGTAAGGCGCATTAAATTGTATAATTACTCATCAAACAACCACTTGCTATGAACTCGGGTGTGAAACTGTTTCATTGTGCAAACATTGGGTCCTTCTTCCTTGGGAAATTCTTAGACACGTGGGAGTTTTCCCACACTAAAAAGCTAAAACAATAAAATCTGATTATAGAAACTTCTAAGAAGGTCTTACGTAATCTTTTTATAAAGTTATTTTCATTTTGTTACAGACTCGAATACTAATTTTATGGAATCCGATTTTTTTATTTATTCTGCAAGGCGCACTGAATTGTATAATTACACATCAGACAACCATTTGCTATTAACTCGGGTGTGAAATTGTTCATTGTGTGTAACATTGGGTCCTTCTCCCTTGGGAAATTCTTCGACACGTGGGCGTTTTCCCACAATAAAAAGGTAAAACAATAAAATATGATTATACGATCCTTGAAGAAGGTCTTACTTAATCTTTTTATAAAGATCTTTCGATTTTGTCCCAGATTCGAATACTAATTTTCATGGAATCTGCTTTTTTATTTATTCTGCAAGGCGCATTGAATTGTATAATTACACATATAACAAACACTTGCTATGATCTCGGGTGTGAAACTGTTTCATTCAGTCAAACATTGGGTCCTTCTCCCTTGGGAAATTTATCGAAACGTGAGAGTTTTCCCACAATAAAAAGCTAAAATAATAAAATATGATTATAGGAACTTTTAAGAAGGTCTTACGTAATCTTTTTATAAAGATATTTGATTTTGTTGCAGATTCGAATACTAATTTTATGGAATCCGATTTTTTTATTTATTCTGCAAGGCGCACTGAATTGTATAATTACACATCAAACAACCACTTTCTTTGAACTCGGGTGTGAAACTGTTTCATTCTCTCAAACATTTGTTCCTTCTCCCTTGGGAAATTCTTCGACACGTGGGAGTTTTCCCAAAGTTAAAAGCTAAAACAATAAAATATGAGTTTATGAAGTTTGAACAAGGTCTTACGCAAACTTTTTATAAAGTTATTATCATTTTGTTACAGATTCGAATACTAATTTTATGGAGTCCGATTTTTTTATTTATTCTGCAAGGCGCATTGAATTGTATAATTACACATCAAACAACCACTTGCTATGAACTCGGGTGTGAAACTGTTTCATTCTGTCAAACATTGGGTCCTTCTCCCTTGGGAAATTCTTCGACACGTGGGAGTTTTCCCACAGTAAAAAGCTAAAACAAAAAAATATGATTATAGGAACTTTTAGGAAGGTCTTACGTAATGTTTTTATAAAGATCTTCTGATTTTGTTCGAGATTCGAATACTAATTTTATGGAATTCGATTTTTATATTAATTCTGCAAGGCGTGCTGAAATGTATAATTAAACATCCAACAACCACTTGCTATGAACTCGTGTGTGAAACTGTTTCATTCTGTCAAACATATGGTCCTTCTCCCTTGGGAAATTCTTCGACACGTGGGAGTTTTCCCACAATAAAAAGCTAAAACAAAAAAATATGATTATAGGAAATTTTAAGAAGGTCTTACGTAATCTTTTTATAATGATCTTTTGATTTTGTTCCAGATTCGAATACTAATTTTATGGAATCCGATTTTTTTATTTATTCTGCAAGGCGCACTGAATTGTATTATTACACATCAAACAACCACTTGCTATGAACTCGGGTGTGAAGCTGTTTCATTCAGTCAAACATTGGGTCCTTCTCCCTTGGGAAATTCTTCGACACGTGGGAGTTTTCCCACAATAAAAAGCTAAAATAATAAAATATGTTTATAGGAACTTTTAAGAAGGTCTTACGTAATCTTTTTATAAAGATCTTTCGATTTTGTTCAAGATCCGAATACTAATTATTATGGAATCTCATTTTATTATTTATTCTGCAAGGCGTACTGAATTGTATAATTACACATCAAACATCCACTTGCTATGAACTCGGGTGTGAAACTGTTTCATTGTGTCAAACATTGGGTCCTTCTCCCTTGGGAAATTCTTTGACACGTGGGAGTTTTCCCACAGTAAAAAGCTAAAACAATAAAATATGATTATACGAACCTTGAAGAAGGTCTTACGTAATCTTTTTATAAAGATCTTTTGATATTGTTCCAGATTCGAATATTAATTTTATGGAATCCGATTTTTTTATTTATTCTGCAAGGCGCACTGAAATGTATAATTAAACATCCAACAACCACTTGCTATGAACTCGGGTGTGAAACTGTTTCATTCTGTCAAACATATGGTCCTTCTCCCTTGGGAAATTCTTCGACACGTGGGAGTTTTCCCACAATAAAAAGCTAAAATAATAAAATTTGATTATAGGAACTTTTAAGAAGGTCTTACGTAATCTTTTTATAAAGTTATTTTCATTTTGTTACAGATTCGAATACTAATTTTATGGAGTCCGATTTTTTTATTTATTCTGCAAGGCGCACTAAATTGTATAATTACACATCAAACAACCACTTGCTATGAACTCGGGTGTGAAACTGTTTCATTTTGTCAAACATTGGGTCCTTCTCCCTTGGGAAATTCTTTGACACGTGGGAGTTTTCCCACAATAAAAAGCTAAATCAATTAAATATGATTATACGAACCTTGAAGAAGGTCTTACGTAATCTTTTTATAAAGATCTTTTGATTTTGTTCCAGATTCGAATACTAATTTTATGGAATTCGATTTTTATATTAATTCTGCAAGGCGCACTGAAATGTATAATTAAACATCCAACAACCACTTGCTATGAACTCGGGTGTGAAACTGTTTCATTCTGTCAAACATTGGGTCCTTCTCCCTTGGGAAATTCTTCGACACGTGGGAATTTTCCCACAATAAAAAGCTAAAACAAAAAAATATGATTATAGGAACTTTTAAGAAGGTCTTACGTAATCTTTTTATAAAGATCTTTTGATTTTGTTCCAGATTCGAATACTAATTTTATGTAATCCGATTTTTTTATTTATTCTGCAAGGCGCACTGAATTGTATTATTACACATCAAACAACCACTTGCTATGAACTCGGGTGTGAAGCTGTTTCATTCAGTCAAACATTGGGTCCTTCTCCCTTGGGAAATTCTTCGACACGTGGGAGTTTTCCCACAATAAATAGCTAAAATAACAAAATATGTTTATAGGAACTTTTAAAAAGGTCTTACGTAATTTTTTATAAAGATCTTTTGATTTTGTTCAAGATCCGAATACTAATTATTATGGAATCTCATTTTATTATTTATTCTGCAAGGCGTACTGAATTGTATAATTACACATCAAACAACCACTTTCTATGAACTCGGGTGTGAAACTGTTTCATTGTGTCAAACATTGGGTCCTTCTCCCTTGGGAAATTCTTTGACACTTTGGAGTTTTCCCACAGTAAAAAGCTAAAACAATAAAATATGATTATACGAACCTTGAAGAAGGTCTTACGTAATCTTTTTATAAAGATCTTTTGCTATTGTTCCAGATTCGAATATTAATTTCATGGAATCCGATTTTTTTATTTATTCTGCAAGGCGCACTGAATTGTATAATTACACATCAAACAACCATTTGCTATTAACTCGGGTGTGAAACTGTTTCATTGTGTCAAACATTGAGTCCTCCTCCCTTGGGAAATTCTTCGACACTTGGGATTTTCGCAGAATAAATAGCTAAAACAATAAAATATGATTTTATGAACCTTGAACAAGGTCTTACGTAATCTTTTTATAAGGATCTTTTGATTTTGTTCAAGATTCGAATATTAATTATTATGGAATATGATTATTTTATATATTCTGCAAAGGCGCACTGAATTGCACAATTACACATCAAACAACCACTTGTAATGAACTAGGGGGTGAAACTGAATCATTCTGTCAAACATTGGGTCCTTCTCCCCTGAGAAATTCTATGACATGTGGGAGTTTTCCCACAGTAAAAAGCTAAAACGAGATATTTTCATTTTGTTACAGACGCGAATACTAATTATTATGGAATCTCATATATATATTTATTCTGTAAGGCGCATTAAATTGTATAATTACTCATCAAACAACCACTTGCTATGAACTCGGGTGTGAAACTGTTTCATTGTGCAAACATTGGGTCCTTCTTCCTTGGGAAATTCTTAGACACGTGGGAGTTTTCCCACAATAAAAAGCTAAATCAATTAAATATGATTATACGAACCTTGAAGAAGGTCTTACGTAATCTTTTTATAAAGATCTTTTGATTTTGTTCCAGATTCGAATACTAATTTTATGGAATTCGATTTTTATATTAATTCTGCAAGGCGCACTGAAATGTATAATTAAACATCCAACAACCACTTGCTATGAACTCGGGTGTGAAACTGTTTCATTCTGTCAAACATTGGGTCCTTCTCCCTTGGGAAATTCTTTGACACGTGGGAGTTTTCCCACAATAAAAAGCTAAATCAATTAAATATGATTATACGAACCTTGAAGAAGGTCTTACGTAATCTTTTTATAAAGATCTTTTGATTTTGTTCCAGATTCGAATACTAATTTTATGGAATTCGATTTTTATATTAATTCTGCAAGGCGCACTGAAATGTATAATTAAACATCCAACAACCACTTGCTATGAACTCGGGTGTGAAACTGTTTCATTCTGTCAAACATTGGGTCCTTCTCCCTTGGGAAATTCTTCGACACGTGGGAATTTTCCCACAATAAAAAGCTAAAACAAAAAAATATGATTATAGGAACTTTTAAGAAGGTCTTACGTAATCTTTTTATAAAGATCTTTTGATTTTGTTCCAGATTCGAATACTAATTTTATGTAATCCGATTTTTTTATTTATTCTGCAAGGCGCACTGAATTGTATTATTACACATCAAACAACCACTTGCTATGAACTCGGGTGTGAAGCTGTTTCATTCAGTCAAACATTGGGTCCTTCTCCCTTGGGAAATTCTTCGACACGTGGGAGTTTTCCCACAATAAATAGCTAAAATAACAAAATATGTTTATAGGAACTTTTAAAAAGGTCTTACGTAATTTTTTATAAAGATCTTTTGATTTTGTTCAAGATCCGAATACTAATTATTATGGAATCTCATTTTATTATTTATTCTGCAAGGCGTACTGAATTGTATAATTACACATCAAACAACCACTTTCTATGAACTCGGGTGTGAAACTGTTTCATTGTGTCAAACATTGGGTCCTTCTCCCTTGGGAAATTCTTTGACACTTGGGAGTTTTCCCACAGTAAAAAGCTAAAACAATAAAATATGATTATACGAACCTTGAAGAAGGTCTTACGTAATCTTTTTATAAAGATCTTTTGCTATTGTTCCAGATTCGAATATTAATTTCATGGAATCCGATTTTTTTATTTATTCTGCAAGGCGCACTGAATTGTATAATTACACATCAAACAACCATTTGCTATTAACTCGGGTGTGAAACTGTTTCATTGTGTCAAACATTGAGTCCTCCTCCCTTGGGAAATTCTTCGACACTTGGGATTTTCGCAGAATAAATAGCTAAAACAATAAAATATGATTTTATGAACCTTGAACAAGGTCTTACGTAATCTTTTTATAAGGATCTTTTGATTTTGTTCAAGATTCGAATATTAATTATTATGGAATATGATTATTTTATATATTCTGCAAAGGCGCACTGAATTGCACAATTACACATCAAACAACCACTTGTAATGAACTAGGGGGTGAAACTGAATCATTCTGTCAAACATTGGGTCCTTCTCCCCTGAGAAATTCTATGACATGTGGGAGTTTTCCCACAGTAAAAAGCTAAAACGAGATATTTTCATTTTGTTACAGACGCGAATACTAATTATTATGGAATCTCATATATATATTTATTCTGTAAGGCGCATTAAATTGTATAATTACTCATCAAACAACCACTTGCTATGAACTCGGGTGTGAAACTGTTTCATTGTGCAAACATTGGGTCCTTCTTCCTTGGGAAATTCTTAGACACGTGGGAGTTTTCCCACACTAAAAAGCTAAAACAATAAAATCTGATTATAGAAACTTCTAAGAAGGTCTTACGTAATCTTTTTATAAAGTTATTTTCATTTTGTTACAGACTCGAATACTAATTTTATGGAATCCGATTTTTTTATTTATTCTGCAAGGCGCACTGAATTGTATAATTACACATCAGACAACCATTTGCTATTAACTCGGGTGTGAAATTGTTCATTGTGTGTAACATTGGGTCCTTCTCCCTTGGGAAATTCTTCGACACGTGGGCGTTTTCCCACAATAAAAAGGTAAAACAATAAAATATGATTATACGATCCTTGAAGAAGGTCTTACTTAATCTTTTTATAAAGATCTTTCGATTTTGTCCCAGATTCGAATACTAATTTTCATGGAATCTGCTTTTTTATTTATTCTGCAAGGCGCATTGAATTGTATAATTACACATATAACAAACACTTGCTATGATCTCGGGTGTGAAACTGTTTCATTCAGTCAAACATTGGGTCCTTCTCACTTGGGAAATTTATCGAAACGTGGGAGTTTTCCCACAATAAAAAGCTAAAACAAAAAAATATGATTATAGGAACTTTTAAGAAGGTCTTACGTAATCTTTTTATAAAGATATTTGATTTTGTTGCAGATTCGAATACTAATTTTATGGAATCCGATTTTTTTATTTATTCTGCAAGGCGCACTGAATTGTATAATTACACATCAAACAACCACTTTCTATGAACTCGGGTGTGAAACTGTTTCTTTGTGTCAAACATTGGGTCCTTCTCCCTTGGGAAATTCTTCGACACTTGGGATTTTCGCACAATAAATAGCTAAAACAATAAAAAATGATTTTATATTTGAACAAGGTCTTACGTAATTTTTTTATAAAGATATTTTGAATTTTTTCAAGATTCGAATACTAATTATAATGGAATATGATAATTTTATTTATTCTGCAAGGCCCATTGAATTGTATAATTACACATCAAACAACCACTTGCTATGAACTCGGGTGTGAAACTGTTTCATTCAGTCAATCATTGGGTCCTTCTCCCTTGGGAAATTCTACGACACGTGGGATTTTTCCCCAATAAAAAGGTAAAACAATAAAATATGATTTTATGAACCTTGAACAAGGTCTTACGAAATCTTCTTATAAAGATCTTTTGATTTTGTACCAGATTCAAATACTAATTTTCATGGAATCCAATTTTTATATTAATTCTGAAAGGCGCACTGAAATGTATAATTAAACATCCAACAACCACTTGCTATGAACTCGGGTGTGAAACTGTTTCATTCTGTCAAACATTGGGTCCTTCTCCCTTGGGAAATTCTTCGACACGTGGGAGTTTTCCCACAATAAAACCTAAAACAATAAAATATGAGTTTATGATCTTTAAACAAGGTCCTACGTAATCTTTTTATAAAGATCTTTTGATTTTCTTAAAGATTTGAAAAATAATTTTATGGAATCCGATTTTTTTACTTATTCTGCATGGCGCATTGAATTGTATAATTACACATCAAACAAACACTTTCTATGATCTCGGGTGTAAAACTGTTTCATTCTCTCAAACATTGGGTCCTTCACCCTTGGGAAATTCTTCGACACGTGGGAATTTTCCCACAGTAAAAAGCTAAAATAATAAAATATGATTATAGGAACTTTTAAGAAGGTCTTACGTAATCTTTTTATAAGGATCTTTTGATTTTGTTCCAGATTCAAATACTAATTTTATCGAATCCGATTTTTTTATTTATTCTGCAAGGCGCACTGAATTGTATTATTACACATCAAACAACCACTTGCTATGAACTCGGGTGTGAAACTGTTTCATTGTTTCAAACATTGGGTCCTTCTCCCTTGGGAAATTCTTTGACACGTTGGAGTTTTCCCACAATAAAAAGCTAAATCAATAAAATATGATTATACGAACCTTGAAGAAGGTCTTACGTAATCTTTTTATAAAGATCTTTTGATTTTGTTCCAGATTCATATACTAATTTTCATGGAATTCGATTTTTATATTAATTCTGCAAGACGCACTGAAATGTATAATTAAACATCCAACAACCACTTGCTATGAACTCGGGTGTGAAACTGTTTCATTGTGTCATACATTGGGTCCTTCTCCCTTGGGAAATTCTCCGACACGTGGGAATTTTCCCACAATAAATAGCTAAAATAATAAAATATGTTTATAGGAACTTTTAAGAAGGTCTTACGTAATCTTTTTATAAAGATCTTTTGATTTTGTTCAAGATCCGAATACTAATTATTATGGAATCTCATTTTATTATTTATTCTGCAAGGCGTACTGAATTGTATAATTACACATCAAACAACCACTTGCTATGAACTCGGGTGTGAAACTGTTTCATTGTGTCAAACATTGCGTCCATCTCCCTTGGGAAATTCTTTGACACGTGGGAGTTTTCCCACAGTAAAAAGCTAAAACAATAAAATATGATTATACGAACCTTGAAGAAGGTCTTACGTAATCTTTTTATAAAGATCTTTCGATTTTGTTCCAGATTCGAATACTAATTTTCATGGAATCTGATTTTTTTATTTTTTCTGCAAGGCGCATTGAATTGTATAATTACACATCAAACAAACACTTGCTATGATCTCGGGTGTAAAACTGTTTCATTTAGTCAAACATTGGGTCCTTCTCCCTTGGGAAATTCTTCGACACGTGGGAGTTTTCCCACAATAAAAAGCTAAAACAATAAAATATGAGTTTATGAACTTTGATCAAGGTCTTACGTAATCTTTTTATAAAGATCTTTTGGATTTGTTCCAGATTCGAAAAATAATTTTATGGAATCCGATTTTTTTACTTATTCTGCATGGCGCATTGAATTGTATAATTACACACCAAACAAACACTTTCTATGATCTCGGGTGTAAAACTGTTACATTCTCTCAAACATTGGGTCCTTCTCCCTTGGGAAATTCTTCGACACGTGGGAATTTTCCCACAATAAAAAGCTAAAATAATAAAATATGATTATAGGAACTTTTAAGAAGGTCTTACGTAATCTTTTTATAAAGTTATTTTCATTTTGTTACAGATTCGAATACTAATTTTATGGAGTCCGATTTTTTTATTTATTCTGCAAGGCGCACTAAATTGTATAATTACACATCAAACAACCACTTGCTATGAACTCGGGTGTGAAACTGTTTCATTCTGTCAAACATTGGGTCCTTCTCCCTTGGGAAATTTTTCGACACGTGGGAGTTTTCCCACAATAAAAAGCTAAAATAATAAAATATGTTTATAGGAACTTTTAAGAAGGTCTTACGTAATCTTTTTATAAAGTTATTTTCATTTTGTTACAGATTCGAATACTGATTTTATGGAGTCCGATTTTTTTATTTATTCTGCAAGGCGCACTAAATTGTATAATTACACATCAAACAACCACTTGCTATGAACTCGGGTGTGAAACTGTTTCATTGTGTCAAACATTGGGTCCTTCTCCCTTGGGAAAGTCTTTGACACGTGGGAGTTTTCCCACAATAAAAAGCTAAATCAATAAAATATGATTATACGAACCTTGAAGAAGGTCTTAGGTAATCTTTTTATAAAGATCTTTTGATTTTGTTCCAGATTCGAATACTAATTTTATGGAATTCGATTTTTATATTAATTCTGCAAGGCGCACTGAAATGTATAATTAAATATCCAACAACCACTTGCTATGAACTCGGGTGAGAAACTGTTTCATTCTGTCAAACATTGGGTCCTTCTCCCTTGGGAAATTCTTCGACACGTGGGAGTTTTCCCACAGTAAAAACCTAAAACAAAAAAATATGATTATAGGAACTTTTAAGAAGGTCTTACGTAATCTTTTTATAAAGATCTTTTGATTTTGTTCCAGATTCGAATACTAATTTTATGGAATCCGATTTTTTTACTTATTCTGCATGGCGCATTGAATTGTATAATTACACACCAAACAAACACTTTCTATGATCTCGGGTGTAAAACTGTTACATTCTCTCAAACATTGGGTCCTTCTCCCTTGGGAAATTCTTCGACACGTGGGAATTTTCCCACAATAAAAAGCTAAATCAATAAAATATGATTATACGAACCTTGAAGAAGGTCTTACGTAATCTTTTTATAAAGATCTTTTGATTTTGTTCCAGATTCGAATACTAATTTTATGGAATTCGATTTTTATATTAATTCTGCAAGGCGCACTGAAATGTATAATTAAACATCCAACAACCACTTGCTATGAACTCGGGTGTGAAACTGTTTCATTCTGTCAAACATTGGGTCCTTCTCCCTTGGGAAATTTTTCGACACGTGGGAGTTTTCCCACAATAAAAAGCTAAAATAATAAAATATGTTTATAGGAACTTTTAAGAAGGTCTTACGTAATCTTTTTATAAAGTTATTTTCATTTTGTTACAGATTCGAATACTGATTTTATGGAGTCCGATTTTTTTATTTATTCTGCAAGGCGCACTAAATTGTATAATTACACATCAAACAACCACTTGCTATGAACTCGGGTGTGAAACTGTTTCATTGTGTCAAACATTGGGTCCTTCTCCCTTGGGAAAGTCTTTGACACGTGGGAGTTTTCCCACAATAAAAAGCTAAATCAATAAAATATGATTATACGAACCTTGAAGAAGGTCTTAGGTAATCTTTTTATAAAGATCTTTTGATTTTGTTCCAGATTCGAATACTAATTTTATGGAATTCGATTTTTATATTAATTCTGCAAGGCGCACTGAAATGTATAATTAAACATCCAACAACCACTTGCTATGAACTCGGGTGAGAAACTGTTTCATTCTGTCAAACATTGGGTCCTTCTCCCTTGGGAAATTCTTCGACACGTGGGAGTTTTCCCACAGTAAAAACCTAAAACAAAAAAATATGATTATAGGAACTTTTAAGAAGGTCTTACGTAATCTTTTTATAAAGATCTTTTGATTTTGTTCCAGATTCGAATACTAATTTTATGGAATCCGATTTTTTTATTTATTCTGCAAGGCGCACTGAATTGTATTATTACACATCAAACAACCACTTGCTATGAACTCGGGTGTGAAGCTGTTTCATTCAGTCAAACATTGGGTCCTTCTCCCTTGGGAAATTCTTCGACACGTGGGAGTTTTCCCACAATAAAAAGCTAAAATAATAAAATATGTTTATAGGAACTTTTAAGAAGGTCTTACGTAATCTTTCTATAA
Source organism: Tanypteryx hageni (assembly GCA_028673005.1). Taxonomy (NCBI): domain Eukaryota; kingdom Metazoa; phylum Arthropoda; class Insecta; order Odonata; family Petaluridae; genus Tanypteryx; species Tanypteryx hageni. The sequence continues at coordinate 88,792,797 of CM054120.1, forward strand.
AGATCTTTTGATTTTGTTCAAGATCCGAATACTAATTATTATGGAATCTCATTTTATTTTTTATTCTGCAAGGCGTACTGAATTGTATAATTACACATCAAACAACCACTTGCTATGAACTCGGGTGTGAAACTGTTTCATTGTGTCAAACATTGGGTCCTTCTCCCTTGGGAAATTCTTTGACACGTGGGAGTTTCCCCACAGTAAAAAGCTAAAACAATAAAATATGATTATACGAACCTTGAAGAAGGTCTTACGTAATCTATTTATAAAGATCTTTTGATATTGTTCCAGATTCGAATATTAATTTTATGGAATCCGATTTTTTTATTTATTCTGCAAGGCGCACTGAATTGTATAATTACACATCAAACAACCAACCACATGCTATATACTCGGGTGTGAAACTGTTTTATTGTGTCAAACATTGAGTCCTCCTCCCTTGGGAAATTCTTCGACACTTGGGATTTTCGCACAATAAATAGCTAAAACAATAAAATATGATTTTATGAACCTTGAACAAGGTCTTACGTAATCTTTTTATAAGGATCTTTTGATTTTGTTCAAGATTCGAATATTAATTATTATGGAATATGATTATTTTATATTTTCTGCAAAGGCGCACTGAATTGCACAATTACACATCAAACAACCACTTGTAATGAACTAGGGGGTGAAACTGAATCATTCTGTCAAACATTGGGTCCTTCTCCCCTGAGAAATTCTATGACATGTGGGAGTATTCCCACAATAAAAAGCTAAAACAATAAAATCTGATTATAGAAACTTTTAAGAAGGTCTTACGTAATCTTTTTATAAAGTTATTTTCATTTTGTTACAGACGCGAATACTAATTATTATGGAATCTCATTTATTTATTTATTCTGCAAGGCGCATTAAATTGTATAATTACTCATCAAACAACCACTTGCTATGAACTCGGGTGTGAAACTGTTTCATTGTGCAAACATTGGGTCCTTCTTCCTTGGGAAATTCTTAGACACGTGGGAGTTTTCCCACAGTAAAAAGCTAAAACAATAAAATCTGATTATAGAAACATCTAAGAAGGTCTTACGTAATCTTTTTATAAAGTTATTTTCATTTTGTTACAGACTCGAATACTAATTTTATGGAATCCGATTTTTTCATTTATTCTGCAAGGCGCACTGAATTGTATAATTACACATCAAACAACTACTTGCTATGTACTCGGGTATGAAACTGTTTCATTCTGTCAAACATTGGGTCCTTCTCCAATGGGAAATTCTTTGACACGTGGGAGTTTTCACAAAATAAAAAGCTAAAACAATAAAATATGATTATACGAACGTTGAAGAAGGTCTTACTTAATCTTTTTATAAAGATCTTTCGATTTTGTCCCAGATTCGAATACTAATTTTCATGGAATCTGCTTTTTTATTTATTCTGCAAGGCGCATTGAATTGTATAATTACACATATAACAAACACTTGATATGATCTCGGGTGTGAAACTGTTTCATTCAGTCAAACATTGGGTCCTTCTCCCTTGGGAAATTTATCGAAACGTGGGAGTTTTCCCACAATAAAAAGCTAAAATAATAAAATATGATTATAGGAACTTTTAAGAAGGTCTTACGTAATGTTTTTATAAAGATCTTCTGATTTTGTTCGAGATTCGAATACTAATTTTATGGAATTCGATTTTTATATTAATTCTGCAAGGCGCACTGAAATGTATAATTAAACATCCAACAACCACTTGCTATGAACTCGGGTGTGAAACTGTTTCATTCTGTCAAACATATGGTCCTTCTCCCTTGGGAAATTCTTCGACACGTGGGAGTTTTCCCACAATAAAAAGCTAAAATAATAAAATTTGATTATAGGAACTTTTAAGAAGGTCTTACGTAATCTTTTTATAAAGTTATTTTCATTTTGTTACAGATTCGAATACTAATTTTATGGAGTCCGATTTTTTTATTTATTCTGCAAGGCGCACTAAATTGTATAATTACACATCAAACAACCACTTGCTATGAACTCGGGTGTGAAACTGTTTCATTTTGTCAAACATTGGGTCCTTCTCCCTTGGGAAATTCTTTGACACGTGGGAGTTTTCCCACAATAAAAAGCTAAATCAATTAAATATGATTATACGAACCTTGAAGAAGGTCTTAGGTAATCTTTTTATAAAGATCTTTTGATTTTGTTCCAGATTCGAATACTAATTTTATGGAATTCGATTTTTATATTAATTCTGCAAGGCGCACTGAAATGTATAATTAAACATCCAACAACCACTTGCTATGAACTCGGGTGTGAAACTGTTTCATTCTGTCAAACATTGGGTCCTTCTCCCTTGGGAAATTCTTCGACACGTGGGAATTTTCCCACAATAAAAAGCTAAAACAAAAAAATATGATTATAGGAACTTTTAAGAAGGTCTTACGTAATCTTTTTATAAAGATCTTTTGATTTTGTTCCAGATTCGAATACTAATTTTATGGAATCCGATTTTTTTTATTTATTCTGCAAGGCGCACTGAATTGTATTATTACACATCAAACAACCACTTGCTATGAACTCGGGTGTGAAGCTGTTTCATTCAGTCAAACATTGGGTCCTTCTCCCTTGGGAAATTCTTCGACACGTGGGAGTTTTCCCACAATAAATAGCTAAAATAACAAAATATGTTTATAGGAACTTTTAAGAAGGTCTTACGTAATCTTTTTATAAAGATCTTTTGATTTTGTTCAAGATCCGAATACTAATTATTATGGAATCTCATTTTATTATTTATTCTGCAAGGCGTACTGAATTGTATAATTAGTCATCAAACAACCACTTTCTATGAACTCGGGTGTGAAACTGTTTCATTGTGTCAAACATTGGGTCCTTCTCCCTTGGGAAATTCTTTGACACGTGGGAGTTTTCCCACAGTAAAAAGCTAAAACAATAAAATATGATTATACGAACCTTGAAGAAGGTCTTACGTAATCTTTTTATAAAGATCTTTTGCTATTGTTCCAGATTCGAATATTAATTTCATGGAATCCGATTTTTTTATTTATTCTGCAAGGCGCACTGAATTGTATAATTACACATCAAACAACCATTTGCTATTAACTCGGGTGTGAAACTGTTTCATTGTGTCAAACATTGAGTCCTCCTCCCTTGGGAAATTCTTCGACACTTGGGATTTTCGCAGAATAAATATCTAAAACAATAAAATATGATTTTATGAACCTTGAACAAGGTCTTACGTAATCTTTTTATAAGGATCTTTTGATTTTGTTCAAGATTCGAATATTAATTATTATGGAATATGATTATTTTATATTTTCTGCAAAGGCGCACTGAATTGCACAATTACACATCAAACAACCACTTGTAATGAACTAGGGGGTGAAACTGAATCATTCTGTCAAACATTGGGTCCTTCTCCCCTGAGAAATTCTATGACATGTGGGAGTTTTCCCACAGTAAAAAGCTAAAACGAGATATTTTCATTTTGTTACAGACGCGAATACTAATTATTATGGAATCTCATTTATATATTTATTCTGTAAGGCGCATTAAATTGTATAATTACTCATCAAACAATCACTTGCTATGAACTCGGGTGTGAAACTGTTTCATTGTGCAAACATTGGGTCCTTCTTCCTTGGGAAATTCTTAGACACGTGGGAGTTTTCCCACACTAAAAAGCTAAAACAATAAAATCTGATTATAGAAACTTCTAAGAAGGTCTTACGTAATCTTTTTATAAAGTTATTTTCATTTTGTTACAGACTCGAATACTAATTTTATGGAATCCGATTTTTTTATTTATTCTGCAAGGCGCACTGAATTGTATAATTACACATCAGACAACCATTTGCTATTAACTCGGGTGTGAAATTGTTCATTGTGTGTAACATTGGGTCCTTCTCCCTTGGGAAATTTTTCGACACGTGGGCGTTTTCCCACAATAAAAAGGTAAAACAATAAAATATGATTATACGATCCTTGAAGAAGGTCTTACTTAATCTTTTTATAAAGATCTTTCGATTTTGTCCCAGATTCGAATACTAATTTTCATGGAATCTGCTTTTTTATTTATTCTGCAAGGCGCATTGAATTGTATAATTACACATATAACAAACACTTGCTATGATCTCGGGTGTGAAACTGTTTCATTCAGTCAAACATTGGGTCCTTCTCCCTTGGGAAATTTATCGAAACGTGGGAGTTTTCCCACAATAAAAAGCTAAAATAATAAAATATGATTATAGGAACTTTTAAGAAGGTCTTACGTAATCTTTTTATAAAGATATTTGATTTTGTTGCAGATTCGAATACTAATTTTATGGAATCCGATTTTTTTATTTATTCTGCAAGGCGCACTGAATTGTATAATTACACATCAAACAACCACTTTCTATGAACTCGGGTGTGAAACTGTTTCATTGTGTCAAACATTGGGTCCTTCTCCCTTGGGAAATTCTTCGACACTTGGGATTTTCGCACAATAAATAGCTAAAACAATAAAAAATGATTTTATATTTGAACAAGGTCTTACGTAATTTTTTTATAAAGATCTTTTGAATTTTTTCAAGATTCGAATACTAATTATAATGGAATATGATAATTTTATTTATTCTGCAAGGCCCATTGAATTGTATAATTACACATCAAACAACCACTTGCTATGAACTCGGGTGTGAAACTGTTTCATTCAGTCAAACATTGGGTCCTTCTCCCTTGGGAAATTCTACGACACGTGGGATTTTTCCCCAATAAAAAGGTAAAACAATAAAATATGATTTTATGAACCTTGAACAAGGTCTTACGAAATCTTCTTATAAAGATCTTTTGATTTTGTACCAGATTCAAATACTAATTTTCATGGAATCCAATTTTTATATTAATTCTGCAAGGCGCACTGAAATGTATAATTAAACATCCAACAACCACTTGCTATGAACTCGGGTGTGAAACTGTTTCATTCTATCAAACATTGGGTCCTTCTCCCTTGGGAAATTCTTCGACACGTGGGAGTTTTCCCACAATAAAACCTAAAACAATAAAATATGAGTTTATGATCTTTGAACAAGGTCCTACGTAATCTTTTTATAAAGATCTTTTGATTTTCTTAAAGATTTGAAAAATAATTTTATGGAATCCGATTTTTTTACTTATTCTGCATGGCGCATTGAATTGTATAATTACACATCAAACAAACACTTTCTATGATCTCGGGTGTAAAACTGTTTCATTCTCTCAAACATTGGGTCCTTCACCCTTGGGAAATTCTTCGACACGTGGGAATTTTCCCACAGTAAAAAGCTAAAATAATAAAATATGATTATAGGAACTTTTAAGAAGGTCTTACGTAATCTTTTTATAAGGATCTTTTGATTTTGTTCCAGATTCGAATACTAATTTTATCGAATCCGATTTTTTTATTTATTCTGCAAGGCGCACTGAATTGTATTATTACACATCAAACAACCACTTGCTATGAACTCGGGTGTGAAACTGTTTCATTGTTTCAAACATTGGGTCCTTCTCCCTTGGGAAATTCTTTGACACGTTGGAGTTTTCCCACAATAAAAAGCTAAATCAATAAAATATGATTATAGGAACCTTGAAGAAGGTCTTACGTAATCTTTTTATAAAGATCTTTTGATTTTGTTCCAGATTCATATACTAATTTTCATGGAATTCGATTTTTATATTAATTCTGCAAGACGCACTGAAATGTATAATTAAACATCCAACAACCACTTGCTATGAACTCGGGTGTGAAACTGTTTCATTGTGTCATACATTGGGTCCTTCTCCCTTGGGAAATTCTCCGACACGTGGGAATTTTCCCACAATAAAAAGCTAAAATAATAAAATATGTTTATAGGAACTTTTAAGAAGGTCTTACGTAATCTTTTTATAAAGATCTTTTGATTTTGTTCAAGATCCGAATACTAATTATTATGGAATCTCATTTTATTATTTATTCTGCAAGGCGTACTGAATTGTATAATTACACATCAAACAACCACTTGCTATGAACTCGGGTGTGAAACTGTTTCATTGTGTCAAACATTGCGTCCATCTCCCTTGGGAAATTCTTTGACACGTGGGAGTTTTCCCACAGTAAAAAGCTAAAACAATAAAATATGATTATACGAACCTTGAAGAAGGTCTTACGTAATCTTTTTATAAAGATCTTTCGATTTTGTTCCAGATTCGAATACTAATTTTCATGGAATCTGATTTTTTTATTTTTTCTGCAAGGCGCATTGAATTGTATAATTACACACCAAACAAACACTTTCTATGATCTCGGGTGTAAAACTGTTACATTCTCTCAAACATTGGGTCCTTCTCCCTTGGGAAATTCTTCGACACGTGGGAATTTTCCCATAATAAAAAGCTAAAATAATAAAATATGATTATAGGAACTTTTAAGAAGGTCTTACGTAATCTTTTTATAAAGTTATTTTCATTTTGTTACAGATTCGAATACTAATTTTATGGAGTCCGATTTTTTTATTTATTCTGCAAGGCGCACTAAATTGTATAATTACACATCAAACAACCACTTGCTATGAACTCGGGTGTGAAACTGTTTCATTGTGTCAAACATTGGGTCCTTCTCCCTTGGGAAATTCTTTGACACGTGGGAGTTTTCCCACAATAAAAAGCTAAATCAATAAAATATGATTATACGAACCTTGAAGAAGGTCTTACGTAATCTTTTTATAAAGATCTTTTGATTTTGTTCCAGATTCGAATACTAATTTTATGGAATTCGATTTTTATATTAATTCTGCAAGGCGCACTGAAATGTATAATTAAACATCCAACAACCACTTGCTATGAACTCGGGTGTGAAACTGTTTCATTCTGTCAAACATTGGGTCCTTCTCCCTTGGGAAATTCTTCGACACGTGGGAGTTTTCCCACAATAAAAACCTAAAACAAAAAAATATGATTATAGGAACTTTTAAGAAGGTCTTACGTAATCTTTTTATAAAGATCTTTTGATTTTGTTCCAGATTCGAATACTAATTTTATGGAATCCGATTTTTTTATTTATTCTGCAAGGCGCACTGAATTGTATTATTACACATCAAACAACCACTTGCTATGAACTCGGGTGTGAAGCTGTTTCATTCAGTCAAACATTGGGTCCTTCTCCCTTGGGAAATTCTTCGACACGTGGGAGTTTTCCCACAATAAAAAGCTAAAATAATAAAATATGTTTATAGGAACTTTTAAGAAGGTCTTACGTAATCTTTCTATAAAGATCTTTTGATTTTGTTCAAGATCCGAATACTAATTATTATGGAATCTCATTTTATTTTTTATTCTGCAAGGCGTACTGAATTTTATAATTACACATCAAACAACCACTTCCTATGAACTCGGGTGTGAAACTGTTTCATTGTGTCAAACATTGGGTCCTTCTCCCTTGGGAAATTCTTTGACACGTGGGAGTTTCCCCACAGTAAAAAGCTAAAACAATAAAATATGATTATACGAACCTTGAAGAAGGTCTTACGTAATCTATTTATAAAGATCTTTTGATATTGTTCCAGATTCGAATATTAATTTTATGGAATCCGATTTTTTTATTTATTCTGCAAGGCGCACTGAATTGTATAGTTACACATCAAACAACCAACCACATGCTATATACTCGGGTGTGAAACTGTTTTATTGTGTCAAACATTGAGTCCTCCTCCCTTGGGAAATTCTTCGACACTTGGGATTTTCGCACAATAAATAGCTAAAACAATAAAATATGATTTTATGAACCTTGAACAAGGTCTTACGTAATCTTTTTATAAGGATCTTTTGATTTTGTTCAAGATTCGAATATTAATTATTATGGAATATGATTATTTTATATTTTCTGCAAAGGCGCACTGAATTGCACAATTACACATCAAACAACCACTTGTAATGAACTAGGGGGTGAAACTGAATCATTCTGTCAAACATTGGGTCCTTCTCCCCTGAGAAATTCTATGACATGTGGGAGTTTTCCCACAATAAAAAGCTAAAACAATAAAATCTGATTATAGAAACTTTTAAGAAGGTCTTACGTAATCTTTTTATAAAGTTATTTTCATTTTGTTACAGACGCGAATACTAATTATTATCGAATCTCATTTATTTATTTATTCTGCAAGGCGCATTAAATTGTATAATTACTCATCAAACAACCACTTGCTATGAACTCGGGTGTGAAACTGTTTCATTGTGCAAACATTGGGTCCTTCTTCCTTGGGAAATTCTTAGACACGTGGGAGTTTTCCCACAGTAAAAAGCTAAAACAATAAAATCTGATTATAGAAACATCTAAGAAGGTCTTACGTAATCTTTTTATAAAGTTATTTTCATTTTGTTACAGACTCGAATACTAATTTTATGGAATCCGATTTTTTCATTTATTCTGCAAGGCGCACTGAATTGTATAATTACACATCAAACAACTACTTGCTATGTACTCGGGTATGAAACTGTTTCATTCTGTCAAACATTGGGTCCTTCTCAAATGGGAAATTCTTTGACACGTGGGAGTTTTCACAAAATAAAAAGCTAAAACAATAAAATATGATTATACGAACCTTGAAGAAGGTCTTACTTAATCTTTTTATAAAGATCTTTCGATTTTGTCCCAGATTCGAATACTAATTTTCATGGAATCTGCTTTTTTATTTATTCTGCAAGGCGCATTGAATTGTATAATTACACATATAACAAACACTTGCTATGATCTCGGGTGTGAAACTGTTTCATTCAGTCAAACATTGGGTCCTTCTCCCTTGGGAAATTTATCGAAACGTGGGAGTTTTCCCACAATAAAAAGCTAAAATAATAAAATATGATTATAGGAACTTTTAAGAAGGTCTTACGTAATCTTTTTATAAAGATATTTGATTTTGTTGCAGATTCGAATACTAATTTTATGGAATCCGATTTTTTTATTTATTCTGCAAGGCGCACTGAATTGTATAATTACACATCAAACAACCACTTGCTATGAACTCGGGTGTGAAACTGTTTCATTGTGTCAAACATTGGGTCCTTCTCCCTTGGGAAATTCTTCGACACTTGGGAATTTCGCACAATAAATAGCTAAAACAATAAAAAATGATTTTATATTTGAACAAGGTCTTACGTAATTTTTTTATAAAGATCTTTTGAATTTTTTCAAGATTCGAATACTAATTATAATGGAATATGATAATTTTATTTATTCTGCAAGGCCCATTGAATTGTATAATTACACATCAAACAACCACTTGCTATGAACTCGGGTGTGAAACTGTTTCATTCAGTCAAACATTGGGTCCTTCTCCCTTGGGAAATTCTACGACACGTGGGATTTTTCCCCAATAAAAAGGTAAAACAATAAAATATGATTTTATGAACCTTGAACAAGGTCTTACGAAATCTTCTTATAAAGATCTTTTGATTTTGTTCCAGATTCAAATACTAATTTTCATGGAATCCAATTTTTATATTAATTCTGCAAGGCGCACTGAAATGTATAATTAAACATCCAACAACCACTTGCTATGATTTCGGGTGTGAAACTGTTTCATTCTGTCAAACATTGGGTCCTTCTCCCTTGGGAAATTCTTCGACACGTGGGAGTTTTCCCACAATAAAAAGCTAAAACAAAAAAATATGATTATAGGAACTTTTAAGAAGGTCTTACGTAATATTTTTATAAAGATCTTTTGATTTTGTTCCAGATTCGAATACTAATTTTATGGAATCCGATTTTTTTATTTATTCTGCAAGGCGCACTGAATTGTATAATTACACATCAAACAACCACTTGCTATGAACTCGGGTGTGAAACTGTTTCATTGTGTCAAACATTGGGTCCTTCTCCCTTGGGAAATTCTTCGACACGTGGGAGTTATCCCACAATAAAAAGCTAAAATAATAAAATATGTTTATAGGAACTTTTAAGAAGGTCTTACGTAATCTTTTTATAAAGATCTTTTGATTTTGTTCAAGATCCGAATACTAATTATTATGGAATCTCATTTTATTATTTATTCTGCAAGGCGCACTGAAATGTATAATTAAACATCCAACAACCACTTGCTATGAACTCGGGTGTGAAACTGTTTCATTGTGTCAAACATTGAGTCCTCCTCCCTTGGGAAATTCTTCGACACTTGGGATTTTCGCACAGTAAATAGCTAAAACAATAAAATATGATTTTATGAACTTTGAACAAGGTCTTACGTAATCTTTTTATAAGGATCTTTTGATTTTGTTCAAGATTCGAATAGTAATTATTATGGAATATGATTATTTTATATATTCTGCAAGGCGCACTGAATTGCACAATTACACGTCAAACAACCACTTGTAGTGAACTAGGGGGTGAAACTGAATCATTCTGTCAAACATTGGGTCCTTCTCCTTTGGGAAATTTTACGACAAGTGGGATTTTTCCCCAATAAAAAGGTAAAACAACAAAATATGATTTTATGAACCTTGAACAAGGTCTGACGTAATCATTTTATAAAGATCTTTTGATTTTGTTCAAGATTCGAATACTAATTATTATGGAATCTCATTTATTTATTTATTCTGCAAGGCGCATTAAATTGTATAATTACTCATCAAACAACCACTTGCTATGAACTCGGGTGTGAAACTGTTTCATTGTGCAAACATTGGGTCCTTCTTCCTTGGGAAATTCTTAGACACGTGGGAGTTTTCCCACAGTAAAAAGCTAAAACAATAAAATCTGATTATAGAAACTTCTAATAAGGTCTTACGTAATCTTTTTATAAAGTTATTTTCATTTTGTTACAGACTCGAATACTAATTTTATGGAATCCGATTTTTTTATTTATTCTTCAAGGCGCACTGAATTGTAAATTTACACATCAAACAACTACTTGCTATGTACTCGGGAATGAAACTGTTTCATTCTGTAAAACATTGGGTCCTTCTCCCATGGGAAATTCTTTAAAACGTGGAAGTTTTCGCAAAATAAAAAGCTAAAACAATAAAATATGATTATACGAACCTTGAAGAAGGTCTTACGTTATCTTTTTATAAAGATCTTTCGATTTTGTTCCAGATTCGAATAATAATTTTCATGGAATCTGATTTTTTTATTTATTCTGCAAGGCGCATTGAATTGTATAATTACACATCAAACAAACACTTGCTATGATCTCGGGTGTAAAACTGTTTCATTTAGTCAAACATTGGGTCCTTCTCCCTTGGGAAATTCTTCGAATCGTTGGAGTTTTCCCACAATAAAAAGCTAAAACAATAAAATATAATTATACGAACCTTGAAGAAGGTCTTACGTAATCTTTTTATAAAGATCTTTTGATTTTGTTCCACATTCGAATAGTAATTTTATGGAATCCGATTTTTTTATATATTCAGCAAGGCGCATTGAATTGTATAATTACACATCAAACAATTACTTGCTATGAACTCGGGTGTGAAACAGTTTGATTATGCAAACATTTGGTCCTTCTCCCTTGGGAAATTATTCCACACGTGGGAGTTTTCCACAATAAAAAGCTAAAACAATAAAATATGAGTTTATGAACCTTGAACAAGGTCTTAGGTAATCTTTTTATAAAGATCTTTTGATTTTGTTCCAGATTCAAATACTAATTTACATGGAATCCGATTTTTATTTTTATTCTGCAAGGCGCACTGAATTGTATAATTACACATCAAACAACCACTTGCTTTGAACTCGGGTGTGAAACTGTTTCATTCTCTCAAACATTTGTTCCTTCTCCCTTGGGAAATTCTTCGACACGTGGGAGTTTTCCCACAGTTAAAAGCTAAAACAATAAAATATGAGTTTATGAAGTTTGAACAAGGTCTTACGCAAAATTTTATAAAGTTATTTTCATTTTGTTACAGATTCGAATACTAATTTTATGGAGTCCGATTTTTTTATTTATTCTGCAAGGCGCATTGAATTGTATAATTACACATCAAACAACCACTTGCTATGATTTCGGTTGTGAAACTGTTTCATTCTGTCAAACATTGGGTCCTTCTCCCTTGGGAAATTCTTCGACACGTGGGAGTTTTCCCACAATAAAAAGCTAAAACAAAAAAATATGATTATAGGAACTTTTAAGAAGGTCTTACGTAATATTTTTATAAAGATCTTTTGATTTTGTTCCAGATTCGAATACTAATTTTATGGAATCCGATTTTTTTATTTATTCTGCAAGGCGCACTGAATTGTATAATTACACATCAAACAACCACTTGCTATGAACTCGGGTGTGAAACTGTTTCATTGTGTCAAACATTGGGTCCTTCTCCCTTGGGAAATTCTTCGACACGTGGGAGTTATCCCACAATAAAAAGCTAAAATAATAAAATATGTTTATAGGAACTTTTAAGAAGGTCTTACGTAATCTTTTTATAAAGATCTTTTGATTTTGTTCAAGATCCGAATACTAATTATTATGGAATCTCATTTTATTATTTATTCTGCAATGCGTACTGAATTGATAATTACACATCAAACAACCACTTGCTATGAACTCGGGTGTGAAACTGTTTCATTGTGTCAAAGATTGGGTCCTTCTCCCTTGGGAAATTCTTTGACACGTGGGAGTTTTCAAACAATAAAAAGCTAAAACAATAAAATATGATTATACGAACCTTGAAGAAGGTCTTAAGTAATCTTTTTATAAAGATCTTTTGATATTGTTCCAGATTCGAATATTAATTTAATGGAATCCGATTTTTTTATTTATTCTGCAAGGCGCACTGAATTGTATAATTAAACATCCAACAACCACTTGCTATGAACTCGGGTGTGAAACTGTTTCATTGTGTCAAACATTGGGTCCTTCACCCATAGGAAATTCTTCGACACGTGGGAGTTTTCCCACAATAAAAAGCTAAAATAATAAAATATGTTTATAGGAACTTTTAAGAAGGTCTTACGTAATCTTTTTATAAAGATCTTTCGATTTTGTTCCAGATTCGAATACTAATTTTCATGGAATCTGATTTTTTTATTTATTCTGCAAGGCGCATTGAATTGTATAATTACACATCAAACAAACACTTGCTATGATCTCGGGTGTAAAACTGTTTCATTTAGTCAAACATTGGGTCCTTCTCCCTTGGGAAATTCTTCGAATCGTTGGAGTATTCCCACAATAAAAAGCTAAAACAATAAAATATGATTATACGAACCTTGAAGAAGGTCTTACGTAATCTTTTTATAAAGATCTTTTGATTTTGTTCCACATTCGAATAGTAATTTTATGGAATCCGATTTTTTTATATATTCAGCAAGTCGCATTGAATTGTATAATTACACATCAAACAATTACTTGCTATGAACTCGGGTGTGAAACTGTTTCATTCTGTCAAACATTTGGTCCTTCTCCCTTGGGAAATTCTTCCACACGTGGGAGTTTTCCACAATAAAAAGATAAAACAATAAAATATGAGTTTATATACCTTGAACAAGGTCTTAGGTAATCTTTTTATAAAGATCTTTTGATTTTGTTCCAGATTCAAATACTAATTTACATGGAATCCGATTTTTATTTTTATTCTGCAAGGCGCACTGAATTGTATAATTACACATCAAACAACCACTTTCTTTGAACTCGGGTGTGAAACTGTTTCATTCTCTCAAACATTTGTTCCTTCTCCCTTGGGAAATTCTTCGACACGTGGGAGTTTTCCCACAGTTAAAAGCTAAAACAATAAAATATGAGTTTATGAAGTTTGAACAAGGTCTTACGCAAACTTTTTATAAAGTTATTTTCATTTTGTTACAGATTCGAATACTAATTTTATGGAGTCCGATTTTTCTATTTAATCTGCAAGGCGCATTGAATTGTATAATTACACATCAAACAACCACTTGCTATGATTTCGGGTGTGAAACTGTTTCATTCTGTCAAACATTGGGTCCTTCTCCTTTGAGAAATTCTTCGACACGTGGGAGTTTTCCCACAATAAAAAGCTAAAACAAAAAAATATGATTATAGGAACTTTTAAGAAGGTCTTACGTAATCTTTTTATAAAGATCTTTTGATTTTGTTCCAGATTCGAATACTAATTTTATGGAATCCGATTTTTTTATTTATTCTGCAAGGCGCACTGAATTGTATAATTAAACATCCAACAACCACTTGCTATGAACTCGGGTGTGAAACTGTTTCATTGTGTCAAACATTGGGTCCTTCACCCATAGGAATTTCTTCGACACGTGGGAGTTTTCCCACAATAAAAAGCTATAATAATAAAATATGTTTATAGGAACTTTTAAGAAGGTCTTACGTAATCTTTTTATAAAGATCTTTTGATTTTGTTCAAGATCCGAATACTAATTATTATGGAATCTCATTTTATTATTTATTCTTCAAGGCGCACTGAATTGTAAAATTACACATCAAACAACTACTTGCTATGTACTCGGGTATGAAACTGTTTCATTCTGTCAAACATTGGGTCCTTCTCCCATGGGAAATTCTTTGACACGTGGGAGTTTTCGCAAAATAAAAAGCTAAAACAATAAAATATGATTATACGAACCTTGAAGAAGGTCTTACGTAATCTTTTTATAAAGATCTTTCGATTTTGTTCCAGATTCGAATACTAATTTTCATGGAATCTGATTTTTTTATTTATTCTCCAAGGCGCATTGAATTGTATAATTACACATCAAACAAACACTTGCTATGATCTCGGGTGTAAAACTGTTTCATTTAGTCAAACATTGGGTCCTTCTCCCTTGGGAAATTCTTCGAATCGTTGGAGTATTCCCACAATAAAAAGCTAAAACAATAAAATATGATTATACGAACCTTGAAGAAGGTCTTACGTAATCTTTTTATAAAGATCTTTTGATTTTGTTCCACATTCGAATAGTAATTTTATGGAATCCGATTTTTTTATATATTCAGCAAGTCGCATTGAATTGTATAATTACACATCAAACAATTACTTGCTATGAACTCGGGTGTGAAACTGTTTCATTCTGTCAAACATTTGGTCCTTCTCCCTTGGGAAATTCTTCCACACGTGGGAGTTTTCCACAATAAAAAGATAAAACAATAAAATATGAGTTTATGAACCTTGAACAAGGTCTTAGGTAATCTTTTTATAAAGATCTTTTGATTTTGTTCCAGATTCAAATAGTAATTTACATGGAATCCGATTTTTATTTTTATTCTGCAAGGCGCACTGAATTGTATAATTACACATCAAACAACCACTTTCTTTGAACTCGGGTGTGAAACTGTTTCATTCTCTCAAACATTTGTTCCTTCTCCCTTGGGAAATTCTTCGACACGTGGGAGTTTTCCCACAGTTAAAAGCTAAAACAATAAAATATGAGTTTATGAAGTTTGAACAAGGTCTTACGCAAACTTTTTATAAAGTTATTTTCATTTTGTTACAGATTCGAATACTAATTTTATGGAGTCCGATTTTTTTATTTATTCTGCAAGGCGCATTGAATTGTATAATTACACATCAAATAACCACTTGCTATGAACTCGGGTGTGAAACTGTTTCATTCTGTCAAGCATTGGGTCCTTCTCCCTTGGGAAATTCTTCGACACGTGGGAGTTTTCCCACAGTAAAAAGCTAAAACAAAAAAATATGATTATAGGAACTTTTAGGAAGGTCTTACGTAATGTTTTTATAAAGATCTTCTGATTTTGTTCCAGATTCGAATACTAATTTTATGGAATCCGATTTTTTTATTTATTCTGCAAGGCGCACTGAATTGTATTATTACACATCAAACAACCACTTGCTATGAACTCGGGTGTGAAGCTGTTTCATTCAGTCAAACATTGGGTCCTTCTCCCTTGGGAAATTCTTCGACAAGTGGGAGTTTTCCCACAATAAAAAGCTAAAATAATAAAATATGTTTATAGGAACTTTTAAGAAGGTCTTACGTAATCATTTTATAAAAATCTTTTGATTTTGTTCAAGATCCGAATACTAATTATTATGGAATCTCATTTTATTATTTATTCTGCAAGGCGTACTGAATTGTATAATTACACATCAAACAACCACTTGCTATGAACTCGGGTGTGAAACTGTTTCATTGTGTCAAACATTGGGTCCTTCTCCCTTGGGAAATTCTTTGACACGTGGGAGTTTTCCAACAATAAAAAGCTAAAACAATAAAATATGATTATACGAACCTTGAAGAAGGTCTTACGTAATCTTTTTATAAAGATCTTTTGATATTGTTCCAGATTCGAATATTAATTTTATGGAATCCGATTTTTTTATTTATTCTGCAAGGCGCAGTAAATTGTATAATTACACATCAAACAAACACTTGCTATGATCTCGGGTGTGAAACTGTTTCATTTAGTCAAACATTGGGTCCTTCTCCCTTGGGAAATTCTTCGAATCGTTGGAGTATTCCCACAATAAAAAGCTAAAACAATAAAATATGATTATACCAACCTTGAAGAAGGTCTTACGTAATCTTTTTATAAAGATCTTTTGATTTTGTTCCACATTCGAATAGTAATTTTATGGAATCCGATTTTTTTATATATTCAGCAAGTCGCATTGAATTGTATAATTACACATCAAACAACCACTTGCTATGAACTCGGGTGTGAAACTGTTTATTGTGTCAAACATTGGGTCCTTCTCCCTTGGGAAATTCTTTGACACGTGGGAGTTTTCCCACAATAAAAAGCTAAAACAATAAAATATGATTATACGAACCTTGAAGAAGGTCTTACGTAATCTTTTTATAAAGGTCTTTTGATATTGTTCCAGATTCGAATATTAATTTAATGGAATCCGATTTTTTTATTTATTCTGCAAGGCGCACTGAATTGTATAATTAAACATCCAACAACCACTTGCTATGAACTCGGGTGTGAAACTGTTTCATTGTGTCAAACATTGGGTCCTTCATCCATAGGAAATTCTTCGACACGTGGGAGTTTTCCCACAATAAAAAGCTAAAATAATAAAATATGTTTATAGGAACTTTTAAGAAGGTCTTACGTAATCTTTTTATAAAGATCTTCTGATTTTGTTCAAGATCCGAATACTAATTATTATGGAATCTCATTTTATTATTTATTCTTCAAGGCGCACTGAATTGTAAAATTACACATCAAACAACCACTTGCTATGTACTCGGGTATGAAACTGTTTCATTCTGTTCTGTATTCTGTTCATTGTGTGTAACATTGGATCCTTCTCCCTTGGGAAATTCTCCGACACGTGGAAGTTTACCCACAATAAAATGCTAAAACAACAAATAATGGTTTTATGAACCTTGAACAAGGTCTTACGTAATCTTTTTATAAAGATCTTATGATTTTGTTCAAGATTCAAATACTAATTATTATGGAATAAGATTTATTTATTTATTCTGCAAGGCACGTTGAATTGTATAATTACATATCAAACAACTACTTGCTATGAACTCGGGTGTGAAACTGTTCATTGTGTGACATTGGGTCCTTCTCACTTGGGAAATTCTTCGTCACGTGGGAGTTTTCCCACAGTAAAAAGCTAAAACAACAAAATATGATTTTATGAACCTTGAACAAGGTCTGACGTAATCATTTTATAAAGATCTTTTGATTTTGTTCAAGATTCGAATACTAATTATTATGGAATCTCATTTTATTATTTATTCTGCAAGGCGCATTAAATTGTATAATAACTCATCAAACAACCACTTGCTATGAACTCGGGTGTGAAACTGTTTCACTGTGTGAAACATTGGGTCCTTCTCCCATGGGAAATTCTTTGACACGTGGGAGTTTTCGCAAAATAAAAAGCTAAAACAATAAAATATGATTATACGAACCTTGATGAAGGTCTTACGTAATCTTTTTATAAAGATCTTTCGATTTTGTTCCAGATTCGAATACTAATTTTCATGGAATCTGATTTTTTTATTTATTCTGCAAGGCGCATTGAATTGTATAATTACACATCAAACAAACACTTGCTATGATCTCGGGTGTAAAACTGTTTCATTCTCTCAAACATTGGGTCCTTCTCCCTTGGGAAATTCTTTGACACGTGGGAGTTTTCCCACAGTAAAAAGCTAAAACAATAAAATATGATTATACGAAACTTGAAGAAGGTCTTACGTAATCTTTTTATAAAGATCTTTTGATATTGTTCCAGATTCGAATATTAATTTAATGGAATCCGATTTTTTTATTTATTCTGCAAGGCGCACTGAATTGTATAATTAAACATCCAACAACCACTTGCTATGAACTCGGGTGTGAAACTGTTTCATTGTGTCAAACATTGGGTCCTTCATCCATAGGAAATTCTTCGACACGTGGGAGTTTTCCCACAATAAAAAGCTAAAATAATAAAATATGTTTATAGGAACTTTTAAGAAGGTCTTACGTAATCTTTTTATAAAGATCTTCTGATTTTGTTCAAGATCCGAATACTAATTATTATGGAATCTCATTTTATTATTTATTCTTCAAGGCGCACTGAATTGTAAAATTACACATCAAACAACCACTTGCTATGTACTCGGGTATGAAACTGTTTCATTCTGTTCTGTATTCTGTTCATTGTGTGTAACATTGGATCCTTCTCCCTTGGGAAATTCTCCGACACGTGGAAGTTTACCCACAGTAAAATGCTAAAACAACAAATAATGGTTTTATGAACCTTGAACAAGGTCTTACGTAATCTTTTTATAAAGATCTTATGATTTTGTTCAAGATTCAAATACTAATTATTATGGAATAAGATTTATTTATTTATTCTGCAAGGCACGTTGAATTGTATAATTACATATCAAACAACTACTTGCTATGAACTCGGGTGTGTAACTGTTCATTGTGTGACATTGGGTCCTTCTCACTTGGGAAATTCTTCGTCACGTGGGAGTTTTCCCACAGTAAAAAGCTAAAACAACAAAATATGATTTTATGAACCTTGAACAAGGTCTGACGTAATCATTTTATAAAGATCTTTTGATTTTGTTCAAGATTCGAATACTAATTATTATGGAATCTCATTTTATTATTTATTCTGCAAGGCGCATTAAATTGTATAATTACTCATCAAACAACCACTTGCTATGAACTCGGGTGTGAAACTGTTTCACTGTGTGAAACATTGGGTCCTTCTCCCATGGGAAATTCTTTGACACGTGGGAGTTTTCGCAAAATAAAAAGCTAAAACAATAAAATATGATTATACGAACCTTGAAGAAGGTCTTACGTAATCTTTTTATAAAGATCTTTCGATTTTGTTCCAGATTCGAATACTAATTTTCATGGAATCTGATTTTTTTATTTATTCTGCAAGGCGCATTGAATTGTATAATTACACATCAAACAAACACTTGCTATGATCTCGGGTGTAAAACTGTTTCATTCTCTCAAACATTGGGTCCTTCTCCCTTGGGAAATTCTTCGAATCGTTGGAGTATTCCCACAATAAAAAGCTAAAACAATAAAATATGATTATACGAACCTTGAAGAAGGTCTTACGTAATCTTTTTATAAAGATCTTTTGATTTTGTTCCACATTCGAATAGTAATTTTATGGAATCTCATTTTATTATTTATTCTGCAAGGCGCATTAAATTGTATAATTACACATCAAACAACCACTTGCTATGAACTCGGGTGTAAAACTGTTTCATTCAGTCACATATTGGGTCCTTCTCCCTTGGGAAAATCTTCGACACTTGGGATTTTCCCACAATAAATAGCTAAACCAATAAAACATGATTTTATGAACCTTGAACAAGAACTTACGTAATCTTATTATAAGGATCTTCTGATTTTGATCCAGATTCGAATACTAATTTTCATGGAATCCGATTTTTATATTTATTCTACTAGGCGCACTGAATTGTATAATTAAACATCCAAAAACCACTTGCTATGAACTCGGGTGTGAAACTGTTTCCTTGTGTCAAACATTGGGTCCTTCACCCTTAGGAAATTCTTCGACACGTGGGAGTTTTCCCACAGTAAAAAGCAAAAACAATAAAATATGAGTTTATGAACCTTGAACAAGGTCTTACGTAATCTTTTTATAAAGATCTTTTGATTTTGTCCCAGATTCAAATACTAATTTACATGGAATCCGATTTTTATTTTTATTCTGCTAGGCGCACTGAATTGTATAATTACACATCAAACAACCACTTGCTTTGAACTCGGGTGTGAAACTGTTTCATTCTCTCAAACATTTGTTCCTTCTCCCTTGGGAAATTCTTCGACACGTGGGAGTTTTTCCACAGTTAAAAGCTAAAACAATAAAATATGAGTTTATGAACTTTGAACAAGGTCTTACGTAAACTTTTTATAAAGTTATTTTCATTTTGTTACAGATTCGAATACTAATTTTATGGAGTCCGATTTTTTTATTTATTCTGCAAGGCGCACTGAATTGTATAATTACACGTCAAACAACCACTTGCTATGAACTCGGGTGTGAAACTGTTTCATTGTGTCAAACTTTGGGTACTTCTCCCTTTGGAAATTCTTTGACACGTGGGAGTTATCCCACAGTAAAATGCTAAAACAATAAAATAAGATTATACGAACCTTGAAGAAGGTCTTACGTAATTTTTTTATAAAAATCTTTTGATTTTGTCATGATTCGATTTACTAATTATTATGGAAAATGATTTTTTTATTTATTCTGCAAGGCGCAATGAATTGTATAATTACACTTTAAACAGCCATTTGCTATGAACTCGGGTGTGAAACTGTTCATTGTGTGTAACAATAGATCCTTCTCCCTTGGGAAATTCTCCGACACGTGGAAGTTTACCCACAATAAAAAGCTAAAACAACAAATAATGGTTTTATGAACCTTGAACAAGGTCTTACGTAATCTTTTTATAAAGATCTTATGATTTTGTTCAAGATTCAAATACTAATTATTATGGAATAAGATTTATTTATTTATTCTTCAAGGCACATTGAATTGTATAATTTCATATCAAACAACTACTTGCTATGAACTCGGGTGTGAAACTGTTCATTGTGTGACATTGGGTCCTTCTCACTTGGAAAATTCTTCGACACGTGGGAGTTTTCCCACAATAAAAAGCTAAAACAATAAAATATGAGTTTATGAACTTTGAACAAGGTCTTACGTAATCTTTTTATAAAGATCTTTTGATTTTGTTCCCGGTTCGAATACTAATTTTCATGGAATCCGATTTTTTTTACTTATTTAGCAAGCTGCACTGAATTGTAGAATTAAACATTAAACAACCACTTGCTATGAACTCGGGTGTGAAACTGTTTCATTGTGTCAAAGATTGGGTCCTTCTCCTTTGGGAAATTCTTCGTCACGTGGGAGTTTTCCCACAGTAAAAAGCTAAAACAACAAAATATGATTTTATGAACCTTGAACAAGGTCTGACGTAATCATTTTATAAAGATCTTTTGATTTTGTTCAAGATTCGAATACTAATTATTATGGAATCTCATTTATTTATATATTCTGCAAGGTGCATTAAATTGTATAATTACTCATCAAACAACCACTTGCTATGAACTCGGGTGTGAAACTGTTTCATTTTGCAAACATTGGGTCCTTCTTCCTTGGGAAATTCTTAGACACGTGGGAGTTTTCCCACAGTAAAAAGCTAAAACAATAAAATCTGATTATAGAAAATTCTAAGAAGGTCTTACGTAATCTTTTTATAAAGTTATTTTCATTTTGTTACAGACTCGAATACTAATTTTATGGAATCCGATTTTTTTATTTATTCTGCAAGGCGCACTGAATTGTATAATTACACATCAAACAACTACTTGCTATGTACTCGGGTATGAAACTGTTTCATTCTGTCAAACATTGGGTCCTTCTCCCATGGGAAATTCTTGGACACGTGGGAGTTTTCCCACAATAAAAAGCTAAAACATTAAAATATGATTATAGGAACTTTTAAGAAGGTCTTACGTAATCTTTTTATAAAGTTATTTTGATTTTGTTACAGATTCGAATACAAATTTTATGATATCCGATTTTTTATTTATACTGCAAGGCGCACTGAATTTTA
This sequence comes from Tanypteryx hageni, assembly GCA_028673005.1. Lineage (NCBI taxonomy): Eukaryota > Metazoa > Arthropoda > Insecta > Odonata > Petaluridae > Tanypteryx > Tanypteryx hageni. The sequence goes on from CM054120.1 coordinate 88,814,835, forward strand.
TAATTACACATCAAACAACCACTTGCTATGAACTAGGGGGTGAAACTGAATCATTCAGTCAAACATTGGGTCCTTCTCCCTTGGGAAATTCTTCGACACTTGGGATTTTCCCACATTAAAAAGCTAAAACAATAAAATATTATTATTAGAACGTTGAAGAAGGTCTTACGTAATCATTTTATAAAGATCTTTTGATTTTGTTCCAGAGTCGAATACTACTTTTTATGGAATCCGATTTCTTTATTTATTCTGCAAGGCGCACTGAATTGTATAATTACACATCAAACAACCACTTGCTATGAATTTGGGTGTGAAACTGTTTCATTCTGTCACATATTGTGTCCTTCTCCCTTGGGAAATTCTTCGACATTTGGGATTTTCCCACAATTAATAGCTAAAACAATAAAACATGATTTTATGAACCTTGAACAAGAACTTACGTAATCTTATTATAAAGATCTTTTGATTTTGTTCCAGATTCAAATACTAAGTTTCATGGAATCCGATTTTTATATTTATTCTGCAAGGCGCACTGAATTTTATAAATACACATCAAACAACCACTTACTATGAATTCGGTTGTGAAACTGTTTCACTGTGTCAAAATTTGGGTACTTCTCCCTTTGGTAATTCTTTGACACGTGGGAGTTTTCCCACAGTAAAAAGCTAAAACAATAAAATAAGATTATACGAACCTTGAAGAAGGTCTTACGTAATCTTTTTATAAAAATCTTTTGATTTTGTTCATGATTCAAATACTAATTATTATGGAAAATGATTTTTTTACTTATTCTGCAAGGCGCATTGAATTGTATAATTACACTTTAAACAGCCATTTGCTATGAACTCGGGTGTGAAACTGTTCATTGTGTGTAACATTGGATCCTTCTCCCTTGGGAAATTCTCCGACACGTGGAAGTTTTCCCACATTAAAAAGCTAAAACAAAAAATATGTTTTTATGAACCTTGAACAAGGTCTTACGTAATCTTTTTATATAGATCTTATGATTTTGTTCAAGATTCGAATACTAATTATTATGGAATAAGATTTACTTATTTATTCAGCAAGGCACATTGAATTGTATAATTACATATCAAACAACTACTTGCTATGAACTCGGGTGTGAAACTTTTCATTGTGTGTAACATTGGGTCCTTCTCACTTGGGAAATTATTCGACACGTGGGAGTTTTCCCACAATAAAAAGCTAAAACAATAAAATATGAGTTTATGAACTTTGAACAAGGTCTTACGTAATGTTTTTATAAAGATCTTTTGATTTTGTTCCAGGTTCGAATACTTATTTTCATGGAATCCGATTTTTTTACATATTTAGCAAGGTGCACTGAATTGTAGAATTACACATTAAACAACCACTTGCTATGAACTCGGGTGTGAAACTGTTTCATTGTGTCAAACATTGGGTCCTTCTCCTTTGGGAAATTCTTCGTCACGTGGGAGTTTTCCCACAGTAAAAAGCTAAAACAACAAAATATGATTTTATGAACCTTGAACAAGGTCTGACGTAATCATTTTATAAAGATCTTTTGATTTTGTTCAAGATTCGAATACTAATTATTATGGAATCTCATTTTATTATTTATTCTGCAAGGCGCATTAAATTGTATTATTACTCATCAAACAACCACTTGCTATGAACTCGGGTGTGAAACTGTTTCATTGTGCAAACATTGGGTCCTTCTTCCTTGGGAAATTCTTAGACACGTGGGAGTTTTCCCACAATAAAAAGCTAAAACAATAAAATATGAGTTTATGAACTTTTAAGAAGGTCTTACGTAATCTTTTTATAAAGTTATTTTCATTTTGTTACAGATTCGAATACAAATTTTATTGAGTCCGATTTTTTTATTTATTCTGCAAGGCGCACTGAATTGTATAATTACACATCAAACAACCACTTGCTATGAACTCGGGTGTGAAACTGTTCATTGTGTGTAACATTGGGTCCTTCTCCCTTGGGAAATTCTTCGACACGTGGGAGTTTTCCCACAATAAAAAGCTAAATCAATAAAATATTATTTTATGAACCTTGAACAAGGTCTTACGTAATATTTTTATAAAGATCTTTTGATTTTGTTCAAGATTCGAATACTAATTATTATGGAATATGATTTATTTATTTATTCTGCAAGGCGCATTGAATTGTATAATTAAACATCAAACAACTACTTGCTATGTACTCGGGTATGAAACTGTTTCATTCTGTCAAACATTGGGCCCTTCTCCCATGGGAAATTCTTTGACACGTGGGAGTTTTCGCAAAATAAAAAGCTAAAACAATAAAATATGATTATACGAACCTTGAAGAAGGTCTTACGTAATCTTTTTATAAAGATCTTTCGATTTTGTTCCAGATTCGAATACTAATTTTCATGGAATCTGATTTTTTTTTATTCTGCAAGGCGCATTGAATTGTATAATTACACATATAACAAACACTTGCTATGATCTCGGGTGTAAAACTGTTTCATTCAGTCAAACATTGGGTCCTTCTCCCTTGGGAAATTCATCGACACGTGGGAGTTTTCCCACAATAAAAAGCTAAAACAATAAAATATGATTATAGGAACTTTTAAGAAGGTCTTACGTAATATTTTTATAAAGTTATTTTGATTTTGTTACAGATTCGAATACTAATTTTCATGGAATCCGATTTTTATATTTATTCTGCTAGGCGCACTGAATTGTATAATTAAACATCCAACAACCACTTGCTATGGACTCGGGTGTGAAACTGTTTCATTGTTTCAAACATTGGGTCCTTCACCCATAGGAAATTCTTCGACACGTGGGAGTTTTCCCACAGTAAAAAGCAAAAACAATAAAATATGAGTTTATGAACCTTGAACAAGGTCTTACGTAATCTTTTTATAAAGATCTTTTGATTTTGTTCCAGATTCAAATACTAATTTTCATGGAATCCGATTTTTATATTTATTCTGCATGGCGCACTGAATTGTATAATTACACATCCAACAACCACTTGCTATGAACTCGGGTGTGAAACTGTTTCATTCTCTCAAACATTGGGTCCTTCTCCCTTGGGAAATTCTTCGACACGTGGGAGTTTTCCCACAGTAAAAAGCAAAAACAATAAAATATGAGTTTATGAACTTTGAACAAGGTCTTACGTAATCTTTTTATAAAGTTATTTCCATTTTGTTACAGATTCCAATACTAATTTTATGAAGTCCGATTTTTTTATTTTTTCTGCAAGGCGCATTGAGTTGTATAATTACACATCAAACAACCACTTCCTATGAACTCGGGTGTGAAACTGTTTCATTGTGTCAAACATTGGGTCCTTCTCTCTTGGGAAATTCTTCATCATGTGGGAGTTTTCCCACAGTAAAAAGAAAAAACAATAATATATGAGTTTATGAACCTTGAACAAGGTCTTACGTAATCTTTTTATAAAGATCTTTTGATTTTGTTCCAGATTCGAATACTAATTTTCATGGAATCCGATTTTTTAATTTTTTCTGCAAGGCACATTGAATTGTATAATTAAACATCAAACAACTACTTGCTATGTACTCGGGTATGAAACTGTTTCATTCTGTCAAACATTGGGTCCTTCTCCCATGGGAAATTCTTTGACACGTGGGAGTTTTCGCAAAATAAAAAGCTAAAACAATAAAATATGATTATACGAACCTTGAAGAAGGTCTTACGTAATCTTTTTATAAAGATCTTTCGATTTTGTTCCAGATTCGAATACTAATTTTCATGGAATCTGATTTATTTATTTATTCAGCAAGTCGCATTGAATTGTATAATTACACATATAACAAACACTTGCTATGATCTCGGGTGTAAAACTGTTTCATTCAGTCAAACATTGGGTCCTTCTCCCTTGGGAAATTCATCGACACGTGGGAGTTTTCCCACAATAAAAAGCTAAAACAATAAAATATGATTATAGGAACTTTTAAGAAGGTCTTACGTAATATTTTTATAAAGTTATTTTGATTTTGTTACAGATTCGAATACTAATTTTATGATATCCGATTTTTTATTTATACTGCAAGGCGCACTGAATTGTATAATTACACATCAAACAACCACTTACTATGAACTCGGGTGTAAAACTGTTTCATTCAGTCAAACATTGTGTCCTTCTCCCTTGGGAAATTCTTCGACACTTGGGATTTTCCCACATTAAAAAGCTAAAACAATAAAATATGATTATACGAACCTTGAAGAAGGTCTTACGTAATCATTTTATAAAGATCTTTTGATTTTGTTCCAGATTCGAATACTAATTTTCATGGAATCCGATTTCTTTATTTATTCTGCAAGGCGCACTGAATTGTATAATTACACATCAAACAACCCCTTGCTATGAACTTGGGTGTGAAACTGATTCATTCTGTCACATATTGGGTCCTTCTCCCTTGGGAAATTCTTCGACACTTGGGATTTTCCCACAATAAATAACTAAAACAATAAAACATGATTTTATGAACCTTGAACAAGGTCGTACGTAATCTTTTTATAAAGATCTTTTGATTTTGTTCCAGAATCGAATACAAATTTTCATAGAATCCAATTTTTTTATTTATTCTGCAAGGCGCACTGAATTGTATAATTACACATCAAACAACCACTTCCTATGAACTCGGGTGTGAAACTGTTTCCTTGTGTCAAACATTGGGTCCTTCTCCCTTGGGAAATTATTCTACACGTGGGAGTTTTCCCACAGTAAAAAGCTAAAACAATAAAATATGATTTTACGAACCTTGAACAAGGTCTTACGCAATATTTTTATAAAGATCTTTTGATTTTGATCAAGATTCGAATACTAATTTTCATGGAATATGATTTTTTTATTTATTCTGCAAGGCGCATTGAATTGTATAATTACACATCAAGCAACCACTTCCTATGAACTCGGGTGTGAAACTGTTTCATTTTGTAAAACATTGGGTCCTTCTCCCTTGGGAAATTCTTCATCATGTGGGAGTTTTCCCACAATAAAAAGCTAAAACAACAATATATGATTTTATGAACCTTGAACAAGGTCTTACGTAATCTTTTTATAAAGATCTTATGATTTTGTTCAAGATTCGAATACTAATTATTATGCAATAAGATTTATTTATTTATTCTGCAAGGCACATTGAATTGTATAATTACATATCAAACAACTACTTGCTATGAACTCGGGTGTGAAACCGTTCATTGTGTGTAACATTGGGTCCTTCTCACTTGGGAAATTATTCGACACGTGGGAGTTTTCCCACAATAAAAAGCTAAAACAATAAAATATGAGTTTATGAACTTTGAACAAGGTCTTACGTAATCTTTTTTTAAAGATCTTTTGATTTTGTTCCAGGTTCGAATACTAATTTTCATGGAATCCGATTTTTTTTACTTATTTAGCAAGGTGCACTGAATTGTAGAATTACACATTAAACAACCACTTGCTATGAACTCGGGTGTGAAACTGTTTCATTGTGTCAAAAATTAGGTCCTTCTCCTTTGGGAAATTCTTAGACACGTGGGAGTTTTCCCATAATAAAAAGCTAAAACAGTAAAATCTGATTATAGAGACTTTTAAGAAGGCCTTACGTAATCTTTTTATAAAGTTATTTTCATTTTGTTACAGACTCGAATACTAATTTTATGGAATCCGATTTTTTTATTTATTCTGCAAGGCGCACTGAATTGTATAATTACACATCAAACAACCATTTGCTACTAACTCGGGTGTGAAACTGTTCATTGTGTGTAACATTGGGTCCTTCTCCCTTGGGAAATTCTTCGACACGTGGGAGTTTTCCCACAATAAAAAGCTAAAACAACAAAATATGATTTTATGAACCTTGAAAGAGGTCTTACGTAATCTTTTTATAAAGATCTTTTGATTTTGTTCCAGATTCGAATACTAATTTTATGGAATCCGATTTTTTTATTTATTCTGCAAGGCGCACTGAATTGTATAATTACACATCAAACAACCATTTGCTACTAACTCGGGTGTGAAACTGTTCATTCCGTCACACATTGGGTCCTTCTCCCTTGGGAAATTCTTCGACACTTGGGATTTTCCCACAATAAATAGCTAAAACAATAAAACATGATTTTATGAACTTAGAACAAGATCTTACGTAATCTTATTATGAAAATCTTTTGATTTTGTTCCAGATTCGAATACTAATTTTCATGGAATCCGATTTTTATATTTATTCTGTAAGGCGCACTGAATTGTATAATTAAACCTCCAACAACCACTTTCTATGAACTCGGGTGTGAAACTGTTTCATTCTTTCAAACATTGGGTCCTTCACCCTTAGGAAATTCTTCGACACGTGGGAGTTTTCCCACAGTAAAAAGAAAAAACAATAATATATGAGTTTATGAACTTTGTCCAAGTTCTTACGTAATGTTTTTATAAAGAACTTTTGATTTTGTTCCAGATTCGAATACTAATTTTCATGGAATCTGATTTTTTTATTTATTTTGCAAGGCGCACTGAATTGTAGAATTACACATCAAACAACCACTTGCTATGACCTCGGGTGTGAAACTGTTTCATTGTGCAAACATTGGGACCATCTCCCTTGGAAAATTCTTCGAAACGTGGGAGTTTTCCCACAATAAAAAGCTAAGACAATAAAATATGAGTTTATGAACTTTGAACAAGGTCTTACGTAATCTTTTTATAAAGATCTTTTGATTTTGTTACAGATTCGAATACTAATTTTCATGGAATCTGATTTTTTATTTATTTTGCACGGCGCACTGAATTGTAGAATTACACATCAAACAACCACTTGCTATGACCTCGGGTGTGAAACTGTTTCATTGTGCAAACATTGGGTCCTTCTCCCTTGGGAAATTCTTCGACACGTGGGAGTTTTCCCACAGTAAACAGGTAAAACAATAAAATATGAGTTTATGAACCTTGAACAAGGTCTTACGTAATCATTTTATAAAGATCTTATGATTTTGTTCAAGATTCGAATACTAAATATTATAGAATATGAATTATTTATTTAATCTGCAAGGCGCATTGAATTGAATAATTACACATCAAACAACTACTTGCTATGAACTCGGGTGTGAAACTGTTTCATTCTGTCAAACATTGGGTCCTTCTCCCATGGGAAATTCTTTTACACGTGGGAGTTTTCGCAAAAAAAAAAGCTAAAACAATAAATTATGATTATACGAACCTTGAAGATGGTCTTACGTAATCTTTTTATAAATATCTTTCGATTTTGTTCCAGATTCGAATACTAATTTTCATGGAATCTGATTTTTTTATTTATTCTGCAAGGCGCATTGAATTGTATAATTACACATCAAACAAACACTTGCTATGATCTCGGGTGTAAAACTGTTTCATTTAGTCAAACATTGGGTCCTTCTCCCTTGGGAAATTCTTCGAATCGTTGGAGTTTTCCCACAGTAAAAAGCTAAAACAATAAAATATGATTATACGAACCTTAAAGAAGGTCTTACGTAATCTTTTTATAAAGATCTTTTGATTTTGTTCCACATTCGAATAGTAATTTTATGGAATCCGATTTTTTTATATATTCAGCAAGGCGCATTGAATTGTATAATTACACATCAAACAATTACTTGCTATGAACTCGGGTGTGAAACTGTTTCATTATGCAAACATTGGGTCCTTCTCCCTTGGGAAATTCTTCCACACGTGGGAGTTTTCCACAATAAAAAGCTAAAACAATAAAATATGAGTTTATGAATCTTGAACAAGGTCTTAGGTAATCTTTTTATAAAGATCTTTTGATTTTGTTCGAGATTCAAATACTAATTTACATGGAATCCGATTTTTATTTTTATTCTTTTTATAATTACACATCAAACAACCACTTGCTTTGAACTCGGGTGTGAAACTGTTTCATTCTCTCAAACATTTGTTCCTTTTCCCTTGGGAAATACTTCGACACGTGGGAGTTTTCCCAGAGTTAAAAGCTAAAACAATAAAATATGAGTTTATGAAGTTTGAACAAGGTCTTACACAAACTTTTTATAAAGTTATTTTCATTTTATTACAGATTCGAATACTAATTTTATGGTGTCCGATTTTTTTATTTATTCTGCAAGGCGTACTGAATTGTATAATTACACATCAAACAACCACTTGCTATGAACTCGGGTGTGAAACTGTTTCATTGTGTCAAAGTTTGGGTACTTCTCCCTTTGGAAATTCTTTGACACGTGGGAGTTTTCTCACAGTAAAAAGCTAAAACAATAAAATAAGATTATACGAACCTTGAAGAAGGTCTTACGTAATCTTTTTATAAAAATCTTTTGATTTTGTTCGTGATTCGATTTACTAATTATTATGGAAAATGATTTTTTTATTTATTCTGCAAGGCTCATTGAATTGTATAATTACACTTCAAACAGCCATTTGCTATGAACTCGGGTGTGAAACTGTTCATTGTGTGTAACATTGGATCCTTCTCCCTTGGGAAATTCTCCGACACGTGGAAGTTTACCCACAATAAAAAGCTAAAACAACAAATAATGGTTTTATGAACCTTGAACAAGGTCTTACGTAATCTTTTTATAAAGATCTTATGATTTTGTTCAAGATTCAAATACTAATTATTATGGAATAAGATTGATTGATTTATTCTGCAAGGCACATTGAATTGTATAAATACATATCAAACAACTACTTGCTATGAACTCGGGTGTGAAACTGTTCATTGTGTGACATTGGGTCCTTCTCACTTGGGAAATTCTTCGACACCTGTGAGTTTTCCCACAATAAAAAGCTAAAACAATAAAATATGATTTTATGAACTTTGAACAAGGTCTTACGCAAACTTTTTATAAAGTTATTTTCGTTTTGTTACAGATTCGAATACTAATTTTATGGAGTCCGATTTTTTTATTTATTCTGCAAGGCGCACTGAATTGTATAATTACACATCAAACAACCACTTGCTATGAACTCGTGTGTGAAACTGTTTGCTTGTGTCAAACATTGTGTCCTACTCCCTTTAGATATTATTCTACACGTGGTAGTTTTCCCATAGTAAAAAGCTAAAACAATAATATATGATTTTATGAACCTTGAACAAAGTCTGACGTAATCATTTTATAAAGACCTTTTGATTTTGTTCAAGATTCGAATACTAATTATTATGGAATCTCATTTATTTATTTATTCTGCAAGGCGCACTGAATTGTATAATTACACATCAAACAACTACTTGCTATGTACTCGGGTATGAAACTGTTTCATTCTGTCAAACATTGGGTCCTTCTCCCATGGGAAATTCTTGGACACGTGGGAGTTTTCCCACAATAAAAAGCTAAAACATTAAAATATGATTATAGGAACTTTTAAGAAGGTCTTACGTAATCTTTTTATAAAGTTATTTTGATTTTGTTACAGATTCGAATACAAATTTTATGATATCCGATTTTTTATTTATACTGCAAGGCGCACTGAATTTTATAATTACACATCAAACAACCACTTGCTATGAACTAGGGGGTGAAACTGAATCATTCAGTCAAACATTGGGTCCTTCTCCCTTGGGAAATTCTTCGACACTTGGGATTTTCCCACATTAAAAAGCTAAAACAATAAAATATTATTATTAGAACGTTGAAGAAGGTCTTACGTAATCATTTTATAAAGATCTTTTGATTTTGTTCCAGAGTCGAATACTACTTTTTATGGAATCCGATTTCTTTATTTATTCTGCAAGGCGCACTGAATTGTATAATTACACATCAAACAACCACTTGCTATGAATTTGGGTGTGAAACTGTTTCATTCTGTCACATATTGTGTCCTTCTCCCTTGGGAAATTCTTCGACATTTGGGATTTTCCCACAATTAATAGCTAAAACAATAAAACATGATTTTATGAACCTTGAACAAGAACTTACGTAATCTTATTATAAAGATCTTTTGATTTTGTTCCAGATTCAAATACTAAGTTTCATGGAATCCGATTTTTATATTTATTCTGCAAGGCGCACTGAATTTTATAAATACACATCAAACAACCACTTACTATGAATTCGGTTGTGAAACTGTTTCACTGTGTCAAAATTTGGGTACTTCTCCCTTTGGTAATTCTTTGACACGTGGGAGTTTTCCCACAGTAAAAAGCTAAAACAATAAAATAAGATTATACGAACCTTGAAGAAGGTCTTACGTAATCTTTTTATAAAAATCTTTTGATTTTGTTCATGATTCAAATACTAATTATTATGGAAAATGATTTTTTTACTTATTCTGCAAGGCGCATTGAATTGTATAATTACACTTTAAACAGCCATTTGCTATGAACTCGGGTGTGAAACTGTTCATTGTGTGTAACATTGGATCCTTCTCCCTTGGGAAATTCTCCGACACGTGGAAGTTTTCCCACATTAAAAAGCTAAAACAAAAAATATGTTTTTATGAACCTTGAACAAGGTCTTACGTAATCTTTTTATATAGATCTTATGATTTTGTTCAAGATTCGAATACTAATTATTATGGAATAAGATTTACTTATTTATTCAGCAAGGCACATTGAATTGTATAATTACATATCAAACAACTACTTGCTATGAACTCGGGTGTGAAACTTTTCATTGTGTGTAACATTGGGTCCTTCTCACTTGGGAAATTATTCGACACGTGGGAGTTTTCCCACAATAAAAAGCTAAAACAATAAAATATGAGTTTATGAACTTTGAACAAGGTCTTACGTAATGTTTTTATAAAGATCTTTTGATTTTGTTCCAGGTTCGAATACTTATTTTCATGGAATCCGATTTTTTTACATATTTAGCAAGGTGCACTGAATTGTAGAATTACACATTAAACAACCACTTGCTATGAACTCGGGTGTGAAACTGTTTCATTGTGTCAAACATTGGGTCCTTCTCCTTTGGGAAATTCTTCGTCACGTGGGAGTTTTCCCACAGTAAAAAGCTAAAACAACAAAATATGATTTTATGAACCTTGAACAAGGTCTGACGTAATCATTTTATAAAGATCTTTTGATTTTGTTCAAGATTCGAATACTAATTATTATGGAATCTCATTTTATTATTTATTCTGCAAGGCGCATTAAATTGTATTATTACTCATCAAACAACCACTTGCTATGAACTCGGGTGTGAAACTGTTTCATTGTGCAAACATTGGGTCCTTCTTCCTTGGGAAATTCTTAGACACGTGGGAGTTTTCCCACAATAAAAAGCTAAAACAATAAAATATGAGTTTATGAACTTTTAAGAAGGTCTTACGTAATCTTTTTATAAAGTTATTTTCATTTTGTTACAGATTCGAATACAAATTTTATTGAGTCCGATTTTTTTATTTATTCTGCAAGGCGCACTGAATTGTATAATTACACATCAAACAACCACTTGCTATGAACTCGGGTGTGAAACTGTTCATTGTGTGTAACATTGGGTCCTTCTCCCTTGGGAAATTCTTCGACACGTGGGAGTTTTCCCACAATAAAAAGCTAAATCAATAAAATATTATTTTATGAACCTTGAACAAGGTCTTACGTAATATTTTTATAAAGATCTTTTGATTTTGTTCAAGATTCGAATACTAATTATTATGGAATATGATTTATTTATTTATTCTGCAAGGCGCATTGAATTGTATAATTAAACATCAAACAACTACTTGCTATGTACTCGGGTATGAAACTGTTTCATTCTGTCAAACATTGGGCCCTTCTCCCATGGGAAATTCTTTGACACGTGGGAGTTTTCGCAAAATAAAAAGCTAAAACAATAAAATATGATTATACGAACCTTGAAGAAGGTCTTACGTAATCTTTTTATAAAGATCTTTCGATTTTGTTCCAGATTCGAATACTAATTTTCATGGAATCTGATTTTTTTTTATTCTGCAAGGCGCATTGAATTGTATAATTACACATATAACAAACACTTGCTATGATCTCGGGTGTAAAACTGTTTCATTCAGTCAAACATTGGGTCCTTCTCCCTTGGGAAATTCATCGACACGTGGGAGTTTTCCCACAATAAAAAGCTAAAACAATAAAATATGATTATAGGAACTTTTAAGAAGGTCTTACGTAATATTTTTATAAAGTTATTTTGATTTTGTTACAGATTCGAATACTAATTTTCATGGAATCCGATTTTTATATTTATTCTGCTAGGCGCACTGAATTGTATAATTAAACATCCAACAACCACTTGCTATGGACTCGGGTGTGAAACTGTTTCATTGTTTCAAACATTGGGTCCTTCACCCATAGGAAATTCTTCGACACGTGGGAGTTTTCCCACAGTAAAAAGCAAAAACAATAAAATATGAGTTTATGAACCTTGAACAAGGTCTTACGTAATCTTTTTATAAAGATCTTTTGATTTTGTTCCAGATTCAAATACTAATTTTCATGGAATCCGATTTTTATATTTATTCTGCATGGCGCACTGAATTGTATAATTACACATCCAACAACCACTTGCTATGAACTCGGGTGTGAAACTGTTTCATTCTCTCAAACATTGGGTCCTTCTCCCTTGGGAAATTCTTCGACACGTGGGAGTTTTCCCACAGTAAAAAGCAAAAACAATAAAATATGAGTTTATGAACTTTGAACAAGGTCTTACGTAATCTTTTTATAAAGTTATTTCCATTTTGTTACAGATTCCAATACTAATTTTATGAAGTCCGATTTTTTTATTTTTTCTGCAAGGCGCATTGAGTTGTATAATTACACATCAAACAACCACTTCCTATGAACTCGGGTGTGAAACTGTTTCATTGTGTCAAACATTGGGTCCTTCTCTCTTGGGAAATTCTTCATCATGTGGGAGTTTTCCCACAGTAAAAAGAAAAAACAATAATATATGAGTTTATGAACCTTGAACAAGGTCTTACGTAATCTTTTTATAAAGATCTTTTGATTTTGTTCCAGATTCGAATACTAATTTTCATGGAATCCGATTTTTTAATTTTTTCTGCAAGGCGCATTGAATTGTATAATTAAACATCAAACAACTACTTGCTATGTACTCGGGTATGAAACTGTTTCATTCTGTCAAACATTGGGTCCTTCTCCCATGGGAAATTCTTTGACACGTGGGAGTTTTCGCAAAATAAAAAGCTAAAACAATAAAATATGATTATACGAACCTTGAAGAAGGTCTTACGTAATCTTTTTATAAAGATCTTTCGATTTTGTTCCAGATTCGAATACTAATTTTCATGGAATCTGATTTATTTATTTATTCAGCAAGTCGCATTGAATTGTATAATTACACATATAACAAACACTTGCTATGATCTCGGGTGTAAAACTGTTTCATTCAGTCAAACATTGGGTCCTTCTCCCTTGGGAAATTCATCGACACGTGGGAGTTTTCCCACAATAAAAAGCTAAAACAATAAAATATGATTATAGGAACTTTTAAGAAGGTCTTACGTAATATTTTTATAAAGTTATTTTGATTTTGTTACAGATTCGAATACTAATTTTATGATATCCGATTTTTTATTTATACTGCAAGGCGCACTGAATTGTATAATTACACATCAAACAACCACTTACTATGAACTCGGGTGTAAAACTGTTTCATTCAGTCAAACATTGTGTCCTTCTCCCTTGGGAAATTCTTCGACACTTGGGATTTTCCCACATTAAAAAGCTAAAACAATAAAATATGATTATACGAACCTTGAAGAAGGTCTTACGTAATCATTTTATAAAGATCTTTTGATTTTGTTCCAGATTCGAATACTAATTTTCATGGAATCCGATTTCTTTATTTATTCTGCAAGGCGCACTGAATTGTATAATTACACATCAAACAACCCCTTGCTATGAACTTGGGTGTGAAACTGATTCATTCTGTCACATATTGGGTCCTTCTCCCTTGGGAAATTCTTCGACACTTGGGATTTTCCCACAATAAATAACTAAAACAATAAAACATGATTTTATGAACCTTGAACAAGGTCGTACGTAATCTTTTTATAAAGATCTTTTGATTTTGTTCCAGAATCGAATACAAATTTTCATAGAATCCAATTTTTTTATTTATTCTGCAAGGCGCACTGAATTGTATAATTACACATCAAACAACCACTTCCTATGAACTCGGGTGTGAAACTGTTTCCTTGTGTCAAACATTGGGTCCTTCTCCCTTGGGAAATTATTCTACACGTGGGAGTTTTCCCACAGTAAAAAGCTAAAACAATAAAATATGATTTTACGAACCTTGAACAAGGTCTTACGCAATATTTTTATAAAGATCTTTTGATTTTGATCAAGATTCGAATACTAATTTTCATGGAATATGATTTTTTTATTTATTCTGCAAGGCGCATTGAATTGTATAATTACACATCAAGCAACCACTTCCTATGAACTCGGGTGTGAAACTGTTTCATTTTGTAAAACATTGGGTCCTTCTCCCTTGGGAAATTCTTCATCATGTGGGAGTTTTCCCACAATAAAAAGCTAAAACAACAAAATATGTTTTTATGAACCTTGAACAAGGTCTTACGTAATCTTTTTATAAAGATCTTATGATTTTGTTCAAGATTCGAATACTAATTATTATGCAATAAGATTTATTTATTTATTCTGCAAGGCACATTGAATTGTATAATTACATATCAAACAACTACTTGCTATGAACTCGGGTGTGAAACCGTTCATTGTGTGTAACATTGGGTCCTTCTCACTTGGGAAATTATTCGACACGTGGGAGTTTTCCCACAATAAAAAGCTAAAACAATAAAATATGAGTTTATGAACTTTGAACAAGGTCTTACGTAATCTTTTTTTAAAGATCTTTTGATTTTGTTCCAGGTTCGAATACTAATTTTCATGGAATCCGATTTTTTTTACTTATTTAGCAAGGTGCACTGAATTGTAGAATTACACATTAAACAACCACTTGCTATGAACTCGGGTGTGAAACTGTTTCATTGTGTCAAAAATTAGGTCCTTCTCCTTTGGGAAATTCTTAGACACGTGGGAGTTTTCCCATAATAAAAAGCTAAAACAGTAAAATCTGATTATAGAGACTTTTAAGAAGGCCTTACGTAATCTTTTTATAAAGTTATTTTCATTTTGTTACAGACTCGAATACTAATTTTATGGAATCCGATTTTTTTATTTATTCTGCAAGGCGCACTGAATTGTATAATTACACATCAAACAACCATTTGCTACTAACTCGGGTGTGAAACTGTTCATTGTGTGTAACATTGGGTCCTTCTCCCTTGGGAAATTCTTCGACACGTGGGAGTTTTCCCACAATAAAAAGCTAAAACAACAAAATATGATTTTATGAACCTTGAAAGAGGTCTTACGTAATCTTTTTATAAAGATCTTTTGATTTTGTTCCAGATTCGAATACTAATTTTATGGAATCCGATTTTTTTATTTATTCTGCAAGGCGCACTGAATTGTATAATTACACATCAAACAACCATTTGCTACTAACTCGGGTGTGAAACTGTTCATTCCGTCACACATTGGGTCCTTCTCCCTTGGGAAATTCTTCGACACTTGGGATTTTCCCACAATAAATAGCTAAAACAATAAAACATGATTTTATGAACTTAGAACAAGATCTTACGTAATCTTATTATGAAAATCTTTTGATTTTGTTCCAGATTCGAATACTAATTTTCATGGAATCCGATTTTTATATTTATTCTGTAAGGCGCACTGAATTGTATAATTAAACCTCCAACAACCACTTTCTATGAACTCGGGTGTGAAACTGTTTCATTCTTTCAAACATTGGGTCCTTCACCCTTAGGAAATTCTTCGACACGTGGGAGTTTTCCCACAGTAAAAAGAAAAAACAATAATATATGAGTTTATGAACTTTGTCCAAGTTCTTACGTAATGTTTTTATAAAGAACTTTTGATTTTGTTCCAGATTCGAATACTAATTTTCATGGAATCTGATTTTTTTATTTATTTTGCAAGGCGCACTGAATTGTAGAATTACACATCAAACAACCACTTGCTATGACCTCGGGTGTGAAACTGTTTCATTGTGCAAACATTGGGACCATCTCCCTTGGAAAATTCTTCGAAACGTGGGAGTTTTCCCACAATAAAAAGCTAAGACAATAAAATATGAGTTTATGAACTTTGAACAAGGTCTTACGTAATCTTTTTATAAAGATCTTTTGATTTTGTTACAGATTCGAATACTAATTTTCATGGAATCTGATTTTTTATTTATTTTGCACGGCGCACTGAATTGTAGAATTACACATCAAACAACCACTTGCTATGACCTCGGGTGTGAAACTGTTTCATTGTGCAAACATTGGGTCCTTCTCCCTTGGGAAATTCTTCGACACGTGGGAGTTTTCCCACAGTAAACAGGTAAAACAATAAAATATGAGTTTATGAACCTTGAACAAGGTCTTACGTAATCATTTTATAAAGATCTTATGATTTTGTTCAAGATTCGAATACTAAATATTATAGAATATGAATTATTTATTTAATCTGCAAGGCGCATTGAATTGAATAATTACACATCAAACAACTACTTGCTATGAACTCGGGTGTGAAACTGTTTCATTCTGTCAAACATTGGGTCCTTCTCCCATGGGAAATTCTTTTACACGTGGGAGTTTTCGCAAAAAAAAAAGCTAAAACAATAAATTATGATTATACGAACCTTGAAGATGGTCTTACGTAATCTTTTTATAAATATCTTTCGATTTTGTTCCAGATTCGAATACTAATTTTCATGGAATCTGATTTTTTTATTTATTCTGCAAGGCGCATTGAATTGTATAATTACACATCAAACAAACACTTGCTATGATCTCGGGTGTAAAACTGTTTCATTTAGTCAAACATTGGGTCCTTCTCCCTTGGGAAATTCTTCGAATCGTTGGAGTTTTCCCACAGTAAAAAGCTAAAACAATAAAATATGATTATACGAACCTTAAAGAAGGTCTTACGTAATCTTTTTATAAAGATCTTTTGATTTTGTTCCACATTCGAATAGTAATTTTATGGAATCCGATTTTTTTATATATTCAGCAAGGCGCATTGAATTGTATAATTACACATCAAACAATTACTTGCTATGAACTCGGGTGTGAAACTGTTTCATTATGCAAACATTGGGTCCTTCTCCCTTGGGAAATTCTTCCACACGTGGGAGTTTTCCACAATAAAAAGCTAAAACAATAAAATATGAGTTTATGAATCTTGAACAAGGTCTTAGGTAATCTTTTTATAAAGATCTTTTGATTTTGTTCGAGATTCAAATACTAATTTACATGGAATCCGATTTTTATTTTTATTCTTTTTATAATTACACATCAAACAACCACTTGCTTTGAACTCGGGTGTGAAACTGTTTCATTCTCTCAAACATTTGTTCCTTTTCCCTTGGGAAATACTTCGACACGTGGGAGTTTTCCCAGAGTTAAAAGCTAAAACAATAAAATATGAGTTTATGAAGTTTGAACAAGGTCTTACACAAACTTTTTATAAAGTTATTTTCATTTTGTTACAGATTCGAATACTAATTTTATGGTGTCCGATTTTTTTATTTATTCTGCAAGGCGTACTGAATTGTATAATTACACATCAAACAACCACTTGCTATGAACTCGGGTGTGAAACTGTTTCATTGTGTCAAACTTTGGGTACTTCTCCCTTTGGAAATTCTTTGACACGTGGGAGTTTTCTCACAGTAAAAAGCTAAAACAATAAAATAAGATTATACGAACCTTGAAGAAGGTCTTACGTAATCTTTTTATAAAAATCTTTTGATTTTGTTCGTGATTCGATTTACTAATTATTATGGAAAATGATTTTTTTATTTATTCTGCAAGGCTCATTGAATTGTATAATTACACTTCAAACAGCCATTTGCTATGAACTCGGGTGTGAAACTGTTCATTGTGTGTAACATTGGATCCTTCTCCCTTAGGAAATTCTCCGACACGTGGAAGTTTACCCACAATAAAAAGCTAAAACAACAAATAATGGTTTTATGAACCTTGAACAAGGTCTTACGTAATCTTTTTATAAAGATCTTATGATTTTGTTCAAGATTCAAATACTAATTATTATGGAATCCGATTTTTATATTTATTCTGCATGGCGCACTGAATTGTATAATTACACATCCAACAACCACTTGCTATGAACTCGGGTGTGAAACTGTTTCATTCTCTCAAACATTGGGTCACGTGGGAGTTTTCCCACAGTAAAAAGCTAAAAAAACAAAATATGATTTTATGAACCTTGAACAAGGTCTGACGTAATCATTTTATAAAGATCTTTTGATTTTGTTCAAGATTCGAATACTAATTATTATGGAATCTCATTTTATTATTTATCCTGCAAGGCGCATTAAATTGTATTATTACTCATCATACAACCACTTGCTATGAACTCGGGTGTGAAACTGTTTCATTGTGCAAACATTGGGTCCTTCTTCCTTGGGAAATTCTTAGACACGTGGGAGTTTTCCCACAATAAAAAGCTAAAACAATAAAATATGATTTTATGAACTTTTAAGAAGGTCTTACGTAATCTTTTTATAAAGTTATTTTCATTATGTTACAGATTCGAATACTAATTTTATTGAGTCCGATTTTTTTATTTATTCTGCAAGGCGCACTGAATTGTATAATTACACATCAAACAACCACTTGCTATGAACTCGGGTGTGAAACTGTTCATTGTGTGTAACATTGGGTCCTTCTCTCTTGGGAAATTCTTCGAAACGTGGGAGTTTTCCCACAATAAAAAGCTAAATCAGTAAAATATGATTTTATGAACCTTGAACAAGGTCTTACGTAATCTTTTTATAAAGATCTTTTGATTTTGTTCAAGATTCGAATACTAATTATTATGGAATAAGATTTATTTATTTATTCTGCAAGGCGCATTGAATTGTATAATTAAACATCAAACAACTACTTTCTATGTACTCGGGTATGAAACTGTTTCATTCTGTCAAACATTGGGTCCTTCTCCCATGGGAAATTCTTTGACACGTGGGAGTTTTCGCAAAATAAAAAGGTAAAACAATAAAATATGATTATACGAACCTTGAAGAAGGTCTTACGTAATCTTTTTATAAAGATCTTTCGATTTTGTTCCAGATTCGAATACTAATTTTCATGGAATCTGATTTATTTATTTATTCAGCAAGGCGCATTGAATTGTATAATTACACATATAACAAACACTTGCTATGATCTCGGGTGTAAAACTGTTTCATTCAGTCAAACATTGGGTCCTTCTCCCTTGGGAAATTCATCGACACGTGGGAGTTTTCCCAAAATAAAAAGCTAAAACAATAAAATATGATTATAGGAACTTTTAAGAAGGTCTTACGTAATATTTTTATAAAGTTATTTTGATTTTGTTACAGATTCGAATACTAATTTTATGATATCCGATTTTTTATTTATACTGCAAGGCGCACTGAATTGTATAATTACACATCAAACAACCACTTACTATGAACTCGGGTGTAAAACTGTTTCATTCAGTCAAACATTGTGTCCTTCTCCCTTGGGAAATTCTTCGACACTTGGGATTTTCCCACATTAAAAAGCTAAAACAATAAAATATGATTATACGAACCTTGAAGAAGGTCTTACGTAATCATTTTATAAAGATCTTTTGATTTTATTCCAGATTCGAATACTAATTTTCATGGAATCCGATTTCTTTATTTATTCTGCAAGGCGCACTGAATTGTATAATTACACATCAAACAACCCCTTGCTATGAACTTGGGTGTGAAACTGATTCATTCTGTCACATATTGGGTCCTTCTCCCTTGGGAAATTCTTCGACACTTGGGATTTTCCCACAATAAATAACTAAAACAATAAAACATGATTTTATGAACCTTGAACAAGGTCGTACGTAATCTTTTTATAATGATCTTTTGATTTTGTTCCAGAATCGAATACAAATTTTCATAGAATCCAATTTTTTTATTTATTCTGCAAGGCGCACTGAATTGTATAATTACACATCAAACAACCACTTCCTATGAACTCGGGTGTGAAACTGTTTCCTTGTGTCAAACATTGGGTCCTACTCCCTTTAGAAATTATTATACACGTGGGAGTTTTCCCACAGTAAAAAGCTAAAACAATAAAATATGATTTTACGAACCTTGAACAAGGTCTTACGCAATATTTTTATAAAGATCTTTTGATTTTGATCAAGATTCGAATACTAATTTTCATGGAATATGATTTTTTTATTTATTCTGCAAGGCGCATTGAATTGTATAATTACACATCAAGCAACCACTTCCTATGAACTCGGGTGTGAAACTGTTTCATTGTGTAAAACATTGGGTCCTTCTCCCTTGGGAAATTCTTCATCATGTGGGAGTTTTCCCACAATAAAAAGCTAAAACAACAAAATATGATTTTATGAACCTTGAACAAGGTCTTACGTAATCTTTTTATAAAGATCTTATGATTTTGTTCAAGATTCGAATACTAATTATTATGCAATAAGATTTATTTATTTATTCTTCAAGGCACATTGAATTGTATAATTACATATCAAACAACTACTTGCTATGAACTCGGGTGTGAAACCGTTCATTGTGTGTAACATTGGGTCCTTCTCACTTGGGAAATTATTCGACACGTGGGAGTTTTCCCACAATAAAAAGCTAAAACAATAAAATATGAGTTTATGAACTTTGAACAAGGTCTTACGTAATCTTTTTTTAAAGAACTTTTGATTTTGTTCCAGGTTCGAATACTAATTTTCATGGAATCCGATTTTTTTTACTTATTTAGCAAGGTGCACTGAATTGTAGAATTACACATTAAACAACCACTTGCTATGAACTCGGGTGTGAAACTGTTTCATTGTGTCAAACATTAGGTCCTTCTCCTTTGGGAAATTCTTAGACACGTGGGAGTTTTCCCATAGTAAAAAGCTAAAACAGTAAAATCTGATTATAGAGACTTTTAAGAAGGCCTTACGTAATCTTTTTATAAAGTTATTTTCATTTTGTTACAGACTCGAATACTAATTTTATGGAATCCGATTTTTTTATTTATTCTGCAAGGCGCACTGAATTGTATAATTACACATCAAACAACCATTTGCTACTAACTCGGGTGTGAAACTGTTCATTGTGTGTAACATTGGGTTTTTCTCCCTTGGGAAATTCTTCGACACGTGGGAGTTTTCCCACAATAAAAAGCTAAAACAACAAAATATGATTTTATGAACCTTGAAAGAGGTCTTACGTAATCTTTTTATAAAGATCTTTTGATTTTGTTCCAGATTCGAATACTAATTTTATGGAATCCGATTTTTTTATTTATTCTGCAAGGCGCACTGAATTGTATAATTACACATCAAACAACCATTTGCTACTAACTCGGGTGTGAAACTGTTCATTCCGTCACACATTGGGTCCTTCTCCCTTGGGAAATTCTTCGACACTTGGGATTTTCCCACAATAAATAGCTAAAACAATAAAACATGATTTTATGAACTTAGAACAAGATCTTACGTAATCTTATTATGAAAATCTTTTGATTTTGTTCCAGATTCGAATACTAATTTTCATGGAATCCGATTTTTATATTTATTCTGTAAGGCGCACTGAATTGTATAATTAAACATCCAACAACCACTTGCTATGAACTAGGGGGTGAAACTGAATCATTCAGTCAAACATTGGGTCCTTCTCCCTTGGGAAATTCTTCGACACTTGGGATTTTCCCACATTAAAAAGCTAAAACAATAAAATATTATTATTAGAACGTTGAAGAAGGTCTTACGTAATCATTTTATAAAGATCTTTTGATTTTGTTCCAGATTCGAATACTACTTTTTATGGAATCCGATTTCTTTATTTATTCTGCAAGGCGCACTGAATTGTATAATTACACATCAAACAACCACTTGCTATGAATTTGGGTGTGAAACTGTTTCATTCTGTCACATATTGTGCCCTTCTCCCTTGGGAAATTCTTCGACATTTGGGATTTTCCCACAATTAATAGCTAAAACAATAAAACATGATTTTATGAACCTTGAACAAGAACTTACGTAATCTTATTATAAAGATCTTTTGATTTTGTTCCAGATTCAAATACTAAGTTTCATGGAATCCGATTTTTATATTTATTCTGCAAGGCGCACTGAATTTTATAAATACACATCAAACAACCACTTGCTATGAATTCGGTTGTGAAACTGTTTCACTGTGTCAAAATTTGGGTACTTCTCCCTTTGGTAATTCTTTGACACGTGGGAGTTTTCCCACAGTAAAAAGCTAAAACAATAAAATAAGATTATACGAACCTTGAAGAAGGTCTTACGTAATCTTTTTATAAAAATCTTTTGATTTTGTTCATGATTCAAATACTAATTATTATGGAAAATGATTTTTTTACTTATTCTGCAAGGCGCATTGAATTGTATAATTACACTTTAAACAGCCATTTGCTATGAACTCGGGTGTGAAACTGTTCATTGTGTGTAACATTGGATCCTTCTCCCTTGGGAAATTCTCCGACACGTGGAAGTTTTCCCACATTAAAAAGCTAAAACAAAAAATATGTTTTTATGAACCTTGAACAAGGTCTTACGTAATCTTTTTATATAGATCTTATGATTTTGTTCAAGATTCGAATCCTAATTATTATGGAATAAGATTTACTTATTTATTCAGCAAGGCACATTGAATTGTATAATTACATATCAAACAACTACTTGCTATGAACTCGGGTGTGAAACTTTTCATTGTGTGTAACATTGGGTCCTTCTCACTTGGGAAATTATTCGACACGTGGGAGTTTTCCCACAATAAAAAGCTAAAACAATAAAATATGAGTTTATGAACTTTGAACAAGGTCTTACGTAATGTTTTTATAAAGATCTTTTGATTTTGTTCCAGGTTCGAATACTTATTTTCATGGAATCCGATTTTTTTACTTATTTAGCAAGGTGCACTGAATTGTAGAATTACACATTAAACAACCACTTGCTATGAACTCGGGTGTGAAACTGTTTCATTGTGTCAAACATTGGGTCCTTCTCCTTTGGGAAATTCTTCGTCACGTGGGAGTTTTCCCACAGTAAAAAGCTAAAACAACAAAATATGATTTTATGAACCTTGAACAAGGTCTGACGTAATCATTTTATAAAGATCTTTTGATTTAGTTCAAGATTCGAATACTAATTATTATGGAATCTCATTTTATTATTTATTCTGCAAGGCGCATTAAATTGTATTATTACTCATCAAACAACCACTTGCTATGAACTCGGGTGTGAAACTGTTTCATTGTGCAAACATTGGGTCCTTCTTCCTTGGGAAATTCTTAGACACGTGGGAGTTTTCCCACAATAAAAAGCTAAAACAATAAAATATGAGTTTATGAACTTTTAAGAAGGTCTTACGTAATCTTTTTATAAAGTTATTTTCATTTTGTTACAGATTCGAATACAAATTTTATTGAGTCCGATTTTTTTATTTATTCTGCAAGGCGCACTGAATTGTATAATTACACATCAAACAACCACTTGCTATGAACTCGGGTGTGAAACTGTTCATTGTGTGTAACATTGGGTCCTTCTCCCTTGGGAAATTCTTCGACACGTGGGAGTTTTCCCACAATAAAAAGCTAAATCAATAAAATATTATTTTATGAACCTTGAACAAGGTCTTACGTAATATTTTTATAAAGATCTTTTGATTTTGTTCAAGATTCGAATACTAATTATTATGGAATATGATTTATTTATTTATTCTGCAAGGCGCATTGAATTGTATAATTAAACATCAAACAACTACTTGCTATGTACTCGGGTATGAAACTGTTTCATTCTGTCAAACATTGGGCCCTTCTCCCATGGGAAATTCTTTGACACGTGGGAGTTTTCGCAAAATAAAAAGCTAAAACAATAAAATATGATTATACGAACCTTGAAGAAGGTCTTACGTAATCTTTTTATAAAGATCTTTCGATTTTGTTCCAGATTCGAATACTAATTTTCATGGAATCTGATTTTTTTTTTTATTCTGCAAGGCGCATTGAATTGTATAATTACACATATAACAAACACTTGCTATGATCTCGGGTGTAAAACTGTTTCATTCAGTCAAACATTGGGTCCTTCTCCCTTGGGAAATTCATCGACACGTGGGAGTTTTCCCACAATAAAAAGCTAAAACAATAAAATATGATTATAGGAACTTTTAAGAAGGTCTTACGTAATATTTTTATAAAGTTATTTTGATTTTGTTACAGATTCGAATACTAATTTTCATGGAATCCGATTTTTATATTTATTCTGCTAGGCGCACTGAATTGTATAATTAAACATCCAACAACCACTTGCTATGGACTCGGGTGTGAAACTGTTTCATTGTTTCAAACATTGGGTCCTTCACCCATAGGAAATTCTTCGACACGTGGGAGTTTTCCCACAGTAAAAAGCAAAAACAATAAAATATGAGTTTATGAACCTTGAACAAGGTCTTACGTAATCTTTTTATAAAGATCTTTTGATTTTGTTCCAGATTCAAATACTAATTTTCATGGAATCCGATTTTTATATTTATTCTGCATGGCGCACTGAATTGTATAATTACACATCCAACAACCACTTGCTATGAACTCGGGTGTGAAACTGTTTCATTCTCTCAAACATTGGGTCCTTCTCCCTTGGGAAATTCTTCGACACGTGGGAGTTTTCCCACAGTAAAAAGAAAAAACAATAATATATGAGTTTATGAACCTTGAACAAGGTCTTACGTAATCTTTTTATAAAGATCTTTTGATTTTGTTCCAGATTCGAATACTAATTTTCATGGAATCCGATTTTTTAATTTTTTCTGCAAGGCGCATTGAATTGTATAATTAAACATCAAACAACTACTTGCTATGTACTCGGGTATGAAACTGTTTCATTCTGTCAAACATTGGGTCCTTCTCCCATGGGAAATTCTTTGACACGTGGGAGTTTTCGCAAAATAAAAAGCTAAAACAATAAAATATGATTATACGAACCTTGAAGAAGGTCTTACGTAATCTTTTTATAAAGATCTTTCGATTTTGTTCCAGATTCGAATACTAATTTTCATGGAATCTGATTTATTTATTTATTCAGCAAGTCGCATTGAATTGTATAATTACACATATAACAAACACTTGCTATGATCTCGGGTGTAAAACTGTTTCATTCAGTCAAACATTGGGTCCTTCTCCCTTGGGAAATTCATCGACACGTGGGAGTTTTCCCACAATAAAAAGCTAAAACAATAAAATATGATTATAGGAACTTTTAAGAAGGTCTTACGTAATATTTTTATAAAGTTATTTTGATTTTGTTACAGATTCGAATACTAATTTTATGATATCCGATTTTTTATTTATACTGCAAGGCGCACTGAATTGTATAATTACACATCAAACAACCACTTACTATGAACTCGGGTGTAAAACTGTTTCATTCAGTCAAACATTGTGTCCTTCTCCCTTGGGAAATTCTTCGACACTTGGGATTTTCCCACATTAAAAAGCTAAAACAATAAAATATGATTATACGAACCTTGAAGAAGGTCTTACGTAATCATTTTATAAAGATCTTTTGATTTTGTTCCAGATTCGAATACTAATTTTCATGGAATCCGATTTCTTTATTTATTCTGCAAGGCGCACTGAATTGTATAATTACACATCAAACAACCCCTTGCTATGAACTTGGGTGTGAAACTGATTCATTCTGTCACATATTGGGTCCTTCTCCCTTGGGAAATTCTTCGACACTTGGGATTTTCCCACAATAAATAACTAAAACAATAAAACATGATTTTATGAACCTTGAACAAGGTCGTACGTAATCTTTTTATAAAGATCTTTTGATTTTGTTCCAGAATCGAATACAAATTTTCATAGAATCCAATTTTTTTATTTATTCTGCAAGGCGCACTGAATTGTATAATTACACATCAAACAACCACTTGCTATGAACTCGGTTGTGAAACTGTTTCACTGTGTCAAAATTTGGGTACTTCTCCCTTTGGTAATTCTTTGACACGTGGGAGTTTTCCCACAGTAAAAAGCTAAAACAATAAAATAAGATTATACGAACCTTGAAGAAGGTCTTACGTAATCTTTTTATAAAAATCTTTTGATTTTGTTCATGATTCAAATACTAATTATTATGGAAAATGATTTTTTTACTTATTCTGCAAGGCGCATTGAATTGTATAATTACACTTTAAACAGCCATTTGCTATGAACTCGGGTGTGAAACTGTTCATTGTGTGTAACATTGGATCCTTCTCCCTTGGGAAATTCTCCAACACGTGGAAGTTTTCCCACATTAAAAAGCTAAAACAAAAAATATGTTTTTATGAACCTTGAACAAGGTCTTACGTAATCTTTTTATATAGATCTTATGATTTTGTTCAAGATTCGAATACTAATTATTATGGAATAAGATTTACTTATTTATTCAGCAAGGCACATTGAATTGTATAATTACATATCAAACAACTACTTGCTATGAACTCGGGTGTGAAACT
This sequence comes from Tanypteryx hageni, assembly GCA_028673005.1. Lineage (NCBI taxonomy): Eukaryota > Metazoa > Arthropoda > Insecta > Odonata > Petaluridae > Tanypteryx > Tanypteryx hageni. The sequence goes on from CM054120.1 coordinate 88,841,397, forward strand.
TTTCATTGTGTGTAACATTGGGTCCTTCTCACTTGGGAAATTATTCGACACGTGGGAGTTTTCCCACAATAAAAAGCTAAAACAATAAAATATGAGTTTATGAACTTTGAACAAGGTCTTACGTAATGTTTTTATAAAGATCTTTTGATTTTGTTCCAGGTTCGAATACTTATTTTCATGGAATCCGATTTTTTTACTTATTTAGCAAGGTGCACTGAATTGTAGAATTACACATTAAACAACCACTTGCTATGAACTCGGGTGTGAAACTGTTTCATTGTGTCAAACATTGGGTCCTTCTCCTTTGGGAAATTCTTCGTCACGTGGGAGTTTTCCCACAGTAAAAAGCTAAAACAACAAAATATGATTTTATGAACCTTGAACAAGGTCTGACGTAATCATTTTATAAAGATCTTTTGATTTTGTTCAAGATTCGAATACTAATTATTATGGAATCTCATTTTATTATTTATTCTGCAAGGCGCATTAAATTGTATTATTACTCATCAAACAACCACTTGCTATGAACTCGGGTGTGAAACTGTTTCATTGTGCAAACATTGGGTCCTTCTTCCTTGGGAAATTCTTAGACACGTGGGAGTTTTCCCACAATAAAAAGCTAAAACAATAAAATATGAGTTTATGAACTTTTAAGAAGGTCTTACGTAATCTTTTTATAAAGTTATTTTCATTTTGTTACAGATTCGAATACAAATTTTATTGAGTCCGATTTTTTTATTTATTCTGCAAGGCGCACTGAATTGTATAATTACACATCAAACAACCACTTGCTATGAACTCGGGTGTGAAACTGTTCATTGTGTGTAACATTGGGTCCTTCTCCCTTGGGAAATTCTTCGACACGTGGGAGTTTTCCCACAATAAAAAGCTAAATCAATAAAATATTATTTTATGAACCTTGAACAAGGTCTTACGTAATATTTTTATAAAGATCTTTTGATTTTGTTCAAGATTCGAATACTAATTATTATGGAATATGATTTATTTATTTATTCTGCAAGGCGCATTGAATTGTATAATTAAACATCAAACAACTACTTGCTATGTACTCGGGTATGAAACTGTTTCATTCTGTCAAACATTGGGCCCTTCTCCCATGGGAAATTCTTTGACACGTGGGAGTTTTCGCAAAATAAAAAGCTAAAACAATAAAATATGATTATACGAACCTTGAAGAAGGTCTTACGTAATCTTTTTATAAAGATCTTTCGATTTTGTTCCAGATTCGAATACTAATTTTCATGGAATCTGATTTTTTTTTATTCTGCAAGGCGCATTGAATTGTATAATTACACATATAACAAACACTTGCTATGATCTCGGGTGTAAAACTGTTTCATTCAGTCAAACATTGGGTCCTTCTCCCTTGGGAAATTCATCGACACGTGGGAGTTTTCCCACAATAAAAAGCTAAAACAATAAAATATGATTATAGGAACTTTTAAGAAGGTCTTACGTAATATTTTTATAAAGTTATTTTGATTTTGTTACAGATTCGAATACTAATTTTCATGGAATCCGATTTTTATATTTATTCTGCTAGGCGCACTGAATTGTATAATTAAACATCCAACAACCACTTGCTATGGACTCGGGTGTGAAACTGTTTCATTGTTTCAAACATTGGGTCCTTCACCCATAGGAAATTCTTCGACACGTGGGAGTTTTCCCACAGTAAAAAGCAAAAACAATAAAATATGAGTTTATGAACCTTGAACAAGGTCTTACGTAATCTTTTTATAAAGATCTTTTGATTTTGTTCCAGATTCAAATACTAATTTTCATGGAATCCGATTTTTATATTTATTCTGCATGGCGCACTGAATTGTATAATTACACATCCAACAACCACTTGCTATGAACTCGGGTGTGAAACTGTTTCATTCTCTCAAACATTGGGTCCTTCTCCCTTGGGAAATTCTTCGACACGTGGGAGTTTTCCCACAGTAAAAAGCAAAAACAATAAAATATGAGTTTATGAACTTTGAACAAGGTCTTACGTAATCTTTTTATAAAGTTATTTCCATTTTGTTACAGATTCCAATACTAATTTTATGAAGTCCGATTTTATTATTTTTTCTGCAAGGCGCATTGAGTTGTATAATTACACATCAAACAACCACTTCCTATGAACTCGGGTGTGAAACTGTTTCATTGTGTCAAACATTGGGTCCTTCTCTCTTGGGAAATTCTTCATCATGTGGGAGTTTTCCCACAGTAAAAAGAAAAAACAATAATATATGAGTTTATGAACCTTGAACAAGGTCTTACGTAATCTTTTTATAAAGATCTTTTGATTTTGTTCCAGATTCGAATACTAATTTTCATGGAATCCGATTTTTTAATTTTTTCTGCAAGGCGCATTGAATTGTATAATTAAACATCAAACAACTACTTGCTATGTACTCGGGTATGAAACTGTTTCATTCTGTCAAACATTGGGTCCTTCTCCCATTGGAAATTCTTTGACACGTGGGAGTTTTCGCAAAATAAAAAGCTAAAACAATAAAATATGATTATACGAACCTTGAAGAAGGTCTTACGTAATCTTTTTATAAAGATCTTTCGATTTTGTTCCAGATTCGAATACTAATTTTCATGGAATCTGATTTATTTATTTATTCAGCAAGTCGCATTGAATTGTATAATTACACATATAACAAACACTTGCTATGATCTCGGGTGTAAAACTGTTTCATTCAGTCAAACATTGGGTCCTTCTCCCTTGGGAAATTCATCGACACGTGGGAGTTTTCCCACAATAAAAAGCTAAAACAATAAAATATGATTATAGGAACTTTTAAGAAGGTCTTACGTAATATTTTTATAAAGTTATTTTGATTTTGTTACAGATTCGAATACTAATTTTATGATATCCGATTTTTTATTTATACTGCAAGGCGCACTGAATTGTATAATTACACATCAAACAACCACTTACTATGAACTCGGGTGTAAAACTGTTTCATTCAGTCAAACATTGTGTCCTTCTCCCTTGGGAAATTCTTCGACACTTGGGATTTTCCCACATTAAAAAGCTAAAACAATAAAATATGATTATACGAACCTTGAAGAAGGTCTTACGTAATCATTTTATAAAGATCTTTTGATTTTGTTCCAGATTCGAATACTAATTTTCATGGAATCCGATTTCTTTATTTATTCTGCAAGGCGCACTGAATTGTATAATTACACATCAAACAACCCCTTGCTATGAACTTGGGTGTGAAACTGATTCATTCTGTCACATATTGGGTCCTTCTCCCTTGGGAAATTCTTCGACACTTGGGATTTTCCCACAATAAATAACTAAAACAATAAAACATGATTTTATGAACCTTGAACAAGGTCGTACGTAATCTTTTTATAAAGATCTTTTGATTTTGTTCCAGAATCGAATACAAATTTTCATAGAATCCAATTTTTTTATTTATTCTGCAAGGCGCACTGAATTGTATAATTACACATCAAACAACCACTTCCTATGAACTCGGGTGTGAAACTGTTTCCTTGTGTCAAACATTGGGTCCTTCTCCCTTGGGAAATTATTCTACACGTGGGAGTTTTCCCACAGTAAAAAGCTAAAACAATAAAATATGATTTTACGAACCTTGAACAAGGTCTTACGCAATATTTTTATAAAGATCTTTTGATTTTGATCAAGATTCGAATACTAATTTTCATGGAATATGATTTTTTTATTTATTCTGCAAGGCGCATTGAATTGTATAATTACACATCAAGCAACCACTTCCTATGAACTCGGGTGTGAAACTGTTTCATTTTGTAAAACATTGGGTCCTTCTCCCTTGGGAAATTCTTCATCATGTGGGAGTTTTCCCACAATAAAAAGCTAAAACAACAAAATATGATTTTATGAACCTTGAACAAGGTCTTACGTAATCTTTTTATAAAGATCTTATGATTTTGTTCAAGATTCGAATACTAATTATTATGCAATAAGATTTATTTATTTATTCTGCAAGGCACATTGAATTGTATAATTACATATCAAACAACTACTTGCTATGAACTCGGGTGTGAAACCGTTCATTGTGTGTAACATTGGGTCCTTCTCACTTGGGAAATTATTCGACACGTGGGAGTTTTCCCACAATAAAAAGCTAAAACAATAAAATATGAGTTTATGAACTTTGAACAAGGTCTTACGTAATCTTTTTTTAAAGATCTTTTGATTTTGTTCCAGGTTCGAATACTAATTTTCATGGAATCCGATTTTTTTTACTTATTTAGCAAGGTGCACTGAATTGTAGAATTACACATTAAACAACCACTTGCTATGAACTCGGGTGTGAAACTGTTTCATTGTGTCAAAAATTAGGTCCTTCTCCTTTGGGAAATTCTTAGACACGTGGGAGTTTTCCCATAATAAAAAGCTAAAACAGTAAAATCTGATTATAGAGACTTTTAAGAAGGCCTTACGTAATCTTTTTATAAAGTTATTTTCATTTTGTTACAGACTCGAATACTAATTTTATGGAATCCGATTTTTTTATTTATTCTGCAAGGCGCACTGAATTGTATAATTACACATCAAACAACCATTTGCTACTAACTCGGGTGTGAAACTGTTCATTGTGTGTAACATTGGGTCCTTCTCCCTTGGGAAATTCTTCGACACGTGGGAGTTTTCCCACAATAAAAAGCTAAAACAACAAAATATGATTTTATGAACCTTGAAAGAGGTCTTACGTAATCTTTTTATAAAGATCTTTTGATTTTGTTCCAGATTCGAATACTAATTTTATGGAATCCGATTTTTTTATTTATTCTGCAAGGCGCACTGAATTGTATAATTACACATCAAACAACCATTTGCTACTAACTCGGGTGTGAAACTGTTCATTCCGTCACACATTGGGTCCTTCTCCCTTGGGAAATTCTTCGACACTTGGGATTTTCCCACAATAAATAGCTAAAACAATAAAACATGATTTTATGAACTTAGAACAAGATCTTACGTAATCTTATTATGAAAATCTTTTGATTTTGTTACAGATTCGAATACTAATTTTCATGGAATCCGATTTTTATATTTATTCTGCTAGGCGCACTGAATTGTATAATTAAACATCCAACAACCACTTGCTATGGACTCGGGTGTGAAACTGTTTCATTGTTTCAAACATTGGGTCCTTCACCCATAGGAAATTCTTCGACACGTGGGAGTTTTCCCACAGTAAAAAGCAAAAACAATAAAATATGAGTTTATGAACCTTGAACAAGGTCTTACGTAATCTTTTTATAAAGATCTTTTGATTTTGTTCCAGATTCAAATACTAATTTTCATGGAATCCGATTTTTATATTTATTCTGCATGGCGCACTGAATTGTATAATTACACATCCAACAACCACTTGCTATGAACTCGGGTGTGAAACTGTTTCATTCTCTCAAACATTGGGTCCTTCTCCCTTGGGAAATTCTTCGACACGTGGGAGTTTTCCCACAGTAAAAAGCAAAAACAATAAAATATGAGTTTATGAACTTTGAACAAGGTCTTACGTAATCTTTTTATAAAGTTATTTCCATTTTGTTACAGATTCCAATACTAATTTTATGAAGTCCGATTTTATTATTTTTTCTGCAAGGCGCATTGAGTTGTATAATTACACATCAAACAACCACTTCCTATGAACTCGGGTGTGAAACTGTTTCATTGTGTCAAACATTGGGTCCTTCTCTCTTGGGAAATTCTTCATCATGTGGGAGTTTTCCCACAGTAAAAAGAAAAAACAATAATATATGAGTTTATGAACCTTGAACAAGGTCTTACGTAATCTTTTTATAAAGATCTTTTGATTTTGTTCCAGATTCGAATACTAATTTTCATGGAATCCGATTTTTTATTTTTTTCTGCAAGGCGCATTGAATTGTATAATTAAACATCAAACAACTACTTGCTATGTACTCGGGTATGAAACTGTTTCATTCTGTCAAACATTGGGTCCTTCTCCCATTGGAAATTCTTTGACACGTGGGAGTTTTCGCAAAATAAAAAGCTAAAACAATAAAATATGATTATACGAACCTTGAAGAAGGTCTTACGTAATCTTTTTATAAAGATCTTTCGATTTTGTTCCAGATTCGAATACTAATTTTCATGGAATCTGATTTATTTATTTATTCAGCAAGTCGCATTGAATTGTATAATTACACATATAACAAACACTTGCTATGATCTCGGGTGTAAAACTGTTTCATTCAGTCAAACATTGGGTCCTTCTCCCTTGGGAAATTCATCGACACGTGGGAGTTTTCCCACAATAAAAAGCTAAAACAATAAAATATGATTATAGGAACTTTTAAGAAGGTCTTACGTAATATTTTTATAAAGTTATTTTGATTTTGTTACAGATTCGAATACTAATTTTATGATATCCGATTTTTTATTTATACTGCAAGGCGCACTGAATTGTATAATTACACATCAAACAACCACTTACTATGAACTCGGGTGTAAAACTGTTTCATTCAGTCAAACATTGTGTCCTTCTCCCTTGGGAAATTCTTCGACACTTGGGATTTTCCCACATTAAAAAGCTAAAACAATAAAATATGATTATACGAACCTTGAAGAAGGTCTTACGTAATCATTTTATAAAGATCTTTTGATTTTGTTCCAGATTCGAATACTAATTTTCATGGAATCCGATTTCTTTATTTATTCTGCAAGGCGCACTGAATTGTATAATTACACATCAAACAACCCCTTGCTATGAACTTGGGTGTGAAACTGATTCATTCTGTCACATATTGGGTCCTTCTCCCTTGGGAAATTCTTCGACACTTGGGATTTTCCCACAATAAATAACTAAAACAATAAAACATGATTTTATGAACCTTGAACAAGGTCGTACGTAATCTTTTTATAAAGATCTTTTGATTTTGTTCCAGAATCGAATACAAATTTTCATAGAATCCAATTTTTTTATTTATTCTGCAAGGCGCACTGAATTGTATAATTACACATCAAACAACCACTTCCTATGAACTCGGGTGTGAAACTGTTTCCTTGTGTCAAACATTGGGTCCTTCTCCCTTGGGAAATTATTCTACACGTGGGAGTTTTCCCACAGTAAAAAGCTAAAACAATAAAATATGATTTTACGAACCTTGAACAAGGTCTTACGCAATATTTTTATAAAGATCTTTTGATTTTGATCAAGATTCGAATACTAATTTTCATGGAATATGATTTTTTTATTTATTCTGCAGGGCGCATTGAATTGTATAATTACACATCAAGCAACCACTTCCTATGAACTCGGGTGTGAAACTGTTTCATTTTGTAAAACATTGGGTCCTTCTCCCTTGGGAAATTCTTCATCATGTGGGAGTTTTCCCACAATAAAAAGCTAAAACAACAAAATATGATTTTATGAACCTTGAACAAGGTCTTACGTAATCTTTTTATAAAGATCTTATGATTTTGTTCAAGATTCGAATACTAATTATTATGCAATAAGATTTATTTATTTATTCTGCAAGGCACATTGAATTGTATAATTACATATCAAACAACTACTTGCTATGAACTCGGGTGTGAAACCGTTCATTGTGTGTAACATTGGGTCCTTCTCACTTGGGAAATTATTCGACACGTGGGAGTTTTCCCACAATAAAAAGCTAAAACAATAAAATATGAGTTTATGAACTTTGAACAAGGTCTTACGTAATCTTTTTTTAAAGATCTTTTGATTTTGTTCCAGGTTCGAATACTAATTTTCATGGAATCCGATTTTTTTTACTTATTTAGCAAGGTGCACTGAATTGTAGAATTACACATTAAACAACCACTTGCTATGAACTCGGGTGTGAAACTGTTTCATTGTGTCAAAAATTAGGTCCTTCTCCTTTGGGAAATTCTTAGACACGTGGGAGTTTTCCCATAATAAAAAGCTAAAACAGTAAAATCTGATTATAGAGACTTTTAAGAAGGCCTTACGTAATCTTTTTATAAAGTTATTTTCATTTTGTTACAGACTCGAATACTAATTTTATGGAATCCGATTTTTTTATTTATTCTGCAAGGCGCACTGAATTGTATAATTACACATCAAACAACCATTTGCTACTAACTCGGGTGTGAAACTGTTCATTGTGTGTAACATTGGGTCCTTCTCCCTTGGGAAATTCTTCGACACGTGGGAGTTTTCCCACAATAAAAAGCTAAAACAACAAAATATGATTTTATGAACCTTGAAAGAGGTCTTACGTAATCTTTTTATAAAGATCTTTTGATTTTGTTCCAGATTCGAATACTAATTTTATGGAATCCGATTTTTTTATTTATTCTGCAAGGCGCACTGAATTGTATAATTACACATCAAACAACCATTTGCTACTAACTCGGGTGTGAAACTGTTCATTCCGTCACACATTGGGTCCTTCTCCCTTGGGAAATTCTTCGACACTTGGGATTTTCCCACAATAAATAGCTAAAACAATAAAACATGATTTTATGAACTTAGAACAAGATCTTACGTAATCTTATTATGAAAATCTTTTGATTTTGTTCCAGATTCGAATACTAATTTTCATGGAATCCGATTTTTATATTTATTCTGTAAGGCGCACTGAATTGTATAATTAAACATCCAACAACCACTTTCTATGAACTCGGGTGTGAAACTGTTTCATTCTTTCAAACATTGGGTCCTTCACCCTTAGGAAATTCTTCGACACGTGGGAGTTTTCCCACAGTAAAAAGAAAAAACAATAAAATAAGATTATACGAACCTTGAAGAAGGTCTTACGTAATGTTTTTATAAAGAACTTTTGATTTTGTTCCAGATTCGAATACTAATTTTCATGGAATCTGATTTTTTTATTTATTTTGCAAGGCGCACTGAATTGTAGAATTACACATCAAACAACCACTTGCTATGACCTCGGGTGTGAAACTGTTTCATTGTGCAAACATTGGGACCATCTCCCTTGGAAAATTCTTCGAAACGTGGGAGTTTTCCCACAATAAAATGCTAAGACAATAAAATATGAGTTTATGAACTTTGAACAAGGTCTTACGTAATCTTTTTATAAAGATCTTTTGATTTTGTTACAGATTCGAATACTAATTTTCATGGAATCTGATTTTTTATTTATTTTGCACGGCGCACTGAATTGTAGAATTACACATCAAACAACCACTTGCTATGACCTCGGGTGTGAAACTGTTTCATTGTGCAAACATTGGGTCCTTCTCCCTTGGGAAATTCTTCGACACGTGGGAGTTTTCCCACAGTAAACAGGTAAAACAATAAAATATGAGTTTATGAACCTTGAACAAGGTCTTACGTAATCATTTTATAAAGATCTTATGATTTTGTTCAAGATTCGAATACTAAATATTATAGAATATGAATTATTTATTTAATCTGCAAGGCGCATTGAATTGAATAATTACACATCAAACAACTACTTGCTATGAACTCGGGTGTGAAACTGTTTCATTCTGTCAAACATTGGGTCCTTCTCCCATGGGAAATTCTTTTACACGTGGGAGTTTTCGCAAAAAAAAAAGCTAAAACAATAAATTATGATTATACGAACCTTGAAGATGGTCTTACGTAATCTTTTTATAAATATCTTTCGATTTTGTTCCAGATTCGAATACTAATTTTCATGGAATCTGATTTTTTTATTTATTCTGCAAGGCGCATTGAATTGTATAATTACACATCAAACAAACACTTGCTATGATCTCGGGTGTAAAACTGTTTCATTTAGTCAAACATTGGGTCCTTCTCCCTTGGGAAATTCTTCGAATCGTTGGAGTTTTCCCACAGTAAAAAGCTAAAACAATAAAATATGATTATACGAACCTTAAAGAAGGTCTTACGTAATCTTTTTATAAAGATCTTTTGATTTTGTTCCACATTCGAATAGTAATTTTATGGAATCCGATTTTTTTATATATTCAGCAAGGCGCATTGAATTGTATAATTACACATCAAACAATTACTTGCTATGAACTCGGGTGTGAAACTGTTTCATTATGCAAACATTGGGTCCTTCTCCCTTGGGAAATTCTTCCACACGTGGGAGTTTTCCACAATAAAAAGCTAAAACAATAAAATATGAGTTTATGAATCTTGAACAAGGTCTTAGGTAATCTTTTTATAAAGATCTTTTGATTTTGTTCGAGATTCAAATACTAATTTACATGGAATCCGATTTTTATTTTTATTCTTTTTATAATTACACATCAAACAACCACTTGCTTTGAACTCGGGTGTGAAACTGTTTCATTCTCTCAAACATTTGTTCCTTTTCCCTTGGGAAATACTTCGACACGTGGGAGTTTTCCCAGAGTTAAAAGCTAAAACAATAAAATATGAGTTTATGAAGTTTGAACAAGGTCTTACACAAACTTTTTATAAAGTTATTTTCATTTTGTTACAGATTCGAATACTAATTTTATGGTGTCCGATTTTTTTATTTATTCTGCAAGGCGTACTGAATTGTATAATTACACATCAAACAACCACTTGCTATGAACTCGGGTGTGAAACTGTTTCATTGTGTCAAACTTTGGGTACTTCTCCCTTTGGAAATTCTTTGACACGTGGGAGTTTTCTCACAGTAAAAAGCTAAAACAATAAAATAAGATTATACGAACCTTGAAGAAGGTCTTACGTAATCTTTTTATAAAAATCTTTTGATTTTGTTCGTGATTCGATTTACTAATTATTATGGAAAATGATTTTTTTATTTATTCTGCAAGGCTCATTGAATTGTATAATTACACTTCAAACAGCCATTTGCTATGAACTCGGGTGTGAAACTGTTCATTGTGTGTAACATTGGATCCTTCTCCCTTGGGAAATTCTCCGACACGTGGAAGTTTACCCACAATAAAAAGCTAAAACAACAAATAATGGTTTTATGAACCTTGAACAAGGTCTTACGTAATCTTTTTATAAAGATCTTATGATTTTGTTCAAGATTCAAATACTAATTATTATGGAATAAGATTGATTGATTTATTCTGCAAGGCACATTGAATTGTATAAATACATATCAAACAACTACTTGCTATGAACTCGGGTGTGAAACCGTTCATTGTGTGTAACATTGGGTCCTTCTCACTTGGGAAATTATTCGACACGTGGGAGTTTTCCCACAATAAAAAGCTAAAACAATAAAATATGAGTTTATGAACTTTGAACAAGGTCTTACGTAATCTTTTTTTAAAGATCTTTTGATTTTGTTCCAGGTTCGAATACTAATTTTCATGGAATCCGATTTTTTTTACTTATTTAGCAAGGTGCACTGAATTGTAGAATTACACATTAAACAACCACTTGCTATGAACTCGGGTGTGAAACTGTTTCATTGTGTCAAACATTAGGTCCTTCTCCTTTGGGAAATTCTTAGACACGTGGGAGTTTTCCCATAATAAAAAGCTAAAACAGTAAAATCTGATTATAGAGACTTTTAAGAAGGCCTTACGTAATCTTTTTATAAAGTTATTTTCATTTTGTTACAGACTCGAATACTAATTTTATGGAATCCGATTTTTTTATTTATTCTGCAAGGCGCACTGAATTGTATAATTACACATCAAACAACCATTTGCTACTAACTCGGGTGTGAAACTGTTCATTGTGTGTAACATTGGGTCCTTCTCCCTTGGGAAATTCTTCGACACGTGGGAGTTTTCCCACAATAAAAAGCTAAAACAACAAAATATGATTTTATGAACCTTGAAAGAGGTCTTACGTAATCTTTTTATAAAGATCTTTTGATTTTGTTCCAGATTCGAATACTAATTTTATGGAATCCGATTTTTTTATTTATTCTGCAAGGCGCACTGAATTGTATAATTACACATCAAACAACCATTTGCTACTAACTCGGGTGTGAAACTGTTCATTCCGTCACACATTGGGTCCTTCTCCCTTGGGAAATTCTTCGACACTTGGGATTTTCCCACAATAAATAGCTAAAACAATAAAACATGATTTTATGAACTTAGAACAAGATCTTACGTAATCTTATTATGAAAATCTTTTGATTTTGTTCCAGATTCGAATACTAATTTTCATGGAATCCGATTTTTATATTTATTCTGTAAGGCGCACTGAATTGTATAATTAAACATCCAACAACCACTTTCTATGAACTCGGGTGTGAAACTGATTCATTCTTTCAAACATTGGGTCCTTCACCCTTAGGAAATTCTTCGACACGTGGGAGTTTTCCCACAGTAAAAAGAAAAAAACAATAATATATGAGTTTATGAACTTTGTCCAAGTTCTTACGTAATGTTTTTATAAAGAACTTTTGATTTTGTTCCAGATTCGAATACTAATTTTCATGGAATCTGATTTATTTATTTATTTTGCAAGGCGCACTGAATTGTAGAATTACACATCAAACAACCACTTGCTATGACCTCGGGTGTGAAACTGTTTCATTGTGCAAACATTGGGACCATCTCCCTTGGAAAATTCTTCGAAACGTGGGAGTTTTCCCACAATAAAAAGCTAAGACAATAAAATATGAGTTTATGAACTTTGAACAAGGTCTTACGTAATCTTTTTATAAAGATCTTTTGATTTTGTTACAGATTCGAATACTAATTTTCATGGAATCTGATTTTTTATTTATTTTGCACGGCGCACTGAATTGTAGAATTACACATCAAACAACCACTTGCTATGACCTCGGGTGTGAAACTGTTTCATTGTGCAAACATTGGGTCCTTCTCCCTTGGGAAATTCTTCGACACGTGGGAGTTTTCCCACAGTAAACAGGTAAAACAATAAAATATGAGTTTATGAACCTTGAACAAGGTCTTACGTAATCATTTTATAAAGATCTTATGATTTTGTTCAAGATTCGAATACTAAATATTATAGAATATGAATTATTTATTTAATCTGCAAGGCGCATTGAATTGAATAATTACACATCAAACAACTACTTGCTATGAACTCGGGTGTGAAACTGTTTCATTCTGTCAAACATTGGGTCCTTCTCCCATGGGAAATTCTTTTACACGTGGGAGTTTTCTCAAAAAAAAAAGCTAAAACAATAAATTATGATTATACGAACCTTGAAGATGGTCTTACGTAATCTTTTTATAAATATCTTTCGATTTTGTTCCAGATTCGAATACTAATTTTCATGGAATCTGATTTTTTTATTTATTTTGCAAGGCGCACTGAATTGTAGAATTACACATCAAACAACCACTTGCTATGACCTCGGGTGTGAAACTGTTTCATTGTGCAAACATTGGGACCATCTCCCTTGGAAAATTCTTCGAAACGTGGGAGTTTTCCCACAATAAAATGCTAAGACAATAAAATATGAGTTTATGAACTTTGAACAAGGTCTTACGTAATCTTTTTATAAAGATCTTTTGATTTTGTTACAGATTCGAATACTAATTTTCATGGAATCTGATTTTTTATTTATTTTGCACGGCGCACTGAATTGTAGAATTACACATCAAACAACCACTTGCTATGACCTCGGGTGTGAAACTGTTTCATTGTGCAAACATTGGGTCCTTCTCCCTTGGGAAATTCTTCGACACGTGGGAGTTTTCCCACAGTAAACAGGTAAAACAATAAAATATGAGTTTATGAACCTTGAACAAGGTCTTACGTAATCATTTTATAAAGATCTTATGATTTTGTTCAAGATTCGAATACTAAATATTATAGAATATGAATTATTTATTTAATCTGCAAGGCGCATTGAATTGAATAATTACACATCAAACAACTACTTGCTATGAACTCGGGTGTAAAACTGTTTCATTTAGTCAAACATTGGGTCCTTCTCCCTTGGGAAATTCTTCGAATCGTTGGAGTTTTCCCACAGTAAAAAGCTAAAACAATAAAATATGATTATACGAACCTTAAAGAAGGTCTTACGTTATCTTTTTATAAAGATCTTTTGATTTTGTTCCACATTCGAATAGTAATTTTATGGAATCCGATTTTTTTATATATTCAGCAAGGCGCATTGAATTGTATAATTACACATCAAACAATTACTTGCTATGAACTCGGGTGTGAAACTGTTTCATTCTCTCAAACATTTGTTCCTTTTCCCTTGGGAAATACTTCGACACGTGGGAGTTTTCCCAGAGTTAAAAGCTAAAACAATAAAATATGAGTTTATGAAGTTTGAACAAGGTCTTACACAAACTTTTTATAAAGTTATTTTCATTTTGTTACAGATTCGAATACTAATTTTATGGTGTCCGATTTTTTTATTTATTCTGCAAGGCGTACTGAATTGTATAATTACACATCAAACAACCACTTGCTATGAACTCGGGTGTGAAACTGTTTCATTGTGTCAAACTTTGGGTACTTCTCCCTTTGGAAATTCTTTGACACGTGGGAGTTTTCTCACAGTAAAAAGCTAAAACAATAAAATAAGATTATACGAACCTTGAAGAAGGTCTTACGTAATCTTTTTATAAAAATCTTTTGATTTTGTTCGTGATTCGATTTACTAATTATTATGGAAAATGATTTTTTTATTTATTCTGCAAGGCTCATTGAATTGTATAATTACACTTCAAACAGCCATTTGCTATGAACTCGGGTGTGAAACTGTTCATTGTGTGTAACATTGGATCCTTCTCCCTTGGGAAATTCTCCGACACGTGGAAGTTTACCCACAATAAAAAGCTAAAACAACAAATAATGGTTTTATGAACCTTGAACAAGGTCTTACGTAATCTTTTTATAAAGATCTTATGATTTTGTTCAAGATTCAAATACTAATTATTATGGAATAAGATTGATTGATTTATTCTGCAAGGCACATTGAATTGTATAAATACATATCAAACAACTACTTGCTATGAACTCGGGTGTGAAACTGTTCATTGTGTGACATTGGGTCCTTCTCACTTGGGAAATTCTTCGACACCTGTGAGTTTTCCCACAATAAAAAGCTAAAACAATAAAATATGATTTTATGAACTTTGAACAAGGTCTTACGCAAACTTTTTATAAAGTTATTTTCGTTTTGTTACAGATTCGAATACTAATTTTATGGAGTCCGATTTTTTTATTTATTCTGCAAGGCGCACTGAATTGTATAATTACACATCAAACAACCACTTGCTATGAACTCGTGTGTGAAACTGTTTGCTTGTGTCAAACATTGTGTCCTACTCCCTTTAGATATTATTCTACACGTGGTAGTTTTCCCATAGTAAAAAGCTAAAACAATAATATATGATTTTATGAACCTTGAACAAAGTCTGACGTAATCATTTTATAAAGACCTTTTGATTTTGTTCAAGATTCGAATACTAATTATTATGGAATCTCATTTATTTATTTATTCTGCAAGGCGCATTGAATTGTATAATTACACATCAAACAAACACTTGCTATGATCTCGGGTGTAAAACTGTTTCATTTAGTCAAACATTGGGTCCTTCTCCCTTGGGAAATTCTTCGAATCGTTGGAGTTTTCCCACAATAAAAAGCTAAAACAATAAAATATGATTATACGAACCTTGAAGAAGGTCTTACGTAATCTTTTTATAAAGATCTTTTGATTTTGTTCCACATTCGAATAGTAATTTTATGGAATCCGATTTTTTTATATATTCAGCAAGGAGCATTGAATTGTATAATTACACATCAAACAATTACTTGCTATGAACTCGGGTGTGAAACTGTTTCATTGTGTCAAACTTTGGGTACTTCTCCCTTTGGAAATTCTTTGACACGTGGGAGTTTTCTTACAGTAAAAAGCTAAAACAATAAAATAAGATTATACGAACCTTGAAGAAGGTCTTACGTAATCTTTTTATAAAGATCTTTTGATTTTGTTCCACATTCGAATAGTAATTTTATGGAATCCGATTTTTTTATATATTCAGCAAGGCGCCTTGAATTGTAGAATTACACATCAAACAACCACTTGCTATGAACTCGGTTGTGAAACTGTTTCATTGTGTCAAACATTGGGTCCTTCTCCTTTGGGAAATTCTTCGTCACGTGGGAGTTTTCCCACAGTAAAAAGCAAAAATAACAAAATATGATTTTATGTACCTTGAACAAGGTCTGACGCAATATTTTTATAAAGATCTTTTGATTTTGATCAAGATTCGAATACTAATTTACATGGAATCCGATTTTTATTTTTATTCTGCAAGGCGCACTGAATTGTATAATTACACATCAAACAACCACTTTCTTTGAACTCGGGTGTGAAACTGTTTCATTCTCTCAAACATTTGTTCCTTCTCCCTTGGGAAATACTTCGACACGTGGGAGTTTTCCCACAGTTAAAAGCTAAAACAATAAAATATGACTTTATGAAGTTTGAACAAGGTCTTACGCAAACTTTTTATAAAGTTATTTTCATTTTGTTACAGATTCGAATACTAATTTTATGGAGTCCGATTTTTTTATTTATTCTGCAAGGCGCACTGAATTGTATAATTACACATCAAACAACCACTTGCTATGAACTCGGGTGTGAAACTGTTTCATTGTGTCAAACTTTGGGTACTTCTCCCTTTGGAAATTCTTTGACACGTGGGAGTTTTCTCACAGTAAAAAGCTAAAACAATAAAATAAGATTATACGAACCTTGAAGAAGGTCTTACGTAATCTTTTTATAAAAATCTTTTGATTTTGTTCGTGATTCGATTTACTAATTATTATGGAAAATGATTTTTTTATTTATTCTGCAAGGCGCATTGAATTGTATAATTACACTTCAAACAGCCATTTGCTATGAACTCGGGTGTGAAACTGTTCATTGTGTGTAACATTGGATCCTTCTCCCTTGGGAAATTCATCGACACGTGGGAGTTTTCCCACAATGAAAAGCTAAAACAATAAAATATGATTATAGGAACTTTTAAGAAGGTCTTACGTAATATTTTTATAAAGTTATTTTGATTTTGTTACAGATTCGAATGCTAATTTTATGATATCCGATTTTTTATTTATACTGCAAGGCGCAGTGAATTGTATAATTACACATCAAACAACCACTTACTATGAACTCGGGTGTAAAACTGTTTCATTGTGTCAAACATTGGGTCCTTCACCCCTAGGAAATTCTTCGACACGTGGGATTTTCCCACAATAAAAAGCTAAAACAGTAAAATATGATTTTATGAACCTTGAACAAGGTCGTACGTAATGTTTTTATAAAGATCTTTTGATTTTGTTCCAGGTTCGAATACTTATTTTCATGGAATCCGATTTTTTTACTTATTTAGCAAGGTGCACTGAATTGTAGAATTACACATTAAACAACCACTTGATATGAACTAGGGTGTGAAACTGTTTCATTGTGTCAAACATTGGGTCCTTCTCCTTTGGGAAATTCTTCGTCACGTGGGAGTTTTCCCACAGTGAAAAGCTAAAACAACAAAATATGATTTTATGAACCTTGAACAAGGTCTGACGTAATCATTTTATAAAGATCTTTTGATTTTGTTCAAGATTCGAATACTAATTATTATGGAATCTCATTTTATTATTTATTCTGCAAGGCGCATTAAATTGTATTATTACTCATCAAACAACCACTTGCTATGAACTCGGGTGTGAAACTGTTTCATTGTGCAAACATTGGGTCCTTCTTCCTTGGGAAATTCTTAGACACGTGGGAGTTTTCCCACAATAAAAAGCTAAAACAATAAAATATGAGTTTATGAACTTTTAAGAAGGTCTTACGTAATCTTTTTATAAAGTTATTTTCATTTTGTTACAGATTCGAATACAAATTTTATTGAGTCCGATTTTTTTATTTATTCTGCAAGGCGCACTGAATTGTATAATTACACATCAAACAACCACTTGCTATGAACTCGGGTGTGAAACTGTTCATTGTGTGTAACATTGGGTCCTTCTCCCTTGGGAAATTCTTCGACACGTGGGAGTTTTCCCACAATAAAAAGCTAAATCAATAAAATATGATTTTATGAACCTTGAACAAGGTCTTACGTAATATTTTTATAAAGATCTTTTGATTTTGTTCAAGATTCGAATACTAATTATTATGGAATATGATTTATTTATTTATTCTGCAAGGCGCATTGAATTGTATAATTAAACATCAAACAACTACTTGCTATGTACTCGGGTATGAAACTGTTTCATTCTGTCAAACATTGGGCCCTTCTCCCATGGGAAATTCTTTGACACGTGGGAGTTTTCGCAAAATAAAAAGCTAAAACAATAAAATATGATTATACGAACCTTGAAGAAGGTCTTACGTAATCTTTTTATAAAGATCTTTCGATTTTGTTCCAGATTCGAATACTAATTTTCATGGAATCTGATTTTTTTATTTATTCTGCAAGGCGCATTGAATTGTATAATTACACATCAAACAAACACTTGCTATGATCTCGGGTGTAAAACTGTTTCATTCTCTCAAACATTGGGTCCTTCTCCCTTGGGAAATTCTTCGAATCGTTGGAGTATTCCCACAATAAAAAGCTAAAACAATAAAATATGATTATACGAACCTTGAAGAAGGTCTTACGTAATCTTTTTATAAAGATCTTTCGATTTTGTTCCAGATTCGAATACTAATTTTCATGGAATCTGATTTTTTTATTTATTCTGCAAGGCGCATTGAATTGTATAATTACACATATAACAAACACTTGCTATGATCTCGGGTGTAAAACTGTTTCATTCAGTCAAACATTGGGTCCTTCTCCCTTGGGAAATTCATCGACACGTGGGAGTTTTCCCACAATAAAAAGCTAAAACAATAAAATATGATTGTAGGAACTTTTAAGAAGGTCTTACGTAATATTTTTATAAAGTTATTTTGATTTTGTTACAGATTCGAATACTAATTTTCATGGAATCCGATTTTTATATTTATTCTGCTAGGCGCACTGAATTGTATAATTAAACATCCAACAACCACTTGCTATGAACTCGGGTGTGAAACTGTTTCATTGTGTCAAACATTGGGTCCTTCACCCATAGGAAATTCTTCGACACGTGGGAGTTTTCCCACAGTAAAAAGCTAAAACAATAAAATATGAGTTTATGAACTTTGAACAAGGTCTTACGTAATCTTTTTATAAAGTTATTTCCATTTTGTTACAGATTCCAATACTAATTTTATGAAGTCCGATTTTTTTATTTTTTCTGCAAGGCGCATTGAGTTGTATAATTACACATCAAACAACCACTTCCTATGAACTCGGGTGTGAAACTGTTTCATTGTGTCAAACATTGGGTCCTTCTCTCTTGGGAAATTCTTCATCATGTGGGAGTTTCCCACAGTAAAAAGAAAAAACAATAATATATGATTTTATGAACCTTGAACAAGGTCTTACGTAATCTTTTTATAAAGATCTTTTGATTTTGTTCCAGATTCGAATACTAATTTTCATGGAATCCGATTTTTTAATTTTTTCTGCAAGGCGCACTGAATTGTAGAATTACACATCAAACAAATACTTGCTATGAACTCGTGTGTGAAACTGTTTCATTGTGTCAAACATTGGGTCCTTCTCCATTGGAAAATTCTTCGAGACGTGGGATTTTCCCACAATAAAAAGCTAAAACAGTAAAATATGATTTTATGAACCTTGAACAAGGTCCTACGTAATCTTTTTATAAAGATCTTTTAATTTTGTTCCAGGTTCGAATACTTATTTTCATGGAATCCGATTTTTTTACTTATTTAGCAAGGTGCACTGAATTGTAGAATTACACATTAAACAACTACTTGCTATGAACTCGGGTGTGAAACTGTTTCATTGTGTCAAAGATTGGGTCCTTCTCCTTTGCGAAATTCTCGTCACGTGGGAGTTTTCCCACAGTAAAAAGCTAAAAAAACAAAATATGATTTTATGAACCTTGAACAAGGTCTGACGTAATCATTTTATAAAGATCTTTTGATTTTGTTCAAGATTCGAATACTAATTATTATGGAATCTCATTTTATTATTTATCCTGCAAGGCGCATTAAATTGTATTATTACTCATCATACAACCACTTGCTATGAACTCGGGTGTGAAAATGTTTCATTGTGCAAACATTGGGTCCTTCTTCCTTGGGAAATTCTTAGACACGTGGGAGTTTTCCCACAATAAAAAGCTAAAACAATAAAATATGATTTTATGAACTTTTAAGAAGGTCTTACGTAATCTTTTTATAAAGTTATTTTCATTATGTTACAGATTCGAATACTAATTTTATTGAGTCCGATTTTTTTATTTATTCTGCAAGGCGCACTGAATTGTATAATTACACATCAAACAACCACTTACTATGAACTCGGGTGTGAAACTGTTCATTGTGTGTAACATTGGGTCCTTCTCTCTTGGGAAATTCTTCGAAACGTGGGAGTTTTCCCACAATAAAAAGCTAAAGCAGTAAAATATGATTTTATGAACCTTGAACAAGGTCTTACGTAATCTTTTTATAAAGATCTTTTGATTTTGTTCAAGATTCGAATACTAATTATTATGGAATATGATTTATTTATTTATTCTGCAAGGCGCATTGAATTGTATAATTAAACATCAAACAACTACTTTCTATGTACTCGGGTATGAAACTGTTTCATTCTGTCAAACATTGGGTCCTTCTCCCATGGGAAATTCTTTGACACGTGGGAGTTTTCGCAAAATAAAAAGCTAAAACAATAAAATATGATTATACGAACCTTGAAGAAGTTCTTACGTAATCTTTTTATAAAGATCTTTCGATTTTGTTCCAGATTCGAATACTAATTTTCATGGAATCTGATTTATTTATTTATTCAGCAAGGCGCATTGAATTGTATAATTACACATATAACAAACACTTGCTATGATCTCGGGTGTAAAACTGTTTCATTCAGTCAAACATTGGGTCCTTCTCCCTTGGGAAATTCATCGACACGTGGGAGTTTTCCCAATATAAAAAGCTAAAACAATAAAATATGATTATAGGAACTTTTAAGAAGGTCTTACGTAATATTTTTATAAAGTTATTTTGATTTTGTTACAGATTCGAATACTAATTTTATGATATCCGATTTTTTATTTATACTGCAAGGCGCACTGAATTGTATAATTACACATCAAACAACCACTTACTATGAACTCGGGTGTAAAACTGTATCATTCAGTCAAACATTGTGTCCTTCTCCCTTGGGAAATTCTTCGACACTTGGGATTTTCCCACATTAAAAAGCTAAAACAATAAAATATGATTATACGAACCTTGAAGAAGGTCTTACGTAATCATTTTATAAAGATCTTTTGATTTTATTCCAGATTCGAATACTAATTTTCATGGAATCCGATTTCTTTATTTATTCTGCAAGGCGCACTGAATTGTATAATTACACATCAAACAACCCCTTGCTATGAACTTGGGTGTGAAACTGATTCATTCTGTCACATATTGGGTCCTTCTCCCTTGGGAAATTCTTCGACACTTGGGATTTTCCCACAATAAATAACTAAAACAATAAAACATGATTTTATGAACCTTGAACAAGGTCGTACGTAATCTTTTTATAATGATCTTTTGATTTTGTTCCAGAATCGAATACAAATTTTCATAGAATCCAATTTTTTTATTTATTCTGCAAGGCGCACTGAATTGTATAATTACACATCAAACAACCACTTCCTATGAACTCGGGTGTGAAACTGTTTCCTTGTGTCAAACATTGGGTCCTACTCCCTTTAGAAATTATTCTACACGTGGGAGTTTTCCCACAGTAAAAAGCTAAAACAATAAAATATGATTTTACGAACCTTGAACAAGGTCTTACGCAATATTTTTATAAAGATCTTTTGATTTTGATCAAGATTCGAATACTAATTTTCATGGAATATGATTTTTTTATTTATTCTGCAAGGCGCATTGAATTGTATAATTACACATCAAGCAACCACTTCCTATGAACTCGGGTGTGAAACTGTTTCATTGTGTAAAACATTGGGTCCTTCTCCCTTGGGAAATTCTTCATCATGTGGGAGTTTTCCCACAATAAAAAGCTAAAACAACAAAATATGATTTTATGAACCTTGAACAAGGTCTTACGTAATCTTTTTATAAAGATCTTATGATTTTGTTCAAGATTCGAATACTAATTATTATGCAATAAGATTTATTTATTTATTCTGCAAGGCACATTGAATTGTATAATTACATATCAAACAACTACTTGCTATGAACTCGGGTGTGAAACCGTTCATTGTGTGTAACATTGGGTCCTTCTCACTTGGGAAATTATTCGACACGTGGGAGTTTTCCCACAATAAAAAGCTAAAACAATAAAATATGAGTTTATGAACTTTGAACAAGGTCTTACGTAATCTTTTTTTAAAGATCTTTTGATTTTGTTCCAGGTTCGAATACTAATTTTCATGGAATCCGATTTTTTTTACTTATTTAGCAAGGTGCACTGAATTGTAGAATTACACATTAAACAACCACTTGCTATGAACTCGGGTGTGAAACTGTTTCATTGTGTCAAACATTAGGTCCTTCTCCTTTGGGAAATTCTTAGACACGTGGGAGTTTTCCCATAATAAAAAGCTAAAACAGTAAAATCTGATTATAGAGACTTTTAAGAAGGCCTTACGTAATCTTTTTATAAAGTTATTTTCATTTTGTTACAGACTCGAATACTAATTTTATGGAATCCGATTTTTTTATTTATTCTGCAAGGCGCACTGAATTGTATAATTACACATCAAACAACCATTTGCTACTAACTCGGGTGTGAAACTGTTCATTGTGTGTAACATTTGGTTTTTCTCCCTTGGGAAATTCTTCGACACGTGGGAGTTTTCCCACAATAAAAAGCTAAAACAACAAAATATGATTTTATGAACCTTGAAAGAGGTCTTACGTAATCTTTTTATAAAGATCTTTTGATTTTGTTCCAGATTCGAATACTAATTTTATGGAATCCGATTTTTTTATTTATTCTGCAAGGCGCACTGAATTGTATAATTACACATCAAACAACCATTTGCTACTAACTCGGGTGTGAAACTGTTCATTCCGTCACACATTGGGTCCTTCTCCCTTGGGAAATTCTTCGACACTTGGGATTTTCCCACAATAAATAGCTAAAACAATAAAACATGATTTTATGAACTTAGAACAAGATCTTACGTAATCTTATTATGAAAATCTTTTGATTTTGTTCCAGATTCGAATACTAATTTTCATGGAATCCGATTTTTATATTTATTCTGTAAGGCGCACTGAATTGTATAATTAAACATCCAACAACCACTTTCTATGAACTCGGGTGTGAAACTGTTTCATTCTTTCAAACATTGGGTCCTTCACCCTTAGGAAATTCTTCGACACGTGGGAGTTTTCCCACAGTAAAAAGAAAAAACAATAATATATGAGTTTATGAACTTTGTCCAAGTTCTTACGTAATGTTTTTATAAAGAACTTTTGATTTTGTTCCAGATTCGAATACTAATTTTCATGGAATCTGATTTTTTTATTTATTTTGCAAGGCGCACTGAATTGTAGAATTACACATCAAACAACCATTTGCTACTAACTCGCGTGTGAAACTGTTTCATTGTGCAAACATTAAGACCATCTCCCTTGGAAAATTCTTCGAAACGTGGGAGTTTTCCCACAAGAAAAAGCTAAGACAATAAAATATGAGTTTAAGAACTTTGAACAAGGTCTTACGTAATCTTTTTATAAAGATCTTTTGATTTTGTTCCAGATTCGAATACTTATTTTCATGGAATCTGATTTTTTATTTATTTTGCACGGCGCACTGAATTGTAGAATTACACATCAAACAACCACTTGCTATGACCTCGGGTGTGAAACTGTTTCATTGTGCAAACATTGGGTCCTTCTCCCTTGGGAAATTCTTCGACACGTGGGAGTTTTCCCACAGTAAACAGGTAAAACAATAAAATATGAGTTTATGAACCTTGAGCAAGGTCTTACGTAATCATTTTATAAAGATCTTATGATTTTGTTCAAGATTCGAATACTAAATATTATAGAATATGAATTATTTATTTATTCTGCAAGGCGCATTGAATTGAATAATTACACATCAAACAACTACTTGCTATGAACTCGGGTGTGAAACTGTTTCATTCTGTCAAACATTGGGTCCTTCTCCCATGGGAAATTCTTTTACACGTGGGAGTTTTCGCAAAAAAAAAGCTAAAACAATAAATTATGATTATACGAACCTTGAAGAAGGTCTTACGTAATCTTTTTATAAATATCTTTCGATTTTGTTCCAGATTCGAATACTAATTTTCATGGAATCTGATTTTTTTATTTATTCTGCAAGGCGCATTGAATTGTATAATTACACATCAAACAAACACTTGCTATGATCTCGGGTGTAAAACTGTTTCATTTAGTCAAACTTTGGGTCCTTCTCCCTTGGGAAATTCTTCGAATCGTTGGAGTTTTCCCCCAGTAAAAAGCTAAAACAATAAAATATGATTATACGAACCTTAAAGAAGGTCTTACGTAATCTTTTTATAAAGATCTTTTGATTTTGTTCCACATTCGAATAGTAATTTTATGGAATCCAATTTTTTTATTTATTCTGCAAGGCGCACTGAATTGTATAATTACACATCAAACAACCACTTCCTATGAACTCGGGTGTGAAACTGTTTCCTTGTGTCAAACATTGGGTCCTACTCCCTTTAGAAATTATTCTACACGTGGGAGTTTTCCCACAGTAAAAAGCTAAAACAATAAAATATGATTTTACGAACCTTGAACAAGGTCTTACGCAATATTTTTATAAAGATCTTTTGATTTTGATCAAGATTCGAATACTAATTTTCATGGAATATGATTTTTTTATTTATTCTGCAAGGCGCATTGAATTGTATAATTACACATCAAGCAACCACTTCCTATGAACTCGGGTGTGAAACTGTTTCATTGTGTAAAACATTGGGTCCTTCTCCCTTGGGAAATTCTTCATCATGTGGGAGTTTTCCCACAATAAAAAGCTAAAACAACAAAATATGATTTTATGAACCTTGAACAAGGTCTTACGTAATCTTTTTATAAAGATCTTATGATTTTGTTCAAGATTCGAATACTAATTATTATGCAATAAGATTTATTTATTTATTCTGCAAGGCACATTGAATTGTATAATTACATATCAAACAACTACTTGCTATGAACTCGGGTGTGAAACCGTTCATTGTGTGTAACATTGGGTCCTTCTCACTTGGGAAATTATTCGACACGTGGGAGTTTTCCCACAATAAAAAGCTAAAACAATAAAATATGAGTTTATGAACTTTGAACAAGGTCTTACGTAATCTTTTTTTAAAGATCTTTTGATTTTGTTCCAGGTTCGAATACTAATTTTCATGGAATCCGATTTTTTTTACTTATTTAGCAAGGTGCACTGAATTGTAGAATTACACATTAAACAACCACTTGCTATGAACTCGGGTGTGAAACTGTTTCATTGTGTCAAACATTAGGTCCTTCTCCTTTGGGAAATTCTTAGACACGTGGGAGTTTTCCCATAATAAAAAGCTAAAACAGTAAAATCTGATTATAGAGACTTTTAAGAAGGCCTTACGTAATCTTTTTATAAAGTTATTTTCATTTTGTTACAGACTCGAATACTAATTTTATGGAATCCGATTTTTTTATTTATTCTGCAAGGCGCACTGAATTGTATAATTACACATCAAACAACCATTTGCTACTAACTCGGGTGTGAAACTGTTCATTGTGTGTAACATTGGGTTTTTCTCCCTTGGGAAATTCTTCGACACGTGGGAGTTTTCCCACAATAAAAAGCTAAAACAACAAAATATGATTTTATGAACCTTGAAAGAGGTCTTACGTAATCTTTTTATAAAGATCTTTTGATTTTGTTCCAGATTCGAATACTAATTTTATGGAATCCGATTTTTTTATTTATTCTGCAAGGCGCACTGAATTGTATAATTACACATCAAACAACCATTTGCTACTAACTCGGGTGTGAAACTGTTCATTCCGTCACACATTGGGTCCTTCTCCCTTGGGAAATTCTTCGACACTTGGGATTTTCCCACAATAAATAGCTAAAACAATAAAACATGATTTTATGAACTTAGAACAAGATCTTACGTAATCTTATTATGAAAATCTTTTGATTTTGTTCCAGATTCGAATACTAATTTTCATGGAATCCGATTTTTATATTTATTCTGTAAGGCGCACTGAATTGTATAATTAAACATCCAACAACCACTTTCTATGAACTCGGGTGTGAAACTGTTTCATTCTTTCAAACATTGGGTCCTTCACCCTTAGGAAATTCTTCGACACGTGGGAGTTTTCCCACAGTAAAAAGAAAAAACAATAATATATGAGTTTATGAACTTTGTCCGAGTTCTTACGTAATGTTTTTATAAAGAACTTTTGATTTTGTTCCAGATTCGAATACTAATTTTCATGGAATCTGATTTTTTTATTTATTTTGCAAGGCGCACTGAATTGTAGAATTACACATCAAACAACCACTTGCTATGACCTCGCGTGTGAAACTGTTTCATTGTGCAAACATTGGGACCATCTCCCTTGGAAAATTCTTCGAAACGTGGGAGTTTTCCCACAAGAAAAAGCTAAGACAATAAAATATGAGTTTAAGAACTTTGAACAAGGTCTTACGTAATCTTTTTATAAAGATCTTTTGATTTTGTTCCAGATTCGAATACTTATTTTCATGGAATCTGATTTTTTATTTATTTTGCACGGCGCACTGAATTGTAGAATTACACATCAAACAACCACTTGCTATGACCTCGGGTGTGAAACTGTTTCATTGTGCAAACATTGGGTCCTTCTCCCTTGGGAAATTCTTCGACACGTGGGAGTTTTCCCACAATAAAAAGCTAAAACAATAAAATATGAGTTTATGAACTTTGAACAAGGTCTTACGTAATCTTTTTTTAAAGATCTTTTGATTTTGTTCCAGGTTCGAATACTAATTTTCATGGAATCCGATTTTTTTTACTTATTTAGCAAGGTGCACTGAATTGTAGAATTACACATTAAACAACCACTTGCTATGAACTCGGGTGTGAAACTGTTTCATTGTGTCAAACATTAGGTCCTTCTCCTTTGGGAAATTCTTAGACACGTGGGAGTTTTCCCATAATAAAAAGCTAAAACAGTAAAATCTGATTATAGAGACTTTTAAGAAGGCCTTACGTAATCTTTTTATAAAGTTATTTTCATTTTGTTACAGACTCGAATACTAATTTTATGGAATCCGATTTTTTTATTTATTCTGCAAGGCGCACTGAATTGTATAATTACACATCAAACAACCATTTGCTACTAACTCGGGTGTGAAACTGTTCATTGTGTGTAACATTGGGTTTTTCTCCCTTGGGAAATTCTTCGACACGTGGGAGTTTTCCCACAATAAAAAGCTAAAACAACAAAATATGATTTTATGAACCTTGAAAGAGGTCTTACGTAATCTTTTTATAAAGATCTTTTGATTTTGTTCCAGATTCGAATACTAATTTTATGGAATCCGATTTTTTTATTTATTCTGCAAGGCGCACTGAATTGTATAATTACACATCAAACAACCATTTGCTACTAACTCGGGTGTGAAACTGTTCATTCCGTCACACATTGGGTCCTTCTCCCTTGGGAAATTCTTCGACACTTGGGATTTTCCCACAATAAATAGCTAAAACAATAAAACATGATTTTATGAACTTAGAACAAGATCTTACGTAATCTTATTATGAAAATCTTTTGATTTTGTTCCAGATTCGAATACTAATTTTCATGGAATCCGATTTTTATATTTATTCTGTAAGGCGCACTGAATTGTATAATTAAACATCCAACAACCACTTTCTATGAACTCGGGTGTGAAACTGTTTCATTCTTTCAAACATTGGGTCCTTCACCCTTAGGAAATTCTTCGACACGTGGGAGTTTTCCCACAGTAAAAAGAAAAAACAATAATATATGAGTTTATGAACTTTGTCCGAGTTCTTACGTAATGTTTTTATAAAGAACTTTTGATTTTGTTCCAGATTCGAATACTAATTTTCATGGAATCTGATTTTTTTATTTATTTTGCAAGGCGCACTGAATTGTAGAATTACACATCAAACAACCACTTGCTATGACCTCGCGTGTGAAACTGTTTCATTGTGCAAACATTGGGACCATCTCCCTTGGAAAATTCTTCGAAACGTGTGAGTTTTCCCACAAGAAAAAGCTAAGACAATAAAATATGAGTTTAAGAACTTTGAACAAGGTCTTACGTAATCTTTTTATAAAGATCTTTTGATTTTGTTCCAGATTCGAATACTTATTTTCATGGAATCTGATTTTTTATTTATTTTGCACGGCGCACTGAATTGTAGAATTACACATCAAACAACCACTTGCTATGACCTCGGGTGTGAAACTGTTTCATTGTGCAAACATTGGGTCCTTCTCCCTTGGGAAATTCTTCGACACGTGGGAGTTTTCCCACAGTAAACAGGTAAAACAATAAAATATGAGTTTATGAACCTTGAGCAAGGTCTTACGTAATCATTTTATAAAGATCTTATGATTTTGTTCAAGATTCGAATACTAAATATTATAGAATATGAATTATTTATTTATTCTGCAAGGCGCATTGAATTGAATAATTACACATCAAACAACTACTTGCTATGAACTCGGGTGTGAAACTGTTTCATTCTGTCAAACATTGGGTCCTTCTCCCATGGGAAATTCTTTTACACGTGGGAGTTTTCGCAAAAAAAAAGCTAAAACAATAAATTATGATTATACGAACCTTGAAGAAGGTCTTACGTAATCTTTTTATAAATATCTTTCGATTTTGTTCCAGATTCGAATACTAATTTTCATGGAATCTGATTTTTTTATTTATTCTGCAAGGCGCATTGAATTGTATAATTACACATCAAACAAACACTTGCTATGATCTCGGGTGTAAAACTGTTTCATTTAGTCAAACATTGGGTCCTTCTCCCTTGGGAAATTCTTCGAATCGTTGGAGTTTTCCCACAGTAAAAAGCTAAAACAATAAAATATGATTATACGAACCTTAAAGAAGGTCTTACGTAATCTTTTTATAAAGATCTTTTGATTTTGTTCCACATTCGAATAGTAATTTTATGGAATCCGATTTTTTTATATATTCAGCAAGGCGCATTGAATTGTATAATTACACATCAAACAATTACTTGCTATGAACTCGGGTGTGAAACAGTTTCATTCTCTCAAACATTTGTTCCTTCTCCCTTGGGAAATCCTTCGACACGTGGGAGTTTTCCCACAGTTAAAAGCTAAAACAATAAAATATGAGTTTATGAACTTTGAACAAGGTCTTAGGTAATCTTTTTATAAAGATCTTTTGATTTTGTTCCAGATTCAAATACTAATTTACATGGAATCCGATTTTTATTTTTATTCTGCAAGGCGCACTGAATTGTATAATTACACATCAAACAACCACTTGCTTTGAACTCGGGTGTGAAACTGTTTCATTCTCTCAAACAATTGTTCCTTTTCCCTTGGGAAATACTTCGATACGTGGGAGTTTGCCCAGAGTTAAAAGCTAAAACAATAAAATATGAGTTTATGAAGTTTGAACAAGGTCTTACACAAACTTTTTATAAAGTTATTTTCATTTTGTTACAGATTCGAATACTAATTTTATGGAGTCCGATTTTTTTATTTATTCTACAAGGCGCACTGAATTGTATAATTACACATCAAACAACCACTTGCTATGAACTCGGGTGTGAAACTGTTTCATTGTGTCAAACTTTGGGTACTTCTCCCTTTGGAAATTCTTTGACACGTGGGAGTTTTCTCACAGTAAAAAGCTAAAACAATAAAATATGATTATACGAACCTTGAAGAAGGTCTTACGTAATCTTTTTATAAAGATCTTTTGATTTTGTTCCACATTCGAATAGTAATTTTATGGAATCCGGTTTTTTTTATATATTCAGCAAGGAGCATTGAATTGTATAATTACACATCAAACAATTACTTGCTATGAACTCGGGTGTGAAACTGTTTCATTGTGTCAAACTTTGGGTACTTCTCCCTTTGGAAATTCTTTGACACATTGGAGTTTTCTTACAGTAAAAAGCTAAAACAATAAAATAAGATTATACGAACCTTGAAGAAGGTCTTACGTAATCTTTTTATAAAGATCTTTTGATTTTGTTCCACATTCGAATAGTAATTTTATGGAATCCGATTTTTTTATATATTCAGCAAGGCGCCTTGAATTGTATAATTACACATCAAACAATTACTTGCTATGAACTCGGGTGTGAAACTGTTTCATTATGCAAACATTGGGTCCTTCTCCCTTGGGAAATTCTTCCACACGTGGGAGTTTTCCACAATAAAAAGCTAAAACAATAAAATATGAGTTTATGAATCTTGAACAAGGTCTTAGGTAATCTTTTTATAAAGATCTTTTGATTTTGTTCCAGATTCAAATACTAATTTACATGGAATCCGATTTTTATTTTTATTCTGCAAGGCGCACTGAATTGTATAATTACACATCAAACAACCACTTGCTTTGAACTCGGGTGTGAAACTGTTTCATTCTCTCAAACATTTGTTCCTTCTCCCTTGGGAAATACTTCGACACGCGGGAGTTTTCCCACAGTTAAAAGCTAAAACAATAAAATATGAGTTTATGAAGTTTGAACAAGGTCTTACGCAAACTTTTTATAAAGTTATTTTCATTTTGTTACAGATTCGAATACTAATTTTATGGAGTCCGATTTTTTTATTTATTCTGCAAGGCGCACTGAATTGTATAATTACACATCAAACAACCACTTCCTATGAACTCGGGTGTGAAACTGTTTCATTGTGTCAAACTTTGGGTACTTCTCTCTTGGGAAATTCTTTGACACGTGGGAGTTTTCTCACAGTAAAAAGCTAAAACAATAAAATACGATTATACGAACCTTGAAGAAGGTCTTACGTAATCTTATTATAAAAATCTTTTGATTTTGTTCGTGATTCGATTTACTAATTATTATGGAAAATGATTTTTTTATTTATTCTGCAAGGCGCATTGAATTGTATAATTACACTTCAAACAGCCATTTGCTATGAACTCGGGTGTGAAACTGTTCATTGTGTGTAACATTGGATCCTTCTCCCTTGGGAAATTCTCCGACACGTGGAAGTTTACCCACAATAAAAAGCTAAAACAACAAATAATGATTTTATGAACCTTGAGCAAGGTCTTACGTAATCTTTTTATAAAGATTGTATGATTTTGTTCAAGATTCAAATACTAATTATTATGGAATAAGATTGATTTATTTATTCTGCAAGGCACATTGAATTGTATAATTACATATCAAACAACTACTTGCTATGAACTCGGGTGTGAAACTGTTCATTGTGTGACATTGGGTCCTTCTCACTTGGGAAATTCTTCGACACGTGGGAGTTTTCCCACAGTAAAAAGCTAAAACAATAAAATATGAGTTTATGAACTTTGAACAAGGTCTTACGTAATCTTTTTATAAAGATCTTTTGATTTTGTTCCCGGTTCGAATACTAATTTTCATGGAATCCGATTTTTTTTACTTATTTAGCAAGGTGCACTGAATTGTAGAATTACACATTAAAGAACCACTTCCTATGAACTCAAGTGTGAAACTGTTTCATTGTGTCAAACATTGGGTCCTTCTCCTTTGGGAAATTCTTCGTCACGTGGGAGTTTTCCCACAGTAAAAAGCTAAAACAACAATATATGATTTTATGAACCTTGAACAAGGTCTGACGTAATCATTTTATAAAGATCTTTTGATTTTGTTCAAGATTCGAATACTAATTATTATGGAATCTCATTTATTTATTTATTCTGCAAGGCGCATTAAATTGTATAATTACTCATCAAACAACCACTTGCTATGTGAAACTGTTTCATTGTGCAAACATTGGGTCCTTCTTCCTTGGGAAATTCTTAGACACGTGGGAGTTTTTCCCACAGTAAAAAGCTAAAATAATAAAATCTGATTATAGAAACTTCTAAGAAGGTCTTACGTATCTTTTTATAAAGTTATTTTCATTTTGTTACAGACTCGAATACTAATTTTATGATATCCGATTTTTTCATTTATTCTGCAAGGCGCACTGAATTGTATAATTACACATCAAACAACTACTTGCTATGTACTCGGGTATGAAACTGTTTCATTCTTTCAAACATTGGGTCCTTCTCCCATGGGAAATTCTTTGACACGTGGGAGTTTTCGCAAAATAAAAAGCTAAAACAATAAAATATGATTATACCAACCTTGAAGAAGGTCTTACGTAATCTTTTTATAAAGATCTTTCGATTTTGTTCCAGATTCGAATACTAATTTTCATGGAATCTAATTTTTTATTTATTCTGCAAGGCGCATTGAATTGTATAATTACACATCAAACAAACACTTGCTATGATCTCGGGTGTAAAACTGTTTCATTCAGTCAAACATTGGGTTCTTCTCCCTTGGGAAATTCAACGACACGTGGGAGTTTTCCCACAATAAAAAGCTAAAACAATAAAATATGATTATAGGAACATTTAAGAAGGTCTTACGTAATCTTTGTATAAAGATATTTCGATTTTGTTACAGATTCGAATACAAATTTTATGATATCCGATTTTTTATTTATACTGCAAGGCGCACTGAATTGTATAATTTCACATCAAACAACCACTTGCTATGAACTCGGGTGTAAAACTGTTTCATTCAGTCAAACATTGGGTCCTTCTCCCTTGGGAAATTCTTCGACACTTGGGATTTTCCCACATTAAAAAGCTAAAACAATAAAATATGATTATACGAACCTTGAAGAAGGTCTTACGTAATCATTTTATAAAGATCTTTTGATTTTGTTCCGGATTCGAATACTAATTTTCATGGAATCCGATTTTTTTATTTATTCTGCAAGGCGCACTGAATTGTATAATTACACATAAACAACCACTTGCTATGAATTTGGGTGTGAAACTGTTTCATTCTGTCACATATTGGGTCCTTCTCCCTTGGGAAATTCTTCGTCACTTGGGATTTTCCCACAATAAATAGCTAAAACAATAAAACATGATTTTATGAACCTTGAACAAGAACTTACGTAATCTTATTATAAAGATCTTTTGATTTTGATCCAGATTCGAATACTAATTTTCATGGAATCCGATTTTTATTTTTATTCTGCAAGGCGCACTGAATTGTATAATTACACATCCAACAACCACTTGCTATGAACTCGGGTGTGAAACTGTTTCATTCTCTCAAACATTTGGTCCTTCTCCCTTGTGAAATTCTTCGACACGTGGGAGTTTTCATACAGTTAAAAGCTAAAACATAAAATATGAGTTTATGAACTTTGAACCAGGTCTTACGTAATCTTTTTATAAAGTTATTTTGATTTTGTTACAGATTCGAATAGTAATTTTATGGAATCCGATTTTTTATATATTCTGCAAGGCGCATTGAATTGTATAATTACACATCAAACAACCACTTGCTATGAACTCGGGTGTGAAACAGTTTCATTCTCTCAAACATTTGTTCCTTCTCCCTTGGGAAATCCTTCGACACGTGGGAGTTTTCCCACAGTTAAAAGCTAAAACAATAAAATATGAGTTTATGAACTTTGAACAAGGTCTTACGAAAACTTTTTATAAAGTTATTTTCATTTTGTTACAGATTCGAATACTAATTTTATGGAGTCCGATTTTTTTATTTATTCTGCAAGGCGCACTGAATTGTATAATTACACATCAAACAACCACTTGCTATGAACTCGGGTGTGAAACTGTTTCATTGTGTCAAACTTTGGGTACTTCTCCCTTTGGAAATTCTTTGACACGTGGGAGTTTTCCCACAGTAAAAAGCTAAAACAATAAAATAAGATTATACGAACCTTGAAGAAGGTCTTACGTAATCTTTTTATAAAAATCTTTTGATTTTGTTCATGATTCGATTTACTAATTATTATGGAATCTGATTTTTTTATTTATTCAGCAAGGCGCATTGAATTGTATAATTACACATCAAACAATTACTTGCTATGAACTCGGGTGTGAAACTGTTTCATTCAGTCAAACATTGGGTCCTTCTCACTTGTGAAATTCTTCGACACGTGGGAGTTTTCCCACAATAAAAAGCTAAATCAATAAAATATGAGTTTATGAACTTTGAACAAGGTCTTTTGATTTTGTTCCCGGTTCGAAAACTAATTTTCATGGAATCCGATTTGTTTTACTTATTTAGCAAGGCGCACTGAATTGTAGAATTACACATTAAACAACCACTTGCTACTAACTCGGGTGTGAAACTGTTCATTGTGTGTAACATTGGGTTCTTCTCCCTTGGGAAATTCTTCGACACGTGGGAGTTTTCCCACAATAAAAAGCTAAAACAGTAAAATATGATTATAGGAACTTTTAAGAAGGTCTTACGTAATATTTTTATAAAGTTATTTTGATTTTGTTACAGATTCGAATACTAATTTTATGATATCCGATTTTTTATTTATACTGCAAGGCGCACTGAATTGTATAATTACACATCAAACAACCACTTACTATGAACTCGGGTGTAAAACTGTATCATTGTGTCAAACATTAGGTCCTTCTCCCATTAGAAATTCTTTGACACGTGGGAGTTTTCGCAAAATAAAAAGCTAAAACAATAAAATATGATTATACGAACCTTAAAGAAGGTCTTACGTAATCTTTTTAAAAAAGATCTTTCGATTTTGTTCCAGATTCGAATACTAATTTTCATGGAATCTGATTTTTTTTTTTATTCTGCAAGGCGCATTGAATTGTATAATTACACATATAACAAACACTTACTATGATCTCGGGTGTAAAACTGCTTCATTCAGTCAAACATTGGGTCCTTCTCCCTTGGGAAATTCATCGACACGTGGGAGTTTTCACACAATAAAAAGCTAAAACAATAAAATATGATTATAGGAACTTTTAAGAAGGTCTTACGTAATATTTTTATAAAGTTATTTTGATTTTGTTACAGATTCGAATACTAATTTTATAATATCCGATTTTTTATTTATACTGCAAGGTGCACTGAATTGTATAATTACACATCAAACAACCACTTACTATGAACTCGGGTGTAAAACTGTTTCATTGTGTCAAACATTGAGTCCTTCACCCCTAGGAAATTCTTCGACAAGTGGGATTTTCCCACAATAAAAAGCTAAAACAGTAAAGTATGATTTTATGAACCTTGAACAAGGTCGTACGTAATCTTTTTATAAAGATCTTTTGATTTTGTTCCAGAATCGAATACAAATTTTCATAGAATCCGATTTTTTTATTTATTCTGCAAGGCGCACTGAATTGTATAATTACACATCAAACTACCACTTCCTATGAACTCGGGTGTGAAACTGTTTCCTTGTGTCAAACATTAGGTCCTACTCCCTTTAGAAATTATTCTACACGTGGGAGTTTTCCCACAGTAAAAAGCTAAAACAATAAAATATGATTTTACGAACCTTGAACAAGGTCTTACGCAATATTTTTATAAAGATCTTTTGATTTTGATCAAGATTCGAATACTAATTTACATGGAATCCGATTTTTATTTTTATTCTGCAAGGCGCACTGAATTGTATAATTACACATCAAACAACCACTTGCTTTGAACTCGGGTGTGAAACTGTTTCATTCTCTCAAACATTTGTTTCTTCTCCCTTGGGAAATACTTCGACACGTGGGAGTTTTCCCACAGTTAAAAGCTAAAACAATAAAATATGAGTTTATGAAGTTTGAACAAGGTCTTACGCAAACTTTTTATAAAGTTATTTTCATTTTGTTACAGATTCGAATACTAATTTTATGGAGTCCGATTTTTTTATTTATTCTGCAAGGCGCACTGAATTGTATAATTACACATAAAACAACTACTTGCTATGAACTCGGGTGTGAAACTGTTTCATTGTGTAAAACTTTGGGTACTTCTCCCTTTGGAAATTCTTTGACACGTGGGAGTTTTCTCACAGTAAAAAGCTAAAACAATAAAATAAGATTATACGAACCTTGAAGAAGGTCTTACGTAATCTTTTTATAAAAATCTTTTGATTTTGTTCGTGATTCGATTTACTAATTATTATGGAAAATGATTTTTTTATTTATTCTGCAAGGCGCATTGAATTGTATAATTACACTTCAAACAGCCATTTGCTATGAACTCGGGTGTGAAACTGTTCATTGTGTGTAACATTGGATCCTTCTCCCTTGGGAAATTCTTCGACACGTGGGAGTTTTCCCACAATAAAAAGCTAAAACAATAAAATATGAGTTTATGAACTTTGAACAAGGTCTTACGTAATCTTTTTATAAAGATCTTTTGATTTTGTTCCCGGTTCGAATACTAATTTTCATGGAATCCGATTTTTTTTACTTATTTAGCAAGGTGCCCTGAATTGTAGAATTACACATTAAAGAACCACTTCCTATGAACTCAAGTGTGAAACTGTTTCATTGTGTCAAACATTGGGTCCTTCTCCTTTGGGAAATTCTTCGTCACGTGGGAGTTTTCCCACAGTAAAAAGCTAAAACAACAATATATGATTTTATGAACCTTGAACAAGGTCTGACGTAATCATTTTATAAAGATCTTTTGATTTTGTTCAAGATTCGAATACTAATTATTATGGAATCTCATTTATTTATTTATTCTGCAAGGCGCATTAAATTGTATAATTACTCATCAAACAACCACTTGCTATGTGAAACTGTTTCATTGTGCAAACATTGGGTCCTTCTTCCTTGGGAAATTCTTAGACACGTGGGAGTTTTTCCCACAGTAAAAAGCTAAAATAATAAAATCTGATTATAGAAACTTCTAAGAAGGTCTTACGTATCTTTTTATAAAGTTATTTTCATTTTGTTACAGACTCGAATACTAATTTTATGATATCCGATTTTTTCATTTATTCTGCAAGGCGCACTGAATTGTATAATTACACATCAAACAACTACTTGCTATGTACTCGGGTATGAAACTGTTTCATTCTTTCAAACATTGGGTCCTTCTCCCATGGGAAATTCTTTGACACGTGGGAGTTTTCGCAAAATAAAAAGCTAAAACAATAAAATATGATTATACCAACCTTGAAGAAGGTCTTACGTAATCTTTTTATAAAGATCTTTCGATTTTGTTCCAGATTCGAATACTAGTTTTCATGGAATCTAATTTTTTATTTATTCTGCAAGGCGCATTGAATTGTATAATTACACATCAAACAAACACTTGCTATGATCTCGGGTGTAAAACTGTTTCATTCAGTCAAACATTGGGTTCTTCTCCCTTGGGAAATTCAACGACACGTGGGAGTTTTCCCACAATAAAAAGCTAAAACAATAAAATATGATTATAGGAACATTTAAGAAGGTCTTACGTAATCTTTGTATAAAGATATTTCGATTTTGTTACAGATTCGAATACAAATTTTATGATATCCGATTTTTTATTTATACTGCAAGGCGCACTGAATTGTATAATTTCACATCAAACAACCACTTGCTATGAACTCGGGTGTAAAACTGTTTCATTCAGTCAAACATTGGGTCCTTCTCCCTTGGGAAATTCTTCGACACTTGGGATTTTCCCACATTAAAAAGCTAAAACAATAAAATATGATTATACGAACCTTGAAGAAGGTCTTACGTAATCATTTTATAAAGATCTTTTGATTTTGTTCCGGATTCGAATACTAATTTTCATGGAATCCGATTTTTTTATTTATTCTGCAAGGCGCACTGAATTGTATAATTACACATAAACAACCACTTGCTATGAATTTGGGTGTGAAACTGTTTCATTCTGTCACATATTGGGTCCTTCTCCCTTGGGAAATTCTTCGTCACTTGGGATTTTCCCACAATAAATAGCTAAAACAATAAAACATGATTTTATGAACCTTGAACAAGAACTTACGTAATCTTATTATAAAGATCTTTTGATTTTGATCCAGATTCGAACACTAATTTTCATGGAATCCGATTTTTATTTTTATTCTGCAAGGCGCACTGAATTGTATAATTACACATCCAACAACCACTTGCTATGAACTCGGGTGTGAAACTGTTTCATTCTCTCAAACATTTGGTCCTTCTCCCTTGTGAAATTCTTCGACACGTGGGAGTTTTCATACAGTTAAAAGCTAAAACATAAAATATGAGTTTATGAACTTTGAACCAGGTCTTACGTAATCTTTTTATAAAGTTATTTTGATTTTGTTACAGATTCGAATAGTAATTTTATGGAATCCGATTTTTTATATATTCTGCAAGGCGCATTGAATTGTATAATTACACATCAAACAACCACTTGCTATGAACTCGGGTGTGAAACAGTTTCATTCTCTCAAACATTTGTTCCTTCTCCCTTGGGAAATCCTTCGACACGTGGGAGTTTTCCCACAGTTAAAAGCTAAAACAATAAAATATGAGTTTATGAACTTTGAACAAGGTCTTACGAAAACTTTTTATAAAGTTATTTTCATTTTGTTACAGATTCGAATACTAATTTTATGGAGTCCGATTTTTTTATTTATTCTGCAAGGCGCACTGAATTGTATAATTACACATCAAACAACCACTTGCTATGAACTCGGGTGTGAAACTGTTTCATTGTGTCAAACTTTGGGTACTTCTCCCTTTGGAAATTCTTTGACACGTGGGAGTTTTCCCACAGTAAAAAGCTAAAACAATAAAATAAGATTATACGAACCTTGAAGAAGGTCTTACGTAATCTTTTTATAAAAATCTTTTGATTTTGTTCATGATTCGATTTACTAATTATTATGGAATCTGATTTTTTTATTTATTCAGCAAGGCGCATTGAATTGTATAATTACACATCAAACAATTACTTGCTATGAACTCGGGTGTGAAACTGTTTCATTCAGTCAAACATTGGGTCCTTCTCACTTGTGAAATTCTTCGACACGTGGGAGTTTTCCCACAATAAAAAGCTAAATCAATAAAATATGAGTTTATGAACTTTGAACAAGGTCTTTTGATTTTGTTCCCGGTTCGAAAACTAATTTTCATGGAATCCGATTTGTTTTACTTATTTAGCAAGGCGCACTGAATTGTAGAATTACACATTAAACAACCACTTGCTACTAACTCGGGTGTGAAACTGTTCATTGTGTGTAACATTGGGTCCTTCTCCCTTGGGAAATTCTTCGACACGTGGGAGTTTTCCCACAATAAAAAGCTAAAACAGTAAAATATGATTATAGGAACTTTTAAGAAGGTCTTACGTAATATTTTTATAAAGTTATTTTGATTTTGTTACAGATTCGAATACTAATTTTATGATATCCGATTTTTTATTTATACTGCAAGGCGCACTGAATTGTATAATTACACATCAAACAACCACTTACTATGAACTCGGGTGTAAAACTGTATCATTGTGTCAAACATTAGGTCCTTCTCCCATTAGAAATTCTTTGACACGTGGGAGTTTTCGCAAAATAAAAAGCTAAAACAATAAAATATGATTATACGAACCTTAAAGAAGGTCTTACGTAATCTTTTTAAAAAAGATCTTTCGATTTTGTTCCAGATTCGAATACTAATTTTCATGGAATCTGATTTTTTTATTTATTCTGCAAGGCGCATTGAATTGTATAATTACACATATAACAAACACTTACTATGATCTCGGGTGTAAAACTGCTTCATTCAGTCAAACATTGGGTCCTTCTCCCTTGGGAAATTCATCGACACGTGGGAGTTTTCACACAATAAAAAGCTAAAACAATAAAATATGATTATAGGAACTTTTAAGAAGGTCTTACGTAATATTTTTATAAAGTTATTTTGATTTTGTTACAGATTCGAATACTAATTTTATAATATCCGATTTTTTATTTATACTGCAAGGTGCACTGAATTGTATAATTACACATCAAACAACCACTTACTATGAACTCGGGTGTAAAACTGTTTCATTGTGTCAAACATTGAGTCCTTCACCCCTAGGAAATTCTTCGACAAGTGGGATTTTCCCACAATAAAAAGCTAAAACAGTAAAGTATGATTTTATGAACCTTGAACAAGGTCGTACGTAATCTTTTTATAAAGATCTTTTGATTTTGTTCCAGAATCGAATACAAATTTTCATAGAATCCGATTTTTTTATTTATTCTGCAAGGCGCACTGAATTGTATAATTACACATCAAACTACCACTTCCTATGAACTCGGGTGTGAAACTGTTTCCTTGTGTCAAACATTAGGTCCTACTCCCTTTAGAAATTATTCTACACGTGGGAGTTTTCCCACAGTAAAAAGCTAAAACAATAAAATATGATTTTACGAACCTTGAACAAGGTCTTACGCAATATTTTTATAAAGATCTTTTGATTTTGATCAAGATTCGAATACTAATTTACATGGAATCCGATTTTTATTTTTATTCTGCAAGGCGCACTGAATTGTATAATTACACATCAAACAACCACTTGCTTTGAACTCGGGTGTGAAACTGTTTCATTCTCTCAAACATTTGTTTCTTCTCCCTTGGGAAATACTTCGACACGTGGGAGTTTTCCCACAGTTAAAAGCTAAAACAATAAAATATGAGTTTATGAAGTTTGAACAAGGTCTTACGCAAACTTTTTATAAAGTTATTTTCATTTTGTTACAGATTCGAATACTAATTTTATGGAGTCCGATTTTTTTATTTATTCTGCAAGGCGCACTGAATTGTATAATTACACATAAAACAACTACTTGCTATGAACTCGGGTGTGAAACTGTTTCATTGTGTCAAACTTTGGGTACTTCTCCCTTTGGAAATTCTTTGACACGTGGGAGTTTTCTCACAGTAAAAAGCTAAAACAATAAAATAAGATTATACGAACCTTGAAGAAGGTCTTACGTAATCTTTTTATAAAAATCTTTTGATTTTGTTCGTGATTCGATTTACTAATTATTATGGAAAATGATTTTTTTATTTATTCTGCAAGGCGCATTGAATTGTATAATTACACTTCAAACAGCCATTTGCTATGAACTCGGGTGTGAAACTGTTCATTGTGTGTAACATTGGATCCTTCTCCCTTGGGAAATTCTTCGACACGTGGGAGTTTTCCCACAATAAAAAGCTAAAACAATAAAATATGAGTTTATGAACTTTGAACAAGGTCTTACGTAATCTTTTTATAAAGATCTTTTGATTTTGTTCAAGATTCGAATACTAAATATTATAGAATATGAATTATTTATTTATTCTGCAAGGCGCATTGAATTGAATAATTACACATCAAAAAACTACTTGCTATGAACTCAAGTGTGAAACTGTTTCATTGTGTCAAACATTGGGTCCTTCTCCTTTGGGAAATTCTTCGTCACGTGGGAGTTTTCCCACAGTAAAAAGCTAAAACAACAATATATGATTTTATGAACCTTGAACAAGGTCTGACGTAATCATTTTATAAAGATCTTTTGATTTTGTTCAAGATTCGAATACTAATTATTATGGAATCTCATTTATTTATTTATTCTGCAAGGCGCATTAAATTGTATAATTACTCATCAAACATCCACTTGCTATGTGAAACTGTTTCATTGTGCAAACATTGGGTCCTTCTTCCTTGGGAAATTCTTAGACACGTGGGAGTTTTTCCCACAGTAAAAAGCTAAAATAATAAAATCTGATTATAGAAACTTCTAAGAAGGTCTTACGTATCTTTTTATAAAGTTATTTTCATTTTGTTACAGACTCATATACTAATTTTATGATATCCGATTTTTTCATTTATTCTGCAAGGCGCACTGAATTGTATAATTACACATCAAACAACTACTTGCTATGTACTCGGGTATGAAACTGTTTCATTCTTTCAAACATTGGGTCCTTCTCCCATGGGAAATTCTTCGACACGTGGGAGTTTTCCCACAATAAAAAGCTAAATCAATAAAATATGAGTTTATGAACTTTGAACAAGGTCTTTTGATTTTGTTCCCGGTTCGAAAACTAATTTTCATGGAATCCGATTTGTTTTACTTATTTAGCAAGGCGCACTGAATTGTAGAATTACACATTAAACAACCACTTGCTACTAACTCGGGTGTGAAACTGTTCATTGTGTGTAACATTGGGTCCTTCTCCCTTGGGAAATTCTTCGACACGTGGGAGTTTTCCCACAATAAAAAGCTAAAACAGTAAAATATGATTATAGGAACTTTTAAGAAGGTCTTACGTAATATTTTTATAAAGTTATTTTGATTTTGTTACAGATTCGAATACTAATTTTATGATATCCGATTTTTTATTTATACTGCAAGGCGCACTGAATTGTATAATTACACATCAAACAACCACTTACTATGAACTCGGGTGTAAAACTGTATCATTGTGTCAAACATTAGGTCCTTCTCCCATTAGAAATTCTTTGACACGTGGGAGTTTTCGCAAAATAAAAAGCTAAAACAATAAAATATGATTATACGAACATTAAAGAAGGTCTTACGTAATCTTTTTAAAAAAGATCTTTCGATTTTGTTCCAGATTCGAATACTAATTTTCATGGAATCTGATTTTTTTATTTATTCTGCAAGGCGCATTGAATTGTATAATTACACATATAACAAACACTTACTATGATCTCGGGTGTAAAACTGCTTCATTCAGTCAAACATTGGGTCCTTCTCCCTTGGGAAATTCATCGACACGTGGGAGTTTTCACACAATAAAAAGCTAAAACAATAAAATATGATTATAGGAACTTTTAAGAAGGTCTTACGTAATATTTTTATAAAGTTATTTTGATTTTGTTACAGATTCGAATACTAATTTTATAATATCCGATTTTTTATTTATACTGCAAGGTGCACTGAATTGTATAATTACACATCAAACAACCACTTACTATGAACTCGGGTGTAAAACTGTTTCATTGTGTCAAACATTGAGTCCTTCACCCCTAGGAAATTCTTCGACAAGTGGGATTTTCCCACAATAAAAAGCTAAAACAGTAAAGTATGATTTTATGAACCTTGAACAAGGTCGTACGTAATCTTTTTATAAAGATCTTTTGATTTTGTTCCAGAATCGAATACAAATTTTCATAGAATCCGATTTTTTTATTTATTCTGCAAGGCGCACTGAATTGTATAATTACACATCAAACTACCACTTCCTATGAACTCGGGTGTGAAACTGTTTCCTTGTGTCAAACATTAGGTCCTACTCCCTTTAGAAATTATTCTACACGTGGGAGTTTTCCCACAGTAAAAAGCTAAAACAATAAAATATGATTTTACGAAACTTGAACAAGGTCTTACGCAATATTTTTATAAAGATCTTTTGATTTTGATCAAGATTCGAATACTAATTTACATGGAATCCGATTTTTATTTTTATTCTGCAAGGCGCACTGAATTGTATAATTACACATCAAACAACCACTTGCTTTGAACTCGGGTGTGAAACTGTTTCATTCTCTCAAACATTTGTTTCTTCTCCCTTGGGAAATACTTCGACACGTGGGAGTTTTCCCACAGTTAAAAGCTAAAACAATAAAATATGAGTTTATGAAGTTTGAACAAGGTCTTACGCAAACTTTTTATAAAGTTATTTTCATTTTGTTACAGATTCGAATACTAATTTTATGGAGTCCGATTTTTTTATTTATTCTGCAAGGCGCACTGAATTGTATAATTACACATAAAACAACTACTTGCTATGAACTCGGGTGTGAAACTGTTTCATTGTGTCAAACTTTGGGTACTTCTCCCTTTGGAAATTCTTTGACACGTGGGAGTTTTCTCACAGTAAAAAGCTAAAACAATAAAATAAGATTATACGAACCTTGAAGAAGGTCTTACGTAATCTTTTTATAAAAATCTTTTGATTTTGTTCGTGATTCGATTTACTAATTATTATGGAAAATGATTTTTTTATTTATTCTGCAAGGCGCATTGAATTGTATAATTACACTTCAAACAGCCATTTGCTATGAACTCGGGTGTGAAACTGTTCATTGTGTGTAACATTGGATCCTTCTCCCTTGGGAAATTCTTCGACACGTGGGAGTTTTCCCACAATAAAAAGCTAAAACAATAAAATATGAGTTTATGAACTTTGAACAAGGTCTTACGTAATCTTTTTATAAAGATCTTTTGATTTTGTTCAAGATTCGAATACTAAATATTATAGAATATGAATTATTTATTTATTCTGCAAGGCGCATTGAATTGAATAATTACACATCAAAAAACTACTTGCTATGAACTCAAGTGTGAAACTGTTTCATTGTGTCA
The DNA here is from genome assembly GCA_028673005.1 of Tanypteryx hageni. Taxonomy (NCBI): domain Eukaryota; kingdom Metazoa; phylum Arthropoda; class Insecta; order Odonata; family Petaluridae; genus Tanypteryx; species Tanypteryx hageni. The sequence goes on from CM054120.1 coordinate 88,885,761, forward strand.
AACATTGGGTCCTTCTCCTTTGGGAAATTCTTCGTCACGTGGGAGTTTTCCCACAGTAAAAAGCTAAAACAACAATATATGATTTTATGAACCTTGAACAAGGTCTGACGTAATCATTTTATAAAGATCTTTTGATTTTGTTCAAGATTCGAATACTAATTATTATGGAATCTCATTTATTTATTTATTCTGCAAGGCGCATTAAATTGTATAATTACTCATCAAACAACCACTTGCTATGTGAAACTGTTTCATTGTGCAAACATTGGGTCCTTCTTCCTTGGGAAATTCTTAGACACGTGGGAGTTTTTCCCACAGTAAAAAGCTAAAATAATAAAATCTGATTATAGAAACTTCTAAGAAGGTCTTACGTATCTTTTTATAAAGTTATTTTCATTTTGTTACAGACTCATATACTAATTTTATGATATCCGATTTTTTCATTTATTCTGCAAGGCGCACTGAATTGTATAATTACACATCAAACAACTACTTGCTATGTACTCGGGTATGAAACTGTTTCATTCTTTCAAACATTGGGTCCTTCTCCCATGGGAAATTCTTTGACACGTGGGAGTTTTCGCAAAATAAAAAGCTAAAACAATAAAATATGATTATACCAACCTTGAAGAAGGTCTTACGTAATCTTTTTATAAAGATCTTTCGATTTTGTTCCAGATTCGAATACTAATTTTCATGGAATCTAATTTTTTATTTATTCTGCAAGGCGCATTGAATTGTATAATTACACATCAAACAAACACTTGCTATGATCTCGGGTGTAAAACTGTTTCATTCAGTCAAACATTGGGTTCTTCTCCCTTGGGAAATTCAACGACACGTGGGAGTTTTCCCACAATAAAAAGCTAAAACAATAAAATATGATTATAGGAACATTTAAGAAGGTCTTACGTAATCTTTGTATAAAGATATTTCGATTTTGTTACAGATTCGAATACAAATTTTATGATATCCGATTTTTTATTTATACTGCAAGGCGCACTGAATTGTATAATTTCACATCAAACAACCACTTGCTATGAACTCGGGTGTAAAACTGTTTCATTCAGTCAAACATTGGGTCCTTCTCCCTTGGGAAATTCTTCGACACTTGGGATTTTCCCACATTAAAAAGCTAAAACAATAAAATATGATTATACGAACCTTGAAGAAGGTCTTACGTAATCATTTTATAAAGATCTTTTGATTTTGTTCCGGATTCGAATACTAATTTTCATGGAATCCGATTTTTTTATTTATTCTGCAAGGCGCACTGAATTGTATAATTACACATAAACAACCACTTGCTATGAATTTGGGTGTGAAACTGTTTCATTCTGTCACATATTGGGTCCTTCTCCCTTGGGAAATTCTTCGTCACTTGGGATTTTCCCACAATAAATAGCTAAAACAATAAAACATGATTTTATGAACCTTGAACAAGAACTTACGTAATCTTATTATAAAGATCTTTTGATTTTGATCCAGATTCGAATACTAATTTTCATGGAATCCGATTTTTATTTTATTCTGCAAGGCGCACTGAATTGTATAATTACACATCCAACAACCACTTGCTATGAACTCGGGTGTGAAACTGTTTCATTATCTCAAACATTTGGTCCTTCTCCCTTGTGAAATTCTTCGACACGTGGGAGTTTTCATACAGTTAAAAGCTAAAACATAAAATATGAGTTTATGAACTTTGAACCAGGTCTTACGTAATCTTTTTATAAAGTTATTTTGATTTTGTTACAGATTCGAATAGTAATTTTATGGAATCCGATTTTTTATATATTCTGCAAGGCGCATTGAATTGTATAATTACACATCAAACAACCACTTGCTATGAACTCGGGTGTGAAACAGTTTCATTCTCTCAAACATTTGTTCCTTCTCCCTTGGGAAATCCTTCGACACGTGGGAGTTTTCCCACAGTTAAAAGCTAAAACAATAAAATATGAGTTTATGAACTTTGAACAAGGTCTTACGAAAACTTTTTATAAAGTTATTTTCATTTTGTTACAGATTCGAATACTAATTTTATGGAGTCCGATTTTTTTATTTATTCTGCAAGGCGCACTGAATTGTATAATTACACATCAAACAACCACTTGCTATGAACTCGGGTGTGAAACTGTTTCATTGTGTCAAACTTTGGGTACTTCTCCCTTTGGAAATTCTTTGACACGTGGGAGTTTTCCCACAGTAAAAAGCTAAAACAATAAAATAAGATTATACGAACCTTGAAGAAGGTCTTACGTAATCTTTTTATAAAAATCTTTTGATTTTGTTCATGATTCGATTTACTAATTATTATGGAATCTGATTTTTTTATTTATTCAGCAAGGCGCATTGAATTGTATAATTACACATCAAACAATTACTTGCTATGAACTCGGGTGTGAAACTGTTTCATTCAGTCAAACATTGGGTCCTTCTCACTTGTGAAATTCTTCGACACGTGGGAGTTTTCCCACAATAAAAAGCTAAATCAATAAAATATGAGTTTATGAACTTTGAACAAGGTCTTTTGATTTTGTTCCCGGTTCGAAAACTAATTTTCATGGAATCCGATTTGTTTTACTTATTTAGCAAGGCGCACTGAATTGTAGAATTACACATTAAACAACCACTTGCTACTAACTCGGGTGTGAAACTGTTCATTGTGTGTAACATTGGGTCCTTCTCCCTTGGGAAATTCTTCGACACGTGGGAGTTTTCCCACAATAAAAAGCTAAAACAGTAAAATATGATTATAGGAACTTTTAAGAAGGTCTTACGTAATATTTTTATAAAGTTATTTTGATTTTGTTACAGATTCGAATACTAATTTTATGATATCCGATTTTTTATTTATACTGCAAGGCGCACTGAATTGTATAATTACACATCAAACAACCACTTACTATGAACTCGGGTGTAAAACTGTATCATTGTGTCAAACATTAGGTCCTTCTCCCATTAGAAATTCTTTGACACGTGGGAGTTTTCGCAAAATAAAAAGCTAAAACAATAAAATATGATTATACGAACCTTAAAGAAGGTCTTACGTAATCTTTTTAAAAAAGATCTTTCGATTTTGTTCCAGATTCGAATACTAATTTTCATGGAATCTGATTTTTTTATTTATTCTGCAAGGGGCATTGAATTGTATAATTACACATATAACAAACACTTACTATGATCTCGGGTGTAAAACTGCTTCATTCAGTCAAACATTGGGTCCTTCTCCCTTGGGAAATTCATCGACACGTGGGAGTTTTCACACAATAAAAAGCTAAAACAATAAAATATGATTATAGGAACTTTTAAGAAGGTCTTACGTAATATTTTTATAAAGTTATTTTGATTTTGTTACAGATTCGAATACTAATTTTATAATATCCGATTTTTTATTTATACTGCAAGGTGCACTGAATTGTATAATTACACATCAAACAACCACTTACTATGAACTCGGGTGTAAAACTGTTTCATTGTGTCAAACATTGAGTCCTTCACCCCTAGGAAATTCTTCGACAAGTGGGATTTTCCCACAATAAAAAGCTAAAACAGTAAAGTATGATTTTATGAACCTTGAACAAGGTCGTACGTAATCTTTTTATAAAGATCTTTTGATTTTGTTCCAGAATCGAATACAAATTTTCATAGAATCCGATTTTTTTATTTATTCTGCAAGGCGCACTGAATTGTATAATTACACATCAAACTACCACTTCCTATGAACTCGGGTGTGAAACTGTTTCCTTGTGTCAAACATTAGGTCCTACTCCCTTTAGAAATTATTCTACACGTGGGAGTTTTCCCACAGTAAAAAGCTAAAACAATAAAATATGATTTTACGAACCTTGAACAAGGTCTTACGCAATATTTTTATAAAGATCTTTTGATTTTGATCAAGATTCGAATACTAATTTACATGGAATCCGATTTTTATTTTTATTCTGCAAGGCGCACTGAATTGTATAATTACACATCAAACAACCACTTGCTTTGAACTCGGGTGTGAAACTGTTTCATTCTCTCAAACATTTGTTTCTTCTCCCTTGGGAAATACTTCGACACGTGGGAGTTTTCCCACAGTTAAAAGCTAAAACAATAAAATATGAGTTTATGAAGTTTGAACAAGGTCTTACGCAAACTTTTTATAAAGTTATTTTCATTTTGTTACAGATTCGAATACTAATTTTATGGAGTCCGATTTTTTTATTTATTCTGCAAGGCGCACTGAATTGTATAATTACACATAAAACAACTACTTTCTATGAACTCGGGTGTGAAACTGTTTCATTGTGTCAAACTTTGGGTACTTCTCCCTTTGGAAATTCTTTGACACGTGGGAGTTTTCTCACAGTAAAAAGCTAAAACAATAAAATAAGATTATACGAACCTTGAAGAAGGTCTTACGTAATCTTTTTATAAAAATCTTTTGATTTTGTTCGTGATTCGATTTACTAATTATTATGGAAAATGATTTTTTTATTTATTCTGCAAGGCGCATTGAATTGTATAATTACACTTCAAACAGCCATTTGCTATGAACTCGGGTGTGAAACTGTTCATTGTGTGTAACATTGGATCCTTCTCCCTTGGGAAATTCTTCGACACGTGGGAGTTTTCCCACAATAAAAAGCTAAAACAATAAAATATGAGTTTATGAACTTTGAACAAGGTCTTACGTAATCTTTTTATAAAGATCTTTTGATTTTGTTCCCGGTTCGAATACTAATTTTCATGGAATCCGATTTTTTTACTTATTTAGCAAGGTGCACTGAATTGTAGAATTACACATTAAACAACCACTTCCTATGAACTCAAGTGTGAAACTGTTTCATTGTGTCAAACATTGGGTCCTTCTCCTTTGGGAAATTCTTCGTCACGTGGGAGTTTTCACACAGTAAAAAGCTAAAACAACAATATATGATTTTATGAACCTTGAACAAGGTCTGACGTAATCATTTTATAAAGATCATTTGATTTTGTTCAAGATTCGAATACTAATTATTATGGAATCTCATTTATTTATTTATTCTGCAAGGCGCATTAAATTGTATAATTACTCATCAAACAACCACTTGCTATGTGAAACTGTTTCATTGTGAAAACATTGGGTCCTTCTTCCTTGGGAAATTCTTAGACACGTGGGAGTTTTCCCACAGTAAAAAGCTAAAATAATAAAATCTGATTATAGAAACTTCTAAGAAGGTCTTACGTAATCTTTGTATAAAGATATTTCGATTTTGTTACAGATTCGAATACAAATTTTATGATATCCGATTTTTTATTTATACTGCAAGGCGCACTGAATTGTATAATTACACATCAAACAACCAATTGCTATGAACTCGGGTGTAAAACTGTTTCATTCAGTCAAACATTGGGTCCTTCTCCCTTGGGAAATTCTTCGACACGTGGGAGATTTCCTACAGTTAAAAGCTAAAACATAAAATATGAGTTTATGAACTTTGAACCAGGTCTTACGTAATCTTTTTACAAAGTTATTTTGATTTTGTAACAGATTCGAATAGTAATTTTATATAATCCGATTTTTTTATATATTCTGCAAGGCGCATTGAATTGTATAATTACACATCAAACAACCACTTGCTATGAACTCGGGTGTGAAACAGTTTCATTATGCAAACATTGGGTCTTTCTCCCTTGGGAAATTCTTCGACACTTGGGAGTTTTCCCACAGTTAAAAGCTAAAACAATAAAATATGAGTTTATGAACCTTGAACAAGGTCTTACATAATCTTTTTATAAAGATCTTTTGATTTTGTTCCAGATTCAAATACTAATTTTCATGGAATCCGATTTTTATTTTTATTCTGCAAGGCACATTGAATTGTATAATTACATATCAAACAACTACTTGCTATGAACTCGGGTGTGAAACCGTTCATTGTGTGTAACATTGGGTCCTTCTCACTTGGGAAATTCTTGGACACGTGGGAGTTTTCCCACAATAAAAAGCTAAAACAATAAAATATGAGTTTATGAACTTTGAACAAGGTCTTACGTAATCTTTTTTTAAAGATCTTTTGATTTTGTTCCAGGTTCGAATACTAATTTTCATGGAATCCGATTTTTTTTACTTATTTAGCAAGGTGCACTGAATTGTAGAATTACACATTTAACAACCACTTGCTATGAACTCGGGTGTGAAACTGTTTCATTTTGTCAAACATTGGGTCCTTCTCCTTTGGGATATTCTTCGTCACGTGGGAGTTTTCCCACAGTAAAAAGCTAAAACAACAAAATATGATTTTATGAACCTTGAACAAGGTCTGACGTAATCATTTTATAAAGATCTTTGATTTTGTTCAAGATTCGAATACTAATTATTATGGAATCTCATTTTTTTATTTATTCTGCAAGGCCCATTAAATTGTATAATTACTCATCAAACAACCACTTGCTATGAACTCGGGTGTGAAACTGTTTCATTGTGCAAACATTGGGTCCTTCTCCCTTGGGAAATTCTTAGACCCGTGGGAGTTTTCCCATAATAAAAAGCTAAAACAATAAAATCTGATTATAAAAACTTTTAAGAAGGTCTTACGTAATCTTTTTATAAAGTTTTTTTCATTTTGTTACAGACTCGAATACTAATTTTATGGAATACGATTTTTTTGTTTATTCTGCAAGGCGCACTGAATTGTATAATTACACATCAAACAACCATTTGCTACTAACTCGGGTGTGAAACTCTTTCATTGTGTAAAACATTGGGTCCTTCTCCCTTGGAAAATTCTTCGACACGTGGGATTTTCCTTCAATAAAAAGATAAAACAGTAAAATATGATTTTATGAACCTTGAACAAGGTCCTACGTAATCTTTTTATAAAGATCATTTGATTTTGTTCCAGATTCGAATACTAATTTTCATGGAATCCGATTTTTTTATTTTTTCTGCAAGGCGCACTGAATTGTAGAATTACACATCAAACAACTACTTGCTATGAACTCGTGTGTGAAACTGTTTCATTGTGTCAAACATTGGGTCCTTTTCATTTAGAAAATTCTTCGACACGTGAGATTTTCCCACAATAAATAGCTAAAACAATAAAATATAATTTTATGAATCTTGAACAAGGTCCTACGTAATCTTTTTTTAAAGATCTTTTGATTATGTTCCAGATCCGAATACTAATTTTCATGGAATCCGATTTTTTTATATATTCTGCAAGGTGCATTGAATTGTATAATTACACATCAAACAACCACTTCCTATGAACTCGTGTGTGAAACTGTTTCATTCTGTCAAACAATGGGTCCTTTTCCCTTGGAAAATTCTTCGACACGTGGGATTTTCCAACAATAAAAAGCTAAAACAGTAAAATATGATTTTATGAACCTTGAACAAGGTCCTACGTAATCTTTTTATAAAGATCTTTTGATTTTATTGTAGATTCGAATACAAATTTTCATGGAATCTGATTTTTTAAATTTATATTGCAAGGCGCACTGAATTGTATAATTACATATCAAACAACCACTTGCTATGAACTCGGGTGTGAAACTGTTTCATTCTGTCAAACAATGGGTCCTTTTCCCTTGGGAAATTCTTCAACACGTGGGAGTTTTCCCACAATAAAAAGCTAAAACAATAAAATATGATTTTATGAACCTTGAACAAGGTCTTACCTAATCTTTTTATAAAGATCTTTTGATTTTGTTCCAGATTCGAATACTAATTTTCATGGAATCCGATTTTTATATTTTCTCTGTAAGGCGCACTGAATTGTAGAATTACACATCAAACAACTACTTGCTATGAACTCGTATGTGAAACTGTTTCATTGTGTCAAACATTGGGTCCTTCTCCCTTAGAAAATTCTTCGACACGTGTGATTTTCCCACAATAAATAGCTAAAACAATAAAATATAATTTTATGAAACTTGAACAAGGTCCTATTTAATCTTTTTTTAAAGATCTTCTGATTTTGTTCCAGATCCGAATACTAATTTTCATGGAATCCGATTTTTTTATATATTCTGCAAGGTGCATTGAATTGTATAATTACACATCAAACAACCACTTGCTATGAACTCGGGTGTGAAACAGTTTCATTATGCAAACATTGGGTCCTTCTCCCTTGGGAAATTCTTCGACACGTGAGAGTTATCACCAATAAAAATCTAAAACAATAAAATATGAGTTTATGAACCTTGAACAAGGTCTTACGTAATCTTTTTATAAAGATCTTTTGATTTTGTTCCAGATTCAAATACTAATTTTCATGGAATCCGATTTTTTTTTACTTATTTAGCAAGGTGCACTGAATTGTAGAATTACACATTTAACAACCACTTGCTATGAACTCGAGTGTGAAACTGTTTCATTTTGTCAAACATTGGGTCCTTCTCCTTTGGGATATTCTTCGTCACGTGGGAGTTTTCCCACAGTAAAAAGCTAAAACAACAAAATATGATTTTATGAACCTTGAACAAGGTCTGACGTAATCATTTTATAAAGATCTTTGATTTTGTTCAAGATTCGAATACTAATTATTATGGAATCTCATTTTTTTATTTATTCTGCAAGGCCCATTAAATTGTATAATTACTCATCAAACAACCACTTGCTATGAACTCGGGTGTGAAACTGTTTCATTGTGCAAACATTGGGTCCTTCTCCCTTGGGAAATTCTTAGACCCGTGGGAGTTTTCCCATAATAAAAAGCTAAAACAATAAAATCTGATTATAAAAACTTTTAAGAAGGTCTTACGTAATCTTTTTATAAAGTTTTTTTCATTTTGTTACAGACTCGAATACTAATTTTATGGAATACGATTTTTTTGTTTATTCTGCAAGGCGCACTGAATTGTATAATTACACATCAAACAACCATTTGCTACTAACTCGGGTGTGAAACTCTTTCATTGTGTAAAACATTGGGTCCTTCTCCCTTGGAAAATTCTTCGACACGTGGGATTTTCCTTCAATAAAAAGATAAAACAGTAAAATATGATTTTATGAACCTTGAACAAGGTCCTACGTAATCTTTTTATAAAGATCTTTTGATTTTGTTCCAGATTCGAATACTAATTTTCATGGAATCCGATTTTTTTATTTTTTCTGCAAGGCGCACTGAATTGTAGAATTACACATCAAACAACTACTTGCTATGAACTCGTGTGTGAAACTGTTTCATTGTGTCAAACATTGGGTCCTTTTCATTTAGAAAATTCTTCGACACGTGAGATTTTCCCACAATAAATAGCTAAAACAATAAAATATAATTTTATGAATCTTGAACAAGGTCCTACGTAATCTTTTTTTAAAGATCTTTTGATTTTGTTCCAGATCCGAATACTAATTTTCATGGAATCCGATTTTTTTATATATTCTGCAAGGTGCATTGAATTGTATAATTACACATCAAACAACCACTTCCTATGAACTCGTGTGTGAAACTGTTTCATTCTGTCAAACAATGGGTCCTTTTCCCTTGGAAAATTCTTCGACACGTGGGATTTTCCAACAATAAAAAGCTAAAACAGTAAAATATGATTTTATGAACCTTGAACAAGGTCCTACGTAATCTTTTTATAAAGATCTTTTGATTTTATTGTAGATTCGAATACAAATTTTCATGGAATCTGATTTTTTAAATTTATATTGCAAGGCGCACTGAATTGTATAATTACATATCAAACAACCACTTGCTATGAACTCGGGTGTGAAACTGTTTCATTCTGTCAAACAATGGGTCCTTTTCCCTTAGGAAATTCTTCGACACGTGGGAGTTTTCCCACAATAAAAAGCTAAAACAATAAAATATGATTTTATGAACCTTGAACAAGGTCTTACCTAATCTTTTTATAAAGATCTTTTGATTTTGTTCCAGATTCGAATACTAATTTTCATGGAATCCGATTTTTATATTTTCTCTGTAAGGCGCACTGAATTGTAGAATTACACATCAAACAACTACTTGCTATGAACTCGTATGTGAAACTGTTTCATTGTGTCAAACATTGGGTCCTTCTCCCTTAGAAAATTCTTCGACACGTGTGATTTTCCCACAATAAATAGCTAAAACAATAAAATATAATTTTATGAAACTTGAACAAGGTCCTATTTAATCTTTTTTTAAAGATCTTCTGATTTTGTTCCAGATCCGAATACTAATTTTCATGGAATCCGATTTTTTTATATATTCTGCAAGGTGCATTGAATTGTATAATTACACATCAAACAACCACTTGCTATGAACTCGGGTGTGAAACAGTTTCATTATGCAAACATTGGGTCCTTCTCCCTTGGGAAATTCTTCGACACGTGAGAGTTTTCACCAATAAAAATCTAAAACAATAAAATATGAGTTTATGAACCTTGAACAAGGTCTTACGTAATCTTTTTATAAAGATCTTTTGATTTTGTTCCAGATTCAAATACTAATTTTCATGGAATCCGATTTTTATATTTATTCTGCAAGGCGCACTGAATTGTATAATTACACATCCAACAACCACTTGCTATGAACTCGGGTGTGAAACTTTTTCATTCTCTCAAACATTTGGTCCTTTTCCCTTTGGAAATTCTTCGACACCTGGGAGTTTTCCCACAATAAAAAGCTAATACAATAAAAAATGTTTTTATGAACCTTGAACAAGGTCTTACGCAATCTTTTTATAAAGATCTTTTGATTTTGTTCCAGAATCGAATACTAATTTTCATAGAATCGGATTTTTTTATTTATTCTGCAAGGCGCACTGAATTGTATAATTACACATCAAACAACCACTTCCTATGAACTCGGGTGTGAAACTGTTTCCTTGTGTCAAACATTGGGTCCTACTCCCTTTAGAAATTATTCTACACGTGGGAGTTTTCCCACAATAAAAAGCTAAAACAATAAAATATGATTTTATGAACCTTGAACAAGGTCTTACGCAATCTTTTTATAAAGATCTTTTGATTTTGTTCCAGATTCAAATACTAATTTTCATGGAATCCGATTTTTATATTTATTCTGCAAGGCGCACTGAATTGTATAATTACACATCCAACAACCACTTGCTATGAACTCGGGTGTGAAACTGTTTCATTCTCTCAAACATTTGGTCCTTCTCCCTTTGGAAATTCTTCGACACGTGGGAGTTTTCCCACAATAAAAAGCTAATACAATAAAAAATGATTTTATGAACCTTGAACAAGGTCTTACGCAATCTATTGATTTTGTTCCAGAATCGAATACTAATTTTCATAGAATCCGATTTTTTTATTTATTCTGCAAGGCGCACTGAATTGTATAATTACACATCAAACAACCACTTCCTATGAACTCGGTTGTGAAACTGTTTCCTTGTGTCAAACATTGGGTCCTACTCCCTTTAGAAATTATTTTACACGTGGGAGTTTTCCCACAGTAAAAAGCTAAAACAATAAAATATGATGTTATGAACCTTTAACAAGGTCTTACGCAATCTTTTTATAAAGATCTTTTGATTTTGATCAAGATTCGTATATTAATTTTCATGGAATATAATTTTTTTATTTATTCAGCAAGGCGCATTGAGTTGTATAATTACACATCAAACAACCACTTGCTATGAACTCGGGTGTGAAACTCTTTCATTGTGTAAAACATTGGGTCCTTCTCCCTTGGAAAATTCTTCGACACGTGGGATTTTCCTTCAATAAAAAGATAAAACAGTAAAATATGATTTTATGAACCTTGAACAAGGTCCTACGTAATCTTTTTATAAAGATCTTTTGATTTTGTTCCAGATTCGAATACTAATTTTCATGGAATCCGATTTTTTTATTTTTTCTGCAAGGCGCACTGAATTGTAGAATTACACATCAAACAACTACTTGCTATGAACTCGTGTGTGAAACTGTTTCATTGTGTCAAACATTGGGTCCTTTTCATTTAGAAAATTCTTCGACACGTGAGATTTTCCCACAATAAATAGCTAAAACAATAAAATATAATTTTATGAATCTTGAACAAGGTCCTACGTAATCTTTTTTTAAAGATCTTTTGATTTTGTTCCAGATCCGAATACTAATTTTCATGGAATCCGATTTTTTTATATATTCTGCAAGGTGCATTGAATTGTATAATTACACATCAAACAACCACTTCCTATGAACTCGTGTGTGAAACTGTTTCATTCTGTCAAACAATGGGTCCTTTTCCCTTGGAAAATTCTTCGACACGTGGGATTTTCCAACAATAAAAAGCTAAAACAGTAAAATATGATTTTATGAACCTTGAACAAGGTCCTACGTAATCTTTTTATAAAGATCTTTTGATTTTATTGTAGATTCGAATACAAATTTTCATGGAATCTGATTTTTTAAATTTATATTGCAAGGCGCACTGAATTGTATAATTACATATCAAACAACCACTTGCTATGAACTCGGGTGTGAAACTGTTTCATTCTGTCAAACAATGGGTCCTTTTCCCTTGGGAAATTCTCCGACACGTGGGAGTTTTCCCACAATAAAAAGCTAAAACAATAAAATATGATTTTATGAACCTTGAACAAGGTCTTACCTAATCTTTTTATAAAGATCTTTTGATTTTGTTCCAGAATCGAATACTAATTTTCATAGAATCGGATTTTTTTATATATTCTGCAAGGCGCATTGAATTGTATAATTATACATCAAACAACCACTTGCTATGAACTCGTGAGTGAAACTGTTTGCTTGTGTCAAACATTGGGCCCTACTCCCAATAGATATTATTCTACACGTGGTAGTTTTCCCATAGTAAAAAGCTAAAACAATAAAATATGAGTTTATGAACCTTGAACAAGGTCTTACGTAATCTTTTTATAAAGATCTTTTGATTTTATTGCAGATTCGAATACAAATTTTCATGGAATCTGATTTTTTTATTTATTTTGCAAGGCGCACTGAATTGTAGAATTACACATCAAACAACCACTTGCTATGAACTCGGGTGAGAAACTGTTTCATTGTGTAAAACATTGGGTCCTTCTCCCTTGGAAAATTCTTCGACACGTGGGATTTTCCCACAATAAAAAGCTAAAACAGTAAAATATGATTTTATGAACCTTGAACAAGGTCGTACGTAATCTTTTAATAAAGATCTTTTGATTTTGTTCCAGAATCGAATACAAATTTTCATAGAATCCGATTTTTTTATTTATTCTGCAAGGCGCACTGAAATGTAGAATTACACATCAAACAACCACTTGCTATGAACTCGGGTGAGAAACTGTTTCCTTGTGTCAAACATTGGGTCCTACTCCCTTTTGAAATTATTCTACACGTGGGAGTTTTCCCACAGTAAAAAGCTAAAACAATAAAATATGATTTTACGAACCTTGAAGAAGGTCTTACGCAATCTTTTTATAAAGATCTTTTGATTTTGTTCCAGAATCTAATACTAATTTTCATGGAATCCGATTTTTTTCTATATTCTGCAAGGTGAATTGAATTGTATAATTACACATCAAACAACCACTTGCTATGAACTTGTGTGTGAAACTTTTTCATTCTGTCAAACAATGGGTCCTTTTCCCTTGGGAAATTCTTCGACACGTGGTAGTTTTCCAATAGTAAAAAGCTAAAACAATAAAATATGAGTTTATGAACCTTGAACAAGGTCTTACGTAATATTTTATAAAGATCTTTTGATTTTGTTCCAGATTCGAATACTAATATTCATGGAATCTGATTTATTTATTTATTTTGCAAGGCGCACTGAATTGTAGAATTACACATTAAACAACCACTTGCTATGAACTCGGGTGTGAAACTGTTTCATTGTGTCAACCATTGGGTCCTTCTCCCTTGGAAAATTCTTCGACACGTGGGATTTTCCCACAATAAAAAGCTAAAACAGTAAAATATGATTTTATGAACCTTGAACAAGGTCCTACGTAATCTTTTTATAAATATCTTTTGATTTTATTGCAGATTCGAATACAAATTTTCATGGAATCTGATTTTTTAAATTTATTTTGCAAGGCGCACTGAATTGTATAATTACATATCAAACAACCACTTGCTATCAACTCGGGTGTGAAACTCTTTCATTGTGTCAAACATTGGATCCTTCTCCCTTGGAAAATTCTTCGACACCTGGGAGTTTTCCCACAGTAAAAAGCTAAAACAATATAATATGATTTTATGAACCTTGAACAAGGTCTTACGTAATCTTTTTATAAAGATCTTTTGATTTTGTTCCAGAATCGAATACTAATTTTCATAGAATCGGATTTTTTTATATATTCTGCAAGGCGCATTGAATTGTATAATTACACATCAAACAACCACTTGCTATGAACTCGTGTGTGAAACTGTTTGCTTGTGTCAAACATTGGGTCCTACTCCCTTTAGATATTATTCTACACGTGGTAGTTTTCCCATAGTAAAAAGCTAAAACAATAAAATATGAGTTTATGAACCTTGAACAAGGTCTTACGTAATCTTTTTATAAAGATCTTTTGATTTTGTTCCAGATTCGAATACTAATTTTCATGGAATCTGATTTTTTTATTTATTTTGCAAGGCGCACTGAATTGTAGAATTACACATCAAACAACCACTTGCTATGAACTCGGGTGAGAAACTGTTTCATTGTGTCAAACATTGGGTCCTTCTCCCTTGGGAAATTCTTCGACACGTGGGAGTTTTCCCACAGTAAACAGGTAAAACAATAAAATATGAGTTTATGAACTTTTAACACGGTCTTACGTAATCATTTTATAAAGATCTTTTGATTTTGTTCCAGATTCAAATACTAATTTACATGGAATCTGATTTTTATTTTTATTCTTCAAGGCGCACTGAATTGTATAATTACACATCCAACAACCACTTGCTATGAACTCGGGTGTGAAACTGTTTCATTCTCTCAAACATTTGGTCCTTCTCCCTTGGGAAATTCTTCGACACGTGGGAGTTTCCCACAGTTAAAAGCTAAAACATAAAATATGAGTTTATGAACTTTGAACCAGGTCTTACGTAATCTTTTTATAAAGTTATTTTGATTTTGTTACAGATTCGAATAGTAATTTTATGGAATCCGATTTTTTTATATATTCTGCAAGGCGCACTGAATTGTATAATTACACATCCAACAACCACTTGCTATGAACTCGGGTGTGAAACTGTTTCATTCTCTCAAACATTTGGTCCTTCTCCCTTTGGAAATTCTTCGACACGTGGGAGTTTTCCCACAATAAAAAACTAATACAATAAAAAATGATTTTATGAACCTTGAACAAGGTCTTACGCAATCTTTTTATAAATATCTTTTGATTTTGTTCCAGAATCGAATACTAATTTTCATAGAATCCGATTTTTTTATTTATTCTGCAAGGCACACTGAATTGTATTATTACACATCAAACAACCACTTCCTATGAACTCGGGTGTGAAACTGTTTCCTTGTGTCAAACACTGGGTCCTACTCCCTTTACAAATTATTCTACACGTGGGAGTTTTCCCACAGTAAAAGCTAAAACAATAAAATATGATTTTATGAACCTTGAACAAGGTCTTACGCAATGTTTTTATAAAGATCTTTTGATTTTGATCAAGATTCGAATACTAATTTTCATGGAATCCGATTTTTTTATATATTCAGCAAGGCGCATTGAGTTGTATAATTACACATCAAACAACCACTTCCTATGAACTCGGGTGTGAAACTGTTTCATTGTGTCAAACATTGGGTCCTTCTCTCTTGGGAAATTCTTAATCATGTGGGAGTTTTCCCACAGTAAAAAGAAAAAACAATAATATATGAGTTTATGAACCTTGAAGAAGGTCTTACGTAATCTTTTTATAAAGATCTTTTGATTTTGTTCCAGATTCGAATACTAATTTTCATGGAATCCGATTTTTTTATTTTTTCTGCAAGGCGCACTGAATTGTAGAATTACACATCAAACAACTACTTGCTATGAACTCGTGTGTGAAACTGTTTCATTGTGTCAAACATTGGGTCCTTCTCCCTTAGAAAATTCTACGACACGTGAGACTTTCCCACAATAAATAGCTAAAACAATAAAATATAATTTTATGAAACTTGAACAAGGTCCTACGTAATCTTTTTTTAAAGATCTTTTGATTTTGTTCCAGATCCGAATACTAATTTTCATGGAATCCGATTTTTTTATATATTCTGCAAGGTGCATTGAATTGTATAATTACACATCAAACAACCACTTGCTATGAACTCGTGTGTGAAACTGTTTGCTTGTGTCAAACATTGGGTCCTACTCCCAATAGATATTATTCTACACGTGGTAGTATTCCCATAGTAAAAAGCTAAAACAATAAAATATGAGTTTATGAACCTTGAACAAGGTCTTACGTAATCTTTTTATAAAGATCTTTTGATTTTGTTCCAGATTCGAATACAAATTTTCATGGAATCTGATTTTTTAAATTTATATTGCAAGGCGCACTGAATTGTATAATTACATATCAAACAACCACTTGCTATGAACTCGGGTGTGAAACTGTTTCATTGTGTCAAACATTGGATCCTTCTCCCTTGGGAAATTCTTCGACACGTGGGAGTTTTCCCACAATAAAAAGCTAAAACAATAAAATATGATTTTATGAACCTTGAACAAGGTCTTACGTAATCTTTTTATAAAGATCTTTTGATTTTGTTCCAGAATCGAATACTAATTTTCATAGAATCGGATTTTTTTATATATTCTGCAAGGCGCATTGAATTGTATAATTATACATCAAACAACCACTTGCTATGAACTCGTGTGTGAAACTGTTTGCTTGTGTCAAACATTGGGTCCTACTCCCAATAGATATTATTCTACACGTGGTAGTTTTCCCATAGTAAAAAGCTAAAACAATAAAATATGAGTTTATGAACCTTGAACAAGATCTTACGTAATCTTTTTATAAAGATCTTTTGATTTTGTTCCAGAATCGAATACAAATTTTCATAGAATCCGATTTTTTTATTTATTCTGCAAGGCGCACTGAATTGTATAATTACACATCAAACAACCACTTCCTATGAACTAGGGTGTTAAACTGTTTCCTTGTGTCAAACATTGGATCCTACTCCCTTTAGAAATTATTCTACACCTTGGAGTTTTCCCACAGTAAAAAGCTAAAACAATAAAATATGATTTTACGAACCTTGAAAAAGGTCTTACGCAATATTTTTATAATGATCTTTTGATTTTGATCAAGATTCGAATACTAATTTTCATGGAATATGATTTTTTTATTTATTCTGCAAGGCGCATTGAATTGTATAATTACACATCAAACAACCACTTGCTATGAACTTGTGTGTGAAACTGTTTCATTCTGTCAAACAATGGGTCCTTTTCCCTTGGGAAATTCTTCGACACGTGGTAGTTTTCCAATAGTAAAAAGCTAAAACACTAAAATATGAGTTTATGAACCTTGAACAAGGTCTTACGTAATATTTTTATAAAGATCTTTTGATTTTGTTCCAGATTCGAATACTAATATTCATGGAATCTGATTTATTTATTTATTTTGCAAGGCGCACTGAATTGTATAATTACATATCAAACAACCACTTGCTATCAACTCGGGTGAGAAACTGTTTCATTGTGTAAAACATTGGGTACTTCTCCCTTGGAAAATTCTTCGACACGTGGGAGTTTTCCCACAATAAAAAGCTAAAACAATATAATATGATTTTATGAACCTTGAACAAGGTCTTACGTAATCTTTTTATAAAGATCTTTAGATTTTGTTCCAGAATCGAATATTAATTTTCATAGAATCGGATTTTTTTATATATTCTGCAAGGCGCATTGAATTGTATAATTACACATCAAACAACCACTTCCTATGAACTCGGGTGTGAAACTGTTTCATTGTGTCAAACATTGGGTCCTTCTCTCTTGGGAAATTCTTAATCATGTGGGAGTTTTCCCACAGTAAAAAGAAAAAACAATAATATATGAGTTTATGAACCTTGAAGAAGGTCTTACGTAATCTTTTTATAAAGATCTTTTGATTTTGTTCCAGATTCGAATACTAATTTTCATGGAATCCGATTTTTTTATTTATTTTGCAAGGCGCACTGAATTGTAGAATTACACATCAAACAACCACTTGCTATGAACTCGGGTGTGAAACTGTTTCATTGTGTAAAACATTGGGTCCTTCTCCCTTGGAAAATTCTTCGACACGTGGGATTTTCCTTCAATAAAAAGATAAAACAGTAAAATATGATTTTATGAACCTTGAACAAGGTCCTACGTAATCATTTTATAAAGAACTTTTGATTTTATTGCAGATTCGAATACAAATTTTCATGGAATCTGATTTTTTAAATTTATATTGCAAGGCGCACTGAATTGTATAATTACATATCAAACAACCACTTGCTATGAACTCGGGTGTGAAACTGTTTCATTGTGTCAAACATTGGATCCTTCTCCCTTGGGAAATTCTTCGACACGTGGGAGTTTTCCCACAATAAAAAGCTAAAACAATAAAATATGATTTTATGAACCTTGAACAAGGTCTTACGTAATCTTTTTATAAAGATCTTTTGATTTTGTTCCAGAATCGAATACTAATTTTCATAGAATCGGATTTTTTTATATATTCTGCAAGGCGCATTGAATTGTATAATTATACATCAAACAACCACTTGCTATGAACTCGTGTGTGAAACTGTTTGCTTGTGTCAAACATTGGGTCCTACTCCCAATAGATATTATTCTACACGTGGTAGTTTTCCCATAGTAAAAAGCTAAAACAATAAAATATGAGTTTATGAACCTTGAACAAGGTCTTACGTAATCTTTTTATAAAGATCTTTTGATTTTGTTCCAGATTCGAATACTAATTTTCATGGAATCTGATTTTTTTATTTATTTTGCAAGGCGCACTGAATTGTAGAATTACACATCAAACAACCACTTGCTATGAACTCGGGTGAGAAACTGTTTCATTGTGTAAAACATTGGGTCCTTCTCCCTTGGAAAATTCCTCGACACGTGGGATTTTCCCACAATAAAAAGCTAAAACAGTAAAATATGATTTTATGAATCTTGAACAAGGTCGTACGTAATCTTTTTATAAAGATCTTTTGATTTTGTTCCAGAATCGAATACAAATTTTCATAGAATCCGATTTTTTTATTTATTCTGCAAGGCGCACTGAATTGTATAATTACACATCAAACAACCACTTCCTATGAACTAGGGTGTTAAACTGTTTCCTTGTGTCAAACATTGGATCCTACTCCCTTTAGAAATTATTCTACACCTTGGAGTTTTCCCACAGTAAAAAGCTAAAACAATAAAATATGATTTTACGAACCTTGAAAAAGGTCTTACGCAATATTTTTATAATGATCTTTTGATTTTGATCAAGATTCGAATACTAATTTTCATGGAATATGATTTTTTTATTTATTCTGCAAGGCGCATTGAATTGTATAATTACACATCAAACAACCACTTGCTATGAAATTGTGTGTGAAACTGTTTCATTCTGTCAAACAATGGGTCCTTTTCCCTTGGGAAATTCTTCGACACGTGGTAGTTTTTCAATAGTAAAAAGCTAAAACAATAAAATATGAGTTTATGAACCTTGAACAAGGTCTTACGTAATCTTTTTATAAAGATCTTTTGATTTTGTTCCAGATTCGAATACTAATATTCATGGAATCTGATTTATTTATTTATTTTGCAAGGCGCACTGAATTGTAGAATTACACATTAAACAACCACTTGCTATGAACTCGGGTGTGAAACTGTTTCATTGTGTCAACCATTGGGTCCTTCTCCCTTGGAAAATTCTACGACACGTGGGATTTTCCCACAATAAAAAGCTAAAACAGTAAAATATGATTTTATGAACCTTGAACAAGGTCCTACGTAATCTTTTTATAAATATCTTTTGATTTTATTGCAGATTCGAATACAAATTTTCATGGAATCTGATTTTTTAAATTTATTTTGCAAGGCGCACTGAATTGTATAATTACATATCAAACAACCACTTGCTATCAACTCGGGTGTGAAACTCTTTCATTGTGTCAAACATTGGATCCTTCTCCCTTGGGAAATTCTTCGACACCTGGGAGTTTTCCCACAATAAAAAGCAAAAACAATATAATATGATTTTATGAACCTTGAACAAGGTCTTACGTAATCTTTTTATAAAGATCTTTTGATTTTGTTCCAGAATCGAATATTAATTTTCATAGAATCGGATTTTTTTATATATTCTGCAAGGCGCATTGAATTGTATAATTACACATCAAACAACCACTTGCTATGAACTCGTGTGTGAAACTGTTTGCTTGTGTCAAACATTGGGTCCTACTCCCTTTAGATATTATTCTACACGTGGTAGTTTTCCCATAGTAAAAAGCTAAAACAATAAAATATGAGTTTATGAACCTTGAACAAGGTCTTACGTAATCTTTTTATAAAGATCTTTTGATTTTGTTCCAGATTCGAATACTAATTTTCATGGAATCTGATTTTTTTATTTATTTTGCAAGGCGCACTGAATTGTAGAATTACACATCAAACAACCACTTGCTATGAACTCGGGTGAGAAACTGTTTCATTGTGTCAAACATTGGGTCCTTCTCCCTTGGGAAATTCTTCGACACGTGGGAGTTTTCCCACAGTAAAAAGCTAAAACAATAAAATATGATTTTACGAACCTTGAAGAAGGTCTTACGCAATCTTTTTATAAAGATCTTTTGATTTTGTTCCAGAATTTAATACTAATTTTCATGGAATCCGATTTTTTTCTATATTCTGCAAGGTGCATTGAATTGTATAATTACACATCAAACAACCACTTGCTATGAACTTGTGTGTGAAACTTTTTCATTCTGTCAAACAATGGGTCCTTCTCCCTTGGGAAATTCTTCGACACGTGGGAGTTTTCCACAATAAAAAGCTAAAACAATAAAATATGAGTTTATGAACCTTGAACAAGGTCTTACGTAATCATTTTATAAAGATCTTTTGATTTTGTTCCAGATTCAAATACTAATTTACATGGAATCCGATTTTTATTTTTATTCTTCAAGGCGCACTGAATTGTATAATTACACATCCAACAACCACTTGCTATGAACTCGGGTGTGAAACTGTTTCATTCTCTCAAACATTTGGTCCTTCTCCCTTGGGAAATTCTTCGACACGTGGGAGTTTTCCCACAGTTAAAAGCTAAAACATAAAATATGAGTTTATGAACTTTGAACCAGGTCTTACGTAATCTTTTTATAAAGTTATTTTGATTTTGTTACAGATTCGAATAGTAATTTTATGGAATCCGATTTTTTTATATATTCTGCAAGGCGCATTGAATTGAATAATTACACATCAAACAACTACTTCCTATGAACTCGGGTGTGAAACTGTTTCCTTGTGTCAAACATTGGGTCCTACTCCCTTTAGAAATTATTCTACACGTGGGAGTTTTCCCACAGTAAAAAGCTAAAACAATAAAATATGATTTTACGAACCTTGAAGAAGGTCTTACGCAATCTTTTTATAAAGATCTTTTGATTTTGTTCCAGAATCTAATACTAATTTTCATGGAATCCGATTTTTTTCTATATTCTGCAAGGTGCATTGAATTGTATAATTACACATCAAACAACCACTTGCTATGAACTTGTGTGTGAAACTTTTTCATTCTGTCAAACAATGGGTCCTTCTCCCTTGGGAAATTCTTCGACACGTGGGAGTTTTCCACAATAAAAAGCTAAAACAATAAAATATGAGTTTATGAACCTTGAACAAGGTCTTACGTAATCATTTTATAAAGATCTTTTGATTTTGTTCCAGATTCAAATACTAATTTACATGGAATCCGATTTTTATTTTTATTCTTCAAGGCGCACTGAATTGTATAATTACACATCCAACAACCACTTGCTATGAACTCGGGTGTGAAACTGTTTCATTCTCTCAAACATTTGGTCCTTCTCCCTTGGGAAATTCTTCGACACGTGGGAGTTTTCCCACAGTTAAAAGCTAAAACATAAAATATGAGTTTATGAACTTTGAACCAGGTCTTACGTAATCTTTTTATAAAGTTATTTTGATTTTGTTACAGATTCGAATAGTAATTTTATGGAATCCGATTTTTTTATATATTCTGCAAGGCGCATTGAATTGAATAATTACACATCAAACAACTACTTCCTATGAACTCGGGTGTGAAACTGTTTCCTTGTGTCAAACATTGGGTCCTACTCCCTTTAGAAATTATTCTACACGTGGGAGTTTTCCCACAGTAAAAAGCTAAAACAATAAAATATGATTTTACGAACCTTGAAGAAGGTCTTACGCAATCTTTTTATAAAGATCTTTTGATTTTGTTCCAGAATCGAATACTAATTTTCATAGAATCGGATTTTTTTATATATTCTGCAAGGCGCATTGAATTGTATAATTACACATCAAACAACCACTTGCTATGAACTCGTGTGTGAAACTGTTTGCTTGTGTCAAACATTGGGTCCTACTCCCTTTAGATATTATTCTACACGTGGTAGTTTTCCAATAGTAAAAAGCTAAAACAATAAAATATGAGTTTATGAACCTTGAACAAGGTCTTACGTAATATTTTATAAAGATCTTTTGATTTTGTTCCAGATTCGAATACTAATATTCATGGAATCTGATTTATTTATTTATTTTGCAAGGCGCACTGAATTGTAGAATTACACATTAAACAACCACTTGCTATGAACTCGGGTGTGAAACTGTTTCATTGTGTCAACCATTGGGTCCTTATCCCTTGGAAAATTCTTCGACACGTGGGATTTTCCCACAATAAAAAGCTAAAACAGTAAAATATGTTTTTATGAACCTTGAACAAGGTCCTACGTAATCTTTTTATAAATATCTTTTGATTTTATTGCAGATTCGAATAAAAATTTTCATGGAATCTGATTTTTTAAATTTATTTTGCAAGGCGCACTGAATTGTATAATTACATATCAAACAACCACTTGCTATCAACTCGGGTGTGAAACTCTTTCATTGTGTCAAACATTGGATCCTTCTCCCTTGGAAAATTCTTCGACACCTGGGAGTTTTCCCACAATAAAAAGCTAAAACAATATAATATGATTTTATGAACCTTGAACAAGGTCTTACGTAATCTTTTTATAAAGATCTTTTGATTTTGTTCCAGAATCGAATACAAATTTTCATAGAATCGGATTTTTTTATATATTCTGCAAGGCGCATTGAATTGTATAATTACACATCAAACAACCACTTGCTATGAACTCGTGTGTGAAACTGTTTGCTTGTGTCAAACATTGGGTCCTACTCCCTTTATATATTATTCTACACGTGGTAGTTTTCCCATAGTAAAAAGCTAAAACAATAAAATATGAGTTTATGAACCTTGAACAAGTTCTTACGTAATCTTTTTATAAAGATCTTTTGATTTTGTTCCAGATTCGAATACTAATTTTCATGGAATCTGATTTTTTTATTTATTTTGCAAGGCGCACTGAATTGTAGAATTACACATCAAACAACCACTTGCTATGAACTCGGGTGAGAAACTGTTTCATTGTGTCAAACATTGGGTCTTTCTCCCTTGGGAAATTCTTCGACACGTGGGAGTTTTCCCACAGTAAACAGGTAAAACAATAAAATATGAGTTTATGAACTTTTAACACGGTCTTACGTAATCATTTTATAAAGATCTTTTGATTTTGTTCCAGATTCAAATACTAATTTACATGGAATCCGATTTTTATTTTTATTCTTCAAGGCGCACTGAATTGTATAATTACACATCCAACAACCACTTGCTATGAACTCGGGTGTGAAACTGTTTCATTCTCTCAAACATTTGGTCCTTCTCCCTTGGGAAATTCTTCGACACGTGGGAGTTTTCCCGCAGTTAAAAGCTAAAACATAAAATATGAGTTTATGAACTTTGAACCAGGTCTTACGTAATCTTTTTATAAAGTTATTTTGATTTTGTTCCAGATTCGAATAGTAATTTTATGGAATCCGATTTTTTTATATATTCAGCAAGGCGCATTGAATTGTATAATTACACATCAAACAATTACTTGCTATGAACTCGGGTGTGAAACTGTTTCATTATGCAAACATTGGGTCCTTCTCCCTTGGGAAATTCGTCGACACGTGGGAGTTTTCCACAATAAAAAGCTAAAACAATAAAATATGAGTTTATGAACCTTGAACAAGGTCTTACGTAATCATTTTATAAAGATCTTTTGATTTTGTTCCAGATTCAAATACTAATTTACATAGAATCCGATTTTTATTTTTATTCTTCAAGGCGCACTGAATTGTATAATTACACATCCAACAACCACTTGCTATGAACTCGGGTGTGAAACTGTTTCATTCTCTCAAACATTTGGTCCTTCTCCCTTGGGAAATTCTTCGACACGTGGGAGTTTTCCCACAGTAAAAAGCTAAAACAATAAAATATGATTTTATGAACCTTGAACAAGGTCTTACGCAATCTTTTTATAAAGATCTTTTGATTTTGTTCCAGATTCAAATACTAATTTTCATGGAATCCGATTTTTATATTTATTCTGCAAGGCGCACTGAATTGTATAATTACACATCCAACAACCACTTGCTATGAACTCGGGTGTGAAACTGTTTCATTCTCTCAAACATTTGGTCCTTCTCCCTTTGGAAATTCTTCGACACGTGGGAGTTTTCCCACAGTAAAAAGCTAATACAATAAAAAATGATTTTATGAACCTTGAACAAGGTCTTACGCAATCTTTTTATAAAGATCTTTTGATTTTGTTCCAGAATCGAATACTAATTTTCATAGAATCCGATTTTTTTATTTATTCTGCAAGGCGCACTGAATTGTATAATTACACATCAAACAACCACTTCCTATGAACTCGGGTGTGAAACTGTTTCATTGTGTCAAACATTGGGTCCTTCTCTCTTGGGAAATTCTTCATCATGTGGGAGTTTTCCCACAGTAAAAAGAAAAAACAATAATATATGAGTTTATGAACCTTGAAGAAGGTCTTACGTAATCTTTTTATAAAGATCTTTTGATTTTGTTCCAGATTCGAATACTAATTTTCATGGAATCCGATTTTTTTATTTTTTCTGCAAGGCGCACTGAATTGTAGAATTACACATCAAACAACTACTTGCTATGAACTCGTGTATGAAACTGTTTCATTGTGTCAAACATTGGGTCCTTCTCCCTTAGAAAATTCTACGACACGTGAGACTTTCCCACAATAAATAGCTAAAACAATAAAATATAATTTTATGAAACTTGAACAAGGTCCTACGTAATCTTTTTTTAAAGATCTTTTGATTTTGTTCCAGATCCGAATACTAATTTTGATGGAATCCGATTTTTTTATATATTCTTCAAGGTGCATTGAATTGTATAATTACACATCAAACAACCACTTGCTATGAACTCGTGTGTGAAACTGTTTCATTCTGTCAAACAATGGGTCCTTTTCCCTTGGGAAATTCTTCGACACGTGGTAGTTTTCCCATAGTAAAAAGCTAAAACAATAAAATATGAGTTTATGAACCTTGAACAAGGTCTTACGTAATCTTTTTATAAAGATCTTTTGATTTTGTTCCAGATTCGAATACTAATTTTCACGGAATCTGATTTTTTTATTTATTTTGCAAGGCGCACTGAATTGTAGAATTACACATCAAACAACCACTTGCTATGAACTCGGGTGTGAAACTGTTTCATTGTGTAAAACATTGGGTCCTTCTCCCTTGGAAAATTCTTCGACACGTGGGATTTTCCTTCAATAAAAAGATAAAACAGTAAAATATGATTTTATGAACCTTGAACAAGGTCCTACGTAATCATTTTATAAAGATCTTTTGATTTTATTGCAGATTCGAATACAAATTTTCATGGAATCTGATTTTTTAAATTTATATTGCAAGGCGCACTGAATTGTATAATTACATATCAAACAACCACTTGCTATGAACTCGGGTGTGAAACTGTTTCCTTGTGTCAAACATTGGATCCTACTCCCTTTAGAAATTATTCTACACCTTGGAGTTTTCCCACAGTAAAAAGCTAAAACAATAAAATATGATTTTACGAACCTTGAAAAAGGTCTTACGCAATATTTTTATAATGATCTTTTGATTTTGATCAAGATTCCAATACTAATTTTCATGGAATATGACTTTTTTATTTATTCTGCAAGGCGCATTGAATTGTATAATTACACATCAAACAACCACTTGCTATGAACTTGTGTGTGAAACTGTTTCATTCTGTCAAACATTGGATCCTTCTCCCTTGGGAAATTCTTCGACACGTGGGAGTTTTCCCACAATAAAAAGCTAAAACAATAAAATATGATTTTATGAACTTTGAACAAGGTCTTACGTAATCTTTTTATAAAGATCTTTTGATTTTGTACCAGAATCGAATACTAATTTTCATAGAATCGGATTTTTTTATATATTCTGCAAGGCGCATTGAATTGTATAATTATACATCAAACAACCACTTGCTATGAACTCGTGTGTGAAACTGTTTGCTTGTGTCAAACATTGGGTCCTACTCCCAATAGATATTATTCTACACGTGGTAGTTTTCCCATAGTAAAAAGCTAAAACAATAAAATATGAGTTTATGAACCTTGAACAAGTTCTTACGTAATCTTTTTATAAATATCTTTTGATTTTATTGCAGATTCGAATACTAATTTTCATGGAATCTGATTTTTTTATTTATTTTGCAAGGCGCACTGAATTGTAGAATTACACATCAAACAACCACTTGCTATGAACTCGGGTGAGAAACTGTTTCATTGTGTAAAACATTGGGTCCTTCTCCCTTGGAAAATTCTTCGACACGTGGGATTTTCCCACAATAAAAAGCTAAAACAGTAAAATATGATTTTATGAATCTTGAACAAGGTCGTACGTAATCTTTTTATAAAGATCTTTTGATTTTGTTCCAGAATCGAATACAAATTTTCATAGAATCCGATTTTTTTATTTATTCTGCAAGGCGCACTGAATTGTATAATTACACATCAAACAACCACTTCCTATGAACTAGGGTGTTAGACTGTTTCCTTGTGTCAAACATTGGATCCTACTCCCTTTAGAAATTATTCTACACCTTGGAGTTTTCCCACAGTAAAAAGCTAAAACAATAAAATATGATTTTACGAACCTTGAAAAAGGTCTTACGCAATATTTTTATAATGATCTTTTGATTTTGATCAAGATTCGAATACTAATTTTCATGGAATATGACTTTTTTATTTATTCTGCAAGGCGCATTGAATTGTATAATTACACATCAAACAACCACTTGCTATGAACTTGTGTGTGAAACTGTTTCATTCTGTCAAACAATGGGTCCTTTTCCCTTGGGAAATTCTTCGACACGTGGTAGTTTTCCAATAGTAAAAAGCTAAAACAATAAAATATGAGTTTATGAACCTTGAACAAGGTCTTACGTAATCTTTTTATAAAGATCTTTTGATTTTGTTCCAGATTCGAATACTAATATTCATGGAATCTGATTTATTTATTTATTTTGCAAGGCGCACTGAATTGTAGAATTACACATTAAACAACCACTTGCTATGAACTCGGGTGTGAAACTGTTTCATTGTGTCAACCATTGGGTCCTTCTCCCTTGGAAAATTCTTCGACACGTGGGATTTTCCCACAATAAAAAGCTAAAACAGTAAAATATGATTTTATGAACCTTGAACAAGGTCCTACGTAATCTTTTTATAAATATCTTTTGATTTTATTGCAGATTCGAATACAAATTTTCATGGAATCTGATTTTTTAAATTTATTTTGCAAGGCGCACTGAATTGTATAATTACATATCAAACAACCACTTGCTATCAACTCGGGTGTGAAACTCTTTCATTGTGTCAAACATTGGATCCTTCTCCTTTGGGAAATTCTTCGACACCTGGGAGTTTTCCCACAATAAAAAGCTAAAACAATAGAATATGATTTTATGAACCTTGAACAAGGTCTTACGTAATCTTTTTATAAAGATCTTTTGATTTTGTTCCAGAATCGAATATTAATTTTCATAGAATCGGATTTTTTTATATATTCTGCAAGGCGCATTGAATTGTATAATTACACATCAAACAACCACTTGCTATGAACTCGTGTGTGAAACTGTTTGCTTGTGTCAAACATTGGGTCCTACTCCCTTTAGATATTATTCTACACGTGGTAGTTTTCCCATAGTAAAAAGCTAAAACAATAAAATATGAGTTTATGAACCTTGAACAAGGTCTTACGTAATCTTTTTATAAAGATCTTTTGATTTTGTTCCAGATTCGAATACTAATTTTCATGGAATCTGATTTTTTTATTTATTTTGCAAGGCGCACTGAATTGTAGAATTACACATCAAACAACCACTTGCTATGAACTCGGGTGAGAAACTGTTTCATTGTGTCAAACATTGGGTCCTTCTCCCTTGGGAAATTCTTCGACACGTGGGAGATTTCCCACAGTAAACAGGTAAAACAATAAAATATGAGTTTATGAACTTTGAACACGGTCTTACGTAATCTTTTTATAAAGATCTTTTGATTTTGTTCCAGATTCGAATAGTAATTTTATGGAATCCGATTTTTTTTATATATTCAGCAAGGCGCATTGAATTGTATAATTACACATCAAACAATTACTTGCTATGAACTCGGGTGTGAAACTGTTTCATTATGCAAACATTGGGTCCTTCTCCCTTGGGAAATTCTTCGACACGTGGGAGTTTTCCACAATAAAAAGCTAAAACAATAAAATATGAGTTTATGAACCTTGAACAAGGTCTTACGTAATCATTTTATAAAGATCTTTTGATTTTGTTCCAGATTCAAATACTAATTTACATGGAATCCGATTTTTATTTTTATTCTTCAAGGCGCACTGAATTGTATAATTACACATCCAACAACCACTTGCTATGAACTCGGGTGTGAAACTGTTTCATTCTCTCAAACATTTGGTCCTTCTCCCTTGGGAAATTCTTCGACACGTGGGAGTTTTCCCACAGTTAAAAGCTAAAACATAAAATATGAGTTTATGAACTTTGAACCAGGTCTTACGTAATCTTTTTATAAAGTTATTTTGATTTTGTTACAGATTCGAATAGTAATTTTATGGAATCCGATTTTTTTATATATTCTGCAAGGCGCATTGAATTGAATAATTACACATCCAACAACCACTTGCTATGAACTCGGGTGTGAAACTGTTTCCTTGTGTCAAACATTGGGTCCTACTCCCTTTAGAAATTATTCTACACGTGGGAGTTTTCCCACAGTAAAAAGCTAAAACAATAAAATATGATTTTATGAACCTTGAACAAGGTCTTACGCAATCTTTTTATAAAGATCTTTTGATTTTGATCAAGATTCGAATACTAATTTTCATGGAATCCGATTTTTTTATATATTCAGCAAGGCGCATTAAGTTGTATAATTACACATCAAACAACCACTTCCTATGAACTCGGGTGTGAAACTGTTTCATTGTGTCAAACATTGGGTCCTTCTCTCTTGGGAAATTCTTCATCATGTGGGAGTTTTCCCACAGTAAATAGCTAAAACAATAAAATATAATTTTATGAAACTTGAACAATGTCCTACGTAATCTTTTTTTAAAGATCTTTTGATTTTGTTCCAGATCCGAATACTAATTTTTATGGAATCCGATTTTTTTATATATTCTGCAAGGTAAATTGAATTGTATAATTACACATCAAACAACCACTTGCTATGAACTCGGGTGTGAAACTGTTTCATTTTGTCAAACATTGGGTCCTACTCCCTTTAGAAATTATTCTACACGTGGGAGTTTTCCCACAGTAAAAAGCTAAAACAATAAAATATGATTTTATGAACCTTGAACAAGGTCTTACGCAATCTTTTTATAAAGATCTTTTGATTTTGATCAAGATTCGAATACTAATTTTCATGGAATCCGATTTTTTTATATATTCAGCAAGGCGCATTAAGTTGTATAATTACACATCAAACAACCACTTCCTATGAACTCGGGTGTGAAACTGTTTCATTGTGTCAAACATTGGGTCCTTCTCTCTTGGGAAATTCTTCATCATGTGGGAGTTTTCCCACAGTAAATAGCTAAAACAATAAAATATAATTTTATGAAACTTGAACAATGTCCTACGTAATCTTTTTTTAAAGATCTTTTGATTTTGTTCCAGATCCGAATACTAATTTTTATGGAATCCGATTTTTTTATATATTCTGCAAGGTAAATTGAATTGTATAATTACACATCAAACAACCACTTGCTATGAACTCGGGTGTGAAACTGTTTCATTTTGTCAAACATTGGATCCTTCTCCCTTGGGAAATTCTTCGACACGTGGGAGTTTTCCCACAATAAAAAGCTAAAACAATAAAATATGATTTTATGAACCTTGAACAAGGTCTTACGTAATCTTTTTATAAAGATCTTTTGATTTTGTTCCAGAATCGAATACAAATTTTCATAGAATCCGATTTTTTTATTTATTCTGCGAGGCGCATTGAATTGTATAATTATACATCAAACAACCACTTGCTATGAACTCGTGTGTGAAACTGTTTGCTTGTGTCAAACATTGGGTCCTACTCCCAATAGATATTATTCTACACGTGGTAGTTTTCCCATAGTAAAAAGCTTAAACAATAAACTATGAGTTTATGAACCTTGAACAAGGTCTTACGTAATCTTTTTATAAAGATCTTTTGATTTTGTTCCAGATTCGAATACTAATTTTCATGGAATCTGATTTATTTATTTATTTTGCAAGGCGCACTGAATTGTAGAATTACACATCAAACAACCACTTGCTATGAACTCGGGTGAGAAACTGTTTCATTGTGTAAAACATTGGGTCCTTCTCCCTTGGAAAATTCTTCGACACGTGGGATTTTCACACAATAAAAAGCTAAAACAGTAAAATATGATTTTATGAACCTTGAACAAGGTCGTAGGTAATCTTTTTATAAAGATCTTTTGATTTTGTTCCAGAATCGAATACAAATTTTCATAGAATCCGATTTTTTTATTTATTCTGCAAGGCGCACTGAATTGTATAATTACACATCAAACAACCACTTCCTATGAACTAGGGTGTTAAACTGTTTCCTTGTGTCAAACATTGGGTCCTACTCCCTTTAGAAATTATTCTACACCTGGGAGTTTTCCCACAGTAAAAAGCTAAAACAATAAAATATGATTTTACGAACCTTGAAAAAGGTCTTACGCAATATTTTTATAATGATCTTTTGATTTTGATCAAGATTCGAATACTAATTTTCATGGAATATGATTTTTTTATTTATTCTGCAAGGCGCATTGAATTGTATAATTACCAATCAAACAACCACTTGCTATGAACTTGTGTGTGAAACTGTTTCATTCTGTCAAACAATGGGTCCTTTTCCCTTGGGAAATTCTTCGACACGTGGTAGTTTTCCAATAGTAAAAAGCTAAAACAATAAAATATGAGTTTATGAACCTTGAACAAGGTCTTACGTAATCTTTTTATAAAGATCTTTTGATTTTGTTCCAGATTCGAATACAAATATTCATGGAATCTGATTTATTTATTTATTTTGCAAGGCGCACTGAATTGTAGAATTACACATTAAACAACCACTTGCTATGAACTCGGGTGTGAAACTGTTTCATTGTGTCAACCATTGGGTCCTTCTCCCTTGGAAAATTCTTCGACACGTGGGATTTTCCCACAATAAAAAGCTAAAACAGTAAAATATGATTTTATGAACCTTGAACAAGGTCCTACGTAATCTTTTTATAAATATCTTTTGATTTTATTGCAGATTCGAATACAAATTTTCATGGAATCTGATTTTTTAAATTTATTTTGCAAGGCGCACTGAATTGTATAATTACATATCAAACAACCACTTGCTATCAACTCGGGTGTGAAACTCTTTCATTGTGTCAAACATTGGATCCTTCTCCCTTGGGAAATTCTTCGACACCTGGGAGTTTTCCCACAATAAAAAGCTAAAACAATATAATATGATTTTATGAACCTTGAACAAGGTCTTACGTAATCTTTTTATAAAGATCTTTTGATTTTGTTCCAGAATCGAATACTAATTTTCATAGAATCGGATTTTTTTATATATTCTGCAAGGCGCATTGAATTGTATAATTACACATCAAACAACCACTTGCTATGAACTCGTGTGTGAAACTGTTTGCTTGTGTCAAACATTGGGTCCTACTCCCTTTAGATATTATTCTACACGTGGTAGTTTTCCCATAGTAAAAAGCTAAAACAATAAAATATGAGTTTATGAACCTTGAACAAGGTCTTACGTAATCTTTTTATAAAGATCTTTTGATTTTGTTCCAGATTCGAATACTAATTTTCATGGAATCTGATTTTTTTATTTATTTTGCAAGGCGCACTGAATTGTAGAATTACACATCAAACAACCACTTGCTATGAACTCGGGTGAGAAACTGTTTCATTGTGTCAAACATTGGGTACTTCTCCCTTGGGAAATTCTTCGACACGTGGGAGTTTTCCCACAGTAAACAGGTAAAACAATAAAATATGAGTTTATGAACTTTGAACACGGTCTTACGTAATCTTTTTATAAAGATCTTTTGATTTTGTTCCAGATTCGAATAGTAATTTTATGGAATCCGATTTTTTTATATATTCAGCAAGGCGCATTGAATTGTATAATTACACATTAAACAATTACTTGCTATGAACTCGGGTGTGAAACTGTTTCATTATGCAAACATTGGGTCCTTCTCCCTTGGGAAATTCTTCGACACGTGGGAGTTTTCCACAATAAAAAGCTAAAACAATAAAATATGAGTTTATGAACCTTGAACAAGGTCTTACGTTATCATTTTATAAAGATCTTTTGATTTTGTTCCAGATTCAAATACTAATTTACATGGAATCCGATTTTTATTTTTATTCTTCAAGGCGCACTGAATTGTATAATTACACATCCAACAACCACTTACTATGAACTCGGGTGTGAAACTGTTTCATTCTCTCAAACATTTGGTCCTTCTCCCTTGGGAAATTCTTCGACACGTGGGAGTTTTCCCACAGTTAAAAGCTAAAACATAAAATATGAGTTTATGAACTTTGAACCAGGTCTTACGTAATCTTTTTATAAAGTTATTTTGATTTTGTTACAGATTCGAATAGTAATTTTATGGAATCCGATTTTTTTATATATTCTGCAAGGCGCATTGAATTGATTAATTACACATCAAACAACTACTTCCTATGAACTCGGGTGTGAAACTGTTTCCTTGTGTCAAACATTGGGTCCTACTCCCTTTAGAAATTATTCTACACGTGGGAGATTTCCCACAGTAAAAAGCTAAAACAATAAAATATGATTTTATGAACCTTGAACAAGGTCTTACGCAATCTTTTTATAAAGATCTTTTGATTTTGTTCCAGATTCAAATACTAATTTTCATGGAATCCGATTTTTATATTTATTCTGCAAGGCGCACTGAATTGTATAATTACACATCCAACAACCACTTGCTATGAACTCGGGTGTGAAACTGTTTCATTCTCTCAAACATTTGGTCCTTCTCCCTTTGGAAATTCTTCGACACGTGGGAGTTTTCCCACAATAAAAAGCTAATACAATAAAAAATGATTTTATGAACCTTGAACAAGGTCTTACGCAATCTTTTTATAAAGATCTTTTGATTTTGTTCCAGAATCGAATACTAATTTTCATAGAATCCGATTTTTTTATTTATTCTGCAAGGCGCACTGAATTGTATAATTACACATCAAACAACCACTTGCTATGAACTCGTGTGTGAAACTGTTTCATTCTCTCAAACATTTGGTCCTTCTCCCTTGGGAAATTCTTCGACACGTGGTAGTTTTCCCATAGTAAAAAGCTAAAACAATAAAATATGAGTTTATGAACCTTGAACAAGGTCTTACGTAATCTTTTTATAAAGATCTTTTGATTTTGTTCCAGATTCGAATACTAATTTTCATGGAATTCGATTTTTTTATTTTTTCTGCAAGGCGCACTGAATTGTAGAATTACACATCAAACAACTACTTGCTATGAACTCGTGTGTGAAACTGTTTCATTGTGTCAAACATTGGGTCCTTCTCCCTTAGAAAATTCTTCGACACGTGAGATTTTCCCACAATAAATAGCTATAACAATAAAATATAATTTTATGAAACTTGAACAAGGTCCTACGTAATCTTTTTTTAAAGATCTTTTGATTTTGTTCCAGATCCGAATACTAATTTTCATGGAATCCGATTTTTTTATATATTCTGCAAGGTGCATTGAATTGTATAATTACACATCAAACAACCACTTGCTATGAACTCGTGTGTGAAACTGTTTCATTCTGTCAAACAATGGGTCCTTTTCCCTTGGGAAATTCTTCGACACGTGGTAGTTTTCCCATAGTAAAAAGCTAAAACAATAAAATATGAGTTTATGAACCTTGAACAAGGTCTTACGTAATCTTTTTATAAAGATCTTTTGATTTTGTTCCAGATTCGAATACTAATTTTCATGGAATCTGATTTTTTTATTTATTTTGCAAGGCGCACTGAATTGTAGAATTACACATCAAACAACCACTTGCTATGAACTCGGGTGTGAAACTGTTTCATTGTGTAAAACATTGGGTCCTTCTCCCTTGGAAAATTCTTCGACAAGTGGGATTTTCCTTCAATAAAAAGATAAAACAGTAAAATATGATTTTATGAACCTTGAACAAGGTCCTACGTAATCATTTTATAAAGATCTTTTGATTTTATTGCAGATTCGAATACAAATTTTCATGGAATCTGATTTTTTAAATTTATATTGCAAGGCGCACTGAATTGTATAATTACATATCAAACAACCACTTGCTATGAACTCGGGTGTGAAACTGTTTCATTGTGTCAAACATTGGATCCTTCTCCCTTGGGAAATTCTTCGACACGTGGGAGTTTTCCCACAATAAAAAGCTAAAACAATAAAATATGATTTTATGAACCTTGAACAAGGTCGTAGGTAATCTTTTTATAAAGATCTTTTGATTTTGTTCCAGAATCGAATACAAATTTTCATAGAATCCGATTTTTTTATTTATTCTGCAAGGCGCACTGAATTGTATAATTACACATCAAACAACCACTTCCTATGAACTAGGGTGTTAAACTGTTTCCTTGTGTCAAACATTGGGTCCTACTCCCTTTAGAAATTATACTACACCTGGGAGTTTTCCCACAGTAAAAAGCTAAAACAATAAAATATGATTTTACGAACCTTGAAAAAGGTCTTACGCAATATTTTTATAATGATCTTTTGATTTTGATCAAGATTCGAATACTAATTTTCATGGAATATGATTTTTTTATTTATTCTGCAAGGCGCATTGAATTGTATAATTACACATCAAGCAACCACTTGCTATGAAGTCGGGTGTAAAACTGTTTCATTGTGTCAAACATTGGGTCCTTCTCCCTTGGAAAATTCTTCGACACGTGGGATTTTCCCACAATAAAAAGCTAAAACAGTAAAATATGATTTTATGAACCTTGAACAAGGTCGTACGTAATATTTTTATAAAGATCTTTTGATTTTGTTCCAGAATCGAATACAAATTTTCATAGAATCCGATTTTTTTATTTATTCTGCAAGGCGCACTGAATTGTATAATTACACATCAAACAACCACTTCCTATGAACTCGGGTGTAAAACTGTTTCCTTGTGTCAAACATTGGGTCCTACTCCCTTTAGAAATTATTCTACACGTGGGAGTTTTCCCACAGTAAAAAGCTAAAACAATAAAATATGATTTTACGAACCTTGAAGAAGGTCTTACGCAATCTTTTTATAAAGATCTTTTGATTTTGTTCCAGAATCTAATACTAATTTTCATGGAATCCGATTTTCTTATATATTCTGCAAGGTGCATTGAATTGTATAATTACACATCAAAAAACCACTTGCTATGAACTTGTGTGTGAAACTGTTTCATTGTCTCAACCATTGGGTCCTTCTCCCTTGGAAAATTCTTCGACACGTGGGATTTTCCCACAATAAAAAGCTAAAACAGTAAAATATGATTTTATGAACCTTGAACAAGGTCGTACGTAATCTTTTTATAAAGATCTTTTGATTTTGTTCCAGAATCGAATACAAATTTTCATAGAATCCGATTTTTTTATTTATTCTGCAAGGCGCACTGAATTGTATAATTACACATCAAACAACCACTTCCTATGAACTAGGGTGTTAGACTGTTTCCTTGTGTCAAACATTGGATCCTACTCCCTTTAGAAATTATTCTACACCTTGGAGTTTTCCCACAGTAAAAAGCTAAAACAATAAAATATGATTTTACGAACCTTGAAAAAGGTCTTACGCAATATTTTTATAATGATCTTTTGATTTTGATCAAGATTCGAATACTAATTTTCATGGAATATGACTTTTTTATTTATTCTGCAAGGCGCATTGAATTGTATAATTACACATCAAACAACCACTTGCTATGAACTTGTGTGTGAAACTGTTTCATTCTGTCAAACAATGGGTCCTTTTCCCTTGGGAAATTCTTCGACACGTGGTAGTTTTCCAATAGTAAAAAGCTAAAACAATAAAATATGAGTTTATGAACCTTGAACAAGGTCTTACGTAATCTTTTTATAAAGATCTTTTGATTTTGTTCCAGATTCGAATACTAATATTCATGGAATCTGATTTATTTATTTATTTTGCAAGGCGCACTGAATTGTAGAATTACACATTAAACAACCACTTGCTATGAACTCGGGTGTGAAACTGTTTCATTGTGTCAACCATTGGGTCCTTCTCCCTTGGAAAATTCTTCGACACGTGGGATTTTCCCACAATAAAAAGCTAAAACAGTAAAATATGATTTTATGAACCTTGAACAAGGTCCTACGTAATCTTTTTATAAATATCTTTTGATTTTATTGCAGATTCGAATACAAATTTTCATGGAATCTGATTTTTTAAATTTATTTTGCAAGGCGCACTGAATTGTATAATTACATATCAAACAACCACTTGCTATCAACTCGGGTGTGAAACTCTTTCATTGTGTCAAACATTGGATCCTTCTCCTTTGGGAAATTCTTCGACACCTGGGAGTTTTCCCACAATAAAAAGCTAAAACAATAGAATATGATTTTATGAACCTTGAACAAGGTCTTACGTAATCTTTTTATAAAGATCTTTTGATTTTGTTCCAGAATCGAATATTAATTTTCATAGAATCGGATTTTTTTATATATTCTGCAAGGCGCATTGAATTGTATAATTACACATCAAACAACCACTTGCTATGAACTCGTGTGTGAAACTGTTTGCTTGTGTCAAACATTGGGTCCTACTCCCTTTAGATATTATTCTACACGTGGTAGTTTTCCCATAGTAAAAAGCTAAAACAATAAAATATGAGTTTATGAACCTTGAACAAGGTCTTACGTAATCTTTTTATAAAGATCTTTTGATTTTGTTCCAGATTCGAATACTAATTTTCATGGAATCTGATTTTTTTATTTATTTTGCAAGGCGCACTGAATTGTAGAATTACACATCAAACAACCACTTGCTATGAACTCGGGTGAGAAACTGTTTCATTGTGTCAAACATTGGGTCCTTCTCCCTTGGGAAATTCTTCGACACGTGGGAGATTTCCCACAGTAAACAGGTAAAACAATAAAATATGAGTTTATGAACTTTGAACACGGTCTTACGTAATCTTTTTATAAAGATCTTTTGATTTTGTTCCAGATTCGAATAGTAATTTTATGGAATCCGATTTTTTTTATATATTCAGCAAGGCGCATTGAATTGTATAATTACACATCAAACAATTACTTGCTATGAACTCGGGTGTGAAACTGTTTCATTATGCAAACATTGGGTCCTTCTCCCTTGGGAAATTCTTCGACACGTGGGAGTTTTCCACAATAAAAAGCTAAAACAATAAAATATGAGTTTATGAACCTTGAACAAGGTCTTACGTAATCATTTTATAAAGATCTTTTGATTTTGTTCCAGATTCAAATACTAATTTACATGGAATCCGATTTTTATTTTTATTCTTCAAGGCGCACTGAATTGTATAATTACACATCCAACAACCACTTGCTATGAACTCGGGTGTGAAACTGTTTCATTCTCTCAAACATTTGGTCCTTCTCCCTTGGGAAATTCTTCGACACGTGGGAGTTTTCCCACAGTTAAAAGCTAAAACATAAAATATGAGTTTATGAACTTTGAACCAGGTCTTACGTAATCTTTTTATAAAGTTATTTTGATTTTGTTACAGATTCGAATAGTAATTTTATGGAATCCGATTTTTTTATATATTCTGCAAGGCGCATTGAATTGAATAATTACACATCCAACAACCACTTGCTATGAACTCGGGTGTGAAACTGTTTCATTCTCTCAAACATTTGGTCCTTCTCCCTTGGGAAATTCTTCGACACGTGGGAGTTTTCCCACAGTTAAAAGCTAAAACATAAAATATGAGTTTATGAACTTTGAACCAGGTCATACGTAATCTTTTTATAAAGTTATTTTGATTTTGTTACAGATTCGAATAGTAATTTTA
Organism: Tanypteryx hageni; assembly: GCA_028673005.1. Taxonomy (NCBI): domain Eukaryota; kingdom Metazoa; phylum Arthropoda; class Insecta; order Odonata; family Petaluridae; genus Tanypteryx; species Tanypteryx hageni. Next base: position 88,924,414 of record CM054120.1, read on the forward strand.
TGGAATCCGATTTTTTTATTTATTTTGCAAGTCGCACTGAATTGTAGAATTACACATCATACAACCACTTCCTATGAACTCGGGTGTGAAACTGTTTCCTTGTGTCAAACATTGGGTCCTACTCCCTTTAGAAATTATTCTACACGTGGGAGTTTTCCCACAGTAAAAAGCTAAAACAATAAAATATGATTTTATGAACCTTGAACAAGGTCTTACGCAATCTTTTTATAAAGATCTTTTGATTTTGATCAAGATTCGAATACTAATTTTCATGGAATCCGATTTTTTTATATATTCAGCAAGGCGCATTAAGTTGTATAATTACACATCAAACAACCACTTCCTATGAACTCGGGTGTGAAACTGTTTCATTGTGTCAAACATTGGGTCCTTCTCTCTTGGGAAATTCTTCATCATGTGGGAGTTTTCCCACAGTAAATAGCTAAAACAATAAAATATAATTTTATGAAACTTGAACAATGTCCTACGTAATCTTTTTTTAAAGATCTTTTGATTTTGTTCCAGATCCGAATACTAATTTTTATGGAATCCGATTTTTTTATATATTCTGCAAGGTAAATTGAATTGTATAATTACACATCAAACAACCACTTGCTATGAACTCGGGTGTGAAACTGTTTCATTTTGTCAAACATTGGATCCTTCTCCCTTGGGAAATTCTTCGACACGTGGGAGTTTTCCCACAATAAAAAGCTAAAACAATAAAATATGATTTTATGAACCTTGAACAAGGTCTTACGTAATCTTTTTATAAAGATCTTTTGATTTTGTTCCAGAATCGAATACAAATTTTCATAGAATCCGATTTTTTTATTTATTCTGCGAGGCGCATTGAATTGTATAATTATACATCAAACAACCACTTGCTATGAACTCGTGTGTGAAACTGTTTGCTTGTGTCAAACATTGGGTCCTACTCCCAATAGATATTATTCTACACGTGGTAGTTTTCCCATAGTAAAAAGCTTAAACAATAAACTATGAGTTTATGAACCTTGAACAAGGTCTTACGTAATCTTTTTATAAAGATCTTTTGATTTTGTTCCAGATTCGAATACTAATTTTCATGGAATCTGATTTATTTATTTATTTTGCAAGGCGCACTGAATTGTAGAATTACACATCAAACAACCACTTGCTATGAACTCGGGTGAGAAACTGTTTCATTGTGTAAAACATTGGGTCCTTCTCCCTTGGAAAATTCTTCGACACGTGGGATTTTCACACAATAAAAAGCTAAAACAGTAAAATATGATTTTATGAACCTTGAACAAGGTCGTAGGTAATCTTTTTATAAAGATCTTTTGATTTTGTTCCAGAATCGAATACAAATTTTCATAGAATCCGATTTTTTTATTTATTCTGCAAGGCGCACTGAATTGTATAATTACACATCAAACAACCACTTCCTATGAACTAGGGTGTTAAACTGTTTCCTTGTGTCAAACATTGGGTCCTACTCCCTTTAGAAATTATTCTACACCTGGGAGTTTTCCCACAGTAAAAAGCTAAAACAATAAAATATGATTTTACGAACCTTGAAAAAGGTCTTACGCAATATTTTTATAATGATCTTTTGATTTTGATCAAGATTCGAATACTAATTTTCATGGAATATGATTTTTTTATTTATTCTGCAAGGCGCATTGAATTGTATAATTACCAATCAAACAACCACTTGCTATGAACTTGTGTGTGAAACTGTTTCATTCTGTCAAACAATGGGTCCTTTTCCCTTGGGAAATTCTTCGACACGTGGTAGTTTTCCAATAGTAAAAAGCTAAAACAATAAAATATGAGTTTATGAACCTTGAACAAGGTCTTACGTAATCTTTTTATAAAGATCTTTTGATTTTGTTCCAGATTCGAATACAAATATTCATGGAATCTGATTTATTTATTTATTTTGCAAGGCGCACTGAATTGTAGAATTACACATTAAACAACCACTTGCTATGAACTCGGGTGTGAAACTGTTTCATTGTGTCAACCATTGGGTCCTTCTCCCTTGGAAAATTCTTCGACACGTGGGATTTTCCCACAATAAAAAGCTAAAACAGTAAAATATGATTTTATGAACCTTGAACAAGGTCCTACGTAATCTTTTTATAAATATCTTTTGATTTTATTGCAGATTCGAATACAAATTTTCATGGAATCTGATTTTTTAAATTTATTTTGCAAGGCGCACTGAATTGTATAATTACATATCAAACAACCACTTGCTATCAACTCGGGTGTGAAACTCTTTCATTGTGTCAAACATTGGATCCTTCTCCCTTGGGAAATTCTTCGACACCTGGGAGTTTTCCCACAATAAAAAGCTAAAACAATATAATATGATTTTATGAACCTTGAACAAGGTCTTACGTAATCTTTTTATAAAGATCTTTTGATTTTGTTCCAGAATCGAATACTAATTTTCATAGAATCGGATTTTTTTATATATTCTGCAAGGCGCATTGAATTGTATAATTACACATCAAACAACCACTTGCTATGAACTCGTGTGTGAAACTGTTTGCTTGTGTCAAACATTGGGTCCTACTCCCTTTAGATATTATTCTACACGTGGTAGTTTTCCCATAGTAAAAAGCTAAAACAATAAAATATGAGTTTATGAACCTTGAACAAGGTCTTACGTAATCTTTTTATAAAGATCTTTTGATTTTGTTCCAGATTCGAATACTAATTTTCATGGAATCTGATTTTTTTATTTATTTTGCAAGGCGCACTGAATTGTAGAATTACACATCAAACAACCACTTGCTATGAACTCGGGTGAGAAACTGTTTCATTGTGTCAAACATTGGGTACTTCTCCCTTGGGAAATTCTTCGACACGTGGGAGTTTTCCCACAGTAAACAGGTAAAACAATAAAATATGAGTTTATGAACTTTGAACACGGTCTTACGTAATCTTTTTATAAAGATCTTTTGATTTTGTTCCAGATTCGAATAGTAATTTTATGGAATCCGATTTTTTTATATATTCAGCAAGGCGCATTGAATTGTATAATTACACATTAAACAATTACTTGCTATGAACTCGGGTGTGAAACTGTTTCATTATGCAAACATTGGGTCCTTCTCCCTTGGGAAATTCTTCGACACGTGGGAGTTTTCCACAATAAAAAGCTAAAACAATAAAATATGAGTTTATGAACCTTGAACAAGGTCTTACGTTATCATTTTATAAAGATCTTTTGATTTTGTTCCAGATTCAAATACTAATTTACATGGAATCCGATTTTTATTTTTATTCTTCAAGGCGCACTGAATTGTATAATTACACATCCAACAACCACTTACTATGAACTCGGGTGTGAAACTGTTTCATTCTCTCAAACATTTGGTCCTTCTCCCTTGGGAAATTCTTCGACACGTGGGAGTTTTCCCACAGTTAAAAGCTAAAACATAAAATATGAGTTTATGAACTTTGAACCAGGTCTTACGTAATCTTTTTATAAAGTTATTTTGATTTTGTTACAGATTCGAATAGTAATTTTATGGAATCCGATTTTTTTATATATTCTGCAAGGCGCATTGAATTGATTAATTACACATCAAACAACTACTTCCTATGAACTCGGGTGTGAAACTGTTTCCTTGTGTCAAACATTGGGTCCTACTCCCTTTAGAAATTATTCTACACGTGGGAGATTTCCCACAGTAAAAAGCTAAAACAATAAAATATGATTTTATGAACCTTGAACAAGGTCTTACGCAATCTTTTTATAAAGATCTTTTGATTTTGTTCCAGATTCAAATACTAATTTTCATGGAATCCGATTTTTATATTTATTCTGCAAGGCGCACTGAATTGTATAATTACACATCCAACAACCACTTGCTATGAACTCGGGTGTGAAACTGTTTCATTCTCTCAAACATTTGGTCCTTCTCCCTTTGGAAATTCTTCGACACGTGGGAGTTTTCCCACAATAAAAAGCTAATACAATAAAAAATGATTTTATGAACCTTGAACAAGGTCTTACGCAATCTTTTTATAAAGATCTTTTGATTTTGTTCCAGAATCGAATACTAATTTTCATAGAATCCGATTTTTTTATTTATTCTGCAAGGCGCACTGAATTGTATAATTACACATCAAACAACCACTTGCTATGAACTCGTGTGTGAAACTGTTTCATTCTCTCAAACATTTGGTCCTTCTCCCTTGGGAAATTCTTCGACACGTGGTAGTTTTCCCATAGTAAAAAGCTAAAACAATAAAATATGAGTTTATGAACCTTGAACAAGGTCTTACGTAATCTTTTTATAAAGATCTTTTGATTTTGTTCCAGATTCGAATACTAATTTTCATGGAATTCGATTTTTTTATTTTTTCTGCAAGGCGCACTGAATTGTAGAATTACACATCAAACAACTACTTGCTATGAACTCGTGTGTGAAACTGTTTCATTGTGTCAAACATTGGGTCCTTCTCCCTTAGAAAATTCTTCGACACGTGAGATTTTCCCACAATAAATAGCTATAACAATAAAATATAATTTTATGAAACTTGAACAAGGTCCTACGTAATCTTTTTTTAAAGATCTTTTGATTTTGTTCCAGATCCGAATACTAATTTTCATGGAATCCGATTTTTTTATATATTCTGCAAGGTGCATTGAATTGTATAATTACACATCAAACAACCACTTGCTATGAACTCGTGTGTGAAACTGTTTCATTCTGTCAAACAATGGGTCCTTTTCCCTTGGGAAATTCTTCGACACGTGGTAGTTTTCCCATAGTAAAAAGCTAAAACAATAAAATATGAGTTTATGAACCTTGAACAAGGTCTTACGTAATCTTTTTATAAAGATCTTTTGATTTTGTTCCAGATTCGAATACTAATTTTCATGGAATCTGATTTTTTTATTTATTTTGCAAGGCGCACTGAATTGTAGAATTACACATCAAACAACCACTTGCTATGAACTCGGGTGTGAAACTGTTTCATTGTGTAAAACATTGGGTCCTTCTCCCTTGGAAAATTCTTCGACAAGTGGGATTTTCCTTCAATAAAAAGATAAAACAGTAAAATATGATTTTATGAACCTTGAACAAGGTCCTACGTAATCATTTTATAAAGATCTTTTGATTTTATTGCAGATTCGAATACAAATTTTCATGGAATCTGATTTTTTAAATTTATATTGCAAGGCGCACTGAATTGTATAATTACATATCAAACAACCACTTGCTATGAACTCGGGTGTGAAACTGTTTCATTGTGTCAAACATTGGATCCTTCTCCCTTGGGAAATTCTTCGACACGTGGGAGTTTTCCCACAATAAAAAGCTAAAACAATAAAATATGATTTTATGAACCTTGAACAAGGTCGTAGGTAATCTTTTTATAAAGATCTTTTGATTTTGTTCCAGAATCGAATACAAATTTTCATAGAATCCGATTTTTTTATTTATTCTGCAAGGCGCACTGAATTGTATAATTACACATCAAACAACCACTTCCTATGAACTAGGGTGTTAAACTGTTTCCTTGTGTCAAACATTGGGTCCTACTCCCTTTAGAAATTATACTACACCTGGGAGTTTTCCCACAGTAAAAAGCTAAAACAATAAAATATGATTTTACGAACCTTGAAAAAGGTCTTACGCAATATTTTTATAATGATCTTTTGATTTTGATCAAGATTCGAATACTAATTTTCATGGAATATGATTTTTTTATTTATTCTGCAAGGCGCATTGAATTGTATAATTACACATCAAGCAACCACTTGCTATGAAGTCGGGTGTAAAACTGTTTCATTGTGTCAAACATTGGGTCCTTCTCCCTTGGAAAATTCTTCGACACGTGGGATTTTCCCACAATAAAAAGCTAAAACAGTAAAATATGATTTTATGAACCTTGAACAAGGTCGTACGTAATATTTTTATAAAGATCTTTTGATTTTGTTCCAGAATCGAATACAAATTTTCATAGAATCCGATTTTTTTATTTATTCTGCAAGGCGCACTGAATTGTATAATTACACATCAAACAACCACTTCCTATGAACTCGGGTGTAAAACTGTTTCCTTGTGTCAAACATTGGGTCCTACTCCCTTTAGAAATTATTCTACACGTGGGAGTTTTCCCACAGTAAAAAGCTAAAACAATAAAATATGATTTTACGAACCTTGAAGAAGGTCTTACGCAATCTTTTTATAAAGATCTTTTGATTTTGTTCCAGAATCTAATACTAATTTTCATGGAATCCGATTTTCTTATATATTCTGCAAGGTGCATTGAATTGTATAATTACACATCAAAAAACCACTTGCTATGAACTTGTGTGTGAAACTGTTTCATTGTCTCAACCATTGGGTCCTTCTCCCTTGGAAAATTCTTCGACACGTGGGATTTTCCCACAATAAAAAGCTAAAACAGTAAAATATGATTTTATGAACCTTGAACAAGGTCCTACGTAATCTTTTTATAAAGATCTTTTGATTTTATTGCAGATTCGAATACAAATTTTCATGGAATCTGATTTTTTAAATTTATTTTGCAAGGCGCACTGAATTGTGTAATTACATATCAAACAACCACTTGCTATCAACTCGGGTGTGAAACTCTTTCATTGTGTCAAACATTGGATCCTTCTCCCTTGGGAAATTCTTCGACACATAGGAATTTTCCCACAATAAAAAGCTAAAACAATATAATATGATTTTATGAACCTTGAACAAGGTCTTACGTAATCTTTTTATAAAGATCTTTTGATTTTGTTCCAGAATCGAATACTAATTTTCATAGAATCGGATTTTTTTATATATTCTGCAAGGCGCATTGAATTGTATAATTACACATCAAAAAACCACTTGCTATGAACTCGTGTGTGAAACTGTTTGCTTGTGTCAAACATTGGGTCCTACTCCCTTTAGATATTATTCTACACGTGGTAGTTTTCCCATAGTAAAAAGCTAAAACAATAAAATATGAGTTTATGAACCTCGAACAAGGTCTTACGTAATCTTTTTATAAAGATCTTTTGATTTTGTTCCAGATTCGAATACTAATTTTCATGGAATCTGATTTTTTTATTTATTTTGCAAGGCGCACTGAATTGTAGAATTACACATCAAACAACCACTTGCTATGAACTCGGGTGAGAAACAGTTTCATTGTGTCAAACATTGGGTCCTTCTCCCTTGGGAAATTCTTCGACACGTGGGAGTTTTCCCACAGTAAACAGGTAAAACAATAAAATATGAGTTTATGAACTTTGAACACGGTCTTACGTAATCATTTTATAAAGATCTTTTGATTTTGTTCCAGATTCAAATACTAATTTACATGGAATCCGATTTTTATTTTTATTCTTCAAGGCGCACTGAATTGTATAATTACACATCCAACAACCACTTGCTATGAACTCGGGTGTGAAACTGTTTCATTCTCTCAAACATTTGGTCCTTCTCCCTTGGGAAATTCTTCGACACGTGGGAGTTTTCCCACAGTTAAAAGCTAAAACATAAAATATGAGTTTATGAACTTTGAACCAGGTCATACGTAATCTTTTTATAAAGATCTTTTGATTTTGTTACAGATTCGAATAGTAATTTTATGGAATCCGATTTTTTTATATATTCTGCAAGGCGCATTGAATTGAATAATTACACATCAAACAACTACTTCCTATGAACTCGGGTGTGAAACTGTTTCCTTGTGTCAAACATTGGGTCCTACTCCCTTTAGAAATTATTCTACACATGGGAGTTTTCCCACAGTAAAGAGCTAAAACAATAAAATATGATTTTATGAACCTTGAACAAGGTCTTACGCAATCTTTTTATAAAGATCTTTTGATTTTGTTCCAGATTCAAATACTAATTTTCATGGAATCCGATTTTTATATTTATTCTGCAAGGCGCACTGAATTGTATAATTACACATCAAACAACCACTTGCTATGAACTCGGGTGTGAAACTGTTTCATTCTCTCAAACATTTGGTCCTTCTCCCTTTGGAAATTCTTCGACACGTGGGAGTTTTCCCACATAAAAAAGCTAATACAATAAAAAATGATTTTATGAACCTTGAACAAGGTCTTACGCAATCTTTTTATAAAGATCTTTTGATTTTGTTCCAGAATCGAATACTAATTTTCATAGAATCCGATTTTTTTATTTATTCTGCAAGGCGCACTGAATTGTATAATTACACATCAAAACACCACTTCCTATGAACTCGGGTGTGAAACTGTTTCCTTGTGTCAAACATTGGGTCCTACTCCCTTTAGAAATTATTCTACACGTGGGAGTTTTCCCACAGTAAAAAGCTAAAACAATAAAATATGATTTTATGAACCTTGAACAAGGTCTTACGCAATCTTTTTATAAAGATCTTTTGATTTTGATCAAGATTCGAATACTAATTTTCATGGAATATGATTTTTTTATTTATTCAGCAAGGCGCATTGAGTTGTATAATTACACATCAAACAACCACTTCCTATGAACTCGGGTGTGAAACTGTTTCATTGTGTCAAACATTGGGTCCTTCTCTCTTGGGAAATTCTTCATCATGTGGGAGTTTTCCCACAGTAAAAAGAAAAAACAATAATATATGAGTTTATGAACCTTGAAGAAGGTCTTACTTAATCTTTTTATAAAGATCTTTTGATTTTGTTCCAGATTCGAATACTAATTTTCATGGAATCCGATATTTTTATTTTTTCTGCAAGGCGCACTGAATTGTAGAATTACACATCAAACAACTACTTGCTATGAACTCGTGTGTGAAACTGTTTCATTGTGTCAAACATTGGGTCCTTCTCCCTTAGAAAATTCTTCGACACGTGAGATTTTCCCACAATAAATAGCTAAAACAATAAAATATAATTTTATGAAACTTGAACAAGGTCCTACGTAATCTTTTTTTAAAGATCTTTTGATTTTGTTCCAGATCCGAATACTATTTTTCATGGAATCCGATTTTTTTATATATTCTGCAAGGTGCATTGAATTGTATAATTACACATCAAATAACCACTTGCTATGAACTCGTGTGTGAAACTGTTTCATTCTGTCAAACAATGGGTCCTTTTCCCTTGGGAAATTCTTCGACACGTGGTAGTTTTCCCATAGTAAAAAGCTAAAACAATAAAATATGAGGTTATGAACCTTGAACAAGGTCTTACGTAATCTTTTTATAAGGATCTTTTGATTTTGATCCAGATTCGAATACTAATTTTCATGGAATCTGATTTTTTTATTTATTTTGCAAGGAGCACTGAATTGTAGAATTACACATCAAACAACCACTTGCTATGAACTCGGGTGTGAAACTGTTTCATTGTGTAAAACATTGGGTCTTTCTCCCTTGGAAAATTCTTCGACACGTGGGATTTTCCCACAATAAAAAGCTAAAACAGTAAAATATGATTTTATGAACCTTGAACAAGGTCCTACGTAATCTTTTTATAAAGATCTTTTGATTTTATTGCAGATTCAAATACAAATTTTCATGGAATCTGATTTTTTAAATTTATATTGCAAGGCGCATTGAATTGTTTAATTATACATCAAACAACCACTTGCTATGAACTCGTGTGTGAAACTGTTTGCTTGTGTCAAACATTGGGTCCTACTCCCAATAGATATTATTCTACACGTGGGAGTTTTCCCACAGTAAAAATCAAAAACAATAAAATATGATTTTACGAACCTTGAAGAAGGTCTTACGCAATCTTTTTATAAAGATCTTTTGATTTTGTTCCAGAATCTAATACTAATTTTCATGGAATCCGATTTTTTTATATATTCTGCAAGGTGCATTGAATTGTATAATTACACATCAAACAACCACTTGCTATGAACTTGTGTGTGAAACTGTTTCATTCTGTCAAACAATGGGTCCTTTTCCCTTGGGAAATTCTTCGACACGTGGTAGTTTTCCCATAGTAAAAAGCTAAAACAATAAAATATGAGTTTATGAACCTTGAACAAGGTCTTACGTAATCTTTTTATAAAGATCTTTTGATTTTGTTCCAGATTCGAATACTGATATTCATGGAATCTGATTTATTTATTTATTTTGCAAGGCGCACTGAATTGTAGAATTACACATCAAACAACCACTTGCTATGAACTCGGGTGTGAAACTGTTTCATTGTGTCAACAATTGGGTCCTTCTCCCTTGGAAAATTCTTCGACACGTGGGATTTTCCCACAATAAAAAGCTAAAACAGTAAAATATGATTTTATGAACCTTGAACAAGGTCCTACGTAATCTTTTTATAAAGATCTTTTGATTTTATTGCAGATTCGAATACAAATTTTCATGGAATCTGATTTTTTAAATTTATTTTGCAAGGCGCACTGAATTGTGTAATTACATATCAAACAACCACTTGCTATCAACTCGGGTGTGAAACTCTTTCATTGTGTCAAACATTGGATCCTTCTCCCTTGGGAAATTCTTCGACACATAGGAGTTTTCCCACAATAAAAAGCTAAAACAATATAATATGATTTTATGAACCTTGAACAAGGTCTTACGTAATCTTTTTATAAAGATCTTTTGATTTTGTTCCAGAATCGAATACTAATTTTCATAGAATCGGATTTTTTTTATATATTCTGCAAGGCGCATTGAATTGTATAATTACACATCAAAAAACCACTTGCTATGAACTCGTGTGTGAAACTGTTTGCTTGTGTCAAACATTGGGTCCTACTCCCTTTAGATATTATTCTACACGTGGTAGTTTTCCCATAGTAAAAAGCTAAAACAATAAAATATGAGTTTATGAACCTCGAACAAGGTCTTACGTAATCTTTTTATAAAGATCTTTTGATTTTGTTCCAGATTCGAATACTAATTTTCATGGAATCTGATTTTTTTATTTATTTTGCAAGGCGCACTGAATTGTAGAATTACACATCAAACAACCACTTGCTATGAACTCGGGTGAGAAACAGTTTCATTGTGTCAAACATTGGGTCCTTCTCCCTTGGGAAATTCTTCGACACGTGGGAGTTTTCCCACAGTAAACAGGTAAAACAATAAAATATGAGTTTATGAACTTTGAACACGGTCTTACGTAATCATTTTATAAAGATCTTTTGATTTTGTTCCAGATTCAAATACTAATTTACATGGAATCCGATTTTTATTTTTATTCTTCAAGGCGCACTGAATTGTATAATTACACATCCAACAACCACTTGCTATGAACTCGGGTGTGAAACTGTTTCATTCTCTCAAACATTTGGTCCTTCTCCCTTGGGAAATTCTTCGACACGTGGGAGTTTTCCCACAGTTAAAAGCTAAAACATAAAATATGAGTTTATGAACTTTGAACCAGGTCATACGTAATCTTTTTATAAAGATCTTTTGATTTTGTTACAGATTCGAATAGTAATTTTATGGAATCCGATTTTTTTATATATTCTGCAAGGCGCATTGAATTGAATAATTACACATCAAACAACTACTTCCTATGAACTCGGGTGTGAAACTGTTTCCTTGTGTCAAACATTGGGTCCTACTCCCTTTAGAAATTATTCTACACATGGGAGTTTTCCCACAGTAAAGAGCTAAAACAATAAAATATGATTTTATGAACCTTGAACAAGGTCTTACGCAATCTTTTTATAAAGATCTTTTGATTTTGTTCCAGATTCAAATACTAATTTTCATGGAATCCGATTTTTATATTTATTCTGCAAGGCGCACTGAATTGTATAATTACACATCAAACAACCACTTGCTATGAACTCGGGTGTGAAACTGTTTCATTCTCTCAAACATTTGGTCCTTCTCCCTTTGGAAATTCTTCGACACGTGGGAGTTTTCCCACATAAAAAAGCTAATACAATAAAAAATGATTTTATGAACCTTGAACAAGGTCTTACGCAATCTTTTTATAAAGATCTTTTGATTTTGTTCCAGAATCGAATACTAATTTTCATAGAATCCGATTTTTTTATTTATTCTGCAAGGCGCACTGAATTGTATAATTACACATCAAAACACCACTTCCTATGAACTCGGGTGTGAAACTGTTTCCTTGTGTCAAACATTGGGTCCTACTCCCTTTAGAAATTATTCTACACGTGGGAGTTTTCCCACAGTAAAAAGCTAAAACAATAAAATATGATTTTATGAACCTTGAACAAGGTCTTACGCAATCTTTTTATAAAGATCTTTTGATTTTGATCAAGATTCGAATACTAATTTTCATGGAATATGATTTTTTTATTTATTCAGCAAGGCGCATTGAGTTGTATAATTACACATCAAACAACCACTTCCTATGAACTCGGGTGTGAAACTGTTTCATTGTGTCAAACATTGGGTCCTTCTCTCTTGGGAAATTCTTCATCATGTGGGAGTTTTCCCACAGTAAAAAGAAAAAACAATAATATATGAGTTTATGAACCTTGAAGAAGGTCTTACTTAATCTTTTTATAAAGATCTTTTGATTTTGTTCCAGATTCGAATACTAATTTTCATGGAATCCGATATTTTTATTTTTTCTGCAAGGCGCACTGAATTGTAGAATTACACATCAAACAACTACTTGCTATGAACTCGTGTGTGAAACTGTTTCATTGTGTCAAACATTGGGTCCTTCTCCCTTAGAAAATTCTTCGACACGTGAGATTTTCCCACAATAAATAGCTAAAACAATAAAATATAATTTTATGAAACTTGAACAAGGTCCTACGTAATCTTTTTTTAAAGATCTTTTGATTTTGTTCCAGATCCGAATACTATTTTTCATGGAATCCGATTTTTTTATATATTCTGCAAGGTGCATTGAATTGTATAATTACACATCAAATAACCACTTGCTATGAACTCGTGTGTGAAACTGTTTCATTCTGTCAAACAATGGGTCCTTTTCCCTTGGGAAATTCTTCGACACGTGGTAGTTTTCCCATAGTAAAAAGCTAAAACAATAAAATATGAGGTTATGAACCTTGAACAAGGTCTTACGTAATCTTTTTATAAGGATCTTTTGATTTTGATCCAGATTCGAATACTAATTTTCATGGAATCTGATTTTTTTATTTATTTTGCAAGGAGCACTGAATTGTAGAATTACACATCAAACAACCACTTGCTATGAACTCGGGTGTGAAACTGTTTCATTGTGTAAAACATTGGGTCTTTCTCCCTTGGAAAATTCTTCGACACGTGGGATTTTCCCACAATAAAAAGCTAAAACAGTAAAATATGATTTTATGAACCTTGAACAAGGTCCTACGTAATCTTTTTATAAAGATCTTTTGATTTTATTGCAGATTCAAATACAAATTTTCATGGAATCTGATTTTTTAAATTTATATTGCAAGGCGCATTGAATTGTTTAATTATACATCAAACAACCACTTGCTATGAACTCGTGTGTGAAACTGTTTGCTTGTGTCAAACATTGGGTCCTACTCCCAATAGATATTATTCTACACGTGGGAGTTTTCCCACAGTAAAAATCAAAAACAATAAAATATGATTTTACGAACCTTGAAGAAGGTCTTACGCAATCTTTTTATAAAGATCTTTTGATTTTGTTCCAGAATCTAATACTAATTTTCATGGAATCCGATTTTTTTATATATTCTGCAAGGTGCATTGAATTGTATAATTACACATCAAACAACCACTTGCTATGAACTTGTGTGTGAAACTGTTTCATTCTGTCAAACAATGGGTCCTTTTCCCTTGGGAAATTCTTCGACACGTGGTAGTTTTCCCATAGTAAAAAGCTAAAACAATAAAATATGAGTTTATGAACCTTGAACAAGGTCTTACGTAATCTTTTTATAAAGATCTTTTGATTTTGTTCCAGATTCGAATACTGATATTCATGGAATCTGATTTATTTATTTATTTTGCAAGGCGCACTGAATTGTAGAATTACACATCAAACAACCACTTGCTATGAACTCGGGTGTGAAACTGTTTCATTGTGTCAACAATTGGGTCCTTCTCCCTTGGAAAATTCTTCGACACGTGGGATTTTCCCACAATAAAAAGCTAAAACAGTAAAATATGATTTTATGAACCTTGAACAAGGTCCTACGTAATCTTTTTATAAAGATCTTTTGATTTTATTGCAGATTCGAATACAAATTTTCATGGAATCTGATTTTTTAAATTTATTTTGCAAGGCGCACTGAATTGTGTAATTACATATCAAACAACCACTTGCTATCAACTCGGGTGTGAAACTCTTTCATTGTGTCAAACATTGGATCCTTCTCCCTTGGGAAATTCTTCGACACATAGGAGTTTTCCCACAATAAAAAGCTAAAACAATATAATATGATTTTATGAACCTTGAACAAGGTCTTACGTAATCTTTTTATAAAGATCTTTTGATTTTGTTCCAGAATCGAATACTAATTTTCATAGAATCGGATTTTTTTTATATATTCTGCAAGGCGCATTGAATTGTATAATTACACATCAAAAAACCACTTGCTATGAACTCGTGTGTGAAACTGTTTGCTTGTGTCAAACATTGGGTCCTACTCCCTTTAGATATTATTCTACACGTGGTAGTTTTCCCATAGTAAAAAGCTAAAACAATAAAATATGAGTTTATGAACCTCGAACAAGGTCTTACGTAATCTTTTTATAAAGATCTTTTGATTTTGTTCCAGATTCGAATACTAATTTTCATGGAATCTGATTTTTTTATTTATTTTGCAAGGCGCACTGAATTGTAGAATTACACATCAAACAACCACTTGCTATGAACTCGGGTGAGAAACAGTTTCATTGTGTCAAACATTGGGTCCTTCTCCCTTGGGAAATTCTTCGACACGTGGGAGTTTTCCCACAGTAAACAGGTAAAACAATAAAATATGAGTTTATGAACTTTGAACACGGTCTTACGTAATCATTTTATAAAGATCTTTTGATTTTGTTCCAGATTCAAATACTAATTTACATGGAATCCGATTTTTATTTTTATTCTTCAAGGCGCACTGAATTGTATAATTACACATCCAACAACCACTTGCTATGAACTCGGGTGTGAAACTGTTTCATTCTCTCAAACATTTGGTCCTTCTCCCTTGGGAAATTCTTCGACACGTGGGAGTTTTCCCACAGTTAAAAGCTAAAACATAAAATATGAGTTTATGAACTTTGAACCAGGTCATACGTAATCTTTTTATAAAGATCTTTTGATTTTGTTACAGATTCGAATAGTAATTTTATGGAATCCGATTTTTTTATATATTCTGCAAGGCGCATTGAATTGAATAATTACACATCAAACAACTACTTCCTATGAACTCGGGTGTGAAACTGTTTCCTTGTGTCAAACATTGGGTCCTACTCCCTTTAGAAATTATTCTACACATGGGAGTTTTCCCACAGTAAAGAGCTAAAACAATAAAATATGATTTTATGAACCTTGAACAAGGTCTTACGCAATCTTTTTATAAAGATCTTTTGATTTTGTTCCAGATTCAAATACTAATTTTCATGGAATCCGATTTTTATATTTATTCTGCAAGGCGCACTGAATTGTATAATTACACATCAAACAACCACTTGCTATGAACTCGGGTGTGAAACTGTTTCATTCTCTCAAACATTTGGTCCTTCTCCCTTTGGAAATTCTTCGACACGTGGGAGTTTTCCCACATAAAAAAGCTAATACAATAAAAAATGATTTTATGAACCTTGAACAAGGTCTTACGCAATCTTTTTATAAAGATCTTTTGATTTTGTTCCAGAATCGAATACTAATTTTCATAGAATCCGATTTTTTTATTTATTCTGCAAGGCGCATTGAATTGTATAATTACACATCAAAACACCACTTCCTATGAACTCGGGTGTGAAACTGTTTCCTTGTGTCAAACATTGGGTCCTACTCCCTTTAGAAATTATTCTACACGTGGGAGTTTTCCCACAGTAAAAAGCTAAAACAATAAAATATGATTTTATGAACCTTGAACAAGGTCTTACGCAATCTTTTTATAAAGATCTTTTGATTTTGATCAAGATTCGAATACTAATTTTCATGGAATATGATTTTTTTATTTATTCAGCAAGGCGCATTGAGTTGTATAATTACACATCAAACAACCACTTCCTATGAACTCGGGTGTGAAACTGTTTCATTGTGTCAAACATTGGGTCCTTCTCTCTTGGGAAATTCTTCATCATGTGGGAGTTTTCCCACAGTAAAAAGAAAAAACAATAATATATGAGTTTATGAACCTTGAAGAAGGTCTTACTTAATCTTTTTATAAAGATCTTTTGATTTTGTTCCAGATTCGAATACTAATTTTCATGGAATCCGATATTTTTATTTTTTCTGCAAGGCGCACTGAATTGTAGAATTACACATCAAACAACTACTTGCTATGAACTCGTGTGTGAAACTGTTTCATTGTGTCAAACATTGGGTCCTTCTCCCTTAGAAAATTCTTCGACACGTGAGATTTTCCCACAATAAATAGCTAAAACAATAAAATATAATTTTATGAAACTTGAACAAGGTCCTACGTAATCTTTTTTTAAAGATCTTTTGATTTTGTTCCAGATCCGAATACTATTTTTCATGGAATCCGATTTTTTTATATATTCTGCAAGGTGCATTGAATTGTATAATTACACATCAAATAACCACTTGCTATGAACTCGTGTGTGAAACTGTTTCATTCTGTCAAACAATGGGTCCTTTTCCCTTGGGAAATTCTTCGACACGTGGTAGTTTTCCCATAGTAAAAAGCTAAAACAATAAAATATGAGGTTATGAACCTTGAACAAGGTCTTACGTAATCTTTTTATAAGGATCTTTTGATTTTGATCCAGATTCGAATACTAATTTTCATGGAATCTGATTTTTTTATTTATTTTGCAAGGAGCACTGAATTGTAGAATTACACATCAAACAACCACTTGCTATGAACTCGGGTGTGAAACTGTTTCATTGTGTAAAACATTGGGTCTTTCTCCCTTGGAAAATTCTTCGACACGTGGGATTTTCCCACAATAAAAAGCTAAAACAGTAAAATATGATTTTATGAACCTTGAACAAGGTCCTACGTAATCTTTTTATAAAGATCTTTTGATTTTATTGCAGATTCAAATACAAATTTTCATGGAATCTGATTTTTTAAATTTATATTGCAAGGCGCATTGAATTGTTTAATTATACATCAAACAACCACTTGCTATGAACTCGTGTGTGAAACTGTTTGCTTGTGTCAAACATTGGGTCCTACTCCCAATAGATATTATTCTACACGTGGGAGTTTTCCCACAGTAAAAATCAAAAACAATAAAATATGATTTTACGAACCTTGAAGAAGGTCTTACGCAATCTTTTTATAAAGATCTTTTGATTTTGTTCCAGAATCTAATACTAATTTTCATGGAATCCGATTTTTTTATATATTCTGCAAGGTGCATTGAATTGTATAATTACACATCAAACAACCACTTGCTATGAACTTGTGTGTGAAACTGTTTCATTCTGTCAAACAATGGGTCCTTTTCCCTTGGGAAATTCTTCGACACGTGGTAGTTTTCCCATAGTAAAAAGCTAAAACAATAAAATATGAGTTTATGAACCTTGAACAAGGTCTTACGTAATCTTTTTATAAAGATCTTTTGATTTTGTTCCAGATTCGAATACTGATATTCATGGAATCTGATTTATTTATTTATTTTGCAAGGCGCACTGAATTGTAGAATTACACATCAAACAACCACTTGCTATGAACTCGGGTGTGAAACTGTTTCATTGTGTCAACAATTGGGTCCTTCTCCCTTGGAAAATTCTTCGACACGTGGGATTTTCCCACAATAAAAAGCTAAAACAGTAAAATATGATTTTATGAACCTTGAACAAGGTCCTACGTAATCTTTTTATAAAGATCTTTTGATTTTATTGCAGATTCGAATACAAATTTTCATGGAATCTGATTTTTTAAATTTATTTTGCAAGGCGCACTGAATTGTATAATTACATATCAAACAACCACTTGCTATCAACTCAGGTGTGAAACACTTTCATTGTGTCAAATATTGGATCCTTCTCCCTTGGGAAATTCTTCGACACCTGGGAGTTTTCCCACAATAAAAAGCTAAAACAATATAATATGATTTTATGAACCTTGAACAAGGTCTTACGTAATCTTTTTATAAAGATCTTTTGATTTTGTTCCAGAATCGAATACTAATTTTCATAGAATCGGATTTTTTATATATTCTGCAAGGCGCATTGAATTGTATAATTACACATCAAACAACCACTTGCTATGAACTCGTGTGTGAAACTGTTTGCTTGTGTCAAACATTGGGTCCTACTCCCTTTAGATATTATTCTACACGTGGTAGTTTTCCCATAGTAAAAAGCTAAAACAATAAAATATGAGTTTATGAACCTTGAACAAGGTCTTACGTAATCTTTTTATAAAGATCTTTTGATTTTGTTCCAGATTCGAATACTAATTTTCATGGAATCTGATTTTTTTATTTATTTTGCAAGGCGCACTGAATTGTAGAATTACACATCAAACAACCACTTGCTATGAACTCGGGTGTTAAACTGTTTCATTATGAAAACATTGGGTCCTTCTCCCTTGGGAAATTCTTCGACACGTGGGAGTTTTCCCCAATAAAAATCTAAAACAATAAAATATGAGTTTATGAACCTTGAACAAGGTCTTACGTAATCATTTTATAAAGATCTTTTGATTTTGTTCCAGATTCAAATACTAATTTACATGGAATCCGATTTTTATTTTTATTCTTCAAGGCGCACTGAATTGTATAATTACATATCCAACAACCACTTGCTATGAACTCGGGTGTGAAACTGTTTCATTCTCTCAAACATTTGGTCCTTCTCCCTTGGGAAATTCTTCGACACGTGGGAGTTTTCCCACAGTAAAAGCTAAAACATAAAATATGAATTTATGAACTTTGAACCAGGTCTTACGTAATCTTTTTATAAAGTTATTTTGATTTTGTTACAGATTCGAATAGTAATTTTATGGAATCCGATTTTTTTATATATTCTGCAAGGCGCATTGAATTGAATAATTACACATCAAACAACTACTTGCTATGAACTCGGGTGTGAAACTGTTTCATTCTGTCAAACATTGGGTCCTTCTCCCATGGGAAATTCTTTGACACGTGGGAGTTTTCGCAAAATAAAAAGCTAAAACAATAAAATATGATTATACGAACCTTGAAGAAGGTCTTACGTAATCTTTTTATAAAGATCTTTCGATTTTGTTCCAGATTCGAATACTAATTTTCATGGAATCTGATTTTTTTATTTATTCTTCATGGCGCATTGAATTGTATAATTACACATCAAACAAACACTTTCTATGATCTCGGGTGTAAAACTGTTTCATTCTCTCAAACATTGGGTCCTTCTCCCTTGGGAAATTCTTCGAAACGTTGGAGTTTTCCCACAATAAAAAGCTAAAACAATAAAATATGATTATACGAACCTTGAAGAAGGTTATACGTAATCTTTTTATAAAGATTTTTGATTTAGTTCCAGATTCGAATACTAATTTTATGGAAGCCGATTTTTTTATTTATTCTGCAAGGCGCACTGAATTGTATAATTACACATCAAAACACCACTTCCTATGAACTCGGGTGTGAAACTGTTTCCTTGTGTCAAACATTGGGTCCTACTCCCTTTAGAAATTATTCTACACGTGGGAGTTTTCCCACAGTAAAAAGCTAAAACAATAAAATATGATTTTATGAACCTTGAACAAGGTCTTACGCAATCTTTTTATAAAGATCTTTTGATTTTGATCAAGATTCGAATACTAATTTACATGGAATCCGATTTTTATTTTTATTCTTCAAGGCGCACTGAATTGTATAATTACACATCCAACAACCACTTGCTATGAACTCGTGTGTGAAACTGTTTGCTTGTGTCAAACATTGGGTCCTACTCCCTTTAGATATTATTCTACACGTGGTAGTTTTCCCATAGTAAAAAGCTAAAACAATAAAATATGAGTTTATGAACCTTGAACAAGGTCTTACGTAATCTTTTTATAAAGATCTTTTGATTTTGCTCCAGATTCGAATACTAATTTTCATGGAATCTGATTTTTTTATTTATTTTGCAAGGCGCACTGAATTGTAGAATTACACATCAAACAACCACTTGCTATGAACTCGGGTGTGAAACTGTTTCATTATGAAAACATTGGGTCCTTCTCCCTTGGGAAATTCTTCGACACGTGGGAGTTTTCCCTAATAAAAATCTAAAACAATAAAATATGAGTTTATGAACCTTGAACAAGGTCTTACGTAATCATTTTATAAAGATCTTTTGATTTTGTTCCAGATTCAAATACTAATTTACATGGAATCCGATTTTTATTTTTATTCTTCAAGGCGCACTGAATTGTATAATTACACATCCAACAACCACTTGCTATGAACTCGGGTGTGAAACTGTTTCATTCTCTCAAACATTTGGTCCTTCTCCCTTGGGAAATTCTTCGACACGTGGGAGTTTTCCCACAGTAAAAGCTAAAACATAAAATATGAATTTATGAACTTTGAACCAGGTCTTACGTAATCTTTTTATAAAGTTATTTTGATTTTGTTACAGATTCGAATAGTAATTTTATGGAATCCGATTTTTTTATATATTCTGCAAGGCGCATTGAATTGAATAATTACACATCAAACAACTACTTGCTATGAACTCGGGTGTGAAACAGTTTCATTCTGTCAAACATTGGGTCCTTCTCCCATGGGAAATTCTTTGACACGTGGGAGTTTTCACCAATAAAAATCTAAAACAATAAAATATGAGTTTATGAACCTTGAACAAGGTCTTACGTAATCTTTTTATAAAAATCTTTTGATTTTGTTCCAGATTCAAATACTAATTTTCATGGAATCCGATTTTTATATTTATTCTGCAAGGCGCACTGAATTGTATAATTACACATCCAACAACCACTTGCTATGAACTCGGGTGTGAAACTGTTTCATTGTGTCAAACATTGGATCCTTCTCCCTTGGGAAATTCTTCGACACGTGGGAGTTTTCCCACAATAAAAAGCTAAAACAATAAAATATGATTTTATGAACCTTGAACAAGGTCTTACGTAATCTTTTAATAAAGATCTTTTGATTTTGTTCCAGAATCGAATACTAATTTTCATAGAATCGGATTTTTTTATATATTCTGTAAGGCGCATTGAATTGTATAATTATACATCAAACAACCACTTGCTATGAACTCGTGTGTGAAACTGTTTGCTTGTGTCAAACATTGGGTCCTACTCCCAATAGATATTATTCTACACGTGGTAGTTTTCCCATAGTAAAAAGCTAAAACAATAAAATATGAGTTTATGAACCTTGAACAAGGTCTTACGTAATCTTTTTATAAAGATCTTTTGATTTTGTTCCAGATTCGAATACTAATTTTCATGGAATCTGATTTTTTTATTTATTTTGCAAGGCGCACTGAATTGTAGAATTACACATCAAACAACCACTTGCTATGAACTCGGGTGAGAAACTGTTTCATTGTTTCAAACATTGGGTCCTTCTCCCTTGGAAAATTCTTCGACACGTGGGATTTTCCCACAATAAAAAGCTAAAACAGTAAAATATGATTTTATGAACCTTGAACAAGGTCGTACGTAATCTTTTTATAAAGATCTTTTGATTTTGTTCCAGAATCGAATACAAATTTTCATAGAATCCGATTTTTTTATTTATTCTGCAAGGCGCACTGAATTGTATAATTACACATCAAACAACCACTTCCTATGAACTAGGGTGTGAAACTGTTTCCTTGTGTCAAACATTGGGTCCTACTCCCTTTAGAAATTATTCTACACCTGGGAGTTTTCCCACAGTAAAAAGCTAAAACAATAAATTATGATTTTACGAACCTTGAACAAGGTCTTACGCAAAATTTTTATAATGATCTTTTGATTTTGATCAAGATTCGATTACTAACTTTCATGGAATATGATTTTTTTATTTATTCTGCAAGGCGCATTGAATTGTATAATTACACATCAAGCAACCACTTCCTATCAACTCGGGTGTGAAACTCTTTCATTGTGTCAAACATTGGATCCTTCTCCCTTGGGAAATTCTTCGACACCTGGGAGTTTTCCCACAATAAAAAGCTAAAACAATATAATATGATTTTATGAACCTTGAACAAGGTCTTACGTAATCTTTTTATAAAGATCTTTTGATTTTGTTCCAGAATCGAATACTAATTTTCATAGAATCGGATTTTTTTATATGCTGCAAGGCGCATTGAATTGTATAATTACACATCAAACAACCACTTGCTATGAACTCGTGTGTGAAACTGTTTGCTTGTGTTAAACATTGGGTCCTACACCCTTTAGATATTATTCTACACGTGGTAGTTTTCCCATAGTAAAAAGCTAAAACAATAAAATATGAGTTTATGAACCTTGAACAAGGTCTTACGTAATCTTTTTATAAAGATCTTTTGATTTTGTTCCAGATTCGAATACTAATTTTCATGGAATCTGATTTTTTTATTTATTTTGCAAGGCGCACTGAATTGTAGAATTACACATCAAACAACCACTTGCTATGAACTCGGGTGTGAAACTGTTTCATTATGAAAACATTGGGTCCTTCTACCTTGGGAAATTCTTCGACACGTGGGAGTTTTCCCCAATAAAAATCTAAAACAATAAAATATGAGTTTATGAACCTTGAACAAGGTCTTACGTAATCATTTTATAAAGATCTTTTGATTTTGTTCCAGATTCAAATACTAATTTACATGGAATCCGATTTTTATTTTTATTCTTCAAGGCGCACTGAATTGTATAATTACACATCCAACAACCACTTGCTATGAACTCGGGTGTGAAACTGTTTCATTGTGCAAACATTGGGTCCTTCTCCCTTGGAAAATTCTTCGACACGTGGGATTTTCCCACAATAAAAAGCTAAAACAGTAAAATATGATTTTATGAACCTTGAACAAGGTCGTACGTAATCTTTTTATAAAGATCTTTTGATTTTGTTCCAGAATCGAATACAAATTTTCATAGAATCCGATTTTTTTATTTATTCTGCAAGGCGCACTGAATTGTATAATTACACATCAAACAACCACTTCCTATGAACTCGGGTGTGAAACTGTTTCCTTGTGTCAAACATTGGGTCCTACTCCCTTTAGAAATTATTCTACACGTGGGAGTTTTCCCACAGTAAAAATCTAAAACAATAAAATATGATTTTACGAACCTTGAAGAAGGTCTTACGCAATCTTTTTATAAAGATCTTTTGATTTTGTTCCAGAATCTAATACTAATTTTCATGGAATCCGATTTTTTTATATATTCTGCAAGGTGCATTGAATTGTATAATTACACATCAAACAACCACTTGCTATAAACTTGTGTGTGAAACTGTTTCATTCTGTCAAACAATGGGTCCTTTTCCCTTGGGAAATTCTTCGACACGTGGTAGTTTTCCCATAGTAAAAAGCTAAAACAATAAAATATGAGTTTATGAACCTTGAACAAGGTCTTACGGGTCTCTCTCTCGGGTGTAAAACTGTTTCATTCTCTCAAACATTGGGTCCTTCTCCCTTGGGAAATTCTTCGAAACGTTGGAGTTTTCCCACAATAAAAAGCTAAAACAATAAAATATGATTATACGAACCTTGAAGAAGGTTATACGTAATCTTTTTATAAAGATCTTTTGATTTTGTTCCAGATTCGAATACTAATTTTATGGAAGCCGATTTTTTTATTTATTCTGCAAGGCGCACTGAATTGTATAATTACACATCAAACAACCATTTGCTACTAACTCGGGTGTGAAACTGTTCATTCCGTGACACATTGGGTCCTTCTCTCTTGGGAAATTCTTCGACACTTGGGATTTTCCCACAATAAATAGCTAAAACAATAAAACATGATTTTATGAACTTAGAACAAGATCTTACGTAATCTTATTATGAAGATCTTTTGATTTTGTTCCAGATTCGAATACTAATTTTCATGGAATCCGATTTTTATATTTATTCTGTAAGGCGCACTGAATTGTAGAATTACACATCAAACAACTACTTGCTATGAACTCGTGTGTGAAACTGTTTCATTGTGTCAAACATTGGGTCCTTCTCCCTTAGAAAATTCTTCGACACGTGAGATTTTCCCACAATAAATAGCTAAAACAATAAAATATAATTTTATGAAACTTGAACAAGGTCCTACGTAATCTTTTTTTAAAGATCTTTTGATTTTGTTTCAGATCCGAATACTAATTTTCATGGAATCCGATTTTTTTATATATTCTGCAAGGTGCATTGAATTGTATAATTACACATCAAACAACCACTTGCTATGAACTCGGGTGTGAAACAGTTTCATTATGCAAACATTGGGTCCTTCTCCCTTGGGAAATTTTCTACACGTGAGAGTTTTCACCAATAAAAATCTAAAACAATAAAATATTATTTTATGAACCTTGAACAAGGTCTTACGTAATCTTTTTATAAAAATCTTTTGATTTTGTTCCAGATTCAAATACTAATTTTCATGGAATCCGATTTTTATATTTATTCTGCAAGGCGCACTGAATTGTATAATTACACATCCAACAACCACTTGCTATGAACTCGGGTGTGAAACTGTTTCATTGTGTAAAACATTGGGTCCTTCTCCCTTGGAAAATTCTTCGACACGTGGGATTTTCCCACAATAAAAAGCTAAAACAGTAAAATATGATTTTATGAACCTTAAACAAGGTCCTACGTAATCTTTTTATAAAGATCTTTTGATTTTATTGCAGATTCGAATACAAATTTTCATGGAATCTGATTTTTTAAATTTATATTGCAAGGCGCACTGAATTGTGTAATTACATATCAAACAACCACTTGCTATGAACTCGGGTGTGAAACTGTTTCATTGTGTCAAACATTGGATCCTTCTCCCTTGGGAAATTCTTCGACACGTGGGAGTTTTCCCACAATAAAAAGCTAAAACAATAAAATATGATTTTATGAACCTTGAACAAGGTCGTAGGTAATCTTTTTATAAAGATCTTTTGATTTTGTTCCAGAATCGAATACAAATTTTCATAGAATCCGATTTTTTTATTTATTCTGCAAGGCGCACTGAATTGTATAATTACACATCAAACAACCACTTCCTATGAACTAGGGTGTTAAACTGTTTCCTTGTGTCAAACATTGTGTCCGACTCCCTTTAGAAATTATTCTACACCTGGGAGTTTTCCCATAGTAAAAAGCTAAAACAATAAAATATGAGTTTATGAACCTTGAACAAGGTCTTACGTAATCTTTTTATAAAGATCTTTTGATTTTGTTCCAGATTCGAATACTAATTTTCATGGAATCTGATTTTTTTATTTATTTTGCAAGGCGCACTGAATTGTAGAATTACATATCAAACAACCACTTGCTATGAACTCGGGTGTGAAACTGTTTCATTATGAAAACATTGGGTCCTTCTCCCTTGGGAAATTCTTCGACACGTGGGAGTTTTCCCCAATAAAAATCTAAAACAATAAAATATGAGTTTATGAACCTTGAACAAGGTCTTACGTAATCATTTTATAAAGATCTTTTGATTTTGTTCCAGATTCAAATACTAATTTACATGGAATCCGATTTTTATTTTTATTCTTCAAGGCGCACTGAATTGTATAATTACACATCCAACAACCACTTGCTATGAACTCGGGTGTGAAACTGTTTCATTGTGCAAACATTGGGTCCTTCTCCCTTGGGAAATTCTTCGACACCTGGGAGTTTTCCCACAATAAAAAGCTAAAACAATATAATATGATTTTATGAACCTTGAACAAGGTCTTACGTAATCTTTTTATAAAGATCTTTTGATTTTGTTCCAGAATCGAATACTAATTTTCATAGAATCGGATTTTTTTATATATTCTGCAAGGCGCATTGAATTGTATAATTACACATCAAACAACCACTTGCTATGAACTCGTGTGTGAAACTGTTTGCTTGTGTCAAACATTGGGTCCTACTCCCTTTAGATATTATTCTACACGTGGTAGTTTTCCCATAGTAAAAAGCTAAAACAATAAAATATGAGTTTATGAACCTTGAACAAGGTCTTACGTAATCTTTTTATAAAGATCTTTTGATTTTGTTCCAGATTCGAATACTAATTTTCATGGAATCTGATTTTTTTATTTATTTTGCAAGGCGCACTGAATTGTATAATTACACATCAAACAACCACTTGCTATGAACTCGGGTGTGAAACTGTTTCATTGTGTCAAACATTGGATCCTTCTCCCTTGGGAAATTCTTCGACACGTGGGAGTTTTCCCACAATAAAAAGCTAAAACAATATAATATGATTTTATGAACCTTGAACAAGGTCGTAGGTAATCTTTTTATAAAGATCTTTTGATTTTGTTCCAGAATCGAATACAAATTTTCATAGAATCCGATTTTTTTATTTATTCTGCAAGGCGCACTGAATTGTATAATTACACATCAAACAACCACTTCCTATGAACTAGGGTGTTAAACTGTTTCCTTGTGTCAAACATTGGGTCCTACTCCCTTTAGAAATTATTCTACACCTGGGAGTTTTCCCACAGTAAAAAGCTAAAACAATAAAATATGATTTTATGAACCTTGAAGAAGGTCTTACGCAATCTTTTTATAAAGATCTTTTGATTTTGTTCCAGAATCTAATACTAATTTTCATGGAATCCGATTTTCTTTTATATTCTGCAAGGTGCATTGAATTGTATAATTACACATCAAACAACCACTTGCTATGAACTTGTGTGTGAAACTGTTTCATTCTGTCAAACAATGGGTCCTTTTCCCTTGGTAAATTCTTCGACACGTGGTAGTTTTCCCATAGTAAAAAGCTAAAACAATAAAATATGAGTTTATGAACCTTGAACAAGATTTTACGTAATCTTTTTATAAACATCTTTTGATTTTGTTCCAGATTCGAATACTAATATTCATGGAATCTGATTTATTTATCTATTTTGCAAGGCGCACTGAATTGTAGAATTACACATCAAACAACCACTTGCTATGAACTCGGGTGTGAAACTGTTTCATTGTCTCAACCATTGGGTCCTTCTCCCTTGGAAAATTCTTCGACACGTGGGATTTTCCCACAATAAAAAGCTAAAACAGTAAAATATGATTTTATGAACCTTGAACAAGGTCCTACGTAATCTTTTTATAAAGATCTTTTGATTTTATTGCAGATTCGAATACAAATTTTCATGGAATCTGATTTTTTAAATTTATTTTGCAAGGCGCACTGAATTGTATAATTACATATCAAACAACCACTTGCTATCAACTCGGGTGTGAAACTCTTTCATTGTGTCAAACATTGGATCCTTCTCCCTTAGGAAATTTTTCGACACCTGGGAGTTTTCCCACAATAAAAAGCTAAAACAATATAATATGATTTTATGAACCTTGAACAAGGTCTTACGTAATCTTTTTATAAAGATCTTTTGATTTTGTTCCAGAATCGAATACTAATTTTCATAGAATCGGATTTTTTTATATATTCTGCAAGGCGCATTGAATTGTATAATTACACATCAAACAACCACTTGCTATGAACTCGTGTGTGAAACTGTTTGCTTGTGTCAAACATTGGGTCCTACTCCCATTAGATATTATACTACACGTGGTAGTTTTCCCATAGTAAAAAGCTAAAACAATAAAATATGAGTTTATGAACCTTGAACAAGTTCTTACGTAATCTTTTTATAAAGATCTTTTGATTTTGTTCCAGATTCGAATACTAATTTTCATGGAATCTGATTTTTTTATTTATTTTGCAAGGCGCACTGAATTGTAGAATTACACATCAAACAACCACTTGCTATGAACTCGGGTGAGAAACAGTTTCATTGTGTCAAACATTGGGTCCTTCTCCCTTGGGAAATTCTTCGACACGTGGGAGTTTTCCCACAGTAAACAGGTAAAACAATAAAATATGAGTTTATGAACCTTGAACAAGGTTTTACGTAATCTTTTTATAAAGATCTTTTGATTTTGTTCCAGATTCAAATACTAATTTTCATGGAATCCGATTTTTATATTTATTCTGCAAGGCGCACTGAATTGTATAATTACACATCCAACAACCACTTGCTATGAACTCGGGTGTGAAACTGTTTCATTGTGTAAAACATTGGGTCCTTCTCCCTTGGAAAATTCTTCGACACGTGGGATTTTCCCACAATAAAAAGCTAAAACAGTAAAATATGATTTTATGAACCTTAAACAAGGTCCTACGTAATCTTTTTATAAAGATCTTTTGATTTTATTGCAGATTCGAATACAAATTTTCATGGAATCTGATTTTTTAAATTTATATTGCAAGGCGCACTGAATTGTATAATTACATATCAAACAACCACTTGCTATGAACTCGGGTGTGAAACTGTTTCATTGTGTCAAACATTGGATCCTTCTCCCTTGGGAAATTCTTCGACACGTGGGAGTTTTCCCACAATAAAAAGCTAAAACAATAAAATATGATTTTATGAACCTTGAACAAGGTCGTAGGTAATCTTTTTATAAAGATCTTTTGATTTTGTTCCAGAATCGAATACAAATTTTCATAGAATCCGATTTTTTTATTTATTCTGCAAGGCGCACTGAATTGTATAATTACACATCAAACAACCACTTCCTATGAACTAGGGTGTTAAACTGTTTCCTTGTGTCAAACATTGTGTCCGACTCCCTTTAGAAATTATTCTACACCTGGGAGTTTTCCCATAGTAAAAAGCTAAAACAATAAAATATGAGTTTATGAACCTTGAACAAGGTCTTACGTAATCATTTTATAAAGATCTTTTGATTTTGTTCCAGATTCAAATACTAATTTACATGGAATCCGATTTTTATTTTTATTCTTCAAGGCGCACTGAATTGTATAATTACACATCCAACAACCACTTGCTATGAACTCGGGTGTGAAACTGTTTCATTGTGCAAACATTGGGTCCTTCTCCCTTGGGAAATTCTTCGACACCTGGGAGTTTTCCCACAATAAAAAGCTAAAAAAATATAATATGATTTTATGAACCTTGAACAAGGTCTTACGTAATCTTTTTATAAAGATCTTTTGATTTTGTTCCAGAATCGAATACTAATTTTCATAGAATCGGATTTTTTTATATATTCTGCAAGGCGCATTGAATTGTATAATTACACATCAAACAACCACTTGCTATGAACTCGTGTGTGAAACTGTTTGCTTGTGTCAAACATTGGGTCCTACTCCCTTTAGATATTATTCTACACGTGGTAGTTTTCCCATAGTAAAAAGCTAAAACAATAAAATATGAGTTTATGAACCTTGAACAAGGTCTTACGTAATCTTTTTATAAAGATCTTTTGATTTTGTTCCAGATTCGAATACTAATTTTCATGGAATCTGATTTTTTTATTTATTTTGCAAGGCGCACTGAATTGTAGAATTACACATCAAACAACCACTTGCTATGAACTCGGGTGTGAAACTTTTTCATTGTGTCAAACATTGGATCCTTCTCCCTTGGGAAATTCTTCGACACGTGGGAGTTTTCCCAAAATAAAAAGCTAAAACAATATAATATGATTTTATGAACCTTGAACAAGGTCGTAGGTAATCTTTTTATAAAGATCTTTTGATTTTGTTCCAGAATCGAATACAAATTTTCATAGAATCCGATTTTTTTATTTATTCTGCAAGGCGCACTGAATTGTATAATTACACATCAAACAACCACTTCCTATGAACTAGGGTGTTAAACTGTTTCCTTGTGTCAAACATTGGGTCCTACTCCCTTTAGAAATTATTCTACACCTGGGAGTTTTCCCACAGTAAAAAGCTAAAACAATAAAATATGATTTTACGAACCTTGAAGAAGGTCTTACGCAATCTTTTTATAAAGATCTTTTGATTTTGTTCCAGAATCTAATACTAATTTTCATGGAATCCGATTTTCTTATATATTCTGCAAGGTGCATTGAATTGTATAATTACACATCAAACAACCACTTGCTATGAACTTGTGTGTGAAACTGTTTCATTCTGTCAAACAATGGGTCCTTTTCCCTTGGTAAATTCTTCGACACGTGGTAGTTTTCCCATAGTAAAAAGCTAAAACAATAAAATATGAGTTTATGAACCTTGAACAAGGTCCTACGTAATCTTTTTATAAATATCTTTTGATTTTATTGCAGATTCGAATACAAATTTTCATGGAATCTGATTTTTTAAATTTATTTTGCAAGGCGCACTGAATTGTAGAATTACACATCAAACAACCACTTGCTATGAACTCGGGTGTGAAACTGTTTCATTGTCTCAACCATTGGGTCCTTCTCCCTTGGAAAATTCTTCGACACGTGGGATTTTCCCACAATAAAAAGCTAAAACAGTAAAATATGATTTTATGAACCTTGAACAAGGTCCTACGTAATCTTTTTATAAAGATCTTTTGATTTTATTGCAGATTCGAATACAAATTTTCATGGAATCTGATTTTTTAAATTTATTTTGCAAGGCGCACTGAATTGTATAATTACATATCAAACAACCACTTGCTATCAACTCGGGTGTGAAACTCTTTCATTGTGTCAAACATTGGATCCTTGTCCCTTAGGAAATTTTTCGACACCTGGGAGTTTTCCCACAATAAAAAGCTAAAACAATATAATATGATTTTATGAACCTTGAACAAGGTCTTACGTAATCTTTTTATAAAGATCTTTTGATTTTGTTCCAGAATCGAATACTAATTTTCATAGAATCGGATTTTTTTATATATTCTGCAAGGCGCATTGAATTGTATAATTACACATCAAACAACCACTTGCTATGAACTCGTGTGTGAAACTGTTTGCTTGTGTCAAACATTGGGTCCTACTCCCATTAGATATTATACTACACGTGGTAGTTTTCCCATAGTAAAAAGCTAAAACAATAAAATATGAGTTTATGAACCTTGAACAAGTTCTTACGTAATCTTTTTATAAAGATCTTTTGATTTTGTTCCAGATTCGAATACTAATTTTCATGGAATCTGATTTTTTTATTTATTTTGCAAGGCGCACTGAATTGTAGAATTACACATCAAACAACCACTTGCTATGAACTCGGGTGAGAAACAGTTTCATTGTGTCAAACATTGGGTCCTTCTCCCTTGGGAAATTCTTCGACACGTGGGAGTTTTCCCACAGTAAACAGGTAAAACAATAAAATATGAGTTTATGAACCTTGAACAAGGTTTTACGTAATCTTTTTATAAAGATCTTTTGATTTTGTTCCAGATTCGAATACTAATATTCATGGAATCTGATTTATTTATTTATTTTGCAAGGCGCACTGAATTGTAGAATTACACATCAAACAACCACTTGCTATGAACTCGGGTGTGAAACTGTTTCATTGTCTCAACCATTGGGTCCTTCTCCCTTGGAAAATTCTTCGACACGTGGGATTTTCCCACAATAAAAAGCTAAAACAGTAAAATATGATTTTATGAACCTTGAACAAGGTCCTACGTAATCTTTTTATAAAGATCTTTTGATTTTATTGCAGATTCGAATACAAATTTTCATGGAATCTGATTTTTTAAATTTATTTTGCAAGGCGCACTGAATTGTATAATTACATATCAAACAACCACTTGCTATCAACTCGGGTGTGAAACTCTTTCATTGTGTCAAACATTGGATCCTTCTCCCTTGGGAAATTCTTCGACACCTGGGAGTTTTCCCACAATAAAAAGCTAAAACAATATAATATGATTTTATGAACCTTGAACAAGGTCTTACGTAATCATTTTATAAAGATCTTTTGATTTTGTTCCAGATTCAAATACTAATTTACATGGAATCCGATTTTTATTTTTATTCTTCAAGGCGCACTGAATTGTATAATTACACATCCAACAACCACTTCCTATGAACTCGGGTGTGAAACTGTTTCATTCTCTCAAACATTTGGTCCTTCTCCCTTGGGAAATTCTTCGACACGTGGGAGTTTTCCCACAGTTAAAAGCTAAAACAGTAAAATATGAGTTTATGAACTTTGAACCAGGTCATACGTAATCTTTTTATAAAGTTATTTTGATTTTGTTACAGATTCGAATAGTAATTTTATGGAATCCGATTTTTTTATATATTCTGCAAGGCGCATTGAATTGAATAATTACACATCAAACAACTACTTCCTATGAACTCGGGTGTGAAACTGTTTCCTTGTGTCAAACATTGGGTCCTACTCCCTTTAGAAATTATTCTACACGTGGGAGTTTTCCCACAGTAAAAAGCTAAAACAATAAAATATGATTTTATGAACCTTGAACAAGGTCTTACGCAATCTTTTTATAAAGATCTTTTGATTTTGTTCCAGATTCAAATATTATTTTCATGGAATCCGATTTCTATATTTATTCTGCAAGGCGCACTGAATTGTATAATTACACATCAAACAACCACTTGCTATGAACTCGGGTGTGAAACTGTTTCATTCTCTCAAACATTTGGTCCTTCTCCCTTTGGAAATTCTTCGACACGTGGGAGTTTTCCCACATAAAAAAGCTAATACAATAAAAAATGATTTTATGAACCTTGAACAAGGTCTTACGCAATCTTTTTATAAAGATCTTTTGATTTTGTTCCAGAATCGAATACTAATTTTCATAGAATCCGATTTTTTTATTTATTCTGCAAGGCGCACTGAATTGTATAATTACACATCAAAACACCACTTCCTATGAACTCGGGTGTGAAACTGTTTCCTTGTGTCAAACATTGGGTCCTACTCCCTTTAGAAATTATTCTACACGTGGGAGTTTTCCCACAGTAAAAAGCTAAAACAATAAAATATGATTTTATGAACCTTGAACAAGGTCTTACGCAATCTTTTTATAAAGATCTTTTGATTTTGATCAAGATTCGAATACTAATTTTCATGGAATATGATTTTTTTATTTATTCAGCAAGGCGCATTGAGTTGTATAATTACACATCAAACAACCACTTCCTATGAACTCGGGTGTGAAACTGTTTCACTGTGTCAAACATTGGGTCCTTCTCTCTTGGGAAATTCTTCATCATGTGGGAGTTTTCCCACAGTAAAAAGAAAAAACAATAATATATGAGTTTATGAACCCTGAAGAAGGTCTTACGTAATCCTTTTATAAAGATCTTTTAATTTTGTTCCAGATTCGAATACTATTTTTCATGGAATCCGATTTTTTTATTTTTTCTGCAAGGCGCACTGAATTGTAGAATTACACATCAAACAACTACTTGCTATGAACTCGTGTGTGAAACTGTTTCATTGTGTCAAACATTGGGTCCTTCTCCCTTAGAAAATTCTTCGACACGTGAGATTTTCCCACAATAAATAGCTAAAACAATAAAATATAATTTTATGAAATATGAACAAGGTCCTACGTAATCTTTTTTTAAAGATCTTTTGATTTTGTTCCAGATCCGAATACTAATTTTCATGGAATCCGATTTTTTATATATTCTGCAAGGTGCATTGAATTGTATAATTACACATCAAATAACCACTTGCTATGAACTCGTGTGTGAAACTGTTTCATTCTGTCAAACAATGGGTCCTTTTCCCTTGGGAAATTCTTGGACACGTGGTAGTTTTCCCATAGTAAAAAGATAAAACAATAAAATATGAGGTTATGAACCTTGACCAAGGTCTTACGTAATCTTTTTATAAGGATCTTTTGATTTTGATCCAGATTCGAATACTAATTTTCATGGAATCTGATTTTTTTATTTATTTTGCAAGGAGCACTGAATTGTAGAATTACACATCAAACAACCACTTGCTATGAACTCGGGTGTGAAACTGTTTCATTGTGTAAAACATTGGGTCCTTCTCCCTTGGAAAATTCCTCGACACGTGGGATTTTCCCACAATAAAAAGCTAAAACAGTAAAATATGATTTTATGAACCTTGAACAAGGTCCTACGTAATCTTTTTATAAAGATCTTTTGATTTTATTGCAGATTCGAATACAAATTTTCATGGAATCTGATTTTTTAAATTTATATTGCAAGGCGCATTGAATTGTATAATTATACATCAAACAACCACTTGCTATGAACTCGTGTGTGAAACTGTTTGCTTGTGTCAAACATTGGGTCCTACTCCCAATAGATATTATTCTACACGTGGTAGTTTTCCCACAGTAAAAAGCTAAAACAATAAAATATGAGTTTATGAACCTTGAACAAGGTCTTACGTAATCCTTTTATAAAGATCTTTTGATTTTGTTCCAGATTCGAATACTAATTTTCATGGAATCTGATTTTTTTATTTATTTTGCAAGGCGCACTGAATTGTAGAATTACACATCAAACAACTACTTGCTATGAACTCGTGTGTGAAACTGTTTCATTGTGTCAAACATTGGGTCCTTCTCCCTTAGAAAATTCTTCGACACGTGAGATTTTCCCACAATAAATAGCTAAAACAATAAAATATAATTTTATGAAATATGAACAAGGTCCTACGTAATCTTTTTTTAAAGATCTTTTGATTTTGTTCCAGATCCGAATACTAATTTTCATGGAATCCGATTTTTTTATATATTCTGCAAGGTGCATTGAATTGTATAATTACACATCAAATAACCACTTGCTATGAACTCGTGTGTGAAACTGTTTCATTCTGTCAAACAATGGGTCCTTTTCCCTTGGGAAATTCTTCGACACGTGGTAGTTTTCCCATAGTAAAAAGCTAAAACAATAAAATATGAGGTTATGAACCTTGAACAAGGTCTTACGTAATCTTTTTATAAGGATCTTTTGATTTTGATCCAGATTCGAATACTAATTTTCATGGAATCTGATTTTTTTATTTATTTTGCAAGGAGCACTGAATTGTAGAATTACACATCAAACAACCACTTGCTATGAACTCGGGTGTGAAACTGTTTCATTGTGTAAAACATTGGGTCCTTCTCCCTTGGAAAATTCCTCGACACGTGAGATTTTCCCACAATAAAAAGCTAAAACAGTAAAATATGATTTTATGAACCTTGAACAAGGTCCTACGTAATCTTTTTATAAAGATCTTTTGATTTTATTGCAGATTCGAATACAAATTTTCATGGAATCTGATTTTTTAAATTTATATTGCAAGGCGCATTGAATTGTATAATTATACATCAAACAACCACTTGCTATGAACTCGTGTGTGAAACTGTTTGCTTGTGTCAAACATTGGGTCCTACTCCCAATAGATATTATTCTACACGTGGTAGTTTTCCCATAGTAAAAAGCTAAAACAATAAAATATGAGTTTATGAACCTTGAACAAGGTCTTACGTAATCTTTTTATAAAGATCTTTTGATTTTGTTCCAGATTCGAATACTAATTTTCATGGAATCTGATTTTTTTATTTATTTTGCAAGGCGCACTGAATTGTAGAATTACACATCAAACAACCACTTGCTATGAACTCGGGTGAGAAACTGTTTCATTGTTTCAAACATTGGGTCCTTCTCCCTTGGAAAATTATTCGACACGTGGGATTTTCCCACAATAAAAAGCTAAAACAGTAAAATATGATTTTATGAACCTTGAACAAGGTCGTACGTAATCTTTTTATAAAGATCTTTTGATTTTGTTCCAGAATCGAATACAAATTTTCATAGAATCCGATTTTTTTATTTATTCTGCAAGGCGCACTGAATTGTATAATTACACATCAAACAACCACTTCCTATGAACTCGGGTGTGAAACTGTTTCCTTGTGTCAAACATTGGGTCCTACTCCCTTTAGAAATTATTCTACACGTGGGAGTTTTCCCACAGTAAAAATCTAAAACAATAAAATATGATTTTACGAACCTTGAAGAAGGTCTTACGCAAACTTTTTATAAAGATCTTTTGATTTTGTTCCAGAATCTAATACTAATTTTCATGGAATCTGATTTATTTATTTATTTTGCAAGGCGCACTGAATTGTAGAATTACACATCAAACAACCACTTGCTATGAACTCGGGTGTGAAACTGTTTCATTGTGTCAACAATTGGGTCCTTCTCCCTTGGAAAATTCTTCGACACGTGGGATTTTCCCACAATAAAAAGCTAAAACAGTAAAATATGATTTTATGAACCTTGAACAAGGTCCTACGTAATCTTTTTATAAAGATCTTTTGATTTTATTGCAGATTCGAATACAAATTTTCATGGAATCTGATTTTTTAAATTTATTTTGCAAGGCGCACTGAATTGTATAATTACATATCAAACAACCACTTGCTATCAACTCGGGTGTGAAACTCTTTCATTGTGTCAAACATTGGATCCTTCTCCCTTGGGAAATTCTTCGACACCTGGGAGTTTTCCCACAATAAAAAGGTAAAACAATATAATATGATTTTATGAACCTTGAACAAAGATCTTTTGATTTTGTTCCAGATTCAAATACTAATTTACATGGAATCCGATTTTTATTTTTATTCTTCAAGGCGCACTGAATTGTATAATTACACATCCAACAACCACTTGCTATGAACTCGGGTGTGAAACTGTTTCATTGTGTCAACAATTGGGTCCTTCTCCCTTGGAAAATTCTTCGACACGTGGGATTTTCCCACAATAAAAAGCTAAAACAGTAAAATATGATTTTATGAACCTTGAACAAGGTCCTACGTAATCTTTTTATAAAGATCTTTTGATTTTATTGCAGATTCGAATACAAATTTTCATGGAATCTGATTTTTTAAATTTATTTTGCAAGGCGCACTGAATTGTATAATTACATATCAAACAACCACTTGCTATCAACTCGGGTGTGAAACTCTTTCATTGTGTCAAACATTGGATCCTTCTCCCTTGGGAAATTCTTCGACACCTGGGAGTTTTCCCACAATAAAAAGGTAAAACAATATAATATGATTTTATGAACCTTGAACAAAGATCTTTTGATTTTGTTCCAGATTCAAATACTAATTTACATGGAATCCGATTTTTATTTTTATTCTTCAAGGCGCACTGAATTGTATAATTACACATCCAACAACCACTTGCTATGAACTCGGGTGTGAAACTGTTTCATTCTCTCAAACATTTGGTCCTTCTCCCTTGGGAAATTCTTCGACAGGTGGGAGTTTTCCCACAGTAAAAGCTAAAACATAAAATATGAATTTATGAACTTTGAACCAGGTCTTACGTAATCTTTTTATAAAGTTATTTTGATTTTGTTACAGATTCGAATAGTAATTTTATGGAATCCGATTTTTTTATATATTCTGCAAGGCGCATTGAATTGAATAATTACACATCAAACAACTACTTGCTATGAACTCGGGTGTGAAACTGTTTCATTCTGTCAAACATTGGGTCCTTCTCCCATGGGAAATTCTTTGACACGTGAGAGTTTTCGCAAAATAAAAAGCTAAAACAATAAAATATGATTATACGAACCTTGAAGAAGGTCTTACGTAATCTTTTTATAAAGATCTTTCGATTTTGTTCCAGATTCGAATACTAATTTTCATGGAATCTGATTTTTTTATTTATTCTGCATGGCGCATTGAATTGTATAATTACACATCAAACAAACACTTTCTATGATCTCGGGTGTAAAACTGTTTCATTCTGTCAAACATTGGGTCCTTCTCCCTTGGGAAATTCTTCGAAACGTTGGAGTTTTCCCACAATAAAAAGCTAAAACAATAAAATATGATTATACGAACCTTGAAGAAGGTTATACGTAATCTTTTTATAAAGATCTTTTGATTTTGTTCCAGATTCGAATACTAATTTTATGGAAGCCGATTTTTTTATTTATTCTGCAAGGCGCACTGAATTGTAGAATTACACATCAAACAACCACTTGCTATGAACTCGGGTGAGAAATTGTTTCATTGTGTAAAACATTGGGTCCTTCTCCCTTGGAAAATTCTTCGACACGTGGGATTTTCCCACAATAAAAAGCTAAAACAGTAAAATATGATTTTATGAACCTTGAACAAGGTCGTACGTAATCTTATTATGAAGATCTTTTGATTTTGTTCCCGATTCGAATACTAGTTTTCATGGAATCCGATTTTTATATTTATTCTGTAAGGCGCACTGAATTGTAGAATTACACATCAAACAACTACTTGCTATGAACTCGTGTGTGAAACTGTTTCATTGTGTCAAACATTGGGTCCTTCTCCCTTAGAAAATTTTTCGACACGTGAGATTTTCCCACAATAAATAGCTAAAACAATAAAATATAATTTTATGAAACTTGAACAAGGTCCTACGTAATCTTTTTTTAAAGATCTTTTGATTTTGTTTCAGATCCGAATACTAATTTTCATGGAATCCGATTTTTTTATATATTCTGCAAGGTGCATTGAATTGTATAATTACACATCAAACAACCACTTGCTATGAACTCGTGTGTGAAACTGTTTCATTCTGTCAAGCAATGGGTCCTTTTCCCTTGGGAAATTCTTCGACACGTGGTAGTTTGCCCATAGTAAAAAGCTAAAACAATAAAATATGAGTTTATGAACCTTGAACAAGGTCTTACGTAATCTTTTTATAAAAATCTTTTGATTTTGTTCCAGATTCAAATACTAATTTTCATGGAATCCGATTTTTATATTTATTCTGCAAGGCGCACTGAATTGTATAATTACACATACAACAACCACTTGCTATGAACTCGGGTGTGAAACTGTGTGATTGTGTCAAACATTGGATTCTTCTCCCTTGGGAAATTCTTCGACACGTGGGAGTTTTCCCACAATAAAGAGCTAAAACAATAAAATATGATTTTATGAACCTTGAACAAGGTCTTACGTAATCTTTTTATAAAGATCTTTTGATTTTGTTCCAGAATCGAATACTAATTTTCATAGAATCGGATTTTTTTATATATTCTGTAAGGCGCATTGAATTGTATAATTATACATCAAACAACCACTTGCTATGAACTCGTGTGTGAAACTGTTTGCTTGTGTCAAACATTGGGTCCTACTCCCAATAGATATTATTCTACACGTGGTAGTTTTCCCATAGTAAAAAGCTAAAACAGTAAAATATGATTTTATGAACCTTGAACAAGGTCGTACGTAATCTTTTTATAAAGATCTTTTGATTTTGTTCCAGAATCGAATACAAATTTTCATAGAATCCGATTTTTTTATTTATTCTGCAAGGCGCACTGAATTGTATAATTACACATCAAACAACCACTTCCTATGAACTAGGGTGTGAAACTGTTTCCTTGTGTCAAACATTGGGTCCTACTCCCTTTAGAAATTATTCTACACCTGGGAGTTTTCCCACAGTAAAAAGCTAAAACAATAAATTATGATTTTACGAACCTTGAACAAGGTCTTACGCAATATTTTTATAATGATCTTTTGATTTTGATCAAGATTCGATTACTAACTTTCATGGAATATGATTTTTTTATTTATTCTGCAAGGCGCATTGAATTGTATAATTACACATCAAGCAACCACTTCCTATGAACTCGGGTGTGAAACTGTTTCATTGTGTCAAACATTGGGTCCTTCTCCCTTGGAAAATTCTTCGACACGTGGGATTTTCCCACAATAAAAAGCTAAAACAGTAAAATATGATTTTATGAACCTTGAACAAGGTCGTACGTAATCTTTTTATAAAGATCTTTTGATTTTGTTCCAGAATCGAATACAAATTTTCATAGAATCCGATTTTTTTATTTATTCTGCAAGGCGCACAGAATTGTATAATTACACATCAAACAACCACTTCCTATGAACTAGGGTGTGAAACTGTTTCCTTGTGTCAAACATTGGGTCCTACTCCCTTTAGAAATTATTCTACACCTGGGAGTTTTCCCACAGTAAAAAGCTAAAACAATAAATTATGATTTTACGAACCTTAAACAAGGTCTTACGCAATATTTTTATAATGATCTTTTGATTTTGATCAAGATTCGATTACTAACTTTCATGGAATATGATTTTTTTATTTATTCTGCAAGGCGCATTGAATTGTATAATTACACATCAAACAACCACTTGCTATGAACTCGGGTGTGAAACTGTTCCTTGTGTCAAACATTGGGTCCTACTCCCTTTAGAAATTATTCTACACGTGGGAGTTTTCCCACAGTAAAAAGCTAAAACAATAAAATATGATTTTACGAACCTTGAAGAAGGTCTTACGCAATCTTTTTATAAAGATCTTTTGATTTTGTTCCAGAATCTAATACTAATTTTCATGGAATCCGATTTTTTTATATATTCTGCAAGGTGCAATGAATTGTATAATTACACATCAAACAACCACTTCCTATGAACTCGGGTGTGAAACTGTTTCCTTGTGTCAAACATTGGGTCCTACTCCCTTTAGAAATTATTCTACATGTGGGAGTTTTCCCACAGTAAAAAGCTAAAACAATAAAATATGAGTTTATGAACCTTGAACAAGGTCTTACGTAATCTTTTTATAAAGATCTTTTGATTTTGTTCCAGATTCGAATACTAATATTCATGTAATCTGATTTATTTATTTATTTTGCAAGGCGCACTGAATTGTAGAATTACACATCAAACAACCACTTGCTATGAACTCGGGTGTGAAACTGTTTCATTGTGTCAACCATTGGGTCCTTCTCCCTTGGAAAATTCTTCGACACGTGGGATTTTCCCACAATAAAAAGCTAAAACAGTAAAATATGATTTAATGAACCTTGAACAAGGTCCTACGTAATCTTTTTATAAAGATCTTTTGATTTTATTGCAGATTCGAATACAAATTTTCATGGAATCGGATTTTTTAAATTTATTTTGCAAGGCGCGCTGAATTGTATAATTACATATCAAACAACCACTTGCTATCAACTCGGGTGTGAAACTCTTTCATTGTGTCAAACATTGCATCCTTCTCCCTTGGGAAATTCTTCGACACCTGGGAGTTTTCCCACAATAAAAAGCTAAAACAATATAATATGATTTTATGAACCTTGAACAAGGTCTTACGTAATCTTTTTATAAAGATCTTTTGATTTTGTTCCAGAATCGAATACTAATTTTCATAGAATCGGATTTTTTTATATATTCTGCAAGGCGCATTGAATTGTATAATTACACATCAAACAACCACTTGCTATGAACTCGTTTGTGAAACTGTTTGCTTGTGTCAAACATTGGGTCCTACTCCCTTTAGATATTATTCTACACGTGGTAGTTTTCCCATAGTAAAAAGCTAAAACAATAAAATATGAGTTTATGAACCTTGAACAAGGTCTTACGTAATCTTTTTATAAAGATCTTTTGATTTTGTTCCAGATTCGAATACTAATTTTCATGGAATCTGATTTTTTTATTTATTTTGCAAGGCGCACTGAATTGTAGAATTAGACATCAAACAACCACTTGCTATGAACTCGGGTGAGAAACTGTTTCATTGTGTCAAACATTGGGTCCTTCTCCCTTGGGAAATTCTTCGACACGTGAGAGTTTTCCCACAGTAAACAGGTAAAACAATAAAATATGAGTTTATGAACTTTGAACACGGTCTTACGTAATCTTTTTATAAAGATCTTTTGATTTTGTTCCAGATTCGAATAGTAAATTTATGGAATCCGATTTTTTTATATATTCAGCAAGGCGCTTTGAATTGTATAATTACACATCAAACAATAACTTGCTATGAACTCGGGTGTGAAACTGTTTCATTATGCAAACATTGGGTCCTTCTCCCTTGGGAAATTCTTCGACACGTGGGAGTTTTCCCAAATAAAAAGCTAAAACAATAAAATATGAGTTTATGAACCTTGAACAAGGTCTTACGTAATCATTTTATAAAGATCTTTTGATTTTGTTCCAGATTCAAATACTAATTTACATGGAATCCGATTTTTATTTTTATTCTTCAAGGCGCACTGAATTGTATAATTACACATCCAACAACCACTTGCTATGAACTCGGGTGTGAAACTGTTTCATTCTCTCAAACATTTGGTCCTTCTTTCTTGGGAAATTCTTCGACACGTGGGAGTTTTCCCACAGTTAAAAGCTAAAACATAAAATATGAGTTTATGAACTTTGAACCAGGTCTTACGTAATCTTTTTTTAAGATCTTTTGATTTTGTTACAGATTCGAATAGTAATTTTATGGAATCCGATTTTTTTATATATTCTGCAAGGCGCATTGAATTGTATAATTACACATCAAACAATTACTTGCTATGAACTCGGGTGTGAAACTGTTTCATTATGCAAACATTGGGTCCTTCTCCCTTGGGAAATTCTTCATCTTGTGGGAGTTTTCCCACAATAAAAAGCTAAAACAATAAAATATGATTTTATGAACTTTGAAGAAGGTCTTACGTAATCTTTTTTTAAAGATCTTTTGATTTTGTTCCAGAATCTAATACTAATTTTCATGGAATCCGATTTCTTTATATTCTCTGCAAGGTGCATTGAATTGTATAATTACACATCAAACAACCACTTGCTATGAACTTGTGTGTGAAACTATTTCATTCTGTCAAACAATGGGTCCTTTTCCCTTGGGAAATTCTTCGACACGTGGTAGTTTTCCCATAGTAAAAAGCTAAAACAATAAAATATGAGTTTATGAACCTTGAACAAGGTCTTACGTAATCTTTTTATAAAGATCTTTTGATTTTGTTCCAGATTCGAATACAAATTTTTATGGAATCTGATTTTTATTTTTATTCTGCAAGGCGCACTGAATTGTGGAATAACACATCAAACAACCACTTGCTATGAACTAGGGTGAGAAACTGTTTCATTGTGTAAAACATTGGGTCCTTCTCCCTTGGAAAATTCTTCGACACGTGGGATTTTCCCACAATAAAAAGCTAAAACAGTAAAATATGATTTTATGAACCTTGAACAAGGTCGTACGTAATCTTTTTATAAAGATCTTTTGATTTTGTTCCAGATTCGAATACAAATTTTTATGGAATCTGATTTTTATTTTTATTCTGCAAGGCGCATTGAATTGTATAATTACACATCAAACAACCACTTGCTATGAACTCGGGTGTGAAACAGTTTCATTATGCAAACATTGGGTCCTTCTCCCTTGGGAAATTCTTCGACACGTAAGAGTTTTCACCAATAAAAATCTAAAACAATAAAATATGAGTTTATGAACCTTGAACAAGGTCTTACGTAATCTTTTTATAAAGATCTTTTGATTTTGTTCCAGATTCAAATACTAATTTTCATGGAATCCGATTTTTATATTTATTCTGCAAGGCGCACTGAATTGTATAATTACACATCCAACAACCACTTGCTATGAACTCGGGTGTGAAACTTTTTCATTCTCTCAAACATTTGGTCCTTCTCCCTTTGGAAATTCTTCGACACGTGGGAGTTTTCCCACAATAAAAAGCTAATACAATAAAAAATAATTTTATGAACCTTGAACAAGGTCTTACGCAATCTTTTTATAAAGATCTTTTGATTTTGTTCCAGAATCGAATACTAATTTTCATAGAATCCGATTTTTTTATTTATTCTGCAAGGCGCACTGAATTGTATAATTACACATCAAACAACCACTTCCGATGAACTCGGGTGTGAAACTGTTTCCTTGTGTCAAACATTGGGTCCTACTCCCTTTAGAAATTATTCTACACGTGGGAGTTTTCCCACAGTAAAAAGCTAAAACAATAAAATATGATTTTATGAACCTTGAACAAGGTCTTACGCAATCTTTTAATAAAGATCTTTTGATTTTTATCAAGATTCGAATACTAATTTTCATGGAATATGATTTTTTTATTTATTCAGCAAGGCGCATTGAGTTGTATAATTACACATCAAACAACCACTTCCTATGAACTCGGGTGTGAAACTGTTTCATTGTGTCAAACATTGGGTCCTTCTCTCTTGGGAAATTCTTCATCATGTGGGAGTTTTCCCACAGTAAAAAGAAAAAACAATAATATATGAGTTTATGAACCTTGAACAAGGTCTTACGTAATCTTTTTATAAAGATCTTTTGATTTTGTTCCAG
Organism: Tanypteryx hageni; assembly: GCA_028673005.1. Lineage (NCBI taxonomy): Eukaryota > Metazoa > Arthropoda > Insecta > Odonata > Petaluridae > Tanypteryx > Tanypteryx hageni. The sequence goes on from CM054120.1 coordinate 88,968,491, forward strand.
ATTCGAATACTAATATTCATGTAATCTGATTTATTTATTTATTTTGCAAGGCGCACTGAATTGTAGAATTACACATCAAACAACCACTTGCTATGAACTCGGGTGTGAAACTGTTTCATTGTGTCAACCATTGGGTCCTTCTCCCTTGGAAAATTCTTCGACACGTGGGATTTTCCCACAATAAAAAGCTAAAACAGTAAAATATGATTTAATGAACCTTGAACAAGGTCCTACGTAATCTTTTTATAAAGATCTTTTGATTTTATTGCAGATTCGAATACAAATTTTCATGGAATCTGATTTTTTAAATTTATTTTGCAAGGCGCGCTGAATTGTATAATTACATATCAAACAACCACTTGCTATCAACTCGGGTGTGAAACTCTTTCATTGTGTCAAACATTGCATCCTTCTCCCTTGGGAAATTCTTCGACACCTGGGAGTTTTCCCACAATAAAAAGCTAAAACAATATAATATGATTTTATGAACCTTGAACAAGGTCTTACGTAATCTTTTTATAAAGATCTTTTGATTTTGTTCCAGAATCGAATACTAATTTTCATAGAATCGGATTTTTTTATATATTCTGCAAGGCGCATTGAATTGTATAATTACACATCAAACAACCACTTGCTATGAACTCGTTTGTGAAACTGTTTGCTTGTGTCAAACATTGGGTCCTACTCCCTTTAGATATTATTCTACACGTGGTAGTTTTCCCATAGTAAAAAGCTAAAACAATAAAATATGAGTTTATGAACCTTGAACAAGGTCTTACGTAATCTTTTTATAAAGATCTTTTGATTTTGTTCCAGATTCGAATACTAATTTTCATGGAATCTGATTTTTTTATTTATTTTGCAAGGCGCACTGAATTGTAGAATTAGACATCAAACAACCACTTGCTATGAACTCGGGTGAGAAACTGTTTCATTGTGTCAAACATTGGGTCCTTCTCCCTTGGGAAATTCTTCGACACGTGGGAGTTTTCCCACAGTAAACAGGTAAAACAATAAAATATGAGTTTATGAACTTTGAACACGGTCTTACGTAATCTTTTTATAAAGATCTTTTGATTTTGTTCCAGATTCGAATAGTAAATTTATGGAATCCGATTTTTTTATATATTCAGCAAGGCGCTTTGAATTGTATAATTACACATCAAACAATAACTTGCTATGAACTCGGGTGTGAAACTGTTTCATTATGCAAACATTGGGTCCTTCTCCCTTGGGAAATTCTTCGACACGTGGGAGTTTTCCCAAATAAAAAGCTAAAACAATAAAATATGAGTTTATGAACCTTGAACAAGGTCTTACGTAATCATTTTATAAAGATCTTTTGATTTTGTTCCAGATTCAAATACTAATTTACATGGAATCCGATTTTTATTTTTATTCTTCAAGGCGCACTGAATTGTATAATTACACATCCAACAACCACTTGCTATGAACTCGGGTGTGAAACTGTTTCATTCTCTCAAACATTTGGTCCTTCTTTCTTGGGAAATTCTTCGACACGTGGGAGTTTTCCCACAGTTAAAAGCTAAAACATAAAATATGAGTTTATGAACTTTGAACCAGGTCTTACGTAATCTTTTTTTAAGATCTTTTGATTTTGTTACAGATTCGAATAGTAATTTTATGGAATCCGATTTTTTTATATATTCTGCAAGGCGCATTGAATTGTATAATTACACATCAAACAATTACTTGCTATGAACTCGGGTGTGAAACTGTTTCATTATGCAAACATTGGGTCCTTCTCCCTTGGGAAATTCTTCATCTTGTGGGAGTTTTCCCACAATAAAAAGCTAAAACAATAAAATATGATTTTATGAACTTTGAAGAAGGTCTTACGTAATCTTTTTTTAAAGATCTTTTGATTTTGTTCCAGAATCTAATACTAATTTTCATGGAATCCGATTTCTTTATATTCTCTGCAAGGTGCATTGAATTGTATAATTACACATCAAACAACCACTTGCTATGAACTTGTGTGTGAAACTATTTCATTCTGTCAAACAATGGGTCCTTTTCCCTTGGGAAATTCTTCGACACGTGGTAGTTTTCCCATAGTAAAAAGCTAAAACAATAAAATATGAGTTTATGAACCTTGAACAAGGTCTTACGTAATCTTTTTATAAAGATCTTTTGATTTTGTTCCAGATTCGAATACAAATTTTTATGGAATCTGATTTTTATTTTTATTCTGCAAGGCGCACTGAATTGTGGAATAACACATCAAACAACCACTTGCTATGAACTAGGGTGAGAAACTGTTTCATTGTGTAAAACATTGGGTCCTTCTCCCTTGGAAAATTCTTCGACACGTGGGATTTTCCCACAATAAAAAGCTAAAACAGTAAAATATGATTTTATGAACCTTGAACAAGGTCGTACGTAATCTTTTTATAAAGATCTTTTGATTTTGTTCCAGATTCGAATACAAATTTTTATGGAATCTGATTTTTATTTTTATTCTGCAAGGCGCATTGAATTGTATAATTACACATCAAACAACCACTTGCTATGAACTCGGGTGTGAAACAGTTTCATTATGCAAACATTGGGTCCTTCTCCCTTGGGAAATTCTTCGACACGTAAGAGTTTTCACCAATAAAAATCTAAAACAATAAAATATGAGTTTATGAACCTTGAACAAGGTCTTACGTAATCTTTTTATAAAGATCTTTTGATTTTGTTCCAGATTCAAATACTAATTTTCATGGAATCCGATTTTTATATTTATTCTGCAAGGCGCACTGAATTGTATAATTACACATCCAACAACCACTTGCTATGAACTCGGGTGTGAAACTTTTTCATTCTCTCATACATTTGGTCCTTCTCCCTTTGGAAATTCTTCGACACGTGGGAGTTTTCCCACAATAAAAAGCTAATACAATAAAAAATAATTTTATGAACCTTGAACAAGGTCTTACGCAATCTTTTTATAAAGATCTTTTGATTTTGTTCCAGAATCGAATACTAATTTTCATAGAATCCGATTTTTTTATTTATTCTGCAAGGCGCACTGAATTGTATAATTACACATCAAACAACCACTTCCTATGAACTCGGGTGTGAAACTGTTTCATTGTGTCAAACATTGGGTCCTTCTCTCTTGGGAAATTCTTCATCATGTGGGAGTTTTCCCACAGTAAAAAGAAAAAACAATAATATATGAGTTTATGAACCTTGAACAAGGTCTTACGTAATCTTTTTATAAAGATCTTTTGATTTTGTTCCAGATTCGAATACTAATTTTCATGGAATCCGATTTTTTAATTTTTTCTGCAAGGCGCACTGAATTGTAGAATTACACATCAAACAACTACTTGCTATGAACTCGTGTGTGAAACTGTTTCATTGTGTCAAACATTGGGTCCTTCTCCCTTGGAAAATTCTTCGAGACGTGGGATTTTCCCACAATAAAAAGCTAAAACAGTAAAATATGATTTTATGAACCTTGAACAAGGTCCTACGTAATCTTTTTATAAAGATCTTTTGATTTTATTGCAGATTCGAATACAAATTTTCATGGAATCTGATTTTTTAAATTTATTTTGCAAGGCGCACTGAATTGTATACATCAAACAACCACTTGCTATGAACTCGTGTGTGAAACTGTTTGCTTGTGTCAAACATTGGGTCCTACTCCCAATAGATATTATTCTACACGTGGTAGTTTTCCCATAGTAAAAACTAAAACAATAAAATATGAGTTTATGAACCTTGAACAAGGTCTTACGTAATCTTTTTATAAAGATCTTTTGATTTTTTTCCAGATTCGAATACTAATTTTCATGGAATCTGATTTTTTTATTTATTTTGCAAGGCGCACTGAATTGTATAATTACACATCAAACAACCACTTCCTATGTACTCGGGTGTGACACTGTTTCCTTGTGTCAAACATTGGGTCCTACTCCCTTTAGAAATTATTCTACACGTGGGAGTTTTCCCACAGTAAAAAGCTAAAACAATAAAATATGATTTTACGAACCTTGAACAAGGTCTTACGCAATATTTTTATAAAGATCTTTTGATTTTGATCAAGATTCGAATACTAATTTTCATGAAATATGATTTTTTTATTTATTCTGCAAGGCGCATTGAATTGTATAATTACACATCAAGCAACCACTTCCTATGAACTCGGGTGTGAAACTGTTTCATTGTGTCAAACATTGGGTCCTTCTCCTTTGGGAAATTCTTCATCATGTGGGAGTTTTCCCACAATAAAGAACTAAAACAATAAAATATTATTTTATGAACCTCGAAGAAGGTCTTACGTAATCTTTTTATAAAGATCTTTTGATTTTGTTCCAGATTCGAATACTAATTTTCATGGAATTTGATTTATTTATTTATTTTGCAAGGCGCATTGAATTGTATAATTACACATCAAACAACCACTTCCTATGAACTCGGGTGAGAAACTGGTTCATTGTGTCAAACATTGGGTCCTTCTCCCTTGGAAAATTCTTCGACACGTGGGATTTTCCCACAATAAAAAGCTAAAACAGTAAAATATGATTTTATGAACCTTGAACAAGGTCGTACGTAATCTTTTTATAAAGATCTTTTGATTTTGTTCCAGAATCGAATACTAATTTTCATAGAATCGGATTTTTTTATATATTCTGAAAGGCGCATTGAATTGTATAATTATACATCAAACAACCACTTGCTATGAACTCGTGTGTGAAACTGTTTGCTTGTGTCAAACATTGGGTCCTCCTCCCAATAGATATTATTCTACACGTGGTAGTTTTCCCATAGTAAAAACTAAAACAATAAAATATGAGTTTATGAACCTTGAACAAGGTCTTACGTAATGTTTTTATAAAGATCTTTTGATTTTTTTCCAGATTCGAATACTAATTTTCATGGAATCTGATTTTTTTATTTATTTTGCAAGGCGCACTGAATTGTATAATTACACAACAAACAACCACTTCCTATGTACTCGGGTGTGACACTGTTTCCTTGTGTCAAACATTGGGTCCTACTCCCTTTAGAAATTATTCTACACGTGGGAGTTTTCCCACAGTAAAAAGCTAAAACAATAAAATATGATTTTACGAACCTTGAACAAGGTCTTACGCAATATTTTTATAAAGATCTTTTGATTTTGATCAAGATTCGAATACTAATTTTCATGGAATATGATTTTTTTATTTATTCTGCAAGGCGCATTGAATTGTATAATTACACATCAAGCAACCACTTCCTATGAACTCGGGTGTGAAACTGTTTCATTGTGTCAAACATTGGGTCCTTCTCCCTTGGGAAATTCTTCATCATGTGGGAGTTTTCCCACAATAAAGAACTAAAACAATAAAATATTATTTTATGAACCTTGAAGAAGGTCTTACGTAATCTTTTTATAAAGATCTTTTGATTTTGTTCCAGATTCGAATACTAATTTTCATGGAATTTGACTTATTTATTTATTTTGCAAGGCGCATTGAATTGTATAATTACACATCAAACAACCACTTCCTATGAACTCGGGTGAGAAACTGGTTCATTGTGTCAAACATTGGGTCCTTCTCCCTTGGAAAATTCTTCGACACGTGGGATTTTCCCACAATAAAAAGCTAAAACAGTAAAATATGATTTTATGAACCTTGAACAAGGTCGTACGTAATCTTTTTATAAAGATCTTTTGATTTTGTTCCAGAATCGAATACTAATTTTCATAGAATCGGATTTTTTTATATATTCTGCAAGGCGCATTGAATTGTATAATTATACATCAAACAACCACTTGCTATGAACTCGTGTGTGAAACTGTTTGCTTGTGTCAAACATTGGGTCCTACTCCCAATAGATATTATTCTACACGTGGTAGTTTTCCCATAGTAAAAACTAAAACAATAAAATATGAGTTTATGAACCTTGAACAAGGTCTTACGTAATCTTTTTATAAAGATCTTTTGATTTTGTTCCAGAATCGAATACAAATTTTCATAGAATCCGATTTTTTTATTTATTCTGCAAGGCGCACTGAATTGTATAATTACACATCAAACAACCACTTCCTATGAACTCGGGTGTGAAACTGTTTCCTTGTGTCAAACATTGGGTCCTACTCCCTTTAGAAATTATTCTACACGTGGGAGTTTTCCCACAGTAAAAAGCTAAAATAATAAATTATGATTTTACGAACCTTGAACAAGGTCTTACGCAATCTTTTTATAAAGATCTTTTGATTTTGATCAAGATTCGAATACTAATTTTCATGGAATATGATTTTTTTAATTTATTCTGCAAGGAGCATTGAATTGTATAATTACACATCAAGCAACCACTTCCTATGAACTCGGGTGTGAAACTGTGTCATTGTGTCAAACATTGGGTCCTTCTCCCTTGGGAAATTCTTCATCTTGTGGGAGTTTTCCCACAATAAAAAGCTAAAACAATAAAATATGATTTTATGAACTTTGAAGAAGGTCTTACGTAATCTTTTTATAAAGATCTTTTGATTTTGTTCCAGAATCTAATACTAATTTTCATGGAATCCGATTTTTTTATATATTCTGCAAGGTGCATTGAATTGTGGAATAACACATCAAACAACCACTTGCTATGAACTTGTGTGTGAAACTGTTTCATTCTGTCAAACAATGGGTCCTTTTCCCTTGGGAAATTCTTCGACACGTGGTAGTTTTCCCAAAATAAAAAGCTAAAACAGTAAAATATGATTTTATGAACCTTGAACAAGGTCGTACGTAATCTTTTTATAAAGATCTTTTGATTTTGTTCCAGATTCGAATACAAATTTTTATGGAATCTGAATATCATTTTTATTCTGCAAGGCGCATTGAATTGTATAATTACACATCAAACAACCACTTGCTATGAACTCGGGTGTGAAACAGTTTCATTATGCAAACATTGGGTCCTTCTCCCTTGGGAAATTCTTCGACACGTAAGAGTTTTCACCAATAAAAAGCTAATACAATAAAAAATAATTTTATGAACCTTGAACAAGGTCTTACGCAATCTTTTTATAAAGATCTTTTGATTTTGTTCCAGAATCGAATACTAATTTTCATAGAATCCGATTTTTTTATTTATTCTGCAAGGCGCACTGAATTGTATAATTACACATCAAACAACCACTTCCTATGAACTCGGGTGTGAAACTGTTTCCTTGTGTCAAACATTGGGTCCTCCTCCCAATAGATATTATTCTACACGTGGTAGTTTTCCCATAGTAAAAACTAAAACAATAAAATATGAGTTTATGAAACTTGAACAAGGTCTTACGTAATCTTTTTATAAAGATCTTTTGATTTTTTTCCAGATTCGAATACTAATTTTCATGGAATCTGATTTTTTTATTTATTTTGCAAGGCGCACTGAATTGTATAATTACACATCAAACAACCACTTCCTATGTACTCGGGTGTGACACTGTTTCCTTGTGTCAAACATTGGGTCCTACTCCCTTTAGAAATTATTCTACACGTGGGAGTTTTCCCACAGTAAAAAGCTAAAACAATAAAATATGATTTTACGAACCTTGAACAAGGTCTTACGCAATATTTTTATAAAGATCTTTTGATTTTGATCAAGATTCGAATACTAATTTTCATGAAATATGATTTTTTTATTTATTCTGCAAGGCGCATTGAATTGTATAATTACACATCAAGCAACCACTTCCTATGAACTCGGGTGTGAAACTGTTTCATTGTGTATAACATTGGGTCCTTCTCCCTTGGGAAATTCTTCATCATGTGGGAGTTTTCCCACAATAAAGAACTAAAACAATAAAATATTATTTTATGAACCTTGAAGAAGGTCTTACGTAATCTTTTTATAAAGATCTTTTGATTTTGTTCCAGATTCGAATACTAATTTTCATGGAATTTGATTTTTTTATTTATTTTGCAAGGCGCATTGAATTGTATAATTACACATCAAACAACCACTTGCTATGAACTCGGGTGAGAAACTGTTTCATTGTGTCAAACATTGGGTCCTTCTCCCTTGGAAAATTCTTCGACACGTGGGATTTTCCCACAATAAAAAGCTAAAACAGTAAAATATGATTTTATGAACCTTGAACAAGGTCGTACGTAATCTTTTTATAAAGATCTTTTGATTTTGTTCCAGAATCGAATACAAATTTTCATAGAATCCGATTTTTTTATATATTCTGCAAGGCGCACTGAATTGTATAATTACACATCAAACAACCACTTCCTATGAACTCGGGTGTGAAATTGTTTCCTTGTGTCAAACATTGGGTCCTACTCCCTTTAGAAATTATTCAACACGTGGGAGTTTTCCCACAGTAAAAAGCTAAAATAATAAATTATGATTTTACGAACATTGAACAAGGTCTTACGCAATCTTTTTATAAAGATCTTTTGATTTTGATCAAGATTCGAATACTAATTTTCATGGAATATGATTTTTTTAATTTATTCTGCAAGGAGCATTGAATTGTATAATTACACATCAAGCAACCACTTCCTATGAACTCGGGTGTGAAACTGTGTCATTGTGTCAAACATTGGGTCCTTCTCCCTTGGGAAATTCTTCATCATGTTGGAGTTTTCCCTCAATAAAAAGCTAAAAAAATAAAATATGATTTTATGAACTTTGAAGAAGGTGTTAAGTAATCTTTTTATAAAGATCTTTTGATTTTGTTCCAGAATCTAATACTAATTTTCATGGAATCCGAATTTTTTATATATTCTGCAAGGTGCATTGAATTGTATAATTACACATCAAACAACCACTTGCTATGAACTTGTGTGTGAAACTGTTTCATTCTGTCAAACAATGGGTCCATTTCCTTTGGGAAATTCTTCGACACGTAGTAGTTTTCCCATAGTAAAAAGCTAAAACAATAAAATATGAGTTAATGAAACTTGAACAAGGTCTTACGTAATCTTTTTATAAAGATCTTTTGATTTTGTTCCAGATTCGAATACAAATTTTTATGGAATCTGATTTTTATTTTTATTCTGCAAGGCGCACTGAATTGTAGAATAACACATCAAACAACCACTTGCTATGAACTCGGGTGAGAAACTGTTTCATTTTGTAAAACATTGGGTCCTTCTCCCTTGGAAAATTCTTCGACACGTATGATTTTCCCACAATAAAAAGTTAAAACAGTAAAATATGATTTTATGAACCTTGAACAAGGTCGTACGTAATCTTTTTATAAAGATCTTTTGATTTTGTTCCAGAATCGAATACAAATTTTCATAGAATCCGATTTTTTTATTTATTCTGCAAGGCGCACTGAATTGTATAATTACACATCAAACAACCAGTTACTATGAACTCGGGTGAGAAACTGTTTCATTGTGTCAAACATTGGGTCCTTCTCCCTTGGAAAATTCTTCGACACGTGGGATTTTCCCACAATAAAAAGCTAAAACAGTAAAATATGATTTTATGAACCTTGAACAAGGTCCTACGTAATCTTTTTATAAAGATCTTTTGATTTTATTGCAGATTCGAATACAAATTTTCATGGAATCTGATTTTTTAAATTTATTTTGCAAGGCGCACTGAATTGTATAATTACATATCAAACAACCACTTGCTATGAACTCGGGTGTGAAACTGTTTCATTGTGTCAAACATTGGATCCTTCTCCCTTGGGAAATTCTTCGACAGGTGGGAGTTTTCCCATAATAAAAAGCTAAAACAATAAAATATGATTTTATGAACCTTGAACAAGGTCTTACGTAATCTTTTTATAAAGATCTTTTGATTTTGTTCCAGAATCGAATACTAATTTTCATAAAATCGGATTTTTTTTATATATTCTGCAAGGCGCATTGATATGTATAATTACACATCAAACAACCACTTGCTATGAACTCGTGTGTGAAACTGTTTGCTTGTGTCAAACATTGGGTCCTACTCCCTTTAGATATTATTCTACACGTAGTAGTTTTCCCATAGTAAAAAGCTAAAACAATAAAATATGAGTTTATGAACCTTGAACAAGGTCTTACGTAATCTTTTTATAAAGATCTTTTGATTTTGTTCCAGATTCGAATACTAATTTTCATGGAATCTGATTTTTTTATTTATTTTGCAAGGCGCACTGAATTGTAGAATTACACATCAAACAACCACTTGCTATGAACTCGGGTGAGAAACTGTTTCATTGTGTAAAACATTGGGTCCTTCTCCCTTGGAAAATTCTTCGACACGTGGGATTTTCCCACAATAAAAAGCTAAAACAGTAAAATATGATTTTATGAACCTTGAACAAGGTCGTACGTAATCTTTTTATAAAGATCTTTTGTTTTTGTTCCAGAATCGAATACAAATTTTCATAGAATCCGATTTTTTTATTTATTCTGCAAGGCGCACTGAATTGTATAATTAAACATCAAACAACCACTTGCTATGAACTCGGGTGAGAAACTGTTTCATTGTGTCAAACATTGTGTCCTTCTCCCTTGGAAAATTCTTCGACACGTGGGATTTTCCCACAATAAAAAGCTAAAACAATAAAATATGATTTTATGAACCTTGAACAAGGTCCTACGTAATCTTTTTATAAAGATCTTTTGATTTTATTGCAGATTCGAATACAAATTTTCATGGAATCTGATTTTTTAAATTTATTTTGCAAGGCGTACTGAATTGTATAATTACATATCAAACAACCACTTGCTATGAACTCGGGTGTGAAACTGTTTCATTGTGTCAAACATTGGATCCTTCTCCCTTGGGAAATTCTTCGACACGTGGGAGTTTTCCCACAATAAAAAGCTAAAACTATAAATTATGATTTTATGAACCTTGAACAAGGTCTTACGTAATCTTTTTATAAAGATCTTTTGATTTTGTTCCAGACTCGAATACTAATTTTCATAAAATCGGATTTTTTTTATATATTCTGCAAGGCGCATTGATATGTATAATTACACATCAAACAACCACTTGCTATGAACTCGTGTGTGAAACTGTTTGCTTGTGTCAAACATTGGGTCCTACTCCCTTTAGATATTATTCTACACGTAGTAGTTTTCCCATAGTAAAAAGCTAAAACAATAAAATATGAGTTTATGAACCTTGAACAAGGTCTTACGTAATCTTTTTATTAAGATCTTTTGATTTTGTTCCAGAATCGAATACAAATTTTCATAGAATCCAATTTTTTTATTTATTCTGCAAGGCGCACTGAATTTTATAATTACACATCAAACAACCACTTGCTATGAACTCGGGTGAGAAACTGTTTCATTGTGTCAAACATTGGGTCCTTCTCCCTTGGAAAATTCTTCGACACGTGGGATTTTCCCACAATAAAAAGCTAAAACAGTAAAATATGATTTTTTGAACCTTGAACAAGGTCCTACGTAATCTTTTTATAAAGATCTTTTGATTTTATTGCAGATTCGAATACAAATTTTCATGGAATCTGATTTTTTAAATTTATTTTGCAAGGCGCACTGAATTGTATATTTACATATCAAACAACCACTTGCTATGAACTCGGGTGTGAAACTGTTTCATTGTGTCAAACATTGGATCCTTCTCCCTTGGAAAATTCTTCGACAAGTGGGAGTTTTCCCACAATAAAAAGCTAAAACAATAAAATATGATTTTATGAACCTTGAACAAGGTCTTACGTAATCTTTTTATAAAGATCTTTTGATTTTGTTCCAGATTCGAATACTAATTTTCATAGAATCGGATTTTTTTATATATTCTGCAAGGCGCACTGAATTGTAGAATTACACATTAAACAACCACTTAATATTAACTCGGGTGAGAAACTGCTCCATTGTGTCAAACATTGGATCCTTCTCCCTTTAGAAATTATTCTACACGTGGGAGTTTTCCCACAATAAAAAGCTAAAACAATAAAATATGATTTTACGAACCTTGAACAAGGTCTTACGCAATATTTTTATAATGATCTTTTGATTTTGATCAAGATTCGAATACTAATTTTCATGGAATATGATTTTTTTATTTATTCTGCAAGGCGAATTGAATTGTATAATTACACATCAAGCAACCACTTCCTATGAACTCGGGTGTGAAACTGTTTCATTTTGTCAAACATTGGGTCCTTCTCCCTTGGGAAATTCTTCATTATATGGGAGTTTTCCCACAATAAAGAGCTAAAACAATAAAATATGATTTTATGAACCTTGAAGAAGGTCTTACGTAATCTTTTTATAAAGATCTTTTGATTTTGTTCCAGATTCGAATACTAATTTTCATGGAATTTGATTTTTTTATTTATTTTGCAAGGCGCACTGAATTGTAGAATTACACATCAAACAACCACTTGCTATGAACTCGGGTGAGAAACTGTTTCATTGTGTCAACATTGGATCCTTCTTTTTTGGGAAATTCTTCGACATGTGGGAGTTTTCCCACAATAAAAAGCTAATACAATAAAAAATGATTTTATGAACGTTGAACAAGGTCTTACGCAATCTTTTTATAAAGATCTTTTGATTTTGTTCCAGAATCGAATACTAATTTTCATAGAATCCGATTTTTTTATTTATTCTGCAAGGCGCACTGAATTGTATAATTACACATCAAACAACCACTTCCTATGAACTCGGGTGTGAAACTGTTTCCTTGTGTCAAACATTGGGTCCTACTCCCTTTAGAAATTATTCTACACGTGGGAGTTTTCCCACAATAAAGAGCTAAAACAATAAAATATGATTTTATGAACCTTGAAGAAGGTCTTACATAATCTTTTTATAAAGATCTTTTGATTTTGTTCCAGATTCGAATACTAAATTTCATGGAATCTGATTTTTTTATTTATTTTGCAAGTCGCACTGAATTGTAGAATTACACATCATACAACCACTTGCTATGAACTCGGGTGTGAAACTGTTTCATTGTGTCAAACATTGGGTCCTTCTCCCTTGGAAAATTCTTCGACACGTGGGATTTTCCCACAATAAATAGCTAAAACAGTAAAATATGATTTTATGAACCTTGAACAAGGTCGTACGTAATCTTTTTATAAAGATCTTTTGATTTTGTTCCAGAATCGAATACAAATTTTCATAGAATCCGATTTTTTTATTTATTCTGCAAGGCGCACTGAATTGTATAATTACACATCAAACAACCACTTGCTATGAACTCGGGTGAGAAACTATTTCATTGTGTCAAACATTGGGTCCTTCTCCCTTGGAAAATTCTTCGACACGTGGGATTTTCCCACAATAAAAAGCTAAAACAGTAAAATATGATTTTATGAACCTTGAACAAGGTCCTACGTAATCTTTTTATAAAGATCTTTTGATTTTATTGCAGATTCGATTACAAATTTTCATGGAATCCGATTTTTATTTTTATTCTTCAAGGCGCACTGAATTGTATAATTACACATCCAACAACCACTTGCTATGAACTCGGGTGTGAAACTGTTTCATTCTCTCAAACATTTGGTCCTTCTCCCTTGGGAAATTCTTCGACACGTGGGAGTTTTCCCACAGTTAAAAGCTAAAACATAAAATATGAGTTTATGAACTTTGAACACGGTCTTACGTAATCTTTTTATAAAGATCTTTTGATTTTGTTCCAGATTCGAATAGTAATTTTATGGAATCCGATTTTTTTATTTTTTCTGCAAGGCGCATTGAGTTGTATAATTACACATCAAACAACCACTTCCTATGAACTCGGGTGTGAAACTGTTTCATTGTGTCAAACATTGGGTCCTTCTCTCTTGGGAAATTCTTCATCATGTGGGAGTTTTCCCACAGTAAAAAGAAAAAACAATAATATATGAGTTTATGAACCTTGAACAAGGTCTTACGTAATCTTTTTATAAAGATCTTTTGATTTTGTTCCAGATTCGAATACTAATTTTCATGGAATCCGATTTTTTAATTTTTTCTGCAAGGCGCACTGAATTGTAGAATTTCACATCAAACAACTACTTGCTATGAACTCGTGTGTAAAACTGTTTCATTGTGTCAAACATTGGGTCCTTCTCCCTTGGAAAATTCTTCGAGACGTGGGATTTTCCCACAATAAAAAGCTAAAACAGTAAAATATGATTTTATGAACCTTGAACAAGGTCCTACGTAATCTTTTTATAAAGATCTTTTGATTTTATTGCAGATTCGTATACAAATTTTCATGGAATCTGATTTTTTTAAATTTATTTTGCAAGGCGCACTGAATTGTATAATTATACATTAAACAACCACTTGCTATGAACTCGTGTGTGAAACTGTTTGCTTGTGTCAAACATTGGGTCCTCCTCCCAATTGATATTATTCTACACGTGGTAGTTTTCCCATAGTAAAAACTAAAACAATAAAATATGAGTTTATGAACCTTGAACAAGGTCTTACGTAATCTTTTTATAAAGATCTTTTGATTTTTTTCCAGATTCGAATACTAATTTTCATGGAATCTGATTTTTTTATTTAATTTGCAAGGCGCACTGAATTGTATAATTACACATCAAACAACCACTTCCTATGAACTCGGGTGTGACACTGTTTCCTTGTGTCAAACATTGGGTCCTACTCCCTTTAGAAATTATTCTACACGTGGGAGTTTTCCCACAGTAAAAAGCTAAAACAATAAAATATGACTTTACGAACCTTGAACAAGGTCTTACGCAATATTTTTATAAAGATCTTTTGATTTTGATCAAGATTCGAATACTAATTTTCATGGAATATGATTTTTTTATTTATTCTGCAAGGCGCATTGAATTGTATAATTACACATCAAGCAACCACTTCCTATGAACTCGGGTGTGAAACTGTTTCATTGTGTCAAACATTGGGTCCTTCTCCCTTGGGAAATTCTTCATCATGTGGGAGTTTTCCCACAATAAAGAACTAAAACAATAAAATATTATTTTATGAACCTTGAAGAAGGTCTTACGTAATCTTTTTATAAAGATCTTTTGATTTTGTTCCAGATTCGAATACTAATTTTCATGGAATTTGATTTTTTTATTTATTTTGCAAGGCGCATTGAATTGTATAATTACACATCAAACAACCACTTGCTATGAACTCGGGTGAGAAACTGTTTCATTGTGTCAAACATTGGGTCCTTCTCCCTTGGAAAATTCTTCGACACGTGGGATTTTCCCACAATAAAAAGCTAAAACAGTAAAATATGATTTTATGAACCTTGAACAAGGTCGTACGTAATCTTTTTATAAAGATCTTTTGATTTTGTTCCAGAATCGAATACTAATTTTCATAGAATCGGATTTTTTTATATATTCTTCAAGGCGCATTGAATTGTATAATTATACATCAAACAACCACTTGCTATGAACTCGTGTGTGAAACTGTTTGCTTGTGTCAAACATTGGGTCCTACTCCCAATCGATATTATTCTACACGTGGTAGTTTTCCCATAGTAAAAACTAAAACAATAAAATATGAGTTTATGAACCTTGAACAAGGTCTTACGTAATCTTTTTATAAAGATCTTTTGATTTTGTTCCAGATTCGAATACTAATTTTCATGGAATCTGATATTTTTCTTTATTTTGCAAGGCGCACTGAATTGTATAATTACACATCAAACAACCACTTCCTATGAACTCGGGTGTGACACTGTTTCCTTGTGTCAAACATTGGGTCCTACTCCTTTTAGAAATTATTCTACACGTGGGAGTTTTCCCACAGTAAAAAGCTAAAACAATAAAATATGATTTTACGAACCTTGAACAAGGTCTTACGCAATATTTTTATGAAGATCTTTTGATTTTGATCAAGATTCGAATACTAATTTTCATGGAATATGATTTTTTTATTTATTCTGCAAGGCGCACTGAATTGTATAATTACACATCAAGCAACCACTTCCTATGAACTCGGGTGTGAAACTGTTTCATTCTCTCAAACATTGGGTCCTTCTCCCTTGGGAAATTCTTCATCATGTGGGAGTTTTCCCTCAATAAAGAGCTAAAACAATAAAATATTATTTTATGAACCTTGAAGAAGGTCTTACGTAATCTTTTTATAAAGATCTTTTGATTTTGTTCCAGATTCGAATACTAATTTTCATGGAATTTGATTTTTTTATTTATTTTGCAAGGCGCATTGAATTGTATAATTACACATCAAACAACCACTTGCTATGAACTCGGGTGAGAAACTGTTTCATTGTGTCAAACATTGGGTCCTTCTCCCTTGGAAAATTCTTCGACACGTGGGATTTTCCCACAATAAAAAGCTAAAACAGTAAAATATGATTTTATGAACCTTGAACAAGGTCGTACGTAATCTTTTTATAAAGATCTTTTGATTTTGTTCCAGAATCGAATACAAATTTTCATAGAATCCGATTTTTTTATTTATTCTGCAAGGCGCACTGAATTGTATAATTACACATCAAACAACCACTTCCTATGAACTCGGGTGTGAAACTGTTTCCTTGTGTCAAACATTGGGTCCTACTCACTTTAGAAATTACTCTACACGTGGGAGTTTTCCCACAGTAAAAAGCTAAAATAATAAATTATGATTTTACGAACCTTGAACAAGGTCTTACGCAATCTTTTTATAAAGATCTTTTGATTTTGATCAAGATTCAAATACTAATTTTCATGGAATATGATTTTTATAATTTATTCTGCAAGGAGCATTGAATTGTATAATTACACATCAAGCAACCACTTCCTATGAACTCGGGTGTGAAACTGTGTCATTGTGTCAAACATTGGGTCCTTCTCCCTTGGGAAATTCTTCATCATGTGGGAGTTTTCCCACAATAAAAAGCTAAAACAATAAAATATGATTTTATGAACTTTGAAGAAGGTCTTACGTAATCTTTTTATGAAGATCTTTTGATTTTGTTCCAGAATCTAATACTAATTTTCATGGAATCCGATTTTTTTATATATTCTGCAAGGTGCATTGAATTGTATAATTACACATCAAACAACCACTTGCTATGAACTTGTGTGTGAAACTGTTTCATTCTGTCAAACAATGGGTCCATTTCCCTTGGGAAATTCTTCGACATGTGGGATTTTCCCACAATAAAAAGCTAAAACAGTAAAATATGATTTTATGAACCTTGAACAAGGTCCTACGTAATCTTTTTATAAAGATCTTTTGATTTTATTGCAGATTCGAATACAAATTTTGATGGAATCTGATTTTTTAAATTTATTTTGCAAGGCGCACTGAATTGTATAATTACATATCAAACAACCACTTTCTATGAACTCGGGTGTGAAACTGTTTCATTGTGTCAAACATTGGATCCTTCTCCCTTGGGAGATTCTTCGACACGTGGGAGTTTTCCCATAATAAAAAGCTAAAACAATAAAATATGATTTTATGAACCTTGAACAAGGTCTTACGTAATCTTTTTATAAAGATCTTTTGATTTTGTTCCAGAATCGAATACTAATTTTCATAAAATCGGATTTTTTTTAAATATTCTGCAAGGCGCACTGAATTGTATAATTACACATCAAACAACCACTTCCTATGAACTCGGGTGTGAAACTGTTTCCTTGTGTCAAACATTGGGTCCTACTCACTTTAGAAATTACACTACACGTGGGAGTTTTCCCACAGTAAAAAGCTAAAATAATAAATTATGATTTTACGAACCTTGAACAAGGTCTTACGCAATCTTTTTATAAAGATCTTTTGATTTTGATCAAGATTCAAATACTAATTTTCATGGAATATGATTTTTATAATTTATTCTGCAAGGAGCATTGAATTGTATAATTACACATCAAGCAACCACTTCCTATGAACTCGGGTGTGAAACTGTGTCATTGTGTCAAACATTGGGTCCTTCTCCCTTGGGAAATTCTTCATCATGTGGGAGTTTTCCCACAATAAAAAGCTAAAACAATAAAATATGATTTTATGAACTTTGAAGAAGGTCTTACGTAATCTTTTTATGAAGATCTTTTGATTTTGTTCCAGAATCTAATACTAATTTTCATGGAATCCGATTTTTTTATATATTCTGCAAGGTGCATTGAATTGTATAATTACACATCAAACAACCACTTGCTATGAACTTGTGTGTGAAACTGTTTCATTCTGTCAAACAATGGGTCCATTTCCCTTGGGAAATTCTTCGACACGTGGGATTTTCCCACAATAAAAAGCTAAAACAGTAAAATATGATTTTATGAACCTTGAACAAGGTCCTACGTAATCTTTTTATAAAGATCTTTTGATTTTATTGCAGATTCGAATACAAATTTTGATGGAATCTGATTTTTTAAATTTATTTTGCAAGGCGCACTGAATTGTATAATTACATATCAAACAACCACTTTCTATGAACTCGGGTGTGAAACTGTTTCATTGTGTCAAACATTGGATCCTTCTCCCTTGGGAGATTCTTCGACACGTGGGAGTTTTCCCATAATAAAAAGCTAAAACAATAAAATATGATTTTATGAACCTTGAACAAGGTCTTACGTAATCTTTTTATAAAGATCTTTTGATTTTGTTCCAGATTCGAATACAAATTTTTATGGAATCTGATTTTTATTTTTATTCTGCAAGGCGCACTGAATTGTAGAATAACACATCAAACAACCACTTGATATGAACTCGGGTGAGAAACTGTTTCATTGTGTAAAACATTGGGTCCTTCTCCCTTGGAAAATTCTTCGACACGTGGGATTTTCCCACAATAAAAAGCTAAAACAGTAAAATATGATTTTATGAACCTTGAACAAGGTCGTACGTAATCTTTTTATAAAGATCTTTTGATTTTGTTCCAGAATCGAATACAAATTTTCATAGAATCCGATTTTTTTATTTATTCTGCAAGGCGCACTGAATTGTATAATTACACATCAAACAACCACTTACTATGAACTCGGGTGAGAAACTGTTTCATTGTGTCAAACATTGGGACCTTCTCCCTTGGAAAATTCTTCGACACGTGGGATTTTCCCACAATAAAAAGCTAAAACAGTAAAATATGATTTTATGAACCTTGAACAAGGTCCTACGTAATCTTTTTATAAAGATCTTTTGATTTTATTGCAGATTCGAATACAAATTTTGATGGAATCTGATTTTTTAAATTTATTTTGCAAGGCGCACTGAATTGTATAATTACATATCAAACAACCACTTTCTATGAACTCGGGTGTGAAACTGTTTCATTGTGTCAAACATTGGATCCTTCTCCCTTGGGAGATTCTTCGACAAGTGGGAGTTTTCCCATCATAAAAAGCTAAAACAATAAAATATGATTTTATGAACCTTGAACAAGGTCTTACGTAATCTTTTTATAAAGATCTTTTGATTTTGTTCCAGAATCGAATACTAATTTTCATAAAATCGGATTTTTTTTAAATATTCTGCAAGGCGCATTGATATGTATAATTACACATCAAACAACCACTTACTATGAACTCGTGTGTGAAACTGTTTGCTTGTGTCAAACATTGGGTCCTACTCCCTTTAGATATTATTCTACACGTAGTAGTTTTCCCATAGTAAAAAGCTAAAACAATAAAATATGAGTTTATGAACCTTGAACAAGGTCTTACGTAATCTTTTTATAAAGATCTTTTGATTTTATTGCAGATTCGAATACAAATTTTCATGGAATCTGATTTTTTAAATTTATTTTGCAAGGCGTACTGAATTGTATAATTACATATCAAACAACCACTTGCCATGAACTTGGGTGTGAAACTGTTTCATTGTGTCAAACATTGGATCCTTCTCCCTTGGGAAATTCTTCGACACGTGGGAGTTTTCCCACAATAAAAAGCTAAAACAATAAATTATGATTTTATGAACCTTGAACAAGGTCTTACGTAATCTTTTTATAAAGATCTTTTGATTTTGTTCCAGAATCGAATACTAATTTTCATAGAATCGGATTTTTTTATATATTCTGCAAGGCGCACTGAATTGTAGAATTACACATTAAACAACCACTTGCTATTAACTCGGGTGAGAAACTGCTCCATTGTGTCAAACATTGGATCCTTCTCCCTTTAGAAATTATTCTACACGTGGGAGTTTTCCCACAATAAAAAGCTAAAACAATAAAATATGATTTTACGAACCTTGAACAAGGTCTTACGCAATATTTTTATAATGATCTTTTGATTTTGATCAAGATTCGAATACTAATTTTCATGGAATATGATTTTTTTATTTATTCTGCAAGGCGCATTGAATTGTATAATTACACATCAAGCAACCACTTCCTATGAACTCGGGTGTGAAACTGTTTCATTGTGTCAAACATTGGGTCCTTCTCCCTTGGGAAATTCTTCATTATATGGGAGTTTTCCCACAATAAAGAGCTAAAACAACAAAAAATGATTTTATGAACCTTGAAGAAGGTCTTACGTAATCTTTTTATAAAGATCTTTTGATTTTGTTTCAGATTCGAATACTAATTTTCATGGAATTTGATTTTTTTATTTATTTTGCATGTCGCACTGAATTGTAGAATTACACATCATACAACCACTTGCTATGAACTCGGGTGTGAAACTGTTTCATTGTGTCAAACATTGGGTCCTTCTCCCTTGGAAAATTCTTCGACACGTGGGATTTTCCCACAATAAAAAGCTAAAACAGTAAAATATGATTTTATGAACCTTGAACAAGGTCGTACGTAATCTTTTTATAAAGATCTTTTGATTTTGTTCCAGAATCGAATACAAATTTTCATAGAATCCGATTTTTTTATTTATTCTGCAAGGCGCACTGAATTGTATAATTACACATCAAACAACAACTTGCTATGAACTCGGGTGAGAAACTATTTCATTGTGTCAAACATTGGGTCCTTCTCCCTTGGAAAATTCTTCGACACGTGGGATTTTCCCACAATAAAAAGCTAAAACAGCAAAATATGATTTTATGAACCTTGAACAAGGTCCTACGTAATCTTTTTATAAAGATCTTTTGATTTTATTGCAGATTCGATTACAAATTTTCATGGAATCCGATTTTTATTTTTATTCTTCAAGGCGCACTGAATTGTATAATTACACATCCAACAACCACTTGCTATGAACTCGGGTGTGAAACTGTTTCATTCTCTCAAACATTTGGTCCTTCTCCCTTGGGAAATTCTTCGACACGTGGGAGTTTTCCCACAGTTAAAAGCTAAAAGATAAAATATGAGTTTATGAACTTTGAACACGGTCTTACGTAATCTTTTTATAAAGATCTTTTGATTTTGTTCCAGATTCGAATAGTAATTTTATGGAATCCGATTTTTTTATTTTTTCTGCAAGGCGCATTGAGTTGTATAATTACACATCAAACAACCACTTCCTATGAACTCGGGTGTGAAACTTTTTCATTGTGTCAAACATTGGGTCCTTCTCTCTTGGGAAATTCTTCATCATGTGGGAGTTTTCCCACAGTAAAAAGTAAAAACAATAATATATGAGTTTATGAACCTTGAACAAGGTCTTACGTAATCTTTTTATAAAGATCTTTTGATTTTGTTCCAGATTCGAATACTAATTTTCATGGAATCCGATTTTTTAATTTTTTCTGCAAGGCGCACTGAATTGTAGAATTACACATCAGACAACTACTTGCTATGAACTCGTGTGTGAAACTGTTTCATTGTGTCAAACATTGGGTCCTTCTCCCTTGGAAAATTCTTCGAGACGTGGGATTTTCCCACAATAAAAAGCTAAAACAGTAAAATATGATTTTATGAACCTTGAACAAGGTCCTACGTAATCTTTTTATAAAGATCTTTTATTTTTTTTGCAGATTCGAATACAAATTTTCATGGAATCTGATTTTTTAAATTTATTTTGCAAGGCGCACTGAATTGTATAATTATACATCAAACAACCACTTGCTATGAACTCGTGTGTGAAACTGTTTGCTTGTGTCAAACATTGGGTCCTACTCCCAATAGATATTATTCTACACGTGGTAGTTTTCCCATAGTAAAAACTAAAACAATAAAATATGAGTTTATGAACCTTGAACAAGGTCTTACGTAATCTTTTTATAAAGATCTTTTGATTTTATTGCAGATTCGAATACAAATTTTCATGGAATCTGATTTTTTAAATTTATTTTGCAAGGCGCACTGAATTGTATAATTACACATCAAACAACCACTTCCTATGAACTCGGGTGTGACACTGTTTCCTTGTGTCAAACATTGGGTCCTACTCCCTTTAGAAATTATTCTACACGTGGGAGTTTTCCCACAGTAAAAAGCTAAAACAATAAAATATGATTTTACGAACCTTGAACAAGGTCTTACGCAATATTTTTATAAAGATCTTTTGATTTTGATCAAGATTCGAATACTAATTTTCATGGAATATGATTTTTTTATTTATTCTGCAAGGCGCATTGAATTGTATAATTACACATCAAGCAACCACTTCCTATGAACTCGGGTGTGAAACTGTTTCATTGTGTCAAACATTGGGTCCTTCTCCCTTGGGAAATTCTTCATCATGTGGGAGTTTTCCCACAATAAAGAACTAAAACAATAAAATATTATTTTATGAACCTTGAAGAAGGTCTTACGTAATCTTTTTATAAAGATCTTTTGATTTTGTTCCAGATTCGAATACTAATTTTCATGGAGTTTGATTTTTTTATTTATTTTGCAAGGCGCATTGAATTGTATAATTACATATCAAACAGCCACTTGCTATGAACTCGGGTGAGTAACTGTTTCATTGTGTCAAACATTGGGTCCTTCTCCCTTGGAAAATTCTTCGACACGTGGGATTTTCCCACAATAAAAAGCTAAAACAGTAAAATATGATTTTATGAACCTTGAACAAGGTCGTACGTAATCTTTTTATAAAGATCTTTTGATTTTGTTCCAGAATCGAATACTAATTTTCATAGAATCGGATTTTTTTATATATTCTTCAAGGCGCATTGAATTGTATAATTATACATCAAACAACCACTTGCTATGAACTCGTGTGTGAAACTGTTTGCTTGTGTCAAACATTGGGTCCTACTCCCAATCGATATTATTCTACACGTGGTAGTTTTCCCATAGTAAAAACTAAAACAATAAAATATGAGTTTATGAACCTTGAACAAGGTCTTACGTAATATTTTTATAAAGATCTTTTGATTTTGTTCCAGATTCGAATACTAATTTTCATGGAATCTGATTTTTTTATTTATTTTGCAAGGCGCACTGAATTGTATAATTACACATCAAACAACCACTTCCTATGAACTCGGGTGTGACACTGTTTCCTTGTGTCAAACATTGGGTCCTACTCCCTTTAGAAATTATTCTACACGTGGGAGTTTTCCCACAGTAAAAAGCTAAAACAATAAAATATGATTTTACGAACCTTGAACAAGGTCTTACGCAATATTTTTATAAAGATCTTTTGATTTTGATCAAGATTCGAATACTAATTTTCATGGAATATGATTTTTTTATTTATTCTGCAAGGCGCATTGAATTGTATAATTACACATCAAGCAACCACTTCCTATGAACTCGGGTGTGAAACTGTTTCATTCTCTCAAACATTGGGTCCTTCTCCCTTGGGAAATTCTTCATCATGTGGGAGTTTTCCCTCAATAAAGAGCTAAAACAATAAAATATTATTTTATGAACCTTGAAGAAGGTCTTACGTAATCTTTTTATAAAGATCTTTTAATTTTGTTCCAGATTCGTATACTAATTTTCATGGAATTTGATTTTTTTATTTATTTTGCAAGGCGCATTGAATTGTATAATTACACATCAAACAACCACTTGCTATGAACTCGGGTGAGAAACTGTTTCATTGTGTCAAACATTGGGTCCTTCTCCCTTGGAAAATTCTTCGACACGTGGGATTTTCCCACAATAAAAATCTAAAACAGTAAAATATGATTTTATGAACCTTGAACAAGGTCGTACGTAATCTTTTTATAATGATCTTTTGATTTTGTTCCAGAATCGAATACAAATTTTCATAGAATCCGATTTTTTTATTTATTCTGCAAGGCGCACTGACTTGTATAATTACACATCAAACAACCACTTCCTATGAACTCGGGTGTGAAACTGTTTCCTTGTGTCAAACATTGGGTCCTACTCCCTTTAGAAATTATTCTACACGTGGGAGTTTTCCCACAGTAAAATGCTAAAATAATAAATTATGATTTTACGAACCTTGAACAAGGTCTTACGCAATCTTTTTATAAAGATTTTTTGATTTTGATCAAGATTCGAATACTAATTTTCATGGAATATGATTTTTTTAATTTATTCTGCAAGGAGCATTGAATTGTATAATTACACATCAAGCAACCACTTCCTATGAACTCGGGTGTGAAACTGTGTCATTGTGTCAAACATTGGGTCCTTCTCCCTTGGGAAATTCTTCATCATGTGGGAGTTTTCCCACAATAAAAAGCTAAAACAATAAAATATGATTTTATGAACTTTGAAGAAGGTCTTACGTAATCTTTTTATAAAGATCTTTTGATTTTGTTCCAGAATCTAATACAAATTTTAATGGAATCCGATTTTTTTATATATTCTGCATGGTGCATTGAATTGTATAATTACACATCCAACAACCACTTGCTATGAACTCGGGTGTGAAACTGTTTCATTCTCTCAAACATTTGGTCCTTCTCCCTTGGGAAATTCTTCGACACGTGGGAGTTTTCCCACAGTTAAAAGCTAAAACATAAAATATGAGTTTATGAACTTTGAACACGGTCTTACGTAATCTTTTTATAAAGATCTTTTGATTTTGTTCCAGATTCGAATAGTAATTTTATGGAATCCGATTTTTTTATTTTTTCTCAAGGCGCACTGAATTGTAGAATTACACATCAAACAACTACTTGCTATGAACTCGTGTGTGAAACTGTTTCATTGTGTCAAACATTGGGTCCTTCTCCCTTGGAAAATTCTTCGAGACGTGGGATTTTCCCACAATAAAAAGCTAAAACAGTAAAATATGATTTTATGAACCTTGAACAAGGTCCTACGTAATCTTTTTATAAAGATCTTTTATTTTTTTTGCAGATTCGAATACAAATTTTCATGGAATCTGATTTTTTAAATTTATTTTGCAAGGCGCACTGAATTGTATAATTATACATCAAACAACCACTTGCTATGAACTCGTGTGTGAAACTGTTTGCTTGTGTCAAACATTGGGTCCTACTCCCAATAGATATTATTCTACACGTGGTAGTTTTCCCATAGTAAAAACTAAAACAATAAAATATGAGTTTATGAACCTTGAACAAGGTCTTACGTAATCTTTTTATAAAGATCTTTTGATTTTATTGCAGATTCGAATACAAATTTTCATGGAATCTGATTTTTTAAATTTATTTTGCAAGGCGCACTGTATTGTATAATTACACATCAAACAACCACTTCCTATGAACTCGGGTGTGACACTGTTTCCTTGTGTCAAACATTGGGTCCTACTCCCTTTAGAAATTATTCTACACGTGGGAGTTTTCCCACAGTAAAAAGCTAAAACAATAAAATATGATTTTACGAACCTTGAACAAGGTCTTACGCAATATTTTTATAAAGATCTTTTGATTTTGATCAAGATTCGAATACTAATTTTCATGGAATATGATTTTTTTATTTATTCTGCAAGGCGCATTGAATTGTATAATTACACATCAAGCAACCACTTCCTATGAACTCGGGTGTGAAACTGTTTCATTGTGTCAAACATTGGGTCCTTCTCCCTTGGGAAATTCTTCATCATGTGGGAGTTTTCCCACAATAAAGAACTAAAACAATAAAATATTATTTTATGAACCTTGAAGAAGGTCTTACGTAATCTTTTTATAAAGATCTTTTGATTTGGTTCCAGATTCGAATACTAATTTTCATGGAGTTTGATTTTTTTATTTATTTTGCAAGGCGCATTGAATTGTATAATTACACATCAAACAACCACTTGCTATGAACTCGGGTGAGAAACTGTTTCATTGTGTCAAACATTGGGTCCTTCTCCCTTGGAAAATTCTTCGACACGTGGGATTTTCCCACACTAAAAATCTAAAACAGTAAAATATGATTTTATGAACCTTGAACAAGGTCGTACGTAATCTTTTTATAAAGATCTTTTGATTTTGTTCCAGAATCGAATACTAATTTTCATAGAATCGGATTTTTTTATATATTCTTCAAGGCGCATTGAATTGTATAATTATACATCAAACAACCACTTGCTATGAACTCGTGTGTGAAACTGTTTGCTTGTGTCAAACATTGGGTCCTACTCCCAATCGATATTATTCTACACGTGGTAGTTTTCCCATAGTAAAAACTGAAACAATAAAATATGAGTTTATGAACCTTGAATAAGGTCTTACGTAATATTTTTATAAAGATCTTTTGATTTTGTTCCAGATTCGAATACTAATTTTCATGGAATCTGATTTTTTTATTTATTTTGCAAGGCGCACTGAATTGTATAATTACACATCAAACAACCACTTCCTATGAACTCGGGTGTGACACTGTTTCCTTGTGTCAAACATTGGGTCCTACTCCCTTTAGAAATTATTCTACACGTGGGAGTTTTCCCACAGTAAAAAGCTAAAATAATAAATTATGATTTTACGAACCTTGAACAAGGTCTTACGCAATCTTTTTATAAAGATTTTTTGATTTTGATCAAGATTCGAATACTAATTTTCATGGAATATGATTTTTTTAATTTATTCTGCAAGGAGCATTGAATTGTATAATTACACATCAAGCAACCACTTCCTATGAACTCGGGTGTGAAACTGTGTCATTGTGTCAAACATTGGGTCCTTCTCCCTTGGGAAATTCTTCATCATGTGGGAGTTTTCCCATAGTAAAAAGCTAAAACAATAAAATATGAGTTTATGAACCTTGAACAAGGTCTTACGTAATCTTTTTATAAAGATCTTTTGATTTTGTTCCAGATTCGAATACAAATTTTTATGGAATCTGATTTTTATTTTTATTCTGCAAGGCGCACTGAATTGTAGAATAACAAATCAAACAACCACTTGCTATGAACTCGGGTGAGAAACTGTTTCATTGTGTAAAACATTGGGTCCTTCTCCCTTGGAAAATTCTTCGACACGTGGGATTTTCCCACAATAAAAAGCTAAAACAGTAAAATATGATTTTATGAACCTTGAACAAGGTCGTACGTAATCTTTTTATAAAGATCTTTTGATTTTGTTCCAGAATCGAATACAAATTTTCATAGAATCCGATTTTTTTATTTATTCTGCAAGGCGCACTGAATTGTATAATTACACATCAAACAACCACTTACTATGAACTCGGGTGAGAAACTGTTTCATTGTGTCAAACATTGGGTCCTTCTCCCTTGGAAAATTCTTCGACACGTGGGATTTTCCCACAATAAAAAGCTAAAACAGTAAAATATGATTTTATGAACCTTGAACAAGGTCCTACGTAATCTTTTTATAAAGATCTTTTGATTTTATTGCAGATTCGAATACAAATTTTCATGGAATCTGATTTTTTAAATTTATTTTGCAAGGCGCACTGAATTGTATAATTACATATCAAACAACCACTTGCTATGAACTCGGGTGTGAAACTGTTTCATTGTGTCAAACATTGGATCCTTCTCCCTTGGGAAAATTCTTCGACACGTGGGAGTTTTCCCATAATAAAAAGCTAAAACAATAAAATATGAGTTTATGAACCTTGAACAAGGTCTTACGTAATCTTTTTATAAAGATCTTTTGATTTTGTTCCAGAATCGAATACAAATTTTCATAGAATCCGATTTTTTTATTTATTCTGCAAGGCGCACTGAATTGTATAATTACACATCAAACAACCACTTGCTATGAACTCGGGTGAGAAACTATTTCATTGTGTCAAACATTGGGTCCTTCTCCCTTGGAAAATTCTTCGACACGTGGGATTTTCCCACAATAAAAAGCTAAAACAGTAAAATATGATTTTATGAACCTTGAACAAGGTCCTACGTAATCTTTTTAAAAAAATCTTTTGATTTTATTGCAGATTCGATTACAAATTTTCATGGAATCCGATTTTTATTTTTATTCTTCAAGGCGCACTGAATTGTATAATTACACATCCAACAACCACTTGCTATGAACTCGGGTGTGAAACTGTTTCATTCTCTCAAACATTTGGTCCTTCTCCCTTGGGAAATTCTTCGACACGTGGGAGTTTTCCCACAGTTAAAAGCTAAAACATAAAATATGAGTTTATGAACTTTGAACACGGTCTTACGTAATCTTTTTATAAAGATCTTTTGATTTTGTTCCAGATTCGAATAGTAATTTTATGGAATCCGATTTTTTATTTTTTCTGCAAGGCGCATTGAGTTGTATAATTACACATCAAACAACCACTTCCTATGAACTCGGGTGTGAAACTTTTTCATTGTGTCAAACATTGGGTCCTTCTCTCTTGGGAAATTCTTCATCATGTGGGAGTTTTCCCACAGTAAAAAGTAAAAACAATAATATATGAGTTTATGAACCTTGAACAAGGTCTTACGTAATCTTTTTATAAAGATCTTTTGATTTTGTTCCAGATTCGAAAACTAATTTTCATGGAATCCGATTTTTTAATTTTTTCTCAAGGCGCACTGAATTGTAGAATTACACATCAAACAACTACTTGCTATGAACTCGTGTGTGAAACTGTTTCATTGTGTCAAACATTGGGTCCTTCTCCCTTGGAAAATTCTTCGAGACGTGGGATTTTCCCACAATAAAAAGCTAAAACAGTAAAATATGATTTTATGAACCTTGAACAAGGTCCTACGTAATCTTTTTATAAAGATCTTTTATTTTTTTTGCAGATTCGAATACAAATTTTCATGGAATCTGATTTTTTAAATTTATTTTGCAAGGCGCACTGAATTGTATAATTATACATCAAACAACAACTTGCTATGAACTCGTGTGTGAAACTGTTTGCTTGTGTCAAACATTGGGTCCTACTCCCAATAGATATTATTCTACACGTGGTAGTTTTCCCATAGTAAAAACTAAAACAATAAAATATGAGTTTATGAACCTTGAACAAGGTCTTACGTAATCTTTTTATAAAGATCTTTTGATTTTATTGCAGATTCGAATACAAATTTTCATGGAATCTGATTTTTTAAATTTATTTTGCAAGGCGCACTGAATTGTATAATTACACATCAAACAACCACTTGCTATGAACTCGGGTGAGAAACTGTTTCATTGTGTCAAACATTGGGTCCTTCTCCCTTGGAAAATTCTTCGACACGTGGGATTTTCCCACAATAAAAATCTAAAACAGTAAAATATGATTTTATGAACCTTGAACAAGCTCGTACGTAATCTTTTTATAAAGATCTTTTGATTTTGTTCCAGAATCGAATACAAATTTTCATAGAATCCGATTTTTTTATTTATTCTGCAAGGCGCACTGACTTGTATAATTACACATCAAACAACCACTTCCTATGAACTCGGGTGTGAAACTGTTTCCTTGTGTCAAACATTGGGTCCTACTCCCTTTAGAAATTATTCTACACGTGGGAGTTTTCCCACAGTAAAATGCTAAAATAATAAATTATGATTTTACGAACCTTGAACAAGGTCTTACGCAATCTTTTTATAAAGATTTTTTGATTTTGATCAAGATTCGAATACTAATTTTCATGGAATATGATTTTTTTAATTTATTCTGCAAGGAGCATTGAATTGTATAATTACACATCAAGCAACCACTTCCTATGAACTCGGGTGTGAAACTGTGTCATTGTGTCAAACATTGGGTCCTTCTCCCTTGGGAAATTCTTCATCATGTGGGAGTTTTCCCACAATAAAAAGCTAAAACAATAAAATATGATTTTATGAACTTTGAAGAAGGTCTTACGTAATCTTTTTATAAAGATCTTTTGATTTTGTTCCAGAATCTAATACAAATTTTAATGGAATCCGATTTTTTTATATATTCTGCATGGTGCATTGAATTGTATAATTACACATCCAACAACCACTTGCTATGAACTCGGGTGTGAAACTGTTTCATTCTCTCAAACATTTGGTCCTTCTCCCTTGGGAAATTCTTCGACACGTGGGAGTTTTCCCACAGTTAAAAGCTAAAACATAAAATATGAGTTTATGAACTTTGAACACGGTCTTACGTAATCTTTTTATAAAGATCTTTTGATTTTGTTCCAGATTCGAATAGTAATTTTATGGAATCCGATTTTTTTATTTTTTCTCAAGGCGCACTGAATTGTAGAATTACACATCAAACAACTACTTGCTATGAACTCATGTGTGAAACTGTTTCATTGTGTCAAACATTGGGTCCTTCTCCCTTGGAAAATTCTTCGAGACGTGGGATTTTCCCACAATAAAAAGCTAAAACAGTAAAATATGATTTTATGAACCTTGAACAAGGTCCTACGTCATCTTTTTATAAAGATCTTTTATTTTTTTTGCAGATTCGAATACAAATTTTCATGGAATCTGATTTTTTAAATTTATTTTGCAAGGCGCACTGAATTGTATAATTATACATCAAACAACCACTTGCTATGAACTCGTGTGTGAAACTGTTTGCTTGTGTCAAACATTGGGTCCTACTCCCAATAGATATTATTCTACACGTGGTAGTTTTCCCATAGTAAAAACTAAAACAATAAAATATGAGTTTATGAACCTTGAACAAGGTCTTACGTAATCTTTTTATAAAGATCTTTTGATTTTATTGCAGATTCGAATACAAATTTTCATGGAATCTGATTTTTTAAATTTATTTTGCAAGGCGCACTGTATTGTATAATTACACATCAAACAACCACTTCCTATGAACTCGGGTGTGACACTGTTTCCTTGTGTCAAACATTGGGTCCTACTCCCTTTAGAAATTATTCTACACGTGGGAGTTTTCCCACAGTAAAAAGCTAAAACAATAAAATATGATTTTACGAACCTTGAACAAGGTCTTACGCAATATTTTTATAAAGATCTTTTGATTTTGATCAAGATTCGAATACTAATTTTCATGGAATATGATTTTTTTATTTATTCTGCAAGGCGCATTGAATTGTATAATTACACATCAAGCAACCACTTCCTATGAACTCGGGTGTGAAACTGTTTCATTGTGTCAAACATTGGGTCCTTCTCCCTTGGGAAATTCTTCATCATGTGGGAGTTTTCCCACAATAAAGAACTAAAACAATAAAATATTATTTTATGAACCTTGAAGAAGGTCTTACGTAATCTTTTTATAAAGATCTTTTGATTTTGTTCCAGATTCGAATACTAATTTTCATGGAGTTTGATTTTTTTATTTATTTTGCAAGGCGCATTGAATTGTATAATTACACATCAAACAACCACTTGCTATGAACTCGGGTGAGAAACTGTTTCATTGTGTCAAACATTGGGTCCTTCTCCCTTGGAAAATTCTTCGACACGTGGGATTTTCCCACACTAAAAATCTAAAACAGTAAAATATGATTTTATGAACCTTGAACAAGGTCGTACGTAATCTTTTTATAAAGATCTTTTGATTTTGTTCCAGAATCGAATACTAATTTTCATAGAATCGGATTTTTTTATATATTCTTCAAGGCGCATTGAATTGTATAATTATACATCAAACAACCACTTGCTATGAACTCGTGTGTGAAACTGTTTGCTTGTGTCAAACATTGGGTCCTACTCCCAATCGATATTATTCTACACGTGGTAGTTTTCCCATAGTAAAAACTAAAACAATAAAATATGAGTTTATGAACCTTGAACAAGGTCTTACGTAATCTTTTTATAAAGATCTTTTGATTTTATTGCAGATTCGAATACAAATTTTCATGGAATCTGATTTTTTAAATTTATTTTGCAAGGCGCACTGAATTGTATAATTACACATCAAACAACCACTTCCTATGAACTCGGGTGTGACACTGTTTCCTTGTGTCAAACATTGGGTCCTACTCCCTTTAGAAATTATTCTACACGTGGGAGTTTTCCCACAGTAAAAAGCTAAAACAATAAAATATGATTTTACGAACCTTGAACAAAGTCTTACGCAATATTTTTATAAAGATCTTTTGATTTTGATCAAGATTCGAATACTAATTTTCATGGAATATGATTTTTTTATTTATTCTGCAAGGCGCATTGAATTGTATAATTACACATCAAGCAACCACTTCCTATGAACTCGGGTGTGAAACTGTTTCATTGTGTCAAACATTGGGTCCTTCTCCCTTGGGAAATTCTTCATCATGTGGGAGTTTTCCCACAATAAAGAACTAAAACAATAAAATATTATTTTATGAACCTTGAAGAAGGTCTTACGTAATCTTTTTATAAAGATCTTTTGATTTTGTTCCAGATTCGAATACTAATTTTCATGGAGTTTGATTTTTTTATTTATTTTGCAAGGCGCATTGAATTGTATAATTACACATCAAACAACCACTTGCTATGAACTCGGGTGAGAAACTGTTTCATTGTGTCAAACATTGGGTCCTTCTCCCTTGGAAAATTCTTCGACACGTGGGATTTTCCCACACTAAAAATCTAAAACAGTAAAATATGATTTTATGAACCTTGAACAAGGTCGTACGTAATCTTTTTATAAAGATCTTTTGATTTTGTTCCAGAATCAATTACTAATTTTCATGGAATCCGATTTTTATTTTTATTCTTCAAGGCGCACTGAATTGTATAATTACACATCCAACAACCACTTGCTATGAACTCGGGTGTGAAACTGTTTCATTCTCTCAAACATTTGGTCCTTCTCCCTTGGGAAATTCTTCGACACGTGGGAGTTTTCCCACAGTTAAAAGCTAAAACATAAAATATGAGTTTATGAACTTTGAACACGGTCTTACGTAATCTTTTTATAAAGATCTTTTGATTTTGTTCCAGATTCGAATAGTAATTTTATGGAATCCGATTTTTTTATTTTTTCTGCAAGGCGGATTGAGTTGTATAATTACACATCAAACAACCACTTCCTATGAACTCGGGTGTGAAACTTTTTCATTGTGTCAAACATTGGGTCCTTCTCTCTTGGGAAATTCTTCATCATGTGGGAGTTTTCCCACAGTAAAAAGTAAAAACAATAATATATGAGTTTATGAACCTTGAACAAGGTCTTACGTAATCTTTTTATAAAGATCTTTTGATTTTGTTCCAGATTCGAAAACTAATTTTCATGGAATCCGATTTTTTAATTTTTTCTCAAGGCGCACTGAATTGTAGAATTACACATCAAACAACTACTTGCTATGAACTCGTGTGTGAAACTGTTTCATTGTGTCAAACATTGGGTCCTTCTCCCTTGGAAAATTCTTCGAGACGTGGGATTTTCCCACAATAAAAAGCTAAAACAGTAAAATATGATTTTATGAACCTTGAACAAGGTCCTACGTAATCTTTTTATAAAGATCTTTTATTTTTTTTGCAGATTCGAATACAAATTTTCATGGAATCTGATTTTTTAAATTTATTTTGCAAGGCGCACTGAATTGTATAATTATACATCAAACAACCACTTGCTATGAACTCGTGTGTGAAACTGTTTGCTTGTGTCAAACATTGGGTCCTACTCCCAATAGATATTATTCTACACGTGGTAGTTTTCCCACAATAAAAAGCTAAAACAGTAAAATATGATTTTATGAACCTTGAACAAGGTCCTACGTAATCTTTTTATAAAGATCTTTTATTTTTTTTGCAGATTCGAATACAAATTTTCATGGAATCTGATTTTTTAAATTTATTTTGCAAGGCGCACTGAATTGTATAATTATACATCAAACAACCACTTGCTATGAACTCGTGTGTGAAACTGTTTGCTTGTGTCAAACATTGGGTCCTACTTCCAATAGATATTATTCTACACGTGGTAGTTTTCCCATAGTAAAAACTAAAACAATAAAATATGAGTTTATGAACCTTGAACAAGGTCTTACGTAATCTTTTTATAAAGATCTTTTGATTTTATTGCAGATTCGAATACAAATTTTCATGGAATCTGATTTTTTAAATTTATTTTGCAAGGCGCACTGAATTGTATAATTACACATCAAACAACCACTTCCTATGAACTCGGGTGTGACACTGTTTCCTTGTGTCAAACATTGGGTCCTACTCCCTTTAGAAATTATTCTACACGTGGGAGTTTTCCCACAGTAAAAAGCTAAAACAATAAAATATGATTTTACGAACCTTGAACAAGGTCCTACGCAATATTTTTATAAAGATCTTTTGATTTTGATCAAGATTCGAATACTAATTTTCATGGAATATGATTTTTTTATTTATTCTGCAAGGCGCATTGAATTGTATAATTACACATCAAGCAACCACTTCCTATGAACTCGGGTGTGAAACTGTTTCATTGTGTCAAACATTGGGTCCTTCTCCCTTGGGAAATTCTTCATCATGTGGGAGTTTTCCCACAATAAAGAACTAAAACAATAAAATATTATTTTATGAACCTTGAAGAAGGTCTTACGTAATCTTTTTATAAAGATCTTTTGATTTTGTTCCAGATTCGAATACTAATTTTCATGGAGTTTGATTTTTTTATTTATTTTGCAAGGCGCATTGAATTGTATAATTACACATCAAACAACCACTTGCTATGAACTCGGGTGAGAAACTGTTTCATTGTGTCAAACATTGGGTCCTTCTCCCTTGGAAAATTCTTCGACACGTGGGATTTTCCCACACTAAAAATCTAAAACAGTAAAATATGATTTTATGAACCTTGAACAAGGTCGTACGTAATCTTTTTATAAAGATCTTTTGATTTTGTTCCAGAATCGAATACTAATTTTCATAGAATCGGATTTTTTTATATATTCTTCAAGGCGCATTGAATTGTATAATTATACATCAAACAACCACTTGCTATGAACTCGTGTGTGAAACTGTTTGCTTGTGTCAAACATTGGGTCCTACTCCCAATCGATATTATTCTACACGTGGTAGTTTTCCCATAGTAAAAACTAAAACAATAAAATATGAGTTTATGAACCTTGAACAAGGTCTTACGTAATATTTTTATAAAGATCTTTTGATTTTGTTCCAGATTCGAATACTAATTTTCATGGAATCTGATTTTTTTATTTATTTTGCAAGGCGCACTGAATTGTATAATTACACATCAAACAACCACTTCCTATGAACTCGGGTGTGACACTGTTTCCTTGTGTCAAACATTGGGTCCTACTCCCTTTAGAAATTATTCTACACGTGGGAGTTTTCCCACAGTAAAAAGCTAAAATAATAAATTATGATTTTACGAACCTTGAACAAGGTCTTACGCAATCTTTTTATAAAGATTTTTTGATTTTGATCAAGATTCGAATACTAATTTTCATGGAATATGATTTTTTTAATTTATTCTGCAAGGAGCATTGAATTGTATAATTACACATCAAGCAACCACTTCCTATGAACTCGGGTGTGAAACTGTGTCATTGTGTCAAACATTGGGTCCTTCTCCCTTGGGAAATTCTTCATCATGTGGGAGTTTTCCCATAGTAAAAAGCTAAAACAATAAAATATGAGTTTATGAACCTTGAACAAGGTCTTACGTAATCTTTTTATAAAGATCTTTTGATTTTGTTCCAGATTCGAATACAAATTTTTATGGAATCTGATTTTTATTTTTATTCTGCAAGGCGCACTGAATTGTAGAATAACAAATCAAACAACCACTTGCTATGAACTCGGGTGAGAAACTGTTTCATTGTGTAAAACATTGGGTCCTTCTCCCTTGGAAAATTCTTCGACACGTGGGATTTTCCCACAATAAAAAGCTAAAACAGTAAAATATGATTTTATGAACCTTGAACAAGGTCGTACGTAATCTTTTTATAAAGATCTTTTGATTTTGTTCCAGAATCGAATACAAATTTTCATAGAATCCGATTTTTTTATTTATTCTGCAAGGCGCACTGAATTGTATAATTACACATCAAACAACCACTTACTATGAACTCGGGTGAGAAACTGTTTCATTGTGTCAAACATTGGGTCCTTCTCCCTTGGAAAATTCTTCGACACGTGGGATTTTCCCACAATAAAAAGCTAAAACAGTAAAATATGATTTTATGAACCTTGAACAAGGTCCTACGTAATCTTTTTATAAAGATCTTTTGATTTTATTGCAGATTCGAATACAAATTTTCATGGAATCTGATTTTTTAAATTTATTTTGCAAGGCGCACTGAATTGTATAATTACATATCAAACAACCACTTGCTATGAACTCGGGTGTGAAACTGTTTCATTGTGTCAAACATTGGATCCTTCTCCCTTGGGAAAATTCTTCG
Organism: Tanypteryx hageni; assembly: GCA_028673005.1. NCBI lineage: Eukaryota > Metazoa > Arthropoda > Insecta > Odonata > Petaluridae > Tanypteryx > Tanypteryx hageni. The sequence continues at coordinate 89,004,777 of CM054120.1, forward strand.
ACACGTGGGAGTTTTCCCATAATAAAAAGCTAAAACAATAAAATATGATTTTATGAACCTTAAACAAGGTCTTACGTAATCTTTTTATAAAGATCTTTTGATTTTGTTCCAGAATCGAATACTAATTTTCATAAAATCGGATTTTTTTTATATATTCTGCAAGGCGCATTGATATGTATAATTACACATCAAACAACCACTTGCTATGAACACGTGTGTGAAACTGTTTGCTTGTGTCAAAGATTGGGTCCTACTCCCTTTAGATATTATTCTACACGTAGTAGTTTTCCCATAGTAAAAAGCTAAAACAATAAAATATGAGTTTATGAACCTTGAACAAGGTCTCACGTAATCTTTTTATAAAGATCTTTTGATTTTGTTCAAGATTCGAATACTAATTTTCATGGAATCTGATTTTTTTATTTATTTTGCAAGGCGCACTGAATTGTAGAATTACACATCAAACAACCACTTGCTATGAACTCGGGTGAGAAACTGTTTCATTGTGTAAAACATTGGGTCCTTCTCCCTTTGAAAATTCTTCGACACGTGGGATTTTCCCACAATAAAAAGCTAAAACAGTAAAATATGATTTTATGAACCTTGAACAAGTTCGTACGTAATCTTTTTATAAAGATCTTTTGATTTTGTTCCAGAATCGAATACAAATTTTCATAGAATCCGATTTATTTATTTATTCTGCAAGGCGCACTGAATTGTATAATTACACATCAAACAACCACTTGCTATGAACTCGGGTGAGAAACTGTTTCATTGTGTCAAACATTGTGTCCTTCTCCCTTGGAAAATTCTTCGACACGTGGGATTTTCCCACAATAAAAAGCTAAAACAATAAAATATGATTTTATGAACCTTGAACAAGGTCCTACGTAATCTTTTTATAAAGATCTTTTGATTTTATTGCAGATTCAAATACAAATTTTCATAGAATCTGATTTTTTAAATTTATTTTGCAAGGCGTACCGAATTGTATAATTACATATCAAACAACCACTTGCCATGAACTCGGGTGTGAAACTGTTTCATTGTGTCAAACATTGGATCCTTCTCCCTTGGGAAATTCTTCGACACGTGGGAGTTTTCCCACAATAAAAAGCTAAAACAATAAATTATAATTTTATGAACCTTGAACAAGGTGTTACGTAATCTTTTTATAAAGATCTTTTGATTTTGTTCCAGACTCGAATACTAATTTTCATAAAATCGGATTTTTTTTATATATTCTGCAAGGCGCATTGATATGTATAATTACACATCAAACAACCACTTGCTATGAACTCGTGTGTGAAACTGTTTGCTTGTGTCAAACATTGGGTCCTACTCCCTTTAGATATTATTCTACACGTAGTAGTTTTCCCATAGTAAAAAGCTAAAACAATAAAATATTATTTTATGAACCTTGAACAAGGTCTTACGTAATCTTTTTATAAAGATCTTTTGATTTTTTTCCAGATTCGAATACTAATTTTCATGGAATCTGATTTTTTAATTTATTTTGCAAGGCGCACTGAATTGTAGAATTACACATCAAACAACCACTTGCTATGAACTTGTGTGTGTAACTGTTTCATTCTGTCAAACAATGGGTCCATCTCCCTTGGGAAATTCTTCGACACGTGGTAGTTTTCCCATAGTAAAAAGCTAAAACAATAAAATATGAGTTTATGAACCTTGAACAAGGTCTTACGTAATCTTTTTATAAAGATCTTTTGATTTTGTTCCAGATTCGAATACAAATTTTTATGGAATCTGATTTTTATTTTTATTCTGCAAGGCGCACTGAATTGTAGAATAACAAATCAAACAACCACTTGCCATGAACTCGGGTGTGAAACTGTTTCATTGTGTCAAACATTGGATCCTTCTCCCTTGGGAAATTCTTCGACACGTGGGAGTTTTCCCACAATAAAAGGCTAAAACAGTAAAATATGATTTTATGAACCTTGAACAAGGTCGTACGTAATCTTTTTATAAAGATCTTTTGATTTTGTTCCAGAATCGAATACAAATTTTCATAGAATCCGATTTTTTTATTTATTCTGCAAGGCGCACTGAATTGTATAATTACACATCAAACAACCACTTACTATGAACTCGGGTGAGAAACTGTTTCATTGTGTCAAACATTGGGTCCTTCTCCCTTGGAAAATTCTTCGACACGTGGGATTTTCCCACAATAAAAAGCTAAAACAGTAAAATATGATTTTATGAACCTTGAACAAGGTCCTACGTAATCTTTTTATAAAGATCTTTTGATTTTATTGCAGATTCGAATACAAATTTTCATGGAATCTGATTTTTTAAATTTATTTTGCAAGGCGCACTGAATTGTATAATTACATATCAAACAACCACTTGCTATGAACTCGGGTGTGAAACTGTTTCATTGTGTCAAACATTGGGTCCTTCTCCCTTGGAAAATTCTACGACACGTGGGATTTTCCCACAATAAAAAGCTAAAATAGTAAAATATGATTTTATGAACCTTGAACAAGGTCCTACGTAATCTTTTTATAAAGATCTTTTGATTTTATTGCAGATTCGATTACAAATTTTCATGGAATCCGATTTTTATTTTTATTCTTCAAGGCGCACTGAATTGTAAAATTACACTTCCAACAACCACTTGCTATGAACTCGGGTGTGAAACTGTTTCATTCTCTCAAACATTTGGTGCTTCTCCCTTGGGAAATTCATCGACACGTGGGAGTTTTCCCACAGTTAAAAGCTAAAACATAAAATATGAGTTTATGAACTTTGAACACGGTCTTACGTAATCTTTTTATAAAGATCTTTTGATTTTGTTCCAGATTCGAATAGTAATTTTATGGAATCCGATTTTTTTATTTTTTCTGCAAGGCGCACTGAATTGTAGAATTACACATCAAACAACCACTTTCTATGAACTCGGGTGAGAAACTGTTTCATTGTGTCAAACATTGGGTCCTTCTTCCTTGGAAAATTCTTCGACACGTGGGATTTTCCCACAATAAAAAGCTAAAACAGTAAAATATGATTTTATGTACATTGAACAAGGTCGTACGTAATCTTTTTATAAAGATCTTTTGATTTTGTTCCAGAATCGAATAAAAATTTTCATAGAATCCGATTTTTTTATTTATTCTGCAAGGCGCACTGAATTGTATAATTACACATCAAACAACCACTTCCTATGAACTCGGGTGTGAAACTGTTTCATTGTGCAAACATTGGGACCATCTCCCTTGGAAAATTCTTCGAAACGTGGGAGTTTTCACACAATAAAAAGCTAAGACAATAAAATATGGGTTTATGAACTTTGAACAAGGTCTTACGTAATCTTTTTATAAAGATCTTTTGATTTTGTTCCAGATTCGAATACTAATTTTCATGGAATCTGATTTTTTATTTATTTTGCACGGCGCACTGAATTGTAGAATTACACATCAAACAACCACTTGCTATGACCTCGGGTGTGAAACAGTTTCATTGTGCAAACATTGGGTCCTTCTCCCTTGGGAAATTCTTCGACACGTGGGAGTTTTCCCACAGTAAACAGGTAAAACAATAAAATATGAGTTTATGAACTTTGAACACGGTCTTACGTAATCTTATTATAAAGATCTTTTGATTTTGTTCAAGATTCAAATAGTAATTTTATGGAATCCGATTTTTTTATATATTCAGCAAGGCGCATTGAATTGTATAATTACACATCAAAAAATTACTTGCTATGAACTCGGGTGTGAAACTGTTTCATTATGCAAATATTGGGTCCTTCTCCCTTGGGAAATTCTTCGACACGCGGGAGTTTTCCCCAATAAAAAGCTAAAACAATAAAATATGAGTTTATGAACCTTGACCAAGGTCTTACGTAATCATTTTATAAAGATCTTTTGATTTTGTTCCAGATTCAAATACTAATTTACATGGAATCCGATTTTTATTTTTATTCTTCAAGGCGCACTGAATTGTATAATTACAAATCCAACAACCACTTGCTATGAACTCGGGTGTGAAACTGTTTCATTCTCTCAAACATTTGGTCCTTCTCCCTTGGGAAATTCTTCGACACGTGAGATTTTCCCACAATAAAGAGCTAAAACAATAAAATATTATTTTATGAACCTTGAAGAAGGTCTTACGTAATCTTTTTATAAAGATCTTTTGATTTTGTTCCAGATTCGAATACTAATGTTCATGGAATTTGATTTTTTTATTTATTTTGCAAGGCGCATTGAATTGTATAATTACACATCAAACAACCACTTGCTATGAACTCGGGTGAGAAACTGTTTCATTGTGTCAAACATTGGGTCCTTCTCCCTTGGAAAATTCTTCGACACGTGGGATTTTCCCACAATAAAAAGCTAAAACAATAAAATATGATTTTATGAACCTTGAACAAGGTCGTACGTAATCTTTTTATAAAGATCTTTTGATTTTGTTCCAGAATCGAATACAAATTTTCATAGAATACGATTTTTTTATTTATTCTGCAAGGCGCACTGAATTGTATAATTACACATCAAACAACCACTTCCTATGAACTCGGGTGTGAAACTGTTTCCTTGTGTCAAACATTGGGTACTACTCCCTTTAGAAATTATTCTACACGTGGGAGTTTTCCCACTGTTAAAAGCTAAAATAATAAAATATGATTTTACGAACCTTGAACAAGGTCTTACGCAATCTTTTTATAAAGATCTTTTGATTTTGATCAAGATTCGAATACTAATTTTCATGGAATATGATTTTTTTTATTTATTCTGCAAGGAGCATTGAATTGTATAATTACACATCAAGCAACCACTTCCTATGAACTCGGGTGTGAAACTGTGTCATTGTGTCAAACATTGGGTCCTTCTCCCTTGGGAAATTCTTCATCATGTGGGAGTTTTCCCACAATAAAAAGCTAAAACAATAAAATATGATTTTATGAACTTTGAAGAAGGTCTTACGTAATCTTTTTATAAAGATCTTTTGATTTTGTTACAGAATCTAATAATAATTTTCATGGAATCCGATTTTTTTATATATTCTGCAAGGTGCATTGAATTGTATAATTACACATCAAACAACCACTTGCTATGAACTTGTGTGTGAAACTGTTTCATTCTGTCAAACAATGGGTCCTTTTCCCTTGGAAAATTCTTCGACACGTGGTAGTTTTCCCATAGTAAAAAGCTAAAACAATAAAATATGAGATTATGAACCTTGAACAAGGTCTTACGTAATCTTTTTATAAAGATCTTTTGATTTTGTTCCAGATTCGAATACAAATTTTTATGGAATCTGATTTTTATTTTTATTCTGCAAGGCGCACTGAATTGTAGAATAACACATCAAACAACCACTTGCTATGAACTCGGGTGAGAAACTGTTTCATTGTGTAAAACATTGGGTCCTTCTCCCTTGGAAAATTCTTCGACACGTGGGATTTTCCCACAATAAAAAGCTAAAACAGTAAAATATGATTTTATGAACCTTGAACAAGGTCGTACGTAATCTTTTTATAAAGATCTTTTGATTTTGTTCCAGAATCGAATACAAATTTTCATAGAATCCGATTTTTTTATTTATTCTGCAAGGCGCACTGAATTGTATAAATACACATCAAACAACCACTTACTATGAACTCGGGTGAGAAACTGTTTTATTGTGTCAAACATTGGGTCCTTTTCCCTTGGAAAATTCTTCGACACGTGGGATTTTCCCACAATATAAAAGCTAAAACAGTAAAATATGATTTTATGAACCTTGAACAAGGTCCTACGTAATCTTTTTATAAAGATCTTTTGATTTTATTGCAGATTCGAATACAAATTTTCATGGAATCTGATTTTTTAAATTTATTTTGCAAGGCGCACTGAATTGTATAATTACATATCAAACAACCACTTGCTATGAACTCGGGTGTGAAACTGTTTCATTGTGTCAAACATTGGATCCTTCTCCCTTGGGAAATTCTTCGACACGTGGGAGTTTTCCCATAATAAAAAGCTAAAACAATAAAATATGATTTTATGAACCTTGAACAAGGTCTTACGTAATCTTTTTCAAAAGATCTTTTGATTTTGTTCCAGAATCGAATACTAATTTTCATAAAATCGGATTTTTTTTATATATTCTGCAAGGCGCATTGATATGTATAATTACACATCAAACAACCACTTGCTATGAACTCGTGTGTGAAACTGTTTGCTTGTGTCAAACATTGGGTCCTACTCCCTTTAGATATTATTCTACACGTAGTAGTTTTCCCATAGTAAAAAGCTAAAACAATAAAATATGAGTTTATGAACCTTGAACAAGGTCTTACTTAATCTTTTTATAAAGATCTTTTGATTTTGTTCCAGATTCGAATACTAATTTTCATGGAATCTGATTTTTTTATTTATTTTGCAAGGCGCACTGAATTGTATAATTACACATCAAACAACCACTTGCTATGAACTCGGGTGAGAAACTGTTTCATTGTGTCAAACATTGGGTCCTTCTCCCTTGGAAAATTCTTCGACACGTGGGATTTTCCCATAATAAAAAGCTAAAACAGTAAAATATGATTTTATGAACCTTGAACAAGGTCGTACGTAATCTTTTTATAAAGATCTTTTGATTTTGTTCCAGATTCGAATACAAATTTTCATAGAATCCGATTTTTTTATTTATTCTGCAAGGCGCACTGAATTGTATAATTACACATCAAACAACCACTTGCTATGAACTCGGGTGAGAAACTGTTTCATTGTGTCAAACATTGTGTCCTTCTCCCTTGGAAAATTCTTCGACACGTGGGATTTTCCCACAATAAAAAGCTAAAACAATAAAATATGATTTTATGAACCTTGAACAAGGTCCTACGTAATCTTTTTATAAAGAACTTTTGATTTTATTGCAGATTCGAATACAAATTTTCATGGAATCTGATTTTTTAAATTTATTTTGCAAGGCGCACTGAATTGTATAATTACATATCAAACAACCACTTGCTATGAACTCGGGGGTGAAACTGTTTCATTGTGTCAAACATTGGATCCTTCTCCCTTGGGAAATTCTTCGACACGTGGGAGTTTTCCCACAATAAAAAGCTAAAACAATAAAATATGATTTTATGAACCTTGAACAAGGTCGTACGTAATCTTTTTATAAAGATCTTTTGATTTTGTTCCAGAATCGAATACAAATTTTCATAGAATCCGATTTTTTTATTTATTCTGCAAGGCGCACTGAATTGTATAATTACACATCAAACAACCACTTACTATGAACTCGGGTGAGAAACTGTTTTATTGTGTCAAACATTGGGTCCTTTTCCCTTGGAAAATTCTTCGACACGTGGGATTTTCCCACAATATAAAAGCTAAAACAGTAAAATATGATTTTATGAACCTTGAACAAGGTCCTACGTAATCTTTTTATAAAGATCTTTTGATTTTATTGCAGATTCGAATACAAATTTTCATGGAATCTGATTTTTTAAATTTATTTTGCAAGGCGCACTGAATTGTATAATTACATATCAAACAACCACTTGCTATGAACTCGGGTGTGAAACTGTTTCATTGTGTCAAACATTGGATCCTTCTCCCTTGGGAAATTCTTCGACACGTGGGAGTTTTCCCATAATAAAAAGCTAAAACAATAAAATATGATTTTATGAACCTTGAACAAGGTCTTACGTAATCTTTTTCTAAAGATCTTTTGATTTTGTTCCAGAATCGAATACTAATTTTCATAAAATCGGATTTTTTTTATATATTCTGCAAGGCGCATTGATATGTATAATTACACATCAAACAACCACTTGCTATGAACTCGTGTGTGAAACTGTTTGCTTGTGTCAAACATTGGGTCCTACTCCCTTTAGATATTATTCTACACGTAGTAGTTTTCCCATAGTAAAAAGCTAAAACAATAAAATATGAGTTTATGAACCTTGAACAAGGTCTTACTTAATCTTTTTATAAAGATCTTTTGATTTTGTTCCAGATTCGAATACTAATTTTCATGGAATCTGATTTTTTTATTTATTTTGCAAGGCGCACTGAATTGTAGAATTACACATCAAACAACCACTTGCTATGAACTCGGGTGAGAAACTGTTTCATTGTGTAAAACATTGGGACCTTCTCCCTTGGAAAATTCTTCGACACGTGGGATTTTCCCATAATAAAAAGCTAAAACAGTAAAATATGATTTTATGAACCTTGAACAAGGTCGTACGTAATCTTTTTATAAAGATCTTTTGATTTTGTTCCAGATTCGAATACAAATTTTCATAGAATCCGATTTTTTTATTTATTCTGCAAGGCGCACTGAATTGTATAATTACACATCAAACAACCACTTGCTATGAACTCGGGTGAGAAACTGTTTCATTGTGTCAAACATTGTGTCCTTCTCCCTTGGAAAATTCTTCAACACGTGGGATTTTCCCACAATAAAAAGCTAAAACAATAAAATATGATTTTATGAACCTTGAACAAGGTCCTACGTAATCTTTTTATAAAGAACTTTTGATTTTATTGCAGATTCGAATACAAATTTTCATGGAATCTGATTTTTTAAATTTATTTTGCAAGGCGCACTGAATTGTATAATTACATATCAAACAACCACTTGCTATGAACTCGGGGGTGAAACTGTTTCATTGTGTCAAACATTGGATCCTTCTCCCTTGGGAAATTCTTCGACACGTGGGAGTTTTCCCACAATAAAAAGCTAAAACAATAAAATATGATTTTATGAACCTTGAACAAGGTCTTACGTAATCTTTTTATAAAGATCTTTTGATTTTGTTCCAGAATCGAATACTAATTTTCATAAAATCGGATTTTTTTATATATTCTGCAAGGCGCATTGATATGTATAATTACACATTAAACAACCACTTGCTATGAACTCGGGTGAGAAACTGTTTCATTGTGTCAAACATTGGGTCCTTCTCCCTTGGAAAATTCTTCGACACGTGGGATTTTCCCACAATAAAAAGCTAAAACAGTAAAATATGATTTTATGAACCTTGAACAAGGTCGTACGTAATCTTTTTATAAAGATCTTTTGATTTTGTTCCAGAATCGAATACTAATTTTCATAGAATCGGATTTTTTTATATATTCTTCAAGGCGCATTGAATTGTATAATTATACATCAAAAAACCACTTGCTATGAACTCGTGTGTGAAACTGTTTGCTTGTGTCAAACATTGGGTCCTACTCCCAATCGATATTATTCTACACGTGGTAGTTTTCCCATAGTAAAAACTAAAACAATAAAATATGAGTTTATGAACCTTGAACAAGGTCTTACGTAATCTTTTTATAAAGATCTTTTGATTTTGTTCCAGATTCGAATACTAATTTTCATGGAATCTGATTTTTTTATTTATTTTGCAAGGCGCACTGAATTGTATAATTACACATCAAACAACCACTTCCTATGAACTCGGGTGTGACACTGTTTCCTTGTGTCAAACATTGGGTCCTACTCCCTTTAGAAATTATTCTACACGTGGGAGTTTTCCCACAGTAAAAAGCTAAAATAATAAAATATGATTTTACGAACCTTGAACAAGGTCTTACGCAATATTTTTATAAAGATCTTTTGATTTTGATCAAGATTCGAATACTAATTTTCATGGAATATGATTTTTTTATTTATTCTGCAAGGCGCATTGAATTGTATAATTAAACATCAAGAAACTACTTCCTATGAACTCGGGTGTGAAACTGTTTCATTTTCTCAAACATTGGGTCCTTCTCCCTTGGGAAATTCTTCATCACGTGGTAGTTTTCCCATAGTAAAAAGCTAAAACAATAAAATATGAGTTTATGAACCTTGAACAAGGTCTTACGTAATCTTTTTATAAAGATCTTTTGATTTTATTGCAGATTCGAATACAAATTTTTATGGAATCTGATTTTTATTTTTATTCTGCAAGGCGCACTGAATCGTAGAATAACACATCAAACAACCACTTGCTATGAACTCGGTTGAGAAACTGTTTCATTGTGTAAAACATTGGGTCCTTCTCCCTTGGAAAATTCTTCGACACGTGGGATTTTCCCACAATAAAAAGCTAAAACAGTAAAATATGATTTTATGAACCTTGAACAAGGTCGTACGTAATCTTTTTATAAAGATCTTTTGATTTTGTTCCAGAATCGAATACAAATTTTCATAGAATCCGATTTTTTTATTTATTCTGCAAGGCGCACTGAATTGTATAATTACACATCAAACAACCACTTACTATGAACTCGGGTGAGAAACTGTTTCATTGTGTCAAACATTGGGTCCTTCTCCCTTGGAAAATTCTTCGACACGTGGGATTTTCCCACAATAAAAAGCTAAAACAGTAAAATATGATTTTATGAACCTTGAACAAGGTCCTACGTAATCTTTTTATAAAGATCTTTTGATTTTATTGCAGATTCGAATACAAATTTTCATGGAATCTGATTTTTTAAATTTATTTTGCAAGGCGCACTGAATTGTATAATTACATATCAAACAACCACTTGCTATGAAATCGGGTGTGAAACTGTTTCATTGTGTCAAACATTGGATCCTTCTCCCTTGGGAAATTCTTCGACACGTGGGAGTTTTCCCATAATAAAAAGCTAAAACAATAAAATATGATTTTATGAACCTTGAACAAGGTCTTACGTAATCTTTTTATAAAGATCTTTTGATTTTGTTCCAGAATCGAATACTAATTTTCATAAAATCGGATTTTTTTTATATATTCTGCAAGGCGCATTGATATGTATAATTACACATCAAACAACCACTTGCTATGAACTAGTGTGTGAAACTGTTTGCTTGTGTCAAACATTGGGTCCTACTCCCTTTAGATATTATTCTACAAGTAGTAGTTTTCCCATAGTAAAAAGCTAAAACAATAAAATATGAGTTTATGAACCTTGAACAAGGTCTTACGTAATCTTTTTATAAAGATCTTTTGATTTTGTTCCAGATTCGAATACTAATTTTCATTGAATCTGATTTTTTTATTTATTTTGCAAGGCGCACTGAATTGTAGAATTACACATCAAACAACCACTTGCTATGAACTCGGGTGAGAAACTGTTTCATTGTGTAAAACATTGGGTCCTTCTCCCTTGGAAAATTCTTCGACACGTGGGATTTTCCCACAATAAAAAGCTAAAACAGTAAAATATGATTTTATGAACCTTGAACAAGGTCGTACGTAATCTTTTTATAAAGATCTTTTGATTTTGTTCCAGAATCGAATACAAATTTTCATAGAATCCGATTTTTTTATTTATTCTGCAAGGCGCACTGAATTGTATAATTACACATCAAACAACCACTTGCTATGAACTCGGGTGAGAAACTGTTTCATTGTGTCAAACATTGGGTCCTTCTCCCTTGGAAAATTCTTCGACACGTGGGATTTTCCCACAATAAAAAGCTAAAACCATAAAATATGATTTTATGAACCTTGAACAAGGTCGTACGTAATCTTTCTATAAAGATCTTTTGATTTTGTTCCAGAATCGAATACAAATTTTCATAGAATCCGATTTTTTTATTTAATCTGCAAGGCGCACTGAATTGTATAATTACACATCAAACAACCACTTCCTATGAACTCGGGTGTGAAACTGTTTCCTTGTGTCAAACATTGGGTCCTACTCCCTTTAGAAATTATTCTACACGTGGGAGTTTTCCCACAGTAAAAAGCTAAAATAATAAATTATGATTTTACGAACCTTGAACAAGGTCTTACGCAATCTTTTTATAAAGATCTTTTGATTTTGATCAAGATTCGAATACTAATTTTCATGGAATATGATTTTTTTAATTTATTCTGCAAGGAGCATTGAATTGTATAATTACACATCAAGCAACCACTTCCTATGAACTCGGGTGTGAAACAGTGTCATTGTGTCAAACATTGGGTCCTTCTCCCTTGGGAAATTCTTCATCATGTGGGAGTTTTCCCACAATAAAAAGCTAAAACAATAAAATATGATTTTATGAACTTTGAAGAAGGTCTTACTTAATCTTTTTATAAAGATCTTTTGATTTTGTTACAGAATCGAATACAAATTTTCATAGAATCCGATTTTTTTCTTTATTCTGCAAGGCGCACTGAATTGTATAATTACACATCAAACAACCACTTACTATGAACTTGTGTGTGATACTGTTTCATTCTGTCAAACAATGGGTCCATTTCCCTTGGGAAATTCTTCGACACGTGGTAGTTTTCCCATAGTAAAAAGCTAAAACAATAAAATATGAGTTTATGAACCTTGAACAAGGTCTTACGTAATCTTTTTATAAAGATCTTTTGATTTTGTTCCAGATTCGAATACAAATTTTAATGGAATCTGATTTTTATTTTTATTCTGCAAGGCGCACTGAATTGTAGAATAACACATCAAACAACCACTTGCTATGAACTCGGGTGAGAAACTGTTTCATTGTGTAAAACATTGGGTCCTTCTCCCTTGGAAAATTCTTCGACACGTGGGATTTTCCCACAATAAAAAGCTAAAACAGTAAAATATGATTTTATGAACCTTGAACAAGGTCGTACGTAATCTTTTTATAAAGATCTTTTGATTTTGTTACAGAATCGAATACAAATTTTCATAGAATCCGATTTTTTTCTTTATTCTGCAAGGCGCACTGAATTGTATAATTACACATCAAACAACCACTTACTATGAACTCGGGTGAGAAACTGTTTCATTGTGTCAAACATTGGGTCCTTCTCCCTTGGAAAATTCTTCGACACGTGGGATTTTCCCACAATAAAAAGCTAAAACAATAAAATATGATTTTATGAACCTTGAACAAGGTCCTACGTAATCTTTTTATAAAGATCTTTTGATTTTATTGCAGATTCGAATACAAATTTTCATGGAATCTGATTTTTTAAATTTATTTTGCAAGGCGCACTGAATTGTATAATTACATATCAAACAACCACTTGCTATGAATTCGGGTGTGAAACTGTTTCATTGTGTCAAACATTGGATCCTTCTCCCTTGGGAAATTCTTCGACACGTGGGAGTTTTCCCATAATAAAAAGCTAAAACAATAAAATATGATTTTATGAACCTTGAACAAGGTCTTACGTAATCTTTTTATAAAGATCTTTTGATTTTGTTCTAGAATCGAATACTAATTTTAATAAAATCGGATTTTTTTTTTATATTCTGCAAGGCGCATTGATATGTATAATTACACATCAAACAACCACTTGCTATGAACTCGTGTGTGAAACTATTTGCTTGTGTCAAACATTGGGTCCTACTCCCTTTAGATATTATACTACACGTAGTAGTTTTCAAAATAGTAAAAAGCTAAAACAATAAAATATGAGTTTATGAACCTTGAACAAGGTCTTACGTAATCTTTTTATAAAGATCTTTTGATTTTGTTCCAGATTCGAATACTAATTTTCATGGAATCTGATTTTTTTATTTATTTTGCATGGCGCACTGAATTGTAGAATTACACATCAAACAACCACTTGCTATGAACTCGGGTGAGAAACTGTTTCATTGTGTAAAACATTGGGTCCTTCTCCCTTGGAAAATTCTTCGACACGTGGGATTTTCCCACAATAAAAAGCTAAAACAGTAAAATATGATTTTATGAACCTTGAACATGGTCGTACGTAATCTTTTTATAAAGATCTTTTGATTTTGTTCCAGAATCGAATACAAATTTTCATAGAATCCGATTTTTTTATTTATTCTGCAAGGCGCACTGAATTGTATAATTACACATCAAACAACCACTTGCTATGAACTCGGGTGAGAAACTGTTTCATTGTGTCAAACATTGTGTCCTTCTCCCTTGGAAAATTCTTCGACACGTGGGATTTTCCCACAATAAAAAGCTAAAACAATAAAATATGATTTTATGAACCTTGAACAAGGTCCTACGTAATCTTTTTATAAAGATCTTTTGATTTTATTGCAGATTCGAATACAAATTTTCATGGAATCTGATTTTTTAAATTTATTTTGCAAGGCGTACTGAATTGTATAATTACATATCAAACAACCACTTGCCATGAACTCGGGTGTGAAACTGTTTCATTGTGTCAAACATTGGATCCTTCTCCCTTGGGAAATTCTTCGACACGTGGGAGTTTTCCCACAGTAAAAAGCTAAAACAATAAATTATGATTTTATGAACCTTGAACAAGGTCTTACGTAATCTTTTTATAAAGATCTTTTGATTTTGTTCCAGACTCGAATACTAATTTTCATAAAATCGGATTTTTTTTATATATTCTGCAAGGCGCATTGATATGTATAATTACACATCAAACAACCACTTGCTATGAACTCGTGTGTGAAACTGTTTGCTTGTGTCAAACATTGGGTCCTACTCCCTTAAGATATTATTCTACACGTAGTAGTTTTCCCATAGTAAAAAGCTAAAACAATAAAATATGAGTTTATGAACCTTGAACAAGGTCTTACGTAATCTTTTTATAAAGATCTTTTGATTTTGTTCCAGATTCGAATACTAATTTTCATGGAATATGATTTTTTTATTTATTCTGCAAGGCGCATTGAATTGTATAATTACACATCAAGCAACCACTTCCTATGAACTCGGGTGTGAAACTGTTTCATTCTCTCAAACATTGGGTCCTTCTCCCTTGGGAAATTCTTCATCATGTGGGAGTTTTCCCTCAATAAAGAGCTAAAACAATAAAATATTATTTTATGAACCTTGAAGAAGGTCTTACGTAATCTTTTTATAAAGATCTTTTGATTTTGTTCCAGATTCGAATACTAATTTTCATGGAATTTGATTTTTTTATTTATTTTGCAAGGCGCATTGAATTGTATAATTACACATCAAACAACCACTTGCTATGAACTCGGGTGAGAAACTGTTTCATTGTGTCAAACATTGGGTCCTTCTCCCTTGGAAAATTCTTCGACACGTGGGATTTTCCCACAATAAAAAGCTAAAACAGTAAAATATGATTTAATGAACCTTGAACAAGGTCGTACGTAATCTTTTTATAAAGATCTTTTGATTTTGTTCCAGAATCGAATACAAATTTTCATAGAATCCGATTTTTTTATTTATTCTGCAAGGCGCACTGAATTGTATAATTACACATCAAACAACCACTTCCTATGAACTCGGGTGTGAAACTGTTTCCTTGTGTCAAACATTGGGTCCTACTCCCTTTAGAAATTATTCTACACGTGGGAGTTTTCCCACAGTAAAAAGCTAAAATAATAAATTATGATTTTACGAACCTTGAACAAGGTCTTACGCAATCTTTTTATAAAGATCTTTTGATTTTGATCAAGATTCGAATACTAATTTTCATGGAATATGATTTTTTTAATTTATTCTGCAAGGAGCATTGAATTGTATAATTACACATCAAGCAACCACTTCCTATGAACTCGGGTGTGAAACTGTGTCATTGTGTCAAACATTGGTTCCTTCTCCCTTGGGAAATTCTTCATCATGTGGGAGTTTTCCCACAAAAAAAAGCTAAAACAATAAAATATGATTTTATGAACTTTGAAGAAGGTCTTACGTAATCTTTTTATAAAGATCTTTTGATTTTGTTCCAGAATCTAATACTAATTTTCATGGAATCCGATTTTTTTATATATTCTGCAAGGTGCATTGAATTGTATAATTACACATCAAACAACCACTTGCTATGAACTTGTGTGTGAAACTGTTTCATTCTGTCAAACAATGGGTCCGTTTCCCTTGGGAAATTCTTCGACACGTGGTAGTTTTCCCATAGTAAAAAGCTAAAACAATAAAATATGAGTTTATGAACCTTGAACAAGGTCTTACGTAATCTTTTTATAAAGATCTTTTGATTTTGTTCCAGATTCGAATACAAATTTTTATGGAATCTGATTTTTATTTTTATTCTGCAAGGCGCACTGAATTGTAGAATAACACATCAAACAACCACTTGCTATGAACTCGGGTGAGAAACTGTTTCATTGTGTAAAACATTGGGTCCTTCTCCCTTGGAAAATTCTTCGACACGTGGGATTTTCCCACAATAAAAAGCTAAAACAGTAAAATATGATTTTATGAACCTTGAACAAGGTCGTACGTAATCTTTTTATAAAGATCTTTTGATTTTGTTCCAGAATCGAATACAAATTTTCATAGAATCCGATTTTTTTATTTATTCTGCAAGGCGCACTGAATTGTATAATTACACATCAAACAACCACTTACTATGAACTCGGGTGAGAAACTGTTTCATTGTGTCAAACATTGGGTCCTTCTCCCTTGGAAAATTCTTCGACACGTGGGATTTTCCCACAATAAAAAGCTAAAACAGTAAAATATGATTTTATGAACATTGAACAAGGTCCTACGTAATCTTTTTATAAAGATCTTTTGATTTTATTGCAGATTCGAATACAAATTTTCATGGAATCTGATTTTTTAAATTTATTTTGCAAGGCGCACTGAATTGTATAATTACATATCAAACAACCACTTGCTATGAACTCGGGTGAGAAACTGTTTCATTGTGTAAAACATTGGGTCCTTCTCCCTTGGGAAATTCTTCGACACGTGGGAGTTTTCCCATAATAAAAAGCTAAAACAATAAAATATGATTTTATGAACCTTGAACAAGGTCTTACGTAATCTTTTTATAAAGATCTTTTGATTTTGTTCCAGAATCGAATACTAATTTTCATAGAATCGGATTTTTTTATATATTCTGCAAGGCGCACTGAATTGTAGAATTACACATTAAACAACCACTTGCTATTAACTCGGGTGAGAAACTGCTCCATTGTGTCAAACATTGGATCCTTCTCCCTTTAGAAATTATTCTACACGTGGGAGTTTTCCCACAGTAAAAAGCTAAAACAATAAAATATGATTTTACGAAACTTGAACAAGGTCTTACGCAATATTTTTATAATGATCTTTTGATTTTGATCAAGATTCGAATACTAATTTTCATGGAATATGATTTTTTTATTTATTCTGCAAGGCGCATTGAATTGTATAATTACACATCAAGCAACCACTTCCTATGATCTCGGGTGTGAAACTGTTTCATTGTGTCAAACATTGGGTCCTTCTCCCTTGGGAAATTCTTCATTATGTGGGAGTTTTCGCACAATAAGGAGCTAAAACAATAAAATAAGATTTTATGAACCTTGAAGAAGGTCTTACGTAATCTTTTTATAAAGATCTTTTGATTTTGTTCCAGATTCGAATACTAATTTTCATGGAATTTGATTTTTTTATTTATTTTGCAAGGCGCACTGAATTGTAGAATTACTCATCATACAACCACTTGCTATGAACTCGGGTGAGAAACTGTTTCATTGTGTCAACATTGGATCCTTCTCCTTTGGGAAATTCTTCGACATGTGGGAGTTTTCCCACAATAAAAAACTAATACAATAAAAAATGATTTTATGAACCTTGAACAAGGTCTTACGCAATCTTTTTATAAAGATCTTTTGATTTTGTTCCAGAATCGAATACTAATTTTCATAGAATCCGATTTTTTTATTTATTCTGCAAGGCGCACTGAATTGTATAATTACACATCAAACAACCACTTCCTATGAACTCGGGTGTGAAACTGTTTCCTTGTGTCAAACATTGGGTCCTACTCCCTTTAGAAATTATTCTACACGTGGGAGTTTTCCCACAATAAAGAGCTAAAACAATAAAATATGATTTTATGAACCTTGAAGAAGGTCTTACATAATCTTTTTATAAAGATCTTTTGATTTTGTTCCAGATTCGAATACTAAATTTCATGGAATCTGATTTTTTTATTTATTTTGCAAGTCGCACTGAATTGTAGAATTACACATCATACAACCACTTGCTATGAACTCGGGTGTGACACTGTTTCATTGTGTCAAACATTGGGTCCTTCTCCCTTGGAAAATTCTTCGACACGTGGGATTTTCCCACAATAAAAAGCTAAAACAGTAAAATATGATTTTATGAACCTTGAACAAGGTCGTACGTAATCTTTTTATAAAGATCTTTTGATTTTGTTCCAGAATCGAATACAAATTTTCATAGAATCCGATTTTTTTATTTATTCTGCAAGGCGCACTGAATTGTATAATTACACATCAAACAACCACTTGCTATGAACTCGGGTGAGAAACTATTTCATTATGTCAAACATTGGGTCCTTCTCCCTTGGAAAATTCTTCGACACGTGGGATTTTCCCACAATAAAAAGCTAAAACAGTAAAATATGATTTTATGAACCTTGAACAAGGTCCTACGTAATCTTTTTATAAAGATCTTTTGATTTATTGCAGATTCGATTACAAATTTTCATGGAATCCGATTTTTATTTTTATTCTTCAAGGCGCACTGAATTGTATAATTACACATCCAACAACCACTTGCTATGAACTCGGGTGTGAAACTGTCTCATTCTCTCAAACATTTGGTCCTTCTCCCTTGGGAAATTCTTCGACTCGTGGGAGTTTTCCCACAGTTAAAAGCTAAAACATAAAATATGAGTTTATGAACTTTGAACACGGTCTTACGTAATCTTTTTATAAAGATCTTTTGATTTTGTTCCAGATTCGAATAGTAATTTTATGGAATCCGATTTTTTAATTTTTTCTGCAAGGCGCACTGAATTGTAGAATTACACATCAAACAACCACTTGCTATGAACTCGGGTGAGAAACTGTTTCATTTTGTCAAACAGTGGGTCCTTCTCCCTTGGAAAATTCTTCGACACGTGGGATTTTCCCACAATAAAAAGCTAAAACAGTAAAATATGATTTTATGAACATTGAACAAGGTCGTACGTAATCTTTTTATAAAGATCTTTTGATTTTGTTCCAGAATCGAATAAAAATTTTCATAGAATCCGATTTTTTTATTTATTCTGCAAGGCGCACTGAATTGTATAATTACATATCAAACAACCACTTGCCATGAACTCGGGTGTGAAACTGTTTCATTGTGTCAAACATTGGATCCTTCTCCCTTGGGAAATTCTTCGACACGTAGGAGTTTTCCCACAATAAAAAGCTAAAACAATAAATTATGATTTTATGAACCTTGAACAAGGTCTTACGTAATCTTTTTATAAAGATCTTTTGATTTTGTTCCAGACTCGAATACTAATTTTCATAAAATCGGATTTTTTTTATATATTCTGCAAGGCGCATTGATATGTATAATTACACATCAAACAACCACTTGCTATGAACTCGTGTGTGAAACTGTTTGCTTGTGTCAAACATTGGGTCCTACTCCCTTAAGATATTATTCTACACGTAGTAGTTTTCCCATAGTAAAAAGCTAAAACAATAAAATATGAGTTTATGAACCTTGAACAAGGTCTTACGTAATCTTTTTATAAAGATCTTTTGATTTTGTTCCAGATTCGAATACTAATTTTCATGGAATATGATTTTTTTATTTATTCTGCAAGGCGCATTGAATTGTATAATTACACATCAAGCAACCACTTCCTATGAACTCGGGTGTGAAACTGTTTCATTCTCTCAAACATTGGGTCCTTCTCCCTTGGGAAATTCTTCATCATGTGGGAGTTTTCCCTCAATAAAGAGCTAAAACAATAAAATATTATTTTATGAACCTTGAAGAAGGTCTTACGTAATTTTTTTATAAAGATCTTTTGATTTTGTTCCAGATTCGAATACTAATTTTCATGGAATTTGATTTTTTTATTTATTTTGCAAGGCGCATTGAATTGTATAATTACACATCAAACAACCACTTGCTATGAACTCGGGTGAGAAACTGTTTCATTGTGTCAAACATTGGGTCCTTCTCCCTTGGAAAATTCTTCGACACGTGGGATTTTCCCACAATAAAAAGCTAAAACAGTAAAATATGATTTTATGAACCTTGAACAAGGTCGTACGTAATCTTTTTATAAAGATCTTTTGATTTTGTTCCAGAATCGAATACAAATTTTCATAGAATCCGATTTTTTTATTTATTCTGCAAGGCGCACTGAATTGTATAATTACACATCAAACAACCACTTCCTATGAACTCGGGTGTGAAACTGTTTCCTTGTGTCAAACATTGGGTCCTACTCCCTTTAGAAATTATTCTACACGTGGGAGTTTTCCCACAGTAAAAAGCTAAAATAATAAATTATGATTTTACGAACCTTGAACAAGGTCTTACGCAATCTTTTTATAAAGATCTTTTGATTTTGATCAAGATTCGAATACTAATTTTCATGGAATATGATTTTTTTAATTTATTCTGCAAGGAGCATTGAATTGTATAATTACACATCAAGCAACCACTTCCTATGAACTCGGGTGTGAAACTGTGTCATTGTGTCAAACATTGGGTCCTTCTCCCTTGGGAAATTCTTCATCATGTGGGAGTTTTCCCACAATAAAAAGCTAAAACAATAAAATATGATTTTATGAACTTTGAAGAAGGTCTTACGTAATCTTTTTATAAAGATCTTTTGATTTTGTTCCAGAATCTAATACTAATTTTCATGGAATCCGATTTTTTTATATATTCTGCAAGGTGCATTGAATTGTATAATTACACATCAAACAACCACTTGCTATGAACTTGTGTGTGAAACTGTTTCATTCTGTCAAACAATGGGTCCATTTCCCTTGGGAAATTCTTCGACACGTGGTAGTTTTCCCATAGTAAAAAGCTAAAACAATAAAATATGAGTTTATGAACCTTGAACAAGGTCTTACGTAATCTTTTTATAAAGATCTTTTGATTTTGTTCCAGATTCGAATACAAATTTTTATGGAATCTGATTTTTATTTTTATTCTGCAAGGCGCACTGAATTGTAGAATAACACATCAAACAACCACTTGCTATGAACTCGGGTGAGAAACTGTTTCATTGTGTAAAACATTGGGTCCTTCTCCCTTGGAAAATTCTTCGACACGTGGGATTTTCCCACAATAAAAAGCTAAAACAGTAAAATATGATTTTATGAACCTTGAACAAGGTCGTACGTAATCTTTTTATAAAGATCTTTTGATTTTGTTCCAGAATCGAATACAAATTTTCATAGAATCCGATTTTTTTATTTATTCTGCAAGGCGCACTGAATTGTATAATTACACATCAAACAACCACTTACTATGAACTCGGGTGAGAAACTGTTTCATTGTGTCAAACATTGGGTCCTTCTCCCTTGGAAAATTCTTCGACACGTGGGATTTTCCCACAATAAAAAGCTAAAACAGTAAAATATGATTTTATGAACATTGAACAAGGTCCTACGTAATCTTTTTATAAAGATCTTTTGATTTTATTGCAGATTCGAATACAAATTTTCATGGAATCTGATTTTTTAAATTTATTTTGCAAGGCGCACTGAATTGTATAATTACATATCAAACAACCACTTGCTATGAACTCGGGTGTGAAACTGTTTCATTGTGTCAAACATTGGATCCTTCTCCCTTGGGAAATTCTTCGACATGTGGGAGTTTTCCCATAATAAAAAGCTAAAACAATAAAATATGATTTTATGAACCTTGAACAAGGTCTTACGTAATCTTTTTATAAAGATCTTTTGATTTTGTTCCAGAATCGAATACTAATTTTCATAGAATCGGATTTTTTTATATATTCTGCAAGGCGCACTGAATTGTAGAATTACACATTAAACAACCACTTGCTATTAACTCGGGTGAGAAACTGCTCCATTGTGTCAAACATTGGATCCTTCTCCCTTTAGAAATTATTCTACACGTGGGAGTTTTCCCACAGTAAAAAGCTAAAACAATAAAATATGATTTTACGAACCTTGAACAAGGTCTTACGCAATATTTTTATAATGATCTTTTGATTTTGATCAAGATTCGAATACTAATTTTCATGGAATATGATTTTTTTATTTATTCTGCAAGGCGCATTGAATTGTATAATTACACATCAAGCAACCACTTCCTATGATCTCGGGTGTGAAACTGTTTCATTGTGTCAAACATTGGGTCCTTCTCCCTTGGGAAATTCTTCATTATGTGGGAGTTTTCGCACAATAAGGAGCTAAAACAATAAAATATGATTTTATGAACCTTGAAGAAGGTCTTACGTAATCTTTTTATAAAGATCTTTTGATTTTGTTCCAGATTCGAATACTAATTTTCATGGAATTTGATTTATTTATTTATTTTGCAAGGCGCACTGAATTGTAGAATTACTCATCATACAACCACTTGCTATGAACTCGGGTGAGAAACTGTTTCATTGTGTCAACATTGGATCCTTCTCCTTTGGGAAATTCTTCGACATGTGGGAGTTTTCCCACAATAAAAAGCTAATACAATAAAAAATGATTTTATGAACCTTGAACAAGGTCTTACGCAATCTTTTTATAAAGATCTTTTGATTTTGTTCCAGAATCGAATACTAATTTTCATAGAATCCGATTTTTTTATTTATTCTGCAAGGCGCACTGAATTGTATAATTACACATCAAACAACCACTTCCTATGAACTCGGGTGTGAAACTGTTTCCTTGTGTCAAACATTGGGTCCTACTCCCTTTAGAAATTATTCTACACGTGGGAGTTTTCCCACAATAAAGAGCTAAAACAATAAATTATGATTTTATGAACCTTGAAAAAGGTCTTACATAATCTTTTTATAAAGATCTTTTGATTTTGTTCCAGATTCGAATACTAAATTTCATGGAATCTGATTTTTTTATTTATTTTGCAAGTCGCACTGAATTGTAGAATTACACATCATACAACCACTTGCTATGAACTCGGGTGTGAAACTGTTTCATTGTGTCAAACATTGGGTCCTTCTCCCTTGGAAAATTCTTCGACACGTGGGATTTTCCCACAATAAAAAGCTAAAACAGTAAAATATGATTTTATGAACCTTGAACAAGGTCGTACGTAATCTTTTTATAAAGATCTTTTGATTTTGTTCCAGAATCGAATACAAATTTTCATAGAATCCGATTTTTTTATTTATTCTGCAAGGCGCACTGAATTGTATAATTACACATCAAACAACCACTTGCTATGAACTCGGGTGAGAAACTATTTCATTATGTCAAACATTGGGTCCTTCTCCCTTGGAAAATTCTTCGACACGTGGGATTTTCCCACAATAAAAAGCTAAAACAGTAAAATATGATTTTATGAACCTTGAACAAGGTCCTACGTAATCTTTTTATAAAGATCTTTTAATTTTATTGCAGATTCGATTACAGATTTTCATGGAATCCGATTTTTATTTTTATTCTTCAAGGCGCACTGAATTGTATAATTACACATCCAACAACCACTTGCTATGAACTCGGGTGTGAAACTGTCTCATTCTCTCAAACATTTGGTCCTTCTCCCTTGGGAAATTCTTCGACTCGTGGGAGTTTTCCCACAGTTAAAAGCTAAAACATAAAATATGAGTTTATGAACTTTGAACACGGTCTTACGTAATCTTTTTATAAAGATCTTTTGATTTTGTTCCAGATTCGAATAGTAATTTTATGGAATCCGATTTTTTTATTTTTTCTGCAAGGCGCATTGAGTTGTATAATTACACATCAAACAACCACTTGCTATGAACTCGGGTGAGAAACAGTTTCATTGTGTCAAACAGTGGGTCCTTCTCCCTTGGAAAATTCTTCGACACGTGGGATTTTCCCACAATAAAAAGCTAAAACAGTAAAATATGATTTTATGAACATTGAACAAGGTCGTACGTAATCTTTTTATAAAGATCTTTTGATTTTGTTCCAGAATCGAATAAAAATTTTCATAGAATCCGATTTTTTTATTTATTCTGCAAGGCGCACTGAATTGTATAATTACACATCAAACAACCACTTCCTATGAACTCGGGTGTGAAACTGTTTCATTGTGCAATCATTGGGACCATCTCCCTTAGAAAATTCTTCGAAACGTGGGAGTTTTCCCACAATAAAAAGCTAAGACAATAAAATATGGGTTTATGTACTTTGAACAAGGTAATCTTTTTATAAAGATCATTTGAGATTGTTCCAGATTCGAATACTAATTTTCATGGAATCTGATTTTTTATTTATTTTGCACGGCGCACTGAAACATTGGGTCCTTCTCCCTTGGGAAATTCTTCGACACGTTGGAGTTTTCCCACAGTAAACAGGTAAAACAATAAAATATGAGTTTATGAACTTTGAACACGGTCTTACGTAATCTTATTATAAAGATTTTTTGATTTTGTTCCAGATTCGAATAGTAATTTTATGGAATCCGATTTTTTTATATATTCAGCAAGGCGCATTGAATTGTATAATTACACATCAAAAAATTACTTGCTATGAACTCGGGTGTGAAACTGTTTCATTATGCAAATATTGGGTCCTTCTCCCTTGGGAAATTCTTCGACACGCGGGAGTTTTCCCCAATAAAAAGCTAAAACAATAAAATATGAGTTTATGAACCTTGAACAAGGTCTTACGTAATCATTTTATAAAGATCTTTTGATTTTGTTCCAGATTCAAATACTAATTTACATGGAATCCGATTTTTATTTTTATTCTTCAAGGCGCACTGAATTGTATAATTACACATCCAACAACCACTTGCTATGAACTCGGGTGTGAAACTGTTTCATTCTCTCAAACATTTGGTCCTTCTCCCTTGGGAAATTCTTCGACACGTGAGATTTTCCCACAATAAATAGCTAAAACAATAAAATATAATTTTATGAAACTTGAACAAGGTCCTACGTAATCTTTTTATAAAGATCTTTTGATTTTGATCAAGATTCGAATACTAATTTTCATGGAAAATGATTTTTTTATTTATTCTGCAAGGCGCATTGAATTGTATAGTTACACATCGAGCAACCACTTCCTATGAACTCGGGTGTGAAACTGTTTCATTGTGTCAAACATTGGGTCCTTCTCCCTTGGGAAATTCTTGATCATGTGGGAGTTTTCCCACAGTAAAAAGCTAAAACAGTAAAATATGATTTTATGAACCTTGAACAAGGTCGTACGTAATCTTTTTATAAAGATCTTTTGATTTTGATCAAGATTCAAATACTAATTTTCATGGAATATGATTTTTTATATATTCTGCAAGGTGCATTGAATTGTATAATTACACATCAAACAACCACTTGCTATGAACTTGTGTGTGAAACTGTTTCATTCTGTCAAACAATGGGTCCTTTTCCCTTGGGAAATTCTTCGACACGTGGTAGTTTTCCCATAGTAAAAAGCTAAAACAATAAAATATGAGATTATGAACCTTGAACAAGGTCTTACGTAATCTTTTTATAAAGATCTTTTGATTTTGTTCCAGATTCGAATACAAATTTTTATGGAATCTGATTTTTATTTTTATTCCTCAAGGCGCACTGAATTGTAGAATAACACATCAAACAACCACTTGCTATGAACTCGGGTGAGAAACTGTTTCATTGTGTAATACATTGGGTCCTTCTCCCTTGGAAAATTATTCGACACGTGGGATTTTCCCACAATAAAAAGCTAAAACAGTAAAATATGATTTTATGAACCTTGAACAAGGTCGTACGTAATCTTTTTATAAAGATCTTTTGATTTTGTTCCAGAATCGAATACAAATTTTCATAGAATCCGATTTTTTTATTTATTCTGCAAGGCGCACTGAATTGTATAATTACATATCAAACAACCACTTGCTATGAACTCGGGTGTGAAACTGTTTCATTGTGTCAAACATTGGATCCTTCTCCCTTGGGAAATTCTTCGACACGTGGGAGTTTTCCCATAATAAAAAGCTAAAACAATAAAATATGATTTTATGAACCTTGAACAAGGTCTTACGTAATCTTTTTCTAAAGATCTTTTGATTTTGTTCCAGAATCGAATATTAATTTTCATAAAATCGGATTTTTTTTATATATTCTGCAAGGCGCATTGATATGTATAATTACACATCAAACAACCACTTGCTATGAACTCGTGTGTGAAACTGTTTGCTTGTGTCAAACATTGGGTCCTACTCCCTTTAGATATTATTCTACACGTAGTAGTTTTCCCATAGTAAAAAGCTAAAACAATAAAATATGAGTTTATGAACCTTGAACAAGGTCTTACGTAATCTTTTTATAAAGATCTTTTGATTTTGTTCCAGATTCGAATACTAATTTTCATGGAATCTGATTTTTTTATTTATTTTGCAAGGCGCACTGAATTGTAGAATTACACATCAAACAACCACTTGCTATGAACTCGGGTGAGAAACTGTTTCATTGTGTAAAACATTGGGTCCTTCTCCCTTGGAAAATTCTTCGACACGTGGGATTTTCCCATAATAAAAAGCTAAAACAGTAAAATATGATTTTATGAACCTTGAACAAGGTCGTACGTAATATTTTTATAAAGATCTTTTGATTTTGTTCCAGAATCGAATACAAATTTTCATAGAATCCGATTTTTTTATTTATTCTGCAAGGCGCACTGAATTGTATAATTACACATCAAACAACCACTTGCTATGAACTCGGGTGAGAAACTGTTTTATTGTGTCAAACATTGTGTCCTTATCCCTTGGAAAATTCTTCGACACGTGGGATTTTCCCACAATAAAAAGCTAAAACAATAAAATATGATTTTATGAACCTTGAACAAAGTCCTACGTAATCTTTTTATAAAGAACTTTTGATTTTATTGCAGATTCGAATACAAATTTTCATGGAATCTGATTTTTTAAATTTATTTTGCAAGGCGCACTGAATTGTATAATTACATATCAAACAATTACTTGCTATGAACTCGGGGGTGAAACTGTTTCATCGTGTCAAACATTGGATCCTTCTCCTTTGGGAAATTCTTCGACACGTAGGAGTTTTCCCACAATAAAAAGCTAAAACAATAAAATATGATTTTATGAACCTTGAACAAGGTCTTACGTAATCTTTTTATAAAGATCTTTTGATTTTGTTCCAGAATCGAATACTAATTTTCATAAAATCGGATTTTTTTATATATTCTGCAAGGCGCATTGATATGTATAATTACACATTAAACAACCACTTGCTATGAACTCGTGTGTGAAACTGTTTGCTTGTGTCAAACATTGGGTCCTACTCCCTTTAGATATTATTCTACACGTAGTAGTTTTCCCATAGTAAAAAGCTAAAACAATAAAATATGAGTTTATGAACCTTGAACAAGGTCCTACGTAATCTTTTTATAAAGATCTTTTGATTTTATTGCAGATTCGAATACAAATTTTCATGGAATCTGATTTTTTAAATTTATTTTGCAAGGCGCACTGAATTGTATAATTACATATCAAACACCCACTTGCTATGAACTCGGGTGTGAAACTGTTTCATTGTGTCAAACATTGGATCCTTCTCCCTTGGGAAATTCATCGACACGTGGGAGTTTTCCCACAATAAAAAGCTAAAACAATAAAATATGAGTTTATGAACCTTGAACAAGGTCTTACGTAATCTTTTTATAAAGATCTTTTGATTTTGTTCCAGATTCGAATACTAATTTTCATGGAATCTGATTTTTTTATTTATTTTGCAAGGCGCACTGAATTGTAGAATTACACTTCAAACAACCACTTGCTATGAACTCGGGTGAGAAACTGTTTCATTGTGTAAAACATTGGGTCCTTCTCCCTTGGAAAATTCTTCGACACGTGGGATTTTCCCACAATAAAAAGCTAAAACAGTAAAATATGATTTTATGAACCTTGAACAAGTTCGTACGTAATCTTTTTATAAAGATCTTTTGATTTTGTTCCAGAATCGAATACAAATTTTCATAGAATCCGATTTTTTTATTTATTCTGCAAGGCGCACTGAATTGTAAAATTACATATCAAACAACCACTTGCTATGAACTCGGGTGTGAAACTGTTTCATTGTGTCAAACATTGTGTCCTTCTCCCTTGGAAAATTCTTCGACACGTGGGAGTTTTCCCACAATAAAAAGCTAAAACAATAAAATATGATTTTATGAACCTTGAACAAGGTCGTAAGTAATCTTTTTATAAAGATCTTTTGATTTTGTTCCAGAATCGAATACAAATTTTCATAGAATCCGATTTTTTTATTTATTCTGCAAGGCGCATTGAATTGTATAATTATACATCAAACAACCACTTGCTATGAACTCGTGTGTGAAACTGTTTGCTTGTGTCAAACATTGGGTCCTTCTCCCTTGGGAAATTCTTCATCATGTGGGAGTTTTCCCACAATAAAGAACTAAAACAATAAAATATTATTTTATGAACCTTGAAGAAGGTCTTACGCAATCTTTTTATAAAGATCTTTTGATTTTGTTCCAGATTCGAATACTAATTTTCATGGAATTTGATTTTTTTATTTATTTTGCAAGGCGCATTGAATTGTATAATTACACATCAAACAACCACTTGCTATGAACTCGGGTGAGAAACTGTTTCATTGTGTCAAACATTGGGTCCTTCTCCCTTGGAAAATTCTTCGACACGTGGGATTTTCCCACAATAAAAAGCTAAAACAATAAAATATGACTTTTTGAACCTTGAACAAGGTCTTACGTAATCTTTTTATAAAGATCTTTTGATTTTGTTCCAGAATCGAATACTAATTTTCATAGAATCGGATTTTTTTATATATTCTTCAAGGCGCATTGAATTGTATAATTATACATCAAACAACCACTTGCTATGAACTCGTGTGTGAAACTGTTTGCTTGTGTCAAACATTGGGTCCTACTCCCAATCGATATTATTCTACACGTGGTAGTTTTCCCATAGTAAAAACTAAAACAATAAAATATGAGTTTATGAACCTTGAACAAGGTCTTACGTAATCTTTTTATAAAGATCTTTTTATTTTGTTCCAGATTCGAATACTAATTTTCATGGAATCTGATTTTTATATTTATTTTGCAAGGCGCACTGAATTGTATAATTACACATCAAACAACCACTTCCTATGAACTCGGGTGTGACACTGTTTCCTTGTGTCAAACATTGGGTCCTACTCCCTTTAGAAATTATTCTACACGTGGGAGTTTTCCCACAGTAAAAAGCTAAAACAATAAAATATGATTTTACGAACCTTGAACAAGGTCTTACGCAATATTTTTATAAAGATCTTTTGATTTTGATCAAGATTCGAATACTAATTTTCATGGAATATGATTTTTTTATTTATTCTGCAAGGCGCATTGAATTGTATAATTACACATCAAGCAACCACTTCCTATGAACTCGGGTGTGAAACTGTTTCATTCTCTCAAACATTGGGTCCTTCTCCCTTGGGAAATTCTTCATCATGTGGGAGTTTTCCCTCAATAAAGAGCTAAAACAATAAAATATTATTTTATGAACCTTGAAGAAGGTCTTACGTAATCTTTTTATAAAGATCTTTTGATTTTGTTCCAGATTCGAATACTAATTTTCATGGAATTTGATTTTTTTATTTATTTTGCAAGGCGCATTGAATTGTATAATTACACATCAAGCAACCACTTCCTATGAACTCGGGTGTGAAACTGTGTCATTGTGTCAAACATTGGGTCCTTCTTCCTTGGGAAATTCTTCATCATGTGGGAGTTTTCCCACAATAAAAAGCTAAAACAATAAAATATGATTTTATGAACTTTAAAGAAGGTCTTACGTAATCTTTTTATAAAGATCTTTTGATTTTGTTCCAGAATCTAATACTAATTTTCATGGAATCCGATTTTTTTATATATTCTGCAAGGTGCATTGAATTGTATAATTACACATCAAACAACCACTTGCTATGAACTTGTTTGTGAAACTGTTTCATTCTGTCAAACAATGGGTCCATTTCCCTTGGGAAATTCTTCGACAAGTGGTAGTTTTCCCATAGTAAAAAGCTTAAACAATAAAATATGAGTTTATGAACCTTGAACAAGGTCTTACGTAATCTTTTTATAAAGATCTTTTGATTTTGTTCCAGATTCGAATACAAATTTTTATGGAATCTGATTTTTATTTTTATTCTGCAAGGCGCACTGAATTGTAGAATAACACATCAAACAACCACTTGCTATGAACTCGGGTGAGAAACTGTTTTATTGTGTCAAACATTGTGTCCTTATCCCTTGGAAAATTCTTCGACACGTGGGATTTTCCCACAATAAAAAGCTAAAACAATAAAATATGATTTTATGAACCTTGAACAAAGTCCTACGTAATCTTTTTATAAAGAACTTTTGATTTTATTGCAGATTCGAATACAAATTTTCATGGAATCTGATTTTTTAAATTTATTTTGCAAATCGCACTGAATTGTATAATTACATATCAAACAATTACTTGCTATGAACTCGGGGGTGAAACTGTTTCATCGTGTCAAACATTGGATCCTTCTCCTTTGGGAAATTCTTCGACACGTAGGAGTTTTCCCACAATAAAAAGCTAAAACAATAAAATATGATTTTATGAACCTTGAACAAGGTCTTACGTAATCTTTTTATAAAGATCTTTTGATTTTGTTCCAGAATCGAATACTAATTTTCATAAAATCGGATTTTTTTATATATTCTGCAAGGCGCATTGATATGTATAATTACACATTAAACAACCACTTGCTATGAACTCGTGTGTGAAACTGTTTGCTTGTGTCAAACATTGGGTCCTACTCCCTTTAGATATTATTCTACACGTAGTAGTTTTCCCATAGTAAAAAGCTAAAACAATAAAATATGAGTTTATGAACCTTGAACAAGGTCCTACGTAATCTTTTTATAAAGATCTTTTGATTTTATTGCAGATTCGAATACAAATTTTCATGGAATCTGATTTTATAAATTTATTTTGCAAGGCGCACTGAATTGTATAATTACATATCAAACACCCACTTGCTATGAACTCGGGTGTGAAACTGTTTCATTGTGTCAAACATTGGATCCTTCTCCCTTGGGAAATTCATCGACACGTGGGAGTTTTCCCACAATAAAAAGCTAAAACAATAAAATATGAGTTTATGAACCTTGAACAAGGTCTTACGTAATCTTTTTATAAAGATCTTTTGATTTTGTTCCAGATTCGAATACTAATTTTCATGGAATCTGATTTTTTTATTTATTTTGCAAGGCGCACTGAATTGTAGAATTACACTTCAAACAACCACTTGCTATGAACTCGGGTGAGAAACTGTTTCATTGTGTAAAACATTGGGTCCTTCTCCCTTGGAAAATTCTTCGACACGTGGGATTTTCCCACAATAAAAAGCTAAAACAGTAAAATATGATTTTATGAACCTTGAACAAGGTCGTACGTAATCTTTTTATAAAGATCTTTTGATTTTGTTCCAGAATCGAATACAAATTTTCATAGAATCCGATTTTTTTATTTATTCTGCAAGGCGCACTGAATTGTAAAATTACATATCAAACAACCACTTGCTATGAACTCGGGTGTGAAACTGTTTCATTGTGTCAAACATTGTGTCCTTCTCCCTTGGAAAATTCTTCGACACGTGGGAGTTTTCCCACAATAAAAAGCTAAAACAATAAAATATGATTTTATGAACCTTGAACAAGGTCGTAAGTAATCTTTTTATAAAGATCTTTTGATTTTGTTCCAGAATCGAATACAAATTTTCATAGAATCCGATTTTTTTATTTATTCTGCAAGGCGCATTGAATTGTATAATTATACATCAAACAACCACTTGCTATGAACTCGTGTGTGAAACTGTTTGCTTGTGTCAAACATTGGGTCCTTCTCCCTTGGGAAATTCTTCATCATGTGGGAGTTTTCCCACAATAAAGAACTAAAACAATAAAATATTATTTTATGAACCTTGAAGAAGGTCTTACGCAATCTTTTTATAAAGATCTTTTGATTTTGTTCCAGATTCGAATACTAATTTTCATGGAATTTGATTTTTTTATTTATTTTGCAAGGCGCATTGAATTGTATAATTACACATCAAACAACCACTTGCTATGAACTCGGGTGAGAAACTGTTTCATTGTGTCAAACATTGGGTCCTTCTCCCTTGGAAAATTCTTCGACACGTGGGATTTTCCCACAATAAAAAGCTAAAACAATAAAATATGAGTTTATGAACCTTGAACAAGGTCTTACGTAATCTTTTTATAAAGATCTTTTTATTTTGTTCCAGATTCGAATACTAATTTTCATGGAATCTGATTTTTATATTTATTTTGCAAGGCGCACTGAATTGTATAATTACACATCAAACAACCACTTCCTATGAACTCGGGTGTGACACTGTTTCCTTGTGTCAAACATTGGGTCCTACTCCCTTTAGAAATTATTCTACACGTGGGAGTTTTCCCACAGTAAAAAGCTAAAACAATAAAATATGATTTTACGAACCTTGAACAAGGTCTTACGCAATATTTTTATAAAGATCTTTTGATTTTGATCAAGATTCGAATACTAATTTTCATGGAATATGATTTTTTTATTTATTCTGCAAGGCGCATTGAATTGTATAATTACACATCAAGCAACCACTTCCTATGAACTCGGGTGTGAAACTGTTTCATTCTCTCAAACATTGGGTCCTTCTCCCTTGGGAAATTCTTCATCATGTGGGAGTTTTCCCTCAATAAAGAGCTAAAACAATAAAATATTATTTTATGAACCTTGAAGAAGGTCTTACGTAATCTTTTTATAAAGATCTTTTGAT
The DNA here is from genome assembly GCA_028673005.1 of Tanypteryx hageni. NCBI lineage: Eukaryota > Metazoa > Arthropoda > Insecta > Odonata > Petaluridae > Tanypteryx > Tanypteryx hageni. The sequence goes on from CM054120.1 coordinate 89,037,409, forward strand.
TTTGTTCCAGATTCGAATACTAATTTTCATGGAATTTGATTTTTTTATTTATTTTGCAAGGCGCATTGAATTGTATAATTACACATCAAGCAACCACTTCCTATGAACTCGGGTGTGAAACTGTGTCATTGTGTCAAACATTGGGTCCTTCTTCCTTGGGAAATTCTTCATCATGTGGGAGTTTTCCCACAATAAAAAGCTAAAACAATAAAATATGATTTTATGAACTTTAAAGAAGGTCTTACGTAATCTTTTTATAAAGATCTTTTGATTTTGTTCCAGAATCTAATACTAATTTTCATGGAATCCGATTTTTTTATATATTCTGCAAGGTGCATTGAATTGTATAATTACACATCAAACAACCACTTGCTATGAACTTGTTTGTGAAACTGTTTCATTCTGTCAAACAATGGGTCCATTTCCCTTGGGAAATTCTTCGACAAGTGGTAGTTTTCCCATAGTAAAAAGCTTAAACAATAAAATATGAGTTTATGAACCTTGAACAAGGTCTTACGTAATCTTTTTATAAAGATCTTTTGATTTTGTTCCAGATTCGAATACAAATTTTTATGGAATCTGATTTTTATTTTTATTCTGCAAGGCGCACTGAATTGTAGAATAACACATCAAACAACCACTTGCTATGAACTCGGGTGAGAAACTGTTTCATTGTGTAAAACATTGGGTCCTTCTCCCTTGGAAAATTCTTCGACACGTGGGATTTTCCCACAATAAAAAGCTAAAACAGTAAAATATGATTTTATGAACCTTGAACAAGGTCGTACGTAATCTTTTTATAAAGATCTTTTGATTTTGTTCCAGAATCGAATACAAATTTTCATAGAATCCGATTTTTTTATTTATTCTGCAAGGCGCACTGAATTGTATAATTACACATCAAACAACCACTTACTATGAACTCGGGTGAGAAACTGTTTCATTGTGTCAAACATTGGGTCCTTCTCCCTTGGAAAATTCTTCGACACGTGGGATTTTCCCACAATAAAAAGCTAAAACAGTAAAATATGATTTTATGAACCTTGAACATGGTCCTACGTAATCTTTTTATAAAGATCTTTTGATTTTATTGCAGATTCGAATACAAATTTTCATGGAATCTGATTTTTTAAATTTATTTTGCAAGGCGCACTGAATTGTATAATTACATATCAAACAACCACTTGCTATGAACTCGGGTGTGAAACTGTTTCATTGTGTCAAACATTGGATCCTTCTCCCTTGGGAAATTCTTCGACACGTGGGAGTTTTCCCATAATAAAAAGCTAAAAAAATAAAATATGATTTTATGAACCTTGAACAAGGTCTTACGTAATCTTTTTATAAAGATCTTTTGATTTTGTTCCAGAATCGAATACTAATTTTCATAAAATCGGATTTTTTTTATATATTCTGCAAGGCGCATTGATATGTATAATTACACATCAAACAACCACTTGCTATGAACTCATGTGTGAAACTGTTTGCTTGTGTCAAACATTGGGTCCTACTCCCTTTAGATATTATTCTACACGTAGTAGTTTTCCCATAGTAAAAAGCTAAAACAATAAAATATGAGTTTATGAACCTTGAACAAGGTCTTACGTAATCTTTTTATAAAGATCTTTTGATTTTGTTCCAGATTCGAATACTAATTTTCATGGAATCTGATTTTTTTATTTATTTTGCAAGGCGCACTGAATTGTAGAATTACACATCAAACAACCACTTGCTATGAACTCGGGTGAGAAACTGTTTCATTGTGTAAAACATTGGGTCCTTCTCCCTTGGAAAATTCTTCGACACGTGGGATTTTCCCACAATAAAAAGCTAAAACAGTAAAATATGATTTTATGAACCTTGAACAAGGTCGTACGTAATCTTTTTATAAAGATCTTTTGATTTTGTTCCAGAATCGAATACAAATTTTCATAGATTCCGATTTTTTTATTTATTCTGCAAGGCGCACTGAATTGTATAATTACACATCAAACAACCACTTGCTATGAACTCGGGTGAGAAACTGTTTCATTGTGTCAAACATTGGGTCCTTCTCCCTTGGAAAATTCTTCGACACGTGGGATTTTCCCACAATAAAAAGCTAAAACAATAAAATATGATTTTATGAACCTTGAACAAGGTCCTACGTAATCTTTTTATAAAGATCTTTTGATTTTATTGCAGATTCGAATACAAATTTTCATGGAATCTGATTTTTTAAATTTATTTTGCAAGGCGCACTGAATTGTATAATTACATATCAAACAACCACTTGCCATGAACTCGGGTGTGAAACTGTTTCATTGTGTCAAACATTGGATCCTTCTCCCTTGGGAAATTCTTCGACACGTGGGAGTTTTCCCACAATAAAAAGCTAAAACAATAAATTATGATTTTATGAACCTTGAACAAGGTCTTACGTAATCTATTTATAAAGATCTTTTGATTTTGTTCCAGACTCGAATACTAATTTTCATAAAATCGGATTTTTTTTATATATTCTGCAAGGCGCATTGATATGTATAATTACACATCAAACAACCACTTGCTATGAACTCGTGTGTGAAACTGTTTGCTTGTGTCAAACATTGGGTCCTACTCCCTTTAGATATTATTCTACACGTAGTAGTTTTCCCATAGTAAATAGCTAAAACAATAAAATATGAGTTTATGAACCTTGAACAAGGTCTTACGTAATCTTTTTATAAAGATCTTTTGATTTTGTTCCAGATTCGAATACTAATTTTCATGGAATCTGATTTTTTTATTTATTTTGCAAGGCGCACTGAATTGTAGAATTACACATCAAACAACCACTTGCTATGAACTCGGGTGAGAAACTGTTTCATTGTGTAAAACATTGGGTCCTTCTCCCTTGGAAAATTCTTCGACACGTGGGATTTTCCCACAATAAAAAGCTAAAACAGTAAAATATGATTTTATGAACCTTGAACAAGGTCGTACGTAATCTTTTTATAAAGATCTTTTGATTTTGTTCCAGAATCGAATACAAATTTTCATAGAATCCGATTTTTTTATTTATTCTGCAAGGCGCACTGAATTGTATAATTACACATCAAACAACCACTTGCTATGAACTCGGGTGAGAAACTGTTTCATTGTGTCAAACATTGGGTCCTTCTCCCTTGGAAAATTCTTCGACACGTGGGATTTTCCCACAATAAAAAGCTAAAACAGTAAAATATGATTTTTTGAACCTTGAACAAGGTCCTACGTAATCTTTTTATAAAGATCTTTTGATTTTATTGCAGATTCGAATACAAATTTTCATGGAATCTGATTTTTTAAATTTATTTTGCAAGGCGCACTGAATTGTATATTTACATATCAAACAACCACTTGCTATGAACTCGGGTGTGAAACTGTTTCATTGTGTCAAACATTGGATCCTTCTCCCTTGGAAAATTCTTCGACACGTGGGAGTTTTCCCACAATAAAAAGCTAAAACAATAAAATATGATTTTAAGAACCTTGAACAAGGTCTTACGTAATCTTTTTATAAAGATCTTTTGATTTTGTTCCAGAATCGAATACTAATTTTCATAGAATCGGATTTTTTTATATATTCTGCAAGGCACACTGAATTGTAGAATTACACATTAAACAACCACTTGCTATTAACTCGGGTGAGAAACTGCTCCATTGTGTCAAACATTGGATCCTTCTCCCTTTAGAAATTATTCTACACGTGGGAGTTTTCCCACAGTAAAAAGCTAAAACAATAAAATATGATTTTACGAACCTTGAACAAGGTCTTACGCAATATTTTTATAATGATCTTTTGATTTTGATCAAGATTCGAATACTAATTTTCATGGAATATGATTTTTTTATTTATTCTGCAAGGCGCATTGAATTGTATAATTACACATCAAGCAACCACTTCCTATGAACTCGGGTGTGAAACTGTTTCATTGTGTCAAACATTGGATCCTTCTCCCTTGGGAAATTCTTCGACACGTGGGAGTTTTCCCATAATAAAAAGCTAAAAAAATAAAATATGATTTTATGAACCTTGAACAAGGTCTTACGTAATCTTTTTATAAAGATCTTTTGATTTTGTTCCAGAATCGAATACTAATTTTCATAAAATCGGATTTTTTTTATATATTCTGCAAGGCGCATTGATATGTATAATTACACATCAAACAACCACTTGCTATGAACTCATGTGTGAAACTGTTTGCTTGTGTCAAACATTGGGTCCTACTCCCTTTAGATATTATTCTACACGTAGTAGTTTTCCCATAGTAAAAAGCTAAAACAATAAAATATGAGTTTATGAACCTTGAACAAGGTCTTACGTAATCTTTTTATAAAGATCTTTTGATTTTGTTCCAGATTCGAATACTAATTTTCATGGAATCTGATTTTTTTATTTATTTTGCAAGGCGCACTGAATTGTAGAATTACACATCAAACAACCACTTGCTATGAACTCGGGTGAGAAACTGTTTCATTGTGTAAAACATTGGGTCCTTCTCCCTTGGAAAATTCTTCGACACGTGGGATTTTCCCACAATAAAAAGCTAAAACAGTAAAATATGATTTTATGAACCTTGAACAAGGTCGTACGTAATCTTTTTATAAAGATCTTTTGATTTTGTTCCAGAATCGAATACAAATTTTCATAGAATCCGATTTTTTTATTTATTCTGCAAGGCGCACTGAATTGTATAATTACACATCAAACAACCACTTGCTATGAACTCGGGTGAGAAACTGTTTCATTGTGTCAAACATTGTGTCCTTCTCCCTTGGAAAATTCTTCGACACGTGGGATTTTCCCACAATAAAAAGCTAAAACAATAAAATATGATTTTATGAACCTTGAACAAGGTCCTACGTAATCTTTTTATAAAGATCTTTTGATTTTATTGCAGATTCGAATACAAATTTTCATGGAATCTGATTTTTTAAATTTATTTTGCAAGGCGTACTGAATTGTATAATTACATATCAAACAACCACTTGCCATGAACTCGGGTGTGAAACTGTTTCATTGTGTCAAACATTGGATCCTTCTCCCTTGGGAAATTCTTCTACACGTGGGAGTTTTCCCACAATAAAAAGCTAAAACAATAAATTATGATTTTATGAACCTTGAACAAGGTCTTACGTAATCTATTTTTAAAGATCTTTTGATTTTGTTCCAGACTCGAATACTAATTTTCATAAAATCGGATTTTTTTTATATATTCTGCAAGGCGCATTGATATGTATAATTACACATCAAACAACCACTTGCTATGAACTCGTGTGTGAAACTGTTTGCTTGTGTCAAACATTGGGTCCTACTCCCTTTAGATATTATTCTACACGTAGTAGTTTTCCCATAGTAAATAGCTAAAACAATAAAATATGATTTTATGAACCTTGAACAAGGTCCTACGTAATCTTTTTATAAAGATCTTTTGATTTTATTGCAGATTCGAATACAAATTTTCATGGAATCTGATTTTTTAAATTTATTTTGCAAGGCGCACTGAATTGTATATTTACATATCAAACAACCACTTGCTATGAACTCGGGTGTGAAACTGTTTCATTGTGTCAAACATTGGATCCTTCTCCCTTGGAAAATTCTTCGACACGTGGGAGTTTTCCCACAATAAAAAGCTAAAACAATAAAATATGATTTTATGAACCTTGAACAAGGTCTTACGTAATCTTTTTATAAAGATCTTTTGATTTTGTTCCAGAATCGAATACTAATTTTCATAGAATCGGATTTTTTTATATATTCTGCAAGGCGCACTGATATGTAGAATTACACATTAAACAACCACTTGCTATTAACTCGGGTGAGAAACTGCTCCATTGTGTCAAACATTGGATCCTTCTCCCTTTAGAAATTATTCTACACGTGGGAGTTTTCCCACAGTAAAAAGCTAAAACAATAAAATATGATTTTACGAACCTTGAACAAGGTCTTACGCAATATTTTTATAATGATCTTTTGATTTTGATCAAGATTCGAATACTAATTTTCATGGAATATGATTTTTTTATTTATTCTGCAAGGCGCATTGAATTGTATAATTACACATCAAGCAACCACTTCCTATGAACTCGGGTGTGAAACTGTTTCATTGTGTCAAACATTGGGTCCTTCTCCCTTGGGAAATTCTTCATTATGTGGGAGTTTTCCCACAATAAAGAGCTAAAACAATAAAATATGATTTTATGAACCTTGAAGAAGGTCTTACGTAATCTTTTTATAAAGATCTTTTGATTTTGTTCCAGATTCGAATACTAATTTTCATGGAATTTGATTTTTTTATTTATTTTGCAAGGCGCACAGAATTGTAGAATTACTCATCATACAACCACTTGCTATGAACTCGGGTGAGAAACTGTTTCATTGTGTCAAACATTGGGTCCTTCTCCCTTGGAAAATTCTTCGACACGTGGGATTTTCCCACAATAAAAAGCTAAAACAGTAAAATATGATTTTATGAACCTTGAACAAGGTCGTACGTAATATTTTATAAGGATCTTTTGATTTTGTTCCAGAATCGAATACAAATTTTCATAGAATCCGATTTTATTATTTATTCTGCAAGGCGCACTGAATTGTATAATTACACATCAAACAACCACTTGCTATGAACTCGGGTGAGAAACTATTTCATTGTGTCAAACATTGGGTCCTTCTCCCTTGGAAAATTCTTCGACACGTGGGATTTTCCCACAATAAAAAGCTAAAACAGTAAAATATGATTTTATGAACCTTGAACAAGGTCCTACGTAATCTTTTTATAAAGATCTTTTGATTTTATTGCAGATTCGATTACAAATTTTCATGGAATCCGATTTTTATTTTTATTCTTCAAGGCGCACTGAATTGTATAATTACACATCCAACAACCACTTGCTATGAACTCGGGTGTGAAACTGTTTCATTCTCTCAAACATTTGGTCCTTCTCCCTTGGGAAATTCTTCGACACGTGGGAGTTTTCCCACAGTTAAAAGCTAAAACATAAAATATGAGTTTATGAACTTTGAACACGGTCTTACGTAATCTTTTTATAAAGATCTTTTGATTTTGTTCCAGATTCGAATAGTAATTTTATGGAATCCGATTTTTTTATTTTTTCTGCAAGGCGCACTGAATTGTAGAATTACACATCAAACAACCACTTGCTATGAACTCGGGTGAGAAACTGTTTCATTGTGTCAAACATTGGGTCCTTCTCCCTTGGAAAATTCTTCGACACGTGGGATTTTTCCACAATAAAAAGCTAAAACAGTAAAATATGATTTTATGAACATTGAACAAGGTCGTACGTAATCTTTTTATAAAGATCTTTTGATTTTGTTCCAGAATCGAATAAAAATTTTCATAGAATCCGATTTTTTTATTTATTCTGCAAGGCGCACTGAATTATATAATTACACATCAAACAACCACTTCCTATGAACTCGGGTGTGAAACTGTTTCATTGTGCAAACATTGGGACGATCTCCCTTGGAAAATTCTTCGAAACGTGGGAGTTTTCCCACAATAAAAAGCTAAGACAATAAAATATGGGTTTATGAACTTTGAACAAGGTCTTACGTAATCTTTTTATAAAGATCTTTTGATTTTGTTCCAGATTCGAATACTAATTTTCATGGAATCTGATTTTTTATTTATTTTGCACGGCGCACTGAATTGTAGAATTACACATCAAACAACCACTTGCTATGACCTCGGGTGTGAAACTGTTTCATTATGCAAATATTGGGTCCTTCTCCCTTGGGAAATTCTTCGACACGTGGGAGTTTTCCCACAGTAAACAGGTAAAACAATAAAATATGAGTTTATGAACTTTGAACACGGTCTTACGTAATCTTATTATAAAGATCTTTTGATTTTATTCCAGATTCGAATAGTAATTTTATGGAATCCGATTTTTTTATATATTCAGCAAGGCGCATTGAATTGTATAATTACACATCAAAAAATTACTTGCTATGAACTCGGGTGTGAAACTGTTTCATTATGCAAATATTGGGTCCTTCTCCCTTGGGAAATTCTTCGACACGCGGGAATTTTCCCCAATAAAAAGCTAAAACAATAAAATATGAGTTTATGAATCTTGAACAAGGTCTTACGTAATCATTTTATAAAGATCTTTTGATTTTGTTCCAGATTCAAATACTAATTTACATGGAATCCGATTTTTATTTTTATTCTTCAAGGCGCACTGAATTGTATAATTACACATCCAACAACCACTTGCTATGAACTCGGGTGTGAAAGTGTTTCATTCTCTCAAACATTTGGTCCTTCTCCCTTGGGAAATTCTTCGACACGTGAGATTTTCCCACAATAAATAGCTAAAACAATAAAATATAATTTTATGAAACTTGAACAAGGTCCTACGTAATCTTTTTATAAAGATCTTTTGATTTTGATCAAGATTCGAATACTAATTTTCATGGAAAATGATTTTATTATTTATTCTGCAAGGCGCATTGAATTGTATAATTACACATCGAGCAACCACTTCCTATGAACTCGGGTGTGAAACTGTTTCATTGTGTCAAACATTGGGTCCTTCTCCCTTGGGAAATTCTTGATCATGTGGGAGTTTTCCCACAATAAAGAGCTAAAACAATAAAATATTATTTTATGAACCTTGAAGAAGGTCTTACGTAATCTTTTTATAAAGATCTTTTGATTTTGTTCCAGATTCGAATACTAATTTTCATGGAATTTGATTTTTTTATTTATTTTGCAAGGCGCATTGAATTGTATAATTACACATCAAGCAACCACTTCCTATGAACTCGGGTGTGAAACTGTTTCATTGTGCAAACATTGGGACCATCTCCCTTGGAAAATTCTTCGAAACGTGGGAGTTTTCCCACAATAAAAAGCTAAGACAATAAAATATGGGTTTATGAACTTTGAACAAGGTCTTACGTAATCTTTTTATAAAGATCTTTTGATTTTGTTCCAGATTCGAATACTAATTTTCATGGAATCTGATTTTTTATTTATTTTGCACGGCGCACTGAATTGTAGAATTACACATCAAACAACCACTTGCTATGACCTCGGGTGTGAAACTGTTTCATTATGCAAATATTGGGTCCTTCTCCCTTGGGAAATTCTTCGACACGTGGGAGTTTTCCCACAGTAAACAGGTAAAACAATAAAATATGAGTTTATGAACTTTGAACACGGTCTTACGTAATCTTATTATAAAGATCTTTTGATTTTATTCCAGATTCGAATAGTAATTTTATGGAATCCGATTTTTTTATATATTCAGCAAGGCGCATTGAATTGTATAATTACACATCAAAAAATTACTTGCTATGAACTCGGGTGTGAAACTGTTTCATTATGCAAATATTGGGTCCTTCTCCCTTGGGAAATTCTTCGACACGCGGGAGTTTTCCCCAATAAAAAGCTAAAACAATAAAATATGAGTTTATGAATCTTGAACAAGGTCTTACGTAATCATTTTATAAAGATCTTTTGATTTTGTTCCAGATTCAAATACTAATTTACATGGAATCCGATTTTTATTTTTATTCTTCAAGGCGCACTGAATTGTATAATTACACATCCACAACCACTTGCTATGAACTCGGGTGTGAAAGTGTTTCATTCTCTCAAACATTTGGTCCTTCTCCCTTGGGAAATTCTTCGACACGTGAGATTTTCCCACAATAAATAGCTAAAACAATAAAATATAATTTTATGAAACTTGAACAAGGTCCTACGTAATCTTTTTATAAAGATCTTTTGATTTTGATCAAGATTCGAATACTAATTTTCATGGAAAATGATTTTATTATTTATTCTGCAAGGCGCATTGAATTGTATAATTACACATCGAGCAACCACTTCCTATGAACTCGGGTGTGAAACTGTTTCATTGTGTCAAACATTGGGTCCTTCTCCCTTGGGAAATTCTTGATCATGTGGGAGTTTTCCCACAATAAAGAGCTAAAACAATAAAATATTATTTTATGAACCTTGAAGAAGGTCTTACGCAATCTTTTTATAAAGATCTTTTGATTTTGTTCCAGATTCGAATACTAATTTTCATGGAATTTGATTTTTTTATTTATTTTTCAAGGCGCATTGAATTGTATAATTACACATCAAACAACCACTTGCTATGAACTCGGGTGAGAAACTGTTTCATTGTGTCAAACATTGGGTCCTTCTCCCTTGGAAAATTCTTCGACACGTGGGATTTTCCCACAATAAAAAGCTAAAACAGTAAAATATGATTTTATGAACCTTGAACAAGGTCCTACGTAATCTTTTTATAAAGATCTTTTGATTTTGTTCCAGAATCGAATACAAATTTTCATAGAATACGATTTTTTTATTTATTCTGCAAGGCGCACTGAATTGTATAATTACACATCAAACAACCACTTCCTATGAACTCGGGTGTGAAACTGTTTCCTTGTGTCAAACATTGGGTCCTACTCCCTTTAGAAATTATTCTACACGTGGGAGTTATCCCACAGTAAAAAGCTAAAATAATAAAATATGATTTTACGAACCTTGAACAAGGTCTTACGCAATCTTTTTATAAAGATCTTTTGATTTTGATCAAGATTCGAATACTAATTTTCATGGAATACGATTTTTTTAATTTATTCTGCAAGGAGCATTGAATTGTATAATTACACATCAAGCAACCACTTCCTATGAACTCAGGTGTGAAACTGTGTCATTGTGTCAAACATTGGGTCCTTCTCCCTTGGGAAATTCTTCATCATGTGGGAGTTTTCCCACAATAAAAAGCTAAAACAATAAAATATGATTTTATGAACTTTAAAGAAGGTCTTACGTAATCTTTTTATAAAGATCTTTTGATTTTGTTCCAGAATCTAATAATAATTTTCATGGAATCCGATTTTTTTATATATTCTGCAAGGTGCATTGAATTGTATAATTACACATCAAACAACCACTTGCTATGAACTTGTGTGTGAAACTGTTTCATTCTGTCAAACAATGGTTCCTTTTCCCTTGGGAAATTCTTCGACACGTGGTAGTTTTCCCATAGTAAAAAGCTAAAACAATAAAATATGAGATTATGAACCTTGAACAAGGTCTTACGTAATCTTTTTATAAAGATCTTTTGATTTTGTTCCCGATTCGAATACAAATTTTTATGGAATCTGATTTTTATTTTTATTCTGCAAGGCGCACTGAATTGTAGAATAACACATCAAACAACCACTTGCTATGAACTCGGGTGAGAAACTGTTTCATTGTGTAAAACATTGGGTCCTTCTCCCTTGGAAAAGTCTTCGACACTTGGGATTTTCCCACAATAAAAAGCTAAAACAGTAAAATATGATTTTATGAACCTTGAACAAGGTCGTACGTAATCTTTTTATAAAGATCTTTTGATTTTGTTCCAGAATCGAATACAAATTTTCATAGAATCCGATTTATTTATTTATTCTGCAAGGCGCACTGAATTGTATAATTACACATCAAACAACCACTTACTATGAACTCGGGTGAGAAACTGTTTCATTGTGTCAAACATTGGGTCCTTCTCCCTTGGAAAATTCTTCGACACGTGGGATTTTCCCACAATATAAAAGCTAAAACAGTAAAATATGATTTTATGAACCTTGAACAAAATCCTACGTAATCTTTTTATAAAGATCTTTTGATTTTATTGCAGATTCGAATACAAATTTTCATGGAATCTGATTTTTTAAATTTATTTTGCAAGGCGCACTGAATTGTATAATTACATATCAAACAACCACTTGCTATGAACTCGGGTGTGAAACTGTTTCATTGTGTCAAACATTGGATCCTTCTCCCTTGGGAAATTCTTCGACACGTGGGAGTTTTCCCATAATAAAAAGCTAAAACAATAAAATATGATTTTATGAACCTTGAACAAGGTCTTACGTAATCTTTTTCTAAAGATCTTTTGATTTTGTTCCAGAATCGAATACAAATTTTCATAAAATCGGATTTTTTTATATATACTGCAAGGCGCATTGATATGTATAATTACACATCAAACAACCACTTGCTATGAACTCGTGTGTGAAACTGTTTGCTTGTGTCAAACATTGGGTCCTACTCCCTTTAGATATTATTCTACACGTAGAAGTTTTCCCATAGTAAAAAGCTAAAACAATAAAATATGAGTTTATGAACCTTGAACAAGGTCTTACGTAATCTTTTTATAAAGATCTTTTGATTTTGTTCCAGATTCGAATACTAATTTTCATGGAATCTGATTTTTTTATTTATTTTGCAAGGCGCACTGAATTGTAGAATTACACATCAAACAACCACTTGCTATGAACTCGGGTGAGAAACTGTTTCATTGTGTAAAACATTGGGTCCTTCTCCCTTGGAAAATTCTTCGACACGTGGGATTTTCCCATAATAAAAAGCTAAAACAGTAAAATATGATTTTATGAACCTTGAACAAGGTCGTACGTAATCTTTTTATAAAGATCTTTTGATTTTGTTCCAGAATCGAATACAAATTTTCATAGAATCCGATTTTTTTATTTATTCTGCAAGGCGCACTGAATTGTATAATTACACATCAAACAACCACTTGCTATGAACTCGGGTGAGAAACTGTTTCATTGTGTCAAATATTGTGTCCTTCTCCCTTTGAAAATTCTTCGACACGTGGGATTTTCCCACAATAAAAAGCTAAAACAATAAAATATGATTTTATGAACCTTGAACAAGGTCCTACGTAATCTTTTTATAAAGAACTTTTGATTTTATTGCAGATTCGAATACAAATTTTCATGGAATCTGATTTTTTAAATTTATTTTGCCAGGCGCACTGAATTGTATAATTACATATCAAACAATTACTTGCTATGAACTCGGGGGTGAAACTGTTTCATTGTGTCAAACATTGGATCCTTCTCCCTTGGGAAATTCTTCGACACGTGGGAGTTTTCCCACAATAAAAAGCTAAAACAATAAAATATGATTTTATGAACCTTGAACAAGGTCTTACGTAATCTTTTTATAATGATCTTTTGATTTTTTTCCAGAATCGAATACTAGTTTTCATAAAATCGGATTTTTTTTATATATTCTGCAAGGCGCATTGATATGTATAATTACACATTAAACAACCACTTGCTATGAACTCGTGTGTGAAACTGTTTGCTTGTGTCAAACATTGGGTCCTACTCCCTTTAGATATTATTCTACACGTAGTAGTTTTCCCATAGTAAAAAGCTAAAACAATAAAATATGAGTTTATGAACCTTGAACAAGGTCCTACGTAATCTTTTTATAAAGATCTTTTGATTTTATTGCAGATTCGAATACAAATTTTCATGGAATCTGATTTTTTAAATTTATTTTGCAAGGCGCACTGAATTGTATAATTACATATCAAACACCCACTTGCTATGAACTCGGGTGTGAAACTGTTTCATTGTGTCAAACATTGGATCCTTCTCCCTTGGAAAGTTCTTCGACACGTGGGAGTTTTCCCACAATAAAAAGCTAAAACAATAAAATATGATTTTATGAACCTTGAACAAGGTCGTACGTAATCTTTTTATAAAGATCTTTTGATTTTGTTCCAGAATCGAATACAAATTTTCATAGAATCCGATTTTTTTATTTATTCTGCAAGGCGCATTGAATTGTATAATTATACATCAAACAACCACTTGCTATGAACTCGTGTGTGAAACTGTTTGCTTGTGTCAAACATTGTGTCCTTCTCCCTTGGGAAATTCTTCATCATGTGGGAGTTTTCCCACAATAAAGAACTAAAACAATAAAATATTATTTTATGAACCTTGAAGAAGGTCTTACGTAATCTTTTTATAAAGATCTTTTGATTTTGTTCCAGATTCGAATACTAATTTTCATGGAATTTGATTTTTTTATTTATTTTGCAAGGCGCATTGAATTGTATAATTACACATCAAACAACCACTTGCTATGAACTCGGGTGAGAAACTGTTTCATTGTGTCAAACATTGTGTCCTTCTCCCTTTGAAAATTCTTCGACACGTCGGATTTTCCCACAATAAAAAGCTAAAACAATAAAATATGATTTTATGAACCTTGAACAAGGTCCTACGTAATCTTTTTATAAAGAACTTTTGATTTTATTGCAGATTCGAATACAAATTTTCATAAAATCGGATTTTTTTTTATATATTCTGCAAGGCGCATTGATATGTATAATTACACATCAAACAACCACTTGCTATGAACTCGTGTGTGAAACTGTTTGCTTGTGTCAAACATTGGGTCCTACTCCCTTTAGATATTATTCTACACGTAGTAGTTTTCCCATAGTAAAAAGCTAAAACAATAAAATATGAGTTTATGAACCTTGAACAAGGTCTTACGTAATCTTTTTATAAAGATCTTTTGATTTTGTTCCAGATTCGAATACTAATTTTCATGGAATCTGATTTTTTTATTTATTTTGCAAGGCGCACTGAATTGTAGAATTACACATCAAACAACCACTTGCTATGAACTCGGGTGAGAAACTGTTTCATTGTGTAAAACATTGGGTCCTTCTCCCTTGGAAAATTCTTCGACACGTGGGATTTTCCCACAATAAAAAGCTAAAACAGTAAAATATGATTTTATGAACCTTGAACAAGGTCGTACGTAATCTTTTTATAAAGATCTTTTGATTTTGTTCCAGAATCGAATACAAATTTTCATAGAATCCGATTTTTTTATTTATTCTGCAAGGCGCACTGAATTGTATAATTACACATCAAACAACCACTTGCTATGAACTCGGGTGAGAAACTGTTTCATTGTGTCAAACATTGTGTCCTTCTCCCTTGGAAAATTCTTCGACACGTGGGATTTTCCCACAATAAAAAGCTAAAACAATAAAATATGATTTTATAAACCTTGAACAAGGTCCTACGTAATCTTTTTATAAAGATCTTTTGATTTTATTGCAGATTCGAATACAAATTTTCATGGAATCTGATTTTTTAAATTTATTTTGCCAGGCGTACTGAATTGTATAATTACATATCAAACAACCACTTGCCATGAACTCGGGAGTGAAACTGTTTCATTGTGTCAAACATTGGATCCTTCTCCCTTGGGAAATTCTTCGACACGTGGGAGTTTTCCCACAGTAAAATGCTACAACAATAAATTATGATTTTATGAACCTTGAACAAGGTCTTACGTAATCTTTTTATAAAGATCTTTTGATTTTGTTCCAGAATCGAATACTAATTTTCATGGAATCTGATTTTTTAAATTTATTTTGCAAGGCGCACTGAATTGTGTAATTACATATCAAACAACCACTTGCTATGAACTCGGGTGTGAAACTGTTTCATTGTGTCAAACATTGGATCCTTCTCCCTTGGGAAATTCTTCGACACGTGGGAGTTTTCCCATAATAAAAAGCTAAAACAATAAAATATGATTTTATGAACCTTGAACAAGGTCTTACGTAATCTTTTTATAAAGATCTTTTGATTTTGTTCCAGAATCGAATACTAATTTTTATAAAATCGGATTTTTTTTATATATTCTGCAAGGCGCATTGATATGTATAATTACACATCAAACAACCACTTGCTATGAACTCGTGTGAGAAACTGTTTGCTTGTGTCAAACATTGGGTCCTACTCCCTTTAGATATTATTCTACACGTAGTAGTTTTCCCATAGTAAAAAGCTAAAACAATAAAATATGAGTTTATGAACCTTGAACAAAGTCTTACGTAATCTTTTTATAAAGATCTTTTGATTTTGTTCCAGATTCGAATACTAATTTTCATGGAATCTGATTTTTTTATTAATTTTGCAAGGCGCACTGAATTGTAGAATTACACATCAAACAACCACTTGCTATGAACTCGGGTGAGAAACTGTTTCATTTTGTAAAACATTGGGTCCTTCTCCCTTGGAAAATTCTTCGACACGTGGGATTTTCCCACAATAAAAAGCTAAAACAGTAAAATATGATTTTATGAACCTTGAACAAGGTCGTACGTAATCTTTTTATAAAGATCTTTTGATTTTGTTCCAGAATCGAATACAAATTTTCATAGAATCCGATTTTTTTATTTATTCTGCAAGGCGCACTGAATTGTATAATTACACATCAAACAACCACTTGCTATGAACTCGGGTGAGAAACTGTTTCATTGTGTCAAACATTGTGTCCTTCTCCCTTGGAAAATTCTTCGACACGTGGGATTTTCCCACAATAAAAAGCTAAAACAATAAAATATGATTTTATGAACCTTGAACAAGGTCCTACGTAATCTTTTTATAAAGATCTTTTGATTTTATTGCAGATTCGAATACAAATTTTCATGGAATCTGATTTTTTAAATTTATTTTGCAAGGCGTACTGAATTGTATAATTACATATCAAACAACCACTTGCCATGAACTCGGGTGTGAAACTGTTTCATTGTGTCAAACATTGGATCCTTCTCCCTTGGGAAATTCTTCGACACGTGGGAGTTTTCCCACAATAAAAAGCTAAAACAATAAATTATGATTTTATGAACCTTGAACAAGGTCTTACGTAATCTATTTATAAAGATCTTTTGATTTTGTTCCAGACTCGAATACTAATTTTCATAAAATCGGATTTTTTTTATATATTCTGCAAGGCGCATTGATATGTATAATTACACATCAAACAACCACTTGCTATGAACTCGTGTGTGAAACTGTTTGCTTGTGTCAAACATTGGGTCCTACTCCCTTTAGATATTATTCTACACGTAGTAGTTTTCCCATAGTAAATAGCTAAAACAATAAAATATGAGTTTATGAACCTTGAACAAGGTCTTACGTAATCTTTTTATAAAGATCTTTTGATTTTGTTCCAGATTCGAATACTAATTTTCATGGAATCTGATTTTTTTATTTATTTTGCAAGGCGCACTGAATTGTAGAATTACACATCAAACAACCACTTGCTATGAACTCGGGTGAGAAACTGTTTCATTGTGTAAAACATTGGGTCCTTCTCCCTTGGAAAATTCTTCGACACGTGGGATTTTCCCACAATAAAAAGCTAAAACAGTAAAATATGATTTTATGAACCTTGAACAAGGTCGTACGTAATCTTTTTATAAAGATCTTTTGATTTTGTTCCAGAATCGAATACAAATTTTCATAGAATCCGATTTTTTTATTTATTCTGCAAGGCGCACTGAATTGTATAATTACACATCAAACAACCACTTGCTATGAACTCGGGTGAGAAACTGTTTCATTGTGTCAAACATTGGGTCCTTCTCCCTTGGAAAATTCTTCGACACGTGGGATTTTCCCACAATAAAAAGCTAAAACAGTAAAATATGATTTTTTGAACCTTGAACAAGGTCCTACGTAATCTTTTTATAAAGATCTTTTGATTTTATTGCAGATTCGAATACAAATTTTCATAAAATCGGATTTTTTAAATTTATTTTGTAAGGCGCACTGAATTGTATATTTACATATCAAACAACCACTTGCTATGAACTCGGGTGTGAAACTGTTTCATTGTGTCAAACATTGGATCCTTCTCCCTTGGAAAATTCTTCGACACGTGGGAGTTTTCCCACAATAAAAAGCTAAAACAATAAAATATGATTTTATGAACCTTGAACAAGGTCTTACGTAATCTTTTTATAAAGATCTTTTGATTTTGTTCCAGAATCGAATACTAATTTTCATAGAATCGGATTTTTTTATATATTCTGCAAGGCGCACTGAATTGTAGAATTACACATTAAACAACCACTTGCTATTAACTCGGGTGAGAAACTGCTCCATTGTGTCAAACATTGGATCCTTCTCCCTTTAGAAATTATTCTACACGTGGGAGTTTTCCCACAGTAAAAAGCTAAAACAATAAAATATGATTTTACGAACCTTGAACAAGGTCTTACGCAATATTTTTATAATGATCTTTTGATTTTGATCAAGATTCGAATACTAATTTTCATGGAATATGATTTTTTTATTTATTCTGCAAGGCGCATTGAATTGTATAATTACACATCAAGCAACCACTTCCTATGAACTCGGGTGTGAAACTGTTTCATTGTGTCAAACATTGGGTCCTTCTCCCTTGGGAAATTCTTCATTATGTGGGAGTTTTCCCACAATAAAGAGCTAAAACAATAAAATATGATTTTATGAACCTTGAAGAAGGTCTTACGTAATCTTTTTATAAAGATCTTTTGATTTTGTTCCAGATTCGAATACTAATTTTCATGGAATTTGATTTTTTTATTTATTTTGCAAGGCGCACAGAATTGTAGAATTACTCATCATACAACCACTTGCTATGAACTCGGGTGAGAAACTGTTTCATTGTGTCAAACATTGGGTCCTTCTCCCTTGGAAAATTCTTCGACACGTGGGATTTTCCCACAATAAAAAGCTAAAACAGTAAAATATGATTTTATGAACCTTGAACAAGGTCGTACGTAATCTTTTTATAAGGATCTTTTGATTTTGTTCCAGAATCGAATACAAATTTTCATAGAATCCGATTTTTTTATTTATTCTGCAAGGCGCACTGAATTGTATAATTACACATCAAACAACCACTTGCTATGAACTCGGGTGAGAAACTATTTCATTGTGTCAAACATTGGGTCCTTCTCCCTTGGAAAATTCTTCGACACGTGGGATTTTCCCACAATAAAAAGCTAAAACAGTAAAATATGATTTTATGAACCTTGAACAAGGTCCTACGTAATCTTTTTATAAAGATCTTTTGATTTTATTGCAGATTCGATTACAAATTTTCATGGAATCCGATTTTTATTTTTATTCTTCAAGGCGCACTGAATTGTATAATTACACATCCAACAACCACTTGCTATGAACTCGGGTGTGAAACTGTTTCATTCTCTCAAACATTTGGTCCTTCTCCCTTGGGAAATTCTTCGACACGTGGGAGTTTTCCCACAGTTAAAAGCTAAAACATAAAATATGAGTTTATGAACTTTGAACACGGTCTTACGTAATCTTTTTATAAAGATCTTTTGATTTTGTTCCAGATTCGAATAGTAATTTTATGGAATCCGATTTTTTTATTTTTTCTGCAAGGCGCACTGAATTGTAGAATTACACATCAAACAACCACTTGCTATGAACTCGGGTGAGAAACTGTTTCATTGTGTCAAACATTGGGTCCTTCTCCCTTGGAAAATTCTTCGACACGTGGGATTTTTCCACAATAAAAAGCTAAAACAGTAAAATATGATTTTATGAACATTGAACAAGGTCGTACGTAATCTTTTTATAAAGATCTTTTGATTTTGTTCCAGAATCGAATAAAAATTTTCATAGAATCCGATTTTTTTATTTATTCTGCAAGGCGCACTGAATTATATAATTACACATCAAACAACCACTTCCTATGAACTCGGGTGTGAAACTGTTTCATTGTGCAAACATTGGGACCATCTCCCTTGGAAAATTCTTCGAAACGTGGGAGTTTTCCCACAATAAAAAGCTAAGACAATAAAATATGGGTTTATGAACTTTGAACAAGGTCTTACGTAATCTTTTTATAAAGATCTTTTGATTTTGTTCCAGATTCGAATACTAATTTTCATGGAATCTGATTTTTTATTTATTTTGCACGGCGCACTGAATTGTAGAATTACACATCAAACAACCACTTGCTATGACCTCGGGTGTGAAACTGTTTCATTGTGTCAAACATTGTGTCCTTCTCCCTTTGAAAATTCTTCGACACGTGGGATTTTCCCACAATAAAAAGCTAAAACAATAAAATATGATTTTATGAACCTTGAACAAGGTCCTACGAACTTTTGATTTTATTGCAGATTCGAATACAAATTTTCATAAAATCGGATTTTTTTTATATATTCTGCAAGGCGCATTGATATTACACATCAAACAACCACTTGGTATGAACTCGTGTGTGAAACTGTTTGCTTGTGTCAAACATTGGGTCCTACTCCCTTTAGATATTATTCTACACGTAGTAGTTTTCCCATAGTAAAAAGCTAAAACAATAAAATATGAGTTTATGAACCTTGAACAAGGTCTTACGTAATCTTTTTATAAAGATCTTTTGATTTTGTTCCAGATTCGAATACTAATTTTCATGGAATCTGATTTTTTTATTTATTTTGCAAGGCGCACTGAATTGTAGAATTACACATCAAACAACCACTTGCTATGAACTCGGGTGAGAAACTGTTTCATTGTGTAAAACATTGGGTCCTTCTCCCTTGGAAAATTCTTCGACACGTGGGATTTTCCCACAATAAAAAGCTAAAACAGTAAAATATGATTTTATGAACCTTGAACAAGGTCGTACGTAATCTTTTTATAAAGATCTTTTGATTTTGTTCCAGAATCGAATACAAATTTTCATAGAATCCGATTTTTTTATTTATTCTGCAAGGCGCACTGAATTGTATAATTACACATCAAACAACCACTTGCTATGAACTCGGGTGAGAAACTGTTTCATTGTGTCAAACATTGTGTCCTTCTCCCTTGGAAAATTCTTCGACACGTGGGATTTTCCCACAATAAAAAGCTAAAACAATAAAATATGATTTTATGAACCTTGAACAAGGTCCTACGTAATCTTTTTATAAAGAACTTTTGATTTTATTGCAGATTCGAATACAAATTTTCATAAAATCGGATTTTTTTTATATATTCTGCAAGGCGCATTGATATGTATAATTACACATCAAACAACCACTTGCTATGAACTCGTGTGTGAAACTGTTTGCTTGTGTCAAACATTGTGTCCTACTCCCTTTAGATATTATTCTACACGTAGTAGTTTTCCCATAGTAAAAAGCTAAAACAATAAAATATGAGTTTATGAACCTTGAACAAGGTCTTACGTAATCTTTTTATAAAGATCTTTTGATTTTGTTCCAGATTCGAATACTAATTTTCATGGAATCTGATTTTTTTATTTATTTTGCAAGGCGCACTGAATTGTAGAATTACACATCAAACAACCACTTGCTATGAACTCGGGTGAGAAACTGTTTCATTGTGTAAAACATTGGGTCCTTCTCCCTTGGAAAATTCTTCGACACGTGGGATTTTCCCACAATAAAAAGCTAAAACAGTAAAATATGATTTTATGAACCTTGAACAAGGTCGTACGTAATCTTTTTATAAAGATCTTTTGATTTTGTTCCAGAATCGAATACAAATTTTCATAGAATCCGATTTTTTTATTTATTCTGCAAGGCGCACTGAATTGTATAATTACACATCAAACAACCACTTGCTATGAACTCGGGTGAGAAACTGTTTCATTGTGTCAAACATTGTGTCCTTCTCCCTTGGAAAATTCTTCGACACGTGGGATTTTCCCACAATAAAAAGCTAAAACAATAAAATATGATTTTATGAACCTTGAACAAGGTCCTACGTAATCTTTTTATAAAGATCTTTTGATTTTATTGCAGATTCGAATACAAATTTTCATGGAATCTGATTTTTTAAATTTATTTTGCCAGGCGTACTGAATTGTATAATTACATATCAAACAACCACTTGCCATGAACTCGGGTGTGAAACTGTTTCATTGTGTCAAACATTGGATCCTTCTCCCTTGGGAAATTCTTCGACACGTGGGAGTTTTCCCACAATAAAATGCTACAACAATAAATTATGATTTTATGAACCTTGAACAAGGTCTTACGTAATCTTTTTATAAAGATCTTTTGATTTTGTTCCAGAATCGAATACTAATTTTCATGGAATCTGATTTTTTAAATTTATTTTGCAAGGCGCACTGAATTGTGTAATTACATATCAAACAACCACTTGCTATGAACTCGGGTGTGAAACTGTTTCATTGTGTCAAACATTGGATCCTTCTCCCTTGGGAAATTCCTCGACACGTGGGAGTTTTCCCATAATAAAAAGCTAAAACAATAAAATATGATTTTATGAACCTTGAACAAGGTCTTACGTAATCTTTTTATAAAGATCTTTTGATTTTGTTCCAGAATCGAATACTAATTTTTATAAAATCGGATTTTTTTTATATATTCTGCAAGGCGCATTGATATGTATAATTACACATCAAACAACCACTTGCTATGAACTCGTGTGTGAAACTGTTTGCTTGTGTCAAACATTGGGTCCTACTCCCTTTAGATATTATTCTACACGTAGTAGTTTTCCCATAGTAAAAAGCTAAAACAATAAAATATGAGTTTATGAACCTTGAACAAAGTCTTACGTAATCTTTTTATAAAGATCTTTTGATTTTGTTCCAGATTCGAATACTAATTTTCATGGAATCTGATTTTTTTATTTATTTTGCAAGGCGCACTGAATTGTAGAATTACACATCAAACAACCACTTGCTATGAACTCGGGTGAGAAACTGTTTCATTGTGTAAAACATTGGGTCCTTCTCCCTTGGAAAATTCTTCGACACGTGGGATTTTCCCACAATAAAATGCTACAACAATAAATTATGATTTTATGAACCTTGAACAAGGTCTTACGTAATCTTTTTATAAAGATCTTTTGATTTTGTTCCATAATCGAATACTAATTTTCATGGAATCTGATTTTTTAAATTTATTTTGCAAGGCGCACTGAATTGTGTAATTACATATCAAACAACCACTTGCTATGAACTCGGGTGTGAAACTGTTTCATTGTGTCAAACATTGGATCCTTCTCCCTTGGGAAATTCCTCGACACGTGGGAGTTTTCCCATAATAAAAAGCTAAAACAATAAAATATGATTTTATGAACCTTGAACAAGGTCTTACGTAATCTTTTTATAAAGATCTTTTGATTTTGTTCCAGAATCGAATACTAATTTTTATAAAATCGGATTTTTTTTATATATTCTGCAAGGCGCATTGATATGTATAATTACACATCAAACAACCACTTGCTATGAACTCGTGTGTGAAACTGTTTGCTTGTGTCAAACATTGGGTCCTACTCCCTTTAGATATTATTCTACACGTAGTAGTTTTCCCATAGTAAAAAGCTAAAACAATAAAATATGAGTTTATGAACCTTGAACAAAGTCTTACGTAATCTTTTTATAAAGATCTTTTGATTTTGTTCCAGATTCGAATACTAATTTTCATGGAATCTGATTTTTTTATTTATTTTGCAAGGCGCACTGAATTGTAGAATTACACATCAAACAACCACTTGCTATGAACTCGGGTGAGAAACTGTTTCATTGTGTAAAACATTGGGTCCTTCTCCCTTGGAAAATTCTTCGACACGTGGGATTTTCCCACAATAAAAAGCTAAAACAGTAAAATATGATTTTATGAACCTTGAACAAGGTCGTACGTAATCTTTTTATAAAGATCTTTTGATTTTGTTCCAGAATCGAATACAAATTTTCATAGAATCCGATTTTTTTATTTATTCTGCAAGGCGCACTGAATTGTATAATTACACATCAAACAACCACTTGCTATGAACTCGGGTGAGAAACTGTTTCATTGTGTCAAACATTGTGTCCTTCTCCCTTGGAAAATTCTTCGACACGTGGGATTTTCCCACAATAAAAAGCTAAAACAATAAAATATGATTTTATGAACCTTGAACAAGGTCCTACGTAATCTTTTTATAAAGATCTTTTGATTTTATTGCAGATTCGAATACAAATTTTCATGGAATCTGATTTTTTAAATTTATTTTGCAAGGCGTACTGAATTGTATAATTACATATCAAACAACCACTTCCCATGAACTCGGGTGTGAAACTGTTTCATTGTGTCAAACATTGGATCCTTCTCCCTTGGGAAATTCTTCGACACGTGGGAGTTTTCCCACAATAAAAAGCTAAAACAATAAATTATGATTTTATGAACCTTGAACAAGGTCTTACGTAATCTATTTATAAAGATCTTTTGATTTTGTTCCAGACTCGAATACTAATTTTCATAAAATCGGATTTTTTTTATATATTCTGCAAGGCGCATTGATATGTATAATTACACATCAAACAACCACTTGCTATGAACTCGTGTGTGAAACTGTTTGCTTGTGTCAAACATTGGGTCCTACTCCCTTTAGATATTATTCTACACGTAGTAGTTTTCCCATAGTAAATAGCTAAAACAATAAAATATGAGTTTATGAACCTTGAACAAGGTCTTACGTAATCTTTTTATAAAGATCTTTTGATTTTGTTCCAGATTCGAATACTAATTTTCATGGAATCTGATTTTTTTATTTATTTTGCAAGGCGCACTGAATTGTAGAATTACACATCAAACAACCACTTGCTATGAACTCGGGTGAGAAACTGTTTCATTGTGTAAAACATTGGGTCTTTCTCCCTTGGAAAATTCTTCGACACGTGGGATTTTCCCACAATAAAAAGCTAAAACAGTAAAATATGATTTTATGAACCTTGAACAAGGTCGTACGTAATCTTTATATAAAGATCTTTTGATTTTGTTCCAGAATCGAATACAAATTTTCATAGAATCCGATTTTTTTATTTATTCTGCAAGGCGCACTGAATTGTATAATTACACATCAAACAACCACTTGCTATGAACTCGGGTGAGAAACTGTTTCATTGTGTCAAACATTGGGTCCTTCTCCCTTGGAAAATTCTTCGACACGTGGGATTTTCCCACAATAAAAAGCTAAAACAGTAAAATATGATTTTTTGAACCTTGAACAAGGTCCTACGTAATCTTTTTATAAAGATCTTTTGATTTTATTGCAGATTCGAATACAAATTTTCATGGAATCTGATTTTTTAAATTTATTTTGCAAGGCGCACTGAATTGTATATTTACATATCAAACAACCACTTGCTATGAACTCGTGTGTGAAACTGTTTGCTTGTGTCAAACATTGGGTCCTACTCCCTTTAGATATTATTCTACACGTAGTAGTTTTCCCATAGTAAAAAGCTAAAACAATAAAATATGAGTTTATGAACCTTGAACAAGGTCTTACGTAATCTTTTTATAAAGATCTTTTGATTTTGTTCCAGATTCGAATACTAATTTTCATGGAATCTGATTTTTTTATTTATTTTGCAAGGCGCACTGAATTGTAGAATTACACATCAAACAACCACTTGCTATGAACTCGGGTGAGAAACTGTTTCATTGTGTAAAACATTGGGTCCTTCTCCCTTGGAAAATTCTTCGACACGTGGGATTTTCCCATAATAAAAAGCTAAAACAGTAAAATATGATTTTATGAACCTTGAACAAGGTCGTACGTAATCTTTTTATAAAGATCTTTTGATTTTGTTCCAGAATCGAATACAAATTTTCATAGAATCCGATTTTTTTATTTATTCTGCAAGGCGCACTGAATTGTATAATTACACATCAAACAACCACTTGCTATGAACTCGGGTGAGAAACTGTTTCATTGTGTCAAACATTGTGTCCTTCTCCCTTGGAAAATTCTTCGACACGTGGGATTTTCCCACAATAAAAAGCTAAAACAATAAAATATGATTTTATGAACCTTGAACAAGGTCCTACGTAATCTTTTTATAAAGAACTTTTGATTTTTTTGCAGATTCGAATACAAATTTTCATGGAATCTGATTTTTTAAATTTATTTTGCAAGGCGCACTGAATTGTATAATTACATATCAAACAATTACTTGCTATGAACTCGGGGGTGAAACTGTTTCATTGTGTCAAACATTGTGTCCTTCTCCCTTGGAAAATTCTTCGACACGTGGGATTTTCCCACAATAAAAAGCTAAAACAATAAAATATGATTTTATGAACCTTGAACAAGGTCCTACGTAATCTTTTTATAAAGAACTTTTGATTTTATTGCAGATTCGAATACAAATTTTCATGGAATCTGATTTTTTAAATTTATTTTGCCAGGCGCACTGAATTGTATAATTACATATCAAACAATTACTTGCTATGAACTCGGGGGTGAAACTGTTTCATTGTGTCAAACATTGGGTCCTTCTCCATTGGAAAATTCTTCGACACGTGGGATTTTCCCACAATAAAAAGCTAAAACAGTAAAATATGATTTTATGAACCTTGAACAAGGTCCTACGTAATCTTTTTATAAAGATCTTTTGATTTTATTGCAGATTCGATTACAAATTTTCATGGAATCCGATTTTTATTTTTATTCTTCAAGGCGCACTGAATTGTATAATTACACATCCAACAACCACTTGCTATGAACTCGGGTGTGAAACTGTTTCATTCTCTCAAACATTTGGTCCTTCTCCCTTGGGAAATTCTTCGACACGTGGGAGTTTTCCCACAGTTAAAAGCTAAAACATAAAATATGAGTTTATGAACTTTGAACACGGTCTTACGTAATCTTTTTATAAAGATCTTTTGATTTTGTTCCAGATTCGAATAGTAATTTTATGGAATCCGATTTTTTTATTTTTTCTGCAAGGCGCACTGAATTGTAGAATTACACATCAAACAACCACTTGCTATGAACTCGGGTGAGAAACTGTTTCATTGTGTCAAACATTGGGTCCTTCTCCCTTGGAAAATTCTTCGACACGTGGGATTTTTCCACAATAAAAAGCTAAAACTGTAAAATATGATTTTATGAACATTGAACAAGGTCGTACGTAATCTTTTTATAAAGATCTTTTGATTTTGTTCCAGAATCGAATAAAAATTTTCATAGAATCCGATTTTTTTATTTATTCTGCAAGGCGCACTGAATTATATAATTACACATCAAACAACCACTTGCTATGAACTCGGGTGTGAAACTGTTTCATTGTGCAAACATTGGGACCATCTCCCTTGGAAAATTCTTCGAAACGTGGGAGTTTTCCCACAATAAAAAGCTAAGACAATAAAATATGGGTTTATGAACTTTGAACAAGGTCTTACGTAATCTTTTTATAAAGATCTTTTGATTTTGTTCCAGATTCGAATACTAATTTTCATGGAATCTGATTTTTTATTTATTTTGCACGGCGCACTGAATTGTAGAATTACACATCAAACAACCACTTGCTATGAACTCGGGTGTGAAACTGTTTAATTATGCAAATATTGGGTCCTTCTCCCTTGGGAAATTCTTCGACACGTGGGAGTTTTCCCACAGTAAACAGATAAAACAATAAAATATGAGTTTATGAACTTTGAACACGGTCTTACGTAATCTTATTATAAAGATCTTTTGATTTTATTCCAGATTCGAATAGTAATTTTATGGAATCCGATTTTTTTATATATTCAGCAAGGCGCATTGAATTGTATAATTACACATCAAAAAATTACTTGCTATGAACTCGGGTGTGAAACTGTTTCATTATGCAAATATTGGGTCCTTCTCCCTTGGGAAATTCTTCGACACGCGGGAGTTTTCCCCAATAAAAAGCTAAAACAATAAAATATGAGTTTATGAATCTTGAACAAGGTCTTACGTAATCATTTTATAAAGATCTTTTGATTTTGTTCCAGATTCAAATACTAATTTACATGGAATCCGATTTTTATTTTTATTCTTCAAGGCGCACTGAATTGTATAATTACACATCCAACAACCACTTGCTATGAACTCGGGTGTGAAAGTGTTTCATTCTCTCAAACATTTGGTCCTTCTCCCTTGGGAAATTCTTCGACACGTGAATTTTTCCCACAATAAATAGCTAAAACAATAAAATATAATTTTATGAAACTTGAACAAGGTCCTACGTAATCTTTTTATAAAGATCTTTTGATTTTGATCAAGATTCGAATACTAATTTTCATGGAAAATGATTTTATTATTTATTCTGCAAGGCGCATTGAATTGTATAATTACACATCGAGCAACCACTTCCTATGAACTCGGGTGTGAAACTGTTTCATTGTGTCAAACATTGGGTCCTTCTCCCTTGGGAAATTCTTGATCATGTGGGAGTTTTCCCACAATAAAGAGCTAAAACAATAAAATATTATTTTATGAACCTTGAAGAAGGTCTTACGTAATCTTTTTATAAAGATCTTTTGATTTTGTTCCAGATTCGAATACTAATTTTCATGGAATTTGATTTTTTTATTTATTTTGCAAGGCGCATTGAATTGTATAATTACACATCAAACAACCACTTGCTATGAACTCGGGTGAGAAACTGTTTCATTGTGTCAAACATTGGGTCCTTCTCCCTTGGAAAATTCTTCGACACGTGGGATTTTCCCACAATAAAAAGCTAAAACAGTAAAATATGATTTTATGAACCTTGAACAAGGTCCTACGTAATCTTTTTATAAAGATCTTTTGATTTTGTTCCAGAATCGAATACAAATTTTCATAGAATACGATTTTTTTATTTATTCTGCAAGGCGCACTGAATTGTATAATTACACATCAAACAACCACTTCCTATGAACTCGGGTGTGAAACTGTTTCCTTGTGTCAAACATTGGGTCCTACTCCCTTTAGAAATTATTCTACACGTGGGAGTTTTCCCACAGTAAAAAGCTAAAATAATAAAATATGATTTTACGAACCTTGAACAAGGTCTTACGCAATCTTTTTATAAAGATCTTTTGATTTTGATCAAGATTCGAATACTAATTTTCATGGAATACGATTTTTTTAATTTATTCTGCAAGGAGCATTGAATTGTATAATTACACATCAAGCAACCACTTCCTATGAACTCAGGTGTGAAACTGTGTCATTGTGTCAAACATTGGGTCCTTCGCCCTTGGGAAATTCTTCATCATGTGGGAGTTTTCCCACAATAAAAAGCTAAAACAATAAAATATAATTTTATGAAACTTGAACAAGGTCCTACGTAATCTTTTTATAAAGATCTTTTGATTTTGTTCCAGAATCTAATAATAATTTTCATGGAATCCGATTTTTTTATATATTCTGCAAGGTGCATTGAATTGTATAATTACACATCAAACAACCACTTGCTATGAACTTGTGTGTGAAACTGTTTCATTCTGTCAAACAATGGTTCCTTTTCCCTTGGGAAATTCTTCGACACGTGGTAGTTTTCCCATAGTAAAAAGCTAAAACAATAAAATATGAGATTATGAACCTTGAACAAGGTCTTACGTAATCTTTTATAAAGATCTTTTGATTTTGTTCCCGATTCGAATACAAATTTTTATGGAATCTGATTTTTATTTTTATTCTGCAAGGCGCACTGAATTGTAGAATAACACATCAAACAACCACTTGCTATGAACTCGGGTGAGAAACTGTTTCATTGTGTAAAACATTGGGTCCTTCTCCCTTGGAAAATTCTTCGACACTTGGGATTTTCCCACAATAAAAAGCTAAAACTGTAAAATATGATTTTATGAACATTGAACAAGGTCGTACGTAATCTTTTTATAAAGATCTTTTGATTTTGTTCCAGAATCGAATAAAAATTTTCATAGAATCCGATTTTTTTATTTATTCTGCAAGGCGCACTGAATTATATAATTACACATCAAACAACCACTTGCTATGAACTCGGGTGTGAAACTGTTTCATTGTGCAAACATTGGGACCATCTCCCTTGGAAAATTCTTCGAAACGTGGGAGTTTTCCCACAATAAAAAGCTAAGACAATAAAATATGGGTTTATGAACTTTGAACAAGGTCTTACGTAATCTTTTTATAAAGATCTTTTGATTTTGTTCCAGATTCGAATACTAATTTTCATGGAATCTGATTTTTTATTTATTTTGCACGGCGCACTGAATTGTAGAATTACACATCAAACAACCACTTGCTATGAACTCGGGTGTGAAACTGTTTAATTATGCAAATATTGGGTCCTTCTCCCTTGGGAAATTCTTCGACACGTGGGAGTTTTCCCACAGTAAACAGATAAAACAATAAAATATGAGTTTATGAACTTTGAACACGGTCTTACGTAATCTTATTATAAAGATCTTTTGATTTTATTCCAGATTCGAATAGTAATTTTATGGAATCCGATTTTTTTATATATTCAGCAAGGCGCATTGAATTGTATAATTACACATCAAAAAATTACTTGCTATGAACTCGGGTGTGAAACTGTTTCATTATGCAAATATTGGGTCCTTCTCCCTTGGGAAATTCTTCGACACGCGGGAGTTTTCCCCAATAAAAAGCTAAAACAATAAAATATGAGTTTATGAATCTTGAACAAGGTCTTACGTAATCATTTTATAAAGATCTTTTGATTTTGTTCCAGATTCAAATACTAATTTACATGGAATCCGATTTTTATTTTTATTCTTCAAGGCGCACTGAATTGTATAATTACACATCCAACAACCACTTGCTATGAACTCGGGTGTGAAAGTGTTTCATTCTCTCAAACATTTGGTCCTTCTCCCTTGGGAAATTCTTCGACACGTGAATTTTTCCCACAATAAATAGCTAAAACAATAAAATATAATTTTATGAAACTTGAACAAGGTCCTACGTAATCTTTTTATAAAGATCTTTTGATTTTGATCAAGATTCGAATACTAATTTTCATGGAAAATGATTTTATTATTTATTCTGCAAGGCGCATTGAATTGTATAATTACACATCGAGCAACCACTTCCTATGAACTCGGGTGTGAAACTGTTTCATTGTGTCAAACATTGGGTCCTTCTCCCTTGGGAAATTCTTGATCATGTGGGAGTTTTCCCACAATAAAGAGCTAAAACAATAAAATATTATTTTATGAACCTTGAAGAAGGTCTTACGTAATCTTTTTATAAAGATCTTTTGATTTTGTTCCAGATTCGAATACTAATTTTCATGGAATTTGATTTTTTTATTTATTTTGCAAGGCGCATTGAATTGTATAATTACACATCAAACAACCACTTGCTATGAACTCGGGTGAGAAACTGTTTCATTGTGTCAAACATTGGGTCCTTCTCCCTTGGAAAATTCTTCGACACGTGGGATTTTCCCACAATAAAAAGCTAAAACAGTAAAATATGATTTTATGAACCTTGAACAAGGTCCTACGTAATCTTTTTATAAAGATCTTTTGATTTTGTTCCAGAATCGAATACAAATTTTCATAGAATACGATTTTTTTATTTATTCTGCAAGGCGCACTGAATTGTATAATTACACATCAAACAACCACTTCCTATGAACTCGGGTGTGAAACTGTTTCCTTGTGTCAAACATTGGGTCCTACTCCCTTTAGAAATTATTCTACACGTGGGAGTTTTCCCACAGTAAAAAGCTAAAATAATAAAATATGATTTTACGAACCTTGAACAAGGTCTTACGCAATCTTTTTATAAAGATCTTTTGATTTTGATCAAGATTCGAATACTAATTTTCATGGAATACGATTTTTTTAATTTATTCTGCAAGGAGCATTGAATTGTATAATTACACATCAAGCAACCACTTCCTATGAACTCAGGTGTGAAACTGTGTCATTGTGTCAAACATTGGGTCCTTCGCCCTTGGGAAATTCTTCATCATGTGGGAGTTTTCCCACAATAAAAAGCTAAAACAATAAAATATAATTTTATGAAACTTGAACAAGGTCCTACGTAATCTTTTTATAAAGATCTTTTGATTTTGTTCCAGAATCTAATAATAATTTTCATGGAATCCGATTTTTTTATATATTCTGCAAGGTGCATTGAATTGTATAATTACACATCAAACAACCACTTGCTATGAACTTGTGTGTGAAACTGTTTCATTCTGTCAAACAATGGTTCCTTTTCCCTTGGGAAATTCTTCGACACGTGGTAGTTTTCCCATAGTAAAAAGCTAAAACAATAAAATATGAGATTATGAACCTTGAACAAGGTCTTACGTAATCTTTTATAAAGATCTTTTGATTTTGTTCCCGATTCGAATACAAATTTTTATGGAATCTGATTTTTATTTTTATTCTGCAAGGCGCACTGAATTGTAGAATAACACATCAAACAACCACTTGCTATGAACTCGGGTGAGAAACTGTTTCATTGTGTAAAACATTGGGTCCTTCTCCCTTGGAAAATTCTTCGACACTTGGGATTTTCCCACAATAAAAAGCTAAAACAGTAAAATATGATTTTATGAACCTTGAACAAGGTCGTACGTAATCTTTTTATAAAGATCTTTTGATTTTGTTCCAGAATCGAATACAAATTTTCATAGAATCCGATTTATTTATTTATTCTGCAAGGCGCACTGAATTGTATAATTACACATCAAACAACCACTTACTATGAACTCGGGTGAGAAACTGTTTCATTGTGTCAAACATTGGGTCCTTCTCCCTTGGAAAATTCTTCGACACGTGGGATTTTCCCACAATATAAAAGCTAAAACAGTAAAATATGATTTTATGAACCTTGAACAAAATCCTACGTAATCTTTTTATAAAGATCTTTTGATTTTATTGCAGATTCGAATACAAATTTTCATGGAATCTGATTTTTTAAATTTATTTTGCAAGGCGCACTGAATTGTATAATTACATATCAAACAACCACTTGCTATGAACTCGGGTGTGAAACTGTTTCATTGTGTCAAACATTGGATCCTTCTCCCTTGGGAAATTCTTCGACACGTGGGAGTTTTCCCATAATAAAAAGCTAAAACAATAAAATATGATTTTATGAACCTTGAACAAGGTCTTACGTAATCTTTTTCTAAAGATCTTTTGATTTTGTTCCAGAATCGAATACTAATTTTCATAAAATCGGATTTTTTTATATATTCTGCAAGGCGCATTGATATGTATAATTACACATCAAACAACCACTTGCTATGAACTCGTGTGTGAAACTGTTTGCTTGTGTCAAACATTGGGTCCTACTCCCTTTAGATATTATTCTACACGTAGAAGTTTTCCCATAGTAAAAAGCTAAAACAATAAAACATGAGTTTATGAACCTTGAACAAGGTCTTACGTAATCTTTTTATAAAGATCTTTTGATTTTGTTCCAGATTCGAATACTAATTTTCATGGAATCTGATTTTTTTATTT
The DNA here is from genome assembly GCA_028673005.1 of Tanypteryx hageni. NCBI lineage: Eukaryota > Metazoa > Arthropoda > Insecta > Odonata > Petaluridae > Tanypteryx > Tanypteryx hageni. The sequence goes on from CM054120.1 coordinate 89,070,301, forward strand.
ATTTTGCAAGGCGCACTGAATTGTAGAATTACACATCAAACAACCACTTGCTATGAACTCGGGTGAGAAACTGTTCATTGTGTAAAACATTGGGTCCTTCTCCCTTGGAAAATTCTTCGACACGTGGGATTTTCCCATAATAAAAAGCTAAAACAGTAAAATATGATTTTATGAACCTTGAACAAGGTCGTACGTAATCTTTTTATAAAGATCTTTTGATTTTGTTCCAGAATCGAATACAAATTTTCATAGAATCCGATTTTTTTATTTATTCTGCAAGGCGCACTGAATTGTATAATTACACATCAAACAACCACTTGCTATGAACTCGGGTGAGAAACTGTTTCATTGTGTCAAACATTGTGTCCTTCTCCCTTGGAAAATTCTTCGACACGTGGGATTTTCCCACAATAAAAAGCTAAAACAATAAAATATGATTTTATGAACCTTGAACAAGGTCCTACGTAATCTTTTTATAAAGAACTTTTGATTTTATTGCAGATTCGAATACAAATTTTCATGGAATCTGATTTTTTAAATTTATTTTGCCAGGCGCACTGAATTGTATAATTACATATCAAACAATTACTTGCTATGAACTCGGGGGTGAAACTGTTTCATTGTGTCAAACATTGGATCCTTCTCCCTTGGGAAATTCTTCGACACGTGGGAGTTTTCCCACAATAAAAAGCTAAAACAATAAAATATGATTTTATGAACCTTGAACAAGGTCTTACGTAATCTTTTTATAATGATCTTTTGATTTTGTTCCAGAATCGAATACTAATTTTCATAAAATCGGATTTTTTTATATATTCTGCAAGGCGCATTGATATGTATAATTACACATTAAACAACCACTTGCTATGAACTCGTGTGTGAAACTGTTTGCTTGTGTCAAACATTGGGTCCTACTCCCTTGAGATATTATTCTACACGTAGTAGTTTTCCCATAGTAAAAAGCTAAAACAATAAAATATGAGTTTATGAACCTTGAACAAGGTCCTACGTAATCTTTTTATAAAGATCTTTTGATTTTATTGCAGATTCGAATACAAATTTTCATGGAATCTGATTTTTTAAATTTATTTTGCAAGGCGCACTGAATTGTATAATTACATATCAAACACCCACTTGCTATGAACTCGGGTGTGAAACTGTTTCATTGTGTCAAACATTGGATCCTTCTCCCTTGGAAAGTTCTTCGACACGTGGGAGTTTTCCCACAATAAAAAGCTAAAACAATAAAATATGATTTTATGAACCTTGAACAAGGTCGTACGTAATCTTTTTATAAAGATCTTTTGATTTTGTTCCAGAATCGAATACAAATTTTCATAGAATCCGATTTTTTTATTTATTCTGCAAGGCGCATTGAATTGTATAATTATACATCAAACAACCACTTGCTATGAACTCGTGTGTGAAACTGTTTGCTTGTGTCAAACATTGGGTCCTTCTCCCTTGGGAAATTCTTCATCATGTGGGAGATTTCCCACAATAAAGAACTAAAACAATAAAATATTATTTTATGAACCTTGAAGAAGGTCTTACGTAATCTTTTTATAAAGATCTTTTGATATTGTTCCAGATTCGAATACTAATTTTCATGGAATTTGATTTTTTTATTTATTTTGCAAGGCGCATTGAATTGTATAATTACACATCAAACAACCACTTGCTATGAACTCGTGTGTGAAACTGTTTGCTTGTGTCAAACATTGGGTCCTACTCCCTTTAGATATTATTCTACACGTAGTAGTTTTCCCATAGTAAAAAGCTAAAACAATAAAATATGAGTTTATGAACCTTGAACAAGGTCTTACGTAATCTTTTTATAAAGATCTTTTGATTTTGTTCCAGATTCGAATACTAATTTTCATGGAATCTGATTTTTTTATTTATTTTGCAAGGCGCACTGAATTGTAGAATTACACATCAAACAACCACTTGCTATGAACTCGGGTGAGAAACTGTTTCATTGTGTAAAACATTGGGTCCTTCTCCCTTGGAAAATTCTTCGACACGTGGGATTTTCCCATAATAAAAAGCTAAAACAGTAAAATATGATTTTATGAACCTTGAACAAGGTCGTACGTAATCTTTTTATAAAGATCTTTTGATTTTGTTCCAGAATCGAATACAAATTTTCATAGAATCCGATTTTTTTATTTATTCTGCAAGGCGCACTGAATTGTATAATTACACATCAAACAACCACTTGCTATGAACTCGGGTGAGAAACTGTTTCATTGTGTCAAACATTGTGTCCTTCTCCCTTGGAAAATTCTTCGACACGTGGGATTTTCCCACAATAAAAAGCTAAAACAATAAAATATGATTTTATGAACCTTGAACAAGGTCCTACGTAATCTTTTTATAAAGAACTTTTGATTTTATTGCAGATTCGAATACAAATTTTCATGGAATCTGATTTTTTAAATTTATTTTGCAAGGCGCACTGAATTGTATAATTACATATCAAACAATTACTTGCTATGAACTCGGGGGTGAAACTGTTTCATTGTGTCAAACATTGTGTCCTTCTCCCTTGGAAAATTCTTCGACACGTGGGATTTTCCCACAATAAAAAGCTAAAACAATAAAATATGATTTTATGAACCTTGAACAAGGTCCTACGTAATCTTTTTATAAAGAACTTTTGATTTTATTGCAGATTCGAATACAAATTTTCATGGAATCTGATTTTTTAAATTTATTTTGCCAGGCGCACTGAATTGTATAATTACATATCAAACAATTACTTGCTATGAACTCGGGGGTGAAACTGTTTCATTGTGTCAAACATTGGATCCTTCTCCCTTGGGAAATTCTTCGACACGTGGGAGTTTTCCCACAATAAAAAGCTAAAACAATAAAATATGATTTTATGAACCTTGAACAAGGTCTTACGTAATCTTTTTATAATGATCTTTTGATTTTGTTCCAGAATCGAATACTAATTTTCATAAAATCGGATTTTTTTATATATTCTGCAAGGCGCATTGATATGTATAATTACACATTAAACAACCACTTGCTATGAACTCGTGTGTGAAACTGTTTGCTTGTGTCAAACATTGGGTCCTACTCCCTTTAGATATTATTCTACACGTAGTAGTTTTCCCATAGTAAAAAGCTAAAACAATAAAATATGAGTTTATGAACCTTGAACAAGGTCCTACGTAATCTTTTTATAAAGATCTTTTGATTTTATTGCAGATTCGAATACAAATTTTCATGGAATCTGATTTTTTAAATTTATTTTGCAAGGCGCACTGAATTGTATAATTACATATCAAACACCCACTTGCTATGAACTCGGGTGTGAAACTGTTTCATTGTGTCAAACATTGGATCCTTCTCCCTTGGAAAGTTCTTCGACACGTGGGAGTTTTCCCACAATAAAAAGCTAAAACAATAAAATATGATTTTATGAACCTTGAACAAGGTCGTACGTAATCTTTTTATAAAGATCTTTTGATTTTGTTCCAGAATCGAATACAAATTTTCATAGAATCCGATTTTTTTATTTATTCTGCAAGGCGCATTGAATTGTATAATTATACATCAAACAACCACTTGCTATGAACTCGTGTGTGAAACTGTTTGCTTGTGTCAAACATTGGGTCCTTCTCCCTTGGGAAATTCTTCATCATGTGGGAGATTTCCCACAATAAAGAACTAAAACAATAAAATATTATTTTATGAACCTTGAAGAAGGTCTTACGTAATCTTTTTATAAAGATCTTTTGATTTTGTTCCAGATTCGAATACTAATTTTCATGGAATTTGATTTTTTTATTTATTTTGCAAGGCGCATTGAATTGTATAATTACACATCAAACAACCACTTGCTATGAACTCGTGTGTGAAACTGTTTGCTTGTGTCAAACATTGGGTCCTACTCCCTTTAGATATTATTCTACACGTAGTAGTTTTCCCATAGTAAAAAGCTAAAACAATAAAATATGAGTTTATGAACCTTGAACAAGGTCTTACGTAATCTTTTTATAAAGATCTTTTGATTTTGTTCCAGATTCGAATACTAATTTTCATGGAATCTGATTTTTTTATTTATTTTGCAAGGCGCACTGAATTGTAGAATTACACATCAAACAACCACTTGCTATGAACTCGGGTGAGAAACTGTTTCATTGTGTAAAACATTGGGTCCTTCTCCCTTGGAAAATTCTTCGACACGTGGGATTTTCCCATAATAAAAAGCTAAAACAGTAAAATATGATTTTATGAACCTTGAACAAGGTCGTACGTAATCTTTTTATAAAGATCTTTTGATTTTGTTCCAGAATCGAATACAAATTTTCATAGAATCCGATTTTTTTATTTATTCTGCAAGGCGCACTGAATTGTATAATTACACATCAAACAACCACTTGCTATGAACTCGGGTGAGAAACTGTTTCATTGTGTCAAACATTGTGTCCTTCTCCCTTGGAAAATTCTTCGACACGTGGGATTTTCCCACAATAAAAAGCTAAAACAATAAAATATGATTTTATGAACCTTGAACAAGGTCCTACGTAATCTTTTTATAAAGAACTTTTGATTTTATTGCAGATTCGAATACAAATTTTCATGGAATCTGATTTTTTAAATTTATTTTGCAAGGCGCACTGAATTGTATAATTACATATCAAACAATTACTTGCTATGAACTCGGGGGTGAAACTGTTTCATTGTGTCAAACATTGGATCCTTCTCCCTTGGGAAATTCTTCGACACGTGGGAGTTTTCCCACAATAAAAAGCTAAAACAATAAAATATGATTTTATGAACCTTGAACAAGGTCTTACGTAATCTTTTTATAATGATCTTTTGATTTTGTTCCAGAATCGAATACTAATTTTCATAAAATCGGATTTTTTTATATATTCTGCAAGGCGCATTGATATGTATAATTACACATTAAACAACCACTTGCTATGAACTCGTGTGTGAAACTGTTTGCTTGTGTCAAACATTGGGTCCTACTCCCTTTAGATATTATTCTACACGTAGTAGTTTTCCCATAGTAAAAAGCTAAAACAATAAAATATGAGTTTATGAACCTTGAACATGGTCCTACGTAATCTTTTTATAAAGATCTTTTGATTTTATTGCAGATTCGAATACAAATTTTCATGGAATCTGATTTTTTAAATTTATTTTGCAAGGCGCACTGAATTGTATAATTACATATCAAACACCCACTTGCTATGAACTCGGGTGTGAAACTGTTTCATTGTGTCAAACATTGGATCCTTCTCCCTTGGAAAATTCTTCGACACGTGGGAGTTTTCCCACAATAAAAAGCTAAAACAATAAAATATGATTTTATGAACCTTGAACAAGGTCGTACGTAATCTTTTTATAATGATCTTTTGATTTTGTTCCAGAATCGAATACAAATTTTCATAGAATCCGATTTTTTTATTTATTCTGCAAGGCGCATTGAATTGTATAATTATACATCAAACAACCACTTGCTATGAACTCGTGTGTGAAACTGTTTGCTTGTGTCAAACATTGGGTCCTTCTCCCTTGGGAAATTCTTCATCATGTGGGAGTTTTCCCACAATAAAGAACTAAAACAATAAAATATTATTTTATGAACCTTGAAGAAGGTCTTACGTAATCTTTTTATAAAGATCTTTTGATTTTGTTCCAGATTCGAATACTAATTTTCATGGAATTTGATTTATTTATTTATTTTGCAAGGCGCATTGAATTGTATAATTACACATCAAACAACCACTTGCTATGAACTCGGGTGAGAAACTGTTTCATTGTGTCAAACATTGTGTCCTTCTCCCTTTGAAAATTCTTCGACACGTGGGATTTTCCCACAATAAAAAGCTAAAACAATAAAATATGATTTTATGAACCTTGAACAAGGTCCTACGTAATCTTTTTATAAAGAACTTTTGATTTTATTGCAGATTCGAATACAAATTTTCATGGAATCTGATTTTTTAAATTTATTTTGCAAGGCGCACTGAATTGTATAATTACATATCAAACAATTACTTGCTATGAACTCGGGGGTGAAACTGTTTCATTGTGTCAAACATTGGATCCTTCTCCCTTGGGAAATTCTTCGACACGTGGGAGTTTTCCCACAATAAAAAGCTAAAACAATAAAATATGATTTTATGAACCTTGAACAAGGTCTTACGTAATCTTTTTATAATGATCTTTTGATTTTGTTCCAGAATCGAATACTAATTTTCATAAAATCGGATTTTTTTATATATTCTGCAAGGCGCATTGATATGTATAATTACACATTAAACAACCACTTGCTATGAACTCGTGTGTGAAACTGTTTGCTTGTGTCAAACATTGGGTCCTACTCCCTTTAGATATTATTCTACACGTAGTAGTTTTCCCATAGTAAAAAGCTAAAACAATAAAATATGAGTTTATGAACCTTGAACATGGTCCTACGTAATCTTTTTATAAAGATCTTTTGATTTTATTGCAGATTCGAATACAAATTTTCATGGAATCTGATTTTTTAAATTTATTTTGCAAGGCGCACTGAATTGTATAATTACATATCAAACACCCACTTGCTATGAACTCGGGTGTGAAACTGTTTCATTGTGTCAAACATTGGATCCTTCTCCCTTGGAAAATTCTTCGACACGTGGGAGTTTTCCCACAATAAAAAGCTAAAACAATAAAATATGATTTTATGAACCTTGAACAAGGTCGTACGTAATCTTTTTATAATGATCTTTTGATTTTGTTCCAGAATCGAATACAAATTTTCATAGAATCCGATTTTTTTATTTATTCTGCAAGGCGCATTGAATTGTATAATTATACATCAAACAACCACTTGCTATGAACTCGTGTGTGAAACTGTTTGCTTGTGTCAAACATTGGGTCCTTCTCCCTTGGGAAATTCTTCATCATGTGGGAGTTTTCCCACAATAAAGAACTAAAACAATAAAATATTATTTTATGAACCTTGAAGAAGGTCTTACGTAATCTTTTTATAAAGATCTTTTGATTTTGTTCCAGATTCGAATACTAATTTTCATGGAATTTGATTTATTTATTTATTTTGCAAGGCGCATTGAATTGTATAATTACACATCAAACAACCACTTGCTATGAACTCGGGTGAGAAACTGTTTCATTGTGTCAAACATTGTGTCCTTCTCCCTTTGAAAATTCTTCGACACGTGGGATTTTCCCACAATAAAAAGCTAAAACAATAAAATATGATTTTATGAACCTTGAACAAGGTCCTACGTAATCTTTTTATAAAGAACTTTTGATTTTATTGCAGATTCGAATACAAATTTTCATAAAATCGGATTTTTTTTATATATTCTGCAAGGCGCATTGATATGTATAATTACACATCAAACAACCACTTGCTATGAACTCGTGTGTGAAACTGTTTGCTTGTGTCAAACATTGGGTCCTACTCCCTTTAGATATTATTCTACACGTAGTAGTTTTCCCATAGTAAAAAGCTAAAACAATAAAATATGAGATTATGAACCTTGAACAAGGTCTTACGTAATCTTTTTATAAAGATCTTTTGATTTTGTTCCAGATTCGAATACTAATTTTCATGGAATCTGATTTTTTTATTTATTTTGCAAGGCGCAATGAATTGTAGAATTACACATCAAACAACCACTTGCTATGAACTCGGGTGAGAAACTGTTTCATTGTGTAAAACATTGGGTCCTTCTCCCTTGGAAAATTCTTCGACACGTGGGATTTTCCCACAATAAAAAGCTAAAACAGTAAAATATGATTTTATTAACCTTGAACAAGGTCGTACGTAATCTTTTTATAAAGATCTTTTGATTTTGTTCCAGAATCGAATACAAATTTTCATAGAATCCGATTTTTTTATTTATTCTGCAAGGCGCACTGAATTGTATAATTACACATCAAACAACCACTTGCTATGAACTCGGGTGAGAAACTGTTTCATTGTGTCAAACATTGGGTCCTTCTCCCTTGGAAAATTCTTCGACACGTGGGATTTTCCCACAATAAAAAGCTAATACAGTAAAATATGATTTTATGAACCTTGAACAAGATCCTACGTAATCTTTTTATAATGATCTTTTGATTTTATTGCAGATTCGAATACAAATTTTCATGGAATCTGATTTTTTAAATTTATTTTGCAAGGCGCACTGAATTGTATAATTACATATCAAACACCCACTTGCTATGAACTCGTGTGTGAAACTGTTTCATTGTGTCAAACATTGGATCCTTCTCCCTTGGGAAATTCTTCGACACGTGGGAGTTTTCCCACAATAAAAAGCTAAAACAATAAAATATGAGTTTATGAACCTTGAACAAGGTCTTACGTAATCTTTTTATAAAGTACTTTTGATTTTGTTCCAGATTCGAATACTAATTTTCATGGAATCTGATTTTTTTATTTATTTTGCAAGGCGCACTGAATTGTAGAATTACACTTCAAACAACCACTTGCTATGAACTCGGGTGAGAAACTGTTTCATTGTGTAAAACATTGGGTCCTTCTCCCTTGGAAAATTCTTCGACACGTGGGATTTTCCCACAATAAAAAGCTAAAACAGTAAAATATGATTTTATGAACCTTGAACAAGGTCGTACGTAATCTTTTTATAAAGATCTTTTGATTTTGTTCCAGAATCGAATACAAATTTTCATAGAATCCGATTTTTTTATTTAATCTGCAAGGCGCACTGAATTGTATAATTACAAATCAAACAACCACATGCTATGAACTCGGGTGAGAAACTGTTTCATTGTGTCAAACATTGGATCCTTCTCCCTTGGAAAATTCTTCGACACGTGGGATTTTCCCACAATAAAAAGCTAAAACAGTAAAATATGATTTTATGAACCTTGAACAAGGTCCTACGTAATCTTTTTATAAAGATCTTTTGATTTTGTTCCAGAATCGAATACAAATTTTCATAGAATCCGATTTTTTTATTTATTCTGCAAGGCGCATTGAATTGTATAATTATACATCAAACAACCACTTGCTATGAACTCGTGTGTGAAACTGTTTGCTTGTGTCAAACATTGGGTCCTTCTCCCTTGGGAAATTCTTCATCATGTGGGAGTTTTCCCACAATAAAGAACTAAAACAATAAAATATTATTTTATGAACCTTGAAGAAGGTCTTACATAATCTTTTTATAAAGATCTTTTGATTTTGTTCCAGATTCGAATACTAATTTTCATGGAATTTGATTTATTTATTTATTTTGCAAGGCGCATTGAATTGTATAATTACACATCAAACAACCACTTGCTATGAACTCGGGTGAGAAACTGTTTCATTGTGTCAAACATTGTGTCCTTCTCCCTTTGAAAATTCTTCGACACGTGGGATTTTCCCACAATAAAAAGCTAAAACAATAAAATATGATTTTATGAACCTTGAACAAGGTCTTACGTAATCTTTTTATAAAGATCTTTTGATTTTGTTCCAGATTCGAATACTAATTTTCATGGAATCTGATTTTTTTATTTATTTTGCAAGGCGCACTGAATTGTAGAATTACACTTCAAACAACCACTTGCTATGAACTCGGGTGAGAAACTGTTTCATTGTGTAAAACATTGGGTCCTTCTCCCTTGGAAAATTCTTCGACACGTGGGATTTTCCCACAATAAAAAGCTAAAACAGTAAAATATGATTTTATGAACCTTGAACAAGGTCGTACGTAATCTTTTTATAAAGATCTTTTGATTTTGTTCCAGAATCGAATACAAATTTTCATAGAATCCGATTTTTTTATTTAATCTGCAAGGCGCACTGAATTGTATAATTACACATCAAACAACCACATGCTATGAACTCGGGTGAGAAACTGTTTCATTGTGTCAAACATTGGATCCTTCTCCCTTGGAAAATTCTTCGACACGTGGGATTTTCCCACAATAAAAAGCTAAAACAGTAAAATATGATTTTATGAACCTTGAACAAGGTCCTACGTAATCTTTTTATAAAGATCTTTTGATTTTATTTCAGATTCGAATACAAATTTTCATGGAATCTGATTTTTTAAATTTATTTTGCAAGGCGCACTGAATTGTATAATTACATATCAAACAACCACTTGCTATGAACTCGGGTGTGAAACTGTTTCATTGTGTCAAACATTGGATCCTTCTCCCTTGGAAAATTATTCGACACGTGGGAGTTTTCCCACAATAAAAAGCTAAAACAATAAAATATGATTTTATGAACCTTGAACAAGGTCTTACGTAATCTTTTTATAAGGATCTTTTGATTTTGTTCCAGAATCGAATACTAATTTTCATAGAATCGGATTTTTTTATATATTCTGCAAGGCGCATTGAATTGTATAATTACACATCAAACAACCACTTGCTATGAACTCGTGTGTGAAACTGTTTGCTTGTGTCAAACATTGGGTCCTACTCCCTTTAGATATTATTCTACACGTAGTAGTTTTCCCATAGTAAAAAGCTAAAACAATAAAATATGAGTTTATGAACCTTGAACAAGGTCTTACGTAATATTTTTATAAAGATCTTTTGATTTAGTTCCAGATTCGAATAGTAATTTTATGGAATCCGATTTTTTTATTTATTTTGCAAGGCGCACTGAATTGTAGAATTACACATCAAACAACCACTTGCTATGAACTCGGGTGAGAAACTGTTTCATTGTGTAAAACATTGGGTCCTTCTCCCTTGGAAAATTCTTCGACACGTGGGATTTTCCCACAATAAAAAGCAAAAACAATAAAATATGATTTTAAGAACCTTGAACAAGGTCTTACGCAATATTTTTATAATGATCTTTTGATTTTGATCAAGATTCGAATACTAATTTTCATGGAATATGATTTATTTATTTATTCTGCAAGGCGCATTGAATTGTATAATTACACATCAAGTAACCACTTCCTATGAACTCGGGTGTGAAACTGTTTCATTGTGTCAAACATTGGGTCCTTCTCCCTTGGGAAATTCTTCATTATGTGGGAGTTTTCCCACAATAAAGAGCTAAAACAATAAAATATGATTTTATGAACCTTGAAGAAGGTCTTACGTAATCTTTTTATAAAGATCTTTTGATTTTGTTCCAGATTCGAATACTAATTTTCATGGAATTTGATTTTTTTATTTATTTTGCAAGGCGCACTGAATTGTAGAATTACACATCAAACAACCACTTGCTATGAACTCGGGTGAGAAACTGTTTCATTGTGTCAACATTGGATCCTTCTCCTTTGGGAAATTCTTCGACATGTGGGAGTTTTCCCACAATAAAAAGCTAATACAATAAAAAATGATTTTATGAACCTTGAACAAGGTCTTACGCAATCTTTTTATAAAGATCTTTTGATTTTGTTCCAGAATCGAATACTAATTTTCATAGAATCCGATATTTTTATTTATTCTGCAAGGCGCACTGAATTGTATAATTACACATCAAACAACCACTTCCTATGAACTCGGGTGTGAAACTGTTTCCTTGTGTCAAACATTGGGTCCTACTCCCTTTAGAAATTATTGTACACGTGGGAGTTTTCCCACAATAAAGAGCTAAAACAATAAAATATGATTTTATGAACCTTGAAGAAGGTCTTACATAATCTTTTTATAAAGATCTTTTGATTTTGTTCCAGATTCGAATACTAATTTTCATGGAATCTGATTTTTTTATTTATTTTGCAAGTCGCACTGAATTGTAGAATTACACATCAAACAACCACTTGCTATGAACTCGGGTGAGAAACTGTTTCTTTGTGTCAACATTGGATCCTTCTCCTTTGGGAAATTATTCGACATGTGGGAGTTTTCCCACAATAAAAAGCTAATACAATAAAAAATGATTTTATGAACCTTGAACAAGGTCTTACGCATTCTTTTTATAAAGATCTTTTGATTTTGTTCCAGAATCGAATACTAATTTTCATAGAATTACACATCATACAACCACTTGCTATGAACTCGGGTGTGAAACTGTTTCATTGTGTCAAACATTGGGTCCTTCTCCATTGGAAAATTCTTCGACACGTGGGATTTTCCCACAATAAAAAGCTAAAACAGTAAAATATGATTTTATGAACCTTGAACAAGGTCCTACGTAATCTTTTTATAAAGATCTTTTGATTTTGTTCCAGAATCGAATACAAATTTTCATAGAATCCGATTTTTTTATTTATTCTGCAAGTCGCACTGAATTGTATAATTACACATCAAACAACCACTTGCTATGAACTCGGGTGAGAAACTGTTTCATTGTGTCAAACATTGGGTCCTTCTCCCTTGGAAAATTCTTCGACACGTGGGATTTACCCACAATAAAAAGCTAAAACAGTAAAATATGATTTTATGAACCTTGAACAAGGTCCTACGTAATCTTTTTATAAAGATCTTTTGATTTTATTGCAGATTCGAATACAAATTTTCATGGAATCTGATTTTTTAAATTTATTTTGCAAGGCGCACTGAATTGTATAATTACATATCAAACAACCACTTGCTATGAACTCGGGTGTGAAACTGTTTCATTGTGTCAAACATTGGATCCTTCTCCCTTGGAAAATTCTTCGACACGTGGGAGTTTTCCCACAATAAAAAGCTAAAACAATAAAATATGATTTTATGAACCTTGAACAAGGTCTTACGTAATCTTTTTATAAGGATCTTTTGATTTTGTTCCAGAATCGAATACTAATTTTCATAGAATCGGATTTTTTTATATATTCTGCAAGGCGCATTGAATTGTATAATTACACATCAAACAACCACTTGCTATGAACTCGTGTGTGAAACTGTTTGCTTGTGTCAAACATTGGGTCCTACTCCCTTTAGATATTATTCTACACGTAGTAGTTTTCCCATAGTAAAAAGCTAAAACAATAAAATATGAGTTTATGAACCTTGAACAAGGTCTTACGTAATCTTTTTATAAAGATCTTTTGATTTTGTTCCAGATTCGAATAGTAATTTTATGGAATCCGATTTTTTTATTTATTTTGCAAGGCGCACTGAATTGTAGAATTACACATCAAACAACCACTTGCTATGAACTCGGGTGAGAAACTGTTTCATTGTGTAAAACATTGGGTCCTTCTCCCTTGGAAAATTCTTCGACACGTGGGATTTTCCCACAATAAAAAGCAAAAACAATAAAATATGATTTTAAGAACCTTGAACAAGGTCTTACGCAATATTTTTATAATGATCTTTTGATTTTGATCAAGATTCGAATACTAATTTTCATGGAATATGATGTATTTATTTATTCTGCAAGGCGCATTGAATTGTATAATTACACATCAAGCAACCACTTCCTATGAACTCGGGTGTGAAACTGTTTCATTGTGTCAAACATTGGGTCCTTCTCCTTTGGGAAATTCTTTATTATGTGGGAGTTTTCCCACAATAAAGAGCTAAACCAATAAAATATGATTTTATGAACCTTGAAGAAGGTCTTACGTAATCTTTTTATAAACATCTTTTGATTTTGTTCCAGATTCGAATACTAATTTTCATGGAATTTGATTTTTTTATTTATTTTGCAAGGCGCACTGAATTGTAGAATTACACATCAAACAACCACTTGCTATGAACTCGGGTGAGAAACTGTTTCATTGTGTCAACATTGGATCCTTCTCCTTTGGGAAATTCTTCGACATGTGGGAGTTTTCCCACAATAAAAAGCTAATACAATAAAAAATGATTTTATGAACCTTGAACAAGGTCTTACGCAATCTTTTTATAAAGATCTTTTGATTTTGTTCCAGAATCGAATACTAATTTTCATAGAATCCGATTTTTTTATTTATTCTGCAAGGCGCACTAAATTGTATAATTACACATCAAACAACCACTTCCTATGAACTCGGGTGTGAAACTGTTTCCTTGTGTCAAACATTGGGTCCTACTCCCTTTAGAAATTATTGTACACGTGGGAGTTTTCCCACAGTTAAAAGCTAAAACATAAAATATGAGTTTATGAACTTTGAACACGGTCTTACGTAATCTTTTTATAAAGATCTTTTGATTTTGTTCCAGATTCGAATAGTAATTTTATGGAATCCGATTTTTTTATTTTTTCTGCAAGGCGCACTGAATTGTAGAATTACACATCAAACAACCACTTGCTATGAACTCGGGTGAGAAACTGTTTCATTGTGTCAAACATTGGGTCCTTCTCCCTTGGAAATTTCTTCGACACGTGGGATTTTCCCACAATAAAAAGCTAAAACAATAAAATATGATTTTATGAACCTTGATCAAGGTCGTACGTAATCTTTTTATAAAGATCTTTTGATTTTGTTCCAGAATCGAATAAAAATTTTCATAGAATCCGATTTTTTTATTTATTCTTCAAGGCGCACTGAATTGTATAATTACACATCAAACAACCACTTCCTATGAACTCGGGTGTGAAACTGTTTCATTGTGCAAACATTGGGACCATCTCCCTTGAAAAATTCTTCGAAACGTGGGAGTTTTCCCAAATTAAAAAGCTAAGACAATAAAATATGAGTTTATGAACTTTGAACAAGGTCTTACGTAATCTTTTTATAAAGATCTTTTGATTTTGTTCCAGATTCGAATACTAATTTTCATGGAATCTGATTTTTTATTTATTTTGCACGGCGCACTGAATTGTAGAATTACACATCAAACAACCACTTGCTATGACCTCGGGTGTGAAACTGTTTCATTGTGCAAACATTGGGTCCTTCTCCCTTGGGAAATTCTTCGACAGGTGGGAGTTTTCCCACAGTAAACTGGTAAAACAATAAAATATGAGTTTATGAACTTTGAACACGGTCTTACGTAATCTTTTTATAAAGATCTTTTGATTTTGTTCCAGATTCGAATAGTAATTTTATGGAATCCGATTTTTTTATATATTCAGCAAGGCGCATTGAATTGTATAATTACACATCAAAAAATTACTTGCTATGAACTCGGGTGTGAAACTTTTTCATTATGCAAACATTGGGTCCTTCTCCCTTGGGAAATTCTTCGACACGCTGGAGTTTTCCCCAATAAAAAATCTAAAACAATAAAATATGAGTTTATGAACCTTGAACAAGGTCTTACGTAATCATTTTATAAAGATCTTTTGATTTTGTGTCAGATTCAAATACTAATTTACATGGAATCCGATTTTTATTTTTATTCTTCAAGGCGCACTGAATTGTATAATTACAAATCCAACAACCACTTGCTATGAACTCGGGTGTGAAACTTTTTCATTCTCTCAAACATTTGGTCCTTCTCCCTTGGGAAATTCTTCGACACGTGAGATTTTCCCACAATAAATAGCTAAAACAATAAAATATAATTTTATGAAACTTGAACAAGGTCCTACGTAATCTTTTTATAAAGATCTTTTGATTTTGTTCCAGATCCGAATACTAATTTTCATGGAATCTGATTTTTTTATTTATTTTGCAAGTCGCACTGAATTGTAGAATTACTCATCATACAACCACTTGCTATGAACTCGGGTGTGAAACTGTTTCATTGTGTCAAACATTGGGTCCTTCTCCCTTGGAAAATTCTTCGACACGTGGGATTTTCCCACAATAAAAAGCAAAAAGAGTAAAATATGATTTTATGAACCTTGAACAAGGTCCTACGTAATCTTTTTATAAAGATCTTTTGATTTTATTGCAGATTAGAATACAAATTTTCATGGAATCTGATATTTAAATTTATTTTGCAAGGCGCACTGAATTGTATAATTACAAATCCAACAACCACTTGCTATGAACTCGGGTGTGAAACTTTTTCATTCTCTCAAACATTTGGTCCTTCTCCCTTGGGAAATTCTTCGACACGTGAGATTTTCCCACAATAAATAGCTAAAACAATAAAATATAATTTTATGAAACTTGAACAAGGTCCTACGTAATCTTTTTATAAAGATCTTTTGATTTTGTTCCAGATCCGAATACTAATTTTCATGGAATCTGATTTTTTTATTTATTTTGCAAGTCGCACTGAATTGTAGAATTACTCATCAAACAACCACTTGCTATGAACTCGGGTGTGAAACTGTTTCATTGTGTCAAACATTGGATCCTTCTCCCTTGGGAAATTCTTCGACACGTGGGAGTTTTCCCACAATAAAAAGGTAAAACAATTCAAGTATGATTTTATGAACCTTGAACAAGGTCTTACGTAATCTTTTTATAAAGATCTTTTGATTTTGTTCCAGATTCGAATACTAATTTTCATGGAATCTAATATTTTTATTTATTTTGCAAGGCGCACTGAATTGTATAATTACACATCAAACAACCACTTGCTATGAACTCGGGTGAGAAACTGTTTCATTGTGTAAAACATTGGGTCCTTCTCCCTTGGATAATTCTTCGACACGTGGGATTTTCCCACAATAAAAAGCTAAAACAGTAAAATATGATTTTATGAACCTTGAACAAGGTCGTACGTAATCTTTTTTTAAAGATCTTTTGATTTTGTTCCAGAATCGAATACAAATTTTCATAGAATCCGATTTTTTTATTTAATCTGCAAGGCGCACTGAATTGTATAATTACACATCAAACAACCACTTCCTATGAACTAGGGTGTGAAACTGTTTCCTTGTGTCAAACATTGGGTCCTACTCCTTTTAGAAATTATTCTACACGTGGGAGTTTTCCCACAGTAAAAAGCTAAAACAATAAAATATGATTTTACGAACCTTGAACAAGGTCTTACGCAATATTTTTATAAAGATCTTTTGATTTTGATCAAGAATCGAATACAAATTTTCATAGAATCCGATTTTTTTATTTATTCTGCAAGGCGCACTGAATTGTTTAATTACACATCAAACAACCACTTGCTATGAACTCGGGTGAGAAACTGTTTCATTGTGTCAAACATTGGGTCCTTCTCCCTTGGAAAATTCTTCGACACGTGGGATTTTCCCACAATAAAAAGCTAAAACAGTAAAATATGATTTTATGAACCTTGAAGAAGGTCTTACGTAATCTTTATATAAAGATCTTTTGATTTTATTGCAGATTCGAATACAAATTTTCATGGAATCTGATTTTTAAAATTTATTTTACAAGGCGCACTGAATTGTATAATTACATATCAAACAACCATTTGCTATGAACTCGGGTGTGAAACTCTTTCATTGTGTCAAACATTGGATCCTTCTCCCTTGGGAAATTCTTCGACACGTGGGAGTTTTCCCACAATAAAAAGCTAAAACAATAAAATATGATTTTATGAACCTTGAACAAGGTCTTACGTAATCTTTTTAAAAAGATCTTTTGATTTTGTACCAGAATTGAATACTAATTTTCATAGAATCGGATTTTTTTATATATTCTGCAAGGCGCTTTGAATTGTATAATTACACATCAAACAACCACTTCCTATGAACTCGTGTGTGAAACTGTTTGCTTGTGTAAAAACATTGAGTCCTACTCTCTTTAGATATTATTCTACACGTGGTAGTTTTCCCATAGTAAAAAGCTAAAACAATAAAATATGAGTTTATGAACCTTGAACAAGGTCTTACGTAATCTTTTTATAAAGATCTTTTGATTTTGTTCCAGATTCGAATACTAATTTTAATGGAATCTGATTTTTTTACTTATTTTGCAAGGCGCAATGAATTGTAGAATTACACATCAAACAACCACTTGCTATGAACTCGGGTGAGAAACTGTTTCATTGTGTCAAACATTGGATCCTTCTCTCTTTAGAAATTATTCTACACGTGGGAGTTTTCCCACAGTAAAAAGCTAAAACAATGAAATATGATTTTACGAACCTTGAACAAGGTCTTACGCAATATTTTTATAATGATCTTTTCATTTTGATGAATATTCGAATACTAATTTTCATGGAATATGATTTTTTTATTTATTCTGCAAGGCGCATTGAATTGTATAATTACACATCAAGCAACCACTTCCTATGAACTCGGGTGTGAAACTGTTTCATTGTGTCAAACATTGGGTCCTTCTCCCTTGGGAAATTCTTCATCATATGGGAGTTTTCCCACAATAAAGAGCTAAAACAATAAAATATGATTTTATGAACCTTGAAGAAGGTCTTACGTAATCTTTTTATAAAGATCTTTTGATTTTGTTCCAGATTCGAATACTAATTTTCATGGAATTTGATTTTTTTATTTATTTTGCAAGGCGCACTGAATGGTAGAATTACACATCAAACACCCACTTGCTATGAACTCGGGTGAGAAACTGTTTCATTGTGTCAAACATTGGGTCCTTCTCCCTTGGAAAATTCTTCGACACGTGGGATTTTCCCACAATAAAAAGCTAAAACAGTAAAATATGATTTTATGAACCTTGAACAAGCTCGTACGTAATCTTTTTATAAAGATCTTTTGATTTTGTTCCAGAATCGAATAAAAATTTTCATAGAATCCGATTTTTTTATTTATTCTGCAAGGCGCACTGAATTGTATAATTACACATCAAACAACCACTTCCTATGAACTCGGGTGTGAAACTGTTTCCTTGTGTCAAACATTGGGTCCTACTCCCTTTAGAAATTATTCTACACGTGGGAGTTTTCCCACAGTAAAAATCTAAAACAATAAAATATGATTTTACGAACCTTGAACATGGTCTTACGCAATCTTTTTATAAAGATCTTTTGATTTTGTTCCAGAATCTAATACTAATTTTCATGGAATCCGATTTTTTTATATATTCTGCAAGGTGCATTGAATTGTATAATTACACATCAAACAACTACTTGCTATGAACTCGGGTATGAAACTGTTTCATTCTGTCAAACATTGGGTCCTTCTCCCTTAGAAAATTCTTCGACACGTGAGATTTTCCCACAATAAATAGCTAAAACAATAAAATATGATTTTATGAACCTTGAACAAGATCTTACTTAATCTTTATATAAAGATCTTTTGATTTTATTCCTGATTCGAATACTAATTTCATGGAATCCGATTTTTTAATTTTTTCTGCAAGGCGCACTGAATTGTAGAATTACACATCAAACAACCACTTGCTATGAACTCGGGTGAGAAACTGTTTCATTGTGTCAAACATTGGGTCCTTCTCCCTTGGGAAATTCTTCGACACGTGGGAGTTTTCCCAGAGTAAACAGGTAAAACAATAAAATATGAGTTTATGAACTTTGAACACGGTCTTACGTAATCTTTTTATAAAGATCTTTTGATTTTGTTCCAGATTCGAATAGTAATTTTATGGAATCCGATTTTTTTATATATTCAGCAAGGCGCATTGAATTGTATAATTACACAGCAAACAATTACTTGCTATGAACTCGGGTGTGAAACTGATTCATTATGCAAACATTGGGTCCTTCTCCCTTGGGAAATTCTTCGACACGTGGGAGTTTTCCCCAAAAAAAAGCTAAAACAATAAAATATGAGTTTATGAACCTTGAACAAGGTCTTACGTAATCATTTTATAAAGATCTTTTGATTTTGTTCCAGATTCAAATACTAATTTACATGGAATCCGATTTTTATTTTTATTCTTCAAGGCGCACTGAATTGTATAATTACACATCCAACAACCACTTGCTATGAACTCGGGTGTGAAACTGTTTGCTTGTGTCAAACATTGGGTCCTACTCCCTTTAGATATTATTCTACACGTAGTAGTTTTCCCATAGTAAAAAGCTAAAACAATAAAATATGAGTTTATGAACCTTGAACAAGGTCTTACGTAATCTTTTTATAAAGATCTTTTGATTTTGTTCCAGATTCGAATAGTAATTTTATGGAATCCGATTTTTTTATTTATTTTGCAAGGCGCACTGAATTGTAGAATTACACATCAAACAACCACTTGCTATGAACTCGGGTGAGAAACTGTTTCATTGTGTAAAACATTGGGTCCTTCTCCCTTGGAAAATCCTTCGACACGTGGGATTTTCCCACAATAAAAAGCAAAAACAATAAAATATGATTTTAAGAACCTTGAACAAGGTCTTACGCAATATTTTTATAATGATCTTTTGATTTTGATCAAGATTCGAATACTAATTTTCATGGAATATGATTTATTTATTTATTCTGCAAGGTGCATTGAATTGTATAATTACACATAAAGCAACCACTTCCTATGAACTCGGGTGTGAAACTGTTTCATTGTGTCAAACATTGGGTACTTCTCCCTTGGGAAATTCTTCATTATGTGGGAGTTTTCCCACAATAAAGAGCTAAAACAATAAAATATGATTTTATGAACCTTGAAGAAGGTCTTACGTAATCTTTTTATAAAGATCTTTTGATTTTGTTCCAGATTCGAATACTAATTTTCATGGAATTTGATTTTTTTATTTATTTTGCAAGGCGCACTGAATTGTAGAATTACACATCAAACAACCACTTGCTATGAACTCGGGTGAGAAACTGTTTCATTGTGTCAACATTGGATCCTTCTCCTTTGGGAAAGTCTTCGACATGTGGGAGTTTTCCCACAGTAAAAAGCTAATTCAATAAAAAATGATTTTATGAACCTTGAACAAGGTCTTACGCAATCTTTTTATAAAGATCTTTTGATTTTGTTCCAGAATCGAATACTAATTTTCATAGAATCCGATTTTTTTATTTATTCTGCAAGGCGCACTGAATTGTATAATTACACATAAAACAACCACTTCCTATGAACTCGGGTGTGAAACTGTTTCCTTGTGTCAAACATTGGGTCCTACTCCCTTTAGAAATTATTGTACACGTGGGAGTTTTCCCACAATAAAGAGCTAAAACAATAAAATATGATTTTATGAACCTTGAAGAAGGTCTTACATAATCTTTTTATAAAGATCTTTTGATTTTGTTCCAGATTCGAATACTAATTTTCATGGAATCTGATTTTTTTATTTATTTTGCAAGTCGCACTGAATTGTAGAATTACACATCCAACAACCACTTGCTATGAACTCTGGTGAGAAACTGTTTCATTGTGTCAACATTGGATCCTTCTCCTTTGGGAAATTCTTCGACATGTGGGAGTTTTCCCACAATAAAAAGCTAATACAATAAAAAATGATTTTATGAACCTTGAACAAGGTCTTACGCAATCTTTTTATAAAGATCTTTTGATTTTGTTCCAGAATCGAATACTCATTTTCATAGAATTACACATCATACAACCACTTGCTATGAACTCGGGTGTGAAACTGTTTCATTGTGTCAAACATTGGGTCCTTCTCCCTTGGAAAATTCTTCGACACGTGGGATTTTCCCACAATAAAAAGCTAAAACAGTAAAATATGATTTTATGAACCTTGAACAAGGTCCTACGTAATCTTTTTATAAAGATCTTTTGATTTTGTTCCAGAATCGAATACAAATTTT
Source organism: Tanypteryx hageni (assembly GCA_028673005.1). Taxonomy (NCBI): domain Eukaryota; kingdom Metazoa; phylum Arthropoda; class Insecta; order Odonata; family Petaluridae; genus Tanypteryx; species Tanypteryx hageni. Next base: position 89,091,644 of record CM054120.1, read on the forward strand.
CATAGAATCCGATTTTTTTATTTATTCTGCAAGGCGCACTGAATTGTATAATTACACATCAAACAACCACTTGCTATGAACTCGGGTGAGAAACTGTTTCATTGTGTCAAACATTGGGTCCTTCTCCCTTGGAAAATTCTTCGACACGTGGGATTTTCCCACAATAAAAAGCTAAAACAGAAAAATATGATTTTATGAACCTTGAAGAAGGTCTTACGTATCCTTTTTATAAAGATCTTTTGATTTTATTGCAGATTCGATTACAAATTTTCATGGAATCCGATTTTTATTTTTATTCTTCAAGGCGCACTGAATTGTAGAATTACACATCAAAACACCACTTGCTATGAACTCGGGTGAGAAACTGTTTCATTGTGTCAAACATTGGGTCCTTCTCCCTTGGAAATTTCTTCGACACGTGGGATTTTCCCACAATAAAAAGCTAAAACAATAAAATATGATTTTATGAACCTTGATCAAGGTCGTACGTAATCTTTTTACAAAGATCTTTTGATTTTGTTCCAGAATCGAATAAAAATTTTCATAGAATCCGATTTTTTTATTTATTCTGCAAGGCGCACTGAATTGTATAATTACACATCAAACAACCACTTCCTATGAACTCGGGTGTGAAACTGTTTCATTGTGCAAACATTGGGACCATCTCCCTTGGAAAATTCTTCGAAACGTGGGAGTTTTCCCACATTAAAAAGCTAAGACAATAAAATATGAGTTTATGAACTTTGAACAAGGTCTTACGTAATCTTTTTATAAAGATCTTTTGATTTTGTTCCAGATTCGAATACTAATTTTCATGGAATCTGATTTTTTATTTATTTTGCACGGCGCACTGAATTGTAGAATTACACATCAAACAACCACTTGCTATGACCTCGGGTGTGAAACTGTTTCATTGTGCAAACATTGGGTCCTTCTCCCTTGGGAAATTCTTCGACACGTGGGAGTTTTCCCACAGTAAACAGGTAAAACAATAAAATATGAGTTTATGAACTTTGAACACGGTCTTACGTAATCTTATTATAAAGATCTTTTGATTTTGTTCCAGATTCGAATAGTAATTTTATGGAATCCGATTTTTTTATATATTCAGCAAGGCGCATTGAATTGTATAATTACACATCAAAAATTACTTGCTATGAACTCGGGTGTGAAACTTTTTCATTATGCAAACATTGGGTCCTTCTCCCTTGGGAAATTCTTCGACACGCGGGAGTTTTCCCCAATAAAAAGCTAAAACAATAAAATATGAGTTTATGAACCTTGAACAAGGTCTTACGTAATCATTTTATAAAGATCTTTTGATTTTGTTGCAGATTCAAATACTAATTTACATGGAATCCGATTTTTATTTTTATTCTTCAAGGCGCACTGAATTGTATAATTACAAATCCAACAACCACTTGCTATGAACTCGGGTGTGAAACTGTTTCATTCTCTCAAACATTTGGTCCTTCTCCCTTGGGAAATTCTTCGACACGTGAGATTTTCCCACAATAAATAGCTAAAACAATAAAATATAATTTTATGAAACTTGAACAAGGTCCTACGTAATCTTTTTATAAAGATCTTTTGATTTTGTTCCAGATCCGAATACTAATTTTCATGGAATCTGATTTTTTTATTTATTTTGCAAGTCGCACTGAATTGTAGAATTACTCATCATACAACCACTTGCTATGAACTCGGGTGTGAAACTGTTTCATTGTGTCAAACATTGGGTCCTTCTCCCTTGGAAAATTCTTCGACACGTGGGATTTTCCCACAATAAAAAGCAAAAAGAGTAAAATATGATTTTATGAACCTTGAACAAGGTCCTACGTAATCTTTTTATAAAGATCTTTTGATTTTATTGCAGATTAGAATACAAATTTTCATGGAATCTGATATTTAAATTTATTTTGCAAGGCGCACTGAATTATATAATTACATATCAAACAACCACTTGCTATGAACTCGGGTGTGAAACTGTTTCATTGTGTCAAACATTGGATCCTTCTCCCTTGGGAAATTCTTCGACACGTGGGAGTTTTCCCACAATAAAAAGGTAAAACAATTCAAGTATGATTTTATGAACCTTGAACAAGGTCTTACGTAATCTTTTTATAAAGATCTTTTGATTTTGTTCCAGATTCGAATACTAATTTTCATGGAATCTAATATTTTTATTTATTTTGCAAGGCGCACTGAATTGTATAATTACACATCAAACAACCACTTGCTATGAACTCGGGTGAGAAACTGTTTCATTGTGTAAAACATTGGGTCCTTATCCCTTGGATAATTCTTCGACACGTGGGATTTTCCCACAATAAAAAGCTAAAACAGTAAAATATGATTTTATGAACCTTGAACAAGGTCGTACGTAATCTTTTTTTAAAGATCTTTTGATTTTGTTCCAGAATCGAATACAAAATTTCATAGAATCCGATTTTTTTATTTAATCTGCAAGGCGCACTGAATTGTATAATTACACATCAAACAACCACTTCCTATGAACTAGGGTGTGAAACTGTTTCCTTGTGTCAAACATTGGGTCCTACTCCCTTTAGAAATTATTCTACACGTGGGAGTTTTCCCACAGTAAAAAGCTAAAACAATAAAATATGAGTTTATGAACCTTGAACAAGGTCTTACGTAATCTTTTTATAAAGATCTTTTGATTTTATTGCAGATTCGAATACAAATTTTCATGGAATCTGATTTTTAAAATTTATTTTGCAAGGCGCACTGAATTGTATAATTACATATCAAACAACCATTTGCTATGAACTCGGGTGTGAAACTCTTTCATTGTGTCAAACATTGGATCCTTCTCCCTTGGGAAATTCTTCGACACGTGGGAGTTTTCCCACAATAAAAAGCTAAAACAATAAAATATGATTTTATGAAAATTGAACAAGGTCTTACGTAATCTTTTTATAAAGATCTTTTGATTTTGTTCCAGAATTGAATACTAATTTTCATAGAATCGGATTTTTTTATATATTCTGCAAGGCGCATTGAATTGTATAATTACACATCAAGCAACCACTTCCTATGAACTCGTGTGTGAAACTGTTTGCTTGTGTCAAACATTGAGTCCTACTCCCTTTAGATATTATTCTACACGTGGTAGTTTTCCCACAGTAAAAAGCTAAAACAATAAAATATGAGTTTATGAACCTTGAACAAGGTCTTACGTAATCTTTTTATAAAGATCTTTTGATTTTGTTCCAGATTCGAATACTAATTTTCATGGAATCTGATTTTTTTACTTATTTTGCAAGGCGCAATGAATTGTAGAATTACACATCAAACAACCACTTGCTATGAACTCGGGTGAGAAACTGTTTCATTGTGTCAAACATTGGATCCTTCTCTCTTTAGAAATTATTCTACACGTGGGAGTTTTCCCACAGTAAAAAGCTAAAACAATGAAATATGATTTTACGAACCTTGAACAAGGTCTTACGCAATATTTTTATAATGATCTTTTGATTTTGATCAAGATTCGAATACTAATTTTCATGGAATATGATTTTTTTATTTATTCTGCAAGGCGCATTGAATTGTATAATTACACATCAAGCAACCACTTCCTATGAACTCGGGTGTGAAACTGTTTCATTGTGTCAAACATTGGGTCCTTCTCCCTTGGAAAATTCTTCGACACGTGGGATTTTCCCACAATAAAAAGCTAAAACAATAAAATATGATTTTATGAACCTTGAACAAGGTCGTACGTAATCTTTTTATAAAGATCTTTTGATTTTGTTCCAGAATCGAATACAAATTTTCATAGAATCCGATTTTTTTATTTATTCTGCAAGGCGCACTGAATTGTATAATTACACATCACACAACCACTTCCTATGAACTCGGGTGTGAAACTGTTTCCTTGTGTCAAACATTGGGTCCTACTCCCTTTAGAAATTATTCTACACGTGGGAGTTTTCCCACAGTAAAAAGCTAAAACAATAAAATATGATTTTACGAACCTTGAACATGTTCTTACGCGATATTTTTATAAAGATCTTTTGATTTTGTTCCAGAATCTAATACTAATTTTCATGGAATCCGATTTTTTTATATATTCTGCAAGGTGCATTGAATTGTATAATTACACATCACACAACTACTTGCTATGAACTCGGGTGTGAAACTGTTTCATTCTGTCAAACATTGGGTCCTTCTCCCTTAGAAAATTCTTCGACACGTGGTAGTTTTCCCATAATAAAAAGCTAAAACAATAAAATATGATTTTATGAACCTTGAACAAGATCTTACTTAATCTTTTTATAAAGATCTTTTGATTTTGTTCCTAATTCGAATACTAATTTCATGGAATCCGATTTTTTAATTTTTTCTGCAAGGCGCACTGAATTGTAGAATTACACATCAAACAACCACTTGCTATGAACTCGGGTGAGAAACTGTTTCATTGTGTCAAACATTGGGTCCTTCTCCCTTGGGAAATTCTTCGACACGTGGGAGTTTTCCCAGAGTAAACAGGTAAAACAATAAAATATGAGTTTATGAACTTTGAACACGGTCTTACGTAATCTTTTTATAAAGATCTTTTGATTTTGTTCCAGATTCGAATAGTAATTTTATGGAATCCGATTTTTTTATATATTCAGCAAGGCGCATTGAATTGTATAATTACACATCAAACAATTACTTGCTATGAACTCGGGTGTGAAACTGATTCATTATGCAAACATTGGGTCCTTCTCCCTTGGGAAATTCTTCGACACGTGGGAGTTTTCCCCAATAAAAAGCTAAAACAATAAAATATGAGTTTATGAACTTTGAACAAGGTCTTACGTAATCATTTTATAAAGATCTTTTGATTTTGTTCCAGATTCAAATACTAATTTACATGGAATCCGATTTTTATTTTTATTCTTCAAGGCGCACTGAATTGTATAATTACACATCCAACAACCACTTGCTATGAACTCGGGTGTGAAACTGTTTCATTCTCTCAAACATTTGGTCCTTCGCCCTTGGGAAATTCTTCGACACGTGGGAGTTTTCCCACAGTTAAAAGCTAAAACATAAAATATGAGTTTATGAACTTTGAACCAGGTCTTACGTAATCTTTTTATAAAGATATTTTGATTTTGATCAAGATTCGAATACTAATTTTATGGAATCCGATTTTTTTATATATTCTGCAAGGCGCATTGAATTGTATAATTACACATCAAACAACCACTTGCTATGAACTCGGGTGTGAAACAGTTTCATTATGCAAACATTGGGTCCTTCTCCCTTGGGAAATTCTTCTACACGTGAGAGTTTTCACCAATAAAAATGTAAAACACTAAAATATGAGTTTATGAACCTTGAACAAGGTCTTACGTAATCTTTTTATAAAGATCTTTCGATATGTTCCAGATTCAAATACTAATTTTCATGGAATCCGATTTTTATATTTATTCTGCAAGGCGCACTGAATTGTATAATTACACATCCAACAACAACTTGTTATGAACTCGGGTGTGAAACTTTTTCATTCTCTCAAACATTTGGTCCTTCTCCCTTTGGAAATTCTTCGACAAGTGGGAGTTTTCCCACAATAAAAAGCTAATACAATAAAAAATGATTTTATGAACCTTGAACAAGGTCTTACGCAATCTTTTTATAAAGATCTTTTGATTTTGTTCCAGAATCGAATACTAATTTTCATAGAATCCGATTTTTTTATTTATTCTGCAAGGCGCACTGAATTGTATAATTACACATGAAACAACCTTTTCCTCTGAACTCGGGTGTGAAACTGTTTCCTTGTGTCAAACATTGGGTCCTACTCCCTTTAGAAATTATTCTACACGTGGGATTTTCCCACAATAAAAAGCTAAAACAGTAAAATATGATTTTATGAACCTTGATCAAGGTCGTACGTAATCTTTTTATAAAGATCTTTTGATTTTGTTCCAGAATCGAATAAAAATTTTCATAGAATCCGATTTTTTTATTTATTCTGCAAGGCGCACTGAATTGTATAATTACACATCAAACAACCACTTGCTATGAACTCGGGTGAGAAACTGTTTCATTGTGTCAAACATTGGGTCCTTCTCCCTTGGAAAATTCTTCGACACGTGGGATTTTCCCACAATAAAAAGCTAAAACAATAAAATATGATTTTATGAACCTTGAACAAGGTCGTACGTAATCTTTTTATAAAGATCTTTTGATTTTGTTCCAGAATCGAATACAAATTTTCATAGAATCCGATTTTTTTATTTATTCTGCAAGGCGCACTGAATTGTATAATTACACATCAAACAACCACTTCCTATGAACTCGGGTGTGAAACTGTTTCCTTGTGTCAAACATTGGGTCCTACTCCCTTTAGAAATTATTCTACACGTGGGAGTTTTCCCACAGTAAAAAGCTAAAACAATAAAATATGATTTTACGAACCTTGAACATGGTCTTACGCAATCTTTTTATAAAGATCTTTTGATTTTGTTCCAGAATCTAATAGTAATTTTCATGGAATCCGATTTTTTTATATATTCTGCAAGGTGCATTGAATTGTATAATTACACATCACACAACTACTTGCTATGAACTCGGGTGTGAAACTGTTTCATTCTGTCAAACATTGGGTCCTTCTCCCTTAGAAAATTCTTCGACACGTGAGATTTTCCCACAATAAATAGCTAAAACAATAAAATATGATTTTATGAACATTGAACAAGATCTTACTTAATCTTTTTATAAAGATCTTTTGATTTTGTTCCTGATTCGAATACTAATTTCATGGATTCCGATTTTTTAATTTTTTCTGCAAGGCGCACTGAATTGTAGAATTACACATCAAACAACCACTTGCTATGAACTCGGGTGAGAAACTGTTTCATTGTGTCAAACATTGGGTCCTTCTCCCTTGGGAAATTTTTCGACACGTGGGAGTTTTCCCAGAGTAAACAGGTAAAACAATAAATTATGAGTTTATGAACTTTGAACACGGTCTAACGTAATCTTTTTATAAAGATCTTTTGATTTTGTTCCAGATTCGAATAGTAATTTTATGGAATCCGATTTTTTTATATATTCAGCAAGGCGCATTGAATTATATAATTACACATCAAACAATTACTTGCTATGAACTCGGGTGTGAAACTGATTCATTATGCAAACATTGGGTCCTTCTCCCTTGGGAAATTCTTCGACACGTGGGAGTTTTCCCCAATAAAAAGCTAAAGCAATAAAATATGAGTTTATGAACCTTGAACAAGGTCTTACGTAATCATTTTATAAAGATCTTTTGATTTTGTTCCAGATTCAAATACTAATTTACATGGAATCCGATTTTTATTTTTATTCTTCAAGGTGCACTGAATTGTATAATTACACATCCAACAACCACTTGCTATGAACTCGGGTGTGAAACTGTTTCATTCTCTCAAACATTTGGTCCTTCGCCCTTGGGAAATTCTTCGACACGTGGGAGTTTTCCCACAGTTAAAAGCTAAAACATAAAATATGAGTTTATGAACTTTAAACCAGGTCTTACGTAATCTTTTTATAAAGATATTTTGATTTTGATCAAGATTCGAATACAAATTTTATGGAATCCGATTTTTTTATATATTCTGCAAGGCGCATTGAATTGTATAATTACACATCAAACAACCACTTGCTATGAACTCGGGTGTGAAAAAGTTTCATTATGCAAACATTGGGTCCTTCTCCCTTGGGAAATTCTTCGACACGTGAGAGTTTTCACCAATAAAAATCTAAAACACTAAAATATGAGTTTATGAACCTTGAACAAGGTCTTACGTAATCTTTTTATAAAGATCTTTTGATTTTGTTCCAGATTCAAATACTAATTTTCATGGAATCCGATTTTTATATTTATTCTGCAAGGCGCACTGAATTGTATAATTACACATCCAACAACCACTTGTTATGAACTCGGGTGTGAAACTTTTTCATTCTCTCAAACATTTGGTCCTTCTCCCTTTGGAAATTCTTCGACACGTGGGAGTTTTCCCACAATAAAAAGCTAATACAATAAAAAATGATTTTATGAACCTTGAACAAGGTCTTACGCAATCTTTTTATAAAGATCTTTTGATTTTGTTCCAGAATCGAATACTAATTTTCATAGAATCCGATTTTTTTATTTATTCTGCAAGGCGCACTGAATTGTATAATTACACATGAAACAACCACTTCCTATGAACTCGGGTGTGAAACTGTTTCCTTGTGTCAAACATTGGGTCCTACTCCCTTTTGAAATTATTCTACACGTGGGAGTTTTCCCACAGTTAAAAGCTAAAACATAAAATATGAGTTTATGTACTTTGAACACGGTCTTACGTAATCTTTTTATAAAGATCTTTTGATTTTGTTCCAGAATCGAATACTAATTTTCATAGAATCGATTATTTTATATATTCTGCAAGGCGCATTGAATTGTATAATTACACATCAAACAACCACTTGCTATGAACTCGGGTGAGAAACTGTTTCATTGTGTCAAACATTGGGTCCTTCTCCCTTGGAAATTTCTTCGACACGTGGGATTTTCCCACAATAAAAAGCTAAAACAGTAAAATATGATTTTATGAACCTTGATCAAGGTCGTACGTAATCTTTTTATAAATATCTTTTGATTTTGTTCCAGAATCGAATAAAAATTTACATAGAATCCGATTTTTTTATTTATTCTGCAAGGCGCACTGAATTGTATAATTACACATCAAACAACCACTTCCTATGAACTCGGGTGTGAAACTCTTTCATTGTGCAAACATTGGGACCATCTCCCTTGGAAAATTCTTCGAAACGTGGGAGTTTTCCCACATTAAAAAGCTAAGACAATAAAATATGAGTTTATGAACTTTGAACAAGGTCTTACGTAATCTTTTTATAAAGATCTTTTGATTTTGTTCCAGATTCGAATACTAATTTTCATGGAATCTGATTTTTTATTTATTTTGCACGGCGCACTGAATTGTAGAATTACACATCAAACAACCACTTGCTATGACCTCGGGTGTGAAACTGTTTCATTGTGCAAACATTGGGTCCTTCTCCCTTGGGAAATTCTTCGACACGTGGGAGTTTTCCCACAGTAAACAGGTAAAACAATAAAATATGAGTATATGAACTTTGAACACGGTCTTACGTAATCTTTTTATAAAGATCTTTTGATTTTGTTCCAGATTCGAATAGTAATTTTATGGAATCCGATTTTTTTATATATTCAGCAAGGCGCATTGAATTGTATAATTACACATCAAAAAATTACTTGCTATGAACTCGGGTGTGAAACTTTTTCATTATGCAAACATTGGGTCCTTCTCCCTTGGGAAATTCCTCGACACGCGGGAGTTTTCCCCAATAAAAAGCTAAAACAATAAAATATGAGTTTATGAACCTTGAACAAGGTCTTACGTAATCATTTTATAAAGATCTTTTGATTTTGTTCCAGATTCAAATACTAATTTACATGGAATCCGATTTTTATTTTTATTCTTCAAGGCGCACTGAATTGTATAATTACAAATCCAACAACCACTTGCTATGAACTCGGGTGTGAAACTGTTTCATTCTCTCAAACATTTGGTCCTTCTCCCTTGGGAAATTCTTCGACACGTGAGATTTTCCCACAATAAATAGCTAAAACAATAAAATATAATTTTATGAAACTTGAACAAGGTCCTACGTAATCTTTTTATAAAGATCTTTTGATTTTGTTCCAGATCCGAATACTAATTTTCATGGAATCTGATTTTTTTATTTATTTTGCAAGTCGCACTGAATTGTAGAATTACTCATCATACAACCACTTGCTATGAACTCGGGTGTGAAACTGTTTCATTGTGTCAAACATTGTGTCCTTCTCCCTTGGAAAATTCTTCGACACGTGGGATTTTCCCACAATAAAAAGCAAAAAGAGTAAAATATGATTTTATGAACCTTGAACAAGGTCCTACGTAATCTTTTTATAAAGATCTTTTGATTTTATTGCAGATTAGAATACAAATTTTTATGGAATCTGATATTTAAATTTATTTTGCAAGGCGCACTGAATTGTATAATTACATATCAAACAACCACTTGCTATGAACACGGGTGTGAAACTGTTTCATTGTGTCAAACATTGGATCCTTCTCCCTTGGGAAATTCTTCGACACGTGGGAGTTTTCCCACAATAAAAAGGTAAAACAATTCAAGTATGATTTTATGAACCTTGAACAAGGTCTTACGTAATCTTTTTATAAAGATCTTTTGATTTTGTTCCAGATTCGAATACTAATTTTCATGGAATCTAATATTTTTATTTATTTTGCAAGGCGCACTGAATTGTATAATTACACATCAAACAACTACTTGCTATGAACTCGGGTGAGAAACTGTTTCATTGTGTAAAACATTGGGTCCTTCTCCCTTGGAAAATTCTTCGACACGTGGGATTTTCCCACAATAAAAAGCTAAAACAGTAAAATATGATTTTATGAACCTTGAACAAGGTCGTACGTAATCTTTTTATAAAGATCTTTTTATTTTGTTCCAGAATCGAATACAAATTTTCATAGAATCCGATTTTTTTATTTAATCTGCAAGGCGCACTGAATTGTATAATTACACATCAAACAACCACTTCCTATGAACTAGGGTGTGAAACTGTTTCCTTGTGTCAAACATTGGGTCCTACTCCCTTTAGAAATTATTCTACACGTGGGAGTTTTCCCACAGTAAAAAGCTAAAACAATAAAATATGATTTTACGAACCTGGAACAAGGTCTTACGCAATATTTTTATAAAGATCTTTTGATTTTGATCAAGATTCGAATACAAATTTTCATAGAATCCGATTTTTTTATTTATTCTGCAAGGCGCACTGAATTGTATAATTAAACATCAAACAACCACTTGCTATGAACTCGGGTGAGAAACTGTTTCATTGTGTCAAACATTGGGTCCTTCTCCCTTGGAAAATTCTTCGACACGTGGGATTTTCCCACAATAAAAAGCTAAAACAGTAAAATATGATTTTATGAACCTTGAAGAAGGTCTTACGTAATCTTTTTATAAAGATCTTTTGATTTTATTGCAGATTCGAATACAAATTTTCATGGAATCTGATTTTTAAAATTTATTTTGCAAGGCGCACTGAATTGTATAATTACATATCAAACAACCATTTGCTATGAACTCGGGTGTGAAACTCTTTCATTGTGTCAAACATTGGATCCTTCTCCCTTGGGAAATTCTTCGACACGTGGGAGTTTTCCCACAATAAAAAGCTAAAACAATAAAAAATGATTTTATGAACCTTGAACAAGGTCTTACGTAATCTTTTTATAAAGATCTTTTGATTTTGTTCCAGAATTGAATACTAATTTTCATAGAATCGGATTTTTTTATATATTCTGCAACTCGCATTGAATTGTATAATTACACATCAAACAACCACTTCCTATGAACTCGTGTGTGAAACTGTTTGCTTGTGTCAAACATTGAGTCCTACTCCCTTTAGATATTATTCTACACGTGGTAGTTTTCCCATAGTAAAAAGCTAAAACAATAAAATATGAGTTTATGAATCTTGAACAAGGTCTTACGTAATCTTTTTATAAAGATCTTTTGATTTTGTTCCAGATTCGAATACTAATTTTCATGGAATCTGATTTTTTATTTATTTTGCACGGCGCACTGAATTGTAGAATTACACATCAAACAACCACTTGCTATGACCTCGGGTGTGAAACTGTTTCATTGTGCAAACATTGGGTCCTTCTCCCTTGGGAAATTCTTCGACACGTGGGAGTTTTCCCACAGTAAACAGGTAAAACAATAAAATATGAGTATATGAACTTTGAACACGGTCTTACGTAATCTTTTTATAAAGATCTTTTGATTTTGTTCCAGATTCGAATAGTAATTTTATGGAATCCGATTTTTTTATATATTCAGCAAGGCGCATTGAATTGTATAATTACACATCAAAAAATTACTTGCTATGAACTCGGGTGTGAAACTTTTTCATTATGCAAACATTGGGTCCTTCTCCCTTGGGAAATTCCTCGACACGCGGGAGTTTTCCCCAATAAAAAGCTAAAACAATAAAATATGAGTTTATGAACCTTGAACAAGGTCTTACGTAATCATTTTATAAAGATCTTTTGATTTTGTTCCAGATTCAAATACTAATTTACATGGAATCCGATTTTTATTTTTATTCTTCAAGGCGCACTGAATTGTATAATTACAAATCCAACAACCACTTGCTATGAACTCGGGTGTGAAACTGTTTCATTCTCTCAAACATTTGGTCCTTCTCCCTTGGGAAATTCTTCGACACGTGAGATTTTCCCACAATAAATAGCTAAAACAATAAAATATAATTTTATGAAACTTGAACAAGGTCCTACGTAATCTTTTTATAAAGATCTTTTGATTTTGTTCCAGATCCGAATACTAATTTTCATGGAATCTGATTTTTTTATTTATTTTGCAAGTCGCACTGAATTGTAGAATTACTCATCATACAACCACTTGCTATGAACTCGGGTGTGAAACTGTTTCATTGTGTCAAACATTGTGTCCTTCTCCCTTGGAAAATTCTTCGACACGTGGGATTTTCCCACAATAAAAAGCAAAAAGAGTAAAATATGATTTTATGAACCTTGAACAAGGTCCTACGTAATCTTTTTATAAAGATCTTTTGATTTTATTGCAGATTAGAATACAAATTTTTATGGAATCTGATATTTAAATTTATTTTGCAAGGCGCACTGAATTGTATAATTACATATCAAACAACCACTTGCTATGAACACGGGTGTGAAACTGTTTCATTGTGTCAAACATTGGATCCTTCTCCCTTGGGAAATTCTTCGACACGTGGGAGTTTTCCCACAATAAAAAGGCAAAACAATTCAAGTATGATTTTATGAACCTTGAACAAGGTCTTACGTAATCTTTTTATAAAGATCTTTTGATTTTGTTCCAGATTCGAATACTAATTTTCATGGAATCTAATATTTTTATTTATTTTGCAAGGCGCACTGAATTGTATAATTACACATCAAACAACTACTTGCTATGAACTCGGGTGAGAAACTGTTTCATTGTGTAAAACATTGGGTCCTTCTCCCTTGGAAAATTCTTCGACACGTGGGATTTTCCCACAATAAAAAGCTAAAACAGTAAAATATGATTTTATGAACCTTGAACAAGGTCGTACGTAATCTTTTTATAAAGATCTTTTGATTTTGTTCCAGAATCGAATACAAATTTTCATAGAATCCGATTTTTTTATTTAATCTGCAAGGCGCACTGAATTGTATAATTACACATCAAACAACCACTTCCTATGAACTAGGGTGTGAAACTGTTTCCTTGTGTCAAACATTGGGTCCTACTCCCTTTAGAAATTATTCTACACGTGGGAGTTTTCCCACAGTAAAAAGCTAAAACAATAAAATATGATTTTACGAACCTTGAACAAGGTCTTACGCAATATTTTTATAAAGATCTTTTGATTTTGATCAAGATTCGAATACAAATTTTCATAGAATCCGATTTTTTTATTTATTCTGCAAGGCGCACTGAATTGTATAATTAAACATCAAACAACCACTTGCTATGAACTCGGGTGAGAAACTGTTTCATTGTGTCAAACATTGGGTCCTTCTCCCTTGGAAAATTCTTCGACACGTGGGAGTTTTCCCACAATAAAAAGCTAATACAATAAAAAATGATTTTATGAACCTTGAACAAGGTCTTACGCAATCTTTTTATAAAGATCTTTTGATTTTGTTCCAGAATCGAATACTAATTTTCATAGAATCCGATTTTTTTATTTATTCTGCAAGGCGCACTGAATTGTATAATTACACATGAAACAACCACTTCCTATGAACTCGGGTGTGAAACTGTTTCCTTGTGTCAAACATTGGGTCCTACTCCCTTTTGAAATTATTCTACACGTGGGAGTTTTCCCACAGTTAAAAGCTAAAACATAAAATATGAGTTTATGTACTTTGAACACGGTCTTACGTAATCTTTTTATAAAGATCTTTTGATTTTGTTCCAGAATCGAATACTAATTTTCATAGAATCGATTATTTTATATATTCTGCAAGGCGCATTGAATTGTATAATTACACATCAAACAACCACTTGCTATGAACTCGGGTGAGAAACTGTTTCATTGTGTCAAACATTGGGTCCTTCTCCCTTGGAAATTTCTTCGACACGTGGGATTTTCCCACAATAAAAAGCTAAAACAGTAAAATATGATTTTATGAACCTTGATCAAGGTCGTACGTAATCTTTTTATAAATATCTTTTGATTTTGTTCCAGAATCGAATAAAAATTTACATAGAATCCGATTTTTTTATTTATTCTGCAAGGCGCACTGAATTGTATAATTACACATCAAACAACCACTTCCTATGAACTCGGGTGTGAAACTCTTTCATTGTGCAAACATTGGGACCATCTCCCTTGGAAAATTCTTCGAAACGTGGGAGTTTTCCCACATTAAAAAGCTAAGACAATAAAATATGAGTTTATGAACTTTGAACAAGGTCTTACGTAATCTTTTTATAAAGATCTTTTGATTTTGTTCCAGATTCGAATACTAATTTTCATGGAATCTGATTTTTTATTTATTTTGCACGGCGCACTGAATTGTAGAATTACACATCAAACAACCACTTGCTATGACCTCGGGTGTGAAACTGTTTCATTGTGCAAACATTGGGTCCTTCTCCCTTGGGAAATTCTTCGACACGTGGGAGTTTTCCCACAGTAAACAGGTAAAACAATAATATATGAGTTTATGAACCTTGAAGAAGGTCTTACGTAATCTTTTTATAAAGATCTTTTGATTTTGTTCCAGATTCGAATACTAATTTTCATGGAATCCGATTTTTTTATATATTCAGCAAGGCGCATTGAATTGTATAATTACACATCAAAAAATTACTTGCTATGAACTCGGGTGTGAAACTTTTTCATTATGCAAACATTGGGTCCTTCTCCCTTGGGAAATTCCTCGACACGCGGGAGTTTTCCCCAATAAAAAGCTAAAACAATAAAATATGAGTTTATGAACCTTGAACAAGGTCTTACGTAATCATTTTATAAAGATCTTTTGATTTTGTTCCAGATTCAAATACTAATTTACATGGAATCCGATTTTTATTTTTATTCTTCAAGGCGCACTGAATTGTATAATTACAAATCCAACAACCACTTGCTATGAACTCGGGTGTGAAACTGTTTCATTCTCTCAAACATTTGGTCCTTCTCCCTTGGGAAATTCTTCGACACGTGAGATTTTCCCACAATAAATAGCTAAAACAATAAAATATAATTTTATGAAACTTGAACAAGGTCCTACGTAATCTTTTTATAAAGATCTTTTGATTTTGTTCCAGATCCGAATACTAATTTTCATGGAATCTGATTTTTTTATTTATTTTGCAAGTCGCACTGAATTGTAGAATTACTCATCATACAACCACTTGCTATGAACTCGGGTGTGAAACTGTTTCATTGTGTCAAACATTGTGTCCTTCTCCCTTGGAAAATTCTTCGACACGTGGGATTTTCCCACAATAAAAAGCAAAAAGAGTAAAATATGATTTTATGAACCTTGAACAAGGTCCTACGTAATCTTTTTATAAAGATCTTTTGATTTTATTGCAGATTAGAATACAAATTTTTATGGAATCTGATATTTAAATTTATTTTGCAAGGCGCACTGAATTGTATAATTACATATCAAACAACCACTTGCTATGAACACGGGTGTGAAACTGTTTCATTGTGTCAAACATTGGATCCTTCTCCCTTGGGAAATTCTTCGACACGTGGGAGTTTTCCCACAATAAAAAGGTAAAACAATTCAAGTATGATTTTATGAACCTTGAACAAGGTCTTACGTAATCTTTTTATAAAGATCTTTTGATTTTGTTCCAGATTCGAATACTAATTTTCATGGAATCTAATATTTTTATTTATTTTGCAAGGCGTACTGAATTGTATAATTACACATCAAACAACTACTTGCTATGAACTCGGGTGAGAAACTGTTTCATTGTGTAAAACATTGGGTCCTTCTCCCTTGGAAAATTCTTCGACACGTGGGATTTTCCCACAATAAAAAGCTAAAACAGTAAAATATGATTTTATGAACCTTGAACAAGGTCGTACGTAATCTTTTTATAAAGATCTTTTGATTTTGTTCCAGAATCGAATACAAATTTTCATAGAATCCGATTTTTTTATTTAATCTGCAAGGCGCACTGAATTGTATAATTACACATCAAACAACCACTTCCTATGAACTAGGGTGTGAAACTGTTTCCTTGTGTCAAACATTGGGTCCTACTCCCTTTAGAAATTATTCTACACGTGGGAGTTTTCCCACAGTAAAAAGCTAAAACAATAAAATATGATTTTACGAACCTTGAACAAGGTCTTACGCAATATTTTTATAAAGATCTTTTGATTTTGATCAAGATTCGAATACAAATTTTCATAGAATCCGATTTTTTTATTTATTCTGCAAGGCGCACTGAATTGTATAATTAAACATCAAACAACCACTTGCTATGAACTCGGGTGAGAAACTGTTTCATTGTGTCAAACATTGGGTCCTTCTCCCTTGGAAAATTCTTCGACACGTGGGATTTTCCCACAATAAAAAGCTAAAACAGTAAAATATGATTTTATGAACCTTGAAGAAGGTCTTACGTAATCTTTTTATAAAGATCTTTTGATTTTATTGCAGATTCGAATACAAATTTTCATGGAATCTGATTTTTAAAATTTATTTTGCAAGGCGCACTGAATTGTATAATTACATATCAAACAACCATTTGCTATGAACTCGGGTGTGAAACTCTTTCATTGTGTCAAACATTGGATCCTTCTCCCTTGGGAAATTCTTCGACACGTGGGAGTTTTCCCACAATAAAAAGCTAAAACATAAAATATGAGTTTATGTACTTTGAACACGGTCTTACGTAATCTTTTTATAAAGATCTTTTGATTTTGTTCCAGAATCGAATACTAATTTTCATAGAATCCGATTTTTTTATTTATTCTGCAAGGCGCACTGAATTGTATAATTACACATGAAACAACCACTTCCTATGAACTCGGGTGTGAAACTGTTTCCTTGTGTCAAACATTGGGTCCTACTCCCTTTTGAAATTATTCTACACGTGGGAGTTTTCCCACAGTTAAAAGCTAAAACATAAAATATGAGTTTATGTACTTTGAACACGGTCTTACGTAATCTTTTTATAAAGATCTTTTGATTTTGTTCCAGAATCGAATACTAATTTTCATAGAATCGATTATTTTATATATTCTGCAAGGCGCATTGAATTGTATAATTACACATCAAACAACCACTTGCTATGAACTCGGGTGAGAAACTGTTTCATTGTGTCAAACATTGGGTCCTTCTCCCTTGGAAATTTCTTCGACACGTGGGATTTTCCCACAATAAAAAGCTAAAACAGTAAAATATGATTTTATGAACCTTGATCAAGGTCGTACGTAATCTTTTTATAAATATCTTTTGATTTTGTTCCAGAATCGAATAAAAATTTACATAGAATCCGATTTTTTTATTTATTCTGCAAGGCGCACTGAATTGTATAATTACACATCAAACAACCACTTCCTATGAACTCGGGTGTGAAACTCTTTCATTGTGCAAACATTGGGACCATCTCCCTTGGAAAATTCTTCGAAACGTGGGAGTTTTCCCACATTAAAAAGCTAAGACAATAAAATATGAGTTTATGAACTTTGAACAAGGTCTTACGTAATCTTTTTATAAAGATCTTTTGATTTTGTTCCAGATTCGAATACTAATTTTCATGGAATCTGATTTTTTATTTATTTTGCACGGCGCACTGAATTGTAGAATTACACATCAAACAACCACTTGCTATGACCTCGGGTGTGAAACTGTTTCATTGTGCAAACATTGGGTCCTTCTCCCTTGGGAAATTCTTCGACACGTGGGAGTTTTCCCACAGTAAACAGGTAAAACAATAATATATGAGTTTATGAACCTTGAAGAAGGTCTTACGTAATCTTTTTATAAAGATCTTTTGATTTTGTTCCAGATTCGAATACTAATTTTCATGGAATCCGATTTTTTTATATATTCAGCAAGGCGCATTGAATTGTATAATTACACATCAAAAAATTACTTGCTATGAACTCGGGTGTGAAACTTTTTCATTATGCAAACATTGGGTCCTTCTCCCTTGGGAAATTCCTCGACACGCGGGAGTTTTCCCCAATAAAAAGCTAAAACAATAAAATATGAGTTTATGAACCTTGAACAAGGTCTTACGTAATCATTTTATAAAGATCTTTTGATTTTGTTCCAGATTCAAATACTAATTTACATGGAATCCGATTTTTATTTTTATTCTTCAAGGCGCACTGAATTGTATAATTACAAATCCAACAACCACTTGCTATGAACTCGGGTGTGAAACTGTTTCATTCTCTCAAACATTTGGTCCTTCTCCCTTGGGAAATTCTTCGACACGTGAGATTTTCCCACAATAAATAGCTAAAACAATAAAATATAATTTTATGAAACTTGAACAAGGTCCTACGTAATCTTTTTATAAAGATCTTTTGATTTTGTTCCAGATCCGAATACTAATTTTCATGGAATCTGATTTTTTTATTTATTTTGCAAGTCGCACTGAATTGTAGAATTACTCATCATACAACCACTTGCTATGAACTCGGGTGTGAAACTGTTTCATTGTGTCAAACATTGTGTCCTTCTCCCTTGGAAAATTCTTCGACACGTGGGATTTTCCCACAATAAAAAGCAAAAAGAGTAAAATATGATTTTATGAACCTTGAACAAGGTCCTACGTAATCTTTTTATAAAGATCTTTTGATTTTATTGCAGATTAGAATACAAATTTTTATGGAATCTGATATTTAAATTTATTTTGCAAGGCGCACTGAATTGTATAATTACATATCAAACAACCACTTGCTATGAACACGGGTGTGAAACTGTTTCATTGTGTCAAACATTGGATCCTTCTCCCTTGGGAAATTCTTCGACACGTGGGAGTTTTCCCACAATAAAAAGGTAAAACAATTCAAGTATGATTTTATGAACCTTGAACAAGGTCTTACGTAATCTTTTTATAAAGATCTTTTGATTTTGTTCCAGATTCGAATACTAATTTTCATGGAATCTAATATTTTTATTTATTTTGCAAGGCGCACTGAATTGTATAATTACACATCAAACAACTACTTGCTATGAACTCGGGTGAGAAACTGTTTCATTGTGTAAAACATTGGGTCCTTCTCCCTTGGAAAATTCTTCGACACGTGGGATTTTCCCACAATAAAAAGCTAAAACAGTAAAATATGATTTTATGAACCTTGAACAAGGTCGTACGTAATCTTTTTATAAAGATCTTTTGATTTTGTTCCAGAATCGAATACAAATTTTCATAGAATCCGATTTTTTTATTTAATCTGCAAGGCGCACTGAATTGTATAATTACACATCAAACAACCACTTCCTATGAACTAGGGTGTGAAACTGTTTCCTTGTGTCAAACATTGGGTCCTACTCCCTTTAGAAATTATTCTACACGTGGGAGTTTTCCCACAGTAAAAAGCTAAAACAATAAAATATGATTTTACGAACCTTGAACAAGGTCTTACGCAATATTTTTATAAAGATCTTTTGATTTTGATCAAGATTCGAATACAAATTTTCATAGAATCCGATTTTTTTATTTATTCTGCAAGGCGCACTGAATTGTATAATTAAACATCAAACAACCACTTGCTATGAACTCGGGTGAGAAACTGTTTCATTGTGTCAAACATTGGGTCCTTCTCCCTTGGAAAATTCTTCGACACGTGGGATTTTCCCACAATAAAAAGCTAAAACAGTAAAATATGATTTTATGAACCTTGAAGAAGGTCTTACGTAATCTTTTTATAAAGATCTTTTGATTTTATTGCAGATTCGAATACAAATTTTCATGGAATCTGATTTTTAAAATTTATTTTGCAAGGCGCACTGAATTGTATAATTACATATCAAACAACCATTTGCTATGAACTCGGGTGTGAAACTCTTTCATTGTGTCAAACATTGGATCCTTCTCCCTTGGGAAATTCTTCGACACGTGGGAGTTTTCCCACAATAAAAAGCTAAAACAATAAAAAATGATTTTATGAACCTTGAACAAGGTCTTACGTAATCTTTTTATAAAGATCTTTTGATTTTGTTCCAGAATTGAATACTAATTTTCATAGAATCGGATTTTTTTATATATTCTGCAACTCGCATTGAATTGTATAATTACACATCAAACAACCACTTCCTATGAACTCGTGTGTGAAACTGTTTGCTTGTGTCAAACATTGAGTCCTACTCCCTTTAGATATTATTCTACACGTGGTAGTTTTCCCATAGTAAAAAGCTAAAACAATAAAATATGAGTTTATGAATCTTGAACAAGGTCTTACGTAATCTTTTTATAAAGATCTTTTGATTTTGTTCCAGATTCGAATACTAATTTTCATGGAATCTGATTTTTTTACTTATTTACAAGGCGCAATGAATTGTAGAATTACACATCAAACAACCACTTGCTATGAACTCGGGTGTGAAACAGTTTCATTATGAAAACATTGGGTCCTTCTCCCTTGGGAAATTCTTCGACACGTGAGAGTTTTCACCAATAAAAATCTATAACAATAAAATATGAGTTTTTGAACCTTGAACAAGGTCTTACGTAATCTTTTTATAAAGATCTTTTGATTTTGTTCCAGATTCAAATACTAATTTTCATGGAATCCGATTTTTATATTTATTCTGCAAGGAGCACTGAATTGTATAATTACACATCCAACAACCACTTGTTATGAACTCGGGTGTGAAACTTTTTCATTCTCTCAAACATTTGGTCCTTCTCCCTTTGGAAATTCTTCGACACGTGGGAGTTTTCCCACAATAAAAAGCTAATACAATAAAAAATGATTTTATGAACCTTTAACAAGGTCTTACGCAATCTTTTTATAAAGATCTTTTGATTTTGTTCCAGAATCGAATACTAATTTTCATAGAATCCGATTTTTTTATTTATTCTGCAAGGCGCACTGAATTGTATAATTACACATGAAACAACCACTTCCTATGAACTCGGGTGTGAAACTGTTTCCTTGTGTCAAACATTGGGTCCTACTCCCTTTAGAAATTATTCTACACGTGGGAGTTTTCCCACAGTAAAAAGCTAAAACAATAAAATATGATTTTCTGAACATTGAACAAGGTCTTACGCAATCTTTTTATAAAGATCTTTTGATTTTGATCAAGATTCGAATACTAATTTTCATGGAATATGATTTTTTTATTTATTCAGCAAGGCGCATTGAGTTGTATAATTACACATCAAACAACCACTTCCTATGAACTCGGGTGTGAAACTGTTTCATTGTGTCAAACATTGGGTCCTTCTCTCTTGGGAAATTCTTCATCATGTGGGAGTTTACCCACGGTAAAAAGAAAAAACAATAATATATGAGTTTATGAACCTTGAAGAAGGTCTTACGTAATCTTTTTATAAAGATCTTTTGATTTTGTTCCAGATTCGAATACTAATTTTCATGGAATCCGATTTTTTAATTTTTTCTGCAAGGCGCACTGAATTGTAGAATTACACATCAAACAACTACTTGCTATGAACTCGTGTGTGAAACTGTTTCACTGTGTCAAACATTGGGTCCTTCTCCCTTGGAAAATTCTTCGACACGTGGGAGTTTTCACACAATAAAAAGCTAAAACAATAAAGTATGATTTTATGAACCTTGAACAAGGTCCTACGTAATCTTTTTATAAAGATCTTTTGATTTTATTGCAGATTCGAATACAAATTTTCATGGAATCTGATTTTTTAAATTTATTTTGCAAGGCGCACTGAATTGTATAATTACATATCAAACAACCACTTGCTATGAACTCGGGTGTGAAACAGTTTCATTGTGTCAAATATTGGATCCTTCTCCCTTGGAAAATTCTTCGACACGTGGGAGTTTTCACACAATAAAAAGCTAAAAACAATAAAATATGATTTTACGAACCTTGAACAAGGTCTTACGTAATCTTTTTATAAAGATCTTTTGATTTTGTTCCAGATTCGAATACTAATTTTCATGGAATCCGATTTTTTTATTTATTCTGCAAGGCGCACTGAATTGTATAACTACACATCAAACAACCACTTCCTATGAACTCGGGTGTGAAACTGTTTCCTTGTGTCAAACATTGGGTCCTACTCCCTTTAGAAATTATTCTACACGTGGGAGTTTTCCCACAGTAAAAAGCTAAAAACAATAAAATATGATTTTACGAACCTTGAACAAGGTCTTACGCAATCTTTTTATAAAGATCTTTTGATTTTGATCAAGATTCGAATACTAATTTTCATGGAATATGATTTTTTTAATTTATTCTGCAAGGCGCATTGAATTGTATAATTACACATCAAGCAACCACTTCCTATGAACTCGGGTGAGAAACTGTTTCATTGTGTCAAACATTGGGTCCTTCTCCCTTGGGAAATTCTTCATCATGTGGGAGTTTTTCCACAGTAAAAAGCTAAAACAATAAAATATGATTTTATGAACTTTGAACAAGGTCTTACGTAATCTTTTTATAAAGATCTTTTGATTTTGTTCCAGATTCGAATACTAATTTTCATGGAATCTGATTTTTTTATTTATTTTGCAAGGCGCACTGAATTGTAGAATTACACATCAAACAACCACTTGCTATGAACTCGGGTGAGAAACTGTTTCATTGTGTAAAACATTGGGTCCTTCTCCCATGGAAAATTCTTCGACACGTGAATTTTCCCACAATAAAAAGCTAAAACAGTAAAATATGATTTTATGGACCTTGAACAAGGTCGTACGTAATCTTTTTATAAAGATCTTTTGATTTTGTTCCCGAATCGAATACAAATTTTCATAGAATCCGATTTTTTTATTTATTCTGCAAGGCGCACTGAATTGTATAATTACACATCAAACAACCACTTGCTATGAACTCGGGTGAGAAACTGTTTCATTGTGTCAAACATTGGGTCCTTCTCCCTTGGAAAATTCATCGACACGTGGGATTTTCCCACAATAAAAAGCTAAAACAGAAAAATACGATTTTATGAACCTTGAACAAGGTCCTACGTAATCTTTTTATAAAGATCTTTTGATTTTATTGCAGATTCGAATACAAATTTTCATGGAATCTGATTTTTTAAATTTATTTTACAAGGCGCACTGAATTGTATAAATACATATCAAACAACCACTTGCTATGAACTCGGGTGTGAAACTGTTTCATTGTGTCAAACATTGGATCCTTCTCCCTTGGGAAATTCTTCGACACGTGGGAGTTTTCCCACAATAAAAAGCTAAAACAATAAAATATGATTTTATGAACCTTGAACAAGGTCTTACGTAATCTTTTTATAAAGATCTTTTGATTTTGTTCCAGAATCGAATACTAATTTTCATAGAATCGGATATTTTTATATATTCTGCAAGGCGCATTGAATTGTATAATTACACATCAAAAAACCACTTGCTATGAACTCGTGTGTGAAACTGTTTGCTTGTGTCAAACATTGGGTCCCACTCCCTTTAGATATTATTCTACACGTGGTAGTTTTCCCATAGTAAAAAGTTAAAACAATAAAATATGAGTTTATGAACCTTGAACAAGGTCTTACGTAATCTTTTTATAAAGATCTTTTGATTTTGTTCCAGATTCGAATAGTAATTTTATGGAATCCGATTTTTTTATATATTCAGCAAGGCGCATTGAATTGTATAATTACACATCAAAAAATTACTTGCTATGAACTCGGGTGTGAAACTGTTTGCTTGTGTCAAACATTGGGTCCTACTCCCTTTAGATATTACTCTACACGTGGTAGTTTTCCCATAGTAAAAAGCTAAAACAATAAAATATGAGTTTATGAACCTTGAACAAGGTCTTACGTAATCTTTTTATAAAGATCTTTTGATTTTGTTGCAGATTCGAATACTAATTTTCATAGAATCTGATTTTTTTATTTAGTTTGCAAGGCGCACTGAATTGTAGAATTACACATCAAACAACCACTTGCTATTAACTCGGGTGAAAAACTGCTGCATTGTGTCAAACATTGGATCCTTCTCCCTTGGGAAATTCTTCGACACGTGGGAGTTTTCCCACAATAAAAAGCTAAAACAATAAAATATGATTTTATGAACCTTGAACAAGGTCTTACGTAATCTTTTTATAAAGATCTTTTGATTTTGTTCCAGAATCGAATACTAATTTTCATAGAATCGGATATTTTTATATATTCTGCAAGGCGCATTGAATTGTATAATTACACATCAAAAAACCACTTGCTATTAACTCGGGTGAAAAACTGCTGCATTGTGTCAAACATTGGATCCTTCTCCCTTTAGAAATTATTCTACACGTGGGAGTTTTCCCACAGTAAAAAGCTAAAACAATAAAATATGATTTTACGAACCTTGAACAAGGTCTTACGCAATATTTTTATAATGATCTTTTCATTTTGATCAAGATTCGAATACTAATTTTCATGGAATATGATTTTTTTATTTATTCTGCAAGGCGCATTGAATTGTATAATTACACATCAAGCAACCACTTCCTATGAACTCGGGTGTGAAACTGTTTCAATGTGTCAAACATTGGGTCCTTCTCCCTTGGGAAATTCTTCATCATGTGGGAGTTTTCCCACAATAAAGAGCTAAAACAATAAAATATGATTTTATGAACCTTGAAGAAGGTCTTACGTAATATTTTTATAAAGATCTTTTGATTTTGTTCCAGATTCGAATACTAATTTTCATGGAATTTGATTTTTTTATATATTCTGCAAGGAGCACTGAATTGTATAATTACACATCCAACAACCACTTGTTATGAACTCGGGTGTGAAACTTTTTCATTCTCTCAAACATTTGGTCCTTCTCCCTTTGGAAATTCTTCGACACGTGGGAGTTTTCCCACAATAAAAAGCTAATACAATAAAAAATGATTTTATGAACCTTTAACAAGGTCTTACGCAATCTTTTTATAAAGATCTTTTGATTTTGTTCCAGAATCGAATACTAATTTTCATAGAATCCGATTTTTTTATTTATTCTGCAAGGCGCACTGAATTGTATAATTACACATGAAACAACCACTTCCTATGAACTCGGGTGTGAAACTGTTTCCTTGTGTCAAACATTGGGTCCTACTCCCTTTAGAAATTATTCTACACGTGGGAGTTTTCCCACAGTAAAAAGCTAAAACAATAAAATATGATTTTCTGAACATTGAACAAGGTCTTACGCAATCTTTTTATAAAGATCTTTTGATTTTGATCAAGATTCGAATACTAATTTTCATGGAATATGATTTTTTTATTTATTCAGCAAGGCGCATTGAGTTGTATAATTACACATCAAACAACCACTTCCTATGAACTCGGGTGTGAAACTGTTTCATTGTGTCAAACATTGGGTCCTTCTCTCTTGGGAAATTCTTCATCATGTGGGAGTTTTCCCACGGTAAAAAGAAAAAACAATAATATATGAGTTTATGAACCTTGAAGAAGGTCTTACGTAATCTTTTTATAAAGATCTTTTGATTTTGTTCCAGATTCGAATACTAATTTTCATGGAATCCGATTTTTTAATTTTTTCTGCAAGGCGCACTGAATTGTAGAATTACACATCAAACAACTACTTGCTATGAACTCGTGTGTGAAACTGTTTCACTGTGTCAAACATTGGGTCCTTCTCCCTTGGAAAATTCTTCGACACGTGGGAGTTTTCACACAATAAAAAGCTAAAACAATAAAGTATGATTTTATGAACCTTGAACAAGGTCCTACGTAATCTTTTTATAAAGATCTTTTGATTTTATTGCAGATTCGAATACAAATTTTCATGGAATCTGATTTTTTAAATTTATTTTGCAAGGCGCACTGAATTGTATAATTACATATCAAACAACCACTTGCTATGAACTCGGGTGTGAAACTGTTTCATTGTGTCAAATATTGGATCCTTCTCCCTTGGAAAATTCTTCGACACGTGGGAGTTTTCACACAATAAAAAGCTAAAACAATAAAGTATGATTTTATGAACCTTGAACAAGGTCCTACGTAATATTTTTATAAAGATCTTTTGATTTTGTTCCAGAATCGAATACTAATTTTCATAGAATCGGATTTTTTTATATATTCTGCAAGGCGCATTGAATTGTATAATTATACATCAAACAACCACTTTCTATGAACTCGTGTGTGAAACTGTTTGCTTGTGTCAAACATTGGGTCCTACTACCAATAGATATTATTCTACACGTGGTAGTTTTCCCATAGTAAAAAGCTAAAACAATAAAATATGAGTTTATGAACCTTGAACAAGGTCTTACGTAATCTTTTTATAAAGATCTTTTGATTTTGTTCCAGATTCGAATACTAATTTTCATGGAATCCGATTTTTTTATTTATTCTGCAAGGCGCACTGAATTGTATAACTACACATCAAACAACCACTTCCTATGAACTCGGGTGTGAAACTGTTTCCTTGTGTCAAACATTGGGTCCTACTCCCTTTAGAAATTATTCTACACGTGGGAGTTTTCCCACAGTAAAAAGCTAAAACAATAAAATATGATTTTACGAACCTTGAACAAGGTCTTACGCAATCTTTTTATAAAGATCTTTTGATTTTCATCAAGATTCGAATACTAATTTTCATGGAATATGATTTTTTTAATTTATTCTGCAAGGCGCATTGAATTGTATAATTACACATCAAGCAACCACTTCCTATGAACTCGGGTGAGAAACTGTTTCATTGTGTCAAACATTGGGTCCTTCTCCCTTGGGAAATTCTTCATCATGTGGGAGTTTTCCCACAGTAAAAAGCTAAAACAATAAAATATGATTTTATGAACTTTGAAGAAGGTCTTGCGTAATCTTTTTATAAAGATCTTTTGATTTTGTTCCAGAATCTAATACTAATTTTCATGGAATCCGATTTTTTTATATATTCTGCAAGGTGCATTGAATTGTATAATTACACATCAAACAACCACTTGCTATGAACTTGTGTGTGAAACTGTTTCATTCTGTCAAACAATGGGTCTTTTTCCCTTGGGAAATTCTTCGACACGTGGTAGTTTTCCCATAGTAAAAAGCTAAAACAATAAAATATGAGTTTATGAACCTTGAACAAGGTCTTACGTAATCTTTTTATAAAGATCTTTTGATTTTGTTCCAGATTCGAATACTAATTTTCATGGAATCTGATTTTTTTATTTATTTTGCAAGGCGCACTGAATTGTAGAATTACACATCAAACAACCACATGCTATGAACTCGGGTGAGAAACTGTTTCATTGTGTAAAACATTGGGTCCTTCTCCCATGGAAAATTCTTCGACACGTGAATTTTCCCACAATAAAAAGCTAAAACAGTAAAATATGATTTTATGGACCTTGAACAAGGTCGTACGTAATCTTTTTATAAAGATCTTTTGATTTTGTTCCCGAATCGAATACAAATTTTCATAGAATCCGATTTTTTTATTTATTCTGCAAGGCGCACTGAATTGTATAATTACACATCAAACAACCACTTGCTATGAACTCGGGTGAGAAACTGTTTCATTGTGTCAAACATTGGGTCCTTCTCCCTTGGAAAATTCATCGACACGTGGGATTTTCCCACAATAAATAGCTAAAACAGAAAAATATGATTTTATGAATCTTGAACAAGGTCCTACGTAATCTTTTTATAAAGATCTTTTGATTTTGTTGCAGATTCGAATACTAATTTTCATGGAATCTGATTTTTTTATTTATTTTGCAAGGCGCACTGAATTGTAGAATTACACATCAAACAACCACTTGCTATTAACTCGGGTGAAAAACTGCTGCATTGTGTCAAACATTGGATCCTTCTCCCTTTAGAAATTATTCTACACGTGGGAGTTTTCCCACAGTAAAAAGCTAAAACAATAAAATATGATTTTACGAACCTTGAACAAGGTCTTACGCAATATTTTTTTAATGATCTTTTCATTTTGATCAAGATTCGAATACTAATTTTCATGGAATATGATTTTTTTATTTATTCTGCAAGGCGCATTGAATTGTATAATTACACATCAAGCAACCACTTCCTATGAACTCGGGTGTGAAACTGTTTCATTGTGTCAAACATTGGGTCCTTCTCCCTTGGGAAATTCTTCATCATGTGGGAGATTTCCCACAATAAAGAGCTAAAACAATAAAATACGATTTTATGAACCTTGAAGAAGGTCTTACGTAATCTTTTTATAAAAATCTTTTGATTTTGTTCCAGATTCGAATACTAATTTTCATGGAATCCGATTTTTTTATTTATTCTGCAAGGCGCACTGAATTGTATAACTACACATCAAACAACCACTTCCTATGAACTCGGGTGTGAAACTGTTTCCTTGTGTCAAACATTGGGTCCTACTCCCTTTAGAAATTATTCTACACGTGGGAGTTTTCCCACAGTAAAAAGCTAAAACAATAAAATATGATTTTACGAACCTTGAACAAGGTCTTACGCAATCTTTTTATAAAGATCTTTTGATTTTCATCAAGATTCGAATACTAATTTTCATGGAATATGATTTTTTTAATTTATTCTGCAAGGCGCATTGAATTGTATAATTACACATCAAGCAACCACTTCCTATGAACTCGGGTGAGAAACTGTTTCATTGTGTCAAACATTGGGTCCTTCTCCCTTGGGAAATTCTTCATCATGTGGGAGTTTTCCCACAGTAAAAAGCTAAAACAATAAAATATGATTTTATGAACTTTGAAGAAGGTCTTGCGTAATCTTTTTATAAAGATCTTTTGATTTTGTTCCAGAATCTAATACTAATTTTCATGGAATCCGATTTTTTTATATATTCTGCAAGGTGCATTGAATTGTATAATTACACATCAAACAACCACTTGCTATGAACTTGTGTGTGAAACTGTTTCATTCTGTCAAACAATGGGTCTTTTTCCCTTGGGAAATTCTTCGACACGTGGTAGTTTTCCCATAGTAAAAAGCTAAAACAATAAAATATGAGTTTATGAACCTTGAACAAGGTCTTACGTAATCTTTTTATAAAGATCTTTTGATTTTGTTCCAGATTCGAATACTAATTTTCATGGAATCTGATTTTTTTATTTATTTTGCAAGGCGCACTGAATTGTAGAATTACACATCAAACAACCACATGCTATGAACTCGGGTGAGAAACTGTTTCATTGTGTAAAACATTGGGTCCTTCTCCCATGGAAAATTCTTCGACACGTGAATTTTCCCACAATAAAAAGCTAAAACAGTAAAATATGATTTTATGGACCTTGAACAAGGTCGTACGTAATCTTTTTATAAAGATCTTTTGATTTTGTTCCCGAATCGAATACAAATTTTCATAGAATCCGATTTTTTTATTTATTCTGCAAGGCGCACTGAATTGTATAATTACACATCAAACAACCACTTGCTATGAACTCGGGTGAGAAACTGTTTCATTGTGTCAAACATTGGGTCCTTCTCCCTTGGAAAATTCATCGACACGTGGGATTTTCCCACAATAAATAGCTAAAACAGAAAAATATGATTTTATGAATCTTGAACAAGGTCCTACGTAATCTTTTTATAAAGATCTTTTGATTTTATTGCAGATTCGAATACAAATTTTCATGGAATCTGATTTTTTAAATTTATTTTACAAGGCGCACTGAATTGTATAAATACATATCAAACAACCACTTGCTATGAACTCGGGTGTGAAACTGTTTCATTGTGTCAAACATTGGATCCTTCTCCCTTGGGAAATTCTTCGACACGTGGGAGTTTTCCCACAATAAAAAGCTAAAACAATAAAATATGATTTTATGAACCTTGAACAAGGTCTTACGTAATCTTTTTATAAAGATCTTTTGATTTTGTTCCAGAATCGAATACTAATTTTCATAGAATCGGATTTTTTTATATATTCTGCAAGGCGCATTGAATTGTATAATTACACATCAAAAAACCACTTGCTATGAACTCGTGTGTGAAACTGTTTGCTTGTGTCAAACATTGGGTCCCACTCCCTTTAGATATTATTCTACACGTGGTAGTTTTCCCATAGTAAAAAGTTAAAACAATAAAATATGAGTTTATGAACCTTGAACAAGGTCTTACGTAATCTTTTTATAAAGATCTTTTGATTTTGTTCCAGATTCGAATAGTAATTTTATGGAATCCGATTTTTTTATATATTCAGCAAGGCGCATTGAATTGTATAATTACACATCAAAAAATTACTTGCTATGAACTCGGGTGTGAAACTGTTTGCTTGTGTCAAACATTGGGTCCTACTCCCTTTAGATATTACTCTACACGTGGTAGTTTTCCCATAGTAAAAAGCTAAAACAATAAAGTATGAGTTTATGAACCTTGAACAAGGTCTTACGTAATCTTTTTATAAAGATCTTTTGATTTTGTTGCAGATTCGAATACTAATTTTCATGGAATCTGATTTTTTTATTTATTTTGCAAGGCGCACTGAATTGTAGAATTACACATCAAACAACCACTTGCTATTAACTCGGGTGAAAAACTGCTGCATTGTGTCAAACATTGGATCCTTCTCCCTTTAGAAATTATTCTACACGTGGGAGTTTTCCCACAGTAAAAAGCTAAAACAATAAAATATGATTTTACGAACCTTGAACAAGGTCTTACGCAATATTTTTTTAATGATCTTTTCATTTTGATCAAGATTCGAATACTAATTTTCATGGAATATGATTTTTTTATTTATTCTGCAAGGCGCATTGAATTGTATAATTACACATCAAGCAACCACTTCCTATGAACTCGGGTGTGAAACTGTTTCATTGTGTCAAACATTGGGTCCTTCTCCCTTGGGAAATTCTTCATCATGTGGGAGATTTCCCACAATAAAGAGCTAAAACAATAAAATACGATTTTATGAACCTTGAAGAAGGTCTTACGTAATCTTTTTATAAAAATCTTTTGATTTTGTTCCAGATTCGAATACTAATTTTCATGGAATTTGATTTTTTTATATATTCTGCAAGGTGCATTGAATTGTATAATTACACATCAAACAACCACTTGCTATGAATTTGTGTGTGAAACTGTTTCATTCTGTCAAACAATGGGTCCTTTTCCCTTGGGAAATTCTTCGACACGTGGTAGTTTTCCCACAATAAAAAGCTAAAACAATATAATATGATTTTATGAACCTTGAACAAGGTCTTACGTAATCTTTTTATAAAGATCTTTTGATTTTGTTCCAGAATCGAATACTAATTTTCATAGAATCGGATTTTTTTATATAATATGCAAGGCGCATTGAATTGTATAATTACAATTCAAACAACCACTTGCTATGAACTCGTGTGTGAAACTGTTTGCTTGTGTCAAACATTGGGTCCTACTCCCTTTAGAGATTATTCTACACGTGGTAGTTTTCCCATAGTAAAAAGCTAAAACAATAAAATATGAGTTTATGAACCTTGAACAAGGTCTTACGTAATCTTTTTATAAAGATCTTTTGATTTTGTTCCAGATTCGAATACTAATTTTCATGGAATCTGATTTTTTTATTTATTTTGCAAGGCGCACTGAATTGTAGAATTACACATCAAACAACCACTTGCTATGAACTCGGGTGAGAAACTGTTTCATTGTGTAAAACATTGGGTCCTTCTCCCTTGGAAAATTCTTCGACACGTGGGATTTTCCCACAATAAAAAGCTAAAACAGTAAAATATGATTTTATGAACCTTGAACAAGGTCGTACGTAATCTTTTTATAAAGATCTTTTGATTTTGTTCCAGAATCGTATACAAATTTTCATAGAATCCGATTTTTTTATTTATTCTGCAAGGCGCACTGAATTGTATAATTACACATCAAACAACCACTTGCTATGAACTCGGGTGAGAAACTGTTTCATTGTGTCAAACATTGGGTCCTTCTCCCTTGGAAAATTCTTCGACACGTGGGATTTTCCCACAATAAAATGCTAAAACAGTAAAATATGATTTTATGAACCTTGAACAAGGTCCTACGTAATCTTTTTATAAAGATCTTTTGATTTTATTGCAGATTCGAATACAAATTTTCATGGAATCTGATTTTTTAAATTTATTTTACAAGGCGCACTGAATTGTATAATTACATATCAAACAACCACTTGCTATGAACTCGGGTGTGAAACTGTTTCATTGTGTCAAACATTGGATCCTTCTCCCTTGGGAAATTCTTCGACACGTGGGAGTTTTCCCACAATAAAAAGCTAAAACAATAAAATATGATTTTATGAACCTTGAACAAGGTCTTACGTAATCTTTTTATAAAGATCTTTTGATTTTGTTCCAGAATCGAATACTAATTTTCATAGAATCGGATTTTTTTATATATTCTGCAAGGCGCATTGAATTGTATAATTACACATCAAAAAACCACTTGCTATGAACTCGTGTGTGAAACTGTTTGCTTGTGTCAAACATTGGGTCCCACTCCCTTTAGATATTATTCTACACGTGGTAGTTTTCCCATAGTAAAAAGTTAAAACAATAAAATATGAGTTTATGAACCTTGAACAAGGTCTTACGTAATCTTTTTATAAAGATCTTTTGATTTTGTTCCAGAATCGAATAGTAATTTTATGGAATCCGATTTTTTTATATATTCAGCAAGGCGCATTGAATTGTATAATTACACATCAAAAAATTACTTGCTATGAACTCGGGTGTGAAACTGTTTGCTTGTGTCAAACATTGGGTCCTACTCCCTTTAGATATTACTCTACACGTGGTAGTTTTCCCATAGTAAAAAGCTAAAACAATAAAATATGAGTTTATGAACCTTGAAGAAGGTCTTACGTAATCTTTTTATAAAGATCTTTTGATTTTGTTCCAGATTCGAATACTAATTTTCATGGAATCTGATTTTTTTATTTATTTTGCAAGGCGCACTGAATTGTAGAATTACACATCAAACAACCACTTGCTATTAACTCGGGTGACAAACTGCTGCATTGTGTCAAACACTGGATCCTTCTCCCTTTAGAAATTATTCTACACGTGGGAGTTTTCCCACAGTAAAAAGCTAAAACAATAAAATATGATTTTACGAACCTTGAACAAGGTCTTACGCAATATTTTTATAATGATCTTTTCATTTTGATCAAGATTCGAATACTAATTTTCATGGAATATGATTTTTTTATTTATTCTGCAAGGCGCATTGAATTGCATAATTACACATCAAGCAACCACTTCCTATCAACTCGGGTGTGAAACTCTTTCATTGTGTCAAACATTGGATCCTTCTCCCTTGGGAAATTCTTCGACACCTGGGAGTTTTCCCACAATAAAAAGCTAAAACAATATAATATGATTTTATGAACCTTGAACAAGGTCTTACGTAATCTTTTTATAAAGATCTTTTGATTTTGTTCCAGAATCGAATACTAATTTTCATAGAATCGGATTTTTTTATATATTCTGCAAGGCGCATTGAATTGTATAATTACACATCAAACAACCACTTGCTATGAACTCGTGTGTGAAACTGTTTGCTTGTGTCAAACATTGGGTCCTACTCCCTTTAGATATTATTCTACACGTGGTAGTTTTCCCATAGTAAAAAGTTAAAACAATAAAATATGAGTTTATGAACCTTGAAAAAGGTCTTACGTAATCTTTTTATAAAGATCTTTTGATTTTGTTCCAGATTCGAATATTAATTTTCATGGAATCTGATTTTTTTATTTATTTTGCAAAGCGCACTGAATTGTAGAATTACACATCAAACAACCACTTGCTATGAACTCGGGTGAGAAACTGTTTCATTGTGTCAAACATTGGGTCTTTCTCCCTTGGGAAATTCTTCGACACGTTGGAATTTTCCCACAGTAAACAGGTAAAACAATAAAATATGAGTTTATGAACTTTGAACACGGTCTTACGTAATCTTTTTATAAAGATCTTTTGATTTTGTTCCAGATTCGAATACTAATTTTATGGAATCCGATTTTTTTATATATTAAGCAAGGCGCATTGAATTGTATAATTACACATCAAACAATTACTTGCTATGAACTCGGGTGTGAAACTGTTTCATTATGCAAACATTGGGTCCTTCTCCCTTGGGAAATTCTTCGACACGTGGGAGTTTTCCCCAATAAAAAGCTAAAACAATAAAATATGAGTTTATGAACCTTGAACAAGGTCTTACGTAATCATTTTATAAAGATCTTTTGATTTTGTTACAGATTCAAATACTAATTTACATGGAAGACCGATTTTTATTTTTATTCTTCAAGGCGCACTGAATTGTATAATTACACATCCAAACACCACTTGCTATGATCTCGGGTGTGAAACTGTTTCATTCTCTCAAACATTTGGTCCTTCTCCCTTGGGAAATTATTCGACACGTGGGATTTTCCCACAATAAAAAGCTAAAACAGTAAAATATGATTTTATGAACCTTGAACAAGGTCCTACGTAATCTTTTTATAAAGATCTTTTGATTTTATTGCAGATTCGAATACAAATTTTCATGGAATCTGATTTTTTAAATTTATTTTGCAAGGCGCACTGAATTGTATAATTACATATCAAACAACCACTTGCTATGAACTCGGGTGTGAAACTGTTTCATTGTGTCAAACATTGGATCCTTCTCCCTTGGGAAATTCTTCGACAAGTGGGAGTTTTCCCACAATAAAAAGCTAAAACAATAAAGTATGATTTTATGAACCTTGAACAAGGTCTTACGTAATCTTTTTATAAAGATCTTTTGATTTTGTTCCAGAATCGAATACTAATTTTCATAGAATCGGATTTTTTTATATATTCTGCAAGGCGCATTGAATTGTATAATTATACATCAAACAACCACTTGCTATGAACTCGTTAGTGAAACTGTTTGCTTGTGTCAAACATTGGGTCCTACTCCCAATAGATATTATTCTACACGTGGTAGTTTTCCCATAGTAAAAAGCTAAAACAATAAAATATGAGTTTATGAACCTTGAACAAGGTCTTACGTAATCTTTTTATAAAGATCTTTTGATTTTGTTCCAGATTCGAATACTAATTTTCATGGAATCTGATTTTTTTATTTATTTTGCAATGCGCACTGAATTGTATAATTACACATCAAACAACCACTTCCTATGAACTCGGGTGTGAAACTGTTTCCTTGTGTCAAACATTGGGTCCTACACCCTTTAGAAATTATTCTACACGTGGGAGTTTTCCCACAGTAAAAAGCTAAAACAATAAAATATGATTTTACGAACCTTGAACAAGGTCTTACGCAATATTTTTATAAAGATCTTTTGATTTTGATCAAGATTCGAATACTAATTTTCATGGAATATGATTTTTTTATTTATTCTGCAAGGCGCATTGAATTGTATAATTACACATCAAGCAACCACTTCCTATGAACTCGGGTGTGAAACTGTTTCATTGTGTTAAACATTGGGTCCTTCTCCCTTGGGAAATTCTTCATCATGTGGGAGTTTTCCCACAATAAAGAGCTAAAACAATAAAATATGATTTTATGAACCTTGAAGAAGGTCTTTCGTAATATTTTATAAAGATCTCTTGATTTTGTTCCAGATTCGAATACTAATTTTCATGGAATTTGATTTTTTTATTTATTTTGCAAGGCGCATTGAATTGTAAAATTACACATCAAACAACCACTTGCTATGAACTCGGGTGAGAAACTGTTTCATTGTGTCAAACATTGGGTCCTTCTCCCTTGGAAAATTCTTCGACACGTGGGATTTTCCCACAATAAAATGCTAAAACAGTAAAATATGATTTTATGAACCTTGAACAAGGTCGTACGTAATCTTTTTATAAAGATCTTTTGATTTTGTTCCAGAATCGAATACAAATTTTCATAGAATCCGATTTTTTTATTTATTCTTCAAGGCGCACTGAATTGTATAATTACACATCAAACAACCACTTCCTATGAACTCGGGTGTGAAACTGTTTCATTGTGTTAAACATTGGGTCCTTCTCCCTTGGGAAATTCTTCATCATGTGGGAGTTTTCCCACAATAAAGAGCTAAAACAATAAAATATGATTTTATGAACCTTGAAGAAGGTCTTACGTAATCTTTTTATAAAGATCTTTTGATTTTGTTCCAGAATCGAATACTAATTTTCATAGAATCGGATTTTTTTATATATTCTGCAAGGCGAATTGAATTGTATAATTACACATCAAACAACCACTTGCTATGAACTCGTGTGTGAAACTGTTTGCTTGTGTCAAACATTGGGTCCTACTCCCTTTAGATATTATTCTACACGTGGTAGTTTTCCCATAGTAAAAAGTTAAAACAATAAAATATGAGTTTATGAACCTTGAAAAAGGTCTTACGTAATCTTTTTATAAAGATCTTTTGATTTTGTTCCAGATTCGAATATTAATTTTCATGGAATCTGATTTTTTTATTTATTTTGCAAGGCGCACTGAATTGTAGAATTACACATCAAACAAACACTTGCTATGAACTCGGGTGAGAAACTGTTTCATTGTGTCAAACATTGGGTCCTTCTCCCTTGGGAAATTCTTCGACACGTTGGAATTTTCCCACAGTAAACAGGTAAAACAATAAAATATGAGTTTATGAACTTTGAACACGGTCTTACGTAATCTTTTTATAAAGATCTTTTGATTTTATTGCAGATTCGAATACAAATTTTCATGGAATCTGATTTTTTAAATTTATTTTGCAAGGCGCACTGAATTGTATAATTACATATCAAACAACCACTTGCTATGAACTCGGGTGTGAAACTGTTTCATTGTGTCAAACAATGGATCCTTCTCCCTTGGGAAATTCTTCGACAAGTGGGAGTTTTCCCACAATAAAAAGCTAAAACAATAAAGTATGATTTTATGAACCTTGAACAAGGTCTTACGTAATCTTTTTATAAAGATCTTTTGATTTTGTTCCAGAATCGAATACTAATTTTCATAGAATCGGATTTTTTTATATATTCTGCAAGGCGCATTGAATTGTATAATTATACATCAAACAACCACTTGCTATGAACTCGTTAGTGAAACTGTTTGCTTGTGTCAAACATTGGGTCCTACTCCCAATAGATATTATTCTACACGTGGTAGTTTTCCCATAGTAAAAAGCTAAAACAATAAAATATGAGTTTATGAACCTTGAACAAGGTCTTACGTAATCTTTTTATAAAGATCTTTTGATTTTGTTCCAGATTCGAATACTAATTTTCATGGAATCTGATTTTTTTATTTATTCTGCAAGGCGCATTGAATTGTATAATTACACATCAAGAAACCACTTCCTATGAACTCGGGTGTGAAACTGTTTCATTGTGTTAAACATTGGGTCCTTCTCCCTTGGGAAATTCTTCATCATGTGGGAGTTTTCCCACAATAAAGAGCTAAAACAATAAAATATGATTTTATGAACCTTGAAGAAGGTCTTACGTAATATTTTATAAAGATCTCTTGATTTTGTTCCAGATTCGAATACTAATTTTCATGGAATTTGATTTTTTTATTTATTTTGCAAGGCGCATTGAATTGTAAAATTACACATCAAACAACAGCTTGCTATGAACTCGGGTGAGAAACTGTTTCATTGTGTCAAACATTGGGTCCTTCTCCCTTGGAAAATTCTTCGACACGTGGGATTTTCCCACAATAAAATGCTAAAACAGTAAAATATGATTTTATGAACCTTGAACAAGGTCGTACGTAATCTTTTTATAAAGATCTTTTGATTTTGTTCCAGAATCGAATACAAATTTTCATAGAATCCGATTTTTTTATTTATTCTGCAAGGCGCACTGAATTGTATAATTACACATCAAACAACCACTTCCTATGAACTCGGGTGTGAAACTGTTTCATTGTGTTAAACATTGGGTCCTTCTCCCTTGGGAAATTCTTCATCATGTGGGAGTTTTCCCACAATAAAGAGCTAAAACAATAAAATATGATTTTATGAACCTTGAACAAGGTCTTACGTAATCTTTTTATAAAGATCTTTTGATTTTGTTCCAGATTCGAATACTAATTTTCATGGAATCTGATTTATTTATTTATTTTGCAAAGCGCACTGAATTGTAGAATTACACATCAAACAACCACTTGCTATGAACTCGGGTGTGAAACTGTTTCATTGTGTCAAACATTGGGACCTTCTCCCTTCGAAAATTCTTCGACACGTGGGAGTTTTCCCACAATAAAAAGCTAAAACAATAAAATATGATTTTATGAACCTTGAACAAGGTCTTACGTAATCTTTTTATAAAGATCTTTTGATTTTGTTCCAGAATCGAATACTAATTATCATGGAATCAGATTTATTTATTTATTTTGCAAGGCGCACTGAATTGTATAATTACACATCAAACAACCACTTGCTATGAACTCGGGTGTGAAACTGTTTCATTGTGTCAACCATTGGGTCCTTCTCCCTGGGAAAATTCTTCGACACGTGGGATTTTCACACAATAAAAAGCTAAAACAGTAAAATATGATTTTATGTACCTTGAACAAGGTCCTACGTAATCTTTATATAAAGATCTTTTGATTTTATTGCAGATTCGAATACAAATTTTCATGGAATCTGATTTTTTAAATTTATTTTGCAAGGCGCACTGAATTGTATAATTACATATCAAACAACCACTTGCTATCAACTCGGGTGTGAAACTCTTTCATTGTGTCAAACATTGGATCCTTCTCCCTTGGGAAATTCTTCGACACCTGG
Organism: Tanypteryx hageni; assembly: GCA_028673005.1. NCBI lineage: Eukaryota > Metazoa > Arthropoda > Insecta > Odonata > Petaluridae > Tanypteryx > Tanypteryx hageni. The sequence goes on from CM054120.1 coordinate 89,130,609, forward strand.
GAGTTTTCCCACAATAAAAAGCTAAAACAATATAATATGATTTTATGAACCTTGAACAAGGTCTTACGTAATCTTTTTATAAAGATCTTTTGATTTTGTTCCAGAATCGAATACTAATTTTCATAGAATCGGATTTTTTTATATATTCTGCAAGGCGCATTGAATTGTATAATTACACATCAAACAACCACTTGCTATGAACTCGTGTGTGAAACTGTTTGCTTGTGTCAAACATTGGGTCCTACTCCCTTTAGATATTATTCTACACGTGGTAGTTTTCCCATAGTAAAAAGTTAAAACAATAAAATATGAGTTTATGAACCTTGAAAAAGGTCTTACGTAATCTTTTTATAAAGATCTTTTGATTTTGTTCCAGATTCGAATATTAATTTTCATGGAATCTGATTTTTTTATTTATTTTGCAAAGCGCACTGAATTGTAGAATTACACATCAAACAACCACTTGCTATGAACTCGGGTGAGAAACTGTTTCATTGTGTCAAACATTGGGTCCTTCTCCCTTGGGAAATTCTTCGACACGTTGGAATTTTCCCACAGTAAACAGGTAAAACAATAAAATATGAGTTTATGAACTTTGAACACGGTCTTACGTAATCTTTTTATAAAGATCTTTTGATTTTGTTCCAGATTCGAATACTAATTTTATGGAATCCGATTTTTTTATATATTAAGCAAGGCGCATTGAATTGTATAATTACACATCAAACAATTACTTGCTATGAACTCGGGTGTGAAACTGTTTCATTATGCAAACATTGGGTCCTTCTCCCTTGGGAAATTCTTCGACACGTGGGAGTTTTCCCCAATAAAAAGCTAAAACAATAAAATATGAGTTTATGAACCTTGAACAAGGTCTTACGTAATCATTTTATAAAGATCTTATGATTTTGTTACAGATTCAAATACTAATTTACATGGAAGACCGATTTTTATTTTTATTCTTCAAGGCGCACTGAATTGTATAATTACACATCCAAACACCACTTGCTATGATCTCGGGTGTGAAACTGTTTCATTCTCTCAAACATTTGGTCCTTCTCCCTTGGGAAATTCTTCGACACGTGGGATTTTCCCACAATAAAAAGCTAAAACAGTAAAATATGATTTTATGAACCTTGAACAAGGTCCTACGTAATCTTTTTATAAAGATCTTTTGATTTTATTGCAGATTCGAATACAAATTTTCATGGAATCTGATTTTTTAAATTTATTTTGCAAGGCGCACTGAATTGTATAATTACATATCAAACAACCACTTGCTATGAACTCGGGTGTGAAACTGTTTCATTGTGTCAAACATTGGATCCTTCTCCCTTGGGAAATTCTTCGACAAGTGGGAGTTTTCCCACAATAAAAAGCTAAAACAATAAAGTATGATTTTATGAACCTTGAACAAGGTCTTACGTAATCTTTTTATAAAGATCTTTTGATTTTGTTCCAGAATCGAATACTAATTTTCATAGAATCGGATTTTTTTATATATTCTGCAAGGCGCATTGAATTGTATAATTATACATCAAACAACCACTTGCTATGAACTCGTTAGTGAAACTGTTTGCTTGTGTCAAACATTGGGTCCTACTCCCAATAGATATTATTCTACACGTGGTAGTTTTCCCATAGTAAAAAGCTAAAACAATAAAATATGAGTTTATGAACCTTGAACAAGGTCTTACGTAATCTTTTTATAAAGATCTTTTGATTTTGTTCCAGATTCGAATACTAATTTTCATGGAATCTGATTTTTTTATTTATTTTGCAATGCGCACTGAATTGTATAATTACACATCAAACAACCACTTCCTATGAACTCGGGTGTGAAACTGTTTCCTTGTGTCAAACATTGGGTCCTACACCCTTTAGAAATTATTCTACACGTGGGAGTTTTCCCACAGTAAAAAGCTAAAACAATAAAATATGATTTTACGAACCTTGAACAAGGTCTTACGCAATATTTTTATAAAGATCTTTTGATTTTGATCAAGATTCGAATACTAATTTTCATGGAATATGATTTTTTTATTTATTCTGCAAGGCGCATTGAATTGTATAATTACACATCAAGCAACCACTTCCTATGAACTCGGGTGTGAAACTGTTTCATTGTGTTAAACATTGGGTCCTTCTCCCTTGGGAAATTCTTCATCATGTGGGAGTTTTCCCACAATAAAGAGCTAAAACAATAAAATATGATTTTATGAACCTTGAAGAAGGTCTTTCGTAATATTTTATAAAGATCTCTTGATTTTGTTCCAGATTCGAATACTAATTTTCATGGAATTTGATTTTTTTATTTATTTTGCAAGGCGCATTGAATTGTAAAATTACACATCAAACAACCACTTGCTATGAACTCGGGTGAGAAACTGTTTCATTGTGTCAAACATTGGGTCCTTCTCCCTTGGAAAATTCTTCGACACGTGGGATTTTCCCACAATAAAATGCTAAAACAGTAAAATATGATTTTATGAACCTTGAACAAGGTCGTACGTAATCTTTTTATAAATATCTTTTGATTTTGTTCCAGAATCGAATACAAATTTTCATAGAATCCGATTTTTTTATTTATTCTTCAAGGCGCACTGAATTGTATAATTACACATCAAACAACCACTTCCTATGAACTCGGGTGTGAAACTGTTTCATTGTGTTAAACATTGGGTCCTTCTCCCTTGGGAAATTCTTCATCATGTGGGAGTTTTCCCACAATAAAGAGCTAAAACAATAAAATATGATTTTATGAACCTTGAAGAAGGTCTTACGTAATCTTTTTATAAAGATCTTTTGATTTTGTTCCAGAATCGAATACTAATTTTCATAGAATCGGATTTTTTTATATATTCTGCAAGGCGAATTGAATTGTATAATTACACATCAAACAACCACTTGCTATGAACTCGTGTGTGAAACTGTTTGCTTGTGTCAAACATTGGGTCCTACTCCCTTTAGATATTATTCTACACGTGGTAGTTTTCCCATAGTAAAAAGTTAAAACAATAAAATATGAGTTTATGAACCTTGAAAAAGGTCTTACGTAATCTTTTTATAAAGATCTTTTGATTTTGTTCCAGATTCGAATATTAATTTTCATGGAATCTGATTTTTTTATTTATTTTGCAAGGCGCACTGAATTGTAGAATTACACATCAAACAACCACTTGCTATGAACTCGGGTGAGAAACTGTTTCATTGTGTCAAACATTGGGTCCTTCTCCCTTGGGAAATTCTTCGACACGTTGGAATTTTCCCACAGTAAACAGGTAAAACAATAAAATATGAGTTTATGAACTTTGAACACGGTCTTACGTAATCTTTTTATAAAGATCTTTTGATTTTATTGCAGATTCGAATACAAATTTTCATGGAATCTGATTTTTTAAATTTATTTTGCAAGGCGCACTGAATTGTATAATTACATATCAAACAACCACTTGCTATGAACTCGGGTGTGAAACTGTTTCATTGTGTCAAACAATGGATCCTTCTCCCTTGGGAAATTCTTCGACAAGTGGGAGTTTTCCCACAATAAAAGGCTAAAACAATAAAGTATGATTTTATGAACCTTGAACAAGGTCTTACGTAATGTTTTTATAAAGATCTTTTGATTTTGTTCCAGATTCGAATACTAATTTTCATGGAATCTGATTTTTTTATTTATTTTGCAAGGCGCACTGAATTGTATAATTACACATCAAACAACCACTTCCTATGAACTCGGGTGTGAAACTGTTTCCTTGTGTCAAACATTGGGTCCTACTCCCTTTAGAAATTATTCTACACGTGGGAGTTTTCCCACAGTAAAAAGCTAAAACAATAAAATATGATTTTACGAACCTTGAACAAGGTCTTACGCAATATTTTTATAAAGATCTTTTGATTTTGATCAAGATTCGAATACTAATTTTCATGGAATATGATTTTTTTATTTATTCTGCAAGGCGCATTGAATTGTATAATTACACATCAAGAAACCACTTCCTATGAACTCGGGTGTGAAACTGTTTCATTGTGTTAAACATTGGGTCCTTCTCCCTTGGGAAATTCTTCATCATGTGGGAGTTTTCCCACAATAAAGAGCTAAAACAATAAAATATGATTTTATGAACCTTGAAGAAGGTCTTACGTAATATTTTATAAAGATCTCTTGATTTTGTTCCAGATTCGAATACTAATTTTCATGGAATTTGATTTTTTTATTTATTTTGCAAGGCGCATTGAATTGTAAAATTACACATCAAACAACAGCTTGCTATGAACTCGGGTGAGAAACTGTTTCATTGTGTCAAACATTGGGTCCTTCTCCCTTGGAAAATTCTTCGACACGTGGGATTTTCCCACAATAAAATGCTAAAACAGTAAAATATGATTTTATGAACCTTGAACAAGGTCGTACGTAATCTTTTTATAAAGATCTTTTGATTTTGTTCCAGAATCGAATACAAATTTTCATAGAATCCGATTTTTTTATTTATTCTGCAAGGCGCACTGAATTGTATAATTACACATCAAACAACCACTTCCTATGAACTCGGGTGTGAAACTGTTTCATTGTGTTAAACATTGGGTCCTTCTCCCTTGGGAAATTCTTCATCATGTGGGAGTTTTCCCACAATAAAGAGCTAAAACAATAAAATATGATTTTATGAACCTTGAAGTAGGTCTTACGTAATATTTTATAAAGATCTTTTGATTTTGTTCCAGATTCGAATACTAATTTTCATGGAATTTGATTTTTTTATTTATTTTGCAAGGCGCATTGAATTGTAAAATTACACATCAAACAACCACTTGCTATGAACTCGGGTGAGAAACTGTTTCATTGTGTCAAACATTGGGTCCTTCTCCCTTGGAAAATTCTTCGACACGTGGGATTTTCCCACAATAAAAAGCTAAAACAGTAAAATATGATTTTATGAACCTTGAACAAGGTCGTACGTAATCTTTTTATAAAGATCTTTTGATTTTGTTCCAGAATCGAATACAAAATTTCATAGAATCCGATTTTTTTATTTATTCTGCAAGGCGCACTGAATTGTATAATTACACATCAAACAACCACTTCCTATGAACTCGGGTGTGAAACTGTTTCCTTGTGTCAAACATTGGGTCCTACTCCCTTTAGAAATTATTCTACACGTGGGAGTTTTCCCACAGTAAAAAGCTAAAACAATAAAATATGATTTTACGAACCTTGAACAAGATCTTACGCAATGTTTTTATAAAGATCTTTTGATTTTGATCAAGATTCGAATACTAATTTTCATGGAATATGATTTTTTTCAATTTATTCTGCAAGGCGCTTTGAATTGTATAATTACACATCAAACAACCACTTCCTATGAACTCGGGTGTGAAACTGTTTCATTGTGTCAAACATTGGGTCCTTCTCCCTTGGGAAATTCTTCATCATGTGGGAGTTTTCCCACAGTAAAAAGCTAAAACAATAAAATATGATTTTACGAACCTTGAACAAGGTCTTACGCAATATTTTTATAATGATCTTTTCATTATGATCAAGATTCAAATACTAATTTTCATGGAATATGATTTTTTTATTTATTCTGCAAGGCGCATTGAATTGTATAATTACACATCAAGCAACCACTTCCTATGAACTCGGGTGTGAAACTGTACATTTTGTCAAACATTGGGTCCTTCTCCCTTGGGAAATTCTTCATCATGTGGGAGTTTTCCCACAATAAAGAGCTAAAACAATAAAATATGATTTTATGAACCTTGAAGAAGGTCTTACGTAATCTTTTTATAAAGATCTTTTGATTTTGTTCCAGATTCGAATACTAATTTTCATGGAATTTGATTTTTTTATATATTCTGCAAGGTGCATTGAATTGTATAATTACACTTCAAACAACCACTTGCTATGAACTTGTGTGTGAAACTGTTTCATTCTGTCAAACAATGGGTCCTTTTCCCTTGGGAAATTCTTCGACACGTGGTAGTTTTCCCATAGTAAAAAGCTAAAACAATAAAATATGAGTTTATGAACCTTGAACAAGGTCTTACGTAATCTTTTTATTAAGATCTTTTGATTTTGTTCCAGATTCGAATACTAATTATCATGGAATCAGGTTTATTTATTTATTTTGCAAGGCGCACTGAATTGTATAATTACACATCAAACAACCACTTGCTATGAACTCGGGTGTGAAACTGTTTCATTGTGTCAACCATTGGGTCCTTCTCCCTGGGAAAATTCTTCGACACGTGGGATTTTCACACAATAAAAACCTAAAACAGTAAAATATGATTTTATGAACCTTGAACAAGGTCCTACGTAATCTTTATATAAAGATCTTTTGATTTTATTGCAGATTCGAATACAAATTTTCATGGAATCTGATTTTTTAAATTTATTTTGCAAGGCGCACTGAATTGTATAATTACATATCAAACAACCACTTGCTATCAACTCGGGTGTGAAACTCTTTCATTGTGTCAAACATTGCATCCTTTTCCCTTGGGAAATTCTTCGACACCTGGGATTTTTCCCACAATAAAAAGCTAAAACAATATAATATGATTTTATGAACCTTGAACAAGGTCTTACGTAATCTTTTTATAAAGATCTTTTGATTTTGTTCCAGAATCGAATACTAATTTTCATAGAATCGGATTTTTTTATATATTCTGCAAGGCGCATTGAATTGTATAATTACACATCAAACAACCACTTGCTATGAACTCGTGTGTGAAACTGTTTGCTTGTGTCAAACATTGGGTCCTACTCCCTTTAGATATTATTCTACACGTGGTAGTTTTCCCATAGTAAAAAGTTAAAACAATAAAATATGAGTTTATGAACCTTGAACAAGGTCTTACGTAATCTTTTTATAAAGATCTTTTGATTTTGTTCCAGATTCGAATATTAATTTTCATGGAATCTGATTTTTTTATTTATTTTGCAAGGCGCACTGAATTGTAGAATTACACATCAAACAACCACTTGCTATGAACTCGGGTGAGAAACTGTTTCATTGTGTCAAACATTGGGTCCTTCTCCCTTGGGAAATTCTTCGACACGTTGGAGTTTTCCCACAGTAAACAGGTAAAACAATAAAATATGAGTTTATGAACTTTGAACACGGTCTTACGTAATCTTTTTATAAAGATCTTTTGATTTTGTTCCAGATTCAAATACTTATTTTATGGAATCCGATTTTTGTATATATTCAGCAAGGCGCATTGAATTGTATAATTACACATCAAACAATTACTTGCTATGAACTCGGGTGTGAAACTGTTTCATTATGCAAACATTGGGTCCTTCTCCCTTGGGAAATTCTTCGACACGTGGGAGTTTTCCCCAATAAAAAGCTAAAACAATAAAATATGAGTTTATGAACCTTGAACAAGGTCTTACGTAATCATTTTATAAAGATCTTTTGATTTTGTTCCAGATTCAAATACTAATTTACATGGAATCCGATTTTTATTTTTATTCTTCAAGGCGCACTGAATTGTATAATTACACATCCAAACACCACTTGCTATGATCACGGGTGTGAAACTGTTTCATTCTCTCAAACATTTGGTCCTTCTCCCTTGGGAAATTCTTCGACACCTGGGATTTTCCCACAATAAAAAGCTAAAACAGTAAAATATGATTTTATGAACCTTGAACAAGGTCCTACGTAATCTTTTTATAAAGATCTTTTGATTTTATTGCAGATTCGAATACAAATTTTCATGGAATCTGATTTTTTAAATTTATTTTGCAAGGCGCACTGAATTGTATAATTACATATCAAACAACCACTTGCTATGAACTCGGGTGTGAAACTGTTTCATTGTGTCAAACATTGGATCCTTCTCCCTTGGGAAATTCTTCGACAAGTGGGAGTTTTCCCACAATAAAAAGCTAAAACAATAAAGTATGATTTTATGAACCTTGAACAAGGTCTTACGTAATCTTTTTATAAAGATCTTTTGATTTTGTTCCAGAATCGAATACTAATTTTCATAGAATCGGATTTTTTTATATATTCTGCAAGGCGCATTGAATTGTATAATTATACATCAAACAACCACTTGCTATGAACTCGTGAGTGAAACTGTTTGCTTGTGTCAAACATTGGGTCCTACTCCCTTTAGAAATTATTCTACACGTGGGAGTTTTCCCACAGTAAAAAGCTAAAACAATAAAATATGAGTTTATGAACCTTGAACAAGGTCTTACGTAATCTATTTATAAAGATCTTTTGATTTTGTTCCAGATTCGAATACTAATTTTCATGGAATCTGATTTTTTTATTTATTCTGCAAGGCGCACTGAATTGTATAATTACACATCAAACAACCACATCCTATGAACTCGGGTGTGAAACTGTCTCCTTGTGTCAAACATTGGGTCCTACTCCCTTTAGAAATTATTCTACACGTGGGAGTTTTCCCACAGTAAAAAGCTAAAACAATAAAATATGATTTTACGAACCTTGAACAAGGTCTTACGCAATATTTTTATAAAGATCTTTTGATTTTGATCAAGATTCGAATACTAATTTTCATGGAATATGATTTTTTTATTTATTCTGCAAGGCGCATTGAATTGTATAATTACACATCAAGCAACCACTTCCTATGAACTCGGGTGTGAAACTGTTTCATTGTTTTAAACATTGGGTCCTTCTCCCTTGGGAAATTCTTCATCATGTGGGAGTTTTCCCACAATAAAGAGCTAAAACAATAAAATATGATTTTATGAACCTTGAAGAAGGTCTTACGTAATATTTTATAAAGATCTTTTGATTTTGTTCCAGATTCGAATACTAATTTTCATGGAATTTGATTTTTTTATTTATTTTGCAAGGCGCATTGAATTGTAAAATTACACATCAAACAACCACTTGCTATGAACTCGGGTGAGAAACTGTTTCATTGTGTCAAACATTGGATCCTTCTCCTTTGGGAAATTCTTCGACATGTGGGAGGTTTCCCATAATAAAAAGCTAAAACAGTAAAATATGATTTTATGAACCTTGAACAAGGTCGTACGTAATCTTTTTATAAAGATCTTTTGATTTTGTTCCAGAATCGAATACAAATTTTCATAGAATCCGATTTTTTTATTTATTCTGCAAGGCGCACTGAATTGTATAATTACACATCAAACAACCACTTCCTATGAACTCGGGTGTGAAACTGTTTCCTTGTGTCAAACATTGGGTCCTACTCTCTTTAGAAATTATTCTACACGTGGGAGTTTTCCCACAGTAAAAAGCTAAAACAATAAAATATGATTTTACGAACCTTAAACAAGGTCTTACGCAATGTTTTTATAAAGATCTTTTGATTTTGATCAAGATTCGAATACTAATTTTCATGGAATATGATTTTTTCAATTTATTCTGCAAGGCGCATTGAATTGTATAATTACACATCAAACAACCACTTGCTATGAACTCGGGTGAGAAACTGTTTCATTGTGTCAAACATTGGGTCCTTCTCCCTTGGAAAATACTTCGACACGTGGGATTTTCCCACAATAAAAAGCTAAAACAATAAAATATGATTTTACGAACCTTAAACAAGGTCTTACGCAATGTTTTTATAAAGATCTTTTGATTTTGATCAAGATTCGAATACTAATTTTCATGGAATCTGATTTTTTAAATTTATTTTGCAAGGCGCACTGAATTGAATAATTACATATCAAACAACCACTTGCTATGAACTCGGGTGTGAAACTGTTTCATTGTGTCAAACATTGGATCCTTCTCCCTTGGAAAATTCTTCGACACGTGGGAGTTTTCCCACAATAAAAAGCTAAAACAATAAAATATGATTTTATGAACTTTGAAGAAGGTCTTACGTAATCTTTTTATAAAGATCTTTTGATTTTGTTCCAGAATCGAATACTAATTTTCATGGAATCCGATTTTTTTATATATTCTGCAAGGCGCATTGAATTGTATAATTACACATCAAACAACCACTTGCTATGAACTCGTGTGTGAAACAGTTTGCTTGTGTCAATCATTGGGTCCTACTCCCTTTAGATATTATTCTACACGTGGTAGTTTTCCCATAGTAAAAAGCTAAAACAATAAAATATGAGTTTATGAACCTTGAACAAGGTCTTACGTAATCTTTTTATAAAGATCTTTTGATTTTGTTCCAGATTCGAATACTAATTTTCATGGAATCTGATTTTTTTATTTATTTTGCAAGGCGCACTGAATTGTATAATTACACATCAAACAACCACTTGCTATGAACTCGGGTGAGAAACTGTTTCATTGTGTAAAACATTGGGTCCTTCTCCCTTGGAAAATTCTTCGACACGTGGGATTTTCGCACAATAAAAAGCTAAAACAGTAAAATATGATTTTATGAACCTTGAACAAGGTCGAACGTAATCTTTTTATAAAGATCTTTTGATTTTGTTCCAGAATCGAATACAAATTTTCATAGAATCCGATTTTTTTATTTATTCTGCAAGGCGCACTGAATTGTATAATTACACATCAAACAACCACTTGCTATGAACTCGGGTGAGAAACTGTTTCATTGTGTCAAACATTGGGTCCTTCTCCCTTGGAAAATTCTTCGACACGTGGGAGTTTTCCCCAATAAAAAGCTAAAACAATAAAATATGAGTTTATGAACCTTGAACAAGGTCTTACGTAATCATTTTATAAAGATCTTTTGATTTTGTTCCAGATTCAAATACTAATTTACATGGAATCCGATTTTTATTTTTATTCTTCAAGGCGCACTGAATTGTATAATTACACATCCAAACACCACTTGCTATGATCTCGGGTGTGAAACTGTTTCATTCTCTCAAACATTTGGTCCTTCTCCCTTGGGAAATTCTTCGACACGTGGGATTTTCCCACAATAAAAAGCTAAAACAGTAAAATATGATTTTATGAACCTTGAACAAGGTCCTACGTAATCTTTTTATAAAGATCTTTTGATTTTATTGCAGATTCGAATACAAATTTTCATGGAATCTGATTTTTTAAATTTATTTTGCAAGGCGCACTGAATTGTATAATTACATATCAAACAACCACTTGCTATGAACTCGGGTGTGAAACTGTTTCATTGTGTCAAACATTGGATCCTTCTCCCTTGGGAAATTCTTCGACAAGTGGGAGTTTTCCCACAATAAAAAGCTAAAACAATAAAGTATGATTTTATGAACCTTGAACAAGGTCTTACGTAATCTATTTATAAAGATCTTTTGATTTTGTTCCAGATTCGAATACTAATTTTCATGGAATCTGATTTTTTTATTTATTCTGCAAGGCGCACTGAATTGTATAATTACACATCAAACAACCACATCCTATGAACTCGGGTGTGAAACTGTCTCCTTGTGTCAAACATTGGGTCCTACTCCCTTTAGAAATTATTCTACACGTGGGAGTTTTCCCACAGTAAAAGGCTAAAACAATAAAATATGATTTTACGAACCTTGAACAAGGTCTTACGCAATATTTTTATAAAGATCTTTTGATTTTGATCAAGATTCGAATACTAATTTTCATGGAATATGATTTTTTTATTTATTCTGCAAGGCGCATTGAATTGTATAATTACACATCAAGCAACCACTTCCTATGAACTCGGGTGTGAAACTGTTTCATTGTTTTAAACATTGGGTCCTTCTCCCTTGGGAAATTCTTCATCATGTGGGAGTTTTCCCACAATAAAGAGCTAAAACAATAAAATATGATTTTATGAACCTTGAAGAAGGTCTTACGTAATATTTTATAAAGATCTTTTGATTTTGTTCCAGATTCGAATACTAATTTTCATGGAATTTGATTTTTTTATTTATTTTGCAAGGCGCATTGAATTGTAAAATTACACATCAAACAACCACTTGCTATGAACTCGGGTGAGAAACTGTTTCATTGTGTCAAACATTGGATCCTTCTCCTTTGGGAAATTCTTCGACATGTGGGAGGTTTCCCATAATAAAAAGCTAAAACAGTAAAATATGATTTTATGAACCTTGAACAAGGTCGTACGTAATCTTTTTATAAAGATCTTTTGATTTTGTTCCAGAATCGAATACAAATTTTCATAGAATCCGATTTTTTTATTTATTCTGCAAGGCGCACTGAATTGTATAATTACACATCAAACAACCACTTCCTATGAACTCGGGTGTGAAACTGTTTACTTGTGTCAAACATTGGGTCCTACTCTCTTTAGAAATTATTCTACACGTGGGAGTTTTCCCACAGTAAAAAGCTAAAACAATAAAATATGATTTTACGAACCTTAAACAAGGTCTTACGCAATGTTTTTATAAAGATCTTTTGATTTTGATCAAGATTCGAATACTAATTTTCATGGAATATGATTTTTTGAATTTATTCTGCAAGGCGCATTGAATTGTATAATTACACATCAAACAACCACTTGCTATGAACTCGGGTGAGAAACTGTTTCATTGTGTCAAACATTGGGTCCTTCTCCCTTGGAAAATACTTCGACACGTGGGATTTTCCCACAATAAAAAGCTAAAACAGTAAAATATGATTTTATGAACCTTGAACAAGGTCCTACTTAATCTTTTTATAAAGATCTTTTGATTTTATTGCAGATTCGAATACAAATTTTCATGGAATCTGATTTTTTAAATTTATTTTGCAAGGCGCACTGAATTGAATAATTACATATCAAACAACCACTTGCTATGAACTCGGGTGTGAAACTGTTTCATTGTGTCAAACATTGGATCCTTCTCCCTTGGAAAATTCTTCGACACGTGGGAGTTTTCCCACAATAAAAAGCTAAAACAATAAAATATGATTTTATGAACTTTGAAGAAGGTCTTACGTAATCTTTTTATAAAGATCTTTTGATTTTGTTCCAGAATCGAATACTAATTTTCATGGAATCCGATTTTTTTATATATTCTGCAAGGCGCATTGAATTGTATAATTACACATCAAACAACCACTTGCTATGAACTCGTGTGTGAAACAGTTTGCTTGTGTCAATCATTGGGTCCTACTCCCTTTAGATATTATTCTACACGTAGTAGTTTTCCCATAGTAAAAAGCTAAAACAATAAAATATGAGTTTATGAACCTTGAACAAGGTCTTACGTAATCTTTTTATAAAGATCTTTTGATTTTGTTCCAGATTCGAATACTAATTTTCATGGAATCTGATTTTTTTATTTATTTTGCAAGGCGCACTGAATTGTATAATTACACATCAAACAACCACTTGCTATGAACTCGGGTGAGAAACTGTTTCATTGTGTAAAACATTGGGTCCTTCTCCCTTGGAAAATTCTTCGACACGTGGGATTTTCGCACAATAAAAAGCTAAAACAGTAAAATATGATTTTATGAACCTTGAACAAGGTCGTACGTAATCTTTTTATAAAGATCTTTTGATTTTGTTCCAGAATCGAATACAAATTTTCATAGAATCCGATTTTTTTATTTATTCTGCAAGGCGCACTGAATTGTATAATTACACATCAAACAACCACTTGCTATGAACTCGGGTGAGAAACTGTTTCATTGTGTCAAACATTGGGTCCTTCTCCCTTGGAAAATTCTTCGACACGTGAGATTTTCACACAATAAAAAGCTAAAACAGTAAAATATGATTTTATGAACCTTGAACAAGGTCCTACGTAATCTTTTTATAAAGATCTTTTGATTTTATGGCAGATTCAAATACAAATTTTCATGGAATCTGATTTTTTAAATTTATTTTGCAAGGCGCACTGAATTGTATAATTACATATCAAACAACCACTTGCTATGAACTCGGGTGTGAAACTGTTTCATTGTGTCAAACATTGGATCCTTCTCCCTTGGGAAATTCTTCGACACGTGGGAGTTTTCCCACAGTAAAAAGCTAAAACAATAAAATATGATTTTATGAACCTTGAACAAGGTCTTACGTAATCTTTTTATAAAGATCTTTTGATTTTGTTCCAGAATCGAGTACTAATTTTCATAGAATCGGATTTTTTTATATATTCTGCAAGGCGCATTGAATTGTATAATTACACATCAAACAACCACTTGCTATGAACTCGTGTGTGAAACTGTTTGCTTGTGTCAAACATTGGGTCCTACTCCCTTTAGATATTATTCTACACGTAGTAGTTTTCCCATAGTAAAAAGCTAAAACAATAAAATATGAGTTTATGAACCTTGAACAAACTCTTACGTAATCTTTTTATAAAGATCTTTTGATTTTGTTCCAGATTCGAATACTAATTTTCATGGAATCTGATTTTTTTATTTATTTTGCAAGGCGCACTGAATTGTATAATTACACATCAAACAACCACTTGCTATGAACTCGGGTGAGAAACTGTTTCATTGTGTAAAACATTGGGTCCTTCTCCCTTGGAAAATTCTTCGACACGTGGGATTTTCGCACAATAAAAAGCTAAAACAGTAAAATATGATTTTATGAACCTTGAACAAGGTCGTACGTAATCTTTTTATAAAGATCTTTTGATTTTGTTCCAGAATCGAATACAAATTTTCATAGAATCCGATTTTTTTATTTATTCTGCAAGGCGGACTGAATTGTATAATTACACATCAAACAACCACTTGCTATGAACTCGGGTGAGAAACTGTTTCATTGTGTCAAACATTGGGTCCTTCTCCCTTGGAAAATTCTTCGACACGTGAGATTTTCACACAATAAAAAGCTAAAACAGTAAAATATGATTTTGTGAACCTTGAACAAGGTCCTACGTAATCTTTTTATAAAGATCTTTTGATTTTATGGCAGATTCGAATACAAATTTTCATGGAATCTGATTTTTTAAATTTATTTTGCAAGGCGCACTGAATTGTATAATTACATATCAAACAACCACTTGCTATGAACTCGGGTGTGAAACTGTTTCATTGTGTCAAACATTGGATCCTTCTCCCTTGGGAAATTCTTCGACACGTGGGAGTTTTCCCACAGTAAAAAGCTAAAACAATAAAATATGATTTTATGAACCTTGAACAAGGTCTTACGTAATCTTTTTATAAAGATCTTTTGATTTTGTTCCAGAATCGAATACTAATTTTCATAGAATCGGATTTTTTTATATATTCTGCAAGGCGCATTGAATTGTATAATTACACATCAAACAACCACTTGCTATGAACTCGTGTGTGAAACTGTTTGCTTGTGTCAAACATTGGGTCCTACTCCCTTTAGATATTATTCTACACGTAGTAGTTTTCCCATAGTAAAAAGCTAAAACAATAAAATATGAGTTTATGAACCTTGAACAAGGTCTTACGTAATCTTTTTATAAAGATCTTTTGATTTTGTTCCAGATTCGAATACTAATTTTCATGGAATCTGATTTTTTTATTTATTTTGCAAGGCGCACTGAATTGTAGAATTACACATCAAAACACCACTTGCTATTAACTCGAATGAGAAACTGCTCCATTGCGTCAAACATTGGATCCTTCTCCCTTTAGAAATTATTCTACACGTGGGAGTTTTCCCACAGTAAAAAGCTAAAACAATAAAATATGATTTTACGAACCTTGAACAAGGTCTTACGCAATATTTTTATAATGATCTTTTGATTTTGATCAAGATTCGAATACTAATTTTCATGGAATATGATTTTTTTATTTATTCTGCAAGGCGCATTGAATTGTATAATTACACATCAAGCAACCACTTCCTATGAACTCGGGTTGAAACTGTTTCATTGTGTCAAACATTGGGTCCTTCTCCCTTGGGAAATTCTTCATCATGTGGGAGTTTTCCCACAATAAAGAGCTAAAACAATAAAATATGATTTTATGAACCTTGAACAAGGTCTTACGTAATCTTTTTATAAAGATCTTTTGATTTTGTTCCAGATTCGAATACTAAATTTCATGGAATTTGATTTTTTTATTTATTTTGCAAGGCGCATTGAATTGTAGAATTACACATCAAACAACCACTTGCTATGAACTCGGGTGAGAAACTGTTTCATTGTGTCAAACATTGGGTCCTTCTCCCTTGGAAAATTCTTCGACACGTGGGATTTTCCCACAATAAAAAGCTAAAACAGTAAAATATGATTTTATGAACCTTGAACAAGGTCGTACGTAATCTTTTTATAAAGATCTTTTGATTTTGTTCCAGAATCGAATACAAATTTTCATAGAATCCGATTTTTTTATTTATTCTGCAAGGCGCACTGAATTGTATAATTACACATCAAACAACCACTTGCTATGAACTTGTGTGTGAAACTGTTTCATTCTGTCAAACAATGGGTCCTTTTCCCTTGGGAAATTCTTCGACACGTGGTAGTTTTCCCATAGTAACAAGCTAAAACAGTAAAATATGATTTTATGAACCTTGAACAAGGTCCTACGTAATCTTTTTATAAAGACGTTTGATTTTATTGCAGATTCGAATACAAATTTTCATGGAATCTGATTTTATAAATTTATTTTGCAAGGAGCACTGAATTGTATAATTACACATCAAACAACCACTTGCTATGCACTCGGGTGTGAAACTGTTTCATTGTGTCAACATTGGATCCTTCTCCTTTGGGAAATTCTTCGACATGTGGGAGTTTTCCCACAATAAAAAGCTAATAGAATAAAAAATGATTTTATGAACCTTGAACAAGGTCTTACGCAATCTTTTTATAATGATCTTTTGATTTTGTTCCAGAATCGAATACTAATTTTCATAGAATCCGATTTTTTTATTTATTCTGCAAGGCGCACTGAATTGTATAATTACACATCAAACAACCACTTCCTATGAACTCGGGTGTGAAACTGTTTCCTTGTGTCAAACATTGGGTCCTACTCCCTTTAGAAATTATTCTACACGTGGGAGTTTTCCCACAATAAAGAGCTAAAACAATAAAATATGATTTTATGAACCTTGAAGAAGGTCTTACATAATCTTTTTATAAAGATCTTTTGATTTTGTTCCAGATTCGAATACTATTTTTCATGGAATCTGATTTTTTTATTTAATTTGCAAGTCGCACTGAATTGTAGAATTACACATCATACAACCACTTGCTATGAACTCGGGTGTGAAACAGTTTCATTGTGTCAAACATTGGGTCCTTCTCCCTTGGAAAATTCTTCGACACGTGGGATTTTCCCACAATAAAAAGCTAAAACAGTAAAATATGATTTTATGAACCTTGAACAAGGTCGTACGTAATCTTTTTATAAAGATCTTTTGATTTTGTTCCAGAATCGAATACAAATTTTCATAGAATCCGATTTTTTTATTTATTCTGCAAGGCGCACTGAATTGTATAATTACACATTAAACAACCACTTGCTATGAACTCGGGTGAGAAACTGTTTCATTGTGTCAAACATTGGGTCCTTCTCCCTTGGAAAATTCTTCGACACGTGGGATTTTCCCACAATAAAAAGATAAAACAGTAAAATATGATTTTATGAACCTTGAACAAGGTCCTACGTAATCTTTTTATAAAGATCTTTTGATTTTATTGCAGATGCGAATACAAATTTTCATGGAATCTGATTTTTAAAATTTATTTTGCAAGGCGCACTGAATTGTATAATTACATATCAAACAACCACTTGCTATGAACTCGGGTGTGAAACTGTTTCATTGTGTCAAACATTGGATCCTTCTCCCTTGGGAAATTCTTCGACACGTGGGAGTTTTCCCACAGTAAAAAGCTAAAACAATAAACAATGATTTTATGAACCTTGAACTAGGTCTTACGTAATCTTTTTATAAAGATCTTTTGATTTTGTTCCAGAATCGAACACTAATTTTCATAGAATCGGATTTTTTTATATATTCTGCAAGGCGCATTGAATTGTATAATTACACATCAAACAAGCACTTGCTATGAACTCGTGTGTGAAACTGTTTGCTTGTGTCAAACATTGGGTCCTACTCCCTTTAGATATTATTCTACACGTGGTAGTTTTCCCATAGTATATAGCTAAAACAATAAAATATGAGTTTATGAACCTTGAACAAGGTCTTACGTAATCTTTTTATAAAGATCTTTTGATTTTGTTCCAGATTCGAATACTAATTTTCATGGAATCTGATTTTTTTATTTATTTTGCAAGGCGCACTGAATTGTAGAATTACACATCAAACAACCACTTGCTATGAACTCGGGTGAGAAACTGTTTCATTGTGTCAAACATTGGGTCCTTCTCCCTTGGAAAATTCTTCGACACGTGGGATTTTCCAACAATAAAAAGCTAAAACAGTAAAATATGATTTTATGAACCTTGAACAAGGTCGTACGTAATCTTTTTATAAAGATCTTTTGATTTTGT
Source organism: Tanypteryx hageni (assembly GCA_028673005.1). Taxonomy (NCBI): domain Eukaryota; kingdom Metazoa; phylum Arthropoda; class Insecta; order Odonata; family Petaluridae; genus Tanypteryx; species Tanypteryx hageni. The sequence goes on from CM054120.1 coordinate 89,148,914, forward strand.
TCCAGAATCGAATAAAAATTTTCATAGAATCCGATTTTTTTATTTATTCTGCAAGGCGCACTGAATTGTATAATTACACATCAAACAACCACTTCCTATTAACTCGGGTGTGAAACTGTTTCATTGTGCAAACATTGGGACCATCTCCCTTGGAAAATTCTTCGAAACGTGGGAGTTTTCCCACAATAAGAAGCTAAGACAATAAAATATGAGTTTATGAACTTTGAACAAGGTCTTACGTAATCTTTTTATAAAGATCTCTTGATTTTGTACCAGATTCGAATACTAATTTTCATGGAATCTGATTTTTTTTATTTTGCACGGCGCACTGAATTGTAGAATTACACATCAAACAACCACTTGCTATGACCTCGGGTGTGAAACTGTTTCATTGTGCAAACATTGGGTCCTTCTCCCTTGGGAAATTCTTCGACAGGTGGGAGTTTTCCCACAGTAAAAAGGTAAAACAATAAAATATGAGTTTATGAACTATGAACACGTTCTTACGTAATCTTTTTATAAAGATCTTTTGATTTTGTTCCAGATTCGAATAGTAATTTTATTGAATCCGATTTTTTTATATATTCAGCTAGGCGCATTGAATTGTATAATTACACATAAAAAAATTACTTGCTATGAACTCGGGTGTGAAACTGTTTCATTATGCAAACATTGTGTCCTTCTCCCTTTGGAAATTCTTCGACACGTGGGAGTTTTCCCCAATAAAAAGCTAAAACAATAAAATATGAGTTTATTAATTTTGAACAAGGTCTTACGTAATCATTTTATAAAGATCTTTTGATTTTGTTCCAGATTCAAATACTAATTTACATGGAATCCGATTTTTATTTTTATACTTCAAGGCGCACTGAATTGTATAATTACGCATCCAACAACCACTTGCTATGAACTCGGGTGTGAAACTGTTTCATTCTCTCAAACATTTGGTCCTTCTCCCTTGAGAAATTCTTCGACACGTGGGAGTTTTCCCACAGTAAAAGCTAAAACATAAAATATGAGTTTATGAACTTTGAACACGGTCTTACGCAATCTTTTTATAAAGATCTTTTGATTTTGTTCCAGATTCGAATAGTAATTTTATGGAATCTGATTTTTTTATATATTCAGCAAGGCGCATTGAATTGTATAATTACACATCAAAAAATTACTTGCTATGAACTCGGGTGTGAAACTGTTTCATTATGCAAACATTGGGTCCTTCTCCCTTGGGAAATTCTTCGACACGTGGGAGTTTTCCCCAATAAAAAGTTAAAACAATAAAATATGAGTTTATGAACCTTGAACAAGGTCTTACGTAATCATTTTATAAAGATCTTTTGATTTTGTTCCAGATTCGAATACTAATTTTCATGGAATCCAATTTTTTTATTTTTTCTGCAAGGCGCACTGAATTGTAGAATTACACATCAAACAACGACTTGCTATGAACTCGTGTGTGAAACTGTTTCATTGTGTCAAACATTGGGTCCTTCTCCCTTGGAAAATTCTTCGACACGTGGGATTTTCCCACAATAAAAAGCTAAAACAATAAAATATGAGTTTATGAACCTTGAACAAGGTCTTACGTAATCTTTATATAAAGATCTTTTGATTTTGTTCCAGATTCGAATACTAATTTTCATGGAATCTGATTTTTTTATTTATTTTGCAAAGCGCACTGAATTGTATAATTACATATCAAACAACCACTTGCTATGAACTCGGGTGTGAAACTCTTTCATTGTGTCAAATATTGGATCCTTCTCCCTTGGGAAATTCTTCGACACGTGGGATTTTTCCCACAATAAAAAGCTAAAACAATAAAATATGATTTTATGAACCTTGAACAAGATCTTACTTAATCTTTTTATAAAGATCTTTTGATTTTGTTCCAGAATTGAATACTAATTTTCATGGAATCGGATTTTTTTATATATTCTGCAAGGCGCATTGAATTGTATAATTACACATCAAACAACCACTTGCTATGAACTCGTGTGTGAAACTGTTTGCTTGTGTCAAACATTGGGTCCTACTCCCTTTAGATATTATTCTACACGTGGTAGTTTTCCCATAGTAAAAAGCTAAAACAATAAAATATGAGTTTATGGACCTTGAACAAGGTCTTACGTAATCTTTTTATAAAGATCTTTTGATTTTGTTCCAGATTCGAATACTAATTTTCATGGAATCTGATTTTTTTACTTATTTTGCAAGGCGCACTGAATTGTAGAATTACACATCAAACAACCACTTGCTATGAACTCTGGTGAGAAACTGTTTCATTGTGTCAAACATTGGATCCTTCTCCCTTTAGAAATTATTCTACACGTGGGAATTTTCCCACAGTAAAAAGCTAAAACAATAAAATATGATTTTACGAACCTTTAACAAGGTCTTACGCAATATTTTTATAATGATCTTTTGATTTTGATCAAGATTCGAATACTAATTTTCATGGAATATGATTTTTTTATTTATTCTGCAAGGCGCATTGAATTGTATAATTACACATCAAGCAATTACTTCCTATGAACTCGGGTGTGAAACTGTTTCATTGTGTCAAACATTGGGTCCTACTCCCTTTAGATATTATTCTACACGTGGTAGTTTTCCCATAGTAAATAGCTAAAACAATAAAATATGAGTTTATGAACCTTGAACAAGGTCTTACGTAATCTTTTTATAAAGATCTTTTGATTTTGTTCCAGATTCGAATACTAATTTTCATGGAATTTGATTTTTTTATTTATTTTGCAAGGCGCACTGAATTGTAGAATTACACATCAAACAACCACTTGCTATGAACTCGGGTGAGAAACTGTTTCATTGTGTCAAACATTGGGACCTTCTCACTTGGAAAATTCTTCGACACGTGGGATTTTCCCACAATAAAAAGCTAAAACAGTAAAATATGATTTTATGAACCCTGAACAAGGTCGTACGTAATCTTTTTATAAAGATCTTTTGATTTTGTTCCAGAATCGAATACAAATTTTCATAGAATCCGATTTTTTTATTTATTCTGTAAGGCGCACTGAATTGTATAATTACACATCAAACAACCACTTCCTATGAACTCGGGTGTGAAACTGTTTCATTGTGTCAACATTGGATCCTTCTCCTTTGGGAAATTCTTCGACACGTAGGAGTTTTCCCACAATAAAGAGCTAAAACAATAAAATATGATTTTATGAACCTTGAAGAAGGTCTTATATAATCTTTTTATAATGATATTTTGATTTTGTTCCAGATTCGAATACTAATTTTCATGGAATCCGATTTTTTTATTTATTCTGCAAGGTGCATTGAATTGTATAATTACACATCAAACAACCACTTGCTATGAACTCGTGTGTGAAACTGTTTCATTCTGTCAAACAATGGGTCCTTTTCCCTTGGAAAATTCTTCGACACGTGGTAGTTTTCCCATAATAAAAAGCTAAAACAATAAAATATGAGTTTATGAACCTTGAACAAGGTCTTACGTAATCTTTTTATAAAGATCTTTTGATTTTGTTCCAGATTCGAATACTAATTTTCATGGAATCTGATTTTTTATTTATTTTGCACGGCGCACTGAATTGTAGAATTACACATCAAACAACCACTTGCTATGAACTCGGGTATGAAACTCTATCATTGTGTCAAACATTGGATCCTTCTCCCTTGGGAAATTCTTCGACACGTGGGAGTTTTCCCACAATAAAAAGCTAAAACAATAAAATATGATTTTATGAACCTTGAACAAGGTCTTACGTAATCTTTTTATAAAGATCTTTTGATTTTGTTCCAGAATTGAATACTAATTTTCATGGAATCTGATTTTTTTATTTATTTTGCAAGGAACACTGAATTGTAGAATTACACATCAAACAACCACTTGCTTTGAACTCGGGTGAGAAACTGTTTCATTGTGTCAAACATTGGATCATTCTCCCTTTAGAAATTATTCTACACGTGGGAGTTTTCCCACAGTAAAAAGCTAAAACAATAAAATATGATTTTACGAACCTTGAACAAGGTCTTACGCAATATTTTTATAATGATCTTTTGATTTTGATCAAGATTCGAATACTAATTTTCATGGAATATGATTTTTTTTATTTATTTTGCAAGGCGCATTGAATTGTATAATTACACATCAAGCAACCACTTCCTATGAACTCGGGTGTGAAACTGTTTCATTGTGTTAAACATTGGGTCCTTCTCCCTTGGGAAATTCTTCATCATGTGGGAGTTTTCCCACAATAAAGAGCTAAAACAATAAAATATGATTTTATGAACCTTGAAGAAGGTCTTACGTAATATTTTATAAAGATCTCTTGATTTTGTTCCAGATTCGAATACTAATTTTCATGGAATTTGATTTTTTTATTTATTTTGCAAGGCGCATTGAATTGTAAAATTACACATCAAACAACCACTTGCTATGAACTCGGGTGAGAAACTGTTTCATTGTGTCAAACATTGGGTCCTTCTCCCTTAGAAAATTCTTCGACACGTGGGATTTTCCCACAATAAAGAGCTAAAACAATAAAATATGATTTTATGAACCTTGAAGAAGGTCTTACATAATCTTTTTATAATGATATTTTGATTTTGTTCCAGATTCGAATACTAATTTTCATGGAATCCGATTTTTTTATTTTTTCTGCAAGGCGCACTGAATTGTAGAATTACACATCAAACAACTACTTGCTATGAACTCGGGTGTGAAACTGTTTCATTGTGTCAAACATTGGGTCCTTCTCCCTTAGAAAATTCTTCGACACGTGAGATTTCCCACAATAAATAGCTAAAACAATAAAATATGATTTTATGAACCTTGAACAAGATCTTACTTAATCTTTTTATAAAGATCTTTTGATTTTGTTCCAGATTCGAATACTAATTTTCATGGAATCCGATTTTTTTATATATTCTGCAAGGTGCATTGAATTGTATAATTACACATCAAACAACCACTTGCTATGAACTCGTGTGTGAAACTGTTTCATTCTGTCAAACAATGGGTCCTTTTCCCTTGGAAAATTCTTCGACACGTGGTAGTTTTCCCATAATAAAAAGCTAAAACAATAAAATATGAGTTTATGAACCTTGAACAAGGTCTTACGTAATCTTTTTATAAAGATCTTTTGATTTTGTTCCAGATTCGAATACTAATTTTCATGGAATCTGATTTTTTATTTATTTTGCACGGCGCACTGAATTGTAGAATTACACATCAAACAACCACTTGCTATGAACTCGGGTATGAAACTCTATCATTGTGTCAAACATTGGATCCTTCTCCCTTGGGAAATTCTTCGACACGTGGGAGTTTTCCCACAATAAAAAGCTAAAACAATAAAATATGATTTTATGAACCTTGAACAAGGTCTTACGTAATCTTTTTATAAAGATCTTTTGATTTTGTTCCAGAATTGAATACTAATTTTCATGGAATCTGATTTTTTTATTTATTTTGCAAGGAACACTGAATTGTAGAATTACACATCAAACAACCACTTGCTTTGAACTCGGGTGAGAAACTGTTTCATTGTGTCAAACATTGGATCATTCTCCCTTTAGAAATTATTCTACACGTGGGAGTTTTCCCACAGTAAAAAGCTAAAACAATAAAATATGATTTTACGAACCTTGAACAAGGTCTTACGGAATATTTTTATAATGATCTTTTGATTTTGATCAAGATTCGAATACTAATTTTTATGGAATATGATTTTTTTTATTTATTTTGCAAGGCGCATAGAATTGTATAATTACACATCAAGCAACCACTTCCTATGAACTCGGGTGTGAAACTGTTTCATTGTGTTAAACATTGGGTCCTTCTCCCTTGAGAAATTCTTCATCATGTGGGAGTTTTCCCACAATAAAGAGCTAAAACAATAAAATATGATTTTATGAACCTTGAAGAAGGTCTTACGTAATATTTTATAAAGATCTCTTGATTTTGTTCCAGATTCGAATACTAATTTTCATGGAATTTGATTTTTTTATTTATTTTGCAAGGCGCATTGAATTGTAAAATTACACATCAAACAACCACTTGCTATGAACTCGGGTGAGAAACTGTTTCATTGTGTCAAACATTGGGTCCTTCTCCCTTGGAAAATTCTTCGACACGTGGGATTTTCCCACAATAAAATGCTAAAACAGTAAAATATGATTTTATGAACCTTGAACAAGGTCGTACATAATCTTTTTATAAAGATCTTTTGATTTTGTTCCAGAATCGAATACAAATTTTCATAGAATCCGATTTTTTTATTTATTCTGCAAGGCGCACTGAATTGTATAATTACACATCAAACAACCACTTCCTATGAACTCGGGTGTGAAACTGTTTCATTGTGTCAACATTGGATCCTTCTCCTTTGGGAAATTCTTCGACATGTGGGAGTTTTCCCACAGTAAAAAGCTAAAACAATAAAATATGATTTTACGAACCTTGAACAAGGTCTTACGCAATCTTTTTATAAAGATCTTTTGATTTTGTTCCAGAATCTAATACTAATTTTCATGGAATCCGATTTTTTTATATATTCTGCAAGGTGCATTGAATTGTATAATTACACATCAAACAACCACTTGCTATGAACTTGTGTGTGAAACTGTTTCATTCTGTCAAACAATGGGTCCTTTTCCCTTGGGAAATTCTTCGACACGTGGTAGTTTTCGCATAGTAAAAAGCTAAAACAGTAAAATATGATTTTATGAACCTTGAACAAGGTCTTACGTAATCTTTTTATAAAGACGTTTGGTTTTATTGCAGATTAGAATACAAATTTTCATGGAATCTGATTTTTTAAATTTATTTTGCAAGGAGCACTAAATTGTATAATTACACATCAAACAACCACTTGCTATGAACTCGGGTGTGAAACTGTTTCATTGTGTCAACATTGGATCCTTCTCCTTTGGGAAATTCTTCGACACGTAGGAGTTTTCCCACAATAAAGAGCTAAAACAATAAAATATGATTTTATGAACCTTGAAGAAGGTCTTACATAATCTTTTTATAATGATATTTTGATTTTGTTCCAGATTCGAATACTAATTTTCATGGAATCCGATTTTTTTATTTTTTCTGCAAGGCGCACTGAATTGTAGAATTACACATCAAACAACTACTTGCTATGAACTCGGGTGTGAAACTGTTTCATTGTGTCAAACATTGGGTCCTTCTCCCTTAGAAAATTCTTCGACACGTGAGATTTTCCCACAATAAATAGCTAAAACAATAAAATATGATTTTATGAACCTTGAACAAGATCTTACTTAATCTTTTTATAAAGATCTTTTGATTTTGTTCCAGATTCGAATACTAATTTTCATGGAATCCGATTTTTTTATATATTCTGCAATGTGCATTGAATTGTATAATTACACATCAAACAACCACTTGCTATGAACTCGTGTGTGAAACTGTTTCATTCTGTCAAACAATGGGTCCTTTTCCCTTGGAAAATTCTTCGACACGTGGTAGTTTTCCCATAATAAAAAGCTAAAACAATAAAATATGAGTTTATGAACCTTGAACAAGGTCTTACGTAATCTTTTTATAAAGATCTTTTGATTTTGTTCCAGATTCGAATACTAATTTTCATGGAATCTGATTTTTTATTTATTTTGCACGGCGCACTGAATTGTAGAATTACACATCAAACAACCACTTGCTATGAACTCGGGTATGAAACTCTATCATTGTGTCAAACATTGGATCCTTCTCCCTTGGGAAATTCTTCGACACGTGGGAGTTTTCCCACAATAAAAAGCTAAAACAATAAAATATGATTTTATGAACCTTGAACAAGGTCTTACGTAATCTTTTTATAAAGATCTTTTGATTTTGTTCCAGAATTGAATACTAATTTTCATAGAATCGGATTTTTTTATATATTCTGCAAGGCGCATTGAATTGTATAATTACACATCAAACAACCACTTGCTATGAACTCGTGTGTGAAACTGTTTGCTTGTGTCAAACATTGGGTCCTACTCCCTTTAGATATTATTCTACACGTGGTAGTTTTCCCACAGTAAAAAGCTAAAACAATAAAATATGATTTTACGAACCTTGAACAAGGTCTTACGCAATCTTTTTATAAAGATATTTTGATTTTGTTCCAGATTCGAATACTAATTTTCATGGAATCCGATTTTTTTATTTTTTCTGCAAGGCGCACTGAATTGTAGAATTACACATCAAACAACTACTTGCTATGAACTCGGGTGTGAAACTGTTTCATTGTGTCAAACATTGGGTCCTTCTCCCTTAGAAAATTCTTCGACACGTGAGATTTTCCCACAATAAATAGCTAAAACAATAAAATATGATTTTATGAACCTTGAACAAGATCTTACTTAATCTTTTTATAAAGATCTTTTGATTTTGTTCCAGATTCGAATACTAATTTTCATGGAATCCGATTTTTTTATTTTTTCTGCAAGGCGCACTGAATTGTAGAATTACACATCAAACAACTACTTGCTATGAACTCGGGTGTGAAACTGTTTCATTGTGTCAAACATTGGGTCCTTCTCCCTTAGAAAATTCTTCGACACGTGAGATTTTCCCACAATAAATAGCTAAAACAATAAAATATGATTTTATGAACCTTGAACAAGATCTTACTTAATCTTTTTATAAAGATCTTTTGATTTTGTTCCAGATTCGAATACTAATTTTCATGGAATCCGATTTTTTTATATATTCTGCAATGTGCATTGAATTGTATAATTACACATCAAACAACCACTTGCTATGAACTCGTGTGTGAAACTGTTTCATTCTGTCAAACAATGGGTCCTTTTCCCATGGAAAATTCTTCGACACGTGGTAGTTTTCCCATAATAAAAAGCTAAAACAATAAAATATGAGTTTATGAACCTTGAACAAGGTCTTACGTAATCTTTTTATAAAGATCTTTTGATTTTGTTCCAGATTCGAATACTAATTTTCATGGAATCTGATTTTTTATTTATTTTGCACGGCGCACTGAATTGTAGAATTACACATCAAACAACCACTTGCTATGAACTCGGGTATGAAACTCTATCATTGTGTCAAACATTGGATCCTTCTCCCTTGGGAAATTCTTCGACACGTGGGAGTTTTCCCACAATAAAAAGCTAAAACAATAAAATATGATTTTATGAACCTTGAACAAGGTCTTACGTAATCTTTTTATAAAGATCTTTTGATTTTGTTCCAGAATTGAATACTAATTTTCATAGAATCGGATTTTTTTATATATTCTGCAAGGCGCATTGAATTGTATAATTAGACATCAAACAACCACTTGCTATGAACTCGTGTGTGAAACTGTTTGCTTGTGTCAAACATTGGGTCCTACTCCCTTTAGATATTATTCTACACGTGGTAGTTTTCCCACAGTAAAAAGCTAAAACAATAAAATATGATTTTACGAACCTTGAACAAGGTCTTACGCAATCTTTTTATAAAGATATTTTGATTTTGTTCCAGATTGGAATACTAATTTTCATGGAATCCGATTTTTTTATTTTTTCTGCAAGGCGCACTGAATTGTAGAATTACACATCAAACAACTACTTGCTATGAACTCGGGTGTGAAACTGTTTCATTGTGTCAAACATTGGGTCCTTCTCCCTTAGAAAATTCTTCGACACGTGAGATTTTCCCACAATAAATAGCTAAAACAATAAAATATGATTTTATGAACCTTGAACAAGATCTTACTTAATCTTTTTATAAAGATCTTTTGATTTTGTTCCAGATTCGAATACTAATTTTCAAAGAATCCGATTTTTTTATATATTCTGCAAGGTGCATTGAATTGTATAATTACACATCAAACAACCACTTGCTATGAACTCGTGTGTGAAACTGTTTCATTCTGTCAAACAATGGGTCCTTTTCCCTTAGAAAATTCTTCGACACGTGGGATTTTCCCACAATAAAGAGCTAAAACAATAAAATATGATTTTATAAACCTTGAAGAAGGTCTTACATAATCTTTTTATAATGATATTTTGATTTTGTTCCAGATTCGAATACTAATTTTCATGGAATCCGATTTTTTTATTTTTTCTGCAAGGCGCACTGAATTGTAGAATTACACATCAAACAACTACTTGCTATGAACTCGGGTGTGAAACTGTTTCATTGTGTCAAACATTGGGTCCTTCTCCCTTAGAAAATTCTTCGACACGTGAGATTTCCCACAATAAATAGCTAAAACAATAAAATATGATTTTATGAACCTTGAACAAGATCTTACTTAATCTTTTTATAAAGATCTTTTGATTTTGTTCCAGATTCGAATACTAATTTTCATGGAATCCGATTTTTTTATATATTCTGCAAGGTGCATTGAATTGTATAATTACACATCAAACAACCACTTGCTATGAACTCGTGTGTGAAACTGTTTCATTCTGTCAAACAATGGGTCCTTTTCCCTTGGAAAATTCTTCGACACGTGGTAGTTTTCCCATAATAAAAAGCTAAAACAATAAAATATGAGTTTATGAACCTTGAACAAGGTCTTACGTAATCTTTTTATAAAGATCTTTTGATTTTGTTCCAGATTCGAATACTAATTTTCATGGAATCTGATTTTTTATTTATTTTGCACGGCGCACTGAATTGTAGAATTACACATCAAACAACCACTTGCTATGAACTCGGGTATGAAACTCTATCATTGTGTCAAACATTGGATCCTTCTCCCTTGGGAAATTCTTCGACACGTGGGAGTTTTCCCACAATAAAAAGCTAAAACAATAAAATATGATTTTATGAACCTTGAACAAGGTCTTACGTAATCTTTTTATAAAGATCTTTTGATTTTGTTCCAGAATTGAATACTAATTTTCATGGAATCTGATTTTTTTATTTATTTTGCAAGGAACACTGAATTGTAGAATTACACATCAAACAACCACTTGCTTTGAACTCGGGTGAGAAACTGTTTCATTGTGTCAAACATTGGATCATTCTCCCTTTAGAAATTATTCTACACGTGGGAGTTTTCCCACAGTAAAAAGCTAAAACAATAAAATATGATTTTACGAACCTTGAACAAGGTCTTACGGAATATTTTTATAATGATCTTTTGATTTTGATCAAGATTCGAATACTAATTTTTATGGAATATGATTTTTTTTATTTATTTTGCAAGGCGCATAGAATTGTATAATTACACATCAAGCAACCACTTCCTATGAACTCGGGTGTGAAACTGTTTCATTGTGTTAAACATTGGGTCCTTCTCCCTTGAGAAATTCTTCATCATGTGGGAGTTTTCCCACAATAAAGAGCTAAAACAATAAAATATGATTTTATGAACCTTGAAGAAGGTCTTACGTAATATTTTATAAAGATCTCTTGATTTTGTTCCAGATTCGAATACTAATTTTCATGGAATTTGATTTTTTTATTTATTTTGCAAGGCGCATTGAATTGTAAAATTACACATCAAACAACCACTTGCTATGAACTCGGGTGAGAAACTGTTTCATTGTGTCAAACATTGGGTCCTTCTCCCTTGGAAAATTCTTCGACACGTGGGATTTTCCCACAATAAAATGCTAAAACAGTAAAATATGATTTTATGAACCTTGAACAAGGTCGTACATAATCTTTTTATAAAGATCTTTTGATTTTGTTCCAGAATCGAATACAAATTTTCATAGAATCCGATTTTTTTATTTATTCTGCAAGGCGCACTGAATTGTATAATTACACATCAAACAACCACTTCCTATGAACTCGGGTGTGAAACTGTTTCATTGTGTCAACATTGGATCCTTCTCCTTTGGGAAATTCTTCGACATGTGGGAGTTTTCCCACAGTAAAAAGCTAAAACAATAAAATATGATTTTACGAACCTTGAACAAGGTCTTACGCAATCTTTTTATAAAGATCTTTTGATTTTGTTCCAGAATCTAATATTAATTTTCATGGAATCCGATTTTTTTATATATTCTGCAAGGTGCATTGAATTGTATAATTACACATCAAACAACCACTTGCTATGAACTTGTGTGTGAAACTGTTTCATTCTGTCAAACAATGGGTCCTTTTCCCTTGGGAAATTCTTCGACACGTGGTATTTTTCGCATAGTAAAAAGCTAAAACAGTAAAATATGATTTTATGAACCTTGAACAAGGTCTTACGTAATCTTTTTATAAAGACGTTTGGTTTTATTGCAGATTCGAATACAAATTTTCATGGAATCTGATTTTTTAAATTTATTTTGCAAGGAGCACTAAATTGTATAATTACACATCAAACAACCACTTGCTATGAACTCGGGTGTGAAACTGTTTCATTGTGTCAACATTGGATCCTTCTCCTTTGGGAAATTCTTCGACATGTAGGAGTTTTCCCACAATAAAGAGCTAAAACAATAAAATATGATTTTATGAACCTTGAAGAAGGTCTTACATAATCTTTTTATAATGATATTTTGATTTTGTTCCAGATTCGAATACTAATTTTCATGGAATCCGATTTTTTTATTTTTTCTGCAAGGCGCACTGAATTGTAGAATTACACATCAAACAACTACTTGCTATGAACTCGGGTGTGAAACTGTTTCATTGTGTCAAACATTGGGTCCTTCTCCCTTAGAAAATTCTTCGACACGTGAGATTTTCCCACAATAAATAGCTAAAACAATAAAATATGATTTTATGAACCTTGAAAAAGATCTTACTTAATCTTTTTATAAAGATCTTTTGATTTTGTTCCAGATTCGAATACTAATTTTCATGGAATCCGATTTTTTTATATATTCTGCAATGTGCATTGAATTGTATAATTACACATCAAACAACCACTTGCTATGAACTCGTGTGTGAAACTGTTTCATTCTGTCAAACAATGGGTCCTTTTCCCTTGGAAAATTCTTCGACACGTGGTAGTTTTCCCATAATAAAAAGCTAAAACAATAAAATATGAGTTTATGAACCTTGAACAAGGTCTTACGTAATCTTTTTATAAAGATCTTTTGATTTTGTTCCAGATTCGAATACTAATTTTCATGGAATCTGATTTTTTATTTATTTTGCACGGCGCACTGAATTGTAGAATTACACATCAAACAACCACTTGCTATGAACTCGGGTATGAAACTCTATCATTGTGTCAAACATTGGATCCTTCTCCCTTGGGAAATTCTTCGACACGTGGGAGTTTTCCCACAATAAAAAGCTAAAACAATAAAATATGATTTTATGAACCTTGAACAAGGTCTTACGTAATCTTTTTATAAAGATCTTTTGATTTTGTTCCAGAATTGAATACTAATTTTCATAGAATCGGATTTTTTTATATATTCTGCAAGGCGCATTGAATTGTATAATTACACATCAAACAACCACTTGCTATGAACTCGTGTGTGAAACTGTTTGCTTGTGTCAAACATTGGGTCCTACTCCCTTTAGATATTATTCTACACGTGGTAGTTTTCCCACAGTAAAAAGCTAAAACAATAAAATATGATTTTACGAACCTTGAACAAGGTCTTACGCAATCTTTTTATAAAGATATTTTGATTTTGTTCCAGATTCGAATACTAATTTTCATGGAATCCGATTTTTTTATTTTTTCTGCAAGGCGCACTGAATTGTAGAATTACACATCAAACAACTACTTGCTATGAACTCGGGTGTGAAACTGTTTCATTGTGTCAAACATTGGGTCCTTCTCCCTTAGAAAATTCTTCGACACGTGAGATTTTCCCACAATAAATAGCTAAAACAATAAAATATGATTTTATGAACCTTGAACAAGATCTTACTTAATCTTTTTATAAAGATCTTTTGATTTTGTTCCAGATTCGAATACTAATTTTCATGGAATCCGATTTTTTTATTTTTTCTGCAAGGCGCACTGAATTGTAGAATTACACATCAAACAACTACTTGCTATGAACTCGGGTGTGAAACTGTTTCATTGTGTCAAACATTGGGTCCTTCTCCCTTAGAAAATTCTTCGACACGTGAGATTTTCCCACAATAAATAGCTAAAACAATAAAATATGATTTTATGAACCTTGAACAAGATCTTACTTAATCTTTTTATAAAGATCTTTTGATTTTGTTCCAGATTCGAATACTAATTTTCATGGAATCCGATTTTTTTATATATTCTGCAATGTGCATTGAATTGTATAATTACACATCAAACAACCACTTGCTATGAACTCGTGTGTGAAACTGTTTCATTCTGTCAAACAATGGGTCCTTTTCCCATGGAAAATTCTTCGACACGTGGTAGTTTTCCCATAATAAAAAGCTAAAACAATAAAATATGAGTTTATGAACCTTGAACAAGGTCTTACGTAATCTTTTTATAAAGATCTTTTGATTTTGTTCCAGATTCGAATACTAATTTTCATGGAATCTGATTTTTTATTTATTTTGCACGGCGCACTGAATTGTAGAATTACACATCAAACAACCACTTGCTATGAACTCGGGTATGAAACTCTATCATTGTGTCAAACATTGGATCCTTCTCCCTTGGGAAATTCTTCGACACGTGGGAGTTTTCCCACAATAAAAAGCTAAAACAATAAAATATGATTTTATGAACCTTGAACAAGGTCTTACGTAATCTTTTTATAAAGATCTTTTGATTTTGTTCCAGAATTGAATACTAATTTTCATAGAATCGGATTTTTTTATATATTCTGCAAGGCGCATTGAATTGTATAATTACACATCAAACAACCACTTGCTATGAACTCGTGTGTGAAACTGTTTGCTTGTGTCAAACATTGGGTCCTACTCCCTTTAGATATTATTCTACACGTGGTAGTTTTCCCACAGTAAAAAGCTAAAACAATAAAATATGATTTTACGAACCTTGAACAAGGTCTTACGCAATCTTTTTATAAAGATATTTTGATTTTGTTCCAGATTGGAATACTAATTTTCATGGAATCCGATTTTTTTATTTTTTCTGCAAGGCGCACTGAATTGTAGAATTACACATCAAACAACTACTTGCTATGAACTCGGGTGTGAAACTGTTTCATTGTGTCAAACATTGGGTCCTTCTCCCTTAGAAAATTCTTCGACACGTGAGATTTTCCCACAATAAATAGCTAAAACAATAAAATATGATTTTATGAACCTTGAACAAGATCTTACTTAATCTTTTTATAAAGATCTTTTGATTTTGTTCCAGATTCGAATACTAATTTTCAAAGAATCCGATTTTTTTATATATTCTGCAAGGTGCATTGAATTGTATAATTACACATCAAACAACCACTTGCTATGAACTCGTGTGTGAAACTGTTTCATTCTGTCAAACAATGGGTCCTTTTCCCTTGGAAAATTCTTCGACACGTGGTAGTTTTCCCATAATAAAAAGCTAAAACAATAAAATATGAGTTTATGAACCTTGAACAAGGTCTTACGTAATCTTTTTATAAAGATCTTTTGATTTTGTTCCAGATTCGAATACTAATTTTCATGGAATCTGATTTTTTATTTATTTTGCAAGGAACACTGAATTGTAGAATTACACATCAAACAACCACTTGCTTTGAACTCGGGTGATAAACTGTTTCATTGTGTCAAACATTGGATCATTCTCCCTTTAGAAATTATTCTACACGTGGGAGTTTTCCCACAGTAAAAAGCTAAAACAATAAAATATGATTTTACGAACCTTGAACAAGGTCTTACGCAATATTTTTATAATGATCTTTTGATTTTGATCAAGATTCGAATACTAATTTTCATGGAATATGATTTTTTTTATTTATTTTGCAAGGCGCATTGAATTGTATAATTACACATCAAGCAACCACTTCCTATGAACTCGGGTGTGAAACTGTTTCATTGTGTTAAACATTGGGTCCTTCTCCCTTGGGAAATTCTTCATCATGTGGGAGTTTTCCCACAATAAAGAGCTAAAACAATAAAATATGATTTTATGAACCTTGAAGAAGGTCTTACGTAATCTTTTTATAAAGATCTTTTGATTTTGTTCCAGAATCGAATACAAATTTTCATAGAATCCGATTTTTTTATTTATTCTGCAAGGCGCACTGAATTGTATAATTACACATCAAACAACCACTTCCTATGAACTCGGGTGTGAAACTGTTTCATTGTGTCAACATTGGATCCTTCTCCTTTGGGAAATTCTTCGACATGTGGGAGTTTTCCCACAGTAAAAAGCTAAAACAATAAAATATGATTTTACGAACCTTGAACAAGGTCTTACGCAATCTTTTTATAAAGATCTTTTGATTTTGTTCCAGAATCTAATACTAATTTTCATGGAATCCGATTTTTTTATATATTCTGCAAGGTGCATTGAATTGTATAATTACACATCAAACAACCACTTGCTATGAACTTGTGTGTGAAACTGTTTCATTCTGTCAAACAATGGGTCCTTTTCCCTTGGGAAATTCTTCGACACGTGGTATTTTTCGCATAGTAAAAAGCTAAAACAGTAAAATATGATTTTATGAACCTTGAACAAGGTCTTACGTAATCTTTTTATAAAGACGTTTGGTTTTATTGCTAATTCGAATACAAATTTTCATGGAATCTGATTTTTTAAATTTATTTTGCAAGGAGCACTAAATTGTATAATTACACATCAAACAACCACTTGCTATGAACTCGGGTGTGAAACTGTTTCATTGTGTCAACATTGGATCCTTCTCCTTTGGGAAATTCTTCGACACGTAGGAGTTTTCCCACAATAAAGAGCTAAAACAATAAAATATGATTTTATGAACCTTGAAGAAGGTCTTACATAATCTTTTTATAATGATATTTTGATTTTGTTCCAGATTCGAATACTAATTATCATGGAATCCGATTTTTTTATTTTTTCTGCAAGGCGCACTGAATTGTAGAATTACACATCAAACAACTACTTGCTATGAACTCGGGTGTGAAACTGTTTCATTGTGTCAAACATTGGGTCCTTCTCCCTTAGAAAATTCTTCGACACGTGAGATTTTCCCACAATAAATAGCTAAAACAATAAAATATGATTTTATGAACCTTGAACAAGATCTTACTTAATCTTTTTATAAAGATCTTTTGATTTTGTTCCAGATTCGAATACTAATTTTCATGGAATCCGATTTTTTTATATATTCTGCAAGGTGCATTGAATTGTATAATTACACATCAAACAACCACTTGCTATGAACTCGTGTGTGAAACTGTTTCATTCTGTCAAACAATGGGTCCTTTTCCCTTGGAAAATTCTTCGACACGTGGTAGTTTTCCCATAATAAAAAGCTAAAACAATAAAATATGAGTTTATGAACCTTGAACAAGGTCTTACGTAATCTTTTTATAAAGATCTTTTAATTTTGTTCCAGATTCGAATACTAATTTTCATGGAATCTGATTTTTTATTTATTTTGCACGGCGCACTGAATTGTAGAATTACACATCAAACAACCACTTGCTATGAACTCGGGTATGAAACTCTATCATTGTGTCAAACATTGGATCCTTCTCCCTTGGGAAATTCTTCGACACGTGGGAGTTTTCCCACAATAAAAAGCTAAAACAATAAAATATGATTTTATGAACCTTGAACAAGGTCTTACGTAATCTTTTTATAAAGATCTTTTGATTTTGTTCCAGAATTGAATACTAATTTTCATAGAATCGGATTTTTTTATATATTCTGCAAGGCGCATTGAATTGTATAATTACACATCAAACAACCACTTGCTATGAACTCGTGTGTGAAACTGTTTGCTTGTGTAAAACATTGGGTCCTACTCCCTTTAGATATTATTCTACACGTGGTAGTTTTCCCACAGTAAAAAGCTAAAACAATAAAATATGATTTTACGAACCTTGAACAAGGTTTTACGCTATCTTTTTATAAAGATATTTTGATTTTGTTCCAGATTCGAATACAAATTTTCATGTAATCTAATTTTTTAAATTTATTTTGCAAGGCGCACTGAACTGTATAATTACATATCAAACAACCACTTGCTATGAACTCGGGTGTGAAACTGTTTCATTGTGTCAAACATTGGATCCTTATCCCGTGGGAAATTCTTCGACACGTGGGAGTTTTCCTACAATAAAAAGCTAAAACAATATAATATGATTTTATGAACCTTGAAGAAGGTCTTACGTAATCTTTTTATAAAGGTCTTTTTAATTTTGTTCCAGAATCGAATACTTATTTTCATAGAATCGGATTTTTTTATATATTCTGCAAGGCGCACTGAATTGTATAATTACACATCAAACCACCACTTCCTATGAACTCGTGTGTGAAACTGTTTGCTTGTGTCAAACATTGGGTCCTACTCCCTTTAGAAATTATTCTACACGTGGGAGTTTTCCCACAGTAAAAAGCTAAAACAATAAAATATGATTTTACGAATCTTGAACGAGGTCCTACGTAATCTTTTTATAAAGATCTTTTGATTTTATTGCAGATTCGAATACAAATTTTCATGGAATCTGATTTTTTATTTATTTTGCAAGGAACACTGAATTGTAGAATTACACATCAAACAACCACTTGCTTTGAACTCGGGTGAGAAACTGTTTCATTGTGTCAAACATTGGATCATTCTCCCTTTAGAAATTATTCTACACGTGGGAGTTTTCCCACAGTAAAAAGCTAAAACAATAAAATATGATTTTACGAACCTTGAACAAGGTCTTACGCAATATTTTTATAATGATCTTTTGATTTTGATCAAGATTCGAATACTAATTTTCATGGAATATGATTTTTTTTATTTATTTTGCAAGGCGCATTGAATTGTATAATTACACATCAAGCAACCACTTCCTATGAACTCGGGTGTGAAACTGTTTCATTGTGTTAAACATTGGGTCCTTCTCCCTTGGGAAATTCTTCATCATGTGGGAGTTTTCCCACAATAAAGAGCTAAAACAATAAAATATGATTTTATGAACCTTGAAGAAGGTCTTACGTAATCTTTTTATAAAGATCTTTTGATTTTGTTCCAGAATCGATTACAAATTTTCATAGAATCCGATTTTTTTATTTATTCTGCAAGGCGCACTGAATTGTATAATTACACATCAAACAACCACTTCCTATGAACTCGGGTGTGAAACTGTTTCATTGTGTCAACATTGGATCCTTCTCCTTTGGGAAATTCTTCGACATGTGGGAGTTTTCCCACAGTAAAAAGCTAAAACAATAAAATATGATTTTACGAACCTTGAACAAGGTCTTACGCAATCTTTTTATAAAGATCTTTTGATTTTGTTCCAGAATCTAATACTAATTTTCATGGAATCCGATTTTTTTATATATTCTGCAAGGTGCATTGAATTGTATAATTACACATCAAACAACCACTTGCTATGAACTTGTGTGTGAAACTGTTTCATTCTGTCAAACAATGGGTCCTTTTCCCTTGGGAAATTCTTCGACACGTGGTATTTTTCGCATAGTAAAAAGCTAAAACAGTAAAATATGATTTTATGAACCTTGAACAAGGTCTTACGTAATCTTTTTATAAAGACGTTTGGTTTTATTGCAGATTCGAATACAAATTTTCATGGAATCTGATTTTTTAAATTTATTTTGCAAGGAGCACTAAATTGTATAATTACACATCAAACAACCACTTGCTATGAACTCGGGTGTGAAACTGTTTCATTGTGTCAACATTGGATCCTTCTCCTTTGGGAAATTCTTCGACACGTAGGAGTTTTCCCACAATAAAGAGCTAAAACAATAAAATATGATTTTATGAACCTTGAAGAAGGTCTTACATAATCTTTTTATAATGATATTTTGATTTTGTTCCAGATTCGAATACTAATTATCATGGAATCCGATTTTTTTATTTTTTCTGCAAGGCGCACTGAATTGTAGAATTACACATCAAACAACTACTTGCTATGAACTCGGGTGTGAAACTGTTTCATTGTGTCAAACATTGGGTCCTTCTCCCTTAGAAAATTCTTCGACACGTGAGATTTTCCCACAATAAATAGCTAAAACAATAAAATATGATTTTATGAACCTTGAACAAGATCTTACTTAATCTTTTTATAAAGATCTTTTGATTTTGTTCCAGATTCGAATACTAATTTTCATGGAATCCGATTTTTTTATATATTCTGCAAGGTGCATTGAATTGTATAATTACACATCAAACAACCACTTGCTATGAACTCGTGTGTGAAACTGTTTCATTCTGTCAAACAATGGGTCCTTTTCCCTTGGAAAATTCTTCGACACGTGGTAGTTTTCCCATAATAAAAAGCTAAAACAATAAAATATGAGTTTATGAACCTTGAACAAGGTCTTACGTAATCTTTTTATAAAGATCTTTTAATTTTGTTCCAGATTCGAATACTAATTTTCATGGAATCTGATTTTTTATTTATTTTGCACGGCGCACTGAATTGTAGAATTACACATCAAACAACCACTTGCTATGAACTCGGGTATGAAACTCTATCATTGTGTCAAACATTGGATCCTTCTCCCTTGGGACATTCTTCGACACGTGGGAGTTTTCCCACAGTAAAAAGCTAAAACAATAAAATATGATTTTATGAACCTTGAACAAGGTCTTACGTAATCTTTTTATAAAGATCTTTTGATTTTGTTCCAGAATTGAATACTAATTTTCATAGAATCGGATTTTTTTATATATTCTGCAAGGCGCATTGAATTGTATAATTACACATCAAACAACCACTTGCTATGAACTCGTGTGTGAAACTGTTTGCTTGTGTAAAACATTGGGTCCTACTCCCTTTAGATATTATTCTACACGTGGTAGTTTTCCCACAATAAAAAGCTAAAACAATAAAATATGATTTTACGAACCTTGAACAAGGTCTTACGCTATCTTTTTATAAAGATATTTTGATTTTGTTCCAGATTCGAATACAAATTTTCATGTAATCTGATTTTTTAAATTTATTTTGCAAGGCGCACTGAACTGTATAATTACATATCAAACAACCACTTGCTATGAACTCGGGTGTGAAACTGTTTCATTGTGTCAAACATTGGATCCTTATCCCGTGGGAAATTCTTCGACACGTGGGAGTTTTCCTACAATAAAATGCTAAAACAATAAAATATGATTTTATGAACCTTGAAGAAGGTCTTACGTAATCTTTTTATAAAGGTCTTTTTAATTTTGTTCCAGAATCGAATACTTATTTTCATAGAATCGGATTTTTTTATATATTCTGCAAGGCGCACTGAATTGTATAATTACACATCAAACCACCACTTCCTATGAACTCGGGTGTGAAACTGTTTCCTTGTGTCAAACATTGGGTCCTACTCCCTTTAGAAATTATTCTACACGTGGGAGTTTTCCCACAGTAAAAAGCTAAAACAATAAAATATGATTTTACGAATCTTGAACAAGGTCCTACGTAATCTTTTTATAAAGATCTTTTGATTTTATTGCAGATTCGAATACAAATTTTCATGGAATATGATTTTTTTATTTATTCTGCAAGGCGCATTGAATTGTATAATTACACATCAAGCAACCACTACCTATGAACTCGGGTGTGAAACTGTTTCATTGTGTCAAACATTGGGTCCTTCTCCCTTGGGAAATTCTTCATCATGTGGGAGTTTTCCCACAATAAAGAGCTAAAACAATAAAATATGATTTTATGAACCTTGAACAAGGTCTTACGTAATCTTTTTATAAAGATCTTTTGATTTTGTTCCAGAATCGAATACAAATTTTCATAGAATCCGATTTTTTTATTTATTCTGCAAGGCGCACTGAATTGTATAATTACACATCAAACAACCACTTCCTATGAACTCGGGTGTGAAACTGTTTCATTGTGTCAACATTGGATCCTTCTCCTTTGGGAAATTCTTCGACATGTGGGAGTTTTCCCACAGTAAAAAGCTAAAACAATAAAATATGATTTTACGAACCTTGAACAAGGTCTTACGCAATCTTTTTATAAAGATCTTTTGATTTTGTTCCAGAATCTAATACTAATTTTCATGGAATCCGATTTTTTTATATATTCTGCAAGGTGCATTGAATTGTATAATTACACATCAAACAACCACTTGCTATGAACTTGTGTGTGAAACTGTTTCATTCTGTCAAACAATGGGTCCTTTTCCCTTGGGAAATTCTTCGACACGTGGTATTTTTCGCATAGTAAAAAGCTAAAACAGTAAAATATGATTTTATGAACCTTGAACAAGGTCTTACGTAATCTTTTTATAAAGACGTTTGGTTTTATTGCAGATTCGAATACAAATTTTCATGGAATCTGATTTTTTAAATTTATTTTGCAAGGAGCACTAAATTGTATAATTACACATCAAACAACCACTTGCTATGAACTCGGGTGTGAAACTGTTTCATTGTGTCAACATTGGATCCTTCTCCTTTGGGAAATTCTTCGACACGTAGGAGTTTTCCCACAATAAAGAGCTAAAACAATAAAATATGATTTTATGAACCTTGAAGAAGGTCTTACATAATCTTTTTATAATGATATTTTGATTTTGTTCCAGATTCGAATACTAATTATCATGGAATCCGATTTTTTTATTTTTTCTGCAAGGCGCACTGAATTGTAGAATTACACATCAAACAACTACTTGCTATGAACTCGGGTGTGAAACTGTTTCATTGTGTCAAACATTGGGTCCTTCTCCCTTAGAAAATTCTTCGACACGTGAGATTTTCCCACAATAAATAGCTAAAACAATAAAATATGATTTTATGAACCTTGAACAAGATCTTACTTAATCTTTTTATAAAGATCTTTTGATTTTGTTCCAGATTCGATGACTAATTTTCATGGAATCCGATTTTTTTATATATTCTGCAAGGTGCATTGAATTGTATAATTACACATCAAACAACCACTTGCTATGAACTCGTGTGTGAAACTGTTTCATTCTGTCAAACAATGGGTCCTTTTCCCTTGGAAAATTCTTCGACACGTGGTAGTTTTCCCATAATAAAAAGCTAAAACAATAAAATATGAGTTTATGAACCTTGAACAAGGTCTTACGTAATCTTTTTATAAAGATCTTTTAATTTTGTTCCAGATTCGAATACTAATTTTCATGGAATCTGATTTTTTATTTATTTTGCACGGCGCACTGAATTGTAGAATTACACATCAAACAACCACTTCCTATGAACTCGGGTGTGAAACTGTTTCCTTGTGTCAAACATTGGGTCCTACTCCCTTTAGAAATTATTCTACACGTGGGAGTTTTCCCACAGTAAAAAGCTAAAACAATAAAATATGATTTTACGAACCTTGAACAAGGTCTTACGTAATCTTTTTATAAAGATCTTTTGATTTTGTTCCAGAATCGAATACTAATTTTCATAGAATCGGATTTTTTTATATATTCTGCAAGGCGCATTGAATTGTATAATTACACATCAAACAACCACTTGCTATGAACTTGTGTGTGAAACTGTTTCATTCTGTCAAACAATGGGTCCTTTTCCCTTGGAAAATTCTTCGACACGTGGTAGTTTTCCCATAGTAAAAAGCTAAAACAGTAAAATATGATTTTATGAACCTTGAACAAGGTCCTACGTAATCTTTTTATAAAGACCTTTGATTTTATTGCAGATTCGAATACAAATTTTCATGTAATCTGATTTTTTAAATTTATTTTGCAAGGCGCACTGAATTGTAGAATTACACATCAAACAACTACTTGCTATGAACTCGGGTGTGAAACTGTTTCATTGTGTCAAACATTGGGTCCTTCTCCCTTAGAAAATTCTTCGACACGTGAGATTTTCCCACAATAAATAGCTAAAACAATAAAATATGATTTTATGAACCTTGAACAAGATCTTACTTAATCTTTTTATAAAGATCTTTTGATTTTGTTCCAGATTCGAATACTAATTTTCATGGAATCCGATTTTTTTATATATTCTGCAAGGTGCATTGAATTGTATAATTACACATCAAACAACCACTTGCTATGAACTCGTGTGTGAAACTGTTTCATTCTGTCAAACAATGGGTCCTTTTCCCTTGGAAAATTCTTCGACACGTGGTAGTTTTCCCATAATAAAAAGCTAAAACAATAAAATATGAGTTTATGAACCTTGAACAAGGTCTTACGTAATCTTTTTATAAAGATCTTTTAATTTTGTTCCAGATTCGAATACTAATTTTTATGGAATCTGATTTTTTATTTATTTTGCACGGCGCACTGAATTGTAGAATTACACATCAAACAACCACTTGCTATGAACTCGGGTATGAAACTCTATCATTGTGTCAAACATTGGATCCTTCTCCCTTGGGACATTCTTCGACACGTGGGAGTTTTCCCACAATAAAAAGCTAAAACAATAAAATATGATTTTATGAACCTTGAACAAGGTCTTACGTAATCTTTTTATAAAGATCTTTTGATTTTGTTCCAGAATTGAATACTAATTTTCATAGAATCGGATTTTTTTATATATTCTGCAAGGCGCATTGAATTGTATAATTACACATCAAACAACCACTTGCTATGAACTCGTGTGTGAAACTGTTTGCTTGTGTAAAACATTGGGTCCTACTCCCTTTAGATATTATTCTACACGTGGTAGTTTTCCCACAATAAAAAGCTAAAACAATAAAATATGATTTTACGAACCTTGAACAAGGTCTTACGCTATCTTTTTATAAAGATATTTTGATTTTGTTCCAGATTCGAATACAAATTTTCATGTAATCTGATTTTTTAAATTTATTTTGCAAGGCGCACTGAACTGTATAATTACATATCAAACAACCACTTGCTATGAACTCGGGTGTGAAACTGTTTCATTGTGTCAAACATTGGATCCTTATCCCGTGGGAAATTCTTCGACACGTGGGAGTTTTCCTACAATAAAATGCTAAAACAATAAAATATGATTTTATGAACCTTGAAGAAGGTCTTACGTAATCTTTTTATAAAGGTCTTTTTAATTTTGTTCCAGAATCGAATACTTATTTTCATAGAATCGGATTTTTTTATATATTCTGCAAGGCGCACTGAATTGTATAATTACACATCAAACCACCACTTCCTATGAACTCGGGTGTGAAACTGTTTCCTTGTGTCAAACATTGGGTCCTACTCCCTTTAGAAATTATTCTACACATGGGAGTTTTCCCACAGTAAAAAGCTAAAACAATAAAATATGATTTTACGAATCTTGAACAAGGTCCTACGTAATCTTTTTATAAAGATCTTTTGATTTTATTGCAGATTCGAATACAAATTTTCATGGAATATGATTTTTTTATTTATTCTGCAAGGCGCATTGAATTGTATAATTACACATCAAGCAACCACTACCTATGAACTCGGGTGTGAAACTGTTTCATTGTGTCAAACATTGGGTCCTTCTCCCTTGGGAAATTCTTCATCATGTGGGAGTTTTCCCACAATAAAGAGCTAAAACAATAAAATATGATTTTATGAACCTTGAACAAGGTCTTACGTAATCTTTTTATAACGATCTTTTGATTTTGTTCCAGAATCGAATACTAATTTTCATAGAATCGGATTTTTTTATATATTCTGCAAGGCGCATTGAATTGTATAATTACATATCAAACAACCACTTGCTATGAACTCGGGTGTGAAACTCTATCATTGTGTCAAACATTGGATCCTTCTCCCTTGGGAAATTCTTCGACACGTGGTAGTTTTCCCATAGTAAAAAGCTAAAACAATAAAATATGAGTTTATGAACCTTGAACAAGGTCTTACGAAATCTTTTTATTAAGATCTTTTGATTTTGTTCCAGATTCGAATACTAATTTTCATGGAATCTGATTTTTTTATTTATTTTGCAAGGAACACTGAATTGTAGAATTACACATCAAACAACCAGTTTCTTTGAACTCGGGTGAGAAACTGTTTCATTGTGTCTAACATTGGATCCTTCTCCCTTTAGAAATTATTCTACACGTGGGAGTTTTCCCACAGTAAAAAGCTAAAACAATAAAATATGATTTTACGAACCTTGAACAAGGTCTTACGTAATATTTTTATAATGATCTTTTGATTTTAATCAAGATTCGAATACTAATTTTCATGGAATATGATTTTTTTTATTTATTCTGCAAGGCGCATTGAATTGTATAATTACACATCAAGACACCACTTCCTATGAACTCGGGTGTGAAACTGTTTCATTGTGTCAAACATTGGGTCCTTCTCCCTTGGGAAATTCTTCATTATGTGGGAGTTTTCCCAAAATAAAGAGCTAAAACAATAAAATATGATTTTATGAACCTTGAACAAGGTCTTACGTAATCTTTTTATAAAGATCTTTTGATTTTGTTCCAGATTCGAATACTAATTTTCATGGAATTTGATTTATTTATTTATTTTGCAAGGCGCACTGAATTGTATAATTACACATCAAACAACCACTTGCTATGAACTCGGGTGAGAAACTGTTTCATTGTGTCAAACATTGGGTCCTTCTCCCTTGGAAAATTCTTCGACACGTGGGATTTTCCCACAATAAAAAGCTAAAATAGTAAAATATGATTTTATGAACCTTGAACAAGGTCGTACGTAATCTTTTTATAAAGATCTTTTGATTTTGTTCCAGAATCGAATACAAATTTTCATAGAATCCGATTTTTTTATTTATTCTGCAAGGCGCACTGAATTGTATAATTACACATCAAACAACCACTTCCTATGAACTCGTGTGTGAAACTGTTTGCTTGTGTCAAACATTGGGTCCTACTCCCTTTAGATATTATTCTACACGTGTTAGTTTTCCCACAGTAAAAAGCTAAAACAATAAAATATGATTTTACGAACCTTGAACAAGGTCTTACGCAATCTTTTTATAAAGGTATTTTGATTTTGTTCCAGATTCGAATACTAATTTTCATGGAATCTGATTTTTTTATTTATTTTGCAAGGAACACTGAATTGTAGAATTACACATCAAACAACCACTTGCTTTGAACTCGGGTGAGAAACTGTTTCATTGTGTCAAACATTGGATCATTCTCCCTTTAGAAATTATTCTACACGTGGAAGTTTTCCCACAGTAAAAAGCTAAAACAATAAAATATGATTTTACGAACCTTGAACAAGGTCTTACGCAATATTTTTATAATGATCCTTTGATTTTGATCAAGATTCGAATACTAATTTTAATGGAATATGATTTTTTTTATTTATTCTGCAAGGCGCATTGAATTGTATAATTACACATCAAGCAACCACATCCTATGAACTCGGGTGAGAAACTGTTTCATTGTGTCAAACATTGGGTCCTTCTCCCTTGGAAAATTCTTCGACACGTGGGATTTTCCCACAATAAAAAGCTAAAACAGTAAAATATGATTTTATGAACCTTGAACAAGGTCGTACGTAATCTTTTTATAAAGATCTTTTGATTTTGTTCCAGAATCGAATACAAATTTTCATAGAATCCGATTTTTTTATTTATTCTGCAAGGCGCACTGAATTGTATAATTACACATCAAACAACCACTTCCTATGAACTCGGGTGTGAAACTGTTTCCTTGTGTCAAACATTGGGTCCTACTCCCTTTAGAAATTATTCTACACGTGGGAGTTTTCCCACAGTAAAAAGCTAAAACAATAAAATATGATTTTACGAACCTTGAACAAGGTCTTACGTAATCTTTTTATAAAGATCTTTTGATTTTGTTCCAGAATCGAATACTAATTTTCATAGAATCGGATTTTTTTATATATTCTGCAAGGCGCATTGAATTGTATAATTACACATCAAACAACCACTTGCTATGAACTTGTGTGTGAAACTGTTTCATTCTGTCAAACAATGGGTCCTTTTCCCTTGGAAAATTCTTCGACACGTGGTAGTTTTCCCATAGTAAAAAGCTAAAACAGTAAAATATGATTTTATGAACCTTGAACAAGGTCCTACGTAATCTTTTTATAAAGACCTTTGATTTTATTGCAGATTCGAATACAAATTTTCATGTAATCTGATTTTTTAAATTTATTTTGCAAGGCGCACTGAATTGTAGAATTACACATCAAACAACTACTTGCTATGAACTCGGGTGTGAAACTGTTTCATTGTGTCAAACATTGGGTCCTTCTCCCTTAGAAAATTCTTCGACACGTGAGATTTTCCCACAATAAATAGCTAAAACAATAAAATATGATTTTATGAACCTTGAACAAGATCTTACTTAATCTTTTTATAAAGATCTTTTGATTTTGTTCCAGATTCGAATACTAATTTTCATGGAATCCGATTTTTTTATATATTCTGCAAGGTGCATTGAATTGTATAATTACACATCAAACAACCACTTGCTATGAACTCGTGTGTGAAACTGTTTCATTCTGTCAAACAATGGGTCCTTTTCCCTTGGAAAATTCTTCGACACGTGGTAGTTTTCCCATAATAAAAAGCTAAAACAATAAAATATGAGTTTATGAACCTTGAACAAGGTCTTACGTAATCTTTTTATAAAGATCTTTTAATTTTGTTCCAGATTCGAATACTAATTTTCATGGAATCTGATTTTTTATTTATTTTGCACGGCGCACTGAATTGTAGAATTACACATCAAACAACCACTTGCTATGAACTCGGGTATGAAACTCTATCATTGTGTCAAACATTGGATCCTTCTCCCTTGGGACATTCTTCGACACGTGGGAGTTTTCCCACAATAAAAAGCTAAAACAATAAAATATGATTTTATGAACCTTGAACAAGGTCTTACGTAATCTTTTTATAAAGATCTTTTGATTTTGTTCCAGAATTGAATACTAATTTTCATAGAATCGGATTTTTTTATATATTCTGCAAGGCGCATTGAATTGTATAATTACACATCAAACAACCACTTGCTATGAACTCGTGTGTGAAACTGTTTGCTTGTGTAAAACATTGGGTACTACTCCCTTTAGATATTATTCTACACGTGGTAGTTTTCCCACAATAAAAAGCTAAAACAATAAAATATGATTTTACGAACCTTGAACAAGGTCTTACGCTATCTTTTTATAAAGATATTTTGATTTTGTTCCAGATTCGAATACAAATTTTCATGTAATCTGATTTTTTAAATTTATTTTGCAAGGCGCACTGAACTGTATAATTACATATCAAACAACCACTTGCTATGAACTCGGGTGTGAAACTGTTTCATTGTGTCAAACATTGGATCCTTATCCCGTGGGAAATTCTTCGACACGTGGGAGTTTTCCTACAATAAAATGCTAAAACAATAAAATATGATTTTATGAACCTTGAAGAAGGTCTTACGTAATCTTTTTATAAAGGTCTTTTTAATTTTGTTCCAGAATCGAATACTTATTTTCATAGAATCGGATTTTTTTATATATTCTGCAAGGCGCACTGAATTGTATAATTACACATCAAACCACCACTTCCTATGAACTCGGGTGTGAAACTGTTTCCTTGTGTCAAACATTGGGTCCTACTCCCTTTAGAAATTATTCTACACATGGGAGTTTTCCCACAGTAAAAAGCTAAAACAATAAAATATGATTTTACGAATCTTGAACAAGGTCCTACGTAATCTTTTTATAAAGATCTTTTGATTTTATTGCAGATTCGAATACAAATTTTCATGGAATATGATTTTTTTATTTATTCTGCAAGGCGCATTGAATTGTATAATTACACATCAAGCAACCACTACCTATGAACTCGGGTGTGAAACTGTTTCATTGTGTCAAACATTGGGTCCTTCTCCCTTGGGAAATTCTTCATCATGTGGGAGTTTTCCCACAATAAAGAGCTAAAACAATAAAATATGATTTTATGAACCTTGAACAAGGTCTTACGTAATCTTTTTATAACGATCTTTTGATTTTGTTCCAGAATCGAATACTAATTTTCATAGAATCGGATTTTTTTATATATTCTGCAAGGCGCATTGAATTGTATAATTACATATCAAACAACCACTTGCTATGAACTCGGGTGTGAAACTCTATCATTGTGTCAAACATTGGATCCTTCTCCCTTGGGAAATTCTTCGACACGTGGGAGTTTTCCCACACTAAAAAGCTAAAACAATAAAATATGATTTTATGAACCTTGAACAAGGTCTTACGTAATCTTTTTATAAAGATCTTTTGATTTTGTTCCAGAATTGAATACAAATTTTCATAGAATCCGATTTTTTTATTTATTCTGCAAGGCGCACTGAATTGTATAATTACACATCAAACAACCACTTCCTATGAACTCGGGTGTGAAACTGTTTCATTGTGTCAACATTGGATCCTTCTCCTTTGGGAAATTCTTCGACATGTGGGAGTTTTCCCACAGTAAAAAGCTAAAACAATAAAATATGATTTTACGAACCTTGAACAAGGTCTTACGCAATCTTTTTATAAAGATCTTTTGATTTTGTTCCAGAATCTAATACTAATTTTCATGGAATCCGATTTTTTTATATATTCTGCAAGGTGCATTGAATTGTATAATTACACATCAAACAACCACTTGCTATGAACTTGTGTGTGAAACTGTTTCATTCTGTCAAACAATGGGTCCTTTTCCCTTGGGAAATTCTTCGACACGTGGTATTTTTCGCATAGTAAAAAGCTAAAACAGTAAAATATGATTTTATGAACCTTGAACAAGGTCTTACGTAATCTTTTTATAAAGACGTTTGGTTTTATTGCAGATTCGAATACAAATTTTCATGGAATCTGATTTTTTAAATTTATTTTGCAAGGAGCACTAAATTGTATAATTACACATCAAACAACCACTTGCTATGAACTCGGGTGTGAAACTGTTTCATTGTGTCAACATTGGATCCTTCTCCTTTGGGAAATTCTTCGACACGTAGGAGTTTTCCCACAATAAAGAGCTAAAACAATAAAATATGATTTTATGAACCTTGAAGAAGGTCTTACATAATCTTTTTATAATGATATTTTGATTTTGTTCCAGATTCGAATACTAATTATCATGGAATCCGATTTTTTTATTTTTTCTGCAAGGCGCACTGAATTGTAGAATTACACATCAAACAACTACTTGCTATGTACTCGGGTGTGAAACTGTTTCATTGTGTCAAACATTGGGTCCTTCTCCCTTAGAAAATTCTTCGACACGTGAGATTTTCCCACAATAAATAGCTAAAACAATAAAATATGATTTTATGAACCTTGAACAAGATCTTACTTAATCTTTTTATAAAGATCTTTTGATTTTGTTCCAGATTCGAATACTAATTTTCATGGAATCCGATTTTTTTATATATTCTGCAAGGTGCATTGAATTGTATAATTACACATCAAACAACCACTTGCTATGAACTCGTGTGTGAAACTGTTTCATTCTGTCAAACAATGGGTCCTTTTCCCTTGGAAAATTCTTCGACACGTGGTAGTTTTCCCATAATAAAAAGCTAAAACAATAAAATATGAGTTTATGAACCTTGAACAAGGTCTTACGTAATCTTTTTATAAAGATCTTTTAATTTTGTTCCAGATTCGAATACTAATTTTCATGGAATCTGATTTTTTATTTATTTTGCACGGCGCACTGAATTGTAGAATTACACATCAAACAACCACTTGCTATGAACTCGGGTATGAAACACTATCATTGTGTCAAACATTGGATCCTTCTCCCTTGGGAAATTCTTCGACACGTGGGAGTTTTCCCACAGTAAAAAGCTAAAACAATAAAATATGATTTTATGAACCTTGAACAAGGTCTTACGTAATCTTTTTATAAAGATCTTTTGATTTTGTTCCAGAATTGAATACTAATTTTCATAGAATCGGATTTTTTTATATATTCTGCAAGGCGCATTGAATTGTATAATTACACATCAAACAGCCACTTGCTATGAACTCGTGTGTGAAACTGTTTGCTTGTGTAAAACATTGGGTCCTACTCCCTTTAGAAATTATTCTACACGTGGAAGTTTTCCCACAGTAAAAAGCTAAAACAATAAAATATGATTTTACGAACCTTGAACAAGGTCTTACGCAATATTTTTATAATGATCCTTTGATTTTGATCAAGATTCGAATACTAATTTTAATGGAATATGATTTTTTTTATTTATTCTGCAAGGCGCATTGAATTGTATAATTACACATCAAGCAACCACTTCCTATGAACTCGGGTGTGAAACTGTTTCATTGTGTCAAACATTGGGTCCTTCTCCCTTGGGAAATTCTTCATCATGTGGGAGTTTTCCCACAATAAAGAGCTAAAACAATAAAATATGATTTAATGAACCTTGAACAAGGTCTTACGTAATCTTTTTATAAAGATCTTTTGATTTTGTTCCAGATTCGAATACTAATTTTCATGGAATTTGATTTATTTATTTATTTTGCAAGGCGCACTGAATTGTAGAATTACACATCAAACAACCACTTGCTATGAAATCGGGTGAGAAACTGTTTCATTGTGTCAAACATTGGGTCCTTCTCCCTTGGAAAATTCTTCGACACGTGGGATTTTCCCACAATAAAAAGCTAAAACAGTAAAATATGATTTTATGAACCTTGAACAAGGTCGTACGTAATCTTTTTATAAAGATCTTTTGATTTTGTTCCAGAATCGAATACAAATTTTCATAGAATCCGATTTTTTTATTTATTCTGCAAGGCGCACTGAATTGTATAATTACACATCAAACAACCACTTCCTATGAACTCGGGTGTGAAACTGTTTCCTTGTGTCAAACATTGGGTCCTACTCCCTTTAGAAATTATTCTACACGTGGGAGTTTTCCCACAGTAAAAAGCTAAAACAATAAAATATGATTTTACGAACCTTGAACAAGGTCTTACGCAATCTTTTTATAAAGATCCTTTGATTTTGTTCCAGAATCTAATACT
The DNA here is from genome assembly GCA_028673005.1 of Tanypteryx hageni. Taxonomy (NCBI): domain Eukaryota; kingdom Metazoa; phylum Arthropoda; class Insecta; order Odonata; family Petaluridae; genus Tanypteryx; species Tanypteryx hageni. Next base: position 89,181,787 of record CM054120.1, read on the forward strand.
AATTTTCATGGAATCCGATTTTTTTATATATTCTGCAAGGTGCATTGAATTGTATAATTACACATCAAACAACCACTTGCTATGAACTTGTGTGTGAAACTGTTTCATTCTGTCAAACAATGGGTCCTTTTCCCTTGGGAAATTCTTCGACACGTGGTAGTTTTCCCATAGTAAAAAGCTAAAACAGTAAAATATGATTTTATGAACCTTGAACAAGGTCCTACGTAATCTTTTTATAAAGACCTTTGATTTTATTGCAGATTCGAATACAAATTTTCATGTAATCTGATTTTTTAAATTTATTTTGCAAGGCGCACTGAACTGTATAATTACATATCAAACAACCACTTGCTATGAACTCGGGTGTGAAACTGTTTCATTGTGTCAAACATTGGATCCTTATCCCGTGGGAAATTCTTCGACACGTGGGAGTTTTCCTACAATAAAATGCTAAAACAATAAAATATGATTTTATGAACCTTGAAGAAGGTCTTACGTAATCTTTTTATAAAGGTCTTTTTAATTTTGTTCCAGAATCGAATACTTATTTTCATAGAATCGGATTTTTTTATATATTCTGCAAGGCGCACTGAATTGTATAATTCATAAACCACCACTTCCTATGAACTCGGGTGTGAAACTGTTTCCTTGTGTCAAACATTGGGTCCTACTCCCTTTAGAAATTATTCTACACGTGGGAGTTTTCCCACAGTAAAAAGCTAAAACAATAAAATATGATTTTACGAACCTTGAACAAGGTCCTACGTAATCTTTTTATAAAGATCTTTTGATTTTATTGCAGATTCGAATACAAATTTTCATGGAATATTATTTTTTTATTTATTCTGCAAGGCGCATTGAATTGTATAATTACACATCAAGCTACCACTACCTATGAACTCGGGTGTGAAACTGTTTCATTGTGTCAAACATTGGGTCCTTCTCCCTTGGGAAATTCTTCATCATGTGGGAGTTTTCCCACAATAAAGAGCTAAAACAATAAAATATGATTTTATGAACCTTGAACAAGGTCTTACGTAATCTTTTTATAAAGATCTTTTGATTTTGTTCCAGAATCGAATACTAATTTTCATAGAATCGGATTTTTTTATATATTCTGCAAGGCGCATTGAATTGTATAATTACATATCAAACAACCACTTGCTATGAACTCGGGTGTGAAACTCTATCATTGTGTCAAACATTGGATCCTTCTCCCTTGGGAAATTCTTCGACACGTGGGAGTTTTCCCACAATAAAAAGCTAAAACAATAAAATATGATTTTATGAACCTTGAACAAGGTCTTACGTAATCTTTTTATAAAGATCTTTTGATTTTGTTCCAGAATTGAATACTAATTTTCATAGAATCGGATTTTTTTATATATTCTGCAAGGCGCATTGAATTGTATAATTACACATCAAACAACCACTTGCTATGAACTCGTGTGTGAAACTGTTTGCTTGTGTCAAACATTGGGTCCTACTCCCTTTAGATATTATTCTACACGTGGTAGTTTTCCCATAGTAAAAAGCTAAAACAATAAAATATGAGTTTATGAACCTTGAACAAGGTCTTACGAAATCTTTTTATAAAGATCTTTTGATTTTGTTCCAGATTCGAATACTAATTTTCATGGAATCTGATTTTTTTATTTATTTTGCAAGGAACACTGAATTGTAGAATTACACATCAAACAACCAGTTTCTTTGAACTCGGGTGAGAAACTGTTTCATTGTGTCTAACATTGGATCCTTCTCCCTTTAGAAATTATTCTACACGTGGGAGTTTTCCCACAGTAAAAAGCTAAAACAATAAAATATGATTTTACGAACCTTGAACAAGGTCTTACGTAATATTTTTATAATGATCTTTTGATTTTAATCAAGATTCGAATACTAATTTTCATGGAATATGATTTTTTTTATTTATTCTGCAAGGCGCATTGAATTGTATAATTACACATCAAGACACCACTTCCTATGAACTCGGGTGTGAAACTGTTTCATTGTGTCAAACATTGGGTCCTTCTCCCTTGGGAAATTCTTCATTATGTGGGAGTTTTCCCAAAATAAAGAGCTAAAACAATAAAATATGATTTTATGAACCTTGAACAAGGTCTTACGTAATCTTTTTATAAAGATCTTTTGATTTTGTTCCAGATTCGAATACTAATTTTCATGGAATTTGATTTATTTATTTATTTTGCAAGGCGCACTGAATTGTAGAATTACACATCAAACAACCACTTGCTATGAACTCGGGTGAGAAACTGTTTCATTGTGTCAAACATTGGGTCCTTCTCCCTTGGAAAATTCTTCGACACGTGGGATTTTCCCACAATAAAAAGCTAAAATAGTAAAATATGATTTTATGAACCTTGAACAAGGTCGTACGTAATCTTTTTATAAAGATCTTTTGATTTTGTTCCAGAATCGAATACAAATTTTCATAGAATCCGATTTTTTTATTTATTCTGCAAGGCGCACTGAATTGTATAATTACACATCAAACAACCACTTCCTATGAACTCGTGTGTGAAACTGTTTGCTTGTGTCAAACATTGGGTCCTACTCCCTTTAGATATTATTCTACACGTGTTAGTTTTCCCACAGTAAAAAGCTAAAACAATAAAATATGATTTCACGAACCTTGAACAAGGTCTTACGCAATCTTTTTATAAAGATATTTTGATTTTGTTCCAGATTCGAATACTAATTTTCATGGAATCTGATTTTTTTATTTATTTTGCAAGGAACACTGAATTGTAGAATTACACATCAAACAACCACTTGCTTTGAACTCGGGTGAGAAACTGTTTCATTGTGTCAAACATTGGATCATTCTCCCTTTAGAAATTATTCTACACGTGGAAGTTTTCCCACAGTAAAAAGCTAAAACAATAAAATATGATTTTACGAACCTTGAACAAGGTCTTACGCAATATTTTTATAATGATCCTTTGATTTTGATCAAGATTCGAATACTAATTTTAATGGAATATGATTTTTTTTATTTATTCTGCAAGGCGCATTGAATTGTATAATTACACATCAAGCAACCACTTCCTATGAACTCGGGTGAGAAACTGTTTCATTGTGTCAAACATTGGGTCCTTCTCCCTTGGAAAATTCTTCGACACGTGGGATTTTCCCACAATAAAAAGCTAAAACAGTAAAATATGATTTTATGAACCTTGAACAAGGTCGTACGTAATCTTTTTATAAAGATCTTTTGATTTTGTTCCAGAATCGAATACAAATTTTCATAGAATCCGATTTTTTTATTTATTCTGCAAGGCGCACTGAATTGTATAATTACACATCAAACAACCACTTCCTATGAACTCGGGTGTGAAACTGTTTCCTTGTGTCAAACATTGGGTCCTACTCCCTTTAGAAATTATTCTACACGTGGGAGTTTTCCCACAGTAAAAAGCTAAAACAATAAAATATGATTTTACGAACCTTGAACAAGGTCTTACGTAATCTTTTTATAAAGATCTTTTGATTTTGTTCCAGAATCGAATACTAATTTTCATAGAATCGGATTTTTTTATATATTCTGCAAGGCGCATTGAATTGTATAATTACACATCAAACAACCACTTGCTATGAACTTGTGTGTGAAACTGTTTCATTCTGTCAAACAATGGGTCCTTTTCCCTTGGGAAATTCTTCGACACGTGGTAGTTTTCCCATAGTAAAAAGCTAAAACAGTAAAATATGATTTTATGAACCTTGAACAAGGTCCTACGTAATCTTTTTATAAAGACCTTTGATTTTATTGCAGATTCGAATACAAATTTTCATGTAATCTGATTTTTTAAATTTATTTTGCAAGGCGCACTGAACTGTATAATTACATATCAAACAACCACTTGCTATTAACTAGGGTGTGAAACTGTTTCATTGTGTCAAACATTGGATCCTTATCCCGTGGGAAATTCTTCGACACGTGGGAGTTTTCCTACAATAAAATGCTAAAACAATAAAATATGATTTTATGAACCTTGAAGAAGGTCTTACGTAATCTTTTTATAAAGGTCTTTTTAATTTTGTTCCAGAATCGAATACTTATTTTCATAGAATCGGATTTTTTTATATATTCTGCAAGGCGCACTGAATTGTATAATTACACATCAAACCACCACTTCCTATGAACTCGGGTGTGAAACTGTTTCCTTGTGTCAAACATTGGGTCCTACTCCCTTTAGAAATTATTCTACACGTGGGAGTTTTCCCACAGTAAAAAGCTAAAACAATAAAATATGATTTTACGAACCTTGAACAAGGTCCTACGTAATCTTTTTATAAAGATCTTTTGATTTTATTGCAGATTCGAATACAAATTTTCATGGAATATGATTTTTTTATTTATTCTGCAAGGCGCATTGAATTGTATAATTACACATCAAGCAACCACTACCTATGAACTCGGGTGTGAAACTGTTTCATTGTGTCAAACATTGGGTCCTTCTCCCTAGGGAAATTCTTCATCATGTGGGAGTTTTCCCACAATAAAGAGCTAAAACAATAAAATATGATTTTATGAACCTTGAACAAGGTCTTACGTAATCTTTTTATAAAGATCTTTTGATTTTGTTCCAGAATCGAATACTAATTTTCATAGAATCGGATTTTTTTATATATTCTGCAAGGCGCAATGAATTGTATAATTACATATCAAACAACCACTTGCTATGAACTCGGGTGTGAAACTCTATCATTGTGTCAAACATTGGATCCTTCTCCCTTGGGAAATTCTTCGACACGTGGGAGTTTTCCCACAATAAAAAGCTAAAACAATAAAATATGATTTTATGAACCTTGAACAAGGTCTTACGTAATCTTTTTATAAAGATCTTTTGATTTTGTTCCAGAATTGAATACTAATTTTCATAGAATCGGATTTTTTTATATATTCTGCAAGGCGCATTGAATTGTATAATTACACATCAAACAACCACTTGCTATGAACTCGTGTGTGAAACTGTTTGCTTGTGTCAAACATTGGGTCCTACTCCCTTTAGATATTATTCTACACGTGGTAGTTTTCCCATAGTAAAAAGCTAAAACAATAAAATATGAGTTTATGAACCTTGAACAAGGTCTTACGAAATCTTTTTATAAAGATCTTTTGATTTTGTTCCAGATTCGAATACTAATTTTCATGGAATCTGATTTTTTTATTTATTTTGCAAGGAACACTGAATTGTAGAATTACACATCAAACAACCAGTTTCTTGAACTCGGGTGAGAAACTGTTTCATTGTGTCTAACATTGGATCCTTCTCCCTTTAGAAATTATTCTTCACGTGGGAGTTTTCCCACAGTAAAAAGCTAAAACAATAAAATATGATTTTACGAACCTTGAACAAGGTCTTACGTAATATTTTTATAATGATCTTTTGATTTTAATCAAGATTCGAATACTAATTTTCATGGAATATGATTTTTTTTATTTATTCTGCAAGGCGCATTGAATTGTATAATTACACATCAAGCAACCACTTCCTATGAACTCGGGTGTGAAACTGTTTCATTGTGTCAAACATTGGGTCCTTCTCCCTTGGAAAATTCTTCGACACGTGGGATTTTCCCACAATAAAATGCTAAAATAGTAAAATATGATTTTATGAACCTTGAACAAGGTCGTACGTAATCTTTTTATAAAGATCTTTTGATTTTGTTCCAGAATCGAATACAAATTTTCATAGAATCCGATTTTTTTATTTATTCTGCAAGGCGCACTGAATTGTATAATTACACATCAAACAACCACTTCCTATGAACTCGGGTGTGAAACTGTTTCCTTGTGTCAAACATTGGGTCCTACTCCCTTTAGAAATTATTCTACACGTGGGAGTTTTCCCACAGTAAAAAGCTAAAACAATAAAATATGGTTTTACGAACCTTGAACAAGGTCTTACGCAATCTTTTTATAAAGATCTTTTGATTTTGTTCCAGAATCTAATACTAATTTTCATGGAATCTGATTTTTTAAATTTATTTTGCAAGGAGCACTGAATTGTATAATTACACATCAAACAACCACTTGCTATGAACTCGGGTGTGAAACTGTTTCATTGTGTCAAACATTGGGTCCTTCTCCCTTGGAAAATTCTTCGACACGTGGGAGTTTTCCCACAATAAAAAGCTAAAAAAAAAATATGATTTTATGAAACTTGAAGAAGGTCTTACGTAATCTTTTTATAAAGGTCTTTTTAATTTTGTTCCAGAATCGAATACTTATTTTCATAGAATCGGATTTTTTTATATATTCTGCAAGGCGCACTGAATTGTATAATTACACATCAAACCACCACTTCCTATGAACTCGGGTGTGAAACTGTTTCCTTGTGTCAAACATTGGGTCCTACTCCCTTTAGAAATTATTCTACACGTGGGAGTTTTCCCACAGTAAAAAGCTAAAACAATAAAATATGATTTTACGAACCTTGAACAAGGTCCTACGTAATCTTTTTATAAAGATCTTTTGATTTTATTGCAGATTCGAATACAAATTTTCATGGAATATGATTTTTTTATTTATTCTGCAAGGCGCATTGAATTGTATAATTACACATCAAGCAACCACTACCTATGAACTCGGGTGTGAAACTGTTTCATTGTGTCAAACATTGGGTCCTTCTCCCTTGGGAAATTCTTCATCATGTGGGAGTTTTCCCACAATAAAGAGCTAAAACAATAAAATATGATTTTATGAACCTTGAACAAGGTCTTACGTAATCTTTTTATAAAGATCTTTTGATTTTGTTCCAGAATCGAATACTAATTTTCATAGAATCGGATTTTTTTATATATTCTGCAAGGCGCAATGAATTGTATAATTACATATCAAACAACCACTTGCTATGAACTCGGGTGTGAAACTCTATCATTGTGTCAAACATTGGATCCTTCTCCCTTGGGAAATTCTTCGACACGTGGGAGTTTTCCCACAATAAAAAGCTAAAACAATAAAATATGATTTTATGAACCTTGAACAAGGTCTTACGTAATCTTTTTATAAAGATCTTTTGATTTTGTTCCAGAATTGAATACTAATTTTCATAGAATCGGATTTTTTTATATATTCTGCAAGGCGCATTGAATTGTATAATTACACATCAAACAACCACTTGCTATGAACTCGTGTGTGAAACTGTTTGCTTGTGTCAAACATTGGGTCCTACTCCCTTTAGATATTATTCTACACGTGGTAGTTTTCCCATAGTAAAAAGCTAAAACAATAAAATATGAGTTTATGAACCTTGAACAAGGTCTTACGAAATCTTTTTATAAAGATCTTTTGATTTTGTTCCAGATTCGAATACTAATTTTCATGGAATCTGATTTTTTTATTTATTTTGCAAGGAACACTGAATTGTAGAATTACACATCAAACAACCAGTTTCTTGAACTCGGGTGAGAAACTGTTTCATTGTGTCTAACATTGGATCCTTCTCCCTTTAGAAATTATTCTACACGTGGGAGTTTTCCCACAGTAAAAAGCTAAAACAATAAAATATGATTTTACGAACCTTGACCAAGGTCTTACGTAATATTTTTATAATGATCTTTTGATTTTAATCAAGATTCGAATACTAATTTTCATGGAATATGATTTTTTTTATTTATTCTGCAAGGCGCATTGAATTGTATAATTACACATCAAGCAACCACTTCCTATGAACTCGGGTGTGAAACTGTTTCATTGTGTCAAACATTGGGTCCTTCTCCCTTGGGAAATTCTTCATTATGTGGGAGTTTTCCCAAAATAAAGAGCTAAAACAATAAAATATGATTTTATGAACCTTGAACAAGGTCTTACGTAATCTTTTTATAAAGATCTTTTGATTTTGTTCCAGATTCGAATACTAATTTTCATGAAATCCGATTTTTTTATATATTCTGCAAGGTGCATTGAATTGTATAATTACACATCAAACAACCACTCGCTATGAACTCGGGTGTGAAACTGTTTCATTCTTTCAAACAATGGGTCCTTTTCCCTTGGGAAATTCTTCAACACGTGGTAGTTTTCCCATAATAAAAAGCTAAAACAATAAAATATGAGTTTATGAACCTTGAACAAGGTCTTACGTAATCTTTTTATAAAGATCTTTTGATTTTGTTCCAGAATTGAATACTAATTTTCATAGAATCGGATTTTTTTATATATTCTGCAGGGCGCATTGAATTGTATAATTACACATCAAACAACCACTTGCTATGAACTCGTGTGTGAAACTGTTAGCTTGTGTCAAACATTGGGTCCTACTCCCTTTAGATATTATTCTACACGTGGTAGTTTTCCCATAGTAAAAAGCTAAAACAGTAAAATATGATTTTATGAACCTTGAACAAGGTCCTACGTAATCTTTTTATAAAGACCTTTGATTTTATTGCAGATTCGAATACAAATTTTCATGTAATCTGATTTTTTAAATTTATTTTGCAAGGCGCACTGAACTGTATAATTACATATCAAAAGACCACTTGCTATGAACTCGGGTGTGAAACTGTTTCATTGTGTCAAACATTGGGTCCTTCTCCCGTGGGAAATTCTTCGACACGTGGGAGTTTTCCCACAATAAAATGCTAAAACAATAAAATATGATTTTATGAACCTTGAAGAAGGTCTTACGTAATCTTTTTATAAAGGTCTTTTTAATTTTGTTCCAGAATCGAATACTAATTTTCATAGAATCGGATTTTTTTATATATTCTGCAAGGCGCACTGAATTGTATAATTACACATCAAACAACCACTTGCTATGAACTCGGGTGTGAAACTGTTTCCTTGTGTCAAACATTGGGTCCTACTCCCTTTAGAAATTATTCTACACATGGGAGTTTTCCCACAGTAAAAAGCTAAAACAATAAAATATGATTTTACGAACCTTGAACAAGGTCCTACGTAATCTTTTTATAAAGATCTTTTGATTTTATTGCAGATTCGAATACAAATTTTCATGGAATATGATTTTTTTATTTATTCTGCAAGGCGCATTGAATTGTATAATTACACATCAAGCAACCACTACCTATGAACTCGGGTTTGAAACTGTTTCATTGTGTCAAACATTGGGTCCTTCTCCCTTGGGAAATTCTTCATCATGTGGGAGTTACCCACAATAAAGAGCTAAAACAATAAAATATGATTTTATGAACCTTGAACAAGGTCTTACGTAATCTTTTTATAAAGATCTTTTGATTTTGTTCCAGAATCGAATACTAATTTTCATAGAATCGGATTTTTTTATATATTCTGCAAGGCGCATTGAATTGTATAATTACATATCAAACAACCACTTGCTATGAACTCGGGTGTGAAACTCTATCATTGTGTCAAACATTGGATCCTTCTCCATTGGGAAATTCTTCGACACGTGGGAGTTTTCCCACAATAAAAAGCTAAAACAATAAAATATGATTTTATGAACCTTGAACAAGGTCTTACGTAATCTTTTTATAAAGATCTTTTGATTTTGTTCCAGAATTGAATACTAATTTTTATAGAATCGGATTTTTTTATATATTCTGCAAGGCGCATTGAATTGTATAATTACACATCAAACAACCACTTGCTATGAACTCGTGTGTGAAACTGTTTGCTTGTGTCAAACATTGGGTCCTACTCCCTTTAGATATTATTCTACACGTGGTAGTTTTCCCATAGTAAAAAGCTAAAACAATAAAATATGAGTTTATGAACCTTGAACAAGGTCTTACGAAATCTTTTTATAAAGATCTTTTGATTTTGTTCCAGATTCGAATACTAATTTTCATGGAATCTGATTTTTTTATTTATTTTGCAAGGAACACTGAATTGTAGAATTACACATCAAACAACCAGTTGCTTTGAACTCGGGTGAGAAACTATTTCATTGTGTCTAACATTGGGTCCTTCTCCCTTGGTAAATTCTTCATCATGTGGGAGTTTTCCCACAATAAAGAGCTAAAACAATAAAATATGATTTTATGAACCTTGAAGAAGGCCTTACGTAATCTTTTTATAAAGATCTTTTGATTTTGTTCCAGATTCGAATACTAATTTTCATGGAATCCGATTTTTTTATATGTTCTGCAAGGTGCATTGAATTGTATAATTACACATCAAACAACCACTTGCTATGAACTTGTGTGTGAAACTGTTTGCTTGTGTCAAACATTGGGTCCTTCTCCCTTGGAAAATTCTTCGACACGTGGGAGTTTTCCCACAATAAAAAGCTAAAAAAATAAAATATGATTTTATGAACCTTAAAGAAGGTCTTACGTAATCTTTTTATAAAGATCTTTTGATTTTGTTCCAGAATCGAATACTAATTTACATAGAATCCCATTTTTTTATTTATTCTGCAAGGCGCACTGAATTGTATAATTACACATCAAACAACCACTTCCTATGAACTCGGGTGTGAAACTGTTTCCTTGTGTCAAACATTGGGTCCTACTCCCTTTAGAAATTATTCTACACGTGGGAGTTTTCCCACAATAAAGAGCTAAAACAATAAAATATGATTTTATGAACCTTGAAGAAGGCCTTACATAATCTTTTTATAAAGATCTTTTGATTTTGTTCCAGATTCGAATACTAATTTTCATGAAATCCGATTTTTTTATATATTCTGCAAGGTGCATTGAATTGTATAATTACACATCAAACAACCACTCGCTATGAACTCGGGTGTGAAACTGTTTCATTCTTTCAAACAATGGGTCCTTTTCCCTTGGGAAATTCTTCAACACGTGGTAGTTTTCCCATAATAAAAAGCTAAAACAATAAAATATGAGTTTATGAACCTTGAACAAGGTCTTACGTAATCTTTTTATAAAGATCTTTTGATTTTGTTCCAGAATTGAATACTAATTTTCATAGAATTGGATTTTTTTATATATTCTGCAAGGCGCATTGAATTGTATAATTACACATCAAACAACCACTTGCTATGAACTCGTGTGTGAAACTGTTAGCTTGTGTCAAACATTGGGTCCTACTCCCTTTAGATATTATTCTACACGTGGTAGTTTTCCCATAGTAAAAAGCTAAAACAATAAAATATGAATTTATGAACCTTGAACAAGGTCTTACGAAATCTTTTTATAAAGATCTTTTGATTTTGTTCCAGATTCGAATACTAATTTTCATGGAATCTGATTTTTTTATTTATTTTGCAAGGAACACTGAATTGTAGAATTACACATCAAACAACCACTTGCTTTGAACTCGGGTGAGAAACTGTTTCATTGTGTCAAACATTGGATCATTCTCCCTTTAGAAATTATTCTACACGTGGGAGTTTTCCCACAGTAAAAAGCTAAAACAATAAAATATGATTTTACGAACCTTGAACAAGGTCTTACGCAATATTTTTATAATGATCTTTTGATTTTGATCAAGATTCGAATACTAATTTTAATGGAATATGATTTTTTTTATTTATTCTGCAAGGCGCATTGAATTGTATAATTACACATCAAGCAACCACTTCCTATGAACTCGGGTGTGAAACTGTTTCATTGTGTCAAACATTGGGTCCTTCTCCCTTGGGAAATTCTTCATCATGTGGGAGTTTTCCCACAATAAAGAGCTAAAACAATAAAATATGATTTAATGAACCTTGAACAAGGTCTTACGTAATCTTTTTATAAAGATCTTTTGATTTTGTTCCAGATTCGAATACTAATTTTCATGGAATTTGATTTATTTATTTATTTTGCAAGGCGCACTGAATTGTAGAATTACACATCAAACAACCACTTACTATGAACTCGGGTGAGAAACTGTTTCATTGTGTCAAACATTGGGTCCTTCTCCCTTAGAAAATTCTTCGACACGTGGGATTTTCCCACAATAAAAAGCTAAAACAGTAAAATATGATTTTATGAACCTTGAACAAGGTCGTACGTAATCTTTTTATAAAGATCTTTTGATTTTGTTCCAGAATCGAATACAAATTTTCATAGAATCCGATTTTTTTATTTATTCTGCAAGGCGCACTTAATTGTATAATTACACATCAAACAACCACTTCCTATGAACTCGGGTGTGAAACTGTTTCCTTGTGTCAAACATTGGGTCCTACTCCCTTTAGAAATTATTCTACACGTGGGAGTTTTCCCACAGTAAAAAGCTAAAACAATAAAATATGATTTTACGAACCTTGAACAAGGTCTTACGCAATCTTTTTATAAAGATCTTTTGATTTTGTTCCAGAATCTAATACTAATTTTCATGGAATCCGATTTTTTTATATATTCTGCAAGGTGCATTGAATTGTATAATTACACATCAAACAACCACTTGCTATGAACTTGTGTGTGAAACTGTTTTATTCTGTCAAACAATGGGTCCTTTTCCCTTGGGAAATTCTTCGACACGTGGTAGTTTTCCCATAGTAAAAAGCTAAAACAGTAAAATATGATTTTATGAACCTTGAACAAGGTCCTACGTAATCTTTTTATAAAGACCTTTGATTTTATTGCAGATTCGAATACAAATTTTCATGTAATCTGATTTTTTAAATTTATTTTGCAAGGCGCACTGAACTGTATAATTACATATCAAAAGACCACTTGCTATGAACTCGGGTGTGAAACTGTTTCATTGTGTCAAACATTGGGTCCTTCTCCCGTGGGAAATTCTTCGACACGTGGGAGTTTTCCCACAATAAAATGCTAAAACAATAAAATATGATTTTATGAACCTTGAAGAAGGTCTTACGTAATCTTTTTATAAAGGTCTTTTTAATTTTGTTCCAGAATCGAATACTAATTTTCATAGAATCGGATTTTTTTATATATTCTGCAAGGCGCACTGAATTGTATAATTACACATCAAACAACCACTTGCTATGAACTCGGGTGTGAAACTGTTTCCTTGTGTCAAACATTGGGTCCTACTCCCTTTAGAAATTATTCTACACATGGGAGTTTTCCCACAGTAAAAAGCTAAAACAATAAAATATGATTTTACGAACCTTGAACAAGGTCCTACGTAATCTTTTTATAAAGATCTTTTGATTTTATTGCAGATTCGAATACAAATTTTCATGGAATATGATTTTTTTATTTATTCTGCAAGGCGCATTGAATTGTATAATTACACATCAAGCAACCACTACCTATGAACTCGGGTGTGAAACTGTTTCATTGTGTCAAACATTGGGTCCTTCTCCCTTGGGAAATTCTTCATCATGTGGGAGTTACCCACAATAAAGAGCTAAAACAATAAAATATGATTTTATGAACCTTGAACAAGGTCTTACGTAATCTTTTTATAAAGATCTTTTGATTTTGTTCCAGAATCGAATACTAATTTTCATAGAATCGGATTTTTTTATATATTCTGCAAGGCGCATTGAATTGTATAATTACATATCAAACAACCACTTGCTATGAACTCGGGTGTGAAACTCTATCATTGTGTCAAACATTGGATCCTTCTCCATTGGGAAATTCTTCGACACGTGGGAGTTTTCCCACAATAAAAAGCTAAAACAATAAAATATGATTTTATGAACCTTGAACAAGGTCTTACGTAATCTTTTTATAAAGATCTTTTGATTTTGTTCCAGAATTGAATACTAATTTTTATAGAATCGGATTTTTTTATATATTCTGCAAGGCGCATTGAATTGTATAATTACACATCAAACAACCACTTGCTATGAACTCGTGTGTGAAACTGTTTGCTTGTGTCAAACATTGGGTCCTACTCCCTTTAGATATTATTCTACACGTGGTAGTTTTCCCATAGTAAAAAGCTAAAACAATAAAATATGAGTTTATGAACCTTGAACAAGGTCTTACGAAATCTTTTTATAAAGATCTTTTGATTTTGTTCCAGATTCGAATACTAATTTTCATGGAATCTGATTTTTTTATTTATTTTGCAAGGAACACTGAATTGTAGAATTACACATCAAACAACCAGTTGCTTTGAACTCGGGTGAGAAACTATTTCATTGTGTCTAACATTGGGTCCTTCTCCCTTGGTAAATTCTTCATCATGTGGGAGTTTTCCCACAATAAAGAGCTAAAACAATAAAATATGATTTTATGAACCTTGAAGAAGGCCTTACGTAATCTTTTTATAAAGATCTTTTGATTTTGTTCCAGATTCGAATACTAATTTTCATGGAATCCGATTTTTTTATATATTCTGCAAGGTGCATTGAATTGTATAATTACACATCAAACAACCACTTGCTATGAACTTGTGTGTGAAACTGTTTCATTGTGTCAAACATTGGGTCCTTCTCCCTTGGGAAATTCTTCATCATGTGGGAGTTTTCCCACAATAAAGACCTAAAACAATAAAATATGAGTTTATGAACCTTGAACAAGGTCTTACGTAATCTTTATATAAAGATCTTTTGATTTTGTTCCAGATTCGAATACTAATTTTTATGGAATCTGATTTTTTTATTTATTTTGCAAGGCGCACTGAATTGTAGAATAACACATCAAACAACCACTTGCTATGAATTTGGGTGTGAAACTGTTTCATTGTGTCAAACATTGGGTCCTTCTCCCTTGGAAAATTCTTCGACACGTGGGAGTTTTCCCACAATAAAAAGCTAAAACAATAAAATATGATTTTATGAACCTTGAACAAGGTCTTACGTAATCTTTTTATAAAGATCTTTTGATTTTGTTCCAGAATCGAATACTAATTTTCATAGAATCGGATTATTTTATATATTCTGCAAGGCGCATTGAATTGTATAATTACACATCAAACAACCACTTCCTATGAACTCGTGTGTGAAACTGTTTGCTTGTGTCAAACATTGGGTCCTTCTCCCTTGGAAAATTCTTCGACACGTGGGAGTTTTCCCACAATAAAAAGCTAAAAAAATAAAATATGATTTTATGAACCTTGAAGAAGGTCTTACGTAATCTTTTTATAAAGATCTTTTGATTTTGTTCCAGAATCGAATACTAATTTACATAGAATCCGATTTTTTTATTTATTCTGCAAGGCGCACTGAATTGTATAATTACACATCAAACAACCACTTCCTATGAACTCGGGTGTGAAACTGTTTCCTTGTGTCAAACATTGGGTCCTTCTCCCTTGGGAAATTCTTCATCATGTGGGAGTTTTCCCACAATAAAGAGCTAAAACAATAAAATATGATTTTATGAACCTTGAAGAAGGCCTTACATAATCTTTTTATAAAGATCTTTTGATTTTGTTCCAGATTCGAATACTAATTTTCATGGAATCCGATTTTTTTATTTTTTCTGCAAGGCGCACTGAATTGTAGAATTACACATCAAACAACTACTTGCTATGAACTCGGGTGTGAAACTGTTTCATTGCGTCAAACATTGGGTCCTTCTCCCTTAGAAAATTCTTCGACACGTGAGATTTTCCCACAATATATAGCTAAAACAATAAAATATGATTTTATGAACCTTGAACAAGATCTTACTTAATCTTTTTATAAAGATCTTTTGATTTTGTTCCAGATTCGAATACTAATTTTCATGAAATCCGATTTTTTTATATATTCTGCAAGGTGAATTGAATTGTATAATTACACATCAAACAACCACTTGCTATGAACTCGGGTGTGAAACTGTTTCATTCTTTCAAACAATGGGTCCTTTTCCCTTGGGAAATTCTTCAACACGTGGTAGTTTTCCCATAATAAAAAGCTAAAACAATAAAATATGAGTTTATGAACCTTGAACAAGGTCTTTCGTAATCTTTTTATAAAGATCTTTTGATTTTGTTCCAGAATCGAATACTAATTTTCATGGAATCTGATTTTTTTATTTATTTTGCAAGGCGCACTGAATTGTAGAATTACACATCAAACAACCACTTGCTATGAACTCGGGTGTGAAACTGTTTCATTGTGTCAAACATTGGGTCCTTCTCCCTTGGAATATTCTTCGACACGTGGGATTTTCCCACAATAAAAAGCTAAAACAGTAAAATATGATTTTATGAACCTTGAACAAGGTCCTACGTAATCTTTTTATGAAGATCTTTTGATTTTATTGCAGATTCGAATACAAATTTTCATGGAATCTGATTTTATTATTTATTTTGCAAGGCGCACTGAGTTGTATAATTACATATCAAAAGACCACTTGCTATAAACTCGGGTGTGAAACTGTTTCATTGTGTCAAACATTGGATCCTTATCCCTTGGGAAATTCTTCGACACGTGGGAGTTTTCCCACAGTAAAAAGCTAAAACAATAAAATATGATTTTATGAACCTTGAGCAAGGTCTTACGTAATCTTTTTATAACGATCTTTTGATTTTGTTCCAGAATCGAATACTAATTTTCATAGAATCGGATTTTTTTATATATTCTGCAAGGCGCATTGAATTGTATAATTACACATAAACAACCACTTCCTATGAACTCGGGTGTGAAACTGTTTCCTTGTGTCAAACATTGGGTCCTACTCCCTTTAGAAATTATTATACATGTGGGAGTTTTCCCACAGTAAAAAGCTAAAACAATAAAATATGATTTTACGAACCTTGAACAAGGTCTTACGCAATCTTTTTATAAAGATCTTTTGATTTTGATCAAGATTCGAATACTAATTTTCACGGAATATGATTTTTTTATTTATTCTGCAAGGCGCATTGAATTGTATAATTACACATCAAGCAACCACTTCCTATGAACTCGGGTGTGAAACTGTTTCATTGTGTCAAACATTGGGTCCTTCTCCCTTGGGAAATTCTTCATCATGTGGGAGTTTTCCCACAATAAAGAGCTAAAACAATAAAATATGATTTTATGAACCTTGAAGAAGGTCTTACGTAATCTTTTTATAAAGATCTTTTGATTTTGTTCCAGATTCGAATACTAATTTTCATGGAATCCGATTTTTTTATATATTCTGCAAGGTGCATTGAATTGTATAATTACACATCAAACAACCACTTGCTATGAACTCGTGTGTGAAACTGTTTCATTGTGTCAAACATTGGGTCCTTCTCCCTTGGGAAATTCTTCATCATTTGGGAGTTTTCCCACAATAAAGACCTAAAACAATAAAATATGATTTTATGAATTTTGAAGAAGGTCTTACGTAATCTTTTTATAAAGATCTTTTGATTTTGTTCCAGAATCTAATACTAATTTTCATGGAATCCGATTTTTTAATATATTCTGCAAGGTGCATTGAATTGTATAATTACACATCAAACAACCACTTGCTATGAACTTGTGTGTGAAACTGTTTCATTGTGTCAAACATTGGGTCCTTCTCCCTTGGGAAATTCTTCATCATGTGGGAGTTTTCCCACAATAAAGACCTAAAACAATAAAATATGAGTTTATGAACCTTGAACAAGGTCTTACGTAATCATTATATAAAGATCTTTTGATTTTGTTCCAGATTCGAATAGTAATTTTTATGGAATCTGATTTTTTTATTTATTTTGCAAGGCGCACTGAATTGTAGAATAACACATAAAACAACCACTTGCTATGAATTTGGGTGTGAAACTGATTCATTGTGTCAAACATTGGGTCCTTCTCCCTTGGAAAATTCTTCGACACGTGGGAGTTTTCCCACAATAAAAAGCTAAAACAATAAAATATGATTTTATGAACCTTGAACAAGGTCTTACGTAATCTTTTTATAAAGATCTTTTGATTTTGTTCCAGAATCGAATACTAATTTTCATAGAATCGGATTATTTTATATATTCTGCAAGGCGCATTGAATTGTATAATTACACATCAAACAACCACTTCCTATGAACTCGGGTGTGAAACTGTTTCCTTGTGTCAAACATTGGGTCCTACTCCCTTTAGAAATTATTCTACACGTGGGAGTTTTCAACAGTAAAAATCTAAAACAATAAAATATGATTTTACGAAACTTGAACAAGGTCTTACGCAATATTTTTATAAAGATCTTTTGATTTTGATCAAGATTCGAATACTAGTTTTCATGGAATATGATTTTTTTATTTATTCTGCAAGGCGCATTGAATTGTATAATTACACATCAAGCAACCACTTCCTATGAACTCGGGTGTGAAACTGTTTCATTGTGTCAAACATTGGGTCCTTCTCCCTTGGAAAATTCTTCGACACGCGGGATTTTCCCACAATAAAAAGCTAAAACAGTAAAATATGATTTTATGAACCTTGAACAAGGTCTTACGTAATCTTTTTATAAAGATCTTTTGATTTTGTTCCAGATTCGAATACTAATTTTCATGGAATCCGATTTTTTTATTTTTTCTGCAAGGCGCACTGAATTGTAGAATTACACATCAAACAACTACTTGCGATGAACTCGGGTGTGAAAGTGTTTCATTGTGTGAAACATTGGGTCCTTCTCCCTCGGAAAATGTTCGACACGTGAGATTTTCCCACAATAAATAGCTAAAACAATAAAGTATGATTTTATGAACCTTGAACAAGGTCTTATGTAATCTTTTTATAAAGATCTTTTGATTTTGTTCTAGATTCGAATACTAATTTTCATGGAATCTGACTCTTTTTACTTATTTTGCAAGGCGCACTGAATTGTAGAATTACACATTAAACAACCACTTGCTATGAACTCGGGTGTGAAACTGTTTCATTGTGTCAAAAATTGGGTCCTTCTCCCTTGAAAAATTCTTCGACACGTGGGATTTTCCCACAATAAATAGCTAAAACAATAATATATGTTTTTATGAACCTTGAACAAGGTCTTACGTAATCTTTTTATAAAGATCTTTTGATTTTGTTCCAGATTCGAATACTAATTTTCATGGAATCTGACTTTTTATACTTATTTTGCAAGGCGCACTGAATTGTAGAATTATACATTAAACAACCACTTACTATGAACTCGGGTGTGAAACTGTTTCATTGTGTAAAACATTGGGTCCTTCTCCCTTGGAAAATTCTTCTACACGTGGGATTTTCCAACAATAAAAAGCTAAAACAGTAAAATATGATTTTATGAACCTTGAACAAGGTCCTACGTAATCTTTTTATAAAGACCTTTGATTTTATTGCAGATTCGAATACAAATTTTCACGGAATCTGATTTTTTAAATTTATTATGCAAGGCGCACTGAATTGTATAATTACACATCAAACAACCACTTCCTATGAACTCGGGTGTGAAACTGTTTCCTTGTGTCAAACATTGGGTCCTACTCCCTTTAGAAATTATTCTACATGTGGGAGTTTTCCCACAGTAAAAAGCTAAAACAATAAAATATGATTTTATGAACCTTGAAGAAGGTCTTACGTAATCTTTTTATAAAGATCTTTTGATTATGTTCCAGATACGAACACTAATTTTCATGGAATCTGATTTTTTTATTTATTTTGCAAGGCGCACTGAATTGTAGAATTACACATCAAACAACCACTTCCTATGAACTCGGGTGTGAAACTGTTTACTTGTGTCAAACATTGGGTCCTACTCCCTTGGGAAATTCTTCATCATGTGGGAGTTTTCTCACAATAAAGAGCTAAAACAATAAAATATGAGTTTATGAACCTTGAACAAGGTCTTACGTAATCTTTTTATAAAGATCTTTTGATTTTGTTCCAGTTTCGAATACTAATTTTCATGGAATCCGATTTTTTTATATATTCTGCAAGGTGCATTGAATTGTATAATTACACATCAAACAACCACTTGCTATGAACTCGTGTGTGAAACTGTTTGCTTGTGTCAAACATTGGGTCCTTCTCCCTTGGGAAATTCTTCATCATGTGGGAGTTTTCCCACAATAAAGACCTAAAACAATAAAATATGAGTTTATGAACCTTGAACAAGGTCTTACGTAATCTTTATATAAAGATCTTTTGATTTTGTTCCAGATTCGAATACTAATTTTCATGGAATCTGATATTTTTATTTATTTTGCAAGGCGCACTGAATTGTAGAATAACACATCAAACAACCACTTGCTATGAACTCGTGTGTGAAACTGTTTGCTTGTGTCAAACATTGGGTCCTACTCCCTTTCGAAATTATTCTACACGTGGGAGTTTTCCCACAATAAAAAGCTAAAACAATAAAATATGATTTTATGAACCTTGAACAAGGTCTTACGTAATCTTTTTATAAAGATCTTTTGATTTTGTTCCAGATTCGAATACTAATTTTCATGGAATCTGATTTTTTTATATATTTTGCAAGTCGCACTGAATTGTAGAATTACACATCAAACAACCACTTGCTATGAACTCGGGTGAGAAACTGTTTCATTGTGTGAAACATTGGGTCCTTCTCCCTTGGAAAGTTCTTCGACACGTGGGATTTTCCCACAATAAAAAGCAAAAACAGTAAAATATGATTTTATGATCCTTGAACAAGGTCGTACGTAATCTTTTTATAAAGATCTTTTGATTTTGTTCCAGAATCGAATACAAATTTTCATAGAATCCGATTTTTTTATTTATTCTGCAAGGCGCACTGAATTGTATAATTACACATCAAACAACCACTTCCTATGAACTCGGGTGTGAAACTGTTTCCTTGTGTCAAACATTGGGTCCTACTCCCTTTATAAATTATTCTACACGTGGGAGTTTTCCCACAGTAAAAATCTAAAACAATAAAATATGATTTTACGAACCTTGAACAAGGTCTTACGCAATATTTTTATAAAGATCTTTTGATTTTGATCAAGATTCGAATACTAATTTTCATGGAATATGATTTTTTTATTTATTCTGCAAGGCGCATTGAATTGTATAATTACACATCAAGCAACCACTTCCTATGAACTCGGGTGTGAAACTGTTTCATTGTGTCAAACATTGGGTCCTTCTCCCTTGGAAAATTCTTCGACACGTGGGATTTTCCCACAATAAAAAGCTAAAACAGTAAAATATGATTTTATGAACATTGAACAAGGTCGTACGTAATCTTTTTATAAAGATCTTTTGATTTTGTTCCAGAATCGAATACAAATTTTCATAGAATCCGATTTTTTTATTTATTCTGCAAGGCGCATTGAATTGTATAATTATACATCAAACAACCACTTGCTATGAACTCGTGTGTGAAACTGTTTGCTTGTGTGAAACATTGGGTCCTTTTCCCTCGGAAAATTGTTCGACACGTGAGATTTTCCCACAATAAATAGCTAAAACAATAAAGTATGATTTTATGAACCTTGAACAAGGTCTTATGTAATCTTTTTATAAAGATCTTTTGATTTTGTTCTAGATTCGAATACTAATTTTCATGGAATCTGACTCTTTTTACTTATTTTGCAAGGCGCACTGAATTGTAGAATTACACATTAAACAACCACTTGCTATGAACTCGGGTGTGAAACTGTTTCATTGTGTCAAAAATTGGGTCCTTCTCCCTTGGAAAATTCTTCGACACGTGGGATTTTCCCACAATTAATAGCTAAAACAATAAAATATGATTTTATGAACCTTGAACAAGGTCTTACGTAATCTTTTTATAAAGACCTTTTGATTTTGTTCCAGATTCGAATACTAATTTTCATGGAATCTGACTTTTTATACTTATTTTGCAAGGCGCACTGAATTGTAGAATTATACATTAAACAACCACTTACTATAAACTCGGGTGTGAAACTGTTTCATTGTGTAAAACATTGGGTCCTTCTTACTTGGAAAATTCTTCGACACGTGGGATTTTCCCACAATAAAAAGCTAAAACAGTAAAATATGATTTTATGTACCTTGAACAAGGTCCTACGTAATCTTTTTATAAAGACCTTTGATTTTATTGCAGATTCGAATACAAATTTTCATGGAATCTGATTTTTTAAATTTATTATGCAAGGCGCACTGAATTGTATAATTACACATCAAACAACCACTTCCTATGAACTCGGGTGTGAAACTGTTTCCTTGTGTCAAACATTGGGTCCTACTCCCTTTAGAAATTATTGTACATGTGGGAGTTTTCCCACAGTAAAAAGCTAAAACAATAAAATATGATTTTATGAACCTTGAAGAAGGTCTTACGTAATCTTTTTATAAAGATCTTTTGATTTTGTTCCAGATACGAATACTACTTTTCATGGAATCTGATTTTTTTATTTATTTTGCAAGGCGCACTGAATTGTAGAATTACACATCAAACAACCACTTGCTATGAACTCGGGTGAGAAACTGTTTCATTGTGTCAAACATTGGGGCCTTCTCCCTTGGAAAATTCTTCGACACGTGGGATTTTCCCACAATAAAAAGCTAAAACAGTAAAATATGATTTTATGAACCTTGAACAAGGTCGTATGTAATCTCTTTATAAAGATCTTTTGATTTTGTTCCAGAATCGAATACAAATTTTCATGGAATATGATTTTTTTAATTTATTCTGTAAGGCGCATTGAATTGTATAATTACACATCAAACAACCACTTGCTATGAACTCGTGTGTGAAACTGTTTGCTTGTGTCAAACATTGGGTCCTACTCCCTTTAGATATTATTCTACACGTGGTAGTTTTCCCATAGTAAAAAGCTAAAACAATAAAATATGAGTTTATGAACCCTGAACAAGGTCTTATGTAATCTTTTTATAAAGATCTTTTGATTTTGTTCCAGATTCGAATACTAATTTTCATGGAATCTGATTTTTTTATTTATTTTGCAAGGCGCACTTAATTGTAGAATTACACATCAAACAACCACTTGCTATGAACTCGGGTGAGAAACTGTTACATTGTGTCAAACATTGGGTCCTTCTCCCTTGGAAAATTCTTCGACTCGTGGGATTTTCCCACAATAAAAAGCAAAAACAGTAAAATATGATTTTATGAACCTTGAACAAGGTCGTACGTAATCATTTTATAAAGATCTTATGATTTTGTTCCAGAATCGAATACAAATTTTCATAGAATCCGATTTTTTTATTTATTCTGCAAGGCGCACTGAATTGTATAATTAATTACACATCAAACAACCACTTCCTATGAACTCGGGTGTGAAACTGTTTCCTTGTGTCAAACATTGGGTCCTACTCCCTTTAGAAATTATTCTACACGTGGGAGTTTTCCCACAGTAAAAAGCTAAAACAATAAAATATGATTTTACGAACCTTGAACAAGGTCTTACGCAATATTTTTATAAAGATCTTTTGATTTTGATCCAGATACGAATACTAATTTTCATGGAATCTGATTTTTTTATTTATTTTGCAAGGCGCACTGAATTGTAGAATTACACATCAAACAACCACTTGCTATGAACTCGGGTGAGAAACTGTTTCATTGTGTCAAACATTGGGTCCTTCTCCCTTGGAAAATTCTTCGACTCGTGGGATTTTCCCACAATAAAAAGCAAAAACAGTAAAATATGATTTTATGAACCTTGAACAAGGTCGTACGTAATCATTTTATAAAGATCTTATGATTTTGTTCCAGAATCGAATACAAATTTTCATAGAATCCGATTTTTTTATTTATTCTGCAAGGCGCACTGAATTGTATAATTAATTACACATCAAACAACCACTTCCTATGAACTCGGGTGTGAAACTGTTTCCTTGTGTCAAACATTGGGTCCTACTCCCTTTAGAAATTATTCTACACGTGGGAGTTTTCCCACAGTAAAAAGCTAAAACAATAAAATATGATTTTACGAACCTTGAACAAGGTCTTACGCAATATTTTTATAAAGATCTTTTGATTTTGATCAAGATTCGAATACTAATTTTCATGGAATATGATTTTTTTATTTATTCTGCAAGGCGCATTGAATTGTATAATTACACATCAAGCAACAACTTCCTATGAACTCGGGTGTGAAACTGTTTCA
This sequence comes from Tanypteryx hageni, assembly GCA_028673005.1. NCBI lineage: Eukaryota > Metazoa > Arthropoda > Insecta > Odonata > Petaluridae > Tanypteryx > Tanypteryx hageni. The sequence goes on from CM054120.1 coordinate 89,205,551, forward strand.
TTGTGTCAAACATTGGGTCCTTCTCCCTTGGAAAATTCTTCGACACGTGGGATTTTCCCACAATAAAAAGCTGAAACAGTAAAATATGATTTTATGAACCTTGAACAAGGTCTTACGTAATCTTTTTATAAAGATCTTTTGATTTTGTTCAGATTCGAATACTAATTTTCATGGAATCCGATTTTTTTATTTTTTCTGCAAGGCGCACTGAATTGTAGAATTACACATCAAACAACTACTTGCTATGAACTCGGGTGTGAAACTGTTTCATTGTGTGAAACATTAGGTCCTTCTCCCTCGGAAAATTGTTCGACACGTGAGATTTTTCCAAAATAAATAGCTAAAACAATAAAGTATGATTTTATGAACCTTGAACAAGGTCTTATGTAATCTTTTTATAAAGATCTTTTGATTTTGTTCCAGATTCGAATACTAATTTTCATGGAATCTGATTTTTTAAATTTATTATGCAAGGCGCACTGAATTGTATAATTACACATCAAACAACCACTTCCTATGAACTCGAGTGTGAAACTGTTTCCTTGTGTCAAACATTGGGTCCTACTCCCTTTAGAAATTATTCTACATGTGGGAGTTTTCCCACAGTAAAAAGCTAAAACAATAAAATATGATTTTATGAACCTTGATGAAGGTCTTACGTAATCTTTTTATAAAGATCTTTTGATTTTGTTCCAGATACGAATACTAATTTTCATGGAATCTGATTTTTTTATTTATTTTGCAAGGCGCACTGAATTGTAGAATTACACATCAAACAACCACTTGCTATGAACTCGGGTGAGAAACTGTTTCATTGTGTCAAACATTGGGTCCTTCTCCCTTGGAAAATTCTTCGACACGTGGGATTTTCCCACAATAAAAAGCTAAGACAGTAAAATATGATTTTATGAACCTTGAACAAGGTCGTACGTAATCTTTTTATAAAGATCTTTTGATTTTGTTCCAGAATCGAATACTAATTTTCATAGAATCGGATTTTTTTATTTATTCTGCAAGGCGCATTGAATTGTATAATTACACATCAAACAACCACTTGCTATGAACTCGTGTGTGAAACTGTTTGCTTGTGTCAAACATTGGGTCCTACTCCCTTTAGATATTATTCTACACGTGGTAATTTTCCCATAGTAAAAAGCTAAAACAATAAAATATGAGTTTATGAACCTTGAACAAGGTCTTACGTTATCTTTTTATAAAGATCTTTTGATTTTGTTCCAGATTCGAATACTAATTTTCATGGAATCTGATTTTTTTATTTATTTTGCAAGGCGCATTGAATTGTAGAATTACACATCAAACAACCACTTGCTATGAACTCGGGTGAGAAACTGTTTCATTGTGTCAATCATTGGGTCCTTCTCCCTTGGAAAATTCTTCGACACGTGGGATTTTCCCACAATAAAAAACTAAAACAGTAAAATATGATTTTATGAACCTTGAACAAGGTTGTACGTAATCTTTTTATAAAGATCTTTTGATTTTGTTCCAGAATCGAATACAAATTTTCATAGAATCCGATTTTTTTATTTATTCTGCAAGGCGCACTGAATTGTATAATTACACATCAAACAACCACTTTCTATGAACTCGGGTGTGAAACTGTTTCCTTGTGTCAAACATTGGGTCCGACTCCCTTTAGAAATTATTCTACACGTGGGAGTATTCCCAAAGTAAAAAGATAAAACAATAAAATATGATTTTACGAACCTTGAACAAGGTCTTACGCAATCTTTTTATAAAGATCTTTTGATTTTGATCAAGATTCGAATACTAATTTTCATGGAATATGATTTTTTAAATTTATTCTGCAAGGCGCATTGAATTTTATAATTACACATCAAGCAACCACTTCCTATGAACTCGGGTGTGAAACTGTTTCATTGTGTCAAACATTGGGTCCTTCTCCCTTGGAAAATTCTTCGACACGTGGGATTTTCCCACAATAAATAGCTAAAACAATAAAATATGATTTTATGAACCTTGAACAAGGTCTTACGTAATCTTTTTATAAAGATCTTTTGATTTTGTTCCAGATTCGAATACTAATTTTCATGGAATCTGACTTTTTTTACTTATTTTGCAAGGCGCACTGAATTGTATAATTACATATCAAAAGACCACTTGCTATGAACTCGGGTGTGAAACTGTTTCATTGTTTCAAACATTGGGTCCTTCTCCCTTGGAAAATTCTTCGACACGTGGGAGTTTTCCCGCAATAAAAAGCTAAAAAAATAAAATATGAGTTTATGAACCTTGAACAAGGTCTTACGTAATCTTTTTATAAAGATCTTTTGATTTTGTTCCAGAATCGAATACAAATTTTCATGGAATATGATTTTTTTAATTTATTCTGTAAGGCGCATTGAATTGTATAATTACACATCAAACAACCACTTGCTATGAACTCGTGTGTGAAACTGTTTGCTTGTGTCAAACATTGGGTCCTACTCCCTTTAGATATTATTCTACACGTGGTAGTTTTCCCATAGTAAAAAGCTAAAACAATAAAATATGAGTTTATGAACCCTGAACAAGGTCTTATGTAATCTTTTTATAAAGATCTTTTGATTTTGTTCCAGATTCGAATACTAATTTTCATGGAATCTGATTTTTTTATTTATTTTGCAAGGCGCACTTAATTGTAGAATTACACATCAAACAACCACTTGCTATGAACTCGGGTGAGAAACTGTTACATTGTGTCAAACATTGGGTCCTTCTCCCTTGGAAAATTCTTCGACTCGTGGGATTTTCCCACAATAAAAAGCAAAAACAGTAAAATATGATTTTATGAACCTTGAACAAGGTCGTACGTAATCATTTTATAAAGATCTTATGATTTTGTTCCAGAATCGAATACAAATTTTCATAGAATCCGATTTTTTTATTTATTCTGCAAGGCGCACTGAATTGTATAATTAATTACACATCAAACAACCACTTCCTATGAACTCGGGTGTGAAACTGTTTCCTTGTGTCAAACATTGGGTCCTACTCCCTTTAGAAATTATTCTACACGTGGGAGTTTTCCCACAGTAAAAAGCTAAAACAATAAAATATGATTTTACGAACCTTGAACAAGGTCTTACGCAATATTTTTATAAAGATCTTTTGATTTTGATCAAGATTCGAATACTAATTTTCATGGAATATGATTTTTTTATTTATTCTGCAAGGCGCATTGAATTGTATAATTACACATCAAGCAACAACTTCCTATGAACTCGGGTGTGAAACTGTTTCATTGTGTCAAACATTGGGTCCTTCTCCCTTGGAAAATTCTTCGACACGTGGGATTTTCCCACAATAAAAAGCTGAAACAGTAAAATATGATTTTATGAACCTTGAACAAGGTCTTACGTAATCTTTTTATAAAGATCTTTTGATTTTGTTCAGATTCGAATACTAATTTTCATGGAATCCGATTTTTTTATTTTTTCTGCAAGGCGCACTGAATTGTAGAATTACACATCAAACAACTACTTGCTATGAACTCGGGTGTGAAACTGTTTCATTGTGTGAAACATTAGGTCCTTCTCCCTCGGAAAATTGTTCGACACGTGAGATTTTTCCACAATAAATAGCTAAAACAATAAAGTATGATTTTATGAACCTTGAACAAGGTCTTATGTAATCTTTTTATAAAGATCTTTTGATTTTGTTCCAGATTCGAATACTAATTTTCATGGAATCTGATTTTTTAAATTTATTATGCAAGGCGCACTGAATTGTATAATTACACATCAAACAACCACTTCCTATGAACTCGAGTGTGAAACTGTTTCCTTGTGTCAAACATTGGGTCCTACTCCCTTTAGAAATTATTCTACATGTGGGAGTTTTCCCACAGTAAAAAGCTAAAACAATAAAATATGATTTTATGAACCTTGAAGAAGGTCTTACGTAATCTTTTTATAAAGATCTTTTGATTTTGTTCCAGATACGAATACTAATTTTCATGGAATCTGATTTTTTTATTTATTTTGCAAGGCGCACTGAATTGTAGAATTACACATCAAACAACCACTTGCTATGAACTCGGGTGAGAAACTGTTTCATTGTGTCAAACATTGGGTCCTTCTCCCTTGGAAAATTCTTCGACACGTGGGATTTTCCCACAATAAAAAGCTAAGACAGTAAAATATGATTTTATGAACCTTGAACAAGGTCGTACGTAATCTTTTTATAAAGATCTTTTGATTTTGTTCCAGAATCGAATACTAATTTTCATAGAATCGGATTTTTTTATTTATTCTGCAAGGCGCATTGAATTGTATAATTACACATCAAACAACCACTTGCTATGAACTCGTGTGTGAAACTGTTTGCTTGTGTCAAACATTGGGTCCTACTCCCTTGGGAAATTCTTCATCAAGTGGGAGTTTTCCCACATTAAAGAGCTAAAACAATAAAATATGATAGTTTATGAACCTTGAACAAGGTCCTACGTAATCTTTTTATAAAGATCTTTTGATTTTGTTCCAGTTTCGAATACTAATTTTCATGGAATCCGATTTTTTTATATATTCTGCAAGGTGCATTGAATTGTATAATTACACATCAAACAACCACTTGCTATGAACTCGGGTGAGAAACTGTTTCATTGTGTCAAACATTGGGTCCTTCTCCCTTGGAAAATTCTTCGACACGTGGGATTTTCCCACAATAAAAAGCTAAGACAGTAAAATATGATTTTATGAACCTTGAACAAGGTCGTACGTAATCTTTTTATAAAGATCTTTTGATTTTGTTCCAGAATCGAATACTAATTTTCATAGAATCGGATTTTTTTATTTATTCTGCAAGGCGCATTGAATTGTATAATTACACATCAAACAACCACTTGCTATGAACTCGTGTGTGAAACTGTTTGCTTGTGTCAAACATTGGGTCCTACTCCCTTGGGAAATTCTTCATCAAGTGGGAGTTTTCCCACATTAAAGAGCTAAAACAATAAAATATGATAGTTTATGAACCTTGAACAAGGTCCTACGTAATCTTTTTATAAAGATCTTTTGATTTTGTTCCAGTTTCGAATACTAATTTTCATGGAATCCGATTTTTTTATATATTCTGCAAGGTGCATTGAATTGTATAATTACACATCAAACAACCACTTGCTATGAACTCGTGTGTGAAACTGTTTGCTTGTGTCAAACATCGGGTCTTTCTCCCTTGGGAAATTCTTCATCATTTGGGAGTTTTCCCACAATAAAGACCTAAAACAATAAAATATGATTTTATGAATTTTGAAGAAGGTCTTACGTAATCTTTTTATAAAGATCTTTTGAATTTGTTCCAGAATCTAATACTAATTTTCATGGAATCTGATTTTTTTATTTATTTTGCAAGGCGCACTGAATTGTAGAATAACACATCAAACAACCACTTGCTATGAACTCGGGTGTGAAACTGTTTCATTGTGTCAAACATTGGGTCCTTCTCCCTTGGAAAATTCTTCGACACGTGGGAGTTTTCCCACAATAAAAAGCTAAAACAATAAAATATGATTTTATGAACCTTGAACAAGGTCTTACGTAATCTTTTTATAAAGATCTTTTGATTTTGTTCCAGAATCGAATACTAATTTTCATAGAATCGGATTATTTTATATATTCTGCAAGGCGCATTGAATTGTATAATTACACATCAAACAACCACTTGCTATGAACTCGTGTGTGAAACTGTTTGCTTGTGTCAAACATTGGGTCCTACTCCCTTTCGAAATTATTCTAGACGTGGTAGTTTTCCCATAGTAAAAAGCGAAAACAATAAAATATTAGTTTATGAACCTTGAACAAGGTCTTACGTAATCTTTTTATAAAGATCTTTTGATTTTGTTCCAGATTCAATACTAATTTTCATGGAATCTGATTTTTTTATATATTTTGCAAGTCGCACTGAATTGTAGAATTACACATCAAACAACCACTTGCTATGAACTCGGGTTAGAAACTGTTTCATTGTGTGAAACATTGGGTCCTTCTCCCTTGGAAAATTCTTCGACACGTGGGATTTTCCCACAATAAAAAGCAAAAACAGTAAAATATGATTTTATGAACCTTGAACAAGGTCCTACGTAATCTTTTTATAAAGATCTTTTGATTTTGTTCCAGATTCGAATACTAATTTTCATGGAATCTGACTTTTTTTACTTATTTTGCAAGGCGCACTGAATTGTAGAATTATACATTAAACAACCACCTACTATGAACTCGGGTGTGAAACTGTTTCAATGTGTCAAACATTGGGTCCTTCTCCTTTGGAAAATTCTTCGACACGTGGGAGTTTTCCCACAGTAAAAAGCTAAAACAATAAAATATGATTTTACGAACCTTGAACAAGGTCGTACGCAATATTTTTATAAAGATCTTTTGATTTTGATCAAGATTCGAATACTAATTTTCATGGAATCCGATTTTTTTATTTTTTCTGCAAGGCGCACTGAATTGTAGAATTACACATCAAACAACTACTTGCTATGAACTCGGGTGTGAAGCTGTTTCATCGTGTGAAACATTGGGTCCTTCTCCCTCGGAAAATTGTTCGACACGTGAGATTTTCCCACAATAAATAGCTAAAACAATAAAGTATGATTTTATGAACCTTGAACAAGGTCTTACGTAATCTTTTTATAAAGATCTTTTGATTTTGTTCCAGATTCGAATACTAATTTTCATGGAATCTGACTTTTTTTACTTATTTTGCAAGGCGCACTGAATTGTAGAATTACACATCAAACAACCACTTGCTATGAACTCGGGTGAGAAACTGTTTCCTTGTGTCAAACATTGGGTCCTACTCCCTTTAGAAATTATTCTACACGTGGGAGTTTTCCCACAGTAAAAAGATAAAACAATAAAATATGATTTTACGAACCTTGAACAAGGTCTTACGCAATCTTTTTATAAAGATCTTTTGATTTTGATCAAGATTCGAATACTAATTTTCATGGAATATGATTTTTTTAATTTATTCTGCAAGGCGCATTGAATTGTATAATTACACATCAAGTAACCACTTGCTATGAACTTGTGTGTGAAACTGTTTCCTTGTGTCAAACATTGGGTCCTACTCCCTTGGAAAATTCTTCGACACGTGGGATTTTCCCACAATAAAAAGCTAAAACAATAAAATATGATTTTATGAACCTTGAACAAGGTCTTACGTAATCTTTTTATAAAGATCTTTTGATTTTGTTCCAGATTCGAATACTAATTTTCATGGAATCTGACTTTTTATACTTATTTTGCAAGGCGCACTGAATTGTAGAATTATACATTAAACAACCACTTACTATGAACTCGGGTGTGAAACTGTTTCATTGTGTAAAACATTGGGTCCTTCTTACTTGGAAAATTCTTCGACATGTGGGATTTTCCCACAATAATAAGCTAAAACAGTAAAATATGATTTTATGTATCTTGAACAAGGTCCTACGTAATCTTTTTATAAAGACCTTTGATTTTATTGCAGATTCGAATACAAATTTTCATGGAATCTGATTTTTTAAAATTATTATGCAAGGCGCACTGAATTGTATAATTACACATCAAGTAACCACTTGCTATGAACTTGTGTGTGAAACTGTTTCCTTGTGTCAAACATTGGGTCCTACTCCCTTTAGAAATTATTGTACATGTGGGAGTTTTCCCACAGTAAAAAGCTAAAACAATAAAATATGATTTTATGAACCTTGAAGAAGGTCTTACGTAATCTTTTTATAAAGATCTTTTGATTTTGTTCCAGATACGAATACTAATTTTCATGGAATCTGATTTTTTTATTTATTTTGCAAGGCGCACTGAATTGTAGAATTACACATCAAACAACCACTTGCTATGAACTCGGGTGAGAAACTGTTTCATTGTGTCAAACATTGGGGCCTTCTCCCTTGGAAAATTCTTCGACACGTGGGATTTTCCCACAATAAAAAGCTAAAACAGTAAAATATGATTTTATGAACCTTGAACAAGGTCGTACGTAATCTTTTTATAAAGATCTTTTGATTTTGTTCCAGAATCGAATTCAAATTTTCATGGAATATGATTTTTTTAATTTATTCTGCAAGGCGCATTGAATTGTATAATTACACATCAAACAACCACTTGCTATGAACTCGTGTGTGAAACTGTTTGCTTGTGTCAAACATTGGGTCCTACTCCCTTTAGATATTATTCTACACGTGGTAGTTTTCCCATAGTAAAAAGCTAAAACAATAAAATATGAGTTTATGAACCCTGAACAAGGTCTTATGTAATCTTTTTATAAAGATCTTTTGATTTTGTTCCAGATTCGAATACTAATTTTCATGGAATCTGATTTTTTTATTTATTTTGCAAGGCGCACTTAATTGTAGAATTACACATCAAACAACCACTTGCTATGAACTCGGGTGAGAAACTGTTACATTGTGTCAAACATTGGGTCCTTCTCCCTTGGAAAATTCTTCGACACGTGGGATTTTCCAACAATAAAAAGCAAAAACAGTAAAATATGATTTTATGAACCTTGAACAAGGTCGTACGTAATCATTTTATAAAGATCTTATGATTTTGTTCCAGAATCGAATACAAATTTTCATAGAATCCGATTTTTTTATTTATTCTGCAAGGCGCACTGAATTGTATAATTACACATCAAACAACCACTTCCTATGAACTCGGGTGTGAAACTGTTTCCTTGTGTCAAACATTGGGTCCTACTCCCTTTAGAAATTATTCTACACGTGGGAGTTTTCCCACAGTATAAAGCTAAAACAATAAAATATGATTTTACGAACCTTGAACAAGGTCTTACGCAATATTTTTATAAAGATCTTTTGATTTTGATCAAGATTCGAATACTAATTTTCATGGAATATGATTTTTTTATTTATTCTGCAAGGCGCATTGAATTGTATAATTACACATCAAGCAACAACTTCCTATGAACTCGGGTGTGAAACTGTTTTATTGTGTCAAACATTGGGTCCTTCTCCCTTGGAAAATTCTTCGACACGTGGGATTTTCCCACAATAAAAAGCTGAAACAGTAAAATATGATTTTATGAACCTTGAACAAGGTCTTACGTAATCTTTTTATAAAGATCTTTTGATTTTGTTCAGATTCGAATACTAATTTTCATGGAATCCGATTTTTTTATTTTATCTGCAAGGCGCACTGAATTGTAGAATTACACATCAAACAACTACTTGCTATGAACTCGGGTGTGAAACTGTTTCATTGTGTGAAACATTAGGTCCTTCTCCCTCGGAAAATTGTTCGACACGTGAGATTTTCCCACAATAAATAGCTAAAACAATAAAGTATGATTTTATGAACCTTGAACAAGGTCTTATGTAATCTTTTTATAAAGATCTTTTGATTTTGTTCCAGATTCGAATACTAATTTTCATGGAATCTGATTTTTTAAATTTATTATGCAAGGCGCACTGAATTGTATAATTACACATCAAACAACCACTTCCTATGAACTCGAGTGTGAAACTGTTTCCTTGTGTCAAACATTGGGTCCTACTCCCTTTAGAAATTATTCTACATGTGGGAGTTTTCCCACAGTAAAAAGCTAAAACAATAAAATATGATTTTATGAACCTTGAAGAAGGTCTTACGTAATCTTTTTATAAAGATCTTTTGATTTTGTTCCAGATACGAATACTAATTTTCATGGAATCTGATTTTTTTATTTATTTTGCAAGGCGCACTGAATTGTAGAATTACACATCAAACAACCACTTGCTATGAACTCGGGTGAGAAACTGTTTCATTGTGTCAAACATTGGGCCCTTCTCCCTTGGAAAATTCTTCGACACGTGGGATTTTCCCACAATAAAAAGCTAAAACAGTAAAATATGATTTTATGAACCTTGAACAAGGTCGTACGTAATCTTTTTATAAAGATCTTTTGATTTTGTTCCAGAATCGAATACTAATTTTCATAGAATCGGTTTTTTTTATATATTCTGCAAGGCGCATTGAATTGTATAATTACACATCAAACAACCACTTGCTATGAACTCGTGTGTGAAACTGTCTGCTTGTGTCAAACATTGGGTCCTACTCCCTTTAGATATTATTCTACACGTGGTAGTTTTCCCATAGTAAAAAGCTAAAACAATAAAATATGAGTTTATGAACCTTGAACAAGGTCTTACGTAATCTTTTTATAAAGATCTTTTGATTTTGTTCCAGATTCGAATACTAATTTTCATGGAATCTGATTTTTTTATTTATTTTGCAAGGCGCATTGAATTGTAGAATTACACATCAAACAACCACTTGCTATGAACTCGGGTGAGAAACTGTTTCATTGTGTCAATCATTGGGTCCTTCTCCCTTGGAAAATTCTTCGACACGTGGGATTTTCCCACAATAAAAGGCTAAAACAGTAAAATATGATTTTATGAACCTTGAACAAGGTTGTACGTAATCTTTTTATAAAGATCTTTTGATTTTGTTCCAGAATCGAATACAAATTTTCATAGAATCCGATTTTTTTATTTATTCTGCAAGGCGCACTGAATTGTATAATTACACATCAAACAACCACTTTCTATGAACTCGGGTGTGAAACTGTTTCCTTGTGTCAAACATTGGGTCCGACTCCCTTTAGAAATTATTCTACACGTGGGAGTATTCCCAAAGTAAAAAGATAAAACAATAAAATATGATTTTACGAACCTTGAACAAGGTCTTACGCAATCTTTTTATAAAGATCTTTTGATTTTGATCAAGATTCGAATACTAATTTTCATGGAATATGATTTTTTTAATTTATTCTGCAAGGCGCATTGAATTTTATAATTACACATCAAGCAACCACTTCCTATGAACTCGGGTGTGAAACTGTTTCATTGTGTCAAACATTGGGTCCTTCTCCTTTGGAAAATTCTTCGACACGTGGAAGTTTTCCCACAGTAAAAAGCTAAAACAATAAAATATGATTTTACGAACCTTGAACAAGGTCGTACGCAATATTTTTATAAAGATCTTTTGATTTTGATCAAGAATTGAATACTAATTTTCATGGAATCCGATTTTTTTATTTTTTCTGCAAGGCGCACTGAATTGTAGAATTACACATCAAACAACTACTTGCTATGAACTCGGGTGTGAAACTGTTTCATTGTGTGAAACATTGGGTCCTTCTCCCTCGGAAAATTGTTCGACACGTGAGATTTTCCCACAATAAATAGCTAAAACAATAAAGTATGATTTTATGAACCTTGAACAAGGTCTTACGTAATCTTTTTATAAAGATCTTTTGATTTTGTTCCAGATTCGAATACTAATTTTCATGGAATCTGACTTTTTTTACTTATTTTGCAAGGCGCACTGAATTGTAGAATTACACATCAAACAACCACTTGCTATGAACTCGGGTGAGAAACTGTTTCCTTGTGTCAAACATTGGGTCCTACTCCCTTTAGAAATTATTCTACACGTGGGAGTTTTCCCACAGTAAAAAGATAAAACAATAAAATATGATTTTACGAACCTTGAACAAGGTCTTACGCAATCTTTTTATAAAGATCTTTTGATTTTGATCAAGATTCGAATATTAATTTTCATGGAATATGATTTTTTTAATTTATTCTGCAAGGCGCATTGAATTGTATAATTACACATCAAGTAACCACTTGCTATGAACTTGTGTGTGAAAATGTTTCATTGTGTCAAACAATGGGTCCTTCTCCCTTGGGAAATTCTTCATCATGTGAAAATTTTCCCACAATAAAGACCTAAAACAATAAAATATGAGTTTATGAACCTTGAACAAGGTCTTACGTAATCTTTTTATAAAGATCTTTTGATTTTGTTCCAGAATCTAATACTAATTTTCATGGAATCCGATTTTTTTATATATTCTGCAAGGTGCAATGAATTGTATAATTACACATCAAACAACCACTTGCTATGAACTTGTGTGTGAAACTGTTTCATTGTGTCAAACAATGGGTCCTTCTCCCTTGGGAAATTCTTCATCATGTGGGAGTTTTCCCACAATAAAGACCTATAACAATAAAATATGTGTTTATGAACCTTGAACAAGGTCTTACGTAATCTTTTTATAAAGATCTTTTGATTTTGTTCCAGATTCAAATACTAATTTTCATGGAATCCGATTTATTTATTTATTTTGCAAAGCGCACTGAATTGTATAATTACACATCAAACAACCACTTCCTATGAACTCGGGTGTGAAACTGTTTCCTTGTGTCAAACATTGGGTCCTACTCCCTTTAGAAATTATTCTACACGTGGGAGTTTTCCCACAATAAAATGCTAAAACAATAAAATATTATTTTATGAACCTTGAACAAGGTCTTACGTAATCTTTTTATAAAGATCTTTTGATTTTGTTCCAGATTCGAATAGTAATTTTCATAGAATCGGTTTTTTTTATATATTCTGCAAGGCGCATTGAATTGTATAATTACACATCAAACAACCACTTGCTATGAACTCGTGTGTGAAACTGTTTGCTTGTGTCAAACATTGGGTCCTACTCCCTTTAGATATTATTCTACACGTGGTAGTTTTCCCATAGTAAAAAGCTTAAACAATAAAATATGAGTTTATAAACCTTGAACAAGGTCGTACGCAATATTTTTATAAAGATCTTTTGATTTTGATCAAGATTCGAATACTAATTTTCATGGAATATGATTTTTTTAATTTATTCTACAAGGCGCATTGAATTGTATAATTACACATCAAGCAACCACTTCCTATGAACTTGGGTGAGAAACTGTTTGATTGTGTCAAACATTGGGTACTTCTCCCTTGGGAAATTCTTCATCATGTGGGAGTTTTCCCACAATAAAGACCTAAAAGAATAAAATATGATTTTATGAATTTTGAAGAAGGTCTTACGTAATCTTTTTATAAAGATCTTTTGAATTTGTTCCAGAATCTAATACTAATTTTCATGGAATCCGATTTTTTTATATATTCTGCAAGGTGCATTGAATTGTATAATTACACATCAAACAACCACTTGCTATGAACTCGGGTGAGAAACTGTTTCATTGTGTCAAACATTGGGTCCTTCTCCCTTGGAAAATTCTTCATCATGTGGGAGTTTTCCCACAATAAAGACCTAAAACAATAAAATATGAGTTTATGAACCTTGAACAAGGTCATACGTAATCTTTTTATAAAGATCTTTTGATTTTGTTCCATATTCGAATACTAATTTTCATGGAATCTGATTTTTTTATTTATTTTGCAAGGCGCACTGAATTGTAGAATTACACATCAAACAACCACTTGCTATGAACTCGGGTGTGAAACTGTTTCATTGTGTCAAACATTGGGTCCTTCTCCCTTGGAAAATTCTTCGACACTTGGGAGTTTTCCCACAATAAAAAGCTAAAACAATAAAATATGATTTTATGAACCTTGAACAAGGTCTTACGTAATATTTTTATAAAGATCTTTTGATTTTGTTCCAGAATCGAATACTAATTTTCATAGAATCGGATTATTTTATATATTCTGCAAGGCGCACTGAATTGTAGAATTACACATCAAACAACTACTTGCTATGAACTCGGGTGTGAAACTGTTTCCTTGTGTCAAACATTGGGTCCTTCTCCCTCGGAAAATTGTTCGACACGTGAGATTTTCCCACAATAAATAGCTAAAACAATAAAGTATGATTTTATGAACCTTGAACAAGGTCTTATGTAATCTTTTTATAAAGATCTTTTGATTTTGTTCCAGATTCGAATACTAATTTTCATGGAATCTGACTTTTATACTTATTTTGCAAGGCGCACTGAATTGTAGAATTATACATTAAACAACCACTTACTATGAACTCGGGTGTGAAACTGTTTCATTGTGTCAAACATTCGGTCCTTCTCCCTTGGAAAATTCTTCGACACGTGGGATTTTCCCACAATAAAAAGCTAAAACAGTAAAATATGATTTTATGAAACTTGAACAAGGTCCTACGTAATCTTTTTATAAAGACCTTTGATTTTATTGCTGATTCGAATACAAATTTTCATGGAATCTGATTTTTTAAATTTATTATGCAAGGCGCACTGAATTGCATAATTACACATCAAACAACCACTTCCTAAGAACTCGGGTGTGAAACTGTTTCGTTGTGTCAAACATTGGGTCCTACTCCCTTTAGAAATTATTCTACACGTGTGAGTTTTCCCACAGTAAAAAGATAAAACAATAAAATATGATTTTACGAACCTTGAACATGGTCTTACGCAATCTTTTTATAAAGATCTTTTGATTTTGATCAAGATTCGAATACTAATTTTCATGGAATATGATTTTTTTAATTTATTCTGCAAGGCGCATTGAATTGTATAATTACACATCAAGCAACCACTTGCTATGAACTTGTGTGTGAAACTGTTTCATTGTGTCAAACATTGGGTCCTTCTCCCTTGGGAAATTCTTCATCATGTGGGAGTTTTCACACAATAAAGACCTAAAACAATAAAATATGAGTTTATGATCCTTGAACAAGGTCTTACGTAATCTTTTTATAAAGATCTTTTGATTTTGTTCCAGAATCTAATACTAATTTTCATGGAATATGATTTTTTTATATATTCTGCAAGGTGCATTGAATTGTATAATTACACATCAAACAACCACTTGCTATGAACTTGTGTGTGCAACTGTTTCATTGTGTCAAACATTGGGTCCTTCTCCCTTGGGAAATTCTTCATCATGTGGGAGTTTTCCCACAATAAAGACCTATAACAATAAAATATGAGTTTATGAACCTTGAACAAGGTCTTACGTAATCTTTTTATAAAGATCTTTTGATTTTGTTCCAGATTCGAATACTAATTTTCATGGAATCTGATTTATTTATTTATTTTGCAAAGCGCACTGAATTGTAGAATTACACATCAAACAACCACTTGCTATGAACTCGGGTGTGAAACTGTTTCATTGTGTCAAACATTGGGACCTTCTCTCTTGGAAAATTCTTCGACACGTGGGATTTTCCCACAATAAAAAGCTAAAACAGTAAAATATGATTTTATGAACCTTGAACAAGGTCCTACGTAATCTTTTTATAAAGATCTTTTGATTTTATTGCAGATTCGAATACAAATTTTCATGGAATCTGATTTTTTAAATTTATTTTGCAAGGCGCACTGAATTGTATAATTACACATCAAACAACCACTTCCTATGAACTCGGGTGTGAAACTGTTTCCTTGTGTCAAAAATTGGGTCCTACTCCCTTTAGAAATTATTCTACACGTGGGAGTTTTCCCACAACAAAAAGCTAAAACAATAAAATATGATTTTATGAACCTTGAACAAGGTCTTACGTAATCTTTTTATAAAGATCTTTTGATTTTGTTCCAGAATCGAATACTAATTTTCATAGAATCGGATTTTTTTATATATTCTGCAAGGCGCATTGAATTGTATAATTACACATCAAACAACCACTTGCTATGAACTCGTGTGTGAAACTGTGTGCTTGTGTCAAACATTGGGTCCTACTCCCTTTAGATATTATTCTACACGTGTGAGTTTTCCCACAGTAAAAAGATAAAACAATAAAATATGATTTTACGAACCTTGAACATGGTCTTACGCAATCTTTTTATAAAGATCTTTTGATTTTGATCAAGATTCGAATACTAATTTTCATGGAATATGATTTTTTTAATTTATTCTGCAAGGCGCATTGAATTGTATAATTACACATCAAGCAACCACTTGCTATGAACTTGTGTGTGAAACTGTTTCATTGTGTCAAACATTGGGTCCTTCTCCCTTGGGAAATTCTTCATCATGTGGGAGTTTTCACACAATAAAGACCTAAAACAATAAAATATGAGTTTATGATCCTTGAACAAGGTCTTACGTAATCTTTTTATAAAGATCTTTTGATTTTGTTCCAGAATCTAATACTAATTTTCATGGAATATGATTTTTTTATATATTCTGCAAGGTGCATTGAATTGTATAATTACACATCAAACAACCACTTGCTATGAACTTGTGTGTGCAACTGTTTCATTGTGTCAAACATTGGGTCCTTCTCCCTTGGGAAATTCTTCATCATGTGGGAGTTTTCCCACAATAAAGACCTATAACAATAAAATATGAGTTTATGAACCTTGAACAAGGTCTTACGTAATCTTTTTATAAAGATCTTTTGATTTTGTTCCAGATTCGAATACTAATTTTCATGGAATCTGATTTATTTATTTATTTTGCAAAGCGCACTGAATTGTAGAATTACACATCAAACAACCACTTGCTATGAACTCGGGTGTGAAACTGTTTCATTGTGTCAAACATTGGGACCTTCTCCCTTGGAAAATTCTTCGACACGTGGGATTTTCCCACAATAAAAAGCTAAAACAGTAAAATATGATTTTATGAACCTTGAACAAGGTCCTACGTAATCTTTTTATAAAGATCTTTTGATTTTATTGCAGATTCGAATACAAATTTTCATGGAATCTGATTTTTTAAATTTATTTTGCAAGGCGCACTGAATTGTATAATTACACATCAAACAACCACTTCCTATGAACTCGGGTGTGAAACTGTTTCCTTGTGTCAAAAATTGGGTCCTACTCCCTTTAGAAATTATTCTACACGTGGGAGTTTTCCCACAACAAAAAGCTAAAACAATAAAATATGATTTTATGAACCTTGAACAAGGTCTTACGTAATCTTTTTATAAAGATCTTTTGATTTTGTTCCAGAATCGAATACTAATTTTCATAGAATCGGATTTTTTTATATATTCTGCAAGGCGCATTGAATTGTATAATTACACATCAAACAACCACTTGCTATGAACTCGTGTGTGAAACTGTTTGCTTGTGTCAAACATTGGGTCCTACTCCCTTTAGATATTATTCTACACGTGGTAGTTTTCCCATAGAAAAATGCTAAAACAATAAAATATGAGTTTATGAACCTTGAACAAGGTCTTACGTAATCTTTTTATAAAGATCTTTTGATTTTGTTCCAGATTCGAATACTAATTTTCATGGAATCTGATTTTTTTATTTATTTTGGAAGGCGCACTGATTTGTAGAATTACACATCAAACAACCACTTGCTATGAACTCGGGTGAGAAACTGTTTCATTGTGTCAAACATTGGGTACTTCTCCCTTGGAAAATTCTTCGACACGTGGGATTTTCCCACAATAAAAAGCTAAAACAGTAAAATATGATTTTATGAACCTTGAACAAGGTCGTACGTAATCTTTTTATAAAGATCTTTTGATTTTGTTCCAGAATCGAATACAAATTTTCATAGAATCCGATTTTTTTATTTATTCTGCAAGGCGCACTGAATTGTATAATTACACATCAAACAACCACTTGCTATGAACTCGGGTGAGAAACTGTTTCATTGTGTAAAACATTGGGTCCTTCTCCCTTGGAAAATTCTTCGACACGTGGGATTTTCCCACAATAAAAAGTTAAAACAGTAAAATATGATTTTATGAACCTTGAACAAGGTCCTACGTAATCTTTTTATAAAGATCTTTTGATTTTGTTCCAGAATCGAATACAAATTTTCATAGAATCCGATTTTTTTATATATTCTGCAAGGCGCACTGAATTGTATAATTACACATCAAACAACCACTTCCTATGAACTCGGGTGTGAAATTGTTTCCTTGTGTCAAACATTGGGTCCTACTCCCTTTAGAAATTATTCTACACGTGGGAGTTTTCCCACAGTAAAAAGATAAAACAATAAAATATGATTTTACAAACCTTGAACAAGGTCTTACGCAATCTTTTTATAAAGATCTTTTGATTTTGATCAAGATTCGAATACTAATTTTCATGGAATATGATTTTTTTAATTTATTCTGCAAGGCGAATTGAATTGTATAATTACACATCAAGCAACCACTTCCTATGAACTCGGGTGTGAAACTGTTTCATTGTGTCAAACATTGGGTCCTTCTCCCTTGGGAAATTCTTCATCATGTGGGAGTTTTCCCACAATAAAGACCTAAAAGAATAAAATATGATTTTATGAATTTTGAAGAAGGTCATACGTAATCTTTTTATAAAGATCTTTTGATTTTGTTCCAGAATCTAATACTAATTTTCATGGAATCCGATTTTTTTATATATTCTGCAAGGTGCATTGAATTGTATAATTACACATCAAACAAACACTTGCTATGAACTCGGGTGAGAAACTGTTTCATTGTGTCAAACATTGGGTCCTTCTCCCTTGGGAAATTCTTCATCATGTGGGAGTTTTCCCACAATAAAGACCTAAAAGAATAAAATATGATTTTATGAATTTTGAAGAAGGTCTTACGTAATCTTTTTATAAAGATCTTTTGATTTTGTTCCAGAATCGAATACAAATTTTCATAGAATCCGATTTTTTTATATATTCTGCAAGGCGCACTGAATTGTATAATTACACATCAAACAACCACTTCCTATGAACTCGGGTTTGAAACTGTTTCCTTGTGTCAAACATTGGGTCCTACTCCCTTTAGAAATTATTCTACACGTGGGAGTTTTCCCACAGTAAAAAGATAAAACAATAAAATATGATTTTACGAACCTTGAACAAGGTCTTACGCAATCTTTTTATAAAGATCTTTTGATTTTGATCAAGATTCGAATACTAATTTTCATGGAATATGATTTTTTAAATTTATTCTGCAAGGCGCATTGAATTGTATAATTACACATCAAGCAACCACTTCCTATGAACTCGGGTGTGAAACTGTTTCATTGTGTCAAACATTGGGTCCTTCTCCCTTGGAAAATTCTTCGACACGTGGGAGTTTTCCCACAATAAAAAGCTAAAACAATAAAATATGATTTTATGAACCTTGAACAAGGACTTACGTAATCTTTTTATAAAGATCTTTTGATTTTGTTCCAGAATCGTATACTTATTTTCATAGAATCGGATTATTTTATATATTCTGCAAGGCGCATTGAATTGTATAATTACACATCAAACAACCACTTGCTATGAACTCGTGTGTGAAACTGTTTGCTTGTGTCAAACATTGGGTCCTTCTCCCTTGGAAAATTCTTCGACACGTGGGAGTTTTCCCACAATAAAAAGCTAAAACAATAAAATATGATTTTATGAACCTTGAACAAGGTCTTAAGTAATCTTTTTATAAAGATCTTTTGATTTTGTTCCAGATTCGAATACTAATTTTCATGGAATCTGATTTTTTTATTTATTTTGCAAGGCGCACTGAATTGTAGAATTACACATCAAACAACCACTTGCTATGAACTCGGGTGAGAAACTGTTTCATTGTGTGAAACATTGGGTCCTTCTCCCTTGGAAAATTCTTCGACACGTGGGATTTTCCCACAATAAAAAGCTAAAACAATAAAATATGATTTTATGAACCTTGAACAAGGTCTTACGTAATCTTTTTATAAAGATCTTTTGATGTTGTTCCAGATTCGAATACTAATTTTCATGGAATCTGATTTTTTTATTTATTTTGCAAGGCGCATTGAATTGTATAATTACACATCAAGCAACCACTTCCTATGAACTCGGGTGAGAAACTGTTTCATTGTGTCAAACATTGGGTCCTTCTCCCTTGGAAAATTCTTCGACACGTGGGATTTTCCCACAATAAAAAGCTAAAACAATAAAATATGATTTTATGAACCTTGAACAAGGTCGTACGTAATCTTTTTATAAAGATCTTTTGATTTTGATCAAGATTCGAATACTAATTTTCCTGGAATATGATTTTTTTAATTTATTCTTCAAGGCGCATTGAATTGTATAATTACACATCAAGCAACCACTTGCTATGAACTTGTGTGTGAAACTGTTTCATTGTGTCAAACATTGGGTCCTTCTCCCTAGGGAAATTCTTCATCATGTGGGAGTTTTCCCACAATAAAGACCTAAAACAATAAAATATGAGTTTATGAACCTTGAACAAGGTCTTACGTAATCTTTTTATAAAGATCTTTTGATTTTGTTCCAGATTCGAATACTAATTTTCATGGAATCTGATTTATTAATTTATTTTGCAAAGCGCACTGAATTGTAGAATTACACATCAAACAACCACTTGCTATGAACTCGGGTGTGAAACTGTTTCATTGTGTCAAACATTGGGTCCTTCTCCCTTGGAAAATTCTTCGACACGTGGGATTTTCCCACAATAAAAAGCTAAAACAGTAAAATATGATTTTATGAACCTTGAACAAGGTCCTACGTAACCTTTTTATAAAGATCTTTTGATTTTGTTCCAGAATCGAATACTAATTTTCATAGAATCGGATTATTTTATATATTCTGCAAGGCGCATTGAATTGTATAATTACACATCAAACAACCACTTGCTATGAACTCGTGTGTGAAACTGTTTGCTTTTGTCAAACATTGGGTCCTTCTCCCTTGGTAAATTCTTCGACTCGTGGGAGTTTTCCCACAATAAAAAGCTAAAAAAATAAAATATGATTTTATGAACCTTGAAGAAGGTCTTACGTAATCTTTTTATAAAGATCTTTTGATTTTGTTCCAGAATCGAATACTAATTTACATAGAATCCGATTTTTTTATTTATTCTGCAAGGCGCACTGAATTGTATAATTACACATCAAACAACCACTTCCTATGAACTCGGGTGTGAAACTGTTTCCTTGTGTCAAACATTGGGTCCTACTCCCTTTAGAAATTATTCTACACGTGGGAGTTTTCCCACAATAAAGAGCTAAAACAATAAAATATGATTTTATGAACCTTGAAGAAGGCCTTACATAATCTTTTTATAAAGATCTTTTGATTTTGTTCCAGATTCGAATACTAATTTTCATGGAATCCGATTTTTTTATTTTTTCTGCAAGGCGCACTGAATTGTAGAATTACACATCAAACAACTACTTGCTATGAACTCGGGTGTGAAACTGTTTCATTGTGTCAAACATTGGGTCCTTCTCATTTAGAAAATTCTTCGACACGTGGGATTTTCCCACAATAAAAAGCTAAAACAGTAAAATATGATTTTATGAACCTTGAACAAGGTCGTACGTAATCTTTTTATAAAGATCTTTTGATTTTGTTCCAGAATCGAATACAAATTTTCATAGAATCCGATTTTTTTATTTATTCTGCAAGGCGCACTGAATTGTATAATTACACATCAAACAACCACTTCCTATAAACTCGGGTGTGAAACTGTTTCCTTGTGTCAAACATTGGGTCCTACTCCCTTTAGAAATTATTCTACACGTGGGAGTTTTCCCACAGTAAAAAGATAAAACAATAAAATATGATTTTACGAACCTTGAACAAGGTCTTACGCAATCTTTTTATAAAGATCTTTTGATTTTGATTAAGATTCGAATACTAATTTTCATGGAATATGATTTTTTTAATTTATTCTACAACGCGCATTGAATTGTATAATTACACATCAAGCAACCACTTCCTATGAACTCGGGTGTGAAACTGTTTCATTGTGTCAAACATTGGGTCCTTCTCCCTTGGAAAATTCTTCGACACGTGGGATTTTCCCACAATAAATAGCTAAAACAATAAAATATGATTTTATGAACCTTGAAGAAGGTCTTACGTAATCTTTTTATAAAGATCTTTTGATTTTGTTCCAGATACGAATACTAATTTTCATGGAATCTGATTTTTTTATTTATTTTGCAAGGCGCACTGAATTGTAGAATTACACATCAAACAACCACTTGCTATGAACTCGGGTGAGAAACTGTTTCATTGTGTAAAACATTGGGTCCTTCTCCCTTGGAAAATTCTTCGACACGTGGGATTTTCCCACAATAAAAAGCTAAAACAGTAAAATATGATTTTATGAACCTTGAACAAGGTCCTACGTAATCTTTTTATAAAGATCTTTTGATTTTGTTCCAGAATCGAATACAAATTTTCATAGAATCCGATTTTTTTATATATTCTGCAAGGCGCACTGAATTGTATAATTACACATCAAACAACCACTTCCTATGAACTCGGGTGTGAAATTGTTTCCTTGTGTCAAACATTGGGTCCTACTCCCTTTAGAAATTATTCTACACGTGGGAGTTTTCCCACAGTAAAAAGATAAAACAATAAAATATGATTTTACGAACCTTGAACAAGGTCTTACGCAATCTTTTTATAAAGATCTTTTGATTTTTAACAAGATTCGAATACTAATTTTCATGGAATATGATTTTTTTAATTTATTCTGCAAGGCGAATTGAATTGTATAATTACACATCAAGCAACCACTTCCTATGAACTCGGGTGTGAAACTGTTTCATTGTGTCAAACATTGGGTCCTTCTCCCTTGGGAAATTCTTCATCATGTGGGAGTTTTCCCACAATAAAGACCTAAAAGAATAAAATATGATTTTATGAATTTTGAAGAAGGTCATACGTAATCTTTTTATAAAGATCTTTTGATTTTGTTCCAGAATCTAATACTAATTTTCATGGAATCCAATTTTTTTATATATTCTGCAAGGTGCATTGAATTGTATAATTACACATCAAACAAACACTTGCTATGAACTCGGGTGAGAAACTGTTTCATTGTGTCAAACATTGGGTCCTTCTCCCTTGGGAAATTCTTCATCATGTGGGAGTTTTCCCACAATAAAGACCTAAAAGAATAAAATATGATTTTATGAATTTTGAAGAAGGTCTTACGTAATCTTTTTATAAAGATCTTTTGATTTTGTTCCAGAATCGAATACAAATTTTCATAGAATCCGATTTTTTTATATATTCTGCAAGGCGCACTGAATTGTATAATTACACATCAAACAACCACTTCCTATGAACTCGGGTTTGAAACTGTTTCCTTGTGTCAAACATTGGGTCCTACTCCCTTTAGAAATTATTCTACACGTGGGAGTTTTCCCACAGTAAAAAGATAAAACAATAAAATATGATTTTACGAACCTTGAACAAGGTCTTACGTAATCTTTTTATAAAGATCTTTTGATTTTGATAAAGATTCGAATACTAATTTTCATGGAATATGATTTTTTAAATTTATTCTGCAAGGCGCATTGAATTGTATAATTACACATCAAGCAACCACTTCCTATGAACTCGGGTGTAAAACTGTTTCATTGTGTCAAACATTGTGTCCTTCTCCCTTGGAAAATTCTTCGACACGTGGGAGTTTTCCCACAATAAAAAGCTAAAACAATAAAATATGATTTAATGAACCTTGAACAAGGACTTACGTAAACTTGTTATAAAGATCTTTTGATTTTGTTCCAGAATCTAATACTAATTTTCATGGAATCCGATTTTTTTATATATTCTGCAAGGTGCATTGAATTGTATAATTACACATCAAACAACCACTTGCTATGAACTCGTGTGTGAAACTGTTTGCTTGTGTCAAACATTGGGTCCTTCTCCCTTGGGAAATTCTTCATCATGTGGGAGTTTTCCCACAATAAAGACCTAAAAGAATAAAATATGATTTTATGAATTTTGAAGAAGGTCTTACGTAATCTTTTTATAAAGATCTTTTGATTTTGTTCCAGAATCGAATACAAATTTTCATAGAATCCGATTTTTTTATATATTCTGCAAGGCGCACTGAATTGTATAATTACACATCAAACAACCACTTCCTATGAACTCGGGTTTGAAACTGTTTCCTTGTGTCAAACATTGGGTCCTACTCCCTTTAGAAATTATTCTACACGTGGGAGTTTTCCCACAGTAAAAAGATAAAACAATAAAATATGATTTTACGAACCTTGAACAAGGTCTTACGTAATCTTTTTATAAAGATCTTTTGATTTTGATAAAGATTCGAATACTAATTTTCATGGAATATGATTTTTTAAATTTATTCTGCAAGGCGCATTGAATTGTATAATTACACATCAAGCAACCACTTCCTATGAACTCGGGTGTGAAACTGTTTCATTGTGTCAAACATTGGGTCCTTCTCCCTTGGAAAATTCTTCGACACGTGGGAGTTTTCCCACAATAAAAAGCTAAAACAATAAAATATGATTTAATGAACCTTGAACAAGGTCTTACGTAATCTTTTTATAAAGATCTTTTGATTTTGTTCCAGAATCTAATACTAATTTTCATGGAATCCGATTTTTTTATATATTCTGCAAGGTGCATTGAATTGTATAATTACACATCAAGCAACCACTTCCTATGAACTCGGGTGAGAAACTGTTTCATTGTGTCAAACATTGGGTCCTTCTCCCTTGGAAAATTCTTCGACACGTGGGATTTTCCCACAATAAAAAGCTAAAACAATAAAATATGATTTTATGAACCTTGAACAAGGTCGTACGTAATCTTTTTATAAAGATCTTTTGATTTTGATCAAGATTCGAATACTAATTTTCATGGAATATGATTTTTTTATTTTATTCTGCAAGGCGCATTGAATTGTATAATTACACATCAAGCAACCACTTGCTATGAACTTGTGTGTGAAACTGTTTCATTGTGTCAAACATTGGGTCCTTCTCCCTAGGGAAATTCTTCATCATGTGGGAGTTTTCCCACAATAAATACCTAAAACAATAAAATATGAGTTTATGAACCTTGAACAAGGTCTTACGTAATCTTTTTATAAAGATCTTTTGATTTTGGTCCAGAATCTAATACTAATTTTCATGGAATCCGATTTTTTTATATAATCTGCAAGGTGCATTGAATTGTATAATTACACATCAAACAACCACTTGCTATGAACTTGTGTGTGAAACTGTTTCATTGTGTCAAACATTGGGTCCTTCTCCCTTGGGAAATTCTTCATCATGTGGGAGTTTTCCCACAATAAAGACCTAAAACAATAAAATATGAGTTTATGAACCTTGAACAAGGTCTTACGTAATCTTTTTATAAAGATCTTTTGATTTTGTTCCAGATTCGAATACTAATTTTCATGGAATCTGATTTATTTATTTATTTTGCAAAGCGCACTGAATTGTAGAATTACACATCAAACAACCACTTGCTATGAACTCGGGTGTGAAACTGTTTCATTGTGTCAAACATTGGGTCCTTCTCCCTTGGAAAATTCTTCGACACGTGGGATTTTCGCACAATAAAAAGCTAAAACAGTAAAATATGATTTTATGAACTTTGAACAAGGTCCTACGTAACCTTTTTATAAAGATCTTTTGATTTTGTTCCAGAATCGAATACTAATTTTCATAGAATCGGATTATTTTATATATTCTGCAAGGCGCATTGAATTGTATAATTACACATCAAACAACCACTTGCTATGAACTCGTGTGTGAAACTGTTTGCTTGTGTCAAACATTGGGTCCTTCTCCCTTGGAAAATTCTTCGACACGTGGGAGTTTTCCCACAATAAAAAGCTAAAAAAATAAAATATGATTTTATGAACATTGAACAAGGTCCTACGTAATCTTTTTATAAAGATCTTTTGATTTTATTGCAGATTCGAATACAAATTTTCATGGAATCTGATTTTTTAAATTTATTTTGCAAGGCGCACTGAATTGTATAATTACACATCAAACAACCACTTCCTATGAACTCGGGTGTGAAACTGTTTCCTTGTGTCAAAAATTGGGTCCTACTCCCTTTAGAAATTATTCTACACGTGGGAGTTTTCCCACAATAAAACGCTAAAACAATAAAATATGATTTTATGAACCTTGAACAAGGTCTTACGTAATCTTTTTATAAAGATCTTTTGATTTTGTTCCAGAATCGAATACTAATTTTCATAGAATCGGATTTTTTTATATATTCTGCAAGGCGCATTGAATTGTATAATTACACATCAAACAACCACTTGCTATGAACTCGTGTGTGAAACTGTTTGCTTGTGTCAAACATTGGGTCCTACTCCCTTTAGATATTATTCTACACGTGGTAGTTTTCCCATAGTAAAATGCTAAAACAATAAAATATGAGTTTATGAACCTTGAACAAGGTCTTACGTAATCTTTTTATAAAGATCTTTTGATTTTGTTCCAGATTCGAATACTAATTTTCATGGAATCTGATTTTTTTATTTATTTTGCAAGGCGCACTGAATTGTAGAATTACACATCAAACAACCACTTGCTATGAACTCGGGTGAGAAACTGTTTCATTCAGTCAAACACTGGGTCCTTCTCCCTTGGAAAATTCTTCGACACGTGGGATTTTCCCACAATAAAAAGCTAAAACAGTAAAATATGATTTTATGAACCTTGAACAAGGTCCTACGTAATCTTTTTATAAAGACCTTTGATTTTATTGCAGATTCGAATACAAATTTTCATGGAATCTGATTTTTTAAATTTATTGTGCAAGGCGCACTGAATTGTATAATTACACATCAAACAACCACTTCCTATGAACTCGGGTGTGAAACTGTTTCCTTGTGTCAAACATTGGGTCCTACTCCCTTTAGAAATTATTCTACATGTGGGAGTTTTCCCACAGTAAAAAGCTAAAACAATAAAATATGATTTTATGAACCTTGAAGAAGGTCTTACGTAATCTTTTTATAAAGATATTTTGATTTTGTTCCAGATACGAATACTAATTTTCATGGAATCTGATTTTTTTATTTATTTTGCAAGGCGCACTGAATTGTAGAATTACACATCAAACAACCACTTGCTATGAACTCGGGTGAGAAACTGTTTCATTGTGTAAAACATTGGGTCCTTCTCCCTTGGAAAATTCTTCGACACGTGGGATTTTCCCACAATAAAAAGCTAAAACAGTAAAATATGATTTTATGAACCTTGAACAAGGTCCTACGTAATCTTTTTATAAAGATCTTTTGATTTTGTTCCAGAATCGAATACAAATTTTCATAGAATCCGATTTTTTTATATATTCTGCAAGGCGCACTGAATTGTATAATTACACATCAAACAACCACTTCCTATGAACTCGGGTTTGAAACTGTTTCCTTGTGTCAAACATTGGGTCCTACTCCCTTTAGAAATTATTCTACACGTGGGAGTTTTCCCACAGTAAAAAGATAAAACAATAAAATATGATTTTACGAACCTTGAACAAGGTCTTACGCAATCTTTTTATAAAGATCTTTTGATTTTGATCAAGATTCGAATACTAATTTTCATGGAATATGATTTTTTAAATTTATTCTGCAAGGCGCATTGAATTGTATAATTACACATCAAGCAACCACTTCCTATGAACTCGGGTGTGAAACTGTTTCATTGTGTCAAACATTGGGACCTTCTCCCTTGGAAAATTCTTCGACACGTGGGAGTTTTCCCACAATAAAAAGCTAAAACAATAAAATATGATTTTATGAACCTTGAACAAGGACTTACGTAATCTTTTTATAAAGATCTTTTGATTTTGTTCCAGAATCGAATACTTATTTTCATAGAATCGGATTATTTTATATATTCTGCAAGGCGCATTGAATTGTATAATTACACATCAAACAACCACTTGCTATGAACTCGTGTGTGAAACTGTTTGCTTGTGTCAAACATTGGGTCCTACTCCCTTTAGATATTATTCTACACGTGGTAGTTTTCCCATAGTAAAAAGCTAAAACAATAAAATATGAGTTTATGAACCTTGAACAAGGTCTTACGTAATCTTTTTATAAAGATTTTGTTCCAGATTCGAATACTAATTTTCATGGAATCTGATTTTTTTATTTATTTTGCAAGGCGCACTGAATTGTAGAATTACACATCAAACAACCACTTGCTATGAACTCGGGTGAGAAACTGTTTCATTGTGTGAAACATTGGGTCCTTCTCCCTTGGAAAATTCTTCGACACGTGGGATTTTCCCACAATAAAAAGCTAAAACAATAAAATATGATTTTATGAACCTTGAACAAGGTCTTACGTAATCTTTTTATAAAGATCTTTTGATTTTGTTCCAGATTCGAATACTAATTTTCATGGAATCTGATTTTTTTATTTATTTTGCAAGGCGCATTGAATTGTATAATTACACATCAAGCAACCACTTCCTATGAACTCGGGAGTGAAACTGTTTCATTGTGTCAAACATTGGGTCCTTCTCCCTTGGAAAATTCTTCGACACGTGGGAGTTTTCCCACAATAAAAAGCTAAAACAATAAAATATGATTTTTTGAACCTTGAACAAGGACTTACGTAATCTTTTTATAAAGATTTTTGATTTTGTTCCAGATACGAATACTAATTTTCATGGAATCTGATTTTTTTATTTATTTTGCAAGGCGCACTGAATTGTAGAATTACACATCAAACAACCACTTGCTATGAACTCGGGTGAGAAACTGTTTCATTGTGTAAAACATTGGGTCCTTCTCCCTTGGAAAATTCTTCGACACGTGGGATTTTCCCACAATAAAAAGCTAAAACAGTAAAATATGATTTTATGAACCTTGAACAAGGTCCTACGTAATCTTTTTATAAAGATCTTTTGATTTTGTTCCAGAATCGAATACAAATTTTCATAGAATCCGATTTTTTTATATATTCTGCAAGGCGCACTGAATTGTATAATTACACATCAAACAACCACTTCCTATGAACTCGGGTGTGAAATTGTTTCCTTGTGTCAAACATTGGGTCCTACTCCCTTTAGAAATTATTCTACACGTGGGAGTTTTCCCACAGTAAAAAGATAAAACAATAAAATATGATTTTACGAACCTTGAACAAGGTCTTACGCAATCTTTTTATAAAGACCTTTTGATTTTGATCAAGATTCGAATACTAATTTTCATGGAATATGATTTTTTTAATTTATTCTGCAAGGCGAATTGAATTGTATAATTACACATCAAGCAACCACTTCCTATGAACTCGGGTGTGAAACTGTTTCATTGTGTCAAACATTGGGTCCTTCTACCTTGGGAAATTCTTCATCATGTGGGAGTTTTCCCACAATAAAGACCTAAAAGAATAAAATATGATTTTATGAATTTTGAAGAAGGTCTTACGTAATCTTTTTATAAAGATCTTTTGATTTTGTTCCAGAATCGAATACAAATTTTCATAGAATCCGATTTTTTTATATATTCTGCAAGGCGCACTGAATTGTATAATTACACATCAAACAACCACTTCCTATGAACTCGGGTTTGAAACTGTTTCCTTGTGTCAAACATTGGGTCCTACTCCCTTTAGAAATTATTCTACACGTGGGAGTTTTCCCACAGTAAAAAGATAAAACAATAAAATATGATTTTACGAACCTTGAACAAGGTCTTACGCAATCTTTTTATAAAGATCTTTTGATTTTGATCAAGATTCGAATACTAATTTTCATGGAATATGATTTTTTAATTTTATTCTGCAAGGCGCATTGAATTGTATAATTACACATCAAGCAACCACTTGCTATGAACTCGGGTGTGAAACAGTTTCATTGTGTCAAACATTGGGTCCTTCTCCCTTGGAAAATTCTTCGACACGTGGGATTTTCCCACAATAAAAAGCTAAAACAGTAAAATATGATTTTATGAACCTTGAACAAGGTCCTACGTAACCTTTTTATAAAGATCTTTTGATTTTGTTCCAGAATCGAATACTAATTTTCATAGAATCGGATTATTTTATATATTCTGCAAGGCGCATTGAATTGTATAATTACACATCAAACAACCACTTGCTATGAACTCGTGTGTGAAACTGTTTGCTTGTGTCAAACATTGGGTCCTTCTCCCTTGGAAAATTCTTCGACACGTGGGAGTTTTCCCACAATAAAAAGCTAAAAAAATAAAATATGATTTTATGAACCTTGAAGAAGGTCTTACGTAATCCTTTTCTAAAGATCTTTTGATTTTGTTCCAGAATCGAATACTAATTTACATAGAATCCGATTTTTTTATTTATTCTGCAAGGCGCACTGAATTGTATAATTACACATCAAACAACCACTTCCTATGAACTCGGGTGTGAAACTGTTTCCTTGTGTCAAACATTGGGTCCTACTCCCTTTAGAAATTATTATACACGTGGGAGTTTTCCCACAATAAAGAGCTAAAACAATAAAATATGATTTTATGAACCTTGAAAAAGGCCTTACATAATCTTTTTATAAAGATCTTTTGATTTTGTTCCAGATTCGAATACTAATTTTCATGGAATCCGATTTTTTTATTTTTTCTGCAAGGCGCACTGAATTGTAGAATTACACATCAAACAACTACTTGCTATGAACTCGGGTGTGAAACTGTTTCATTGTGTCAAACATTGGGTCCTTCTCCCTTAGAAAATTCTTCGACACGTGAGATTTTCCCACAATAAATAGCTAAAACAATAAAATATGATTTTATGAACCTTGAACAAGATCTTACTTAATCTTTTTATAAAGATCTTTTGATTTTGTTCCAGATTCGAATACTAATTTTCATGAAATCCGATTTTTTTATATATTCTGCAAGGTGCATTGAATTGTATAATTACACATCAAACAACCACTTGCTATGAACTCGGGTGTGAAACTGTTTCATTCTTTCAAACAATGGGTCCTTTTCCCTTGGGAAATTCTTCAACACGTGGTAGTTTTCCCATAATAAAAAGCTAAAACAATAAAATATGATTTTATGAACCTTGAACAAGGACTTACGTAATCTTTTTATAAAGATCTTTTGATTTTGTTCCAGAATCGAATACTTATTTTCATAGAATCGGATTATTTTATATATTCTGCAAGGCGCATTGAATTGTATAATTACACATCAAACAACCACTTCCTATGAACTCGTGTGTGAAACTGTTTCATTGTGTCAAACATTGGGTCCTTCTCCCTTGGGAAATTCTTCATCATGTGGGAGTTTTCCCACAATAAAGACCTAAAAGAATAAAATATGATTTTATGAACCTTGAACAAGGACTTACGTAATCTTTTTATAAAGATCTTCTTATTTTGTTCCAGAATCGAATACTAATTTTCATGGAATCTGATTTTTTTATTTATTTTGCAAGGCGCACTGAATTGTAGAATTACACATCAAACAACGACTTGCTATGAACTCGGGTGTGAAACTGTTTCATTGTATCAAACATTGGGTCCTACTACCTTGGAAAATTCTTCGACACGTGGGATTTTCCACACAATAAAAAGCAAAAACAGTAAAATATGATTTTATGATCCTTGAACTAGGTCGTACGTAATCTTTTTATAAAGATCTTTTGATTTTGTTCCAGAATCGAATACAAATTTTCATAGAATCCGATTTTTTTATTTATTCTGCAAGGCGCACTGAATTGTATAATTACACATCAAACAACCACATCCTATGAACTCGGGTGTGAAACTGTTTCCTTGTGTCAAACATTGGGTCCTACTCCCTTTAGAAATTATTCTACACGTGGGAGTTTTCAACAGTAAAAAGCTAAAACAATAAAATATGATTTTACGAACCTTGAACAAGGTCTTACGCAATATTTTTATAAAGATCTTTTGATTTTGATCAAGATTCGAATACTAATTTTCATGGAATATGATTTTTTTTTTATTCTGCAAGGCGCATTGAATTGTATAATTACACATCAAGCAACCACTTCCTATGAACTCGGGTGTGAAACTGTTTCATTGTGTCAAACATTGGGTCCTTCTCCCTTGGAAAATTCTTCGACACGCGGGATTTTCCCACAATAAAAAGCTAAAACAGTAAAATATGATTTTATGAACCTTGAACAAGGTCGTACGTAATCATTTTATAAAGATCTTATGATTTTGTTCCAGAATCGAATACAAATTTTCATAGAATCCGATTTTTTTATTTATTCTGCAAGGCGCACTGAATTGTATAATTACACATCAAACAACCACTTCCTATGAACTCGGGTGTGAAACTGTTTCCTTGTGTCAAACATTGGGTCCTACTCCCTTTAGAAATTATTCTACACGTGGGAGTTTTCCCACAGTAAAAAGCTAAAACAATAAAATATGATTTTAAGAACCTTGAACAAGGTCTTACGCAATATTTTTATAAAGATCTTTTGATTTTGATCAAGATACGAATACTAATTTTCATGGAATATGATTTTTTTATTTATTCTGCAAGGCGCATTGAATTGTATAATTACACATCAAGCAACAACTTCCTATGAAATCGGGTGTGAAACTGTTTCATTGTGTCAAACATTGGGTCCTTCTCCCTTGGAAAATTCTTCGACACGTGGGATTTTCCCACAATAAAAAGCTAAAACAGTAAAATATGATTTTATGAACCTTGAACAAGGTCTTACGTAATCTTTTTATAAAGATCTTTTGATTTTGTTCCAGAATCTAATACTAATTTTCATGGAATCCAATTTTTTAATATATTCTGCAAGGTGCATTGAATTGTATATTTACACATCAAACAACCACTTGCTATGAACTTGTGTGTGAAAATGTTTCATTGTGTCAAACATTGGGTCCTTCTCCCTAGGGAAATTCTTCATCA
The DNA here is from genome assembly GCA_028673005.1 of Tanypteryx hageni. Classification (NCBI taxonomy): domain Eukaryota; kingdom Metazoa; phylum Arthropoda; class Insecta; order Odonata; family Petaluridae; genus Tanypteryx; species Tanypteryx hageni. Next base: position 89,237,945 of record CM054120.1, read on the forward strand.
TGTGGGAGTTTTCCCACAATAAATACCTAAAACAATAAAATATGTGTTTATGAACCTTGAACAAGGTCTTACGTAATCTTTTTATAAAGATCTTTTGATTTTGGTCCAGAATCTAATACTAATTTTCATGGAATCCGATTTTTTTATATAATCTGCAAGGTGCATTGAATTGTATAATTACACATCAAACAACCACTTGCTATGAACTTGTGTGTGAAACTGTTTCATTGTGTCAAACATTGGGTCCTTCTCCCTTGGGAAATTCTTCATCATGTGGGAGTTTTCCCACAATAAAGACCTAAAACAATAAAATATGAGTTTATGAACCTTCAACAAGGTCTTACGTAATCTTTTTATAAAGATCTTTTGATTTTGTTCCAGATTCGAATACTAATTTTCATGGAATCTGATTTATTTATTTATTTTGCAAAGCGCACTGAATTGTAGAATTACACATCAAACAACCACTTGCTATGAACTCGGGTGTGAAACTGTTTCATTGTGTCAAACATTGGGTCCTTCTCCCTTGGAAAATTCTTCGACACGTGGGATTTTCGCACAATAAAAAGCTAAAACATAAAAATATGATTTTATGAACCTTGAACAAGGACTTACGTAATCTTTTTATAAAGATCTTTTGATTTTGTTCCAGAATCGAATACTTATTTTCATAGAATCGGATTATTTTATATATTCTGCAAGGCGCATTGAATTGTATAATTACACATCAAACAACCACTTGCTATGAACTCGTGTGTGAAACTGTTTGCTTGTGTCAAACATTGGGTCCTACTCCCTTTAGATATTATTCTACACGTGGTAGTTTTCCCATAGTAAAAAGCTAAAACAATAAAATATGAGTTTATGAACCTTGAACAAGGTCTTACGTAATCTTTTTATAAAGATCTTTTGATTTTGTTCCAGATTCGAATACTAATTTTCATGGAATCTGATTTTTTTATTTATTTTGCAAGGCGCACTGAATTGTATAATTACACATCAAGCAACCACTTCCTATGAACTCGGGTGTGAAACTGTTTCATTGTGTCAAACATTGGGTCCTTCTCCCTTGGAAAATTCTTCGACACGTGGGAGTTTTCCCACAATAAAAAGCTAAAACAATAAAATATGATTTTTTGAACCTTGAACAAGGACTTACGTAATCTTTTTATAAAGATTTTTGATTTTGTTCCAGATACGAATACTAATTTTCATGGAATCTGATTTTTTTATTTATTTTGCAAGGCGCACTGAATTGTAGAATTACACATCAAACAACCACTTGCTATGAACTCGGGTGAGAAACTGTTTCATTGTGTAAAACATTGGGTCCTTCTCCCTTGGAAAATTCTTCGACACGAGGGATTTTCCCACAATAAAAAGCTAAAACAGTAAAATATGATTTTATGAACCTTGAACAAGGTCCTACGTAATCTTTTTATAAAGATCTTTTGATTTTGTTCCAGAATCGAATACAAATTTTCATAGAATCCGATTTTTTTATATATTCTGCAAGGCGCACTGAATTGTATAATTACACATCAAACAACCACTTCCTATGAACTCGGGTGTGAAATTGTTTCCTTGTGTCAAACATTGGGTCCTACTCCCTTTAGAAATTATTCTACACGTGGGAGTTTTCCCACAGTAAAAAGATAAAACAATAAAATATGATTTTACGAACCTTGAACAAGGTCTTACGCAATCTTTTTATAAAGACCTTTTGATTTTGATCAAGATTCGAATACTAATTTTCATGGAATATGATTTTTTTAATTTATTCTGCAAGGCGAATTGAATTGTATAATTACACATCAAGCAACCACTTCCTATGAACTCGGGTGTGAAACTGTTTCATTGTGTCAAACATTGGGTCCTTCTCCCTTGGGAAATTCTTCATCATGTGGGAGTTTTCCCACAATAAAGACCTAAAAGAATAAAATATGATTTTATGAATTTTGAAGAAGGTCATACGTAATCTTTTTATAAAGATCTTTTGATTTTGTTCCAGAATCTAATACTAATTTTCATGGAATCCGATTTTTTTAAATATTCTGCAAGGTGCATTGAATTGTATAATTACACATCAAACAACCACTTGCTATGAACTCGGGTGAGAAACTGTTTCATTGTGTCAAACATTGGGTCCTTCTCCCTTGGGAAATTCTTCGACACGTGGGATTTTCCCACAATAAAAAGCTAAAACAGTAAAATATGATTTTATGAACCTTGAACAAGGTCCTACGTAATCTTTTTATAAAGATCTTTTGATTTTGTTCCAGAATCGAATACAAATTTTCATAGAATCCGATTTTTTTATATATTCTGCAAGGCGCACTGAATTGTATAATTACACATCAAACAACCACTTCCTATGAACTCGGGTTTGAAACTGTTTCCTTGTGTCAAACATTGGGTCCTACTCCCTTTAGAAATTATTCTACACGTGGGAGTTTTCCCACAGTAAAAAGATAAAACAATAAAATATGATTTTACGAACCTTGAACAAGGTCTTACGCAATCTTTTTATAAAGATCTTTTGATTTTGATCAAGATTCGAATACTAATTTTCATGGAATATGATTTTTTTAATTTATTCTGCAAGGCGAATTGAATTGTATAATTACACATCAAGCAACCACTTCCTATGAACTCGGGTGTGAAACTGTTTCATTGTGTAAAACATTGGGTCCTTCTCCCTTGGGAAATTCTTCATCATGTGGGAGTTTTCCCACAATAAAGACCTAAAAGAATAAAATATGATTTTATGAATTTTGAAGAAGGTCATACGTAATCTTTTTATAAAGATCTTTTGATTTTGTTCCAGAATCTAATACTAATTTTCATGGAATCCGATTTTTTTATATATTCTGCAAGGTGCATTGAATTGTATAATTACACATCAAACAAACACTTGCTATGAACTCGGGTGAGAAACTGTTTCATTGTGTCAAACATTGGGTCCTTCTCCCTTGGGAAATTCTTCATCATGTGGGAGTTTTCCCACAATAAAGACCTAAAAGAATAAAATATGATTTTATGAATTTTGAAGAAGGTCTTACGTAATCTTTTTATAAAGATCTTTTGATTTTGTTCCAGAATCGAATACAAATTTTCATAGAATCCGATTTTTTTATATATTCTGCAAGGCGCACTGAATTGTATAATTACACATCAAACAACCACTTCCTATGAACTCGGGTTTGAAACTGGTTCCTTGTGTCAAACATTGGGTCCTACTCCCTTTAGAAATTATTCTACACGTGGGAGTTTTCCCACAGTAAAAAGATAAAACAATAAAATATGATTTTACGAACCTTGAACAAGGTCTTACGCAATCTTTTTATAAAGATCTTTTGATTTTGATCAAGATTCGAATACTAATTTTCATGGAATATGATTTTTTAAATTTATTCTGCAAGGCGCATAGAATTGTATAATTACACATCAAGCAACCACTTCCTATGAACTCGGGTGTGAAACTGTTTCATTGTGTCAAACATTGGGTCCTTCTCCCTTGGAAAATTCTTCGACACGTGGGAGTTTTCCCACAATAAAAAGCTAAAACAATAAAATATGATTTTATGATCCTTGAACAAGGTCGTACGTAATCTTTTTATAAAGATCTTTTGATTTTGTTCCAGAATCGAATACTTATTTTCATAGAATCGGATTATTTTATATATTCTGCAAGGCGCATTGAATTGTATAATTACACATCAAACAACCACTTGCTATGAACTCGTGTGTGAAACTGTTTGCTTGTGTCAAACATTGGGTCCTACTCCCTTTAGATATTATTCTACACGTGGTAGTTTTCCCATAGTAAAAAGCTAAAACAATAAAATATGAGTTTATGAACCTTGAACAAGGTCTTACCTAATCTTTTTATAAAGATTTTATCCAGATTCGAATACTAATTTTCATGGAATCTGATTTTTTTATTTATTTTGCAAGGCGCACTGAATTGTAGAATTACACATCAAACAACCACTTGCTATGAACTCGGGTGAGAAACTGTTTCATTGTGTGAAACATTGGGTCCTTCTCCCTTGGAAAATTCTTCGACACGTGGGATTTTCCCACAATAAAAAGCTAAAACAATAAAATATGATTTTATGAACCTTGAACAAGGTCTTACGTAATCTTTTTATAAAGATCTTTTGATTTTGTTCCAGATTCGAATACTAATTTTCATGGAATCTGATTTATTTATTTATTTTGCAAGGCGCATTGAATTGTATAATTACACATCAAGCAACCACTTCCTATGAACTCGGGTGTGAAACTGTTTCATTGTGTCAAACATTGGGTCCTTCTCCCTTGGAAAATTCTTCGACACGTGGGAGTTTTCCCACAATAAAAAGCTAAAACAATAAAATATGATTTTATGAACCTTGAACAAGGACTTACGTAATCTTTTTATAAAGATCTTTTGATTTTGTTCCAGATACGAATACTAATTTTCATGGAATCTGATTTTTTTATTTATTTTGCAAGGCGCACTGAATTGTAGAATTACACATCAAACAACCACTTGCTATGAACTCGGGTGAGAAACTGTTTCATTGTGTAAAACATTGGGTCCTTCTCCCTTGGAAAATTCTTCGACACGTGGGATTTTCCCACAATAAAAAGCTAAAACAGTAAAATATGATTTTATTAACCTTGAACAAGGTCCTACGTAATCTTTTTATAAAGATCTTTTGATTTTGTTCCAGAATCGAATACAAATTTTCATAGAATCCGATTTTTTTATATATTCTGCAAGGCGCACTGAATTGTATAATTACACATCAAACAACCACTTCCTATGAACTCGGGTGTGAAATTGTTTCCTTGTGTCAAACATTGGGTCCTACTCCCTTTAGAAATTATTCTACACGTGGGAGTTCTCCCACAGTAAAAAGATAAAACAATAAAATATGATTTTACGAACCTTGAACAAGGTCTTACGCAATCTTTTTATAAAGATCTTTTGATTTTGATCAAGATTCGAATACTAATTTTCATGGAATATGATTTTTTTAATTTATTCTGCAAGGCGAATTGAATTGTATAATTACACATCAAGCAACCACTTCCTATGAACTCGGGTGTGAAACTGTTTCATTGTGTCAAACATTGGGTCCTTCTCCCTTGGGAAATTCTTCATCATGTGGGAGTTTTCCCACAATAAAGACCTAAAAGAATAAAATATGATTTTATGAATTTTGAAGAAGGTCATACGTAATCTTTTTATAAAGATCTTTTGATTTTGTTCCAGAATCTAATACTAATTTTCATGGAATCCGAATTTTTTAAATATTCTGCAAGGTGCATTGAATTGTATAATTACACATCAAACAACCACTTGCTATGAACTCGGGTGAGAAACTGTTTCATTGTGTCAAACATTGGGTCCTTCTCCCTTGGGAAATTCTTCATCATGTGGGAGTTTTCCCACAATAAAGACCTAAAAGAATAAAATATGATTTTATGAATTTTGAAGAAGGTCTTACGTAATCTTTTTATAAAGATCTTTTGATTTTGTTCCAGAATCGAATACAAATTTTCATAGAATCAGATTTTTTTATATATTCTGCAAGGCGCACTGAATTGTATAATTACACATCAAACAACCACTTCCTATGAACTCGGGTTTGAAACTGTTTCCTTGTGTCAAACATTGGGTCCTACTCCCTTTAGAAATTATTCTACACGTGGGAGTTTTCCCACAGTAAAAAGATAAAAAAATAAATTATGATTTTACAAACCTTGAACAAGGTCTTACGCAATCTTTTTATAAAGATCTTTTGATTTTGATCAAGATTCGAATACTAATTTTCATGGAATATGATTTTTTAAATTTATTCTGCAAGGCGCATTGAATTGTATAATTACACATCAAGCAACCACTTCCTATGAACTCGGGTGTGAAACTGTTTCATTGTGTCAAACATTGGGTCCTTCTCCCTTGGAAAATTCTTCGACACGTGGGAGTTTTCCCACAATAAAAAGCTAAAACAATAAAATATGATTTTATGAACCTTGAACAAGGACTTACGTAATCTTTTTATAAAGATCTTTTGATTTTGTTCCAGAATCGAATACTTATTTTCATAGAATCGGATTATTTTATATATTCTGCAAGGCGCATTGAATTGTATAATTACACATCAAACAACCACTTCCTATGAACTCGTGTGTGAAACTGTTTGCTTGTGTCAAACATTGGGTCCTACTCCCTTTAGATATTATTCTACACGTGGTAGTTTTCCCATAGTAAAAAGCTAAAACAATAAAATATGAGTTTATGAACCTTGAACAAGGTCTTACGTAATCTTTTTATAAAGATCTTTTGATTTTGTTCCAGATTCGAATAATAATTTTCATGGAATCTGATTTTTTTATTTATTTTGCAAGGCGCACTGAATTGTAGAATTACACATCAAACAACCACTTGCTATGAACTCGGGTGAGAAACTGTTTCATTGTGTGAAACATTGGGTCCTTCTCCCTTGGAAAATTCTTCGACACGTGGGATTTTCCCACAATAAAAAGCTAAAACAATAAAATATGATTTTATGAACCTTGAACAAGGTCTTACGTAATCTTTTTATAAAGATCTTTTGATTTTGTTCCAGATTCGAATACTAATTTTCATGGAATCTGATTTTTTTATTTATTTTACAAGGCGCATTGAATTGTTTAATTTCACATCAAGCAACCACTTCCTATGAACTCGGGTGAGAAACTGTTTCATTGTGTCAAACATTGGGTCCTTCTCCCTTGGAAAATTCTTCGACACGTGGGATTTTCCCACAATAAAAAGCTAAAACAATAAAATATGATTTTATGAACCTTGAACAAGGTCGTACGTAATCTTTTTATAAAGATCTTTTGATTTTGATCAAGATTCGAATACTAATTTTCATGGAATATGATTTTTTTAATTTATTCTGCAAGGCGCATTGAATTGTATAATTACACATCAAGCAACCACTTGCTATGAACTTGTGTGTGAAACTGTTTCATTGTGTCAAACATTGGGTCCTTCTCCCTAGGGAAATTCTTCATCATGTGGGAGTTTTCCCACAAGAAAGACCTAAAACAATAAAATATGAGTTTATGAACCTTGAACAAGGTCTTACGTAATCTTTTTATAAAGATCTTTTGATTTTGGTCCAGAATCTAATACTAATTTTCATGGAATCCGATTTTTTTATATAATCTGCAAGGTGCATTGAATTGTATAATTACACATCAAACAACCACTTGATATGAACTTGTGTGTGAAACTGTTTCATTGTGTCAAACATTGGGTCCTTCTCCCTTGGGAAATTCTTCATCATGTGGGAGTTTTCCCACAATAAAGACCTAAAACAATAAAATATGAGTTTATGAACCTTGAACAAGGTCTTTCGTAATCTTTTTATAAAGATCTTTTGATTTTGTTCCAGATTCGAATACTAATTTTCATGGAATCTGATTTATTTATTTATTTTGCAAAGCGCACTGAATTGTAGAATTACACATCAAACAACCACTTGCTATGAACTCGGGTGTAAAACAGTTTCATTGTGTCAAAAATTGGGTCCTTCTCCCTTGGAAAATTCTTCGACACGTGGGATTTTCCCACAATAAAAAGCTAAAACAGTAAAATATGATTTTATGAACCTTGAACAAGGTCCTACGTAACCTTTTTATAAAGATCTTTTGATTTTGTTCCAGAATCGAATACTAATTTTCATAGAATCGGATTATTTTATATATTCTGCAAGGCGCATTGAATTGTATAATTACACATCAAACAACCACTTGCTATGAACTCGTGTGTGAAACTGTTTGCTTGTGTCAAACATTGGGTCCTTCTCCCTTGGAAAATTCTTCGACACGTGGGAGTTTTCCCACAATAAAAAGCTAAAAAAATAAAATATGATTTTATGAACCTTGAAGAAGGTCTTACGTAATCCTTTTATAAAGATCTTTTGATTTTGTTCCAGAATCGAATACTAATTTACATAGAATCCGATTTTTTTATTTATTCTGCAAGGCGCACTGAATTGTATAATTACACATCAAACAACCACTTCCTATGAACTCGGGTGTGAAACTGTTTCCTTGTGTCAAACATTGGGTCCTACTCCCTTTAGAAATTATTATACACGTGGGAGTTTTCCCACAATAAAGAGCTAAAACAATAAAATATGATTTTATGAACCTTGAAGAAGGCCTTACATAATCTTTTTATAAAGATCTTTTGATTTTGTTCCAGATTCGAATACTAATTTTCATGGAATCCGATTTTTTTATTTTTTCTGCAAGGCGCACTGAATTGTAGAATTACACATCAAACAACTACTTGCTATGAACTCGGGTGTGAAACTGTTTCATTGTGTCAAACATTGGGTCCTTCTCCCTTAGAAAATTCTTCGACACGTGAGATTTTCCCACAATAAATAGCTAAAACAATAAAATATGATTTTATGAACCTTGAAAAAGATCTTACTTAATCTTTTTATAAAGATCTTTTGATTTTGTTCCAGATTCGAATACTAATTTTCATGAAATCCGATTTTTTTATATATTCTGCAAGGTGCATTGAATTGTATAATTACACATCAAACAACCACTTGCTATGAACTCGGGTGTGAAACTGTTTCATTCTTTCAAACAATGGGTCCTTTTCCCTTGGCAAATTCTTCAACACGTGGTAGTTTTCCCATAATAAAAAGCTAAAACAATAAAATATGAGTTTATGAACCTTGAACAAGTTCTTACGTAATCTTTTTATAAAGATCTTTTGATTTTGTTCCAGAATCGAATACTAATTTTCATGGAATCTGATTTTTTTATTTATTTTGCAAGGCGCACTGAATTGTAGAATTACACATCAAACAACCACTTGCTATGAACTCGGGTGTGAAACTGTTTCATTGTGTCAAACATTGGGTCCTACTCCCTTGGAAAATTCTTCGACACGTGGGATTTTCCCACAATAAAAAGCAAAAACAGTAAAATATGATTTTATGATCCTTGAACAAGGTCGTACGTAATCTTTTTATAAAGATCTTTTGATTTTGTTCCAGAATCGAATACAAATTTTCATAGAATCCGATTTTTTTATTTATTCTGCAAGGCGCACTGAATTGTATAATTACACATCCAACAACCACATCCTATGAACTCGGGTGTGAAACTGTTTCCTTGTGTCAATCATTGGGTCCTACTCCCTTTAGAAATTATTCTACACGTGGGAGTTTTCAACAGTAAAAAGCTAAAACAATAAAATATGATTTTACGAACCTTGAACAAGGTCTTACGCAATATTTTTATAAAGATCTTTTGATTTTGATCAAGATTCGAATACTAATTTTCATGGAATATGATTTTTTTTTATTCTGCAAGGCGCATTGAATTGTAGAATTACACATCAAACAACCACTTGCTATGAACTCGGGTGTGAAACTGTTTCATTCTGTCAAACATTGGGTACTTCTCCCTTGGAAAATTCTTCGACACGCGGGATTTTCCCACAATAAAAAGCTAAAACAGTAAAATATGATTTTATGAACCTTGAACAAGGTCTTACGTAATCTTTTTATAAAGATCTTTTGATTTTGTTCCAGATTCGAATACTAATTTTCATGGAATCCGATTTTTTTATTTTTTCTGCAAGGCGCACTGAATTGTAGAATTACACATCAAACAACTACTTGCGATGAACTCGGGTGTGAAAGTGTTTCATTGTGTGAAACATTGGGTCCTTCTCCCTCGGAAAATGTTCGACACGTGAGATTTTCCCACAATAAATAGCTAAAACAATAAAGTATGATTTTATGAACCTTGAACAAGGTCTTATGTAATCTTTTTATAAAGATCTTTTGATTTTGTTCCAGATTCGAATACTAATTTTCATGGAATCTGACTCTTTTTACTTATTTTGCAAGGCGCACTGAATTGTAGAATTACACATTAAACAACCACTTGCTATGAACTCGGGTGTGAAACTGTTTCATTGTGTCAAAAATTGGGTCCTTCTCCCTTGGAAAATTCTTCGACACGTGGGATTTTCCCACAATAAATAGCTAAAACAATAATATATGTTTTTATGAACCTTGAACAAGGTCTTACGTAATCTTTTTATAAAGATCTTTTGATTTTGTTCCAGATTCGAATACTAATTTTCATGGAATCTGACTTTTTATACTTATTTTGCAAGGCGCACTGAATTGTAGAATTATACATTAAACAACCACTTACTATGAACTCGGGTGTGAAACTGTTTCATTGTGTAAAACATTGGGTCCTTCTCCCTTGGAAAATTCTTCTACACGTGGGATTTTCCAACAATAAAAAGCTAAAACAGTAAAATATGATTTTATGAACCTTGAACAAGGTCCTACGTAATCTTTTTATAAAGACCTTTGATTTTATTGCAGATTCGAACACAAATTTTCACGGAATCTGATTTTTTTAATTTATTATGCAAGGCGCACTGAATTGTATAATTACACATCAAACAACCACTTCCTATGAACTCGGGTGTGAAACTGTTTCCTTGTGTCAAACATTGGGTCCTACTCCCTTTAGAAATTATTCTACATGTGGGAGTTTTCCCACAGTAAAAAGCTAAAACAATAAAATATGATTTTATGAACCTTGAAGAAGGTCTTACGTAATTTTTTATAAAGATCTTTTGATTATGTTCCAGATACGAATACTAATTTTCATGGAATCTGATTTTTTTATTTATTTTGCAAGGCGCACTGAATTGTAGAATTACACATCAAACAACCACTTCCTATGAACTCGGGTGTGAAACTGTTTCCTTGTGTCAAACATTGGGTCCTACTCCCTTGGGAAATTCTTCATCATGTGGGAGTTTTCCCACAATAAAGAGCTAAAACAATAAAATATGAGTTTATGAACCTTGAACAAGGTCTTACGTAATCTTTTTATAAAGATCTTTTGATTTTGTTCCAGATTCGAATACTAATTTTCATGGAATCCGATTTTTTTATATATTCTGCAAGGTGCATTGAATTGTATAATTACACATCAAACAACCTCTTCCTATGAACTCGTGTGTGAAACTGTTTCATTGTGTCAAACATTGGGTCCTTCTCCCTTGGGAAATTCTTCATCATTTGGGAGTTTTCCCACAATAAAGACCTAAAACAATAAAATATGATTTTATGAATTTTGAAGAAGGTCTTACGTAATCTTTTTATAAAGATCTTTTGATTTTGTTCCAGAATCTAATACTAATTTTCATGGAATCCGATTTTTTAATATATTCTGCAAGGTGCATTGAATTGTATAATTACACATCAAACAACCACTTGCTATGAACTTGTGTGTGAAACTGTTTCATTGTGTCAAACATTGGGTCCTTCTCCCTTGGGAAATTCTTCATCATGTGGGAGTTTTCCCACAATAAAGACCTAAAACAATAAAATATGAGTTTATGAACCTTGAACAAGGTCTTACGTAATCTTTATATAAAGATCTTTTGATTTTGTTCCAGATTCGAATACTAATTTTCATGGAATCTGATTTTTTTATTTATTTTGCAAGGCGCACTGAATTGTAGAATAACACATCAAACAACCACTTGCTATGAACTCGGGTGTGAAACTGTTTCATTGTGTCAAACATTGGGTCCTTCTCCCTCGGAAAATGTTCGACACGTGAGATTTTCCCACAATAAATAGCTAAAACAATAAAGTATGATTTTATGAACCTTGAACAAGGTCTTATGTAATCTTTTTATAAAGATCTTTTGATTTTGTTCTAGATTCGAATACTAATTTTCATGGAATCTGACTCTTTTTACTTATTTTGCAAGGCGCACTGAATTGTAGAATTACACATTAAACAACCACTTGCTATGAACTCGGGTGTGAAACTGTTTCATTGTGTCAAAAATTGGGTCCTTCTCCCTTGGAAAATTCTTCGACACGTGGGATTTTCCCACAATAAATAGCTAAAACAATAATATATGTTTTTATGAACCTTGAACAAGGTCTTACGTAATCTTTTTATAAAGACCTTTGATTTTATTGCAGATTCGAATACAAATTTTCACGGTATCTAATTTTTTAAATTTATTATGCAAGGCGCACTGAATTGTATAATTACACATCAAACAACCACTTCCTATGAACTCGGGTGTGAAACTGTTTCCTTGTGTCAAACATTGGGTCCTACTCCCTTGGGAAATTCTTCATCATGTGGGAGTTTTCCCACAATAAAGAGCTAAAACAATAAAATATGAGTTTATGAACCTTCTTTCTATAAAGATCTTTTGATTTTGTTCCAGATTCGAATACTAATTTTCATGGAATCCGATTTTTTTATATATTCTGCAAGGTGCATTGAATTGTATAATTACACATCAAACAAACACTTGCTATGAACTCGTGTGTGAAACTGTTTCATTGTGTCAAACATTGGGTCCTTCTCCCTTGGGAAATTCTTCATCATTTGGGAGTTTTCCCACAATAAAGACCTAAAACAATAAAATATGATTTTATGAATTTTGAAGAAGGTCTTACGTAATCTTTTTATAAAGATCTTTTGATTTTGTTCCAGAATCTAATACTAATTTTCATGGAATCCAATTTTTTAATATATTCTGCAAGGTGCATTGAATTGTATAATTACACATCAAACAACCACTTGCTATGAACTTGTGTGTGAAAATGTTTCATTGTGTCAAACATTGGGTCCTTATCCCTTGGGAAATTCTTCATCATGTGGGAGTTTTCCCACAATAAAGACCTAAAACAATAAAATATGAGTTTATGAACCTTGAACAAGGTCTTACGTAATCTTTATATAAAGATCTTTTGATTTTGTTCCAGATTCGAATACTAATTTTCATGGAATCTGATTTTTTTATTTATTTTGCAAGGCGCACTGAATTGTAGAATAACACATCAAACAACCACTTGCTATGAACTTGTGTGTGAAACTGTTTCATTGTGTCAAACATTGGGTCCTTCTCCCTTGGAAAATTCTTCGACACGTGGGAGTTTTCCCACAATAAAAAGCTAAAACAATAAAATATGACTTTATGAACCTTGAACAAGGTCTTACGTAATCTTTTTATAAAGATCTTTTGATTTTGTTCCAGAATCGAATACAAATTTTCATAGAATCGGATTATTTTATATATTCTGCAAGGCGCATTGAATTGTATAATTACACATCAAACAACCACTTGCTATGAACTCGTGTGTGAAACTGTTTGCTTGTGTCAAACATTGGGTCCTACTCCCTTTAGATATTATTCTACACGTGGTAGTTTTCCCATAGTAAAAAGCGAAAACAATAAAATATTAGTTTATGAACCTTGAACAAGGTCTTACGTAATCTTTTTATAAAGATCTTTTGATTTTGTTCCAGATTCGAATACTAATTTTCATGGAATCTGATTTTTTTATTTATTTTGCAAGGCGCACTGAATTGTAGAATTACACATCAAACAACCACTTGCTATGAACTCGGGTGAGAAACTGTTTCATTGTGTGAAACATTGGGTCCTTCTCCCTTGGAAAATTCTTCGACACGTGGGATTTTCCCACAATAAAAAGCAAAAACAGTAAAATATGATTTTATGATCCTTGAACAAGGTCGTACGTAATCTTTTTATAAAGATCTTTTGATTTTGTTCCAGAATCGAATACAAATTTTCATAGAATCCGATTTTTTTATTTATTCTGCAAGGCGCACTGAATTGTTTAATTACACATCAAACAACCACTTCCTATGAACTCGGGTGTGAAACTGTTTCCTTGTGTCAAACATTGGGTCCTACTCCCTTTATAAATTATTCTACACGTGGGAGTTTTCCCACAGTAAAAAGCTAAAACAATAAAATATGATTTTACGAACCTTGAACAAGGTCTTACGCAATATTTTTATAAAGATCTTTTGATTTTGATCAAGATTCGAATACTAATTTTCATGGAATATGATTTTATTATTTATTCTGCAAGGCGCATTGAATTGTATAACTACAGATCAAGCAACCACTTCCTATGAACTCGGGTGTGAAACTGTTTCATTGTGTCAAACATTGGGTCCTTCTCCCTTGGAAAATTCTTCGACACGTGGGATTTTCCCACAATAAAAAGCTAAAACAGTAAAATATGATTTTATGAACCTTGAACAAGGTCTTATGTAATCTTTTTATAAAGATCTTTTGATTTTGTTCTAGATTCGAATACTAATTTTCATGGAATCTGACTCTTTTTACTTATTTTGCAAGGCGCACTGAATTGTAGAATTACACATTAAACAACCACTTGCTATGTACTCGGGTGTGAAACTGTTTCATTGTGTCAAAAATTGGGTCCTTCTCCCTTGGAAAATTCTTCGACACGTGGGATTTTCCCACAATAAATAGCTAAAACAATAAAATATGATTTTATGAACCTTGAACAAGGTCTTACGTAATCTTTTTATAAAGATCTTTTGATTTTGTTCCAGATTCGAATACTAATTTTCATGGAATCTGACTTTTTATACTTATTTTGCAAGGCGCACTGAATTGTAGAATTATACATTAAACAACCACTTACTATGAACTCGGGTGTGAAACTGTTTCATTGTGTAAAACATTGGGTCCTTCTCACTTGGAAAATTCTTCGACACGTGGGATTTTCCCACAATAAAAAGCTAAAAAAAAAAATATGATTTTATGAACCTTGAACAAGGTCCTACGTAATCTTTTTATAAAGACCTTTGATTTTATTGCAGATTCGAATACAAATTTTCATGGAATCTGATTTTTTAAATTTATTATGCAAGGCGCACTGAATTGTATAATTACACATCAAACAACCACTTCCTATGAACTCGGGTGTGAAACTGTTTCCTTGTGTCAAACATTGGGTCCTACTCCCTTTAGAAATTATTCTACATGTGGGAGTTTTCCCACAGTAAAAAGCTAAAACAATGAAATATGATTTTATGAACCTTGAAGAAGGTCTTACGTAATCTTTTTATAAAGATCTTTTGATTTTGTTCCAGATACGAATACTACTTTTCATGGAATCTGATTTTTTTATTTATTTTGCAAGGCGCACTGAATTGTAGAATTACACATCAAACAACCACTTGCTATGAACTCGGGTGAGAAACTGTTTCATTGTGTCAAACATTGGGGCCTTCTCCCTTGGAAAATTCTTCGACACGTGGGATTTTCCCACAATAAAAAGCTAAAACAGTAAAATATGATTTTATGAACCTTGAACAAGGTCGTACGTAATCTTTTTATAAAGATCTTTTGATTTTGTTCCAGAATCGAATACAAATTTTCATGGAATATGATTTTTTTAATTTATTCTGCAAGGCGCATTGAATTGTATAATTACACATCAAACAACCACTTGCTATGAACTCGTGTGTGAAACTGTTTGCTTGTGTCAAACATTGGGTCCTACTCCCTTTAGATATTATTCTACACGTGGTAGTTTTCCCATAGTAAAAAGCTAAAACAATAAAATATGAGTTTATGAACCTTGAACAAGTTCTTACGTAATCTTTTTATAAAGATCTTTTGATTTTGTTCCAGAATCGAATACTAATTTTCATGGAATCTGATTTTTTTATTTATTTTGCAAGGCGCACTGAATTGTAGAATTACACATCAAACAACCACTTGCTATGAACTCGGGTGTGAAACTGTTTCATTGTGTCAAACATTGGGTCCTACTCCCTTGGAAAATTCTTCGACACGTGGGATTTTCCCACAATAAAAAGCAAAAACAGTAAAATATGATTTTATGATCCTTGAACAAGGTCGTACGTAATCTTTTTATAAAGATCTTTTGATTTTGTTCCAGAATCGAATACAAATTTTCATAGAATCCGATTTTTTTATTTATTCTGCAAGGCGCACTGAATTGTATAATTACACATCAAACAACCACATCCTATGAACTCGGGTGTGAAACTGTTTCCTTGTGTCAAACATTGGGTCCTACTCCCTTTAGAAATTATTCTACACGTGGGAGTTTTCAACAGTAAAAAGCTAAAACAATAAAATATGTTTTTACGAACCTTGAACAAGGTCTTACGCAATATTTTTATAAAGATCTTTTGATTTTGATCAAGATTCGAATACTAATTTTCATGGAATATGATTTTTTTTTATTCTGCAAGGCGCATTGAATTGTATAATTACACATCAAGCAACCACTTCCTATGAACTCGGGTGTGAAACTGTTTCATTGTGTCAAACATTGGGTCCTTCTCCCTTGGAAAATTCTTCGACACGCGGGATTTTCCCACAATAAAAAGCTAAAACAGTAAAATATGATTTTATGAACCTTGAACAAGGTCTTACGTAATCTTTTTATAAAGATCTTTTGATTTTGTTCCAGATTCGAATACTAATTTTCATGGAATCCGATTTTTTTATTTTTTCTGCAAGGCGCACTGAATTGTAGAATTACACATCAAACAACTACTTGCGATGAACTCGGGTGTGAAAGTGTTTCATTGTGTGAAACATTGGGTCCTTCTCCCTCGGAAAATGTTCGACACGTGAGATTTTCCCACAATAAATAGCTAAAACAATAAAGTATGATTTTATGAACCTTGAACAAGGTCTTATGTAATCTTTTTATAAAGATCTTTTGATTTTGTTCCAGATTCGAATACTAATTTTCATGGAATCTGACTCTTTTTACTTATTTTGCAAGGCGCACTGAATTGTAGAATTACACATTAAACAACCACTTGCTATGAATTCGGGTGTGAAACTGTTTCATTGTGTCAAAAATTGGGTCCTTCTCCCTTGGAAAATTCTTCGACACGTGGGATTTTCCCACAATAAATAGCTAAAACAATAATATATGTTTTTATGAACCTTGAACAAGGTCTTACGTAATCTTTTTATAAAGACCTTTGATTTTATTGCAGATTCGAATACAAATTTTCACGGTATCTAATTTTTTAAATTTATTATGCAAGGCGCACTGAATTGTATAATTACACATCAAACAACCACTTCCTATGAACTCGGGTGTGAAACTGTTTCCTTGTGTCAAACATTGGGTCCTACTCCCTTGGGAAATTCTTCATCATGTGGGAGTTTTCCCACAATAAAGAGCTAAAACAATAAAATATGAGTTTATGAACCTTCTTTCTATAAAGATCTTTTGATTTTGTTCCAGATTCGAATACTAATTTTCATGGAATCCGATTTTTTTATATATTCTGCAAGGTGCATTGAATTGTATAATTACACATCAAACAAACACTTGCTATGAACTCGTGTGTGAAACTGTTTCATTGTGTCAAACATTGGGTCCTTCTCCCTTGGGAAATTCTTCATCATTTGGGATTTTTCCCACAATAAAGACCTAAAACAATAAAATATGATTTTATGAATTTTGAAGAAGGTCTTACGTAATCTTTTTATAAAGATCTTTTGATTTTGTTCCAGAATCTAATACTAATTTTCATGGAATCCAATTTTTTAATATATTCTGCAAGGTGCATTGAATTGTATAATTACACATCAAACAACCACTTGCTATGAACTTGTGTGTGAAAATGTTTCATTGTGTCAAACATTGGGTCCTTATCCCTTGGGAAATTCTTCATCATGTGGGAGTTTTCCCACAATAAAGACCTAAAACAATAAAATATGAGTTTATGAACCTTGAACAAGGTCTTACGTAATCTTTATATAAAGATCTTTTGATTTTGTTCCAGATTCGAATACTAATTTTCATGGAATCTGATTTTTTTATTTATTTTGCAAGGCGCACTGAATTGTAGAATAACACATCAAACAACCACTTGCTATGAACTTGTGTGTGAAACTGTTTCATTGTGTCAAACATTGGGTACTTCTCCCTTGGAAAATTCTTCGACACGTGGGAGTTTTCCCACAATAAAAAGCTAAAACAATAAAATATGACTTTATGAACCTTGAACAAGGTCTTACGTAATCTTTTTATAAAGATCTTTTGATTTTGTTCCAGAATCGAATACAAATTTTCATAGAATCGGATTATTTTATATATTCTGCAAGGCGCATTGAATTGTATAATTACACATCAAACAACCACTTGCTATGAACTCGTGTGTGAAACTGTTTGCTTGTGTCAAACATTGGGTCCTACTCCCTTTAGATATTATTCTACACGTGGTAGTTTTCCCATAGTAAAAAGCGAAAACAATAAAATATTAGTTTATGAACCTTGAACAAGGTCTTACGTAATCTTTTTATAAAGATCTTTTGATTTTGTTCCAGATTCGAATACTAATTTTCATGGAATCTGATTTTTTTATTTATTTTGCAAGGCGCACTGAATTGTAGAATTACACATCAAACAACCACTTGCTATGAACTCGGGTGAGAAACTGTTTCATTGTGTGAAACATTGGGTCCTTCTCCCTTGGAAAATTCTTCGACACGTGGGATTTTCCCACAATAAAAAGCAAAAACAGTAAAATATGATTTTATGATCCTTGAACAAGGTCGTACGTAATCTTTTTATAAAGATCTTTTGATTTTGTTCCAGAATCGAATACAAATTTTCATAGAATCCGATTTTTTTATTTATTCTGCAAGGCGCACTGAATTGTTTAATTACACATCAAACAACCACTTCCTATGAACTCGGGTGTGAAACTGTTTCCTTGTGTCAAACATTGGGTCCTACTCCCTTTATAAATTATTCTACACGTGGGAGTTTTCCCACAGTAAAAAGCTAAAACAATAAAATATGATTTTACGAACCTTGAACAAGGTCTTACGCAATATTTTTATAAAGATCTTTTGATTTTGATCAAGATTCGAATACTAATTTTCATGGAATATGATTTTATTATTTATTCTGCAAGGCGCATTGAATTGTATAACTACAAATCAAGCAACCACTTCCTATGAACTCGGGTGTGAAACTGTTTCATTGTGTCAAACATTGGGTCCTTCTCCCTTGGAAAATTCTTCGACACGTGGGATTTTCCCACAATAAAAAGCTAAAACAGTAAAATATGATTTTATGAACCTTGAACAAGGTCTTATGTAATCTTTTTATAAAGATCTTTTGATTTTGTTCTAGATTCGAATACTAATTTTCATGGAATCTGACTCTTTTTACTTATTTTGCAAGGCGCACTGAATTGTAGAATTACACATTAAACAACCACTTGCTATGTACTCGGGTGTGAAACTGTTTCATTGTGTCAAAAATTGGGTCCTTCTCCCTTGGAAAATTCTTCGACACGTGGGATTTTCCCACAATAAATAGCTAAAACAATAAAATATGATTTTATGAACCTTGAACAAGGTCTTACGTAATCTTTTTATAAAGATCTTTTGATTTTGTTCCAGATTCGAATACTAATTTTCATGGAATCTGACTTTTTATACTTATTTTGCAAGGCGCACTGAATTGTAGAATTATACATTAAACAACCACTTACTATGAACTCGGGTGTGAAACTGTTTCATTGTGTAAAACATTGGGTCCTTCTCACTTGGAAAATTCTTCGACACGTGGGATTTTCCCACAATAAAAAGCTAAAAAAAAAAATATGATTTTATGAACCTTGAACAAGGTCCTACGTAATCTTTTTATAAAGACCTTTGATTTATTGCAGATTCGAATACAAATTTTCATGGAATCTGATTTTTTAAATTTATTATGCAAGGCGCACTGAATTGTATAATTACACATCAAACAACCACTTCCTATGAACTCGGGTGTGAAACTGTTTCCTTGTGTCAAACATTGGGTCCTACTCCCTTTAGAAATTATTCTACATGTGGGAGTTTTCCCACAGTAAAAAGCTAAAACAATAAAATATGATTTTATGAACCTTGAAGAAGGTCTTACGTAATCTTTTTATAAAGATCTTTTGATTTTGTTCCAGATACGAATACTACTTTTCATGGAATCTGATTTTTTTATTTATTTTGCAAGGCGCACTGAATTGTAGAATTACACATCAAACAACCACTTGCTATGAACTCGGGTGAGAAACTGTTTCATTGTGTCAAACATTGGGGCCTTCTCCCTTGGAAAATTCTTCGACACGTGGGATTTTCCCACAATAAAAAGCTAAAACAGTAAAATATGATTTTATGAACCTTGAACAAGGTCGTACGTAATCTTTTTATAAAGATCTTTTGATTTTGTTCCAGAATCGAATACAAATTTTCATGGAATATGATTTTTTTAATTTATTCTGCAAGGCGCATTGAATTGTATAATTACACATCAAACAACCACTTGCTATGAACTCGTGTGTGAAACTGTTTGCTTGTGTCAAACATTGGGTCCTACTCCCTTTAGATATTATTCTACACGTGGTAGTTTTCCCATAGTAAAAAGCTAAAACAATAAAATATGAGTTTATGAACCTTGAACAAGTTCTTACGTAATCTTTTTATAAAGATCTTTTGATTTTGTTCCAGAATCGAATACTAATTTTCATGGAATCTGATTTTTTTATTTATTTTGCAAGGCGCACTGAATTGTAGAATTACACATCAAACAACCACTTGCTATGAACTCGGGTGTGAAACTGTTTCATTGTGTCAAACATTGGGTCCTACTCCCTTGGAAAATTCTTCGACACGTAGGATTTTCCCACAATAAAAAGCAAAAACAGTAAAATATGATTTTATGATCCTTGAACAAGGTCGTACGTAATCTTTTTATAAAGATCTTTTGATTTTGTTCCAGAATCGAATACAAATTTTCATAGAATCCGATTTTTTTATTTATTCTGCAAGGCGCACTGAATTGTATAATTACACATCAAACAACCACATCCTATGAACTCGGGTGTGAAACTGTTTCCTTGTGTCAAACATTGGGTCCTACTCCCTTTAGAAATTATTCTACACGTGGGAGTTTTCAACAGTAAAAAGCTAAAACAATAAAATATGATTTTACGAACCTTGAACAAGGTCTTACGCAATATTTTTATAAAGATCTTTTGATTTTGATCATGATTCGAATACTAATTTTCATGGAATATGATTTTTTTTTATTCTGCAAGGCGCATTGAATTGTATAATTACACATCAAGCAACCACTTCCTATGAACTCGGGTGTGAAACTGTTTCATTGTGTCAAACATTGGGTCCTTCTCCCTTGGAAAATTCTTCGACACGCGGGATTTTCCCACAATAAAAAGCTAAAACAGTAAAATATGATTTTATGAACCTTGAACAAGGTCTTACGTAATCTTTTTATAAAGATCTTTTGATTTTGTTCCAGATTCGAATACTAATTTTCATGGAATCCGATTTTTTTATTTTTTCTGCAAGGCGCACTGAATTGTAGAATTACACATCAAACAACTACTTGCGATGAACTCGGGTGTGAAAGTGTTTCATTGTGTGAAACATTGGGTCCTTCTCCCTCGGAAAATGTTCGACACGTGAGATTTTCCCACAATAAATAGCTAAAACAATAAAGTATGATTTTATGAACCTTGAACAAGGTCTTATGTAATCTTTTTATAAAGATCTTTTGATTTTGTTCCAGATTCGAATACTAATTTTCATGGAATCTGACTCTTTTTACTTATTTTGCAAGGCGCACTGAATTGTAGAATTACACATTAAACAACCACTTGCTATGAACTCGGGTGTGAAACTGTTTCATTGTGTCAAAAATTGGGTCCTTCTCCCTTGGAAAATTCTTCGACACGTGGGATTTTCCCACAATAAATAGCTAAAACAATAATATATGTTTTTATGAACCTTGAACAAGGTCTTACGTAATCTTTTTATAAAGATCTTTTGATTTTGTTCCAGATTCGAATACTAATTTTCATGGAATCTGACTTTTTATACTTATTTTGCAAGGCGCACTGAATTGTAGAATTACACATCAAACAACCACTTCCTATGAACTCGGGTGTGAAACTGTTTCCTTGTGTCAAACATTGGGTCCTACTCCCTTTAGAAATTATTCTACATGTGGGAGTTTTCCCACAGTAAAAAGCTAAAACAATAAAATATGATTTTATGAACCTTGAAGAAGGTCTTACGTAATCTTTTTATAAAGATCTTTTGATTATGTTCCAGATACGAATACTAATTTTCATGGAATCTGATTTTTTTATTTATTTTGCAAGGCGCACTGAATTGTAGAATTACACATCAAACAACCACTTCCTATGAACTCGGGTGTGAAACTGTTTCCTTGTGTCAAACATTGGGTCCTACTCCCTTGGGAAATTCTTCATCATGTGGGAGTTTTCCCACAATAAAGAGCTAAAACAATAAAATATGAGTTTATGAACCTTGAACAAGGTCTTACGTAATCTTTTTATAAAGATCTTTTGATTTTGTTCCAGATTCGAATACTAATTTTCATGGAATCCGATTTTTTTATATATTCTGCAAGGTGCATTGAATTGTATAATTACACATCAAACAACCTCTTCCTATGAACTCGTGTGTGAAACTGTTTCATTGTGTCAAACATTGGGTCCTTCTCCCTTGGGAAATTCTTCATCATTTGGGAGTTTTCCCACAATAAAGACCTAAAACAATAAAATATGATTTTATGAATTTTGAAGAAGGTCTTACGTAATCTTTTTATAAAGATCCTTTGATTTTGTTCCAGAATCTAATACTAATTTTCATGGAATCCGATTTTTTAATATATTCTGCAAGGTGCATTGAATTGTATAATTACACATCAAACAACCACTTGCTATGAACTTGTGTGTGAAACTGTTTCATTGTGTCAAACATTGGGTCCTTCTCCCTTGGGAAATTCTTCATCATGTGGGAGTTTTCCCACAATAAAGACCTAAAACAATAAAATATGAGTTTATGAACCTTGAACAAGGTCTTACGTAATCTTTATATAAAGATCTTTTGATTTTGTTCCAGATTCGAATACTAATTTTCATGGAATCTGATTTTTTTTACTTATTTTGCAAGGCGCACTGAATTGTAGAATTACACATTAAACAACCACTTGCTATGAACTCGGGTGTGAAACTGTTTCATTGTGTCAAACATTGGGTCCTTCTCCCTCGGAAAATGTTCGACACGTGAGATTTTCCCACAATAAATAGCTAAAACAATAAAGTATGATTTTATGAACCTTGAACAAGGTCTTATGTAATCTTTTTATAAAGATCTTTTGATTTTGTTCTAGATTCGAATACTAATTTTCATGGAATCTGACTCTTTTTACTTATTTTGCAAGGCGCACTGAATTGTAGAATTACACATTAAACAACCACTTGCTATGAACTCGGGTGTGAAACTGTTTCATTGTGTCAAAAATTGGGTCCTTCTCCCTTGGAAAATTCTTCGACACGTGGGATTTTCCCACAATAAATAGCTAAAACAATAATATATGTTTTTATGAACCTTGAACAAGGTCTTACGTAATCTTTTTATAAAGACCTTTGATTTTATTGCAGATTCGAATACAAATTTTCACGGTATCTAATTTTTTAAATTTATTATGCAAGGCGCACTGTATTGTATAATTACACATCAAACAACCACTTCCTATGAACTCGGGTGTGAAACTGTTTCCTTGTGTCAAACATTGGGTCCTACTCCCTTGGGAAATTCTTCATCATGTGGGAGTTTTCCCACAATAAAGAGCTAAAACAATAAAATATGAGTTTATGAACCTTCTTTTTATAAAGATCTTTTGATTTTGTTCCAGATTCGAATACTAATTTTCATGGAATCCGATTTTTTTATATATTCTGCAAGGTGCATTGAATTGTATAATTACACATCAAACAAACACTTGCTATGAACTCGTGTGTGAAACTGTTTCATTGTGTCAAACATTGGGTCCTTCTCCCTTGGGAAATTCTTCATCATTTGGGAGTTTTCCCACAATAAAGACCTAAAACAATAAAATATGATTTTATGAATTTTGAAGAAGGTCTTACGTAATCTTTTTATAAAGATCTTTTGATTTTGTTCCAGAATCTAATACTAATTTTCATGGAATCCAATTTTTTAATATATTCTGCAAGGTGCATTGAATTGTATAATTACACATCAAACAACCACTTGCTATGAACTTGTGTGTGAAAATGTTTCATTGTGTCAAACATTGGGTCCTTATCCCTTGGGAAATTCTTCATCATGTGGGAGTTTTCCCACAATAAAGACCTAAAACAATAAAATATGAGTTTATGAACCTTGAACAAGGTCTTACGTAATCTTTATATAAAGATCTTTTGATTTTGTTCCAGATTCGAATACTAATTTTCATGGAATCTGATTTTTTTATTTATTTTGCAAGGCGCACTGAATTGTAGAATAACACATCAAACAACCACTTGCTATGAACTTGTGTGTGAAACTGTTTCATTGTGTCAAACATTGGGTCCTTCTCCCTTGGAAAATTCTTCGACACGTGGGAGTTTTCCCACAATAAAAAGCTAAAACAATAAAATATGACTTTATGAACCTTGAACAAGGTCTTACGTAATCTTTTTATAAAGATCTTTTGATTTTGTTCCAGAATCGAATACTAATTTTCATAGAATCGGATTATTTTATATATTCTGCAAGGCGCATTGAATTGTATAATTACACATCAAACAACCACTTGCTATGAACTCGTGTGTGAAACTGTTTGCTTGTGTCAAACATTGGGTCCTACTCCCTTTAGATATTATTCTACACGTGGTAGTTTTCCCATAGTAAAAAGCGAAAACAATAAAATATTAGTTTATGAACCTTGAACAAGGTCTTACGTAATCTTTTTATAAAGATCTTTTGATTTTGTTCCAGATTCGAATACTAATTTTCATGGAATCTGATTTTTTTATTTATTTTGCAAGGCGCACTGAATTGTAGAATTACACATCAAACAACCACTTGCTATGAACTCGGGTGAGAAACTGTTTCATTGTGTGAAACATTGGGTCCTTCTCCCTTGGAAAATTCTTCGACACGTGGGATTTTCCCACAATAAAAAGCAAAAACAGTAAAATATGATTTTATGATCCTTGAACAAGGTCGTACGTAATCTTTTTATAAAGATCTTTTGATTTTGTTCCAGAATCGAATACAAATTTTCATAGAATCCGATTTTTTTATTTATTCTGCAAGGCGCACTGAATTGTTTAATTACACATCAAACAACCACTTCCTATGAACTCGGGTGTGAAACTGTTTCCTTGTGTCAAACATTGGGTCCTACTCCCTTTATAAATTATTCTACACGTGGGAGTTTTCCCACAGTAAAAAGCTAAAACAATAAAATATGATTTTACGAACCTTGAACAAGGTCTTACGCAATATTTTTATAAAGATCTTTTGATTTTGATCAAGATTCGAATACTAATTTTCATGGAATATGATTTTATTATTTATTCTGCAAGGCGCATTGAATTGTATAACTACAGATCAAGCAACCACTTCCTATGAACTCGGGTGTGAAACTGTTTCATTGTGTCAAACATTGGGTCCTTCTCCCTTGGAAAATTCTTCGACACGTGGGATTTTCCCACAATAAAAAGCTAAAACAGTAAAATATGATTTTATGAACCTTGAACAAGGTCTTATGTAATCTTTTTATAAAGATCTTTTGATTTTGTTCTAGATTCGAATACTAATTTTCATGGAATCTGACTCTTTTTACTTATTTTGCAAGGCGCACTGAATTGTAGAATTACACATTAAACAACCACTTGCTATGTACTCGGGTGTGAAACTGTTTCATTGTGTCAAAAATTGGGTCCTTCTCCCTTGGAAAATTCTTCGACACGTGGGATTTTCCCACAATAAATAGCTAAAACAATAAAATATGATTTTATGAACCTTGAACAAGGTCTTACGTAATCTTTTTATAAAGATCTTTTGATTTTGTTCCAGATTCGAATACTAATTTTCATGGAATCTGACTTTTTATACTTATTTTGCAAGGCGCACTGAATTGTAGAATTATACATTAAACAACCACTTACTATGAACTCGGGTGTGAAACTGTTTCATTGTGTAAAACATTGGGTCCTTCTCACTTGGAAAATTCTTCGACACGTGGGATTTTCCCACAATAAAAAGCTAAAACAAAAAAATATGATTTTATGAACCTTGAACAAGGTCCTACGTAATCTTTTTATAAAGACATTTGATTTTATTGCAGATTCGAATACAAATTTTCATGGAATCTGATTTTTTAAATTTATTATGCAAGGCGCACTGAATTGTATAATTACACATCAAACAACCACTTCCTATGAACTCGGGTGTGAAACTGTTTCCTTGTGTCAAACATTGGGTCCTACTCCCTTTAGAAATTATTCTACATGTGGGAGTTTTCCCACAGTAAAAAGCTAAAACAATAAAATATGATTTTATGAACCTTGAAGAAGGTCTTACGTAATCTTTTTATAAAGATCTTTTGATTTTGTTCCAGATACGAATACTAATTTTCATGGAATCTGATTTTTTTATTTATTTTGCAAGGCGCACTGAATTGTAGAATTACACATCAAACAACCACTTGCTATGAACTCGGGTGAGAAACTGTTTCATTCAGTCAAACATTGGGTCCTTCTCCCTTGGAAAATTCTTCGACACGTGGGATTTTCCCACAATAAAAAGCTAAAACAGTAAAATATGATTTTATGAACCTTGAACAAGGTCCTACGTAATCTTTTTATAAAGACCTTTGATTTTATTGCAGATTCGAATACAAATTTTCATGGAATCTGATTTTTTAAATTTATTGTGCAAGGCGCACTGAATTGTATAATTACACATCAAACAACCACTTCCTATGAACTCGGGTGTGAAACTGTTTCCTTGTGTCAAACATTGGGTCCTACTCCCTTTAGAAATTATTCTACATGTGGGAGTTTTCCTACAGTAAAAAGCTAAAACAATAAAATATGATTTTATGAACCTTGAAGAAGGTCTTACGTAATCTTTTTATAAAGATCTTTTGATTTTGTTCCAGATACGAATACTAATTTTCATGGAATCTGATTTTTTTATTTATTTTGCAAGGCGCACTGAATTGTAGAATTACACATCAAACAACCACTTGCTATGAACTCGGGTGAGAAACTGTTTCATTGTGTAAAACATTGGGTCCTTCTCCCTTGGAAAATTCTTCGACACGTGGGATTTTCCCACAATAAAAAGCTAAAACAGTAAAATATGATTTTATGAACCTTGAACAAGGTCCTACGTAATCTTTTTATAAAGATCTTTTGATTTTGTTCCAGAATCGAATACAAATTTTCATAGAATCCGATTTTTTTATATATTCTGCAAGGCGCACTGAATTGTATAATTACACATCAAACAACCACTTCCTATGAACTCGGGTGTGAAATTGTTTCCTTGTGTCAAACATTGGGTCCTACTCCCTTTAGAAATTATTCTACACGTGGGAGTTTTCCCACAGTAAAAAGATAAAACAATAAAATATGATTTTACGAACCTTGAACAAGGTCTTACGCAATCTTTTTATAAAGATCTTTTGATTTTGTTCCAGAATCTAATACTAATTTTCATGGAATCCGATTTTTTTATATATTCTGCAAGGTGCATTGAATTGTATAATTACACATCAAACAAACACTTGCTATGAACTCGGGTGAGAAACTGTTTCATTGTGTCAAACATTGGGTCCTTCTCCCTTGGGAAATTCTTCATCATGTGGGAGTTTTCCCACAATAAAGACCTAAAAGAATAAAATATGATTTTATGAATTTTGAAGAAGGTCTTACGTAATCTTTTTATAAAGATCTTTTGATTTTGTTCCAGAATCGAATACAAATTTTCATAGAATCCGATTTTTTTATATATTCTGCAAGGCGCACTGAATTGTATAATTACACATCAAACAACCACTTCCTATGAACTCGGGTTTGAAACTGGTTCCTTGTGTCAAACATTGGGTCCTACTCCCTTTAGAAATTATTCTACACGTGGGAGTTTTCCCACAGTAAAAAGATAAAACAATAAAATATGATTTTACGAACCTTGAACAAGGTCTTACGCAATCTTTTTATAAAGATCTTTTGATTTTGATCAAGATTCGAATACTAATTTTCATGGAATATGATTTTTTAAATTTATTCTGCAAGGCGCATAGAATTGTATAATTACACATCAAGCAACCACTTCCTATGAACTCGGGTGTGAAACTGTTTCATTGTGTCAAACATTGGGTCCTTCTCCCTTGGAAAATTCTTCGACACGTGGGAGTTTTCCCACAATAAAAAGCTAAAACAATAAAATATGATTTTATGATCCTTGAACAAGGTCGTACGTAATCTTTTTATAAAGATCTTTTGATTTTGTTCCAGAATCGAATACTTATTTTCATAGAATCGGATTATTTTATATATTCTGCAAGGCGCATTGAATTGTATAATTACACATCAAACAACCACTTGCTATGAACTCGTGTGTGAAACTGTTTGCTTGTGTCAAACATTGGGTCCTACTCCCTTTAGATATTATTCTACACGTGGTAGTTTTCCCATAGTAAAAAGCTAAAACAATAAAATATGAGTTTATGAACCTTGAACAAGGTCTTACCTAATCTTTTTATAAAGATTTTATCCAGATTCGAATACTAATTTTCATGGAATCTGATTTTTTTATTTATTTTGCAAGGCGCACTGAATTGTAGAATTACACATCAAACAACCACTTGCTATGAACTCGGGTGAGAAACTGTTTCATTGTGTGAAACATTGGGTCCTTCTCCCTTGGAAAATTCTTCGACACGTGGGATTTTCCCACAATAAAAAGCTAAAACAATAAAATATGATTTTATGAACCTTGAACAAGGTCTTACGTAATCTTTTTATAAAGATCTTTTGATTTTGTTCCAGATTCGAATACTAATTTTCATGGAATCTGATTTATTTATTTATTTTGCAAGGCGCATTGAATTGTATAATTACACATCAAGCAACCACTTCCTATGAACTCGGGTGTGAAACTGTTTCATTGTGTCAAACATTGGGTCCTTCTCCCTTGGAAAATTCTTCGACACGTGGGAGTTTTCCCACAATAAAAAGCTAAAACAATAAAATATGATTTTATGAACCTTGAACAAGGACTTACGTAATCTTTTTATAAAGATCTTTTGATTTTGTTCCAGATACGAATACTAATTTTCATGGAATCTGATTTTTTTATTTATTTTGCAAGGCGCACTGAATTGTAGAATTACACATCAAACAACCACTTGCTATGAACTCGGGTGAGAAACTGTTTCATTGTGTAAAACATTGGGTCCTTCTCCCTTGGAAAATTCTTCGACACGTGGGATTTTCCCACAATAAAAAGCTAAAACAGTAAAATATGATTTTATTAACCTTGAACAAGGTCCTACGTAATCTTTTTATAAAGATCTTTTGATTTTGTTCCAGAATCGAATAAAAATTTTCATAGAATCCGATTTTTTTATATATTCTGCAAGGCGCACTGAATTGTATAATTACACATCAAACAACCACTTCCTATGAACTCGGGTGTGAAATTGTTTCCTTGTGTCAAACATTGGGTCCTACTCCCTTTAGAAATTATTCTACACGTGGGAGTTCTCCCACAGTAAAAAGATAAAACAATAAAATATGATTTTACGAACCTTGAACAAGGTCTTACGCAATCTTTTTATAAAGATCTTTTGATTTTGATCAAGATTCGAATACTAATTTTCATGGAATATGATTTTTTTAATTTATTCTGCAAGGCGAATTGAATTGTATAATTACACATCAAGCAACCACTTCCTATGAACTCGGGTGTGAAACTGTTTCATTGTGTCAAACATTGGGTCCTTCTCCCTTGGGAAATTCTTCATCATGTGGGAGTTTTCCCACAATAAAGACCTAAAAGAATAAAATATGATTTTATGAATTTTGAAGAAGGTCATACGTAATCTTTTTATAAAGATCTTTTGATTTTGTTCCAGAATCTAATACTAATTTTCATGGAATCCGAATTTTTTAAATATTCTGCAAGGTGCATTGAATTGTATAATTACACATCAAACAACCACTTGCTATGAACTCGGGTGAGAAACTGTTTCATTGTGTCAAACATTGGGTCCTTCTCCCTTGGGAAATTCTTCATCATGTGGGAGTTTTCCCACAATAAAGACCTAAAAGAATAAAATATGATTTTATGAATTTTGAAGAAGGTCTTACGTAATCTTTTTATAAAGATCTTTTGATTTTGTTCCAGAATCGAATACAAATTTTCATAGAATCAGATTTTTTTATATATTCTGCAAGGCGCACTGAATTGTATAATTACACATCAAACAACCACTTCCTATGAACTCGGGTTTGAAACTGTTTCCTTGTGTCAAACATTGGGTCCTACTCCCTTTAGAAATTATTCTACACGTGGGAGTTTTCCCACAGTAAAAAGATAAAACAATAAAATATGATTTTACAAACCTTGAACAAGGTCTTACGCAATCTTTTTATAAAGATCTTTTGATTTTGATCAAGATTCGAATACTAATTTTCATGGAATATGATTTTTTAAATTTATTCTGCAAGGCGCATTGAATTGTATAATTACACATCAAGCAACCACTTCCTATGAACTCGGGTGTGAAACTGTTTCATTGTGTCAAACATTGGGTCCTTCTCCCTTGGAAAATTCTTCGACACGTGGGAGTTTTCCCACAATAAAAAGCTAAAACAATAAAATATGATTTTATGAACCTTGAACAAGGACTTACGTAATCTTTTTATAAAGATCTTTTGATTTTGTTCCAGAATCGAATACTTATTTTCATAGAATCGGATTATTTTATATATTCTGCAAGGCGCATTGAATTGTATAATTACACATCAAACAACCACTTGCTATGAACTCGTGTGTGAAACTGTTTGCTTGTGTCAAACATTGGGTCCTACTCCCTTTAGA
Organism: Tanypteryx hageni; assembly: GCA_028673005.1. Classification (NCBI taxonomy): domain Eukaryota; kingdom Metazoa; phylum Arthropoda; class Insecta; order Odonata; family Petaluridae; genus Tanypteryx; species Tanypteryx hageni. The sequence continues at coordinate 89,268,828 of CM054120.1, forward strand.
TATTATTCTACACGTGGTAGTTTTCCCATAGTAAAAAGCTAAAACAATAAAATATGAGTTTATGAACCTTGAACAAGGTCTTACGTAATCTTTTTATAAAGATCTTTTGATTTTGTTCCAGATTCGAATACTAATTTTCATGGAATCTGATTTTTTTATTTATTTTGCAAGGCGCACTGAATTGTAGAATTACACATCAAACAACCACTTGCTATGAACTCGGGTGAGAAACTGTTTCATTGTGTGAAACATTGGGTCCTTCTCCCTTGGAAAATTCTTCGACACGTGGGATTTTCCCACAATAAAAAGCTAAAACAATAAAATATGATTTTATGAACCTTGAACAAGGTCTTACGTAATCTTTTTATAAAGATCTTTTGATTTTGTTCCAGATTCGAATACTAATTTTCATGGAATCTGATTTTTTTATTTATTTTACAAGGCGCATTGAATTGTTTAATTTCACATCAAGCAACCACTTCCTATGAACTCGGGTGAGAAACTGTTTCATTGTGTCAAACATTGGGTCCTTCTCCCTTGGAAAATTCTTCGACACGTGGGATTTTCCCACAATAAAAAGCTAAAACAATAAAATATGATTTTATGAACCTTGAACAAGGTCGTACGTAATCTTTTTATAAAGATCTTTTGATTTTGATCAAGATTCGAATACTAATTTTCATGGAATATGATTTTTTTAATTTATTCTGCAAGGCGCATTGAATTGTATAATTACACATCAAGCAACCACTTGCTATGAACTTGTGTGTGAAACTGTTTCATTGTGTCAAACATTGGGTCCTTCTCCCTAGGGAAATTCTTCATCATGTGGGAGTTTTCCCACAAGAAAGACCTAAAACAATAAAATATGAGTTTATGAACCTTGAACAAGGTCTTACGTAATCTTTTTATAAAGATCTTTTGATTTTGGTCCAGAATCTAATACTAATTTTCATGGAATCCGATTTTTTTATATAATCTGCAAGGTGCATTGAATTGTATAATTACACATCAAACAACCACTTGATATGAACTTGTGTGTGAAACTGTTTCATTGTGTCAAACATTGGGTCCTTCTCCCTTGGGAAATTCTTCATCATGTGGGAGTTTTCCCACAATAAAGACCTAAAACAATAAAATATGAGTTTATGAACCTTGAACAAGGTCTTTCGTAATCTTTTTATAAAGATCTTTTGATTTTGTTCCAGATTCGAATACTAATTTTCATGGAATCTGATTTATTTATTTATTTTGCAAAGCGCACTGAATTGTAGAATTACACATCAAACAACCACTTGCTATGAACTCGGGTGTAAAACAGTTTCATTGTGTCAAAAATTGGGTCCTTCTCCCTTGGAAAATTCTTCGACACGTGGGATTTTCCCACAATAAAAAGCTAAAACAGTAAAATATGATTTTATGAACCTTGAACAAGGTCCTACGTAACCTTTTTATAAAGATCTTTTGATTTTGTTCCAGAATCGAATACTAATTTTCATAGAATCGGATTATTTTATATATTCTGCAAGGCGCATTGAATTGTATAATTACACATCAAACAACCACTTGCTATGAACTCGTGTGTGAAACTGTTTGCTTGTGTCAAACATTGGGTCCTTCTCCCTTGGAAAATTCTTCGACACGTGGGAGTTTTCCCACAATAAAAAGCTAAAAAAATAAAATATGATTTTATGAACCTTGAAGAAGGTCTTACGTAATCCTTTTATAAAGATCTTTTGATTTTGTTCCAGAATCGAATACTAATTTACATAGAATCCGATTTTTTTATTTATTCTGCAAGGCGCACTGAATTGTATAATTACACATCAAACAACCACTTCCTATGAACTCGGGTGTGAAACTGTTTCCTTGTGTCAAACATTGGGTCCTACTCCCTTTAGAAATTATTATACACGTGGGAGTTTTCCCACAATAAAGAGCTAAAACAATAAAATATGATTTTATGAACCTTGAAGAAGGCCTTACATAATCTTTTTATAAAGATCTTTTGATTTTGTTCCAGATTCGAATACTAATTTTCATGGAATCCGATTTTTTTATTTTTTCTGCAAGGCGCACTGAATTGTAGAATTACACATCAAACAACTACTTGCTATGAACTCGGGTGTGAAACTGTTTCATTGTGTCAAACATTGGGTCCTTCTCCCTTAGAAAATTCTTCGACACGTGAGATTTTCCCACAATAAATAGCTAAAACAATAAAATATGATTTTATGAACCTTGAACAAGATCTTACTTAATCTTTTTATAAAGATCTTTTGATTTTGTTCCAGATTCGAATACTAATTTTCATGAAATCCGATTTTTTTATATATTCTGCAAGGTGCATTGAATTGTATAATTACACATCAAACAACCACTTGCTATGAACTCGGGTGTGAAACTGTTTCATTCTTTCAAACAATGGGTCCTTTTCCCTTGGGAAATTCTTCAACACGTGGTAGTTTTCCCATAATAAAAAGCTAAAACAATAAAATATGAGTTTATGAACCTTGTACAAGTTCTTACGTAATCTTTTTATAAAGATCTTTTGATTTTGTTCCAGAATCGAATACTAATTTTCATGGAATCTGATTTTTTTATTTATTTTGCAAGGCGCACTGAATTGTAGAATTACACATCAAACAACCACTTGCTATGAACTCGGGTGTGAAACTGTTTCATTGTGTCAAACATTGGGTCCTACTCCCTTGGAAAATTCTTCGACACGTGGGATTTTCCCACAATAAAAAGCAAAAACAGTAAAATATGATTTTATGATCCTTGAACAAGGTCGTACGTAATCTTTTTATAAAGATCTTTTGATTTTGTTCCAGAATCGAATACAAATTTTCATAGAATCCGATTTTTTTATTTATTCTGCAAGGCGCACTGAATTGTATAATTACACATCCAACAACCACATCCTATGAACTCGGGTGTGAAACTGTTTCCTTGTGTCAAACATTGGGTCCTACTCCCTTTAGAAATTATTCTACACGTGGGAGTTTTCAACAGTAAAAAGCTAAAACAATAAAATATGATTTTACGAACCTTGAACAAGGTCTTACGCAATATTTTTATAAAGATCTTTTGATTTTGATCAAGATTCGAATACTAATTTTCATGGAATATGATTTTTTTTTATTCTGCAAGGCGCATTGAATTGTATAATTACACATCAAGCAACCACTTCCTATGAACTCGGGTGTGAAACTGTTTCATTGTGTCAAACATTGGGTCCTTCTCCCTTGGAAAATTCTTCGACACGCGGGATTTTCCCACAATAAAAAGCTAAAACAGTAAAATATGATTTTATGAACCTTGAACAAGGTCTTACGTAATCTTTTTATAAAGATCTTTTGATTTTGTTCCAGATTCGAATACTAATTTTCATGGAATCCGATTTTTTTATTTTTTCTGCAAGGCGCACTGAATTGTAGAATTACACATCAAACAACTACTTGCGATGAACTCGGGTGTGAAAGTGTTTCATTGTGTGAAACATTGGGTCCTTCTCCCTCGGAAAATGTTCGACACGTGAGATTTTCCCACAATAAATAGCTAAAACAATAAAGTATGATTTTATGAACCTTGAACAAGGTCTTATGTAATCTTTTTATAAAGATCTTTTGATTTTGTTCCAGATTCGAATACTAATTTTCATGGAATCTGACTCTTTTTACTTATTTTGCAAGGCGCACTGAATTGTAGAATTACACATTAAACAACCACTTGCTATGAACTCGGGTGTGAAACTGTTTCATTGTGTCAAAAATTGGGTCCTTCTCCCTTGGAAAATTCTTCGACACGTGGGATTTTCCCACAATAAATAGCTAAAACAATAATATATGTTTTTATGAACCTTGAACAAGGTCTTACGTAATCTTTTTATAAAGATCTTTTGATTTTGTTCCAGATTCGAATACTAATTTTCATGGAATCTGACTTTTTATACTTATTTTGCAAGGCGCACTGAATTGTAGAATTATACATTAAACAACCACTTACTATGAACTCGGGTGTGAAACTGTTTCATTGTGTAAAACATTGGGTCCTTCTCCCTTGGAAAATTCTTCTACACGTGGGATTTTCCAACAATAAAAAGCTAAAACAGTAAAATATGATTTTATGAACCTTGAACAAGGTCCTACGTAATCTTTTTATAAAGACCTTTGATTTTATTGCAGATTCGAACACAAATTTTCACGGAATCTGATTTTTTAAATTTATTATGCAAGGCGCACTGAATTGTATAATTACACATCAAACAACCACTTCCTATGAACTCGGGTGTGAAACTGTTTCCTTGTGTCAAACATTGGGTCCTACTCCCTTTAGAAATTATTCTACATGTGGGAGTTTTCCCACAGTAAAAAGCTAAAACAATAAAATATGATTTTATGAACCTTGAAGAAGGTCTTACGTAATTTTTTATAAAGATCTTTTGATTATGTTCCAGATACGAATACTAATTTTCATGGAATCTGATTTTTTTATTTATTTTGCAAGGCGCACTGAATTGTAGAATTACACATCAAACAACCACTTCCTATGAACTCGGGTGTGAAACTGTTTCCTTGTGTCAAACATTGGGTCCTACTCCCTTGGGAAATTCTTCATCATGTGGGAGTTTTCCCACAATAAAGAGCTAAAACAATAAAATATGAGTTTATGAACCTTGAACAAGGTCTTACGTAATCTTTTTATAAAGATCTTTTGATTTTGTTCCAGATTCGAATACTAATTTTCATGGAATCCGATTTTTTTATATATTCTGCAAGGTGCATTGAATTGTATAATTACACATCAAACAACCTCTTCCTATGAACTCGTGTGTGAAACTGTTTCATTGTGTCAAACATTGGGTCCTTCTCCCTTGGGAAATTCTTCATCATTTGGGAGTTTTCCCACAATAAAGACCTAAAACAATAAAATATGATTTTATGAATTTTGAAGAAGGTCTTACGTAATCTTTTTATAAAGATCTTTTGATTTTGTTCCAGAATCTAATACTAATTTTCATGGAATCCGATTTTTTAATATATTCTGCAAGGTGCATTGAATTGTATAATTACACATCAAACAACCACTTGCTATGAACTTGTGTGTGAAACTGTTTCATTGTGTCAAACATTGGGTCCTTCTCCCTTGGGAAATTCTTCATCATGTGGGAGTTTTCCCACAATAAAGACCTAAAACAATAAAATATGAGTTTATGAACCTTGAACAAGGTCTTACGTAATCTTTATATAAAGATCTTTTGATTTTGTTCCAGATTCGAATACTAATTTTCATGGAATCTGATTTTTTTATTTATTTTGCAAGGCGCACTGAATTGTAGAATAACACATCAAACAACCACTTGCTATGAACTCGGGTGTGAAACTGTTTCATTGTGTCAAACATTGGGTCCTTCTCCCTCGGAAAATGTTCGACACGTGAGATTTTCCCACAATAAATAGCTAAAACAATAAAGTATGATTTTATGAACCTTGAACAAGGTCTTATGTAATCTTTTTATAAAGATCTTTTGATTTTGTTCTAGATTCGAATACTAATTTTCATGGAATCTGACTCTTTTTACTTATTTTGCAAGGCGCACTGAATTGTAGAATTACACATTAAACAACCACTTGCTATGAACTCGGGTGTGAAACTGTTTCATTGTGTCAAAAATTGGGTCCTTCTCCCTTGGAAAATTCTTCGACACGTGGGATTTTCCCACAATAAATAGCTAAAACAATAATATATGTTTTTATGAACCTTGAACAAGGTCTTACGTAATCTTTTTATAAAGACCTTTGATTTTATTGCAGATTCGAATACAAATTTTCACGGTATCTAATTTTTTAAATTTATTATGCAAGGCGCACTGAATTGTATAATTACACATCAAACAACCACTTCCTATGAACTCGGGTGTGAAACTGTTTCCTTGTGTCAAACATTGGGTCCTACTCCCTTGGGAAATTCTTCATCATGTGGGAGTTTTCCCACAATAAAGAGCTAAAACAATAAAATATGAGTTTATGAACCTTCTTTCTATAAAGATCTTTTGATTTTGTTCCAGATTCGAATACTAATTTTCATGGAATCCGATTTTTTTATATATTCTGCAAGGTGCATTGAATTGTATAATTACACATCAAACAAACACTTGCTATGAACTCGTGTGTGAAACTGTTTCATTGTGTCAAACATTGGGTCCTTCTCCCTTGGGAAATTCTTCATCATTTGGGAGTTTTCCCACAATAAAGACCTAAAACAATAAAATATGATTTTATGAATTTTGAAGAAGGTCTTACGTAATCTTTTTATAAAGATCTTTTGATTTTGTTCCAGAATCTAATACTAATTTTCATGGAATCCAATTTTTTAATATATTCTGCAAGGTGCATTGAATTGTATAATTACACATCAAACAACCACTTGCTATGAACTTGTGTGTGAAAATGTTTCATTGTGTCAAACATTGGGTCCTTATCCCTTGGGAAATTCTTCATCATGTGGGAGTTTTCCCACAATAAAGACCTAAAACAATAAAATATGAGTTTATGAACCTTGAACAAGGTCTTACGTAATCTTTATATAAAGATCTTTTGATTTTGTTCCAGATTCGAATACTAATTTTCATGGAATCTGATTTTTTTATTTATTTTGCAAGGCGCACTGAATTGTAGAATAACACATCAAACAACCACTTGCTATGAACTTGTGTGTGAAACTGTTTCATTGTGTCAAACATTGGGTCCTTCTCCCTTGGAAAATTCTTCGACACGTGGGAGTTTTCCCACAATAAAAAGCTAAAACAATAAAATATGACTTTATGAACCTTGAACAAGGTCTTACGTAATCTTTTTATAAAGATCTTTTGATTTTGTTCCAGAATCGAATACAAATTTTCATAGAATCGGATTATTTTATATATTCTGCAAGGCGCATTGAATTGTATAATTACACATCAAACAACCACTTGCTATGAACTCGTGTGTGAAACTGTTTGCTTGTGTCAAACATTGGGTCCTACTCCCTTTAGATATTATTCTACACGTGGTAGTTTTCCCATAGTAAAAAGCGAAAACAATAAAATATTAGTTTATGAACCTTGAACAAGGTCTTACGTAATCTTTTTATAAAGATCTTTTGATTTTGTTCCAGATTCGAATACTAATTTTCATGGAATCTGATTTTTTTATTTATTTTGCAAGGCGCACTGAATTGTAGAATTACACATCAAACAACCACTTGCTATGAACTCGGGTGAGAAACTGTTTCATTGTGTGAAACATTGGGTCCTTCTCCCTTGGAAAATTCTTCGACACGTGGGATTTTCCCACAATAAAAAGCAAAAACAGTAAAATATGATTTTATGATCCTTGAACAAGGTCGTACGTAATCTTTTTATAAAGATCTTTTGATTTTGTTCCAGAATCGAATACAAATTTTCATAGAATCCGATTTTTTTATTTATTCTGCAAGGCGCACTGAATTGTTTAATTACACATCAAACAACCACTTCCTATGAACTCGGGTGTGAAACTGTTTCCTTGTGTCAAACATTGGGTCCTACTCCCTTTATAAATTATTCTACACGTGGGAGTTTTCCCACAGTAAAAAGCTAAAACAATAAAATATGATTTTACGAACCTTGAACAAGGTCTTACGCAATATTTTTATAAAGATCTTTTGATTTTGATCAAGATTCGAATACTAATTTTCATGGAATATGATTTTATTATTTATTCTGCAAGGCGCATTGAATTGTATAACTACAGATCAAGCAACCACTTCCTATGAACTCGGGTGTGAAACTGTTTCATTGTGTCAAACATTGGGTCCTTCTCCCTTGGAAAATTCTTCGACACGTGGGATTTTCCCACAATAAAAAGCTAAAACAGTAAAATATGATTTTATGAACCTTGAACAAGGTCTTATGTAATCTTTTTATAAAGATCTTTTGATTTTGTTCTAGATTCGAATACTAATTTTCATGGAATCTGACTCTTTTTACTTATTTTGCAAGGCGCACTGAATTGTAGAATTACACATTAAACAACCACTTGCTATGTACTCGGGTGTGAAACTGTTTCATTGTGTCAAAAATTGGGTCCTTCTCCCTTGGAAAATTCTTCGACACGTGGGATTTTCCCACAATAAATAGCTAAAACAATAAAATATGATTTTATGAACCTTGAACAAGGTCTTACGTAATCTTTTTATAAAGATCTTTTGATTTTGTTCCAGATTCGAATACTAATTTTCATGGAATCTGACTTTTTATACTTATTTTGCAAGGCGCACTGAATTGTAGAATTATACATTAAACAACCACTTACTATGAACTCGGGTGTGAAACTGTTTCATTGTGTAAAACATTGGGTCCTTCTCACTTGGAAAATTCTTCGACACGTGGGATTTTCCCACAATAAAAAGCTAAAAAAAAAAATATGATTTTATGAACCTTGAACAAGGTCCTACGTAATCTTTTTATAAAGACCTTTGATTTTATTGCAGATTCGAATACAAATTTTCATGGAATCTGATTTTTTAAATTTATTATGCAAGGCGCACTGAATTGTATAATTACACATCAAACAACCACTTCCTATGAACTCGGGTGTGAAACTGTTTCCTTGTGTCAAACATTGGGTCCTACTCCCTTTAGAAATTATTCTACATGTGGGAGTTTTCCCACAGTAAAAAGCTAAAACAATAAAATATGATTTTATGAACCTTGAAGAAGGTCTTACGTAATCTTTTTATAAAGATCTTTTGATTTTGTTCCAGATACGAATACTACTTTTCATGGAATCTGATTTTTTTATTTATTTTGCAAGGCGCACTGAATTGTAGAATTACACATCAAACAACCACTTGCTATGAACTCGGGTGAGAAACTGTTTCATTGTGTCAAACATTGGGGCCTTCTCCCTTGGAAAATTCTTCGACACGTGGGATTTTCCCACAATAAAAAGCTAAAACAGTAAAATATGATTTTATGAACCTTGAACAAGGTCGTACGTAATCTTTTTATAAAGATCTTTTGATTTTGTTCCAGAATCGAATACAAATTTTCATGGAATATGATTTTTTTAATTTATTCTGCAAGGCGCATTGAATTGTATAATTACACATCAAACAACCACTTGCTATGAACTCGTGTGTGAAACTGTTTGCTTGTGTCAAACATTGGGTCCTACTCCCTTTAGATATTATTCTACACGTGGTAGTTTTCCCATAGTAAAAAGCTAAAACAATAAAATATGAGTTTATGAACCTTGAACAAGTTCTTACGTAATCTTTTTATAAAGATCTTTTGATTTTGTTCCAGAATCGAATACTAATTTTCATGGAATCTGATTTTTTTATTTATTTTGCAAGGCGCACTGAATTGTAGAATTACACATCAAACAACCACTTGCTATGAACTCGGGTGTGAAACTGTTTCATTGTGTCAAACATTGGGTCCTACTCCCTTGGAAAATTCTTCGACACGTGGGATTTTCCCACAATAAAAAGCAAAAACAGTAAAATATGATTTTATGATCCTTGAACAAGGTCGTACGTAATCTTTTTATAAAGATCTTTTGATTTTGTTCCAGAATCGAATACAAATTTTCATAGAATCCGATTTTTTTATTTATTCTGCAAGGCGCACTGAATTGTATAATTACACATCAAACAACCACATCCTATGAACTCGGGTGTGAAACTGTTTCCTTGTGTCAAACATTGGGTCCTACTCCCTTTAGAAATTATTCTACACGTGGGAGTTTTCAACAGTAAAAAGCTAAAACAATAAAATATGATTTTACGAACCTTGAACAAGGTCTTACGCAATATTTTTATAAAGATCTTTTGATTTTGATCAAGATTCGAATACTAATTTTCATGGAATATGATTTTTTTTTATTCTGCAAGGCGCATTGAATTGTATAATTACACATCAAGCAACCACTTCCTATGAACTCGGGTGTGAAACTGTTTCATTGTGTCAAACATTGGGTCCTTCTCCCTTGGAAAATTCTTCGACACGCGGGATTTTCCCACAATAAAAAGCTAAAACAGTAAAATATGATTTTATGAACCTTGAACAAGGTCTTACGTAATCTTTTTATAAAGATCTTTTGATTTTGTTCCAGATTCGAATACTAATTTTCATGGAATCCGATTTTTTTATTTTTTCTGCAAGGCGCACTGAATTGTAGAATTACACATCAAACAACTACTTGCGATGAACTCGGGTGTGAAAGTGTTTCATTGTGTGAAACATTGGGTCCTTCTCCCTCGGAAAATGTTCGACACGTGAGATTTTCCCACAATAAATAGCTAAAACAATAAAGTATGATTTTATGAACCTTGAACAAGGTCTTATGTAATCTTTTTATAAAGATCTTTTGATTTTGTTCCAGATTCGAATACTAATTTTCATGGAATCTGACTCTTTTTACTTATTTTGCAAGGCGCACTGAATTGTAGAATTACACATTAAACAACCACTTGCTATGAACTCGGGTGTGAAACTGTTTCATTGTGTCAAAAATTGGGTCCTTCTCCCTTGGAAAATTCTTCGACACGTGGGATTTTCCCACAATAAATAGCTAAAACAATAATATATGTTTTTATGAACCTTGAACAAGGTCTTACGTAATCTTTTTATAAAGACCTTTGATTTTATTGCAGATTCGAATACAAATTTTCACGGTATCTAATTTTTTAAATTTATTATGCAAGGCGCACTGAATTGTATAATTACACATCAAACAACCACTTCCTATGAACTCGGGTGTGAAACTGTTTCCTTGTGTCAAACATTGGGTCCTACTCCCTTGGGAAATTCTTCATCATGTGGGAGTTTTCCCACAATAAAGAGCTAAAACAATAAAATATGAGTTTATGAACCTTCTTTCTATAAAGATCTTTTGATTTTGTTCCAGATTCGAATACTAATTTTCATGGAATCCGATTTTTTTATATATTCTGCAAGGTGCATTGAATTGTATAATTACACATCAAACAAACACTTGCTATGAACTCGTGTGTGAAACTGTTTCATTGTGTCAAACATTGGGTCCTTCTCCCTTGGGAAATTCTTCATCATTTGGGATTTTTCCCACAATAAAGACCTAAAACAATAAAATATGATTTTATGAATTTTGAAGAAGGTCTTACGTAATCTTTTTATAAAGATCTTTTGATTTTGTTCCAGAATCTAATACTAATTTTCATGGAATCCAATTTTTTAATATATTCTGCAAGGTGCATTGAATTGTATAATTACACATCAAACAACCACTTGCTATGAACTTGTGTGTGAAAATGTTTCATTGTGTCAAACATTGGGTCCTTATCCCTTGGGAAATTCTTCATCATGTGGGAGTTTTCCCACAATAAAGACCTAAAACAATAAAATATGAGTTTATGAACCTTTAACAAGGTCTTACGTAATCTTTATATAAAGATCTTTTGATTTTGTTCCAGATTCGAATACTAATTTTCATGGAATCTGATTTTTTTATTTATTTTGCAAGGCGCACTGAATTGTAGAATAACACATCAAACAACCACTTGCTATGAACTTGTGTGTGAAACTGTTTCATTGTGTCAAACATTGGGTACTTCTCCCTTGGAAAATTCTTCGACACGTGGGAGTTTTCCCACAATAAAAAGCTAAAACAATAAAATATGACTTTATGAACCTTGAACAAGGTCTTACGTAATCTTTTTATAAAGATCTTTTGATTTTGTTCCAGAATCGAATACAAATTTTCATAGAATCGGATTATTTTATATATTCTGCAAGGCGCATTGAATTGTATAATTACACATCAAACAACCACTTGCTATGAACTCGTGTGTGAAACTGTTTGCTTGTGTCAAACATTGGGTCCTACTCCCTTTAGATATTATTCTACACGTGGTAGTTTTCCCATAGTAAAAAGCGAAAACAATAAAATATTAGTTTATGAACCTTGAACAAGGTCTTACGTAATCTTTTTATAAAGATCTTTTGATTTTGTTCCAGATTCGAATACTAATTTTCATGGAATCTGATTTTTTTATTTATTTTGCAAGGCGCACTGAATTGTAGAATTACACATCAAACAACCACTTGCTATGAACTCGGGTGAGAAACTGTTTCATTGTGTGAAACATTGGGTCCTTCTCCCTTGGAAAATTCTTCGACACGTGGGATTTTCCCACAATAAAAAGCAAAAACAGTAAAATATGATTTTATGATCCTTGAACAAGGTCGTACGTAATCTTTTTATAAAGATCTTTTGATTTTGTTCCAGAATCGAATACAAATTTTCATAGAATCCGATTTTTTTATTTATTCTGCAAGGCGCACTGAATTGTTTAATTACACATCAAACAACCACTTCCTATGAACTCGGGTGTGAAACTGTTTCCTTGTGTCAAACATTGGGTCCTACTCCCTTTATAAATTATTCTACACGTGGGAGTTTTCCCACAGTAAAAAGCTAAAACAATAAAATATGATTTTACGAACCTTGAACAAGGTCTTACGCAATATTTTTATAAAGATCTTTTGATTTTGATCAAGATTCGAATACTAATTTTCATGGAATATGATTTTATTATTTATTCTGCAAGGCGCATTGAATTGTATAACTACAAATCAAGCAACCACTTCCTATGAACTCGGGTGTGAAACTGTTTCATTGTGTCAAACATTGGGTCCTTCTCCCTTGGAAAATTCTTCGACACGTGGGATTTTCCCACAATAAAAAGCTAAAACAGTAAAATATGATTTTATGAACCTTGAACAAGGTCTTATGTAATCTTTTTATAAAGATCTTTTGATTTTGTTCTAGATTCGAATACTAATTTTCATGGAATCTGACTCTTTTTACTTATTTTGCAAGGCGCACTGAATTGTAGAATTACACATTAAACAACCACTTGCTATGTACTCGGGTGTGAAACTGTTTCATTGTGTCAAAAATTGGGTCCTTCTCCCTTGGAAAATTCTTCGACACGTGGGATTTTCCCACAATAAATAGCTAAAACAATAAAATATGATTTTATGAACCTTGAAGAAGGTCTTACGTAATCTTTTTATAAAGATCTTTTGATTTTGTTCCAGATACGAATACTACTTTTCATGGAATCTGATTTTTTTATTTATTTTGCAAGGCGCACTGAATTGTAGAATTACACATCAAACAACCACTTGCTATGAACTCGGGTGAGAAACTGTTTCATTGTGTCAAACATTGGGGCCTTCTCCCTTGGAAAATTCTTCGACACGTGGGATTTTCCCACAATAAAAAGCTAAAACAGTAAAATATGATTTTATGAACCTTGAACAAGGTCGTACGTAATCTTTTTATAAAGATCTTTTGATTTTGTTCCAGAATCGAATACAAATTTTCATGGAATATGATTTTTTTAATTTATTCTGCAAGGCGCATTGAATTGTATAATTACACATCAAACAACCACTTGCTATGAACTCGTGTGTGAAACTGTTTGCTTGTGTCAAACATTGGGTCCTACTCCCTTTAGATATTATTCTACACGTGGTAGTTTTCCCATAGTAAAAAGCTAAAACAATAAAATATGAGTTTATGAACCTTGAACAAGTTCTTACGTAATCTTTTTATAAAGATCTTTTGATTTTGTTCCAGAATCGAATACTAATTTTCATGGAATCTGATTTTTTTATTTATTTTGCAAGGCGCACTGAATTGTAGAATTACACATCAAACAACCACTTGCTATGAACTCGGGTGTGAAACTGTTTCATTGTGTCAAACATTGGGTCCTACTCCCTTGGAAAATTCTTCGACACGTGGGATTTTCCCACAATAAAAAGCAAAAACAGTAAAATATGATTTTATGATCCTTGAACAAGGTCGTACGTAATCTTTTTATAAAGATCTTTTGATTTTGTTCCAGAATCGAATACAAATTTTCATAGAATCCGATTTTTTTATTTATTCTGCAAGGCGCACTGAATTGTATAATTACACATCAAACAACCACATCCTATGAACTCGGGTGTGAAACTGTTTCCTTGTGTCAAACATTGGGTCCTACTCCCTTTAGAAATTATTCTACACGTGGGAGTTTTCAACAGTAAAAAGCTAAAACAATAAAATATGATTTTACGAACCTTGAACAAGGTCTTACGCAATATTTTTATAAAGATCTTTTGATTTTGATCATGATTCGAATACTAATTTTCATGGAATATGATTTTTTTTTATTCTGCAAGGCGCATTGAATTGTATAATTACACATCAAGCAACCACTTCCTATGAACTCGGGTGTGAAACTGTTTCATTGTGTCAAACATTGGGTCCTTCTCCCTTGGAAAATTCTTCGACACGCGGGATTTTCCCACAATAAAAAGCTAAAACAGTAAAATATGATTTTATGAACCTTGAACAAGGTCTTACGTAATCTTTTTATAAAGATCTTTTGATTTTGTTCCAGATTCGAATACTAATTTTCATGGAATCCGATTTTTTTATTTTTTCTGCAAGGCGCACTGAATTGTAGAATTACACATCAAACAACTACTTGCGATGAACTCGGGTGTGAAAGTGTTTCATTGTGTGAAACATTGGGTCCTTCTCCCTCGGAAAATGTTCGACACGTGAGATTTTCCCACAATAAATAGCTAAAACAATAAAGTATGATTTTATGAACCTTGAACAAGGTCTTATGTAATCTTTTTATAAAGATCTTTTGATTTTGTTCCAGATTCGAATACTAATTTTCATGGAATCTGACTCTTTTTACTTATTTTGCAAGGCGCACTGAATTGTAGAATTACACATTAAACAACCACTTGCTATGAACTCGGGTGTGAAACTGTTTCATTGTGTCAAAAATTGGGTCCTTCTCCCTTGGAAAATTCTTCGACACGTGGGATTTTCCCACAATAAATAGCTAAAACAATAATATATGTTTTTATGAACCTTGAACAAGGTCTTACGTAATCTTTTTATAAAGATCTTTTGATTTTGTTCCAGATTCGAATACTAATTTTCATGGAATCTGACTTTTTATACTTATTTTGCAAGGCGCACTGAATTGTAGAATTACACATCAAACAACCACTTCCTATGAACTCGGGTGTGAAACTGTTTCCTTGTGTCAAACATTGGGTCCTACTCCCTTTAGAAATTATTCTACATGTGGGAGTTTTCCCACAGTAAAAAGCTAAAACAATAAAATATGATTTTATGAACCTTGAAGAAGGTCTTACGTAATCTTTTTATAAAGATCTTTTGATTATGTTCCAGATACGAATACTAATTTTCATGGAATCTGATTTTTTTATTTATTTTGCAAGGCGCACTGAATTGTAGAATTACACATCAAACAACCACTTCCTATGAACTCGGGTGTGAAACTGTTTCCTTGTGTCAAACATTGGGTCCTACTCCCTTGGGAAATTCTTCATCATGTGGGAGTTTTCCCACAATAAAGAGCTAAAACAATAAAATATGAGTTTATGAACCTTGAACAAGGTCTTACGTAATCTTTTTATAAAGATCTTTTGATTTTGTTCCAGATTCGAATACTAATTTTCATGGAATCCGATTTTTTTATATATTCTGCAAGGTGCATTGAATTGTATAATTACACATCAAACAACCTCTTCCTATGAACTCGTGTGTGAAACTGTTTCATTGTGTCAAACATTGGGTCCTTCTCCCTTGGGAAATTCTTCATCATTTGGGAGTTTTCCCACAATAAAGACCTAAAACAATAAAATATGATTTTATGAATTTTGAAGAAGGTCTTACGTAATCTTTTTATAAAGATCTTTTGATTTTGTTCCAGAATCTAATACTAATTTTCATGGAATCCGATTTTTTAATATATTCTGCAAGGTGCATTGAATTGTATAATTACACATCAAACAACCACTTGCTATGAACTTGTGTGTGAAACTGTTTCATTGTGTCAAACATTGGGTCCTTCTCCCTTGGGAAATTCTTCATCATGTGGGAGTTTTCCCACAATAAAGACCTAAAACAATAAAATATGAGTTTATGAACCTTGAACAAGGTCTTACGTAATCTTTATATAAAGATCTTTTGATTTTGTTCCAGATTCGAATACTAATTTTCATGGAATCTGATTTTTTTATTTATTTTGCAAGGCGCACTGAATTGTAGAATAACACATCAAACAACCACTTGCTATGAACTCGGGTGTGAAACTGTTTCATTGTGTCAAACATTGGGTCCTTCTCCCTCGGAAAATGTTCGACACGTGAGATTTTCCCACAATAAATAGCTAAAACAATAAAGTATGATTTTATGAACCTTGAACAAGGTCTTATGTAATCTTTTTATAAAGATCTTTTGATTTTGTTCTAGATTCGAATACTAATTTTCATGGAATCTGACTCTTTTTACTTATTTTGCAAGGCGCACTGAATTGTAGAATTACACATTAAACAACCACTTGCTATGAACTCGGGTGTGAAACTGTTTCATTGTGTCAAAAATTGGGTCCTTCTCCCTTGGAAAATTCTTCGACACGTGGGATTTTCCCACAATAAATAGCTAAAACAATAATATATGTTTTTATGAACCTTGAACAAGGTCTTACGTAATCTTTTTATAAAGACCTTTGATTTTATTGCAGATTCGAATACAAATTTTCACGGTATCTAATTTTTTAAATTTATTATGCAAGGCGCACTGTATTGTATAATTACACATCAAACAACCACTTCCTATGAACTCGGGTGTGAAACTGTTTCCTTGTGTCAAACATTGGGTCCTACTCCCTTGGGAAATTCTTCATCATGTGGGAGTTTTCCCACAATAAAGAGCTAAAACAATAAAATATGAGTTTATGAACCTTCTTTTTATAAAGATCTTTTGATTTTGTTCCAGATTCGAATACTAATTTTCATGGAATCCGATTTTTTTATATATTCTGCAAGGTGCATTGAATTGTATAATTACACATCAAACAAACACTTGCTATGAACTCGTGTGTGAAACTGTTTCATTGTGTCAAACATTGGGTCCTTCTCCCTTGGGAAATTCTTCATCATTTGGGAGTTTTCCCACAATAAAGACCTAAAACAATAAAATATGATTTTATGAATTTTGAAGAAGGTCTTACGTAATCTTTTTATAAAGATCTTTTGATTTTGTTCCAGAATCTAATACTAATTTTCATGGAATCCAATTTTTTAATATATTCTGCAAGGTGCATTGAATTGTATAATTACACATCAAACAACCACTTGCTATGAACTTGTGTGTGAAAATGTTTCATTGTGTCAAACATTGGGTCCTTATCCCTTGGGAAATTCTTCATCATGTGGGAGTTTTCCCACAATAAAGACCTAAAACAATAAAATATGAGTTTATGAACCTTGAACAAGGTCTTACGTAATCTTTATATAAAGATCTTTTGATTTTGTTCCAGATTCGAATACTAATTTTCATGGAATCTGATTTTTTTATTTATTTTGCAAGGCGCACTGAATTGTAGAATAACACATCAAACAACCACTTGCTATGAACTTGTGTGTGAAACTGTTTCATTGTGTCAAACATTGGGTCCTTCTCCCTTGGAAAATTCTTCGACACGTGGGAGTTTTCCCACAATAAAAAGCTAAAACAATAAAATATGACTTTATGAACCTTGAACAAGGTCTTACGTAATCTTTTTATAAAGATCTTTTGATTTTGTTCCAGAATCGAATACTAATTTTCATAGAATCGGATTATTTTATATATTCTGCAAGGCGCATTGAATTGTATAATTACACATCAAACAACCACTTGCTATGAACTCGTGTGTGAAACTGTTTGCTTGTGTCAAACATTGGGTCCTACTCCCTTTAGATATTATTCTACACGTGGTAGTTTTCCCATAGTAAAAAGCGAAAACAATAAAATATTAGTTTATGAACCTTGAACAAGGTCTTACGTAATCTTTTTATAAAGATCTTTTGATTTTGTTCCAGATTCGAATACTAATTTTCATGGAATCTGATTTTTTTATTTATTTTGCAAGGCGCACTGAATTGTAGAATTACACATCAAACAACCACTTGCTATGAACTCGGGTGAGAAACTGTTTCATTGTGTGAAACATTGGGTCCTTCTCCCTTGGAAAATTCTTCGACACGTGGGATTTTCCCACAATAAAAAGCAAAAACAGTAAAATATGATTTTATGATCCTTGAACAAGGTCGTACGTAATCTTTTTATAAAGATCTTTTGATTTTGTTCCAGAATCGAATACAAATTTTCATAGAATCCGATTTTTTTATTTATTCTGCAAGGCGCACTGAATTGTTTAATTACACATCAAACAACCACTTCCTATGAACTCGGGTGTGAAACTGTTTCCTTGTGTCAAACATTGGGTCCTACTCCCTTTATAAATTATTCTACACGTGGGAGTTTTCCCACAGTAAAAAGCTAAAACAATAAAATATGATTTTACGAACCTTGAACAAGGTCTTACGCAATATTTTTATAAAGATCTTTTGATTTTGATCAAGATTCGAATACTAATTTTCATGGAATATGATTTTATTATTTATTCTGCAAGGCGCATTGAATTGTATAACTACAGATCAAGCAACCACTTCCTATGAACTCGGGTGTGAAACTGTTTCATTGTGTCAAACATTGGGTCCTTCTCCCTTGGAAAATTCTTCGACACGTGGGATTTTCCCACAATAAAAAGCTAAAACAGTAAAATATGATTTTATGAACCTTGAACAAGGTCTTATGTAATCTTTTTATAAAGATCTTTTGATTTTGTTCTAGATTCGAATACTAATTTTCATGGAATCTGACTCTTTTTACTTATTTTGCAAGGCGCACTGAATTGTAGAATTACACATTAAACAACCACTTGCTATGTACTCGGGTGTGAAACTGTTTCATTGTGTCAAAAATTGGGTCCTTCTCCCTTGGAAAATTCTTCGACACGTGGGATTTTCCCACAATAAATAGCTAAAACAATAAAATATGATTTTATGAACCTTGAACAAGGTCTTACGTAATCTTTTTATAAAGATCTTTTGATTTTGTTCCAGATTCGAATACTAATTTTCATGGAATCTGACTTTTTATACTTATTTTGCAAGGCGCACTGAATTGTAGAATTATACATTAAACAACCACTTACTATGAACTCGGGTGTGAAACTGTTTCATTGTGTAAAACATTGGGTCCTTCTCACTTGGAAAATTCTTCGACACGTGGGATTTTCCCACAATAAAAAGCTAAAACAAAAAAATATGATTTTATGAACCTTGAACAAGGTCCTACGTAATCTTTTTATAAAGACATTTGATTTTATTGCAGATTCGAATACAAATTTTCATGGAATCTGATTTTTTAAATTTATTATGCAAGGCGCACTGAATTGTATAATTACACATCAAACAACCACTTCCTATGAACTCGGGTGTGAAACTGTTTCCTTGTGTCAAACATTGGGTCCTACTCCCTTTAGAAATTATTCTACATGTGGGAGTTTTCCCACAGTAAAAAGCTAAAACAATAAAATATGATTTTATGAACCTTGAAGAAGGTCTTACGTAATCTTTTTATAAAGATCTTTTGATTTTGTTCCAGATACGAATACTACTTTTCATGGAATCTGATTTTTTTATTTATTTTGCAAGGCGCACTGAATTGTAGAATTACACATCAAACAACCACTTGCTATGAACTCGGGTGAGAAACTGTTTCATTGTGTCAAACATTGGGGCCTTCTCCCTTGGAAAATTCTTCGACACGTGGGATTTTCCCACAATAAAAAGCTAAAACAGTAAAATATGATTTTATGAACCTTGAACAAGGTCGTACGTAATCTTTTTATAAAGATCTTTTGATTTTGTTCCAGAATCGAATACAAATTTTCATGGAATATGATTTTTTTAATTTATTCTGCAAGGCGCATTGAATTGTATAATTACACATCAAACAACCACTTGCTATGAACTCGTGTGTGAAACTGTTTGCTTGTGTCAAACATTGGGTCCTACTCCCTTTAGATATTATTCTACACGTGGTAGTTTTCCCATAGTAAAAAGCTAAAACAATAAAATATGAGTTTATGAACCTTGAACAAGGTCTTATGTAATCTTTTTATAAAGATCTTTTGATTTTGTTCCAGATTCGAATACTAATTTTCATGGAATCTGATTTTTTTATTTATTTTGCAAGGCGCACTTAATTGTAGAATTACACATCAAACAACCACTTGCTATGAACTCGGGTGAGAAACTGTTACATTGTGTCAAAAATTGGGTCCTTCTCCCTTGGAAAATTCTTCGACACGTGGGATTTTCCCACAATAAAAAGCTAAAACAGTAAAATATGATTTTATGAACCTTGAACAAGGTCGTACGTAATCATTTTATAAAGATCTTATGATTTTGTTCCAGAATCGAATACAAATTTTCATAGAATCCGATTTTTTTATTTATTCTGCAAACCGCACTGAATTGTATAATTACACATCAAACAACCACTTCCTATGAACTCGGGTGTGAAACTGTTTCCTTGTGTCAAACATTGGGTCCTACTCCCTTTAGAAATTATTCTACACGTGGGAGTTTTCCCACAGTAAAAAGCTAAAACAATAAAATATGATTTTAAGAACCTTGAACAAGGTCTTACGCAATATTTTTATAAAGATCTTTTGATTTTGATCAAGATTCGAATACTAATTTTCATGGAATATGATTTTTTTATTTATTCTGCAAGGCGCATTGAATTGTATAATCACACATCAAGCAACAACTTCCTATGAACTCGGGTGTGAAACTGTTTCATTGTGTGAAACATTAGGTCCTTCTCCCTCGGAAAATTGTTCGACACGTGAGATTTTCCCACAATAAATAGCTAAAACAATAAAGTATGATTTTATGAACCTTGAACAAGGTCTTATGTAATCTTTTTATAAAGATCTTTTGATTATGTTCCAGATACGAATACTAATTTTCATGGAATCTGATTTTTTTATTTATTTTGCAAGGCGCACTGAATTGTAGAATTACACATCAAACAACCACTTCCTATGAACTCGGGTGTGAAACTGTTTCCTTGTGTCAAACATTGGGTCCTACTCCCTTGGGAAATTCTTCATCATGTGGGAGTTTTCCCACAATAAAGAGCTAAAACAATAAAATATGAGTTTATGAACCTTGAACAAGGTCTTACGTAATCTTTTTATAAAGATCTTTTGATTTTGTTCCAGATTCGAATACTAATTTTCATGGAATCCGATTTTTTTATATATTCTGCAAGGTGCATTGAATTGTATAATTACACATCAAACAATCACTTGCTATGAACTCGTGTGTGAAACTGTTTCATTGTGTCAAACATTGGGTCCTTCTCCCTTGGGAAATTCTTCATCATTTGGGAGTTTTCCCACAATAAAGACCTAAAACAATAAAATATGATTTTATGAATTTTGAAGAAGGTCTTACGTAATCTTTTTATAAAGATCTTTTGATGTTGTTCCAGAATCTAATACTAATTTTCATGGAATCCAATTTTTTAATATATTCTGCAAGGTGCATTGAATTGTATAATTACACATCAAACAACCACTTGCTATGAACTTGTGTGTGAAAATGTTTCATTGTGTCAAACATTGGGTCCTTATCCCTTGGGAAATTCTTCATCATGTGGGAGTTTTCCCACAATAAAGACCTAAAACAATAAAATATGAGTTTATGAACCTTGAACAAGGTCTTACGTAATCTTTATATAAAGATCTTTTGATTTTGTTCCAGATTCGAATACTAATTTTCATGGAATCTGATTTTTTTATTTATTTTGCAAGGCGCACTGAATTGTAGAATAACACATCAAACAACCACTTTCTATGAACTCGGGTGTGAAACTGTTTCATTGTGTCAAACATTGGGTCCTTCTCCCTTGGAAAATTCTTCGACACGTGGGAGTTTTCCCACAATAAAAAGCTAAAACAATAAAATATGATTTTATGAACCTTGAACAAGGTCTTACGTAATCTTTTTATAAAGATCTTTTGATTTTGTTCCAGAATCGAATATTAATTTTCATAGAATCGGATTATTTTATATATTCTTCAAGGCGCATTGAATTGTATAATTACACATCAAACAACCACTTGCTATGAACTCGTGTGTGAAACTGTTTGCTTGTGTCAAACATTGGGTCCTACTCCCTTTAGATATTATTCTACACGTGGTAGTTTTCCCATAGTAAAAAGCGAAAACAATAAAATATTAGTTTATGAACCTTGAACAAGGTCTTACGTAATCTTTTTATAAAGATCTTTTGATTTTGTTCCAGATTCGAATACTAATTTTCATGGAATCTGATTTTTTTATTTATTTTGCAAGGCGCACTGAATTGTAGAATTACACATCAAACAACCACTTGCTATGAACTCGGGTGAGAAACTGTTTCATTGTGTGAAACATTGGGTCCTTCTCCCTTGGAAAATTCTTCGACACGTGGGATTTTCCCACAATAAAAAGCAAAAACAGTAAAATATGATTTTATGATCCTTGAACAAGGTCGTACGTAATCTTTTTATAAAGATCTTTTGATTTTGTTCCAGAATCGAATACAAATTTTCATAGAATCCGATTTTTTTATTTATTCTGCAAGGCGCACTGCATTGTATAATTACACATCAAACAACCACTTCCTATGAACTCGGGTGTGAAACTGTTTCCTTGTGTCAAACATTGGGTCCTACTCCCTTGGGAAATTCTTCATCATGTGGGAGTTTTCCCACAATAAAGAGCTAAAACAATAAAATATGAGTTTATGAACCTTCTTTTTATAAAGATCTTTTGATTTTGTTCCAGATTCGAATACTAATTTTCATGGAATCCGATTTTTTTATATATTCTGCAAGGTGCATTGAATTGTATAATTACACATCAAACAAACACTTGCTATGAACTCGTGTGTGAAACTGTTTCATTGTGTCAAACATTGGGTCCTTCTCCCTTGGGAAATTCTTCATCATTTGGGAGTTTTCCCACAATAAAGACCTAAAACAATAAAATATGATTTTATGAATTTTGAAGAAGGTCTTACGTAATCTTTTTATAAAGATCTTTTGATTTTGTTCCAGAATCTAATACTAATTTTCATGGAATCCAATTTTTTAATATATTCTGCAAGGTGCATTGAATTGTATAATTACACATCAAACAACCACTTGCTATGAACTTGTGTGTGAAAATGTTTCATTGTGTCAAACATTGGGTCCTTATCCCTTGGGAAATTCTTCATCATGTGGGAGTTTTCCCACAATAAAGACCTAAAACAATAAAATATGAGTTTATGAACCTTGAACAAGGTCTTACGTAATCTTTATATAAAGATCTTTTGATTTTGTTCCAGATTCGAATACTAATTTTCATGGAATCTGATTTTTTTATTTATTTTGCAAGGCGCACTGAATTGTAGAATAACACATCAAACAACCACTTGCTATGAACTTGTGTGTGAAACTGTTTCATTGTGTCAAACATTGGGTCCTTCTCCCTTGGAAAATTCTTCGACACGTGGGAGTTTTCCCACAATAAAAAGCTAAAACAATAAAATATGACTTTATGAACCTTGAACAAGGTCTTACGTAATCTTTTTATAAAGATCTTTTGATTTTGTTCCAGAATCGAATACTAATTTTCATAGAATCGGATTATTTTATATATTCTGCAAGGCGCATTGAATTGTATAATTACACATCAAACAACCACTTGCTATGAACTCGTGTGTGAAACTGTTTGCTTGTGTCAAACATTGGGTCCTACTCCCTTTAGATATTATTCTACACGTGGTAGTTTTCCCATAGTAAAAAGCGAAAACAATAAAATATTAGTTTATGAACCTTGAACAAGGTCTTACGTAATCTTTTTATAAAGATCTTTTGATTTTGTTCCAGATTCGAATACTAATTTTCATGGAATCTGATTTTTTTATTTATTTTGCAAGGCGCACTGAATTGTAGAATTACACATCAAACAACCACTTGCTATGAACTCGGGTGAGAAACTGTTTCATTGTGTGAAACATTGGGTCCTTCTCCCTTGGAAAATTCTTCGACACGTGGGATTTTCCCACAATAAAAAGCAAAAACAGTAAAATATGATTTTATGATCCTTGAACAAGGTCGTACGTAATCTTTTTATAAAGATCTTTTGATTTTGTTCCAGAATCGAATACAAATTTTCATAGAATCCGATTTTTTTATTTATTCTGCAAGGCGCACTGAATTGTTTAATTACACATCAAACAACCACTTCCTATGAACTCGGGTGTGAAACTGTTTCCTTGTGTCAAACATTGGGTCCTACTCCCTTTATAAATTATTCTACACGTGGGAGTTTTCCCACAGTAAAAAGCTAAAACAATAAAATATGATTTTACGAACCTTGAACAAGGTCTTACGCAATATTTTTATAAAGATCTTTTGATTTTGATCAAGATTCGAATACTAATTTTCATGGAATATGATTTTATTATTTATTCTGCAAGGCGCATTGAATTGTATAACTACAGATCAAGCAACCACTTCCTATGAAC
Source organism: Tanypteryx hageni (assembly GCA_028673005.1). Classification (NCBI taxonomy): domain Eukaryota; kingdom Metazoa; phylum Arthropoda; class Insecta; order Odonata; family Petaluridae; genus Tanypteryx; species Tanypteryx hageni. The sequence goes on from CM054120.1 coordinate 89,293,412, forward strand.
TCGGGTGTGAAACTGTTTCATTGTGTCAAACATTGGGTCCTTCTCCCTTGGAAAATTCTTCGACACGTGGGATTTTCCCACAATAAAAAGCTAAAACAGTAAAATATGATTTTATGAACCTTGAACAAGGTCTTATGTAATCTTTTTATAAAGATCTTTTGATTTTGTTCTAGATTCGAATACTAATTTTCATGGAATCTGACTCTTTTTACTTATTTTGCAAGGCGCACTGAATTGTAGAATTACACATTAAACAACCACTTGCTATGTACTCGGGTGTGAAACTGTTTCATTGTGTCAAAAATTGGGTCCTTCTCCCTTGGAAAATTCTTCGACACGTGGGATTTTCCCACAATAAATAGCTAAAACAATAAAATATGATTTTATGAACCTTGAACAAGGTCTTACGTAATCTTTTTATAAAGATCTTTTGATTTTGTTCCAGATTCGAATACTAATTTTCATGGAATCTGACTTTTTATACTTATTTTGCAAGGCGCACTGAATTGTAGAATTATACATTAAACAACCACTTACTATGAACTCGGGTGTGAAACTGTTTCATTGTGTAAAACATTGGGTCCTTCTCACTTGGAAAATTCTTCGACACGTGGGATTTTCCCACAATAAAAAGCTAAAACAAAAAAATATGATTTTATGAACCTTGAACAAGGTCCTACGTAATCTTTTTATAAAGACATTTGATTTTATTGCAGATTCGAATACAAATTTTCATGGAATCTGATTTTTTAAATTTATTATGCAAGGCGCACTGAATTGTATAATTACACATCAAACAACCACTTCCTATGAACTCGGGTGTGAAACTGTTTCCTTGTGTCAAACATTGGGTCCTACTCCCTTTAGAAATTATTCTACATGTGGGAGTTTTCCCACAGTAAAAAGCTAAAACAATAAAATATGATTTTATGAACCTTGAAGAAGGTCTTACGTAATCTTTTTATAAAGATCTTTTGATTTTGTTCCAGATACGAATACTACTTTTCATGGAATCTGATTTTTTTATTTATTTTGCAAGGCGCACTGAATTGTAGAATTACACATCAAACAACCACTTGCTATGAACTCGGGTGAGAAACTGTTTCATTGTGTCAAACATTGGGGCCTTCTCCCTTGGAAAATTCTTCGACACGTGGGATTTTCCCACAATAAAAAGCTAAAACAGTAAAATATGATTTTATGAACCTTGAACAAGGTCGTACGTAATCTTTTTATAAAGATCTTTTGATTTTGTTCCAGAATCGAATACAAATTTTCATGGAATATGATTTTTTTAATTTATTCTGCAAGGCGCATTGAATTGTATAATTACACATCAAACAACCACTTGCTATGAACTCGTGTGTGAAACTGTTTGCTTGTGTCAAACATTGGGTCCTACTCCCTTTAGATATTATTCTACACGTGGTAGTTTTCCCATAGTAAAAAGCTAAAACAATAAAATATGAGTTTATGAACCTTGAACAAGGTCTTATGTAATCTTTTTATAAAGATCTTTTGATTTTGTTCCAGATTCGAATACTAATTTTCATGGAATCTGATTTTTTTATTTATTTTGCAAGGCGCACTTAATTGTAGAATTACACATCAAACAACCACTTGCTATGAACTCGGGTGAGAAACTGTTACATTGTGTCAAAAATTGGGTCCTTCTCCCTTGGAAAATTCTTCGACACGTGGGATTTTCCCACAATAAAAAGCTGAAACAGTAAAATATGATTTTATGAACCTTGAACAAGGTCGTACGTAATCATTTTATAAAGATCTTATGATTTTGTTCCAGAATCGAATACAAATTTTCATAGAATCCGATTTTTTTATTTATTCTGCAAACCGCACTGAATTGTATAATTACACATCAAACAACCACTTCCTATGAACTCGGGTGTGAAACTGTTTCCTTGTGTCAAACATTGGGTCCTACTCCCTTTAGAAATTATTCTACACGTGGGAGTTTTCCCACAGTAAAAAGCTAAAACAATAAAATATGATTTTAAGAACCTTGAACAAGGTCTTACGCAATATTTTTATAAAGATCTTTTGATTTTGATCAAGATTCGAATACTAATTTTCATGGAATATGATTTTTTTATTTATTCTGCAAGGCGCATTGAATTGTATAATCACACATCAAGCAACAACTTCCTATGAACTCGGGTGTGAAACTGTTTCATTGTGTGAAACATTAGGTCCTTCTCCCTCGGAAAATTGTTCGACACGTGAGATTTTCCCACAATAAATAGCTAAAACAATAAAGTATGATTTTATGAACCTTGAACAAGGTCTTATGTAATCTTTTTATAAAGATCTTTTGATTATGTTCCAGATACGAATACTAATTTTCATGGAATCTGATTTTTTTATTTATTTTGCAAGGCGCACTGAATTGTAGAATTACACATCAAACAACCACTTCCTATGAACTCGGGTGTGAAACTGTTTCCTTGTGTCAAACATTGGGTCCTACTCCCTTGGGAAATTCTTCATCATGTGGGAGTTTTCCCACAATAAAGAGCTAAAACAATAAAATATGAGTTTATGAACCTTGAACAAGGTCTTACGTAATCTTTTTATAAAGATCTTTTGATTTTGTTCCAGATTCGAATACTAATTTTCATGGAATCCGATTTTTTTATATATTCTGCAAGGTGCATTGAATTGTATAATTACACATCAAACAATCACTTGCTATGAACTCGTGTGTGAAACTGTTTCATTGTGTCAAACATTGGGTCCTTCTCCCTTGGGAAATTCTTCATCATTTGGGAGTTTTCCCACAATAAAGACCTAAAACAATAAAATATGATTTTATGAATTTTGAAGAAGGTCTTACGTAATCTTTTTATAAAGATCTTTTGATGTTGTTCCAGAATCTAATACTAATTTTCATGGAATCCAATTTTTTAATATATTCTGCAAGGTGCATTGAATTGTATAATTACACATCAAACAACCACTTGCTATGAACTTGTGTGTGAAAATGTTTCATTGTGTCAAACATTGGGTCCTTATCCCTTGGGAAATTCTTCATCATGTGGGAGTTTTCCCACAATAAAGACCTAAAACAATAAAATATGAGTTTATGAACCTTGAACAAGGTCTTACGTAATCTTTATATAAAGATCTTTTGATTTTGTTCCAGATTCGAATACTAATTTTCATGGAATCTGATTTTTTTATTTATTTTGCAAGGCGCACTGAATTGTAGAATAACACATCAAACAACCACTTTCTATGAACTCGGGTGTGAAACTGTTTCATTGTGTCAAACATTGGGTCCTTCTCCCTTGGAAAATTCTTCGACACGTGGGAGTTTTCCCACAATAAAAAGCTAAAACAATAAAATATGATTTTATGAACCTTGAACAAGGTCTTACGTAATCTTTTTATAAAGATCTTTTGATTTTGTTCCAGAATCGAATATTAATTTTCATAGAATCGGATTATTTTATATATTCTGCAAGGCGCATTGAATTGTATAATTACACATCAAACAACCACTTGCTATGAACTCGTGTGTGAAACTGTTTGCTTGTGTCAAACATTGGGTCCTACTCCCTTTAGATATTATTCTACACGTGGTAGTTTTCCCATAGTAAAAAGCGAAAACAATAAAATATTAGTTTATGAACCTTGAACAAGGTCTTACGTAATCTTTTTATAAAGATCTTTTGATTTTGTTCCAGATTCGAATACTAATTTTCATGGAATCTGATTTTTTTATTTATTTTGCAAGGCGCACTGAATTGTAGAATTACACATCAAACAACCACTTGCTATGAACTCGGGTGAGAAACTGTTTCATTGTGTGAAACATTGGGTCCTTCTCCCTTGGAAAATTCTTCGACACGTGGGATTTTCCCACAATAAAAAGCAAAAACAGTAAAATATGATTTTATGATCCTTGAACAAGGTCGTACGTAATCTTTTTATAAAGATCTTTTGATTTTGTTCCAGAATCGAATACAAATTTTCATAGAATCCGATTTTTTTATTTATTCTGCAAGGCGCACTGCATTGTATAATTACACATCAAACAACCACTTCCTATGAACTCGGGTGTGAAACTGTTTCCTTGTGTCAAACATTGGGTCCTACTCCCTTGGGAAATTCTTCATCATGTGGGAGTTTTCCCACAATAAAGAGCTAAAACAATAAAATATGAGTTTATGAACCTTGAACAAGGTCTTACGTAATCTTTTTATAAAGATCTTTTGATTTTGTTCCAGATTCGAATACTAATTTTCATGGAATCCGATTTTTTTATATATTCTGCAAGGTGCATTGAATTGTATAATTACACATCAAACAACCTCTTCCTATGAACTCGTGTGTGAAACTGTTTCATTGTGTCAAACATTGGGTCCTTCTCCCTTGGGAAATTCTTCATCATTTGGGAGTTTTCCCACAATAAAGACCTAAAACAATAAAATATGATTTTATGAATTTTGAAGAAGGTCTTACGTAATCTTTTTATAAAGATCTTTTGATTTTGTTCCAGAATCTAATACTAATTTTCATGGAATCCGATTTTTTAATATATTCTGCAAGGTGCATTGAATTGTATAATTACACATCAAACAACCACTTGCTATGAACTTGTGTGTGAAACTGTTTCATTGTGTCAAACATTGGGTCCTTCTCCCTTGGGAAATTCTTCATCATGTGGGAGTTTTCCCACAATAAAGACCTAAAACAATAAAATATGAGTTTATGAACCTTGAACAAGGTCTTACGTAATCTTTATATAAAGATCTTTTGATTTTGTTCCAGATTCGAATACTAATTTTCATGGAATCTGATTTTTTTATTTATTTTGCAAGGCGCACTGAATTGTAGAATAACACATCAAACAACCACTTGCTATGAACTCGGGTGTGAAACTGTTTCATTGTGTCAAACATTGGGTCCTTCTCCCTCGGAAAATGTTCGACACGTGAGATTTTCCCACAATAAATAGCTAAAACAATAAAGTATGATTTTATGAACCTTGAACAAGGTCTTATGTAATCTTTTTATAAAGATCTTTTGATTTTGTTCTAGATTCGAATACTAATTTTCATGGAATCTGACTCTTTTTACTTATTTTGCAAGGCGCACTGAATTGTAGAATTACACATTAAACAACCACTTGCTATGAACTCGGGTGTGAAACTGTTTCATTGTGTCAAAAATTGGGTCCTTCTCCCTTGGAAAATTCTTCGACACGTGGGATTTTCCCACAATAAATAGCTAAAACAATAATATATGTTTTTATGAACCTTGAACAAGGTCTTACGTAATCTTTTTATAAAGACCTTTGATTTTATTGCAGATTCGAATACAAATTTTCACGGTATCTAATTTTTTAAATTTATTATGCAAGGCGCACTGTATTGTATAATTACACATCAAACAACCACTTCCTATGAACTCGGGTGTGAAACTGTTTCCTTGTGTCAAACATTGGGTCCTACTCCCTTGGGAAATTCTTCATCATGTGGGAGTTTTCCCACAATAAAGAGCTAAAACAATAAAATATGAGTTTATGAACCTTCTTTTTATAAAGATCTTTTGATTTTGTTCCAGATTCGAATACTAATTTTCATGGAATCCGATTTTTTTATATATTCTGCAAGGTGCATTGAATTGTATAATTACACATCAAACAAACACTTGCTATGAACTCGTGTGTGAAACTGTTTCATTGTGTCAAACATTGGGTCCTTCTCCCTTGGGAAATTCTTCATCATTTGGGAGTTTTCCCACAATAAAGACCTAAAACAATAAAATATGATTTTATGAATTTTGAAGAAGGTCTTACGTAATCTTTTTATAAAGATCTTTTGATTTTGTTCCAGAATCTAATACTAATTTTCATGGAATCCAATTTTTTAATATATTCTGCAAGGTGCATTGAATTGTATAATTACACATCAAACAACCACTTGCTATGAACTTGTGTGTGAAAATGTTTCATTGTGTCAAACATTGGGTCCTTATCCCTTGGGAAATTCTTCATCATGTGGGAGTTTTCCCACAATAAAGACCTAAAACAATAAAATATGAGTTTATGAACCTTGAACAAGGTCTTACGTAATCTTTATATAAAGATCTTTTGATTTTGTTCCAGATTCGAATACTAATTTTCATGGAATCTGATTTTTTTATTTATTTTGCAAGGCGCACTGAATTGTAGAATAACACATCAAACAACCACTTGCTATGAACTTGTGTGTGAAACTGTTTCATTGTGTCAAACATTGGGTCCTTCTCCCTTGGAAAATTCTTCGACACGTGGGAGTTTTCCCACAATAAAAAGCTAAAACAATAAAATATGACTTTATGAACCTTGAACAAGGTCTTACGTAATCTTTTTATAAAGATCTTTTGATTTTGTTCCAGAATCGAATACTAATTTTCATAGAATCGGATTATTTTATATATTCTGCAAGGCGCATTGAATTGTATAATTACACATCAAACAACCACTTGCTATGAACTCGTGTGTGAAACTGTTTGCTTGTGTCAAACATTGGGTCCTACTCCCTTTAGATATTATTCTACACGTGGTAGTTTTCCCATAGTAAAAAGCGAAAACAATAAAATATTAGTTTATGAACCTTGAACAAGGTCTTACGTAATCTTTTTATAAAGATCTTTTGATTTTGTTCCAGATTCGAATACTAATTTTCATGGAATCTGATTTTTTTATTTATTTTGCAAGGCGCACTGAATTGTAGAATTACACATCAAACAACCACTTGCTATGAACTCGGGTGAGAAACTGTTTCATTGTGTGAAACATTGGGTCCTTCTCCCTTGGAAAATTCTTCGACACGTGGGATTTTCCCACAATAAAAAGCAAAAACAGTAAAATATGATTTTATGATCCTTGAACAAGGTCGTACGTAATCTTTTTATAAAGATCTTTTGATTTTGTTCCAGAATCGAATACAAATTTTCATAGAATCCGATTTTTTTATTTATTCTGCAAGGCGCACTGAATTGTTTAATTACACATCAAACAACCACTTCCTATGAACTCGGGTGTGAAACTGTTTCCTTGTGTCAAACATTGGGTCCTACTCCCTTTATAAATTATTCTACACGTGGGAGTTTTCCCACAGTAAAAAGCTAAAACAATAAAATATGATTTTACGAACCTTGAACAAGGTCTTACGCAATATTTTTATAAAGATCTTTTGATTTTGATCAAGATTCGAATACTAATTTTCATGGAATATGATTTTATTATTTATTCTGCAAGGCGCATTGAATTGTATAACTACAGATCAAGCAACCACTTCCTATGAACTCGGGTGTGAAACTGTTTCATTGTGTCAAACATTGGGTCCTTCTCCCTTGGAAAATTCTTCGACACGTGGGATTTTCCCACAATAAAAAGCTAAAACAGTAAAATATGATTTTATGAACCTTGAACAAGGTCTTATGTAATCTTTTTATAAAGATCTTTTGATTTTGTTCTAGATTCGAATACTAATTTTCATGGAATCTGACTCTTTTTACTTATTTTGCAAGGCGCACTGAATTGTAGAATTACACATTAAACAACCACTTGCTATGTACTCGGGTGTGAAACTGTTTCATTGTGTCAAAAATTGGGTCCTTCTCCCTTGGAAAATTCTTCGACACGTGGGATTTTCCCACAATAAATAGCTAAAACAATAAAATATGATTTTATGAACCTTGAACAAGGTCTTACGTAATCTTTTTATAAAGATCTTTTGATTTTGTTCCAGATTCGAATACTAATTTTCATGGAATCTGACTTTTTATACTTATTTTGCAAGGCGCACTGAATTGTAGAATTATACATTAAACAACCACTTACTATGAACTCGGGTGTGAAACTGTTTCATTGTGTAAAACATTGGGTCCTTCTCACTTGGAAAATTCTTCGACACGTGGGATTTTCCCACAATAAAAAGCTAAAACAAAAAAATATGATTTTATGAACCTTGAACAAGGTCCTACGTAATCTTTTTATAAAGACATTTGATTTTATTGCAGATTCGAATACAAATTTTCATGGAATCTGATTTTTTAAATTTATTATGCAAGGCGCACTGAATTGTATAATTACACATCAAACAACCACTTCCTATGAACTCGGGTGTGAAACTGTTTCCTTGTGTCAAACATTGGGTCCTACTCCCTTTAGAAATTATTCTACATGTGGGAGTTTTCCCACAGTAAAAAGCTAAAACAATAAAATATGATTTTATGAACCTTGAAGAAGGTCTTACGTAATCTTTTTATAAAGATCTTTTGATTTTGTTCCAGATACGAATACTACTTTTCATGGAATCTGATTTTTTTATTTATTTTGCAAGGCGCACTGAATTGTAGAATTACACATCAAACAACCACTTGCTATGAACTCGGGTGAGAAACTGTTTCATTGTGTCAAACATTGGGGCCTTCTCCCTTGGAAAATTCTTCGACACGTGGGATTTTCCCACAATAAAAAGCTAAAACAGTAAAATATGATTTTATGAACCTTGAACAAGGTCGTACGTAATCTTTTTATAAAGATCTTTTGATTTTGTTCCAGAATCGAATACAAATTTTCATGGAATATGATTTTTTTAATTTATTCTGCAAGGCGCATTGAATTGTATAATTACACATCAAACAACCACTTGCTATGAACTCGTGTGTGAAACTGTTTGCTTGTGTCAAACATTGGGTCCTACTCCCTTTAGATATTATTCTACACGTGGTAGTTTTCCCATAGTAAAAAGCTAAAACAATAAAATATGAGTTTATGAACCTTGAACAAGGTCTTATGTAATCTTTTTATAAAGATCTTTTGATTTTGTTCCAGATTCGAATACTAATTTTCATGGAATCTGATTTTTTTATTTATTTTGCAAGGCGCACTTAATTGTAGAATTACACATCAAACAACCACTTGCTATGAACTCGGGTGAGAAACTGTTACATTGTGTCAAAAATTGGGTCCTTCTCCCTTGGAAAATTCTTCGACACGTGGGATTTTCCCACAATAAAAAGCTAAAACAGTAAAATATGATTTTATGAACCTTGAACAAGGTCGTACGTAATCATTTTATAAAGATCTTATGATTTTGTTCCAGAATCGAATACAAATTTTCATAGAATCCGATTTTTTTATTTATTCTGCAAACCGCACTGAATTGTATAATTACACATCAAACAACCACTTCCTATGAACTCGGGTGTGAAACTGTTTCCTTGTGTCAAACATTGGGTCCTACTCCCTTTAGAAATTATTCTACACGTGGGAGTTTTCCCACAGTAAAAAGCTAAAACAATAAAATATGATTTTAAGAACCTTGAACAAGGTCTTACGCAATATTTTTATAAAGATCTTTTGATTTTGATCAAGATTCGAATACTAATTTTCATGGAATATGATTTTTTTATTTATTCTGCAAGGCGCATTGAATTGTATAATCACACATCAAGCAACAACTTCCTATGAACTCGGGTGTGAAACTGTTTCATTGTGTGAAACATTAGGTCCTTCTCCCTCGGAAAATTGTTCGACACGTGAGATTTTCCCACAATAAATAGCTAAAACAATAAAGTATGATTTTATGAACCTTGAACAAGGTCTTATGTAATCTTTTTATAAAGATCTTTTGATTATGTTCCAGATACGAATACTAATTTTCATGGAATCTGATTTTTTTATTTATTTTGCAAGGCGCACTGAATTGTAGAATTACACATCAAACAACCACTTCCTATGAACTCGGGTGTGAAACTGTTTCCTTGTGTCAAACATTGGGTCCTACTCCCTTGGGAAATTCTTCATCATGTGGGAGTTTTCCCACAATAAAGAGCTAAAACAATAAAATATGAGTTTATGAACCTTGAACAAGGTCTTACGTAATCTTTTTATAAAGATCTTTTGATTTTGTTCCAGATTCGAATACTAATTTTCATGGAATCCGATTTTTTTATATATTCTGCAAGGTGCATTGAATTGTATAATTACACATCAAACAATCACTTGCTATGAACTCGTGTGTGAAACTGTTTCATTGTGTCAAACATTGGGTCCTTCTCCCTTGGGAAATTCTTCATCATTTGGGAGTTTTCCCACAATAAAGACCTAAAACAATAAAATATGATTTTATGAATTTTGAAGAAGGTCTTACGTAATCTTTTTATAAAGATCTTTTGATGTTGTTCCAGAATCTAATACTAATTTTCATGGAATCCAATTTTTTAATATATTCTGCAAGGTGCATTGAATTGTATAATTACACATCAAACAACCACTTGCTATGAACTTGTGTGTGAAAATGTTTCATTGTGTCAAACATTGGGTCCTTATCCCTTGGGAAATTCTTCATCATGTGGGAGTTTTCCCACAATAAAGACCTAAAACAATAAAATATGAGTTTATGAACCTTGAACAAGGTCTTACGTAATCTTTATATAAAGATCTTTTGATTTTGTTCCAGATTCGAATACTAATTTTCATGGAATCTGATTTTTTTATTTATTTTGCAAGGCGCACTGAATTGTAGAATAACACATCAAACAACCACTTTCTATGAACTCGGGTGTGAAACTGTTTCATTGTGTCAAACATTGGGTCCTTCTCCCTTGGAAAATTCTTCGACACGTGGGAGTTTTCCCACAATAAAAAGCTAAAACAATAAAATATGATTTTATGAACCTTGAACAAGGTCTTACGTAATCTTTTTATAAAGATCTTTTGATTTTGTTCCAGAATCGAATATTAATTTTCATAGAATCGGATTATTTTATATATTCTGCAAGGCGCATTGAATTGTATAATTACACATCAAACAACCACTTGCTATGAACTCGTGTGTGAAACTGTTTGCTTGTGTCAAACATTGGGTCCTACTCCCTTTAGATATTATTCTACACGTGGTAGTTTTCCCATAGTAAAAAGCGAAAACAATAAAATATTAGTTTATGAACCTTGAACAAGGTCTTACGTAATCTTTTTATAAAGATCTTTTGATTTTGTTCCAGATTCGAATACTAATTTTCATGGAATCTGATTTTTTTATTTATTTTGCAAGGCGCACTGAATTGTAGAATTACACATCAAACAACCACTTGCTATGAACTCGGGTGAGAAACTGTTTCATTGTGTGAAACATTGGGTCCTTCTCCCTTGGAAAATTCTTCGACACGTGGGATTTTCCCACAATAAAAAGCAAAAACAGTAAAATATGATTTTATGATCCTTGAACAAGGTCGTACGTAATCTTTTTATAAAGATCTTTTGATTTTGTTCCAGAATCGAATACAAATTTTCATAGAATCCGATTTTTTTATTTATTCTGCAAGGCGCACTGCATTGTATAATTACACATCAAACAACCACTTCCTATGAACTCGGGTGTGAAACTGTTTCCTTGTGTCAAACATTGGGTCCTACTCCCTTTATAAATTATTCTACACGTGGGAGTTTTCCCACAGTAAAAAGCTAAAACAATAAAATATGATTTTACGAACCTTGAACAAGGTCTTACGCAATATTTTTATAAAGATCTTTTGATTTTGATCAAGATTCGAATACTAATTTTCATGGAATATGATTTTTTAAATTTATTCTGCAAGGCGCATTGAATTGTATAACTACACATCAAGCAACCACTTCCTATGAACTCGGGTGTGAAACTGTTTCATTGTGTCAAACATTGGGTCCTTCTCCCTTGGAAAATTCTTCGACACGTGGGATTTTCCCACAATAAAAAGCTAAAACAATAAAGTATGATTTTATGAACCTTGAACAAGGTCTTATGTAATCTTTTTATAAAGATCTTTTGATTATGTTCCAGATACGAATACTAATTTTCATGGAATCTGATTTTTTTATTTATTTTGCAAGGCGCACTGAATTGTAGAATTACACATCAAACAACCACTTCCTATGAACTCGGGTGTGAAACTGTTTCCTTGTGTCAAACATTGGGTCCTACTCCCTTGGGAAATTCTTCATCATGTGGGAGTTTTCCCACAATAAAGAGCTAAAACAATAAAATATGAGTTTATGAACCTTGAACAAGGTCTTACGTAATCTTTTTATAAAGATCTTTTGATTTTGTTCCAGATTCGAATACTAATTTTCATGGAATCCGATTTTTTTATATATTCTGCAAGGTGCATTGAATTGTATAATTACACATCAAACAATCACTTGCTATGAACTCGTGTGTGAAACTGTTTCATTGTGTCAAACATTGGGTCCTTCTCCCTTGGGAAATTCTTCATCATTTGGGAGTTTTCCCACAATAAAGACCTAAAACAATAAAATATGATTTTATGAATTTTGAAGAAGGTCTTACGTAATCTTTTTATAAAGATCTTTTGATGTTGTTCCAGAATCTAATACTAATTTTCATGGAATCCAATTTTTTAATATATTCTGCAAGGTGCATTGAATTGTATAATTACACATCAAACAACCACTTGCTATGAACTTGTGTGTGAAAATGTTTCATTGTGTCAAACATTGGGTCCTTATCCCTTGGGAAATTCTTCATCATGTGGGAGTTTTCCCACAATAAAGACCTAAAACAATAAAATATGAGTTTATGAACCTTGAACAAGGTCTTACGTAATCTTTATATAAAGATCATTTGATTTTGTTCCAGATTCGTATACTAATTTTCATGGAATCTGATTTTTTTATTTATTTTGCAAGGCGCACTGAATTGTAGAATAACACATCAAACAACCACTTTCTATGAACTCGGGTGTGAAACTGTTTCATTGTGTCAAACATTGGGTCCTTCTCCCTTGGAAAATTCTTCGACACGTGGGAGTTTTCCCACAATAAAAAGCTAAAACAATAAAATATGATTTTATGAACCTTGAACAAGGTCTTACGTAATCTTTTTATAAAGATCTTTTGATTTTGATCATGATTCGAATACTAATTTTCATAGAATCGGATTATTTTATATATTCTGCAAGGCGCATTGAATTGTATAATTACACATCAAACAACCACTTGCTATGAACTCGTGTGTGAAACTGTTTGCTTGTGTCAAACATTGGGTCCTACTCCCTTTAGATATTATTCTACACGTGGTAGTTTTCCCATAGTAAAAAGCGAAAACAATAAAATATTAGTTTATGAACCTTGAACAAGGTCTTACGTAATCTTTTTATAAAGATCTTTTGATTTTGTTCCAGATTCGAATACTAATTTTCATGGAATCTGATTTTTTTATTTATTTTGCAAGGCGCACTGAATTGTAGAATTACACATCAAACAACCACTTGCTATGAACTCGGGTGAGAAACTGTTTCATTGTGTGAAACATTGGGTCCTTCTCCCTTGGAAAATTCTTCGACACGTGGGATTTTCCCACAATAAAAAGCAAAAACAGTAAAATATGATTTTATGATCCTTGAACAAGGTCGTACGTAATCTTTTTATAAAGATCTTTTGATTTTGTTCCAGAATCGAATACAAATTTTCATAGAATCCGATTTTTTTATTTATTCTGCAAGGCGCACTGCATTGTATAATTACACATCAAACAACCACTTCCTATGAACTCGGGTGTGAAACTGTTTCCTTGTGTCAAACATTGGGTCCTACTCCCTTTATAAATTATTCTACACGTGGGAGTTTTCCCACAGTAAAAAGCTAAAACAATAAAATATGATTTTACGAACCTTGAACAAGGTCTTACGCAATATTTTTATAAAGATCTTTTGATTTTGATCAAGATTCGAATACTAATTTTCATGGAATATGATTTTTTAAATTTATTCTGCAAGGCGCATTGAATTGTATAACTACACATCAAGCAACCACTTCCTATGAACTCGGGTGTGAAACTGTTTCATTGTGTCAAACATTGGGTCCTTCTCCCTTGGAAAATTCTTCGACACGTGGGATTTTCCCACAATAAAAAGCTAAAACAGTAAAATATGATTTTATGAACCTTGAACAAGGTCTTATGTAATCTTTTTATAAAGATCTTTTGATTTTGTTGCAGATTCGAATACTAATTTTCATGGAATCCGATTTTTTTATTTTTTTCTGCAAGGCGCACTGAATTGTAGAATTACACATCAAACAACTACTTGCGATGAACTCGGGTGTGAAACTGTTTCATTGTGTGAAACATTGGGTCCTTCTCCCTCGGAAAATTGTTCGACACTTGAGATTTTCCCACAATAAATAGCTAAAACAATAAAGTATGATTTTATGAACCTTGAACAAGGTCTTATGTAATCTTTTTATAAAGATCTTTTGATTTTGTTCTAGATTCGAATACTAATTTTCATGGAATCTGACTCTTTTTACTTATTTTGAAAGGCGCACTGAATTGTAGAATTACACATTAAACAACCACTTGCTATGAACTCGGGTGTGAAACTGTTTCATTGTGTCAAAAATTGGGTCCTGCTCCCTTGGAAAATTCTTCGACACGTGGGATTTTCCCACAATAAATAGCTAAAACAATAAAATATGATTTTATGAACCTTGAACAAGGTCTTACGAAATCTTTTTATAAAGATCTTTTGATTTTGTTCCAGATTCGAATACTAATTTTCATGGAATCTGACTTTTTATACTTATTTTGCAAGGCGCACTGAATTGTAGAATTATACATTAAACAACCACTTACTATGAACTCGGGTGTGAAACTGTTTCATTGTGTAAAACATTGGGTCCTTCTCACTTGGAAAATTCTTCGACACGTGGGATTTTCCCACAATAAAAAGCTAAAACAGTAAAATATGATTTTATGAACCTTGAACAAGGTCCTACGCAATCTTTTTATAAAGACCTTTGATTTTATTGCAGATTCGAATACAAATTTTCATGGAATCTGATTTTTTAAATTTATTATGCAAGGCGCACTGAATTGTATAATTACACATCAAACAACCACTTCCTATGAAATCGGGTGTGAAACTGTTTCCTTGTGTCAAACATTGGGTCCTACTCCCTTTAGAAATTATTCTACATGTGGGAGTTTTCCCACAGTAAAAAGCTAAAACAATAAAATATGATTTTATGAACCTTGATGAAGGTCTTACGTAATCTTTTTATAAAGATCTTTTGATTTTGTTCCAGATACGAATACTAATTTTCATGGAATCTGATTTTTTTATTTATTTTGCAAGGCGCACTGAATTGTAGAATTACACATCAAAAAACCACTTGCTATGAACTCGGGTGAGAAACTGTTTCATTGTGTCAAACATTGGGGCCTTCTCCCTTGGAAAATTCTTCGACACGTGGGATTTTCCCACAATAAAAAGCTAAAACAGTAAAATATGATTTTATGAACCGTGAACAAGGTCGTACGTAATCTTTTTATAAAGATCTTTTGATTTTGTTCCAGAATCGAATACAAATTTTCATGGAATATGATTTTTTTAATTTATTCTGCAAGGCGCATTGAATTGTATAATTACACATCAAACAACCACTTGCTATGAACTCGTGTGTGAAACTGTTTGCTTGTGTCAAACATTGGGTCCTACTCCCTTTAGATATTATTCTACACGTGGTAGTTTTCCCATAGTAAAAAGCTAAAACAATAAAATATGAGTTTATGAACCTTGAACAAGGTCTTATGTAATCTTTTTATAAAGATCTTTTGATTTTGTTCCAGATTCGAATACTAATTTTCATGGAATCTGATTTTTTTATTTATTTTGCAAGGCGCACCTAATTGTAGAATTACACATCAAACAACCACTTGCTATGAACTCGGGTGAGAAACTGTTACATTGTGTCAAAAATTGGGTCCTTCTCCCTTGGAAAATTCTTCGACACGTGGGATTTTCCCACAATAAAAAGCTAAAACAGTAAAATATGATTTTATGAACCTTGAACAAGGTCGTACGTAATCATTTTATAAAGATCTTATGATTTTGTTCCAGAATCGAATACAAATTTTCATAGAATCCGATTTTTTTATTTATTCTGCAAGGCGCACTGAATTGTATAATTACACATCAAACAACCACTTCCTATGAACTCGGGTGTGAAACTGTTTCCTTGTGTCAAACATTGGGTCCTACTCCCTTTAGAAATTATTCTACACGTGGGAGTTTTCCCACAGTAAAAAGCTAAAACAATAAAATATGATTTTAAGAACCTTGAACAAGGTCTTACGCAATATTTTTATAAAGATCTTTTGATTTTGATCAAGATACGAATACTAATTTTCATGGAATATGATTTTTTTATTTATTCTGCAAGGCGCATTGAATTGTATAATTACACATCAAGCAACAACTTCCTATGAAATCGGGTGTGAAACTGTTTCATTGTGTCAAACATTGGGTCCTTCTCCCTTGGAAAATTCTTCGACACGTGGGATTTTCCCACAATAAAAAGCTAAAACAGTAAAATATGATTTTATGAACCTTGAACAAGGTCTTACGTAATCTTTTTATAAAGATCTTTTGATTTTGTTCAGATTCGAATACTAATTTTCATGGAATCCGATTTTTTTATTTTTTCTGCAAGGCGCACTGAATTGTAGAATTACACATCAAACAACTACTTGCTATGAACTCGGGTGTGAAACTGTTTCATTGTGTGAAACATTAGGTCCTTCTCCCTCGGAAAATTGTCCGACACGTGAGATTTTCCCACAATAAATAGCTAAAACAATAAAGTATGATTTTATGAACCTTGAACAAGGTCTTATGTAATCTTTTTATAAAGATCTTTTGATTTTGTTCCAGATTCGAATACTAATTTTCATGGAATCTGATTTTTTAAATTTATTATGCAAGGCGCACTGAATTGTACAATTACACATCAAACAACCACTTCCTATGAACTCGAGTGTGAAACTGTTTCCTTGTGTCAAACATTGGGTCCTACTCGCTTTAGAAATTATTATACATGTGGGAGTTTTCCCACAGTAAAAAGCTAAAACAATAAAATATGATTTTATGAACCTTGAAGAAGGTCTTACGTAATCTTTTTATAAAGATCTTTTGATTTTGTTCCAGATACGAATACTAATTTTCATGGAATCTGATTTTTTTATTTATTTTGCAAGGCGCACTGAATTGTAGAATTACACATCAAACAACCACTTGCTATGAACTCGGGTGAGAAACTGTTTCATTGTGTCAAACATTGGGTCCTTCTCCCTTGGAAAATTCTTCGACACGTGGGATTTTCCCACAGTAAAAATCTAAAACAGTAAAATATGATTTTATGAACCTTGAACAAGGTCGTACGTAATCTTTTTATAAAGATCATTTGATTTTGTTCCAGAATCGAATACTAATTTTCATAGAATCGGATTTTTTTATTTATTCTGCAAGGCGCATTGAATTGTATAATTACACATCAAACAACCACTTGCTATGAACTCGTGTGTGAAACTGTTTGCTTGTGTCAAACATTGGGTCCTACTCCCTTTAGATATTATACTACACGTGGTAGTTTTCCCATAGTAAAAAGCTAAAACAATAAAATATGAGTTTATGAACCTTGAACAAGGTCTTACGTAATCTTTTTATAAAGATCTTTTGATTTTGTTCCAGATTCGAATACTAATTTTCATGGAATCTGATTTTTTTATTTATTTTGCAAGGCGAACTGAATTGTAGAATTACACATCAAACAACCACTTGCTATGAACTCGGGTGAGAAACTGTTTCATTGTGTCAATCATTGGGTCCTTCTCCCTTGGAAAATTCTTCGACACGTGGGATTTTCCCACAATAAAAAGCTAAAACAGTAAAATATGATTTTATGAACCTTGAACAAGGTTGTACGTAATCTTTTTATAAAGATCTTTTGATTTTGTTCCAGAATCGAATACAAATTTTCATAGAATCCGATTTTTTTATTTATTCTGCAAGGCGCACTGAATTGTATAATTACACATTAAACAACCACTTGCTATGAACTCGGGTGTGAAACTGTTTCATTGTGTCAATCATTGGGTCCTTCTCCCTTGGAAAATTCTTCGACACGTGGGATTTTCCCACAATAAAAAGCTAAAACAGTAAAATATGATTTTATGAACCTTGAACAAGGTTGTACGTAATCTTTTTATAAAGATCATTTGATTTTGTTCCAGAATCGAATACTAATTTTCATAGAATCGGATTTTTTTATTTATTCTGCAAGGCGCATTGAATTGTATAATTACACATCAAACAACCACTTGCTATGAACTCGTGTGTGAAACTGTTTGCTTGTGTCAAACATTGGGTCCTACTCCCTTTAGATATTATTCTACACGTGGTAGTTTTCCCATAGTAAAAAGCTAAAACAATAAAATATGAGTTTATGAACCTTGAACAAGGTCTTATGTAATCTTTTTATAAAGATCTTTTGATTTTGTTCCAGATTCGAATACTAATTTTCATGGAATCTGATTTTTTTATTTATTTTGCAAGGCGCACCTAATTGTAGAATTACACATCAAACAACCACTTGCTATGAACTCGGGTGAGAAACTGTTACATTGTGTCAAAAATTGGGTCCTTCTCCCTTGGAAAATTCTTCGACACGTGGGATTTTCCCACAATAAAAAGCTAAAACAGTAAAATATGATTTTATGAACCTTGAACAAGGTCGTACGTAATCATTTTATAAAGATCTTATGATTTTGTTCCAGAATCGAATACAAATTTTCATAGAATCCGATTTTTTTATTTATTCTGCAAGGCGCACTGAATTGTATAATTACACATCAAACAACCACTTCCTATGAACTCGGGTGTGAAACTGTTTCCTTGTGTCAAACATTGGGTCCTACTCCCTTTAGAAATTATTCTACACGTGGGAGTTTTCCCACAGTAAAAAGCTAAAACAATAAAATATGATTTTAAGAACCTTGAACAAGGTCTTACGCAATATTTTTATAAAGATCTTTTGATTTTGATCAAGATACGAATACTAATTTTCATGGAATATGATTTTTTTATTTATTCTGCAAGGCGCATTGAATTGTATAATTACACATCAAGCAACAACTTCCTATGAAATCGGGTGTGAAACTGTTTCATTGTGTCAAACATTGGGTCCTTCTCCCTTGGAAAATTCTTCGACACGTGGGATTTTCCCACAATAAAAAGCTAAAACAGTAAAATATGATTTTATGAACCTTGAACAAGGTCTTACGTAATCTTTTTATAAAGATCTTTTGATTTTGTTCAGATTCGAATACTAATTTTCATGGAATCCGATTTTTTTATTTTTTCTGCAAGGCGCACTGAATTGTAGAATTACACATCAAACAACTACTTGCTATGAACTCGGGTGTGAAACTGTTTCATTGTGTGAAACATTAGGTCCTTCTCCCTCGGAAAATTGTCCGACACGTGAGATTTTCCCACAATAAATAGCTAAAACAATAAAGTATGATTTTATGAACCTTGAACAAGGTCTTATGTAATCTTTTTATAAAGATCTTTTGATTTTGTTCCAGATTCGAATACTAATTTTCATGGAATCTGATTTTTTAAATTTATTATGCAAGGCGCACTGAATTGTACAATTACACATCAAACAACCACTTCCTATGAACTCGAGTGTGAAACTGTTTCCTTGTGTCAAACATTGGGTCCTACTCGCTTTAGAAATTATTATACATGTGGGAGTTTTCCCACAGTAAAAAGCTAAAACAATAAAATATGATTTTATGAACCTTGAAGAAGGTCTTACGTAATCTTTTTATAAAGATCTTTTGATTTTGTTCCAGATACGAATACTAATTTTCATGGAATCTGATTTTTTTATTTATTTTGCAAGGCGCACTGAATTGTAGAATTACACATCAAACAACCACTTGCTATGAACTCGGGTGAGAAACTGTTTCATTGTGTCAAACATTGGGTCCTTCTCCCTTGGAAAATTCTTCGACACGTGGGATTTTCCCACAGTAAAA
The DNA here is from genome assembly GCA_028673005.1 of Tanypteryx hageni. NCBI lineage: Eukaryota > Metazoa > Arthropoda > Insecta > Odonata > Petaluridae > Tanypteryx > Tanypteryx hageni. The sequence goes on from CM054120.1 coordinate 89,313,316, forward strand.
ATCTAAAACAGTAAAATATGATTTTATGAACCTTGAACAAGGTCGTACGTAATCTTTTTATAAAGATCATTTGATTTTGTTCCAGAATCGAATACTAATTTTCATAGAATCGGATTTTTTTATTTATTCTGCAAGGCGCATTGAATTGTATAATTACACATCAAACAACCACTTGCTATGAACTCGTGTGTGAAACTGTTTGCTTGTGTCAAACATTGGGTCCTACTCCCTTTAGATATTATACTACACGTGGTAGTTTTCCCATAGTAAAAAGCTAAAACAATAAAATATGAGTTTATGAACCTTGAACAAGGTCTTACGTAATCTTTTTATAAAGATCTTTTGATTTTGTTCCAGATTCGAATACTAATTTTCATGGAATCTGATTTTTTTATTTATTTTGCAAGGCGAACTGAATTGTAGAATTACACATCAAACAACCACTTGCTATGAACTCGGGTGAGAAACTGTTTCATTGTGTCAATCATTGGGTCCTTCTCCCTTGGAAAATTCTTCGACACGTGGGATTTTCCCACAATAAAAAGCTAAAACAGTAAAATATGATTTTATGAACCTTGAACAAGGTTGTACGTAATCTTTTTATAAAGATCTTTTGATTTTGTTCCAGAATCGAATACAAATTTTCATAGAATCCGATTTTTTTATTTATTCTGCAAGGCGCACTGAATTGTATAATTACACATTAAACAACCACTTGCTATGAACTCGGGTGTGAAACTGTTTCATTGTGTCAAAAATTGGGTCCTGCTCCCTTGGAAAATTCTTCGACACGTGGGATTTTCCCACAATAAATAGCTAAAACAATAAAATATGATTTTATGAACCTTGAACAAGGTCTTACGAAATCTTTTTATAAAGATCTTTTGATTTTGTTCCAGATTCGAATACTAATTTTCATGGAATCTGACTTTTTATACTTATTTTGCAAGGCGCACTGAATTGTAGAATTATACATTAAACAACCACTTACTATGAACTCGGGTGTGAAACTGTTTCATTGTGTAAAACATTGGGTCCTTCTCACTTGGAAAATTCTTCGACACGTGGGATTTTCCCACAATAAAAAGCTAAAACAGTAAAATATGATTTTATGAACCTTGAACAAGGTCCTACGCAATCTTTTTATAATGACCTTTGATTTTATTGCAGATTCGAATACAAATTTTCATGGAATCTGATTTTTTAAATTTATTATGCAAGGCGCACTGAATTGTATAATTACACATCAAACAACCACTTCCTATGAAATCGGGTGTGAAACTGTTTCCTTGTGTCAAACATTGGGTCCTACTCCCTTTAGAAATTATTCTACATGTGGGAGTTTTCCCACAGTAAAAAGCTAAAACAATAAAATATGATTTTATGAACCTTGATGAAGGTCTTACGTAATCTTTTTATAAAGATCTTTTGATTTTGTTCCAGATACGAATACTAATTTTCATGGAATCTGATTTTTTTATTTATTTTGCAAGGCGCACTGAATTGTAGAATTACACATCAAACAACCACTTGCTATGAACTCGGGTGAGAAACTGTTTCATTGTGTCAAACATTGGGGCCTTCTCCCTTGGAAAATTCTTCGACACGTGGGATTTTCCCACAATAAAAAGCTAAAACAGTAAAATATGATTTTATGAACCTTGAACAAGGTCGTACGTAATCTTTTTATAAAGATCTTTTGATTTTGTTCCAGAATCGAATACAAATTTTCATGGAATATGATTTTTTTAATTTATTCTGCAAGGCGCATTGAATTGTATAATTACACATCAAACAACCACTTGCTATGAACTCGTGTGTGAAACTGTTTGCTTGTGTCAAACATTGGGTCCTACTCCCTTTAGATATTATTCTACACGTGGTAGTTTTCCCATAGTAAAAAGCTAAAACAATTAAATATGAGTTTATGAACCTTGAACAAGGTCTTATGTAATCTTTTTATAAAGATCTTTTGATTTTGTTCCAGATTCGAATACTAATTTTAATGGAATCTGATTTTTTTATTTATTTTGCAAGGCGCACTTAATTGTAGAATTACACATCAAACAACCACTTGCTATGAACTCGGGTGAGAAACTGTTACATTGTGTCAAAAATTGGGTCCTTCTCCCTTGGAAAATTCTTCGACACGTGGGATTTTCCCACAATAAAAAGCTAAAACAGTAAAATATGATTTTATGAACCTTGAACAAGGTCGTACGTAATCATTTTATAAAGATCTTATAATTTTGTTCCAGAATCGAATACAAATTTTCATAGAATCCGATTTTTTTATTTATTCTGCAAGGCGCACTGAATTGTATAATTACACATCAAACAACCACTTCCTATGAACTCGGGTGTGAAACTGTTTCCTTGTGTCAAACATTGGGTCCTACTCCCTTTAGACATTATTCTACACGTGGGAGTTTTCCCACAGTAAAAAGCTAAAACAATAAAATATGATTTTAAGAACCTTGAACAAGGTCTTACGCAATATTTTTATAAAGATCTTTTGATTTTGATCAAGATTCGAATACTAATTTTCATGGAATATGATTTTTTTATTTATTCTGCAAGGCGCATTGAATTGTATAATTACACATCAAGCAACAACTTCCTATGAACTCGGGTGTGAAACTGTTTCATTGTGTCAAACATTGGGTCCTTCTCCCTTGGAAAATTCTTCGACACGTGGGATTTTCCCACAATAAAAAGCTAAAACAGTAAAATATGATTTTATGAACCTTGAACAAGGTCTTACGTAATCTTTTTATAAAGATCTTTTGATTTTGTTCAGATTCGAATACTAATTTTCATGGAATCCGATTTTTTTATTTTTTCTGCAAGGCGCACTGAATTGTAGAATTACACATCAAACAACTACTTGCTATGAACTCGGGTGTGAAACTGTTTCATTGTGTGAAACATTAGGTCCTTCTCCCTCGGAAAATTGTTCGACACGTGAGATTTTCCCACAATAAATAGCTAAAACAATAAAGTATGATTTTATGAACCTTGAACAAGGTCTTATGTAATCTTTTTATAAAGATCTTTTGATTTTGTTCCAGATTCGAATACTAATTTTCATGGAATCTGATTTTTTAAATTTATTATGCAAGGCGCACTGAATTGTACAATTACACATCAAACAACCACTTCCTATGAACTCGAGTGTGAAACTGTTTCCTTGTGTCAAACATTGGGTCCTACTCGCTTTAGAAATTATTATACATGTGGGAGTTTTCCCACAGTAAAAAGCTAAAACAATAAAATATGATTTTATGAACCTTGAAGAAGGTCTTACGTAATCTTTTTATAAAGATCTTTTGATTTTGTTCCAGATACGAATACTAATTTTCATGGAATCTGATTTTTTTATTTATTTTGCAAGGCGCACTGAATTGTAGAATTACACATCAAACAACCACTTGCTATGAACTCGGGTGAGAAACTGTTTCATTGTGTCAAACATTGGGTCCTTCTCCCTTGGAAAATTCTTCGACACGTGGGATTTTCCCACAATAAAAATCTAAAACAGTAAAATATGATTTTATGAACCTTGAACAAGGTCGTACGTAATCTTTTTATAAAGATCTTTTGATTTTGTTCCAGAATCGAATACTAATTTTCATAGAATCGGATTTTTTTATTTATTCTGCAAGGCGCATTGAATTGTATAATTACACATCAAACAACCACTTGCTATGAATTCGTGTGTGAAACTGTTTGCTTGTGTCAAACATTGGGTCCTACTCCCTTTAGATATTATACTACACGTGGTAGTTTTCCCATAGTAAAAAGCTAAAACAATAAAATATGAGTTTATGAACCTTGAACAAGGTCTTACGTAATCTTTTTATAAAGATCTTTTGATTTTGTTCCAGATTCGAATACTAATTTTCATGGAATCTGATTTTTTTATTTATTTTGCAAGGCGCACTGAATTGTAGAATTACACATCAAACAACCACTTGCTATGAACTCGGGTGAGAAACTGTTTCATTGTGTCAATCATTGGGTCCTTCTCCCTTGGAAAATTCTTCGACACGTGGGATTTTCCCACAATAAAAAGCTAAAACAGTAAAATATGGTTTTATGAACCTTGAACAAGGTTGTACGTAATCTTTTTATAAAGATCTTTTGATTTTGTTCCAGAATCGAATACAAATTTTCATAGAATCCGATTTTTTTATTTATTCTGCAAGGCGCACTGAATTGTATAATTACACATCAAACAACCACTTCCTATGAACTCGGGTGTGAAACTGTTTCATTGTGTCAAACATTGGGTCCTTCTCCTTTGGAAAATTCTTCGACACGTGGGAGTTTTCCCACAGTAAAAAGCTAAAACAATAAAATATGATTTTACGAACCTTGAACAAGGTCTTACGCAATCTTTTTATAAAGATCTTTTGATTTTGATCAAGATTCGAATACTAATTTTCATGGAATATGATTTTTTTAATTTATTCTGCAAGGCGCATTGAATTTTATAATTACACATCAAGCAACCACTTCCTATGAACTCGGGTGTGAAACTGTTTCATTGTGTCAAACATTGGGTCCTTCTCCCTTGGAAAATTTTTCGACACGTGGGATTTTCCCACAATAAATAGCTAAAACAATAAAATATGATTTTTTGAACCTTGAACAAGGTCTTACGTAATCTTTTTATAAAGATCTTTTGATTTTGTTCCAGATTCGAATACTAATTTTCATGGAATCTGACTTTTTTTACTTATTTTGCAAGGCGCACTGAATTGTAGAATTATACATTAAACAACCACCTACTATGAACTCGGGTGTGAAACTGTTTCATTGTGTCAAACATTGGGTCCTTCTCCTTTGGAAAATTCTTCGACAAGTGGGAGTTTTCCCACAGTAAAAAGCTAAAACAATAAAATATGATTTTACGAACCTTGAACAAGGTCGTACGCAATATTTTTATAAAGATCTTTTGTTTTTGATCAAGATTCGAATACTAATTTTCATGGAATCCGATTTTGTTATTTTTTCTGCAAGGCGCACTGAATTGTAGAATTACACATCAAACAACTACTTGCTATGAACTCGGGTGTGAAACTGTTTCATTGTGTGAAACATTGGGTCCTTCTCCCTCGGAAAATTGTTCGACACGTGAGATTTTCCCACAATAAATAGCTAAAACAATAAAGTATGATTTTATGAACCTTGAACAAGGTCTTATCTTTTTATAAAGATCTTTTGATTTTGTTCCAGATTCGAATACTAATTTTCATGGAATCTGACTTTTTTTACTTATTTTGCAAGGCGCACTGAATTGTAGAATTACACATCAAACAACCACTTGCTATGAACTCGGGTGAGAAACTGTTTCCTTGTGTCAAACATTGGGTCCTACTCCCTTTAGAAATTATTCTACACGTGGGAGTTTTCCCACAGTAAAAAGATAAAACAATAAAATATGATTTTACGAACCTTGAACAAGGTCCTACGTAATCTTTTTATAAAGATCTTTTGATTTTATTGCAGATTCGAATACTAATTTTCATGGAATATGATTTTTTTAATTTATTCTGCAAGGCGCATTGAATTGTATAATTACACATCAAGTAACCACTTGCTATGAACTTGTGTGTGAAAATGTTTCATTGTGTCTAACAATGGGTCCTTCTCCCTTGGGAAATTCTTCATCATGTGGGAATTTTCCCACAATAAAGACCTAAAACAATAAAATATGAGTTTATGAACCTTGAACAAGGTCTTACGTAATCTTTTTATAAAGATCTTTTGATTTTGTTCCAGAATCTAATACTAATTTTCATGGAATCCGATTTTTTTATATATTCTGCAAGGTGCATTGAATTGTATAATTACACATCAAACAACCACTTGCTATGAACTTGTGTGTGAAACTGTTTCATTGTGTCAAACAATGGGTCCTTCTCCCTTGGGAAATTCATCATCATGTGGGAGTTTTCCCACAATAAAGACCTATAACAATAAAATATGAGTTTATGAACCTTGAACAAGGTCTTACGTAATCTTTTTATAAAGATCTTTTGATTTTGTTCCAGATTCGAATACTAATTTTCATGGAATCTGATTTATTTATTTATTTTGCAAAGCGCACTGAATTGTAGAATTACACATCAAACAACCACTTGCTATGAACTCGGGTGGGAAACTGTTTCATTGTGTCAAACATTGGGACCTTCTCCCTTGGAAAATTCTTCGACACGTGGGATTTTCCCACAATAAAAAGGTAAAACAGTAAAATATGATTTTATGAACTTTGAACAAGGTCCTACGTAATCTTTTTATAAAGATCTTTTGATTTTATTGCAGATTCGAATACAAATTTTCATGGAATCTGATTTTTTTAATTTATTTTGCAAGGCGCACTGAATTGTATAATTACACATCAAACAACCACTTCCTATGAACTCGGGTGTGAAACTGTTTCCTTGTGTCAAACATTGGGTCCTACTCCCTTTAGAAATTATTCTACACGTGGGAGTTTTCCCACAATAAAAAGCTAAAACAATAAAATATGATTTTATGAACCTTGAACAAGGTCTTACGTAATCTTTTTATAAAGATCTTTTGATTTTGTTCCAGATTCGAATAGTAATTTTCATAGAATCGGATTTTTTTATATATTCTGCAAGGCGCATTGAATTGTATAATTACACATCAAACAACCACTTGCTATGAACTCGGGTTTGAAACTGTTTCCTTGTGTCAAACATTGGGTCCTACTCCCTTTAGAAATTATTCTACACGTGGGAGTTTTCCCACAGTAAAAAGATAAAACAATAAAATATGATTTTACGAACCTTGAACAAGGTCTTACGCAATCTTTTTATAAAGATCTTTTGATTTTGATCAAGATTCGAATACTAATTTTCATGGAATATGATTTTTTAAATTTATTCTGCAAGGCGCATTGAATTGTATAATTACACATCAAGCAACCACTTCCTATGAACTCGGTGTGAAACTGTTTCATTGTGTCAAACATTGGGTCCTTCTCCCTTGGGAAATTCTTCATCATGTGGGAGTTTTCCCACAATAAAGACCTAAAAGAATAAAATATGATTTCATGAATTTTGAAGAAGGTCTTACGTAATCATTTTATAAAGATCTTTTGAATTTGTTCCAGAATCTAATACTAATTTTCATGGAATCCGATTTTTTTATATATTCTGCAAGGTGCATTGAATTGTATAATTACATATCAAACAACCACTTTCTATGAACTCGGGTGAGAAACTGTTTCATTGTGTCAAACATTGGGTCCTTCTCCCTTGGAAAATTCTTCATCATGTGGGAGTTTTCCCACAATAAAGACCTAAAACAATAAAATATGAGTTTATGAACCTTGAACAAGGTCCTACGTAATCTTTTTATAAAGATCTTTTGATTTTATTGCAGATTCGAATACAAATTTTCATGGAATCTGATTTTTTAAATTTATTTTGCAAGGCGCACTGAATTGTATAATTACACATCAAACAACCACTTCCTATGAACTCGGGTGTGAAACTGTTTCCTTGTGTCAAACATTGGGTCCTACTCCCTTTAGAAATTATTCTACACGTGGGAGTTTTCCCACAATAAAAAGCTAAAACAATAAAATATGATTTTATGAACCTTGAACAAGGTCTTACGTAATCTTTTTATAAAGATCTTTTGATTTTGTTCCAGATTCGAATAGTAATTTTCATAGAATCGGATTTTTTTATATATTCTGCAAGGCGCATTGAATTGTATAATTACACATCAAACAACCACTTGCTATGAACTCGTGTGTGAAACTGTTTGCTTGTGTCAATCATTGGGTCCTACTCCCTTTAGATATTATTCTACACGTGGTAGTTTTCCCATAGTAAAAAGCTTAAACAATAAAATATGAGTTTATAAACCTTAAACAAGGTCGTACGCAATCTTTTTATAAAGATCTTTTGATTTTGATAAGATTCGAACACTAATTTTCATGGAATATGATTTTTTTAATTTATTCTACAAGGCGCATTGAATTGTATAATTACACATCAAGCAACCACTTCCTATGAACTCGGTGTGAAACTGTTTCATTGTGTCAAACATTGGGTCCTTCTCCCTTGGGAAATTCTTCATCATGTGGGAGTTTTCCCACAATAAAGACCTAAAAGAATAAAATATGATTTTATGAATTTTGAAGAAGGTCTTACGTAATCTTTTTATAAAGATCTTTTGAATTTGTTCCAGAATCTAATACTAATTTTCATGGAATCCGATTTTTTTATATATTCTGCAAGGTGCATTGAATTGTATAATTACATATCAAACAACCACTTGCTATGAACTCGGGTGAGAAACTGTTTCATTGTGTCAAACATTGGGTCCTTCTCCCTTGGAAAATTCTTCATCATGTGGGAGTTTTCCCACAATAAAGACCTAAAACAATAAAATATGAGTTTATGAACCTTCAACAAGGTCTTACGTAATCTTTTTATAAAGATCTTTTGATTTTGTTCCAGATTCGAATACTAATTTTCATGGAATCTGATTTTTTTATTTATTTTGCAAGGCGCACTGAATTGTAGAATTACACATCAAACATCCACTTGCTATGAACTCGGGTGTGAAACTGTTTCATTGTGTCAAACATTGGGTCCTTCTCCCTTGGAAAATTCTTCGACACGTGGGAGTTTTCCCACAATAAAAAGCTAAAACAATAAAATATGATTTTATGAACCTTGAACAAGGTCTTACGTAATCTTTTTATAAAGATCTTTTGATTTTGTTCCAGAATCGAATATTAATTTTCATAGAATCGGATTATTTTATATATTCTGCAAGGCGCACTGAATTGTAGAATTACACATCAAACAACCACTTGCTATGAACTCGGGTGTGAAACTGTTTCATTGTGTGAAACATTGGGTCCTACTCCCTTTAGAAATTATTCTACACGTGGGAGTTTTCCCACAGTAAAAAGATAAAACAATAAAATATGATTTTACGAACCTTGAACATGGTCTTACGCAATCTTTTTATAAAGATCTTTTGATTTTGATCAAGATTCGAATACTAATTTTCATGGAATATGATTTTTTTAATTTATTCTGCAAGGCGCATTGAATTGTATAATTACACATCAAGCAACCACTTGCTATGAACTTGTGTGTGAAACTGTTTCATTGTGTCAAACATTGGGTCCTTCTCCCTTGGGAAATTCTTCATCATGTGGGAGTTTTCACACAATAAAGACCTAAAACAATAAAATATGAGTTTATGATCCTTGAACAAGGTCTTACGTAATCTTTTTATAAAGATCTTTTGATTTTGTTCCAGAATCAAATACTAATTTTCATGGAATCCGATTTTTTTATATATTCTGCAAGGTGCATTGAATTGTATAATTACACATCAAACAACCACTTGCTATGAACTTGTGTGTGAAACTGTTTCATTGTGTCAAACATTGGGTCCTTCTCCCTTGGGAAATTCTTCATCATGTGGGAGTTTTCCCACAATAAAGACCTATAACAATAAAATATGAGTTTATGAACCTTGAACAAGGTCTTACGTAATCTTTTTATAAAGATCTTTTGATTTTGTTCCAGATTCGAATACTAATTTTCATGGAATCTGATTTATTTATTTATTTTGCAAAGCGCACTGAATTGTAGAATTACACATCAAACAACCACTTGCTATGAACTCGGGTGTGAAACTGTTTCATTGTGTCAAACATTGGGACCTTCTCCCTTCGAAAATTCTTCGACACGTGGGAGTTTTCCCACAATAAAAAGCTAAAACAATAAAATATGATTTTATGAACCTTGAACAAGGTCTTACGTAATCTTTTTATAAAGATCTTTTGATTTTGTTCCAGAATCGAATACTAATTTTCATAGAATCGGATTTTTTTATATATTCTGCAAGGCGCATTGAATTGTATAATTACACATCAAACAAACACTTGCTATGAACTCGTGTGTGAAACTGTTTGCTTGTGTAAAACATTGGGTCCTACTCCCTTTAGATATTATTCTACACGTGGTAGTTTTCCCATAGTAAAATGCTAAAACAATAAAATATGAGTTTATGAACCTTGAACAAGGTCTTACGTAATCTTTTTATAAAGATCTTTTGATTTTGTTCCAGATTCGAATACTAATTTTCATGGAATCTGATTTTTTTATTTATTTTGGAAGGCGCACTGAATTGTAGAATTACACATCAAACAACCACTTGCTATGAACTCGGGTGAGAAACTGTTTCATTGTGTCAAACATTGGGTCCTTCTCCCTTGGAAAATTCTTCGACACGTGGGATTTTCCCACAATAAAAAGCTAAAACAGTAAAATATGATTTTATGAACCTTGAACAAGGTCGTACGTAATCTTTTTATAAAGATCTTTTGATTTTGTTCCAGAATCGAATACAAATTTTCATAGAATCCGATTTTTTTATTTATTCTGCAAGGCGCACTGAATTGTATAATTACACATCAAACAACCACTTCCTATAAACTCGGGTGTGAAACTGTTTCCTTGTGTCAAACATTGGGTCCTACTCCCTTTAGAAATTATTCTACACGTGGGAGTTTTCCCACAGTAAAAAGATAAAACAATAAAATATGATTTTACGAACCTTGAACAAGGTCTTACGCAATCTTTTTATAAAGATCTTTTGATTTTGATCAAGATTCGAATACTAATTTTGATGGAATATGATTTTTTTAATTTATTCTGCAAGGCGAATTGAATTGTATAATTACACATCAAGCAACCACTTCCTATGAACTCGGGTGTGAAACTGTTTCATTGTGTCAAACATTGGGTCCTTCTCCCTTGGGAAATTCTTCATCATGTGGGATTTTTCCCACAATAAAGACCTAAAAGAATAAAATATGATTTTATGAATTTTGAAGAAGGTCATACGTAATCTTTTTATAAAGATCTTTTGATTTTGTTCCAGAATCTAATACTAATTTTCATGGAATCCGATTTTTTTATATATTCTGCAAGGTGCATTGAATTGTATAATTACACATCAAACAACCACTTGCTATGAACTCGGGTGAGAAACTGTTTCATTGTGTCAAACATTGGGTCCTTCTCCCTTGGGAAATTCTTCATCATGTGGGAGTTTTCCCACAATAAAGACCTAAAAGAATAAAATATGATTTTATGAATTTTGAAGAAGGTCTTACGTAATCTTTTTATAAAGTTCTTTTGATTTTGTTCCAGAATCGAATACAAATTTTCATAGAATCCGATTTTTTTATATATTCTGCAAGGCGCACTGAATTGTATAATTACACATCAAACAACCACTTCCTATGAACTCGGGTTTGAAACTGTTTCCTTGTGTCAAACATTGGGTCCTACTCCCTTTAGAAATTATTCTACACGTGGGAGTTTTCCCACAGTAAAAAGATAAAACAATAAAATATGATTTTACGAACCTTGAACAAGGTCTTACGCAATCTTTTTATAAAGATCTTTTGATTTTGATCAAGATTCGAATACTAATTTTCATGGAATATGATTTTTTAAATTTATTCTGCAAGGCGCATTGAATTGTATAATTACACATCAAGCAACCACTTCCTATGAACTCGGGTGTGAAACTGTTTCATTGTGTCAAACATTGGGTCCTTCTCCCTTGGAAAATTCTTCGACACGTGGGAGTTTTCCCACAATAAAAAGCTAAAACAATAAAATATGATTTTATGAACCTTGAACAAGGTCTTACGTAATCTTTTTATAAAGATCTTTAGATTTTGTTCCAGATTCGAATACTAATTTTCATGGAATCTGATTTTTTTATTTATTTTGCAAGGCGCACTGAATTGTAGAATTAAACATCAAACAACCACTTGCTATGAACTCGGGTGTGAAACTGTTTCATTGTGTCAAACATTGGGTCCTTCTCCCTTGGAAAATTCTTCGACACGTGGGAGTTTTCCCACAATAAAAAGCTAAAACAATAAAATATGATTTTATGAACCTTGAACAAGGTCTTACGTAAACTTTTTATAAAGATCTATTGATTTTGTTCCAGAATCGAATACTATATTTCATAGAATCGGATTATTTTATATATTCTGCAAGGCGCACTGAATTGTAGAATTACACATCAAACAACTACTTGCTATGAACTCGGGTGTGAAACTGTTTCATTGTGTGAAACATTGGGTCCTTCTCCCTCGGAAAATTGTTCGACACGTGAGATTTTCCCACAATAAATAGCTAAAACAATAAAGTATGATTTTATGAACCTTGAACAAGGTCTTATGTAATCTTTTTATAAAGATCTTTTGATTTTGTTCCAGATTCGAATACTAATTTTCATGGAATCTGACTTTTTTACTTATTTTGCAAGGCGCACTGAATTGTAGAATTATACATTAAACAACCACTTACTATGAACTCGGGTGTGAAACTGTTTCATTGTGTCAAACATTTGGTCCTTCTCCCTTGGAAAATTCTTCGACACGTGGGATTTTCCCACAATAAAAAGCTAAAACAGTAAAATATGATTTTAAGAAACTTGAACAAGGTCCTACGTAATCTTTTTATAAAGACCTTTGATTTTATTGCAGATTCGAATACAAATTTTCATGGAATCTGATTTTTTAAATTTATTATGCAAGGCGCACTGAATTGTATAATTACACATCAAACAAACACTTCCTAAGAACTCGGGTGTGAAACTGTTTCGTTGTGTCAAACATTGGGTCCTACTCCCTTTAGAAATTATTCTACACGTGGGAGTTTTCCCACAGTAAAAAGATAAAACAATAAAATATGATTTTACGAACCTTGAACATGGTCTTACGCAATCTTTTTATAAAGATCTTTTGATTTTGATCAAGATTCGAATACTAATTTTCATGGCATATGATTTTTTTAATTTATTCTGCAAGGCGCATTGAATTGTATAATTACACATCAAGCAACCACTTGCTATGAACTTGTGTGTGAAACTGTTTCATTGTGTCAAACATTGGGTCCTTCTCCCTTGGGAAATTCTTCATCATGTGGGAGTTTTCACACAATAAAGACCTAAAACTATAAAATATGTGTATATGATCCTTGAACAAGGTCTTACGTAATCTTTTTATAAAGATCTTTTGATTTTGTTCCAGAATCTAATACTAATTTTCATGGAATCCGATTTTTTTATATATTCTGCAAGGTGCATTGAATTGTATAATTACACATCAAACAACCACTTGCTATGAACTTGTGTGTGAAACTGTTTCATTGTGTCAAACATTGGGTCCTTCTCCCTTGGGAAATTCTTCATCATGTGGGAGTTTTCCCACAATAAAGACCTATAACAATAAAATATGAGTTTATGAACCTTGAACAAGGTCTTACGTAATCTTTTTATAAAGATCTTTTGATTTTGTTCCAGATTCGAATACTAATTTTCATGGAATCTGAATTATTTATTTATTTTGCAAAGCGCACTGAATTGTAGAATTACACATCAAACAACCACTTGCTATGAACTCGGGTGTGAAACTGTTTCATTGTGTCAAACATTGGGACCTTCTCCCTTGGAAAATTCTTCGACACGTGGGATTTTCCCACAATAAAAAGCTAAAACAGTAAAATATGATTTTATGAACCTTGAACAAGGTCCTACGTAATCTTTTTATAAAGATCTTTTGATTTTATTGCAGATTCTAATACAAATTTTCATGGAATCTGATATTTTAAATTTATTTTGCAAGGCGCACTGAATTGTATAATTACACATCAAACAACCACTTCCTATGAACTCGGGTGTGAAACTGTTTCCTTGTGTCAAAAATTGGGTCCTACTCCCTTTAGAAATTATTCTACACGTGGGAGTTTTCCCACAATAAAAAGCTAAAACAATAAAATATGATTTTATGAACCTTGAACAAGGTCTTACGTAATCTTTTTATAAAGATCTTTTGATTTTGTTCCAGAATCGAATACTAATTTTCATAGAATCGGATTTTTTTATATATGCTGCAAGGCGCATTGAATTGTATAATTACACATCAAACAACCACTTGCTATGAACTCGTGTGTGAAACTGTTTGCTTGTGTCAAACATTGGGTCCTACTCCCTTTAGATATTATTCTACACGTGGTAGTTTTCCCATAGTAAAATGCCAAAACAATAAAATATGAGTTTATGAACCTTGAACAAGGTCTTACGTAATCTTTTTATAAAGATCTTTTGATTTTGTTCCAGATTCGAATACTAATTTTCATGGAATCTGATTTTTTTATTTATTTTGGAAGGCGCACTGAATTGTAGAATTACACATCAAACAACCACTTGCTATGAACTCGGGTGAGAAACTGTTTCATTGTGTCAAACATTGGGTCCTTCTCCCTTGGAAAATTCTTCGACACGTGGGATTTTCCCACAATAAAAAGCTAAAACAGTAAAATATGATTTTATGAACCTTGAACAAGGTCGTACGTAATCTTTTTATAAAGATCTTTTGATTTTGTTCCAGAATCGAATACAAATTTTCATAGAATCGGATTTTTTTATATATTCTGCAAGGCGCATTGAATTGTATAATTACACATCAAACAAACACTTGCTATGAACTCGTGTGTGAAACTGTTTGCTTGTGTAAAACATTGGGTCCTACTCCCTTTAGATATTATTCTACACGTGGTAGTTTTCCCATAGTAAAATGCTAAAACAATAAAATATGAGTTTATGAACCTTGAACAAGGTCTTACGTAATCTTTTTATAAAGATCTTTTGATTTTGTTCCAGATTCGAATACTAATTTTCATGGAATCTGATTTTTTTATTTATTTTGGAAGGCGCACTGAATTGTAGAATTACACATCAAACAACCACTTGCTATGAACTCGGGTGAGAAACTGTTTCATTGTGTCAAACATTGGGTCCTTCTCCCTTGGAAAATTCTTCGACACGTGGGATTTTCCCACAATAAAAAGCTAAAACAGTAAAATATGATTTTATGAACCTTGAACAAGGTCGTACGTAATCTTTTTATAAAGATCTTTTGATTTTGTTCCAGAATCGAATACAAATTTTCATAGAATCCGATTTTTTTATTTATTCTGCAAGGCGCACTGAATTGTATAATTACACATCAAACAACCACTTCCTATAAACTCGGGTGTGAAACTGTTTCCTTGTGTCAAACATTGGGTCCTACTCCCTTTAGAAATTATTCTACACGTGGGAGTTTTCCCACAGTAAAAAGATAAAACAATAAAATATGATTTTACGAACCTTGAACAAGGTCTTACGCAATCTTTTTATAAAGATCTTTTGATTTTGATCAAGATTCGAATACTAATTTTGATGGAATATGATTTTTTTAATTTATTCTGCAAGGCGAATTGAATTGTATAATTACACATCAAGCAACCACTTCCTATGAACTCGGGTGTGAAACTGTTTCATTGTGTCAAACATTGGGTCCTTCTCCCTTGGGAAATTCTTCATCATGTGGGATTTTTCCCACAATAAAGACCTAAAAGAATAAAATATGATTTTATGAATTTTGAAGAAGGTCATACGTAATCTTTTTATAAAGATCTTTTGATTTTGTTCCAGAATCTAATACTAATTTTCATGGAATCCGATTTTTTTATATATTCTGCAAGGTGCATTGAATTGTATAATTACACATCAAACAACCACTTGCTATGAACTCGGGTGAGAAACTGTTTCATTGTGTCAAACATTGGGTCCTTCTCCCTTGGGAAATTCTTCATCATGTGGGAGTTTTCCCACAATAAAGACCTAAAAGAATAAAATATGATTTTATGAATTTTGAAGAAGGTCTTACGTAATCTTTTTATAAAGTTCTTTTGATTTTGTTCCAGAATCGAATACAAATTTTCATAGAATCCGATTTTTTTATATATTCTGCAAGGCGCACTGAATTGTATAATTACACATCAAACAACCACTTCCTATGAACTCGGGTTTGAAACTGTTTCCTTGTGTCAAACATTGGGTCCTACTCCCTTTAGAAATTATTCTACACGTGGGAGTTTTCCCACAGTAAAAAGATAAAACAATAAAATATGATTTTACGAACCTTGAACAAGGTCTTACGCAATCTTTTTATAAAGATCTTTTGATTTTGATCAAGATTCGAATACTAATTTTCATGGAATATGATTTTTTAAATTTATTCTGCAAGGCGCATTGAATTGTATAATTACACATCAAGCAACCACTTCCTATGAACTCGGGTGTGAAACTGTTTCATTGTGTCAAACATTGGGTCCTTCTCCCTTGGAAAATTCTTCGACACGTGGGAGTTTTCCCACAATAAAAAGCTAAAACAATAAAATATGATTTTATGAACCTTGAACAAGGTCTTACGTAATCTTTTTATAAAGATCTTTAGATTTTGTTCCAGATTCGAATACTAATTTTCATGGAATCTGATTTTTTTATTTATTTTGCAAGGCGCACTGAATTGTAGAATTAAACATCAAACAACCACTTGCTATGAACTCGGGTGTGAAACTGTTTCATTGTGTCAAACATTGGGTCCTTCTCCCTTGGAAAATTCTTCGACACGTGGGAGTTTTCCCACAATAAAAAGCTAAAACAATAAAATATGATTTTATGAACCTTGAACAAGGTCTTACGTAAACTTTTTATAAAGATCTATTGATTTTGTTCCAGAATCGAATACTATATTTCATAGAATCGGATTATTTTATATATTCTGCAAGGCGCACTGAATTGTAGAATTACACATCAAACAACTACTTGCTATGAACTCGGGTGTGAAACTGTTTCATTGTGTGAAACATTGGGTCCTTCTCCCTCGGAAAATTGTTCGACACGTGAGATTTTCCCACAATAAATAGCTAAAACAATAAAGTATGATTTTATGAACCTTGAACAAGGTCTTATGTAATCTTTTTATAAAGATCTTTTGATTTTGTTCCAGATTCGAATACTAATTTTCATGGAATCTGACTTTTTTACTTATTTTGCAAGGCGCACTGAATTGTAGAATTATACATTAAACAACCACTTACTATGAACTCGGGTGTGAAACTGTTTCATTGTGTCAAACATTTGGTCCTTCTCCCTTGGAAAATTCTTCGACACGTGGGATTTTCCCACAATAAAAAGCTAAAACAGTAAAATATGATTTTAAGAAACTTGAACAAGGTCCTACGTAATCTTTTTATAAAGACCTTTGATTTTATTGCAGATTCGAATACAAATTTTCATGGAATCTGATTTTTTAAATTTATTATGCAAGGCGCACTGAATTGTATAATTACACATCAAACAAACACTTCCTAAGAACTCGGGTGTGAAACTGTTTCGTTGTGTCAAACATTGGGTCCTACTCCCTTTAGAAATTATTCTACACGTGGGAGTTTTCCCACAGTAAAAAGATAAAACAATAAAATATGATTTTACGAACCTTGAACATGGTCTTACGCAATCTTTTTATAAAGATCTTTTGATTTTGATCAAGATTCGAATACTAATTTTCATGGCATATGATTTTTTTAATTTATTCTGCAAGGCGCATTGAATTGTATAATTACACATCAAGCAACCACTTGCTATGAACTTGTGTGTGAAACTGTTTCATTGTGTCAAACATTGGGTCCTTCTCCCTTGGGAAATTCTTCATCATGTGGGAGTTTTCACACAATAAAGACCTAAAACTATAAAATATGTGTATATGATCCTTGAACAAGGTCTTACGTAATCTTTTTATAAAGATCTTTTGATTTTGTTCCAGAATCTAATACTAATTTTCATGGAATCCGATTTTTTTATATATTCTGCAAGGTGCATTGAATTGTATAATTACACATCAAACAACCACTTGCTATGAACTTGTGTGTGAAACTGTTTCATTGTGTCAAACATTGGGTCCTTCTCCCTTGGGAAATTCTTCATCATGTGGGAGTTTTCCCACAATAAAGACCTATAACAATAAAATATGAGTTTATGAACCTTGAACAAGGTCTTACGTAATCTTTTTATAAAGATCTTTTGATTTTGTTCCAGATTCGAATACTAATTTTCATGGAATCTGAATTATTTATTTATTTTGCAAAGCGCACTGAATTGTAGAATTACACATCAAACAACCACTTGCTATGAACTCGGGTGTGAAACTGTTTCATTGTGTCAAACATTGGGACCTTCTCCCTTGGAAAATTCTTCGACACGTGGGATTTTCCCACAATAAAAAGCTAAAACAGTAAAATATGATTTTATGAACCTTGAACAAGGTCCTACGTAATCTTTTTATAAAGATCTTTTGATTTTATTGCAGATTCTAATACAAATTTTCATGGAATCTGATATTTTAAATTTATTTTGCAAGGCGCACTGAATTGTATAATTACACATCAAACAACCACTTCCTATGAACTCGGGTGTGAAACTGTTTCCTTGTGTCAAAAATTGGGTCCTACTCCCTTTAGAAATTATTCTACACGTGGGAGTTTTCCCACAATAAAAAGCTAAAACAATAAAATATGATTTTATGAACCTTGAACAAGGTCTTACGTAATCTTTTTATAAAGATCTTTTGATTTTGTTCCAGAATCGAATACTAATTTTCATAGAATCGGATTTTTTTATATATGCTGCAAGGCGCATTGAATTGTATAATTACACATCAAACAACCACTTGCTATGAACTCGTGTGTGAAACTGTTTGCTTGTGTCAAACATTGGGTCCTACTCCCTTTAGATATTATTCTACACGTGGTAGTTTTCCCATAGTAAAATGCCAAAACAATAAAATATGAGTTTATGAACCTTGAACAAGGTCTTACGTAATCTTTTTATAAAGATCTTTTGATTTTGTTCCAGATTCGAATACTAATTTTCATGGAATCTGATTTTTTTATTTATTTTGGAAGGCGCACTGAATTGTAGAATTACACATCAAACAACCACTTGCTATGAACTCGGGTGAGAAACTGTTTCATTGTGTCAAACATTGGGTCCTTCTCCCTTGGAAAATTCTTCGACACGTGGGATTTTCCCACAATAAAAAGCTAAAACAGTAAAATATGATTTTATGAACCTTGAACAAGGTCGTACGTAATCTTTTTATAAAGATCTTTTGATTTTGTTCCAGAATCGAATACAAATTTTCATAGAATCCGATTTTTTTATTTATTCTGCAAGGCGCACTGAATTGTATAATTACACATCAAACAACCACTTCCTATAAACTCGGGTGTGAAACTGTTTCCTTGTGTCAAACATTGGGTCCTACTCCCTTTAGAAATTATTCTACACGTGGGAGTTTTCCCACAGTAAAAAGATAAAACAATAAAATATGATTTTACGAACCTTGAACAAGGTCTTACGCAATCTTTTTATAAAGATCTTTTGATTTTGATCAAGATTCGAATACTAATTTTCATGGAATATGATTTTTTAAATTTATTCTGCAAGGCGCATTGAATTGTATAATTACACATCAAGCAAACACTTCCTATGAACTCGGGTGTGAAACTGTTTCATTGTGTCATACATTGGGTCCTTCTCCCTTGGAAAATTCTTCGACACGTGGGATTTTCCCACAATAAAGACCTATAACAATAAAATATGAGTTTATGAACCTTGAACAAGGTCTTACGTAATCTTTTTATAAAGATCTTTTGATTTTGTTCCAGATTCGAATACTAATTTTCATGGAATCTGATTTATTTATTTATTTTGCAAAGCGCACTGAATTGTAGAATTACACATCAAACAACCACTTGCTATGAACTCGGGTGTGAAACTGTTTCATTGTGTCAAACATTGGGACCTTCTCCCTTCGAAAATTCTTCGACACGTGGGAGTTTTCCCACAATAAAAAGCTAAAACAATAAAATATGATTTTATGAACCTTGAACAAGGTCTTACGTAATCTTTTTATAAAGATCTTTTGATTTTGTTCCAGAATCGAATACTAATTTTCATAGAATCGGATTTTTTTATATATTCTGCAAGGCGCATTGAATTGTATAATTACACATCAAACAACCACTTGCTATGAACTCGTGTGTGAAACTGTTTGCTTGTGTAAAACATTGGGTCCTACTCCCTTTAGATATTATTCTACACGTGGTAGTTTTCCCATAGTAAAATGCTAAAACAATAAAATATGAGTTTATGAACCTTGAACAAGGTCTTACGTAATCTTTTTATAAAGATCTTTTGATTTTGTTCCAGATTCGAATACTAATTTTCATGGAATCTGATTTTTTTATTTATTTTGGAAGGCGCACTGAATTGTAGAATTACACATCAAACAACCACTTGCTATGAACTCGGGTGAGAAACTGTTTCATTGTGTCAAACATTGGGTCCTTCTCCCTTGGAAAATTCTTCGACACGTGGGATTTTCCCACAATAAAAAGCTAAAACAGTAAAATATGATTTTATGAACCTTGAACAAGGTCCTACGTAATCTTTTTATAAAGACCTTTGATTTTATTGCAGATTCGAATACAAATTTTCATGGAATCTGATTTTTTAAATTTATTGTGCAAGGCGCACTGAATTGTATAATTACACATCAAACAACCACTTCCTATGAACTCGGGTGTGAAACTGTTTCCTTGTGTCAAACATTGGGTCCTACTCCCTTTAGAAATTATTCTACATGTGGGAGTTTTCCCACAGTAAAAAGCTAAAACAATAAAATATGATTTTATGAACCTTGAAGAAGGTCTTACGTAATCTTTTTATAAAGATCTTTTGATTTTGTTCCAGAATCTAATACTAATTTTCATGGAATCCGATTTTTTTATATATTCTGCAAGGTGCATTGAATTGTATAATTACACATCAAACAACCACTTGCTATGAACTTGTGTGAGAAACTGTTTCATTGTGTCAAATATTGGGTCCTTCTCCCTTGGGAAATTCTTCATCATGTGGGAGTTTTCCCACAATAAAGACCTATAACAATAAAATATGAGTTTATGAACCTTGAACAAGGTCTTACGTAATCTTTTTATAAAGATCTTTTGATTTTGTTCCAGATTCGAATACTAATTTTCATGGAATCTGATTTATTTATTTATTTTGCAAAGCGCACTGAATTGTAGAATTACACATCAAACAACCACTTACTATGAACTCGGGTGTGAAACTCTTTCATTGTGTCAAACATTGGGACCTTCTCCCTTGGAAAATTCTTCGACACGTGGGATTTTCCCACAATAAAAAGCTAAAACAGTAAAATATGATTTTATGAACCTTGAACAAGGTCCTACGTAATCTTTTTATAAAGATCTTTTGATTTTATTGCAGATTCTAGTACAAATTTTCATGGAATCTGATATTTTAAATTTATTTTGCAAGGCGCACTGAATTGTATAATTACACATCAAACAACCACTTCCTATGAACTCGGGTGTGAAACTGTTTCCTTGTGTCAAACATTGGGTCCTACTCCCTTTAGAAATTATTCTACATGTGGGAGTTTTCCCACAGTAAAAAGCTAAAACAATAAAATATGATTTTATGAACCTTGAACAAGGTCTTACGCAATCTTTTTATAAAGATCTTTTGATTTTGATCAAGATTCGAATACTAATTTTCATGAAATATGATTTTTTAAATTTATTCTGCAAGGCGCATTGAATTGTATAATTACACATCAAGCAACCACTTCCTATGAACTCGGGTGGGAAACTGTTTCATTGTGTCAAACATTGGGTCCTTCTCCCTTGGAAAATTCTTCGACACGTGGGAGTTTTCCCACAATAAAAAGCTAAAACAATAAAATATGATTTTATGAACCTTGAACAAGGTCTTACGTAATCTTTTTATAAAGATCTTTTGATTTTGTTCCAGATTCGAATACTAATTTTCATGGAATCTGATTTTTTTATTTATTTTGCAAGGCGCACTAAATTGTAGAATTACACATCAAACAACCACTTGCTATGAACTCGGGTGTGAAACTGTTTCATTGTGTCAAACATTGGGTCCTTCTCCCTTGGAAAATTCTTCGACACGTGGGAGTTTTCCCACAATAAAAAGCTAAAACAATAAAATATGATTTTATGAACCTTGAACAAGGTCTTACGTAATCTTTTTATAAAGATCTATTGATTTTGTTCCAGAATCGAATACTAATTTTCATAGAATCGGATTATTTTATATATTCTGCAAGGCGCACTGAATTGTAGAATTACACATCAAACAACTACTTGCTATGAACTCGGGTGTGAAACTGTTTCATTGTGTGAAACATTGGGTCCTTCTCCCTCGGAAAATTGTTCGACACGTGAGATTTTCCCACAATAAATAGCTAAAACAATAAAGTATGATTTTATGAACCTTGAACAAGGTCTTATGTAATCTTTTTATAAAGATCTTTTGATTTTGTTCCAGATTCGAATACTAATTTTCATGGAATCTGACTTTTTTACTTATTTTGCAAGGCGCACTGAATTGTAGAATTATACATTAAACAACCACTTACTATGAACTCGGGTGTGAAACTGTTTCATTGTGTCAAACATTCGGTCCTTCTCCCTTGGAAAATTCTTCGACACGTGGGATTTTCCCACAATAAAAAGCTAAAACAGTAAAATATGATTTTAAGGAACTTGAACAAGGTCCTACGTAATCTTTTTATAAAGACCTTTGATTTTATTGCAGATTCGAATACAAATTTTCATGGAATCTGATTTTTTAAATTTATTATGCAAGGCGCACTGAATTGTATAATTACACATCAAGCAACCACTTGCTATGAACTTGTGTGTGAAACTGTTTCATTGTGTCAAACATTGGGTCCTTCTCCCTTGGGAAATTCTTCATCATGTGGGAGTTTTCACACAATAAAGACCTAAAACTATAAAATATGTGTATATGATCCTTGAACAAGGTCTTACGTAATCTTTTTATAAAGATCTTTTGATTTTGTTCCAGAATCTAATACTAATTTTCATGGAATCCGATTTTTTTATATATTCTGCAAGGTGCATTGAATTGTATAATTACACATCAAACAACCACTTGCTATGAACTTGTGTGTGAAACTGTTTCATTGTGTCAAACATTAGGTCCTTCTCCCTTGGGAAATTCTTCATCATGTGGGAGTTTTCCCACAATAAAGACCTATAACAATAAAATATGAGTTTATGAACCTTGAACAAGGTCTTACGTAATCTTTTTATAAAGATCTTTTGATTTTGTTCCAGATTCGAATACTAATTTTCATGGAAACTGATTTATTTATTTATTTTGCAAAGCGCACTGAATTGTAGAATTACACATCAAACAACCACTTGCTATGAACTCGGGTGTGAAACTGTTTCATTGTGTCAAACATTGGGACCTTCTCCCTTGGAAAATTCTTCGACACGTGGGATTTTCCCACAATAAAAAGCTAAAACAGTAAAATATGATTTTATGAACCTTGAACAAGGTCCTACGTAATCTTTTTATAAAGATCTTTTGATTTTATTGCAGATTCTAATACAAATTTTCATGGAATCTGATATTTTAAATTTATTTTGCAAGGCGCACTGAATTGTATAATTACACATCAAACAACCACTTGCTATGAACTCGTGTGTGAAACTGTTTGCTTGTGTCAAACATTGGGTCCTACTCCCTTTAGATATTATTCTACACGTGGTAGTTTTTTCATAGTAAAATGCTAAAACAGTAAAATATGATTTTATGAACCTTGAACAAGGTCGTACGCAATCTTTTTATAAAGATCTTTTGATTTTGTTCCAGAATCGAATACAAATTTTCATAGAGTCCGATTTTTTTATTTATTCTGCAAGGCGCACTGAATTGTATAATTACACATCAAACAACCACTTCCTATAAACTCGGGTGTGAAACTGTTTCCCACAATAAAAAGCTAAAACAGTAAAATATGATTTTATGAACTTTGAACAAGGTCCTACGTAATCTTTTTATAAAGACCTTTGATTTTATTGCAGATTCGAATACACATTTTCATGGAATCAGATTTTTAAATTTATTTTGCAAGGCGCACTGAATTGTATAATTACACATCAAACAACCACTTGCTATGAACTCGGGTGTGAAACTGTTTCATTGTGTCATACATTGGATCCTTCTCCTTTGGGAAATTCTTCGACATGTGGGAGTTTTCCCACAATAAAATATGATTTTATGAACCTTGAACAAGGTCTTACGCAATCTTTTTATAAAGATCTTTTGATTTTGTTCCAGAATCGAATATTAATTTTCATAGAATCCGATTTTTTTATTTATTCTGCAAGGCGCACTGAATTGTATAATTACACATCAAACAACCACTTGCTATGAACTCGGGTGTGAAACTGTTTCCTTGTGTCAAACATTGGGTCCTACTCCCTTTAGAAATTATTCTACACGTGGGAGTTTTCCCACAGTAAAAAGATAAAACAATAAAATATGATTTTACGAACCTTGAACAAGGTCTTACGCAATCTTTTTATAAAGATCTTTTGATTTTGATCAAGATTCGAATACTAATTTTCATGGAATATGATTTTTTTAATTTATTCTGCAAGGCGCATTGAATTGTATAATTACACATCAAGCAACCACTTCCTATGAACTCGAGTGTGAAACTGTTTCATTGTGTCAAACATTGGGTCCTTCTCACTTGGGAAATTCTTCATCATGTGGGAGTTTTCCCACAGTAAAGACCTAAAACAATAAAATATGATTTTATGAACTTTGAAGAAGGTCTTACGTAATCTTTTTATAAAGATCTTTTGATTTTGTTCCAGAATCTAATACCAATTTTCGTGGAATCCGATTTTTTTATATATTCTGCAAGGTGCATTGAATTGTATAATTACACATCAAACAACCACGTGCTATGAACTCGTGTGTGAAACTGTTTGCTTGTGTCACACATTGGGTCCTACTCCCTTTAGATATTATTCTACACGTGGTAGTTTTCCCATAGTATAAAGCTAAAACAATAAAATATGAGTTTATGAACCTTGAACAAGGTCTTACGTAATCTTTTTATAAAGATTTTTTGATTTTGATCAAGATTTGAATACTAATTTTCATGGAATATGATTTTTTTATTTATTCTGCAAGGCGGATTGAATTGTATAATTACACATCAGGCAACCACTTCCTATGAACTCGGGTGTGAAACTGTTTCATTGTGTCAAACATTGTGTCCTTCTCCCTTAGAAAATTCTTCGACACGTGAGATTTTCCCACAGTAAATAGATAAAACAATAAAATATGATTTTATGAACCTTGAACAAGATCTTACTTAATCTTTTTATAAAGATCTTTTGATTTTGTTCCAGATTCGAATACTAATTTTCATGGAATCCGATTTTTTTATATATTCTGCAAGGTGCATTGAATTGTATAATTACACATCAAACAACCACTTGCTATGAACGCGTGTGTGAAACTGTTTCATTCTGTCAAAGGTCCTTTTCCCTTGGGAAATTCTTCGACACGTGGTAGTTTTCCCATAATAAAAAGCTAAAACAATAAAATATGAGTTTATGAACCTTTAAGAAGGTCTTACGTAATCTTTTTATAAAGATCTTTTGATTTTGTTCCAGATTCGAATACTAATTTTCATGGAATCCGATTTTTTTATTTTTTCTGCAAGGCGCACTGAATTGTAGAATTACACATCAAACAACTACTTGCTATGAACTCGGATGTGAAACTGTTTCATTGTGTGAAACATTGGGTCCTTCTCCCTCGGAAAATTGATCGACACGTGAGATTTTCCCACAATAAATAGCTAAAACAATAAAGTATGATTTTATGAACCTTGAACAAGGTCTTATGTAATCTTTTTATAAAGATCTTTTGATTTTGTTCCAGATTCGAATACTAATTTTCATGGAATCTGACTTTTTTTACTTATTTTGCAAGGCACACTGAATTGTAGAATTATACATTAAACAACCACTTACTATGAACTCGGGTGTGAAACTGTTTCATTGTGTCAAACATGGGGTTTTTCTCCCTTGGAAAATTCTTCGACACGTGGGATTTTCCCACAATAAAAAGCTAAAACAGTAAAATATGATTTTATGAACCTTGAACAAGGTCGTACGTAAACTTTTTATAAAGATCTTTTGATTTTGTTCCAGAATCGAATACAAATTTTCATAGAATCCGATTTTTTTATTTATTCTGCAAGGCGCATTGAATTGTATAATTACACATCAAACAACCACTTCCTATGAACTCGGGTGTGAAACTGTTTCCTTGTGTCAAAAATTGGGTCCTACTCCCTTTAGAAATTATTCTACACGTGGGAGTTTTCCCACAGTAAAAAGCTAAAACAATAAAATATGATTTTACGAACCTTGAACAAGGTCTTACGCAATATTTTTATAAAGATCTTTTGATTTTGATCAAGATTCGAATACTAATTTTCATGGAATATGATTTTTTTATTTATTCTGCAAGGCGGATTGAATTGTATAATTACACATCTAGCAACCACTTCCTATGAACTCGGGTGTGAAACTGTTTCATTGTGTCAAACATTAGGTCCTTCTCCCTTGGAAAATTCTTCGACACGTGGGATTTTCCCACAATAAAAAGCTAAAACAGTAAAATATGATTATAATGAACCTTGATCAAGGTCCTACGTAATCTTTTTATAAAGATCTTTTGATTTTATTGCAGATTCGAATACAAATTTTCATGGAATCTGATTTTTTAAATTTATTTTGCAAGGCGCACTGAATTGTATAATTACATATCAAACAACCACTTGCTATGAACTCGGGTGTGAAACTGTTTCATTGTGTCAAACATTGGATCCTTCTCCCTTGGGAAATTCTTCGACACGTGGGAGTTTTCCCACAATAAAAAGCTTAAACAATAAAATATGATTTTATGAACCTTGAACAAGGTCTTACGTAATATTTTTATAAAGATCTTTTGATTTTGTTCCAGAATCGAATACTAATTTTCATAGAATAGGATTTTTTTATATATTCTGCAAGGCGCATTGAATTGTATAATTACACATCAAACAACCACTTGCTATGAACTCGTGTGTGAAACTGTATGCTTGTGTCAAACATTGGGTCCTACTCCTTTTAGATATTATTCTACACGTGGTAGTTTTCCCATAGTAAAAAGCTAAAACAATAAAATATGAGTTTATGAACCTTGAACAAGGTCTTACGTAATCTTTTTATAAAGATCTTTTGATTTTGATCAAGATTCGAATACTAATTTTCATGGAATATGATTTTTTTATTTATTCTGCAAGGCGGATTGAATTGTATATTTACACATCAAGCAACCACTTCCTATGAACTCGGGTGTGAAACTGTTTCATTGTGTCAAACATTGGGTCCTTCTCCCTTGGAAAATTCTTCGACACGTGGGATTTTCCCACAATAAAAAGCTAAAACAGTAAAATATGATTTTATGAAACTTGAACAAGGTCTTACGTAATCTTTTTATAAAGATCTTTTGATTTTGTTCCAGATTCGAATACTAATTTTCATGGAATCCGATTTTTTTATTTTTTCTGCAAGGCGCACTGAATTGTAGAATTACACATCAAACAACTACTTGCTATGAACTCGGGTGTGAAACTGTTTCATTGTGTGAAACATTGGGTCCTTCTCCCTCGGAAAATTGTTCGACACGTGAGATTTTCCCACAATAAATAGCTAAAACAATAAAGTATGATTTTATGAACCTTGAACAAGGTCTTATGTAATCTTTTTATAAAGATCTTTTGATTTTGTTCCAGATTCGAATACTAATTTTCATGGAATCTGACTTTTTTTACTTATTTTGCAAGGCGCACTGAATTGTAGAATTACACATTAAACAACCACTTGCTATGAACTCGGGTGGGAAACTGTTTCATTGTGTCAAACATTGGGTCCTTCTCCCTTGGAAAATTCTTCGACACGTGGGATTTTCCCACAATAAATAGCTAAAACAATAAAATATGATTTTATGAACCTTGAACAAGGTCTTACGTAATCTTTTTATAAAGATCTTTTGATTTTGTTCCAGATTCGAATACTAATTTTCATGGAATCTGACTTTTTTTACTTATTTTGCAAGGCGCACTGAATTGTAGAATTATACATTAAACAAACACTTACTATGAACTCGGGTGTGAAACTGTTTCATTGTGTCAAACATTGGGTTTTTCTCCCTTGGAAAATTCTTCGACACGTGGGATTTTCCCACAATAAAAAGCTAAAACAGTAAAATATGATTTTATGAACCTTGAACAAGGTCGTACGTAATCTTTTTATAAAGATCTTTTGATTTTGTTCCAGAATCGAATACAAATTTTCATAGAATCCGATTTTTTTATTTATTCTGCAAGGCGCACTGAATTGTATAATTACACATCAAACAACCACTTCCTATGAACTCGGGTGTGAAACTGTTTCCTTGTGTCAAACATTGGGTCCTACTCCCTTTAGAAATTATTCTACACGTGGGAGTTTTCCCACAGTAAAAAGCTAAAACAATAAAATATGATTTTACAAACCTTGAACAAGGTCTTACGCAATATTTTTATAAAGATCTTTTGATTTTGATCAAGATTCGAATACTAATTTTCATGGAATATGATTTTTTTATTTATTCTGCAAGGCGGATTGAATTGTATAATTACACATCAAGCAACCACTTCCTATGAACTCGGGTGTGAAACTGTTTCATTGTGTCAAACATTGGGTCCTTCTCCCTTGGAAAATTCTTCGACACGTGGGATTTTCCCACAATAAAAAGCTAAAACAGTAAAATATGATTTTATGAACCTTGAACAAGGTCTTACGTAATCTTTTTATAAAGATCTTTTGATTTTCTTCCAGATTCGAATACTAATTTTCATGGAATCCGATTTTTTTATTTTTTCTGCAAGGCGCACTGAATTGTAGAATTACACATCAAACAACTACTTGCTATGAACTCGGGTGTGAAACTCTTTCATTGTGTGAAACATTGGGTCCTTCTCCCTCGGAAAATTGTTCGACACGTGAGATTTTCCCACAATAAATAGCTAAAACAATAAAGTATGATTTTATGAACCTTGAACAAGGTCTTATGTAATCTTTTTATAAAGATCTTTTGATTTTGTTCCAGATTCGAATACTAATTTTCATGGAATCTGACTTTTTTTACTTATTTTGCAAGGCGCACTGAATTGTAGAATTACACATTAAACAACCACTTGCTATGAACTCGGGTGTGAAACTGTTTCATTGTGTCAAACATTGGGTCCTTCTCCCTTGGAAAATTCTTCGACACGTGGGATTTTCCCACAATAAATAGCTAAAACAATAAAATATGATTTTATGAACCTTGAACAAGGTCTTACGTAATCTTTTTATAAAGATCTTTTGATTTTGTTCCAGATTCGAATACTAATTTTCATGGAATCTGACTTTTTTTACTTATTTTGCAAGGCGCACTGAATTGTAGAATTATACATTAAACAAACACTTGCTATGAACTCGGGTGTGAAACTGTTTCATTGTGTCAAACATTGGGTTTTTCTCCCTTGGAAAATT
This sequence comes from Tanypteryx hageni, assembly GCA_028673005.1. Classification (NCBI taxonomy): domain Eukaryota; kingdom Metazoa; phylum Arthropoda; class Insecta; order Odonata; family Petaluridae; genus Tanypteryx; species Tanypteryx hageni. The sequence goes on from CM054120.1 coordinate 89,342,835, forward strand.
CTTCGACACGTGGGATTTTCCCACAATAAAAAGCTAAAACAGTAAAATATGATTTTATGAACCTTGAACAAGGTCGTACGTAATCTTTTTATAAAGATCTTTTGATTTTGTTCCAGAATCGAATACAAATTTTCATAGAAACCGATTTTTTTATTTATTCTGCAAGGCGCACTGAATTGTATAATTACACATCAAACAACCACTTCCTATGAACTCGGGTGTGAAACTGTTTCCTTGTGTCAAACATTGGGTCCTACTCCCTTTAGAATTTATTCTACACGTGGGAGTTTTCCCACAGTAGAAAGCAAAAACAATAAAATGTGATTTTATGAACCTTGAACAAGGTCTTACGCAATCTTTTTATAAAGATCTTTTGATTTTGATCAAGATTCGAATACTAATTTTCATGGAATATGATTTTTTTATTTATTCTGCAAGGCGCATTGAATTGTATAATTACACATCAAACAACAACTTCCTATGAACTCGGGTGTGAAACTGTTTCATTGTGTCAAACATTGGGTCCTTCTCCCTTGGGAAATTTTTCATCATGTGGGAGTTTTCCCACAATAAAGAGCTAAAACAATAAAATATGATTTTATGAACCTTGAACAAGATCTTACTTAATCTTTTTATAAAGATCTTTTGATTTTGTTCCAGATTCGAACACTAGTTTTCATGGAATCAGATTTTTTTATATATTCTGCAAGGTGCATTGAATTGTATAATTACACATCAAACAACCACTTGCTATGAACTCGTGTGTGAAACTGTTTCATTCTGTCAAACAATGGGTCCTTTTCCCTTGGGAAGTTCTTCGACACATGGTAGTTTTCCCATAATAAAAAGCTAAAACAATAAAATATGAGTTTATGAACCTTGAGCAAGGTCTTACGTAATCTTTTTATAAAGATCTTTTGATTTTTTTCCAGATTCGAATACTAATTTTAATGGAATCTGATTTTTTTATATATTCTGCAAGGCGCCCTGAATTGTAGAACTACACATCAAACAACCACTTGCTATGAACTCGGGTGTGAAACTGTTTCATTGTGTCAAACATTGGGTCCTTCTCCCTTGGAAAATTCTTCGACACGTGGGATTTTCCCACAATAAAAAGCTAAAACAGTAAAATATGATTTTATGAACCTTGAACAAGGTCCTACGTAATCTTTTTATAAAGATCTTTTGATTTTATTGCAGATTCGAATACAAATATTCATGGAATCTGATTTTTTAAATTTATTTTGCAAGGCGCACTGAATTGTATAATTACATATCAAACAACCACTTGCTATGAACTCGGGTGTGAAACTGTTTCATTTTGTCAAACATTGGTTCCTTCTCCCTTGGGAAATTCTTCGACACGTGGGAGTTTTCCCACAATAAAAAGCTAAAACAATAAAATATGACTTTATGAACCTTGAACAAGGTCTTACGTAATCTTTTTATAAAGATCTTTTATTTTGTTCCAGAATCGAATACTAATTTTCATAGAATCGGATTTTTTTATATATTCTGCAAGGCGCATTGAATTGTATAATTACACATCAAACAACCACTTGCTATGAACTCGTGTGTGAAACTGTTTGCTTGTGTCAAACATTGGGTCCTACTCCCTTTAGATATTATGCTACACGTGGTAGTTTTCCCATAGTAAAAAGCTAAAACAATAAAATATGAGTTTATGAACCTTGAACAAGGTCATTTGTAATCTTTTTATAAAGATCTTTTGATTTTGTTCCAGATTCGAATACTAATTTTCATGGAATCTGATTTTTTTATTTATTTTGCAAGGCGCACTGAATTGTAGAATTACACATCAAACAACCACTTGCTATGAACTCGGGTGAGAAACTGTTTCATTGTGTCAAACATTGGGTACTTCTCCCTTGGAAAATTCTTCGACACGTGGGATTTTCCCACAATAAAAAGCTAAAACAGTAAAATATGATTTTATGAACCTTGAACAAGGTCCTACGTAATCTTTTTATAAAGATCTTTTGATTTTGTTCCAGAATCGAATACAAATTTTCATAGAATCCGATTTTTTTATTTATTCTGCAAGGCGCACTGAATTGTATAATTACACATCAAACAACCACTTCCTATGAACTCGGGTGTGAAACAGTTTCCTTGTGTCAAACATTGGGTCCTACTACCTTTAGAAATTATTCTACACGTGGGAGTTTTCCCACAGTAAAAAGCTAAAACAATAAAATAATGTTTTACTAACCTTGAACAAGGTCTTACGCAATATTTTTATAAAGATCTTCTGATTTTGATCAAGATTCGAATACTAATTTTCATGGAATATGATTTTTTTATTTATTCTGCAAGGCGCATTGAATTGTATAATTACACATCAAGCAACCACTTCCTATGAACTCGGGTGTGAAACTGTTTCATTGTGTCAAACATTGGGTCCTTCTCCCTTGGAAAATTCTTCGACACGTGGGATTTTCCCACAGTAAAAAGCTAAAACAGTAAAATATGATTTTATGAACCTTGAACAAGGTCTTACGTAATCTTTTTATAAAGATCTTTTGATTTTGTTCCAGATTCGAATACTAATTTTCATGGAATCCGATTTTTTTATTTTATCTGCAAGGCGCCCTGAATTGTAGAATTACACATCAAACAACTACTTCCTATGAACTCGGGTGTGAAACTGTTTCATTGTGTGAAACATTGGGTCCTTCTCCCTCGGAAAATTGTTCGACACGTGAGATTTTCCCACAATAAATAGCTAAAACAATAAAGTATGATTTTATGAACCTTGAACAAGGTCTTATGTAATCTTTTTATAAAGATCTTTTGATTTTGTTCCAGATTCGAATACTAATTTTCATGGAATCTGACTTTTTTTACTTATTTTGCAAGGCGCACTGAATTGTAGAATTACACATTAAACAACCACTTGCTATGAACTCGGGTGTGAAACTGTTTCATTGTGTCAAACATTGGGTCCTTCTCCCTTGGAAAATTCTTCGACACGTGGGATTTTCCCACAATAAATAGCTAAAATAATAAAATATGATTTTATGAACCTTGAACAAGGTCTTACGTAATCTTTTTATAAAGATCTTTTGATTTTGTTCCAGATTCGAATACTAATTTTCATGGAATCTGACTTTTTTTACTTATTTTGCAAGGCGCACTGAATTGTAGAATTATACATTAAACAAACACTTACTATGAACTCGGGTGTGAAACTGTTTCATTGTGTCAAACATTGGGTTTTTCTCCCTTGGAAAATTCTTCGACACGTGGGATTTTCCCACAATAAAAAGCTAAAACAGTAAAATATGATTTTATGAACTTTGAACAAGGTCCTACGTAATCTTTTTATAAAGACCTTTGATTTTATTGCAGATTCGAATACAAATTTTCATGGAATCTGATTTTTTAAATTTATTTTGCAAGGCGCACTGAATTGTATAATTACACATCAAACAACCACTTGCTATGAACTCGGGTGTGAAACTGTTTCATTGTGTCATACATTGGATCCTTCTCCTTTGGGAAATTCTTCGACATGTGGGAGTTTTCCCACAATAAAAAGCTAAAACAATAAAATATGATTTTATGAACCTTGAACAAGGTCTTACGCAATCTTTTTATAAAGATCTTTTGATTTTGTTCCAGAATCGAATACTAATTTTCATAGAATCCGATTTTTTTATTTATTCTGCAAGGCGCACTGAATTGTATAATTACACATCAAACAACCACTTCCTATGAACTCGGGTGTGAAACTGTTTCCTTGTGTCAAACATTGGGTCCTACTCCCTTTAGAAATTATTCTACACGTGGGAGTTTTCCCACAGTAAAAAGCAAAAACAATAAAATATGATTTTATGAACCTTGAACAAGGTCTTACGCAATCTTTTTATAAAGATCTTTTGATTTTGATCAAGATTCGAATACTAATTTTCATGGAATATGATTTTTTTATTTATTCTGCAAGGCGCATTGAATTGTATAATTACACATCAAACAACAACTTCCTATGAACTCGGGTGTGAAACTGTTTCATTTTGTCAAACATTGGGTCCTTCTCCCTTGGGAAATTTTTCATCATGTGGGAGTTTTCCCACAATAAAGAGCTAAAACAATAAAATATGATTTTATGAACCTTGAACAAGATCTTACTTAATCTTTTTATAAAGATCTTTTGATTTTGTTCCAGATTCGAACACTAATTTTCATGGAATCCGATTTTTTTATATATTCTGCAAGGTGCATTGAATTGTATAATTACACATCAAACAGCCACTTGCTATGAACTCGTGTGTGAAACTGTTTCATTCTGTCAAACAATGGGTCCTTTTCCCTTGGGAAGTTCTTCGACACATGGTAGTTTTCCCATAATAAAAAGCTAAAACAATAAAATATGAGTTTATGAACCTTGAACAAGGTCTTACGTAATCTTTTTATAAAGATCTTTTGATTTTGTATCCAGATTCGAATACTAATTTTAATGGAATCTGATTTTTTTATATATTCTGCAAGGCGCACTGAATTGTAGAACTACACATCAAACAACCACTTCCTATGAACTCGGGTGTGAAACTGTTTCATTGTGTCAAACATTGGGTTTTTCTCCCTTGGAAAATTCTTCGACACGTGGGATTTTCCCACAATAAAAAGCTAAAACAGTAAAATATGATTTTATGAACTTTGAACAAGGTCCTACGTAATCTTTTTATAAAGACCTTTGATTTTATTGCAGATTCGAATACAAATTTTCATGGAATCTGATTTTTCAATTTATTTTGCAAGGCGCACTGAATTGTATAATTACACATCAAACAACCACTTGCTATGAACTCGGGTGTGAAACTGTTTCATTGTGTCATACATTGGATCCTTCTCCTTTGGGAAATTCTTCGACATGTGGGAGTTTTCCCACAATAAAAAGCTAAAACAATAAAATATGATTTTATGAACCTTGAACAAGGTCTTACGCAATATTTTTATAAAGATCTTTTGATTTTGTTCCAGAATCGAATACTAATTTTCATAGAATCGGATTTTTTTATATATTCTGCAAGGCGCATTGAATTGTATAATTACACATCAAAAAACCACTTGCTATGAACTCGGGTGAGAAACTGTTTCATTGTGTCAAACATTGGGTCCTTCTCCCTTGAAAAATTCTTCGACACGTGGGATTTTCCCACAATAAAAAGCTAAAACAGTAAAATATGATTTTATGAACCTTGAACAAGGTCTTACGCAATCTTTTTATAAAGATCTTTTGATTTTGATCAAGATTCGAATACTAATTTTCATGGAATATGATTTTTTTATTTATTCTGCAAGGCGGATTGAATTTTATAATTACACATCAAGCAACAACTTCCTATGAACTCGGGTGTGAAACTGTTTCATTGTGTCAAACATTGGGTCCTTCTCCCTTGGAAAATTGTTCGACACGTGAGATTTTCCCACAATAAATAGCTAAAACAATAAAGTATGATTTTATGAACCTTGAACAAGGTCTTATGTAATCTTTTTATAAAGATCTTTTGATTTTGTTCCAGATTCGAATACTAATTTTCATGGAATCTGACTTTTTTTACTTATTTTGCAAGGCGCACTGAATTGTAGAATTACACATTAAACAACCACTTGCTATGAACTCGGGTGTGAAACTGTTTCATTGTGTCAAACATTGGGTCCTTCTCCCTTGGAAAATTCTTCGACACGTGGGATTTTCCCACAATAAATAGCTAAAACTATAAAATATGATTTTATGAACCTTGAACAAGGTCTTACGTAATCTTTTTATAAAGATCTTTTGATTTTGTTCCAGATTCGAATACTAATTTTCATGGAATCTGACTTTTTTTACTTATTTTGCAAGGCGCACTGAATTGTAGAATTACACATTAAACAACCACTTGCTATGAACTCGGGTGTGAAACTGTTTCATTGTGTCAAACATTGGGTCCTTCTCCCTTGGAAAATTCTTCGACACGTGGGATTTTCCCACAATAAATAGCTAAAACAATAAAATATGATTTTATGAACCTTGAACAAGGTCTTACGTAATCTTTTTATAAAGATCTTTTGATTTTGTTCCAGATTCGAATACTAATTTTCATGGAATCTGACTTTTTTTACTTATTTTGCAAGGCGCACTGAATTGTAGAATTATACATTAAACAAACACTTGCTATGAACTCGGGTGTGAAACTGTTTCATTGTGTCAAACATTGGGTTTTTCTCCCTTGGAAAATTCTTCGACACGTGGGATTTTCCCACAATAAAAAGCTAAAACAGTAAAATATGATTTTATGAACCTTGAACAAGGTCGTACGTAATCTTTTTATAAAGATCTTTTGATTTTGTTCCAGAATCGAATACAAATTTTCATAGAATCCGATTTTTTTATTTATGCTGCAAGGCGCACTGAATTGTATAATTACACATCAAACAACCACTTCCTATGAACTCGGGTGTGAAACTGTTTCCTTGTGTCAAACATTGGGTCCTACTCCCTTTAGAAATTATTCTACACGTGGGAGTTTTCCCACAGTAAAAAGCTAAAACAATAAAATATGATTTTACGAACCTTGAACAAGGTCTTACGCAATATTTTTATAAAGATCTTTTGATTTTGATCAAGATTCGAATACTAATTTTCATGGAATATGATTTTTTTATTTATTCTGCAAGGCGGATTGAATTGTATAATTACACATCAAGCAACCACTTCCTATGAACTCGGGTGTGAAACTGTTTCATTGTGTCAAACATTGGGTCCTTCTCCCTTGGAAAATTCTTCGACACGTGGGATTTTCCCACAATAAAAAGCTAAAACAGTAAAATATGATTTTATGAACCTTGAACAAGGTCTTACGTAATCTTTTTATAAAGATCTTTTGATTTTGTTCCAGATTCGAATACTAATTTTCATGGAATCCGATTTTTTTATTTTTTCTGCAAGGCGCACTGAATTGTAGAATTACACATCAAACAACTACTTGCTATGAGCTCGGGTGTGAAACTGTTTCATTGTGTGAAACATTGGGTCCTTCTCCCTCGGAAAATTGTTCGACACGTGAGATTTTCCCACAATAAATAGCTAAAACAATAAAATATGATTTTATGAACCTTGAACAAGGTCTTATGTAATCTTTTTATAAAGATCTTTTGATTTTGTTCCAGATTCGAATACTAATTTTCATGGAATCTGACTTTTTTACTTATTTTGCAAGGCGCACTGAATTGTAGAATTACACATTAAACAACCACTTGCTATGAACTCGGGTGTGAAACTGTTTCATTGTGTCAAACATTGGGTCCTTCTCCCTTGGAAAATTCTTCGACACGTGGGATTTTCCCACAATAAATAGCTAAAACAATAAAATATGATTTTATGAACCTTGAACAAGGTCTTACGTAATCTTTTTATAAAGATCTTTTGATTTTGTTCCAGATTCGAATACTAATTTTCATGGAATATGACTTTTTTTACTTATTTTGCAAGGCGCACTGAATTGTAGAATTATACATTAAACAACCACTTACTATGAACTCGGGTGTGAAACTGTTTCATTGTGTCAAACATTGGGTTTTTCTCCCTTGGAAAATTCTTCGACACGTGGGATTTTCCCACAATAAAAAGCTAAAACAGTAAAATATGATTTTATGAACTTTGAACAAGGTCCTACGTAATCTTTTTATAAAGACCTTTGATTTTATTGCAGATTCGAATACACATTTTCATGGAATCTGATTTTTAAATTTATTTTGCAAGGCGCACTGAATTGTATAATTACACATCAAACAACCACTTGCTATGAACTCGGGTGTGAAACTGTTTCATTGTGTCATACATTGGATCCTTCTCCTTTGGGAAATTCTTCGACATGTGGGAGTTTTCCCACAATAAAATATGATTTTATGAACCTTGAACAAGGTCTTACGCAATCTTATTATAAAGATCTTTTGATTCTGTTCCAGAATCGAATACTAATTTTCATAGAATCCGATTTTTTTATTTATTCTGCAAGGCGCACTGAATTGTATAATTACACATCAAACAACCACTTCCTATGAACTCGGGTGTGAAACTGTTTCCTTGTGTCAAACATTGGGTCCTACTCCCTTTAGAAATTATTCTACACGTGGGAGTTTTCCCACAGTAGAAAGCAAAAACAATAAAATGTGATTTTATGAACCTTGAACAAGGTCTTACGCAATCTTTTTATAAAGATCTTTTGATTTTGATCAAGATTCGAATACTAATTTTCATGGAATATGATTTTTTTATTTATTCTGCAAGGCGCATTGAATTGTATAATTACACATCAAACAACAACTTCCTATGAACTCGGGTGTGAAACTGTTTCATTGTGTCAAACATTGGGTCCTTCTCCCTTGGGAAATTTTTCATCATGTGGGAGTTTTCCCACAATAAAGAGCTAAAACAATAAAATATGATTTTATGAACCTTGAACAAGATCTTACTTAATCTTTTTATAAAGATCTTTTGATTTTGTTGCAGATTCGAACACTAATTTTCATGGAATCAGATTTTTTTATATATTCTGCAAGGTGCATTGAATTGTATAATTACACATCAAACAACCACTTGCTATGAACTCGTGTGTGAAACTGTTTCATTCTGTCAAACAATGGGTCCTTTTCCCTTGGGAAGTTCTTCGACACATGGTAGTTTTCCCATAATAAAAAGCTAAAACAATAAAATATGAGTTTATGAACCTTGAACAAGGTCTTACGTAATCTTTTTATAAAGATCTTTTGATTTTTTTCCAGATTCGAATACTAATTTCAATGGAATCTGATTTTTTTATATATTCTGCAAGGCGCACTGAATTGTAGAACTACACATCAAACAACCACTTGCTATGAACTCGGGTGTGAAACTGTTTCATTGTGTCAAACATTGGGTACTTCTCCCTTGGAAAATTCTTCGACACGTGGGATTTTCCCACAATAAAAAGCTAAAACAGTAAAATATGATTTTATGAACCTTGAACAAGGTCGTACGTAATCTTTTTATAAAGATCTTTTGATTTTATTGCAGATTCGAATACAAATATTCATGGAATCTGATTTTTTAAATTTATTTTGCAAGGCGCACTGAATTGTATAATTACATATCAAACAACCACTTGCTATGAACTCGGGTGTGAAACTGTTTCATTTTGTCAAACATTGGATCCTTCTCCCTTGGGAAATTCTTCGACACGTGGGAGTTTTCCCACAATAAAAAGCTAAAACAATAAAATATGACTTTATGAACCTTGAACAAGGTCTTACGTAATCTTTTTATAAAGATCTTTTATTTTGTTCCAGAATCGAATACTAATTTTCATAGAATCGGATTTTTTTATATATTCTGCAAGGCGCATTGAATTGTATAATTACACATCAAACAACCACTTGCTATGAACTCGTGTGTGAAACTGTTTGCTTGTGTCAAACATTGGGTCCTACTCCCTTTAGATATTATTCTACACGTGGTAGTTTTCCCATAGTAAAAAGCTAAAACAATAAAATATGAGTTTATGAACCTTGAACAAGGTCTTTTGTAATCTTTTTATAAAGATCTTTTGATTTTGTTCCAGATTCGAATACTAATTTTCATGGAATCTGATTTTTTTATTTATTTTGCAAGGCGCACTGAATTGTAGAATTACACATCAAACAACCACTTGCTATGAACTCGGGTGAGAAACTGTTTCATTGTGTCAAACATTGGGTACTTCTCCCTTGGAAAATTCTTCGACACGTGGGATTTTCCCACAATAAAAAGCTAAAACAGTAAAATATGATTTTATGAACCTTGAACAAGGTCGTACGTAATCTTTTTATAAAGATCTTTTGATTTTGTTCCAGAATCGAATACAAATTTTCATAGAATCCGATTTTTTTATTTATTCTGCAAGGCGCACTGAATTGTATAATTACACATCAAACAACCACTTGCTATGAACTCGGGTGTGAAACTGTTTCCTTGTGTCAAACATTGGGTCCTACTACCTTTAGAAATTATTCTACACGTGGGAGTTTTCCCACAGTAAAAAGCTAAAACAATAAAATATGATTTTACTAACCTTGAACAAGGTCTTACGCAATATTTTTATAAAGATCTTTTGATTTTGATCAAGATTCGAATACTAATTTTCATGGAATATGATTTTTTTATTTATTCTGCAAGGCGCATTGAATTGTATAATTACACATCAAGCAACCACTTCCTATGAACTCGGGTGTGAAACTGTTTCATTGTGTCAAACATTGGGTCCTTCTCCCTTGGAAAATTCTTCGACACGTGGGATTTTCCCACAGTAAAAAGCTAAAACAGTAAAATATGATTTTATGAACCTTGAACAAGGTCTTACGTAATCTTTTTATAAAGATCTTTTGATTTTGTTCCAGATTCGAATACTAATTTTCATGGAATCCGATTTTTTTATTTTATCTGCAAGGCGCCCTGAATTGTAGAATTACACATCAAACAACTACTTCCTATGAACTCGGGTGTGAAACTGTTTCATTGTGTGAAACATTGGGTCCTTCTCCCTCGGAAAATTGTTCGACACGTGAGATTTTCCCACAATAAATAGCTAAAACAATAAAGTATGATTTTATGAACCTTGAACAAGGTCTTATGTAATCTTTTTATAAAGATCTTTTGATTTTGTTCCAGATTCGAATACTAATTTTCATGGAATCTGACTTTTTTTACTTATTTTGCAAGGCGCACTGAATTGTAGAATTACACATTAAACAACCACTTGCTATGAACTCGGGTGTGAAACTGTTTCATTGTGTCAAACATTGGGTCCTTCTCCCTTGGAAAATTCCTCGACACGTGGGATTTTCCCACAATAAATAGCTAAAATAATAAAATATGATTTTATGAACCTTGAACAAGGTCTTACGTAATCTTTTTATAAAGATCTTTTGATTTTGTTCCAGATTCGAATACTAATTTTCATGGAATCTGACTTTTTTTACTTATTTTGCAAGGCGCACTGAATTGTAGAATTATACATTAAACAAACACTTACTATGAACTCGGGTGTGAAACTGTTTCATTGTGTCAAACATTGGGTTTTTCTCCCTTGGAAAATTCTTCGACACGTGGGATTTTCCCACAATAAAAAGCTAAAACAGTAAAATATGATTTTATGAACTTTGAACAAGGTCCTACGTAATCTTTTTATAAAGACCTTTGATTTTATTGCAGATTCGAATACAAATTTTCATGGAATCTGATTTTTTAAATTTATTTTGCAAGGCGCACTGAATTGTATAATTACACATCAAACAACCACTTGCTATGAACTCGGGTGTGAAACTGTTTCATTGTGTCATACATTGGATCCTTCTCCTTTGAGAAATTCTTCGACATGTGGGAGTTTTCCCACAATAAAAAGCTAAAACAATAAAATATGATTTTATGAACCTTGAACAAGGTCTTACGCAATCTTTTTATAAAGATCTTTTGATTTTGTTCCAGAATCGAATACTAATTTTCATAGAATCCGATTTTTTTATTTATTCTGCAAGGCGCACTGAATTGTATAATTACACATCAAACAACCACTTCCTATGAACTCGGGTGTGAAACTGTTTCCTTGTGTCAAACATTGGGTCCTACTCCCTTTAGAAATTATTCTACACGTGGGAGTTTTCCCACAGTAAAAAGCAAAAACAATAAAATATGATTTTATGAACCTTGAACAAGGTCTTACGCAATCTTTTTATAAAGATCTTTTGATTTTGATCAAGATTCGAATACTAATTTTCATGGAATATGATTTTTTTATTTATTCTGCAAGGCGCATTGAATTGTATAATTACACATCAAACAACAACTTCCTATGAACTCGGGTGTGAAACTGTTTCATTTTGTCAAACATTGGGTCCTTCTCCCTTGGGAAATTTTTCATCATGTGGGAGTTTTCCCACAATAAAGAGCTAAAACAATAAAATATGATTTTATGAACCTTGAACAAGATCTTACTTAATCTTTTTATAAAGATCTTTTGATTTTGTTCCAGATTCGAACACTAATTTTCATGGAATCCGATTTTTTTATATATTCTGCAAGGTGCATTGAATTGTATAATTACACATCAAACAGCCACTTGCTATGAACTCGTGTGTGAAACTGTTTCATTCTGTCAAACAATGGGTCCTTTTCCCTTGGGAAGTTCTTCTACACATGGTAGTTTTCCCATAATAAAAAGCTAAAACAATAAAATATGAGTTTATGAACCTTGAACAAGGTCTTACGTAATCTTTTTATAAAGATCTTTTGATTTTGTATCCAGATTCGAATACTAATTTTAATGGAATCTGATTTTTTTATATATTCTGCAAGGCGCACTGAATTGTAGAACTACACATCAAACGACCACTTCCTATGAACTCGGGTGTGAAACTGTTTCATTGTGTCAAACATTGGGTTTTTCTCCCTTGGAAAATTATTCGACACGTGGGATTTTCCCACAATAAAAAGCTAAAACAGTAAAATATGATTTTATGAACTTTGAACAAGGTCCTACGTAATCTTTTTATAAAGACCTTTGATTTTATTGCAGATTCGAATACAAATTTTCATGGAATCTGATTTTTCAATTTATTTTGCAAGGCGCACTGAATTGTATAATTACACATCAAACAACCACTTGCTATGAACTCGGGTGTGAAACTGTTTCATTGTGTCATACATTGGATCCTTCTCCTTTGGGAAATTCTTCGACATGTGGGAGTTTTCCCACAATAAAAAGCTAAAACAATAAAATATGATTTTATGAACCTTGAACAAGGTCTTACGCAATATTTTTATAAAGATCTTTTGATTTTGTTCCAGAATGGAATACTAATTTTCATAGAATCGGATTTTTTTATATATTCTGCAAGGCGCATTGAATTGTATAATTACACATCAAACAACCACTTGCTATGAACTCGGGTGAGAAACTGTTTCATTGTGTCAAACATTGGGTCCTTCTCCCTTGAAAAATTCTTCGACACGTGGGATTTTCCCACAATAAAAAGCTAAAACAGTAAAATATGATTTTATGAACCTTGAACAAGGTCTTACGCAATCTTTTTATAAAGATCTTTTGATTTTGATCAAGATTCGAATACTAATTTTCATGGAATATGATTTTTTTATTTATTCTGCAAGGCGGATTGAATTGTATAATTACACATCAAGCAACCACTTCCTATGAACTCGGGTGTGAAACTGTTTCATTGTGTCAAACATTGGGTCCTTCTCCCTTGGAAAATTGTTCGACACGTGAGATTTTCCCACAATAAATAGCTAAAACAATAAAGTATGATTTTATGAACCTTGAACAAGGTCTTATGTAATCTTTTTATAAAGATCTTTTGATTTTGTTCCAGATTCGAATACTAATTTTCATGGAATCTGACTTTTTTTACTTATTTTGCAAGGCGCACTGAATTGTAGAATTACACATTAAACAACCACTTGCTATGAACTCGGGTGTGAAACTGTTTCATTGTGTCAAACATTGGGTCCTTCTCCCTTGGAAAATTCTTCGACACGTGGGATTTTCCCACAATAAATAGCTAAAACTATAAAATATGATTTTATGAACCTTGAACAAGGTCTTACGTAATCTTTTTATAAAGATCTTTTGATTTTGTTCTAGATTCGAATACTAATTTTCATGGAATCTGACTTTTTTTACTTATTTTGCAAGGCGCACTGAATTGTAGAATTATACATTAAACAACCACTTCCTATGAACTCGGGTGTGAAACTGTTTCATTGTGTCAAACATTGGGTTTTTCTCCCTTGGATAATTCTTCGACACGTGGGATTTTCCCACAATAAAAAGCTAAAACAGTAAAATATGATTTTATGAACCTTGAACAAGGTCGTACGTAATCTTTTTATAAAGATCTTTTGATTTTGTTCCAGAATCGAATACAAATTTTCATAGAATCCGATTTTTTTATTTATTCTGCAAGGCGCACTGAATTGTATAATTACACATCAAACAACCACTTCCTATGAACTCGGGTGTGAAACTGTTTTCTTTTGTCAAACATTGGGTCCTACTCCCTTTAGAAATTATTCTACACGTGGGAGTTTTCCCACAGTAAAAAGCTAAAACAATAAAATATGATTTTACGAACCTTGAACAAGGTCTTACGCAATATTTTTATAAAGATCTTTTGATTTTGATCAAGATTCGAATACTAATTTTCATGGAATATGATTTTTTTATTTATTCTGCAAGGCGGATTGAATTGTATAATTACACATCAAGCAACCACTTCCTATGAACTCGGGTGTGAAACTGTTTCATTGTGTCAAACATTGGGTCCTTCTCCCTTGGAAAATTCTTCGACACGTGGGATTTTCCCACAATAAAAAGCAAAAACAATAAAATGTGATTTTATGAACCTTGAACAAGGTCTTACGCAATCTTTTTATAAAGATCTTTTGATTTTGATCAAGATTCGAATACTAATTTTCATGGAATATGATTTTTTTATTTATTCTGCAAGGCGCATTGAATTGTATAATTACACATCAAACAACAACTTCCTATGAACTCGTGTGTGAAACTGTTTCATTCTGTCAAACAATGGGTCCTTTTCCCTTGGGAAGTTCTTTGACACATGGTAGTTTTCCCATAATAAAAAGCTAAAACAATAAAATATGAGTTTATGAACCTTGAACAAGGTCTTACGTAATCTTTTTATAAAGATCTTTTGATTTTTTTCCAGATTCGAATACTAATTTTAATGGAATCTGATTTTTTTATATATTCTGCAAGGCGCACTGAATTGTAGAACTACACATCAAACAACCACTTACTATGAACTCGGGTGTGAAACTGTTTCATTGTGTCAAACATTGGGTCCTTCTCCCTTGGAAAATTCTTCGACACGTGGGATTTTCCCAAAATAAAAAGCTAAAACAGTAAAATATGATTTTATGAACCTTGAACAAGGTCCTACGTAATCTTTTTATAAAGATCTTTTGATTTTATTGCAGATTCGAATACAAATTTTCATGGAATCTGATTTTTTAAATTTATTTTGCAAGGCGCACTGAATTGTATAATTACATATCAAACAACCACTTGCTATGAACTCGGGTGTGAAACTGTTTCATTTTGTCAAACATTGGATCCTTCTCCCTTGGGAAATTCTTCGACACGTGGGAGTTTTCCCACAATAAAAAGCTAAAACAATAAAATATGATTTTATGAACCTTGAACAAGGTCTTACGTAATCTTTTTATAAAGATCTTTTGATTTTGTTCCAGAATCGAATACTAATTTTCATAGAATCGGATTTTTTTATGTATTCTGCAAGGCGCATTGAATTGTATAATTACACATCAAACAACCACTTGCTATGAACTCGTGTGTGAAACTGTTTGCTTGTGTCAAACATTGGGTCCTACTCCCTTTAGATATTATTCTACACGTGGTAGTTTTCCCATAGTAAAAAGCTAAAACAATAAAATATGAGTTTATGAACCTTGAACAAGGTCTTACGTAATCTTTTTATAAAGATCTTTTGATTTTGTTCCAGATTCGAATACTAATTTTCATGGAATCTGATTTTTTTATTTATTTTGCAAGGCGCACTGAATTGTAGAATTACACATCAAACAACCACTTGCTATGAACTCGGGTGAGAAACTGTTTCATTGTGTCAAACATTGGGTCCTTCTCCCTTGGAAAATTCTTCGACACGTGGGATTTTCCCACAGTAAAAAGCTAAAACAGTAAAATATGATTTTATGAACCTTGAACAAGGTCTTACGTAATCTTTTTATAAAGATCTTTTGATTTTGTTCCAGATTCGAATACTAATTTTCATGGAATCCGATTTTTTTATTTTATCTGCAAGGCGCACTGAATTGTAGAATTACACATCAAACAACTACTTCCTATGAACTCGGGTGTGAAACTGTTTCATTGTGTGAAACATTGGGTCATTCTCCCTCGGAAAATTGTTCGACACGTGAGATTTTCCCACAATAAATAGCTAAAACAATAAAGTATGATTTTATGAACCTTGAACAAGGTCGTACGTAATCTTTTTATAAAGATCTTTTGATTTTGTTCCAGAATCGAATACAAATTTTCATAGAATCCGATTTTTTTATTTATTCTGCAAGGCGCACTGAATTGTATAATTACACATCAAACACCCACTTCCTATGAACTCGGGTGTGAAACTGTTTCCTTGTGTCAAACATTGGGTCCTACTCCCTTTAGAAATTATTCTACACGTGGGAGTTTTCCCACAGTAAAAAGCTAAAACAATAAAATATGATTTTACGAACCTTGAACAAGGTCTTACGCAATATTTTTATAAAGATCTTTTGATTTTGATCAAGATTCGAATACTAATTTTCATGGAATATGATTTTTTTATTTATTCTGCAAGGCGGATTGAATTGTATAATTACACATCAAGCAACCACTTCCTATGAACTCGGGTGTGAAACTGTTTCATTGTGTCAAACATTGGGTCCTTCTACCTTGGAAAATTCTTCGACACGTGGGATTTTCCTACAATAAAAAGCTAAAACAGTAAAATATGATTTTATGAACCTTGAACAAGGTCTTACGTAATCTTTTTATAAAGATCTTTTGATTTTGTTCCAGATTCGAATACTAATTTTCATGGAATCCGATTTTTTTATTTTTTCTGCAAGGCGCACTGAATTGTAGAATTACACATCAAACAACTACTTGCTATGAGCTCGGGTGTGAAACTGTTTCATTGTGTGAAACATTGGGTCCTTCTCCCTTGGAAAATTCTTCGACACGTGGGATTTTCCCACAATAAATAGCTAAAACAATAAAATATGATTTTATGAACCTTGAACAAGGTCTTACGTAATCTTTTTATAAAGATCTTTTGATTTTGTTCCAGATTCGAATACTAATTTTCATGGAATATGACTTTTTTAACTTATTTTGCAAGGCGCACTGAATTGTAGAATTATACATTAAACAACCACTTACTATGAACTCGGGTGTGAAACTGTTTCATTGTGTCAAACATTGGGTTTTTCTCCCTTGGAAAATTCTTCGACACGTGGGATTTTCCCACAATAAAAAGCTAAAACAGTAAAATATGATTTTATGAACTTTGAACAAGGTCCTACGTAATCTTTTTATAAAGACCTTTGATTTTATTGCAGATTCGAATACAAATTTTCATGGAATATGATTTTTTTATTTATTCTGCAAGGCGCATTGAATTGTATAATTACACATCAAACAACAACTTCCTATGAACTCGTGTGTGAAACTGTTTCAATCTGTCAAACAATGGGTCCTTTTCCCTTGGGAAGTTCTTTGACACATGGTAGTTTTCCCATAATAAAAAGCTAAAACAATAAAATATGAGTTTATGAACCTTGAACAAGGTCTTACGTAATCTTTTTATAAAGATCTTTTGATTTTTTTCCAGATTCGAATACTAATTTTAATGGAATCTGATTTTTTTATATATTCTGCAAGGCGCACTGAATTGTAGAACTACACATCAAACAACCACTTACTATGAACTCGGGTGTGAAACTGTTTCATTGTGTCAAACATTGGGTCCTTCTCCCTTGGAAAATTCTTCGACACGTGGGATTTTCCCAAAATAAAAAGCTAAAACAGTAAAATATGATTTTATGAACCTTGAACAAGGTCCTACGTAATCTTTTTATAAAGATCTTTTGATTTTATTGCAGATTCGAATACAAATTTTCATGGAATCTGATTTTTTAAATTTATTTTGCAAGGCGCACTGAATTGTATAATTACATATCAAACAACCACTTTCTATGAACTCGGGTGTGAAACTGTTTCATTTTGTCAAACATTGGATCCTTCTCCCTTGGGAAATTCTTCGACACGTGGGAGTTTTCCCACAATAAAAAGCTAAAACAATAAAATATGATTTTATGAACCTTGAACAAGGTCTTACGTAATCTTTTTATAAAGATCTTTTGATTTTGTTCCAGAATCGAATACTAATTTTCATAGAATCGGATTTTTTTATGTATTCTGCAAGGCGCATTGAATTGTATAATTACACATCAAACAACCACTTGCTATGAACTCGTGTGTGAAACTGTTTGCTTGTGTCAAACATTGGGTCCTACTCCCTTTAGATATTATTCTACACGTGGTAGTTTTCCCATAGTAAAAAGCTAAAACAATAAAATATGAGTTTATGAACCTTGAACAAGGTCTTACGTAATCTTTTTATAAAGATCTTTTGATTTTGTTCCAGATTCGAATACTAATTTTCATGGAATCTGATTTATTTATTTATTTTGCAAGGCGCACTGAATTGTAGAATTACACATCAAACAACCACTTGCTATGAACTCGGGTGAGAAACTGTTTCATTGTGTCAAACATTGGGTCCTTCTCCCTTGGAAAATTCTTCGACACGTGGGATTTTCCCACAGTAAAAAGCTAAAACAGTAAAATATGATTTTATGAACCTTGAACAAGGTCTTACGTAATCTTTTTATAAAGATCTTTTGATTTTGTTCCAGATTCGAATACTAATTTTCATGGAATCCGATTTTTTTATTTTATCTGCAAGGCGCACTGAATTGTAGAATTACACATCAAACAACTACTTCCTATGAACTCGGGTGTGAAACTGTTTCATTGTGTGAAACATTGGGTCATTCTCCCTCGGAAAATTGTTCGACACGTGAGATTTTCCCACAATAAATAGCTAAAACAATAAAGTATGATTTTATGAACCTTGAACAAGGTCGTACGTAATCTTTTTATAAAGATCTTTTGATTTTGTTCCAGAATCGAATACAAATTTTCATAGAATCCGATTTTTTTATTTATTCTGCAAGGCGCACTGAATTGTATAATTACACATCAAACACCCACTTCCTATGAACTCGGGTGTGAAACTGTTTCCTTGTGTCAAACATTGGGTCCTACTCCCTTTAGAAATTATTCTACACGTGGGAGTTTTCCCATAGTAAAAAGCTAAAACAATAAAATATGAGTTTTTGAACCTTGAACAAGGTCTTACGTAATCTTTTTATAAAGATCTTTTGATTTTGTTCCAGATTCGAATACTAATTTTCATGGAATCTGATTTTTTTATTTATTTTGCAAGGCGCACTGAATTGTAGAATTACACATCAAACAACCACTTGCTATGAACTCGGGTGAGAAACTGTTTCATTGTGTCAAACATTAGGTCCTTCTCCCTTGGAAAATTCTTCGACACGTGGGATTTTCCCACAGTAAAAAGCTAAAACAGTAAAATATGATTTTATGAACCTTGAACAAGGTCTTACGTAATCTTTTTATAAAGATCTTTTGATTTTGTTCCAGATTCGAATACTAATTCTCATGGAATCCGATTTTTTTATTTTATCTGCAAGGCGCACTGAATTGTAGAATTACACATCAAACAACTACTTCCTATGAACTCGGGTGTGAAACTGTTTCATTGTGTGAAACATTGGGTCCTTCTCCCTCGGAAAATTGTTCGACACGTGAGATTTTCCCACAATAAATAGCTAAAACTATAAAGTATGATTTTATGAACCTTGAACAAGATCTTACTTAATCTTTTTATAAAGATCTTTTGATTTTGTTCCAGATTCGAATACTAATTTTCATGGAATCTGACTTTTTTTACTTATTTTGCAAGGCGCACTGAATTGTAGAATTACACATTAAACAACCACTTGCTATGAACTCGGGTGTGAAACTGTTTCATTGTGTCAAACTTTGGGTCCTTCTCCCTTGGAAAATTCTTCGACACGTGGGATTTTCCCACAATAAAAAGCTAAAACAGTAAAATATGATTTTATGAACCTTGAACAAGGTCGTACGTAATCTTTTTATAAAGATCTTTTGATTTTGTTCCAGAATCGAATACAAATTTTCATAGAATCCGATTTTTTTATTTATTCTGCAAGGCGCACTGAATTGTATAATTACACATCAAACACCCACTTCCTATGAACTCGGGTGTGAAACTGTTTCCTTGTGTCAAACATTGGGTCCTACTCCCTTTAGAAATTATTCTACACGTGGGAGTTTTCCCACAGTAAAAAGCTAAAACAATAAAATATGATTTTACGAACCTTGAACAAGGTCTTACGCAATATTTTTATAAAGATCTTTTGATTTTGATCAAGATTCGAATACTAATTTTCATGGAATATGATTTTTTTATTTATTCTGCAAGGCGGATTGAATTGTATAATTACACATCAAGCAACCACTTCCTATGAACTCGGGTGTGAAACTGTTTCATTGTGTCAAACATTGGGTCCTTCTACCTTGGAAAATTCTTCGACACGTGGGATTTTCCTACAATAAAAAGCTAAAACAGTAAAATATGATTTTATGAACCTTGAACAAGGTCTTACGTAATCTTTTTATAAAGATCTTTTGATTTTGTTCCAGATTCGAATACTAATTTTCATGGAATCCGATTTTTTTATTTTTTCTGCAAAGCGCACTGAATTGTAGAATTACACATCAAACAACTACTTGCTATGAGCTCGGGTGTGAAACTGTTTCATTGTGTGAAACATTGGGTCCTTCTCCCTTGGAAAATTCTTCGACACGTGGGATTTTCCCACAATAAATAGCTAAAACAATAAAATATGATTTTATGAACCTTGAACAAGGTCTTACGTAATCTTTTTATAAAGATCTTTTGATTTTGTTCCAGATTCGAATACTAATTTTCATGGAATATGACTTTTTTAACTTATTTTGCAAGGCGCACTGAATTGTAGAATTATACATTAAACAACCACTTACTATGAACTCGGGTGTGAAACTGTTTCATTGTGTCAAACATTGGGTTTTTCTCCCTTGGAAAATTCTTCGACACGTGGGATTTTCCCACAATAAAAAGCTAAAACAGTAAAATATGATTTTATGAACTTTGAACAAGGTCCTACGTAATCTTTTTATAAAGACCTTTGATTTTATTGCAGATTCGAATACAAATTTTCATGGAATCTGATTTTTAAATTTATTTTGCAAGGCGCACTGAATTGTAGAATTACACATCAAACAACTACTTGCTATGAACTCGGGTGTGAAACTGTTTTATTGTGTCATACATTGGATCCTTCTCCTTTGGGAAATTTTTCGACATGTGGGAGTTTTCCCACAATAAAAAGCTAAAACAATAAAATATGATTTTATGAACCTTGAACAAGGTCTTACGCAATCTTTTTATAAAGATCTTTTGATTTTGTTCCAGAATCGAATACTAATTTTCATAGAATCCGATTTTTTTATTTATTCTGCAAGGCGCACTGAATTGTATAATTACACATCAAACAACCACTTCCTATGAACTCGGGTGTGAAACTGTTTCCTTGTGTCAAACATTGGGTCCTACTCCCTTTAGAAATTATTCTACACGTGGGAGTTTTCCCACAGTAAAAAGCAAAAACAATAAAATGTGATTTTATGAACCTTGAACAAGGTCTTACGCAATCTTTTTATAAAGATCTTTTGATTTTGATCAAGATTCGAATACTAATTTTCATGGAATATGATTTTTTTATTTATTCTGCAAGGCGCATTGAATTGTATAATTACACATCAAACAACAACTTCCTATGAACTCGGGTGTGAAACTGTTTCATTGTGTCAAACAATGGGTCCTTTTCCCTTGGGAAGTTCTTCGACACATGGTAGTTTTCCCATAATAAAAAGCTAAAACAATAAATTATGAGTTTATGAACCTTGAACAAGGTCTTACGTAATCTTTTTATAAAGATCTTTTGATTTTTTTCCAGATTCGAATACTAATTTTAATGGAATCTGATTTTTTTATATATTCTTCAAGGCGCACTGAATTGTAGAACTACACATCAAACAACCACTTGCTATGAACTCGGGTGTGAAACTGTTTCATTTTGTCAAACATTGGATCCTTCTCCCTTGGGAAATTCTTCGACACGTGGGAGTTTTCCCACAGTAAAAAGCTAAAACAATAAAATATGATTTTATGAACCTTGAACAAGGTCTTACGTAATCTTTTTATAAAGATCTTTTGATTTTGTTCCAGAATCGAATACTAATTTTCATAGAATCGGATTTTTTTATATATTCTGCAAGGCGCATTGAATTGTATAATTACACATCAAACAACCACTTGCTATGAACTCGGGTGTAAAACTGTTTCATTGTGTCAAACATTGGGTCCTTCTCCCTTGGAAAATTCTTCGACACGTGGGATTTTCCCACAATAAAAAGCTAAAACAGTAAAATATGATTTTATGAACCTTGAACAAGGTCCTACGTAATCTTTTTATAAAGATCTTTTGATTTTATTGCAGATTCGAATACAAATTTTCATGGAATCTGATTTTTTAAATTTATTTTGCAAAGCGCACTGAATTGTATAATTACATATCAAACAACCACTTGCTATGAACTCGGGTGTGAAACTGTTTCATTTTGTCAAACATTGGATCCTTCTCCCTTGGGAAATTCTTCGACACATGGGAGTTTTCCCACAATAAAAAGCTAAAACAATAAAATATGATTTTATGAACCTTGAACAAGGTCTTACGTAATCTTTTTATAAAGATCTTTTGATTTTGTTCCAGAATCGAATACTAATTTTCATAGAATCAGATTTTTTTATATATTCTGCAAGGCGCATTGAATTGTATAATTACACATCAAACAACCACTTGCTATGAACTCGTGTGTGAAACTGTTTGCTTGTGTCAAACATTGGGTCCTACTCCCTTTAGATATTATTCTACACGTGGTAGTTTTCCCATAGTAAAAAGCTAAAACAATAAAATATGAGTTTATGAACCTTGAACAAGGTCTTTTGTAATCTTTTTATAAAGATCTTTTGATTTTGTTCCAGATTCGAATACTAATTTTCATGGAATCTGATTTTTTTATTTATTTTGCAAGGCGCACTTAATTGTAGAATTACACATCAAACAACCACTTGCTATGAACTCGGGTGAGAAACTGTTTCATTGTGTCAAACATTGGGTCCTTCTCCCTTGGAAAATTCTTCGACACGTGGGATTTTCCCACAATAAAAAGCTAAAACAGTAAAATATGATTTTATGAACCTTGAACAAGGTCGTACGTAATCTTTTTATAAAGATCTTTTGATTTTGTTCCAGAATCGAATACAAATTTTCATAGAATCCGATTTTTTTATTTATTCTGCAAGGCGCACTGAATTGTATAATTACACATCAAACAACCACTTCCTATGAACTCGGGTGTGAAACTGTTTCCTTGTGTCAAACATTGGGTCCTACTACCTTTAGAAATTATTCTACACGTGGGAGTTTTCCCACAGTAAAAAGCTAAAACAATAAAATATGATTTTACTAACCTTGAACAAGGTCTTACGCAATATTTTTATAAAGATCTTTTGATTTTGATCAAGATTCGAATACTAATTTTCATGGAATATGATTTTTTTATTTATTCTGCAAGGCGCATTGAATTGTATAATTACACATCAAGCAACCACTTCCTATGAACTCGGGTGTGAAACTGTTTCATTGTGTCAAACATTGGGTCCTTCTCCCTTGGAAAATTCTTCGACACGTGGGAGTTTTCCCACAATAAAAAGCTAAAACAATAAAATATGATTTTATGAACCTTGAACAAGGTCTTACGTAATCTTTTTATAAAGATCTTTTGATTTTGTTCCAGAATCGAATACTAATTTTCATAGAATCGGATTTTTTTATATATTCTGCAAGGCGCATTGAATTGTATAATTACACATCAAACAACCACTTGCTATGAACTCGGGTGTAAAACTGTTTCATTGTGTCAAACATTGGGTCCTTCTCCCTTGGAAAATTCTTCGACACGTGGGATTTTCCCACAATAAAAAGCTAAAACAGTAAAATATGGTTTTATGAACCTTGAACAAGGTCCTACGTAATCTTTTTATAAAGATCTTTTGATTTTATTGCAGATTCGAATACAAATTTTCATGGAATCTGATTTTTTAAATTTATTTTGCAAGGCGCACTGAATTGTATAATTACATATCAAACAACCACTTGCTTTGAACTCGGGTGTGAAACTGTTTCATTTTGTCAAACATTGGATCCTTCTCCCTTGGGAAATTCTTCGACACATGGGAGTTTTCCCACAATAAAAAGCTAAAACAATAAAATATGATTTTATGAACCTTGAACAAGGTCTTACGTAATCTTTTTATAAAGATCTTTTGATTTTGTTCCAGAATCGAATACAAATTTTCATAGAATCAGATTTTTTTATATATTCTGCAAGGCGCATTGAATTGTATAATTACACATCAAACAACCACTTGCTATGAACTCGTGTGTGAAACTGTTTGCTTGTGTCAAACATTGGGTCCTACTCCCTTTAGATATTATTCTACACGTGGTAGTTTTCCCACAGTAAAAAGCTAAAACAATAAAATATGATTTTACTAACCTTGAACAAGGTCTTTTGTAATCTTTTTATAAAGATCTTTTGATTTTGTTCCAGATTCGAATACTAATTTTCATGGAATATGATTTTTTTATTTATTCTGCAAGGCGCATTGAATTGTATAATTACACATCAAGCAACCACTTCCTATGAACTCGGGTGTGAAACTGTTTCATTGTGTCAAACATTGGGTCCTTCTCCCTTGGAAAATTCTTCGACACGTGGGAGTTTTCCCACAATAAAAAGCTAAAACAATAAAATATGATTTTATGAACCTTGAACAAGGTCTTACGTAATCTTTTTATAAAGATCTTTTGATTTTGTTCCAGAATCGAATACTAATTTTCATAGAATCGGATTTTTTTATATATTCTGCAAGGCGCATTGAATTGTATAATTACACATCAAACAACCACTTGCTATGAACTCGGGTGTAAAACTGTTTCATTGTGTCAAACATTGGGTCCTTCTCCCTTGGAAAATTCTTCGACACGTGGGATTTTCCCACAATAAAAAGCTAAAACAGTAAAATATGATTTTATGAACCTTGAACAAGGTCTTACGCAATATTTTTATAAAGATCTTTTGATTTTGATCAAGATTCGAATACTAATTTTCATGGAATCCGATTTTTTTATTTTATCTGCAAGGCGCACTGAATTGTAGAATTACACATCAAACAACTACTTCCTATGAACTCGGGTGTGAAACTGTTTCATTGTGTGTAACATTGGGTCCTTCTCCCTCGGAAAATTGTTCGACACGTGAGATTTTCCCACAATAAATAGCTAAAACAATAAAGTATGATTTTATGAACCTTGAACAAGGTCTTATGTAATCTTTTTATAAAGATCTTTTGATTTTGTTCCAGAATCGAATACTAATTTTCATAGAATCAGATTTTTTTATATATTCTGCAAGGCGCATTGAATTGTATAATTACACATCAAACAACCACTTGCTATGAACTCGTGTGTGAAACTGTTTGCTTGTGTCAAACATTGGGTCCTACTCCCTTTAGATATTATTCTACACGTGGTAGTTTTCCCATAGTAAAAAGCTAAAACAATAAAATATGAGTTTATGAACCTTGAACAAGGTCTTTTGTAATCTTTTTATAAAGATCTTTTGATTTTGTTCCAGATTCGAATACTAATTTTCATGGAATCTGATTTTTTTATTTATTTTGCAAGGCGCACTGAATTGTAGAATTACACATCAAACAACCACTTGCTATGAACTCGGGTGAGAAACTGTTTCATTGTGTCAAACATTGGGTCCTTCTCCCTTGGAAAATTCTTCGACACGTGGGATTTTCCCACAATAAAAAGCTAAAACAGTAAAATATGATTTTATGAACCTTGAACAAGGTCGTACGTAATCTTTTTATAAAGATCTTTTGATTTTGTTCCAGAATCGAATACAAATTTTCATAGAATCCGATTTTTTTATTTATTCTGCAAGGCGCACTGAATTGTATAATTACACATCAAACAACCACTTCCTATGAACTCGGGTGTGAAACTGTTTCCTTGTGTCAAACATTGGGTCCTACTACCTTTAGAAATTATTCTACACATGGGAGTTTTCCCACAGTAAAAAGCTAAAACAATAAAATATGATTTTACTAACCTTGAACAAGGTCTTACGCAATATTTTTATAAAGATCTTTTGATTTTGATCAAGATTCGAATACTAATTTTCATGGAATCCGATTTTTTTATTTTATCTGCAAGGCGCACTGAATTGTAGAATTACACATCAAACAACTACTTCCTATGAACTCGGGTGTGAAACTGTTTCATTGTGTGTAACATTGGGTCCTTCTCCCTCGGAAAATTGTTCGACACGTGAGATTTTCCCACAATAAATAGCTAAAACAATAAAGTATGATTTTATGAACCTTGAACAAGGTCTTATGTAATCTTTTTATAAAGATCTTTTGATTTTGTTCCAGATTCGAATACTAATTTTCATGGAATCTGACTTTTTTTACTTATTTTGCAAGGCGCACTGAATTGTAGAGTTACACATTAAACAACCAATTGCTATGAACTCGGGTGTGAAACTGTTTCATTGTGTCAATCATTGGGTCCTTCTCCCTTGGAAAATTCTTCGACACGTGGGATTTTCCCACAATAAATAGCTAAAACAATAAAATATGATTTTATGAACCTTGAACAAGGTCTTACGTAATCTTTTTATAAAGATCTTTTGATTTTGTTCCAGATTCGAATACTAATTTTCATGGAATCTGACTTTTTTACTTATTTTGCAAGGCGCACTGAATTGTAGAATTATACATTAAACAACCACTTACTATGAACTCGGGTGTGAAACTGTTTCATTGTGTCTAACATTGGGTTTTTCTCCCTTGGAAAATTCTTCGACACGTGGGATTTTCCCACAATAAAAAGCTAAAACAGTAAAATATGATTTTATGAACTTTGAACAAGGTCCTACGTAATCTTTTTATAAAGACCTTTGATTTTATTGCAGATTCGAATACAAATTTTCATGGAATCTGATTTTTTAAATTTATTTTGCAAGGCGCACTGAATTGTATAATTACACATCAAACAACCACTTGCTATGAACTCGGGTGTGAAACTGTTTCATTGTGTCATACATTGGATCCTTCTCCTTTGGAAAATTCTTCGACATGTGGGAGTTTTCCCACAATAAAAAGCTAAAACAATAAAATATGATTTTATTAACCTTGAACAAGGTCTTACGCAATCTTTTTATTAAGATCTTTTGATTTTGTTCCAGAATCGAATAATAATTTTCATAGAATCCGATTTTTTTATTTATTCTGCAAGGCGCACTGAATTGTATAATTACACATTAAACAACCACTTCCTATGAACTCGGGTGTGAAACTGTTTCCTTGTGTCAAACATTGGGTCTTACTCCCTTTAGAAATTATTCTACACGTGGGAGTTTTCCCACAGTAAAAAGCTAAAACAATAAAATATGATTTTATGAACCTTGAACAAGGTCTTACGTAATCTTTTTATAAAGATCTTTTGATTTTGTTCCAGAATCGAATACTAATTTTCATAGAATCGGATTTTTTTATATATTCTGCAAGGCGCATTGAATTGTATAATTACACATCAAACAACCACTTGCTATGAACTCGGGTGTAAAACTGTTTCATTGTGTCAAACATTGGGTCCTTCTCCCTTGGAAAATTCTTCGACACGTGGGATTTTCCCACAATAAAAAGCTAAAACAGTAAAATATGATTTTATGAACCTTGAACAAGGTCCTACGTAATCTTTTTATAAAGATCTTTTGATTTTATTGCAGATTCGAATACAAATTTTCATGGAATCTGATTTTTTAAATTTATTTTGCAAAGCGCACTGAATTGTATAATTACATATCAAACAACCACTTGCTATGAACTCGGGTGTGAAACTGTTTCATTTTGTCAAACATTGGATCCTTCTCCCTTGGGAAATTCTTCGACACATGGGAGTTTTCCCACAATAAAAAGCTAAAACAATAAAATATGATTTTATGAACCTTGAACAAGGTCTTACGTAATCTTTTTATAAAGATCTTTTGATTTTGTTCCAGAATCGAATACTAATTTTCATAGAATCAGATTTTTTTATATATTCTGCAAGGCGCATTGAATTGTATAATTACACATCAAACAACCACTTGCTATGAACTCGTGTGTGAAACTGTTTGCTTGTGTCAAACATTGGGTCCTACTCCCTTTAGATATTATTCTACACGTGGTAGTTTTCCCATAGTAAAAAGCTAAAACAATAAAATATGAGTTTATGAACCTTGAACAAGGTCTTTTGTAATCTTTTTATAAAGATCTTTTGATTTTGTTCCAGATTCGAATACTAATTTTCATGGAATCTGATTTTTTTATTTATTTTGCAAGGCGCACTTAATTGTAGAATTACACATCAAACAACCACTTGCTATGAACTCGGGTGAGAAACTGTTTCATTGTGTCAAACATTGGGTCCTTCTCCCTTGGAAAATTCTTCGACACGTGGGATTTTCCCACAATAAAAAGCTAAAACAGTAAAATATGATTTTATGAACCTTGAACAAGGTCGTACGTAATCTTTTTATAAAGATCTTTTGATTTTGTTCCAGAATCGAATACAAATTTTCATAGAATCCGATTTTTTTATTTATTCTGCAAGGCGCACTGAATTGTATAATTACACATCAAACAACCACTTCCTATGAACTCGGGTGTGAAACTGTTTCCTTGTGTCAAACATTGGGTCCTACTACCTTTAGAAATTATTCTACACGTGGGAGTTTTCCCACAGTAAAA
Source organism: Tanypteryx hageni (assembly GCA_028673005.1). Lineage (NCBI taxonomy): Eukaryota > Metazoa > Arthropoda > Insecta > Odonata > Petaluridae > Tanypteryx > Tanypteryx hageni. The sequence goes on from CM054120.1 coordinate 89,371,644, forward strand.
AGCAAAAACAATAAAATGTGATTTTATGAACCTTGAACAAGGTCTTACGCAATCTTTTTATAAAGATCTTTTGATTTTGATCAAGATTCGAATACTAATTTTCATGGAATATGATTTTTTTATTTATTCTGCAAGGCGCATTGAATTGTATAATTACACATCAAACAACAACTTCCTATGAACTCGGGTGTGAAACTGTTTCATTGTGTCAAACAATGGGTCCTTTTCCCTTGGGAAGTTCTTCGACACATGGTAGTTTTCCCATAATAAAAAGCTAAAACAATAAATTATGAGTTTATGAACCTTGAACAAGGTCTTACGTAATCTTTTTATAAAGATCTTTTGATTTTTTTCCAGATTCGAATACTAATTTTAATGGAATCTGATTTTTTTATATATTCTTCAAGGCGCACTGAATTGTAGAACTACACATCAAACAACCACTTGCTATGAACTCGGGTGTGAAACTGTTTCATTTTGTCAAACATTGGATCCTTCTCCCTTGGGAAATTCTTCGACACGTGGGAGTTTTCCCACAATAAAAAGCTAAAACAATAAAATATGATTTTATGAACCTTGAACAAGGTCTTACGTAATCTTTTTATAAAGATCTTTTGATTTTGTTCCAGAATCGAATACTAATTTTCATAGAATCGGATTTTTTTATATATTCTGCAAGGCGCATTGAATTGTATAATTACACATCAAACAACCACTTGCTATGAACTCGGGTGTAAAACTGTTTCATTGTGTCAAACATTGGGTCCTTCTCCCTTGGAAAATTCTTCGACACGTGGGATTTTCCCACAATAAAAAGCTAAAACAGTAAAATATGATTTTATGAACCTTGAACAAGGTCCTACGTAATCTTTTTATAAAGATCTTTTGATTTTATTGCAGATTCGAATACAAATTTTCATGGAATCTGATTTTTTAAATTTATTTTGAAAAGCGCACTGAATTGTATAATTACATATCAAACAACCACTTGCTATGAACTCGGGTGTGAAACTGTTTCATTTTGTCAAACATTGGATCCTTCTCCCTTGGGAAATTCTTCGACACATGGGAGTTTTCCCACAATAAAAAGCTAAAACAATAAAATATGATTTTATGAACCTTGAACAAGGTCTTACGTAATCTTTTTATAAAGATCTTTTGATTTTGTTCCAGAATCGAATACTAATTTTCATAGAATCAAATTTTTTTATATATTCTGCAAGGCGCATTGAATTGTATAATTACACATCAAACAACCACTTGCTATGAACTCGTGTGTGAAACTGTTTGCTTGTGTCAAACATTGGGTCCTACTCCCTTTAGATATTATTCTACACGTGGTAGTTTTCCCATAGTAAAAAGCTAAAACAATAAAATATGAGTTTATGAACCTTGAACAAGGTCTTTTGTAATCTTTTTATAAAGATCTTTTGATTTTGTTCCAGATTCGAATACTAATTTTCATGGAATCTGATTTTTTTATTTATTTTGCAAGGCGCACTTAATTGTAGAATTACACATCAAACAACCACTTGCTATGAACTCGGGTGAGAAACTGTTTCATTGTGTCAAACATTGGGTCCTTCTCCCTTGGAAAATTCTTCGACACGTGGGATTTTCCCACAATAAAAAGCTAAAACAGTAAAATATGATTTTATGAACCTTGAACAAGGTCGTACGTAATCTTTTTATAAAGATCTTTTGATTTTGTTCCAGAATCGAATACAAATTTTCATAGAATCCGATTTTTTTATTTATTCTGCAAGGCGCACTGAATTGTATAATTACACATCAAACAACCACTTCCTATGAACTCGGGTGTGAAACTGTTTCCTTGTGTCAAACATTGGGTCCTACTACCTTTAGAAATTATTCTACACGTGGGAGTTTTCCCACAGTAAAAAGCTAAAACAATAAAATATGATTTTACTAACCTTGAACAAGGTCTTACGCAATATTTTTATAAAGATCTTTTGATTTTGATCAAGATTCGAATACTAATTTTCATGGAATCCGATTTTTTTATTTTATCTGCAAGGCGCACTGAATTGTAGAATTACACATCAAACAACTACTTCCTATGAACTCGGGTGTGAAACTGTTTCATTGTGTGTAACATTGGGTCCTTCTCCCTCGGAAAATTGTTCGACACGTGAGATTTTCCCACAATAAATAGCTAAAACAATAAAGTATGATTTTATGAACCTTGAACAAGGTCTTATGTAATCTTTTTATAAAGATCTTTTGATTTTGTTCCAGATTCGAATACTAATTTTCATGGAATCTGACTTTTTTTACTTATTTTGCAAGGCGCACTGAATTGTAGAGTTACACATTAAACAACCAATTGCTATGAACTCGGGTGTGAAACTGTTTCATTGTGTCAATCATTGGGTCCTTCTCCCTTGGAAAATTCTTCGACACGTGGGATTTTCCCACAATAAATAGCTAAAACAATAAAATATGATTTTATGAACCTTGAACAAGGTCTTACGTAATCTTTTTATAAAGATCTTTTGATTTTGTTCCAGATTCGAATACTAATTTTCATGGAATCTGACTTTTTTACTTATTTTGCAAGGCGCACTGAATTGTAGAATTATACATTAAACAACCACTTACTATGAACTCGGGTGTGAAACTGTTTCATTGTGTCTAACATTGGGTTTTTCTCCCTTGGAAAATTCTTCGACACGTGGGATTTTCCCACAATAAAAAGCTAAAACAGTAAAATATGATTTTATGAACTTTGAACAAGGTCCTACGTAATCTTTTTATAAAGACCTTTGATTTTATTGCAGATTCGAATACAAATTTTCATGGAATCTGATTTTTTAAATTTATTTTGCAAGGCGCACTGAATTGTATAATTACACATCAAACAACCACTTGCTATGAACTCGGGTGTGAAACTGTTTCATTGTGTCATACATTGGATCCTTCTCCTTTGGAAAATTCTTCGACATGTGGGAGTTTTCCCACAATAAAAAGCTAAAACAATAAAATATGATTTTATTAACCTTGAACAAGGTCTTACGCAATCTTTTTATTAAGATCTTTTGATTTTGTTCCAGAATCGAATAATAATTTTCATAGAATCGGATTTTTTTATATATTCTGCAAGGCGCATTGAATTGTATAATTACACATCAAACAACCACTTGCTATGAACTCGGGTGTAAAACTGTTTCATTGTGTCAAACATTGGGTCCTTCTCCCTTGGAAAATTCTTCGACACGTGGGATTTTCCCACAATAAAAAGCTAAAACAGTAAAATATGATTTTATGAACCTTGAACAAGGTCCTACGTAATCTTTTTATAAAGATCTTTTGATTTTATTGCAGATTCGAATACAAATTTTCATGGAATCTGATTTTTTAAATTTATTTTGCAAAGCGCACTGAATTGTATAATTACATATCAAACAACCACTTGCTATGAACTCGGGTGTGAAACTGTTTCATTTTGTCAAACATTGGATCCTTCTCCCTTGGGAAATTCTTCGACACATGGGAGTTTTCCCACAATAAAAAGCTAAAACAATAAAATATGATTTTATGAACCTTGAACAAGGTCTTACGTAATCTTTTTATAAAGATCTTTTGATTTTGTTCCAGAATCGAATACTAATTTTCATAGAATCAGATTTTTTTATATATTCTGCAAGGCGCATTGAATTGTATAATTACACATCAAACAACCACTTGCTATGAACTCGTGTGTGAAACTGTTTGCTTGTGTCAAACATTGGGTCCTACTCCCTTTAGATATTATTCTACACGTGGTAGTTTTCCCATAGTAAAAAGCTAAAACAATAAAATATGAGTTTATGAACCTTGAACAAGGTCTTTTGTAATCTTTTTATAAAGATCTTTTGATTTTGTTCCAGATTCGAATACTAATTTTCATGGAATCTGATTTTTTTATTTATTTTGCAAGGCGCACTTAATTGTAGAATTACACATCAAACAACCACTTGCTATGAACTCGGGTGAGAAACTGTTTCATTGTGTCAAACATTGGGTCCTTCTCCCTTGGAAAATTCTTCGACACGTGGGATTTTCCCACAATAAAAAGCTAAAACAGTAAAATATGATTTTATGAACCTTGAACAAGGTCGTACGTAATCTTTTTATAAAGATCTTTTGATTTTGTTCCAGAATCGAATACAAATTTTCATAGAATCCGATTTTTTTATTTATTCTGCAAGGCGCACTGAATTGTATAATTACACATCAAACAACCACTTCCTATGAACTCGGGTGTGAAACTGTTTCCTTGTGTCAAACATTGGGTCCTACTACCTTTAGAAATTATTCTACACGTGGGAGTTTTCCCACAGTAAAAAGCAAAAACAATAAAATGTGATTTTATGAACCTTGAACAAGGTCTTACGCAATCTTTTTATAAAGATCTTTTGATTTTGATCAAGATTCGAATACTAATTTTCATGGAATATGATTTTTTTATTTATTCTGCAAGGCGCATTGAATTGTATAATTACACATCAAACAACAACTTCCTATGAACTCGGGTGTGAAACTGTTTCATTGTGTCAAACAATGGGTCCTTTTCCCTTGGGAAGTTCTTCGACACATGGTAGTTTTCCCATAATAAAAAGCTAAAACAATAAATTATGAGTTTATGAACCTTGAACAAGGTCTTACGTAATCTTTTTATAAAGATCTTTTGATTTTTTTCCAGATTCGAATACTAATTTTAATGGAATCTGATTTTTTTATATATTCTTCAAGGCGCACTGAATTGTAGAACTACACATCAAACAACCACTTGCTATGAACTCGGGTGTGAAACTGTTTCATTTTGTCAAACATTGGATCCTTCTCCCTTGGGAAATTCTTCGACACGTGGGAGTTTTCCCACAATAAAAAGCTAAAACAATAAAATATGATTTTATGAACCTTGAACAAGGTCTTACGTAATCTTTTTATAAAGATCTTTTGATTTTGTTCCAGAATCGAATACTAATTTTCATAGAATCGGATTTTTTTATATATTCTGCAAGGCGCATTGAATTGTATAATTACACATCAAACAACCACTTGCTATGAACTCGGGTGTAAAACTGTTTCATTGTGTCAAACATTGGGTCCTTCTCCCTTGGAAAATTCTTCGACACGTGGGATTTTCCCACAATAAAAAGCTAAAACAGTAAAATATGATTTTATGAACCTTGAACAAGGTCCTACGTAATCTTTTTATAAAGATCTTTTGATTTTATTGCAGATTCGAATACAAATTTTCATGGAATCTGATTTTTTAAATTTATTTTGCAAAGCGCACTGAATTGTATAATTACATATCAAACAACCACTTGCTATGAACTCGGGTGTGAAACTGTTTCATTTTGTCAAACATTGGATCCTTCTCCCTTGGGAAATTCTTCGACACATGGGAGTTTTCCCACAATAAAAAGCTAAAACAATAAAATATGATTTTATGAACCTTGAACAAGGTCTTACGTAATCTTTTTATAAAGATCTTTTGATTTTGTTCCAGAATCGAATACTAATTTTCATAGAATCAAATTTTTTTATATATTCTGCAAGGCGCATTGAATTGTATAATTACACATCAAACAACCACTTGCTATGAACTCGTGTGTGAAACTGTTTGCTTGTGTCAAACATTGGGTCCTACTCCCTTTAGATATTATTCTACACGTGGTAGTTTTCCCATAGTAAAAAGCTAAAACAATAAAATATGAGTTTATGAACCTTGAACAAGGTCTTTTGTAATCTTTTTATAAAGATCTTTTGATTTTGTTCCAGATTCGAATACTAATTTTCATGGAATCTGATTTTTTTATTTATTTTGCAAGGCGCACTTAATTGTAGAATTACACATCAAACAACCACTTGCTATGAACTCGGGTGAGAAACTGTTTCATTGTGTCAAACATTGGGTCCTTCTCCCTTGGAAAATTCTTCGACACGTGGGATTTTCCCACAATAAAAAGCTAAAACAGTAAAATATGATTTTATGAACCTTGAACAAGGTCGTACGTAATCTTTTTATAAAGATCTTTTGATTTTGTTCCAGAATCGAATACAAATTTTCATAGAATCCGATTTTTTTATTTATTCTGCAAGGCGCACTGAATTGTATAATTACACATCAAACAACCACTTCCTATGAACTCGGGTGTGAAACTGTTTCCTTGTGTCAAACATTGGGTCCTACTACCTTTAGAAATTATTCTACACGTGGGAGTTTTCCCACAGTAAAAAGCTAAAACAATAAAATATGATTTTACTAACCTTGAACAAGGTCTTACGCAATATTTTTATAAAGATCTTTTGATTTTGATCAAGATTCGAATACTAATTTTCATGGAATATGATTTTTTTATTTATTCTGCAAGGCGCATTGAATTGTATAATTACACATCAAGCAACCACTTCCTATGAACTCGGGTGTGAAACTGTTTCATTGTGTCAAACATTGGGTCCTTCTCCCTTGGAAAATTCTTCGACACGTGGGAGTTTTCCCACAATAAAAAGCTAAAACAATAAAATATGATTTTATGAACCTTGAACAAGGTCTTACGTAATCTTTTTATAAAGATCTTTTGATTTTGTTCCAGAATCGAATACTAATTTTCATAGAATCGGATTTTTTTATATATTCTGCAAGGCGCATTGAATTGTATAATTACACATCAAACAACCACTTGCTATGAACTCGGGTGTAAAACTGTTTCATTGTGTCAAACATTGGGTCCTTCTCCCTTGGAAAATTCTTCGACACGTGGGATTTTCCCACAATAAAAAGCTAAAACAGTAAAATATGGTTTTATGAACCTTGAACAAGGTCCTACGTAATCTTTTTATAAAGATCTTTTGATTTTATTGCAGATTCGAATACAAATTTTCATGGAATCTGATTTTTTAAATTTATTTTGCAAGGCGCACTGAATTGTATAATTACATATCAAACAACCACTTGCTTTGAACTCGGGTGTGAAACTGTTTCATTTTGTCAAACATTGGATCCTTCTCCCTTGGGAAATTCTTCGACACATGGGAGTTTTCCCACAATAAAAAGCTAAAACAATAAAATATGATTTTATGAACCTTGAACAAGGTCTTACGTAATCTTTTTATAAAGATCTTTTGATTTTGTTCCAGAATCGAATACAAATTTTCATAGAATCAGATTTTTTTATATATTCTGCAAGGCGCATTGAATTGTATAATTACACATCAAACAACCACTTGCTATGAACTCGTGTGTGAAACTGTTTGCTTGTGTCAAACATTGGGTCCTACTCCCTTTAGATATTATTCTACACGTGGTAGTTTTCCCACAGTAAAAAGCTAAAACAATAAAATATGATTTTACTAACCTTGAACAAGGTCTTTTGTAATCTTTTTATAAAGATCTTTTGATTTTGTTCCAGATTCGAATACTAATTTTCATGGAATATGATTTTTTTATTTATTCTGCAAGGCGCATTGAATTGTATAATTACACATCAAGCAACCACTTCCTATGAACTCGGGTGTGAAACTGTTTCATTGTGTCAAACATTGGGTCCTTCTCCCTTGGAAAATTCTTCGACACGTGGGAGTTTTCCCACAATAAAAAGCTAAAACAATAAAATATGATTTTATGAACCTTGAACAAGGTCTTACGTAATCTTTTTATAAAGATCTTTTGATTTTGTTCCAGAATCGAATACTAATTTTCATAGAATCGGATTTTTTTATATATTCTGCAAGGCGCATTGAATTGTATAATTACACATCAAACAACCACTTGCTATGAACTCGGGTGTAAAACTGTTTCATTGTGTCAAACATTGGGTCCTTCTCCCTTGGAAAATTCTTCGACACGTGGGATTTTCCCACAATAAAAAGCTAAAACAGTAAAATATGATTTTATGAACCTTGAACAAGGTCTTACGCAATATTTTTATAAAGATCTTTTGATTTTGATCAAGATTCGAATACTAATTTTCATGGAATCCGATTTTTTTATTTTATCTGCAAGGCGCACTGAATTGTAGAATTACACATCAAACAACTACTTCCTATGAACTCGGGTGTGAAACTGTTTCATTGTGTGTAACATTGGGTCCTTCTCCCTCGGAAAATTGTTCGACACGTGAGATTTTCCCACAATAAATAGCTAAAACAATAAAGTATGATTTTATGAACCTTGAACAAGGTCTTATGTAATCTTTTTATAAAGATCTTTTGATTTTGTTCCAGATTCGAATACTAATTTTCATGGAATCTGACTTTTTTTACTTATTTTGCAAGGCGCACTGAATTGTAGAGTTACATATTAAACAACCAATTGCTATGAACTCGGGTGTGAAACTGTTTCATTGTGTCAAACATTGGGTCCTTCTCCCTTGGAAAATTCTTCGACACTTGGGATTTTCCCACAATAAATAGCTAAAACAATAAAATATGATTTTATGAACCTTGAACAAGGTCTTACGTAATCTTTTTATAAAGATCTTTTGATTTTGTTCCAGATTCGAATACTAATTTTCATGGAATCTGACTTTTTTTACTTATTTTGCAAGGCGCACTGAATTGTAGAATTATACATTAAACAACCACTTACTATGAACTCGGGTGTGAAACTGTTTCATTGTGTCTAACATTGGGTTTTTCTCCCTTGGAAAATTCTTCGACACGTGGGATTTTCCCACAATAAAAAGCTAAAACAGTAAAATATGATTTTATGAACTTTAAACAAGGTCCTACGTAATTTTTTTATAAAGACCTTTGATTTTATTGCAGATTCGAATACAAATTTTCATGGAATCTGATTTTTTAAATTTATTTTGCAAGGCGCACTGAATTGTATAATTACACATCAAACAACCACTTGCTATGAACTCGGGTGTGAAACTGTTTCATTGTGTCATACATTGGATCCTTCTCCTTTGGAAAATTCTTCGACATGTGGGAGTTTTCCCACAATAAAAAGCTAAAACAGTAAAATATGATTTTATGAACCTTGAACAAGGTCGTACGTAATCTTTTTATAAAGATCTTTTGATTTTGTTCCAGAATCGAATACAAATTTTCATAGAATCCGATTTTTTTATTTATTCTGCAAGGCGCACTGAATTGTATAATTACACATCAAACAACCACTTCCTATGAACTCGGGTGTGAAACTGTTTCCTTGTGTCAAACATTGGGTCCTACTACCTTTAGAAATTATTCTACACGTGGGAGTTTTCCCACAGTAAAAAGCTAAAACAATAAAATATGATTTTACTAACCTTGAACAAGGTCTTACGCAATATTTTTATAAAGATCTTTTGATTTTGATCAAGATTCGAATACTAATTTTCATGGAATATGATTTTTTTATTTATTCTGCAAGGCGCATTGAATTGTATAATTACACATCAAGCAACCACTTCCTATGAACTCGGGTGTGAAACTGTTTCATTGTGTCAAACATTGGGTCCTTCTCCCTTGGAAAATTCTTCGACACGTGGGAGTTTTCCCACAATAAAAAGCTAAAACAATAAAATATGATTTTATGAACCTTGAACAAGGTCTTACGTAATCTTTTTATAAAGATCTTTTGATTTTGTTCCAGAATCGAATACTAATTTTCATAGAATCGGATTTTTTTATATATTCTGCAAGGCGCATTGAATTGTATAATTACACATCAAACAACCACTTGCTATGAACTCGGGTGTAAAACTGTTTCATTGTGTCAAACATTGGGTCCTTCTCCCTTGGAAAATTCTTCGACACGTGGGATTTTCCCACAATAAAAAGCTAAAACAGTAAAATATGATTTTATGAACCTTGAACAAGGTCCTACGTAATCGTTTTATAAAGATCTTTTGATTTTATTGCAGATTCGAATACAAATTTTCATGGAATCTGATTTTTTAAATTTATTTTGCAAGGCGCACTGAATTGTATAATTACATATCAAACAACCACTTGCTATGAACTCGGGTGTGAAACTGTTTCATTTTGTCAAACATTGGATCCTTCTCCCTTGGGAAATTCTTCGACACATGGGAGTTTTCCCACAATAAAAAGCTAAAACAATAAAATATGATTTTATGAACCTTGAACAAGGTCTTACGTAATCTTTTTATAAAGATCTTTTGATTTTGTTCCAGAATCGAATACTAATTTTCATAGAATCAGATTTTTTTATATATTCTGCAAGGCGCATTGAATTGTATAATTACACATCAAACAACCACTTGCTATGAACTCGTGTGTGAAACTGTTTGCTTGTGTCAAACATTGGGTCCTACTCCCTTTAGATATTATTCTACACGTGGTAGTTTTCCCATAGTAAAAAGCTAAAACAATAAAATATGAGTTTATGAACCTTGAACAAGGTCTTTTGTAATCTTTTTATAAAGATCTTTTGATATTGTTCCAGATTCGAATACTAATTTTCATGGAATCTGATTTTTTTATTTATTCTGCAAGGCGCATTGAATTGTATAATTACACATCAAACAACCACTTGCTATGAACTCGTGTGTGAAACTGTTTGCTTGTGTCAAACATTGGGTCCTACTACCTTTAGAAATTATTCTACACGTGGGAGTTTTCCCACAGTAAAAAGCTAAAACAATAAAATATGATTTTACTAACCTTGAACAAGGTCTTACGCAATATTTTTATAAAGATCTTTTGATTTTGATCAAGATTCGAATACTAATTTTCATGGAATCCGATTTTTTTATTTTCTCTGCAAGGCGCACTGAATTGTAGAATTACACATCAAACAACTACTTCCTATGAACTCGGGTGTGAAACTGTTTCATTGTGTGTAACATTGGGTCCTTCTCCCTCGGAAAATTGTTCGACACGTGAGATTTTCCCACAATAAATAGCTAAAACAATAAAGTATGATTTTATGAACCTTGAACAAGGTCTTATGTAATCTTTTTATAAAGATCTTTTGATTTTGTTCCAGATTCGAATACTAATTTTCATGGAATCTGACTTTTTTTACTTATTTTGCAAGGCGCACTGAATTGTAGAGTTACACATTAAACAACCAATTGCTATGAACTCGGGTGTGAAACTGTTTCATTGTGTCAATCATTGGGTCCTTCTCCCTTGGAAAATTCTTCGACACGTGGGATTTTCCCACAATAAATAGCTAAAACAATAAAATATGATTTTATGAACCTTGAACAAGGTCTTACGTAATCTTTTTATAAAGATCTTTTGATTTTGTTCCAGATTCGAATACTAATTTTCATGGAATCTGACTTTTTTACTTATTTTGCAAGGCGCACTGAATTGTAGAATTATACATTAAACAACCACTTACTATGAACTCGGGTGTGAAACTGTTTCATTGTGTCTAACATTGGGTTTTTCTCCCTTGGAAAATTCTTCGACACGTGGGATTTTCCCACAATAAAAAGCTAAAACAGTAAAATATGATTTTATGAACTTTGAACAAGGTCCTACGTAATCTTTTTATAAAGACCTTTGATTTTATTGCAGATTCGAATACAAATTTTCATGGAATCTGATTTTTTAAATTTATTTTGCAAGGCGCACTGAATTGTATAATTACACATCAAACAACCACTTGCTATGAACTCGGGTGTGAAACTGTTTCATTGTGTCATACATTGGATCCTTCTCCTTTGGAAAATTCTTCGACATGTGGGAGTTTTCCCACAATAAAAAGCTAAAACAATAAAATATGATTTTATTAACCTTGAACAAGGTCTTACGCAATCTTTTTATTAAGATCTTTTGATTTTGTTCCAGAATCGAATACTAATTTTCATAGAATCCGATTTTTTTATTTATTCTGCAAGGCGCACTGAATTGTATAATTACACATTAAACAACCACTTCCTATGAACTCGGGTGTGAAACTGTTTCATTGTGTCAAACATTGGGTCCTTCTCCCTTGGGAAATTTTTCATCATGTGGGAGTTTTCCCACAGTAAAGAGCTAAAACAATAAAATATGATTTTATGAACCTTGAACAAGATCTTACTTAATCTTTTTATAAAGATCTTTTGATTTTGTTCCAGATTCGAACACTAATTTTCATGGAATCCGATTTTTTTATATATTCTGCAAGGTGCAATGAATTGTATAATTACACATCAAACAGCCACTTGCTATGAACTCGTGTGTGAAACTGTTTCATTCTGTCAAACAATGGGTCCTTTTCCCTTGGGAAGTTCTTCGACACATGGTAGTTTTCCCATAATAAAAAGCTAAAACAATAAAATATGAGTTTATGACCTTGAACAAGGTCTTACGTAATCTTTTTATAAAGATCTTTTGATTTTGTTCCAGATTCGAATACTAATTTTAATGGAATCTGATTTTTTTATTTATTTTGCAAGGCGCACTGAATTGTAGAACTACACATCAAACAACCACTTCCTATGAACTCGGGTGTGAAACTGTTTCATTGTGTCACACATTGGGTCCTTCTCCCTTGGAAAATTCTCCGACACGTGGGATTTTCCCACAATAAAAAGCTAAAACAGTAAAATATGATTTTATGAACCTTGAACAAGGTCCTACGTAATCTTTTTATAAAGATCTTTTGATTTTATTGCAGATTCGAATACAAATTTTCATGGAATCTGATTTTTTAAAATTATTTTGCAAGGCGCACTGAATTGTATAATTACATATCAAACAACCACTTGCTATGAACTCGTGTGTGAAACTGTTTGCTTGTGTCAAACATTGGGTCCTACTCCCTTTAGATATTATTCTACACGTGGTAGTTTTCCCATAGTAAAAAGCTAAAACAATAAAATATGAGTTTATGAACCTTGAACAAGGTCTTTTGTAATCTTTTTATAAAGATCTTTTGATTTTGTTCCAGATTCGAATACTAATTTTCATGGAATCCGATTTTTTTATTTATTCTGCAAGGCGCACTGAATTGTAGAATTACACATCAAACAACCACTTGCTATGAACTCGGGTGAGAAACTGTTTCATTGTGTCAAACATTGGGTCCTTCTCCCTTGGAAAATTCTTCGACACGTGGGATTTTCCCACAATAAAAAGCTAAAACAATAAAATATGATTTTATGAACCTTGAACAAGGTCTTACGCAATAATTTTATAAAGATCTTATGATTTTGATCAAGATTCGAATACTAATTTTCATGGAATATGATTTTTTTATATATTCTGCAAGGTGCATTGAAGTGTATAATTACACATAAAACAACCACTTGCTATGAACTCGTGTGTGAAACTGTTTCATTCTGTCAAACATTGGGTCCTACTCCCATTAGAAATTATTCTACACGTGGGAGTTTTCCCACAGTAAAAAGCTAAAACAGTAAAATATGATTTTATGAACCTTGAACAAGGTCTTACGTAATCTTTTTATAAAGATCTTTTGATTTTGTTCCCGATTCGAATACTAATTTTCATAGAATCCGATTTTTTTATTTATTCTGCAAGGCGCACTGAATTGTATAATTACACATTAAACAACCACTTCCTATGAACTCGGGTGTGAAACTGTTTCATTGTGTCAAACATTGGGTCCTTCTCCCTTGGGAAATTTTTCATCATGTGGGAGTTTTCCCACAGTAAAGAGCTAAAACAATAAAATATGATTTTATGAACCTTGAACAAGATCTTACTTAATCTTTTTATAAAGATCTTTTGATTTTGTTCCAGATTCGAACACTAATTTTCATGGAATCCGATTTTTTTATATATTCTGCAAGGTGCATTGAATTGTATAATTACACATCAAACAGCCACTTGCTATGAACTCGTGTGTGAAACTGTTTCATTCTGTCAAACAATGGGTCCTTTTCCCTTGGGAAGTTCTTCGACACATGGTAGTTTTCCCATAATAAAAAGCTAAAACAATAAAATATGAGTTTATGACCTTGAACAAGGTCTTACGTAATCTTTTTATAAAGATCTTTTGATTTTGTTCCAGATTCGAATACTAATTTTAATGGAATCTGATTTTTTTATTTATTTTGCAAGGCGCACTGAATTGTAGAACTACACATCAAACAACCACTTCCTATGAACTCGGGTGTGAAACTGTTTCATTGTGTCACACATTGGGTCCTTCTCCCTTGGAAAATTCTCCGACACGTGGGATTTTCCCACAATAAAAAGCTAAAACAGTAAAATATGATTTTATGAACCTTGAACAAGGTCCTACGTAATCTTTTTATAAAGATCTTTTGATTTTATTGCAGATTCGAATACAAATTTTCATGGAATCTGATTTTTTAAAATTATTTTGCAAGGCGCACTGAATTGTATAATTACATATCAAACAACCACTTGCTATGAACTCGTGTGTGAAACTGTTTGCTTGTGTCAAACATTGGGTCCTACTCCCTTTAGATATTATTCTACACGTGGTAGTTTTCCCATAGTAAAAAGCTAAAACAATAAAATATGAGTTTATGAACCTTGAACAAGGTCTTTTGTAATCTTTTTATAAAGATCTTTTGATTTTGTTCCAGATTCGAATACTAATTTTCATGGAATCCGATTTTTTTATTTATTCTGCAAGGCGCACTGAATTGTAGAATTACACATCAAACAACCACTTGCTATGAACTCGGGTGAGAAACTGTTTCATTGTGTCAAACATTGGGTCCTTCTCCCTTGGAAAATTCTTCGACACGTGGGATTTTCCCACAATAAAAAGCTAAAACAATAAAATATGATTTTATGAACCTTGAACAAGGTCTTACGCAATAATTTTATAAAGATCTTATGATTTTGATCAAGATTCGAATACTAATTTTCATGGAATATGATTTTTTTATATATTCTGCAAGGTGCATTGAAGTGTATAATTACACATAAAACAACCACTTGCTATGAACTCGTGTGTGAAACTGTTTCATTCTGTCAAACATTGGGTCCTACTCCCATTAGAAATTATTCTACACGTGGGAGTTTTCCCACAGTAAAAAGCTAAAACAATAAAATATGATTTTATGAACCTTGAACAAGGTCTTACGTAATCTTTTTATAAAGATCTTTTGATTTTGTTCCCGATTCGAATACTAATTTTCATAGAATCCGATTTTTTTATTTATTCTGCAAGGCGCACTGAATTGTATAATTACACATCAAACAACCACTTCCTATGAACTCGGGTGTGAAACTGTTTCCTTGTGTCAAACATTGGGTCCTACTCCCTTTAGAAATTATTCTACACGTGGGAGTTTTCCCACAGTAAAAAGCAAAAACAATAAAATATGATTTTATGAACCTTGAACAAGGTCTTACGTAATCTTTTTATAAAGATCTTTTGATTTTGATCAAGATTCGAATACTAATTTTCATAGAAAATGATTTTTTTATTTATTCTGCATGGCGCATTGAATTGTATAATTACACATCAAACAACAACTTCCTATGAACTCGGGTGTGAAACTGTTTCATTGTGTCAAACATTGGGTCCTTCTCCCTTGGGAAATTTTTCATCATGTGGGAGTTTTCCCACAATAAAGAGCTAAAACAATAAAATATGATTTTATGAACCTTGAACAAGATCTTACTTAATCTTTTTATAAAGATCTTTTGATTTTGTTCCAGATTCGAACACTAATTTTCATGGAATCCGATTTCTTTATATATTCTGCAAGGTGCATTGAATTGTATAATTACACATCAAACAGCCACTTGCTATGAACTCGTGTGTGAAACTGTTTCATTCTGTCAAACAATGGGTCCTTTTCCCTTGGGAATTTCTTCGACACATGGTAGTTTTCCCATAATAAAAAGCTAAAACAATAAAATATGAGTTTATGACCTTGAACAAGGTCTTACGTAATCTTTTTATAAAGATCTTTTGATTTTGTTCCAGATTCGAATACTAATTTTAATGGAATCTGATTTTTTTATTTATTTTGCAAGGCGCACTGAATTGTAGAACTACACATCAAACAACCACTTCCTATGAACTCGGGTGTGAAACTGTTTCATTGTGTCAAACATTGGGTCCATCTCCCTTGGAAAATTCTCCGACACGTGGGATTTTCCCACAATAAAAAGCTAAAACAGTAAAATATGATTTTATGAACCTTGAACAAGGTCCTACGTAATCTTTTTATAAAGATCTTTTGATTTTATTGCAGATTCGAATACAAATTTTCATGGAATCTGATTTTTTAAATTTATTTTGCAAGGCGCACTGAATTGTATAATTACATATCAAACAACCACTTGCTATGAACTCGGGTGTGAAACTGTTTCATTTTGTCAAACATTGGATCCTTCTCCCTTGGGAAATTCTTCGACACGTGGGAGTTTTCCCACAATAAAAAGCTAAAACAATAAAATATGATTTTATGAACCTTGAACAAGGTCTTACGTAATATTTTTATAAAGATCTTTTGATTTTGTTCCAGAATCGAATACAAATTTTCATAGAATCCGTTTTTTTTATTTATTCTGCAAGGCGCACTGAATTGTATAATTACACATCAAACAACCACTTGCTATGAACTCGTGTGTGAAACTGTTTGCTTGTGTCAAACATTGGGTCCTACTCCCTTTAGATATTATTTTACACGTGGTAGTTTTCCCATAGTAAAAAGCTAAAACAATAAAATATGAGTTTATGAACCTTGAACAAGGTCTTTTGTAATCTTTTTATAAAGATCTTTTGATTTTTTCCAGATTCGAATACTAATTTTCATGGAATCTGATTTTTTTATTTATTTTGCAAGGCGCACTGAATTGTAGAATTACACATCAAACAACCACTTGCTATGAACTCGGGTGAGAAACTGTTTCATTGTGTCAAACATTGGGTCCTTCTCCCTTGGAAAATTCTTCGACACGTGGGATTTTCCCACAATAAAAAGCTAAAACAATAAAATAAGATTTTATGAACCTTGAACAAGGTCGTACGTAATCTTTTTATAAAGATCTTTTGATTTTGTTCCAGATTCGAATACTAATTTTAATGGAATCTGATTTTTTTATTTATTTTGCAAGGCGCACTGAATTGTAGAACTACACATCAAACAACCACTTCCTATGAACTCGGGTGTGAAACTGTTTCATTGTGTCAAACATTGGGTCCATCTCCCTTGGAAAATTCTCCGACACGTGGGATTTTCCCACAATAAAAAGCTAAAACAGTAAAATATGATTTTATGAACCTTGAACAAGGTCCTACGTAATCTTTTTATAAAGATCTTTTGATTTTATTGCAGATTCGAATACAAATTTTCATGGAATCTGATTTTTTAAATTTATTTTGCAAGGCGCACTGAATTGTATAATTACATATCAAACAACCACTTGCTATGAACTCGGGTGTGAAACTGTTTCATTTTGTCAAACATTGGATCCTTCTCCCTTGGGAAATTCTTCTACACGTGGGAGTTTTCCCACAGTAAAAAGCTAAAACAATAAAATATGATTTTACTAACCTTGAACAAGGTCTTACGCAATATTTTTATAAAGATCTTTTTATTTTGATCAAGATTCGAATACTAATTTTCATGGAATATGATTTTTTTATTTATTCTGCAAGGCACATTGAATTGTATAATTACACATCAAGCAACCACTTCCTATGAACTCGGGTGTGAAACTGTTTCATTGTGTCAAACATTGGGTCCTTCTCCCTTGGAAAATTCTTCGACACGTGGGATTTTCCCACAGTAAAAAGCTAAAACAGTAAAATATGATTTTATGAACCTTGAACAAGGTCTTACGTAATCTTTTTATAAAGATCTTTTGATTTTGTTCCCGATTCGAATACTAATTTTCATGGAATCCGATTTTTTTATTTTATCTGCAAGGCGCACTGAATTGTAGAATTACACATCAAACAACTACTTGCTATGAACTCGGGTGTGAAACTGTTACATTGTGTGAAACATTGGTCCTTCTCCCTCGGAAAATTGTTCGACACGTGAGATTTTCCCACAATAAATAGCTAAAACAATATAGTATGATTTTATGAACCTTGAACAAGGTCTTATGTAATCTTTTTATAAAGATCTTTTGATTTTGTTCCAGATTCGAATACTAATTTTCATGGAATCTGACTTTTTTTACTTATTTTGCAAGGCGCACTGAATTGTAGAATTACACATTAAACAACCACTTGCTATGAACTCGGGTGTGAAACTGTTTCATTGTGTCAAACATTGGGTCCTTCTCCCTTGGAAAATTCTTCGACACGTGGGATTTTCCCACAATAAATAGCTAAAACAATAAAATATGATTTTATGAACTTTGAACAAGGTCTTACGTAATCTTTTTATAAAGATCTTTTGATTTTGATCCAGATTCGAATAATAATTTTAATGGAATCTGACTTTTTTTACTTATTTTGCAAGGCGCACTGAATTGTAGAATTAAACATTAAACAACCACTTACTATGATCTCGGGTGTGAAACTGTTTCATTGTGTCAAACATTGGGTCCTTCTCCCTTGGAAAATTCTTCGACACGTGGGATTTTCCCACAATAAAAAGCTAAAACAGTAAAATATGATTTTATGAACCTTGAACAAGGTCCTACGTAATGTTTTTATAAAGACCTTTGATTTTATTGCAGATTCGAATACAAATTTTCATGGAATCTGATTTTTTAAATTTATTTTGCAAGGCGCACTGAATTGTATAATTACACATCAAACAACCACTTGCTATGAACTCGGGTGTGAAACTGTTTCATTGTGTCAAAGATTGGGTCCTTCTCCCTTGGAAAATTCTTCGACACGTGGGATTTTCCCACAATAAAAAGCTAAAACAGTAAAATGTGATTATATGAACCTTGAACAAGGTCCTACGTAATGTTTTTATAAAGACCTTTGATTTTATTGCAGATTCGAATACAAATTTTCATGGAATCTGATTTTTTAAATTTATTTTGCAAGGAGCACTGAATTGTATAATAACACATCAAACAACCACTTGCTATGAACTCGGGTGTGAAACTGTTTCATTGTGTCATACCTTGGATCCTTCTCCTTTGGGAAATTCTTCGACATGTGGGAGTTTTCTCACAATAAAAAGCTAAAACAATAAAATATGATTTTATGAACCTTGAAGAAGGTCTTACGTAATCTTTTTATAAAGATCTTTTGATTTTGTTCAAGATTCGAATACTAATTTTCATGGAATCCGATTTTTTTATTTTTTCTGCAAGGCGCACTGAATTGTAAAATTACACATCAAACATCCACTTGCTATGAACTCGGGTGTGAAACTGTTTCATTGTGTCAAACATTGGGTCATTTTCCTTTAGAAAATTCTTCGGCACGTGAGATTTTCCCACAATAAATAGCTAAAACAATAAAATATGATTTTATGAACCTTGAACAAGATCTTACTTAATCTTTTTATAAAGATCTTTTGATTTTGTTCCAGATTCGAACACTAATTTTCATGGAATCCGATTTTTTTATATATTCTGCAAGGTGCATTGAAGTGTATAATTACACATCAAACAACCACTTGCTATGAACTCGTGTGTGAAACTGTTTCATTCTGTCAAACAATATGTCCTTTTCCCTTGGAAAATTCTTCGACACGTGGGATTTTCCCACAATAAAAAGCTAAACAGTAAAATATGATTTTATGAACCTTGAACATGGTCCTACGTAATCTTTTTATAAAGATCTTTTGATTTTATTGCAGATTCGAATACAAATTTTCATGGAATCTGATTTTTTAAATTTATTTTGCAAGGCGCACTGAATTGTATAATTACATATCAAAAGACCACTTGCTATGAACTCGGGTGTGAAACTGTTTCATTGTGTCAAACATTGGGTCCTTCTCCCTTGGAAAATTCTTCGACACGTGGAAGTTTTCCCAAAATAAAAAGCTAAAACAATAAAATATGATTTTATGAACCTTGAGCAAGGTCTTACGTAATCTTTTTATAAAGATCTTTTGATTTTGTTCCAGAATCGAATACAAATTTTCATAGAATCGGATTTTTTTATATATTCTGCAAGGCGCACTGAATTGTATAATTACACATCAAACAACCACTTCCTATGAACTCGGGTGTGAAACTGTTTCCTTGTGTCAAACATTGGGTCCTACTCCCTTTAGAAATTATTCTACACGTGGGAGTTTTCCCACAGTAAAAAGATAAAACAATAAAATATGATTTTATGAACCTTGAACAAGGTCTTACGCAATATTTTTATAAAGATCTTTTGATTTTGTTCCAGAATCTAATACTAATTTTCATGGAATCCGATTTTTTTATATATTCTGCAAGGTGCATTGAATTGTATAATTACACATCAAACAACCACTTGCTATGAACTCGTGTGTGAAACTGTTTGCTTGTGTCAAACATTGGGTCCTACTCCCTTTAGATATTATTTTACACGTGGTAGTTTTCCCATAGTAAAAAGCTAAAACAATAAAATATGAGTTTATGAACCTTGAACAAGGTCTTTTGTAATCTTTTTATAAAGATCTTTTGATTTTGTTCCAGATTCGAATACTAATTTTCATGGAATCTGATTTTTTTATTTATTTTGCAAGGCGCACTGAATTGTAGAATTACACATCAAACAACCACTTGCTATGAACTCGGGTGAGAAACTGTTTCATTGTGTCAAACATTGGGTCCTTCTCCCTTGGAAAATTCTTCGACACGTGGGATTTTCCCACAATAAAAAGCTAAAACAATAAAATATGATTTTATGAACCTTGAACAAGGTCGTACGTAATCTTTTTATAAAGATCTTTTGATTTTGTTCCAGAATCGAATACAAATTTTCATAGAATCCGTTTTTTTTATTTATTCTGCAAGGCGCACTGAATTGTATAATTACACATCAAACAACCACTTCCTATGAGCTCGGGTGTGAAACTGTTTCCTTGTGTCAAACATTGGGTCCTACTACCTTTAGAAATTATTCTACACGTGGGAGTTTTCCCACAGTAAAAAGCTAAAACAATAAAATATGATTTTACTAACCTTGAACAAGGTCTTACGCAATATTTTTATAAAGATCTTTTTATTTTGATCAAGATTCGAATACTAATTTTCATGGAATATGATTTTTTTATTTATTCTGCAAGGCACATTGAATTGTATAATTACACATCAAGCAACCACTTCCTATGAACTCGGGTGTGAAACTGTTTCATTGTGTCAAACATTGGGTCCTTCTCCCTTGGAAAATTCTTCGACACGTGGGATTTTCCCACAGTAAAAAGCTAAAACAGTAAAATATGATTTTATGAACCTTGAACAAGGTCTTACGTAATCTTTTTATAAAGATCTTTTGATTTTGTTCCCGATTCGAATACTAATTTTCATGGAATCCGATTTTTTTATTTTATCTGCAAGGCGCACTGAATTGTAGAATTACACATCAAACAACTACTTGCTATGAACTCGGGTGTGAAACTGTTACATTGTGTGAAACATTGGTCCTTCTCCCTCGGAAAATTGTTCGACACGTGAGATTTTCCCACAATAAATAGCTAAAACAATAAAGTATGATTTTATGAACCTTGAACAAGGTCTTATGTAATCTTTTTATAAAGATCTTTTGATTTTGTTCCAGATTCGAATACTAATTTTCATGGAATCTGACTTTTTTTACTTATTTTGCAAGGCGCACTGAATTGTAGAATTACACATTAAACAACCACTTGCTATGAACTCGGGTGTGAAACTGTTTCATTGTGTCAAACATTGGGTCCTTCTCCCTTGGAAAATTCTTCGACACGTGGGATTTTCCCACAATAAATAGCTAAAACAATAAAATATGATTTTATGAACTTTGAACAAGGTCTTACGTAATCTTTTTATAAAGATCTTTTGATTTTGATCCAGATTCGAATAATAATTTTAATGGAATCTGACTTTTTTTACTTATTTTGCAAGGCGCACTGAATTGTAGAATTAAACATTAAACAACCACTTACTATGAACTCGGGTGTGAAACTGTTTCATTGTGTCAAACATTGGGTCCTTCTCCCTTGGAAAATTCTTCGACACGTGGGATTTTCCCACAATAAAAAGCTAAAACAGTAAAATATGATTTTATGAACCTTGAACAAGGTCCTACGTAATGTTTTTATAAAGACCTTTGATTTTATTGCAGATTCGAATACAAATTTTCATGGAATCTGATTTTTTAAATTTATTTTGCAAGGCGCACTGAATTGTATAATTACACATCAAACAACCACTTGCTATGAACTCGGGTGTGAAACTGTTTCATTGTGTCAAAGATTGGGTCCTTCTCCCTTGGAAAATTCTTCGACACGTGGGATTTTCCCACAATAAAAAGCTAAAACAGTAAAATGTGATTATATGAACCTTGAACAAGGTCCTACGTAATGTTTTTATAAAGACCTTTGATTTTATTGCAGATTCGAATACAAATTTTCATGGAATCTGATTTTTTAAATTTATTTTGCAAGGAGCACTGAATTGTATAATAACACATCAAACAACCACTTGCTATGAACTCGGGTGTGAAACTGTTTCATTGTGTCATACCTTGGATCCTTCTCCTTTGGGAAATTCTTCGACATGTGGGAGTTTTCCCACAATAAAAAGCTAAAACAATAAAATATGATTTTATGAACCTTGAAGAAGGTCTTACGTAATCTTTTTATAAAGATCTTTTGATTTTGTTCAAGATTCGAATACTAATTTTCATGGAATCCGATTTTTTTATTTTTTCTGCAAGGCGCACTGAATTGTAAAATTACACATCAAACAACCACTTGCTATGAACTCGGGTGTGAAACTGTTTCATTGTGTCAAACATTGGGTCATTTTCCTTTAGAAAATTCTTCGGCACGTGAGATTTTCCCACAATAAATAGCTAAAACAATAAAATATGATTTTATGAACCTTGAACAAGATCTTACTTAATCTTTTTATAAAGATCTTTTGATTTTGTTCCAGATTCGAACACTAATTTTCATGGAATCCGATTTTTTTATATATTCTGCAAGGCGCACTGAATTGTATAATTACACATCAAACAACCACTTCCTATGAACTCGGGTGTGAAACTGTTTACTTGTGTCAAACATTGGGTCCTACTCCCTTTAGAAATTATTCTACACGTGGGAGTTTTCCCACAGTAAAAAGATAAAACAATAAAATATGATTTTTTGAACCTTGAACAAGGTCGTACGTAATCTTTTTATAAAGATCTTTTGATTTTGATCAAGATTCGAATACTAATTTTCATGGAATATGATTTTTTTATTTATTCTGCAAGGCACATTGAATTGTATAATTACACATCAAGCAACCTCTTCCTATGAACTCGGGTGTGAAACTGTTTCATTGTGTCAAACATTGGGTCCTTCTCCCTTGGAAAATTCTTCGACACGTGGGATTTTCCCACAGTAAAAAGCTAAAACAGTAAAATATGATTTTATGAACCTTGAACAAGGTCTTACGTAATCTTTTTATAAAGATCTTTTGATTTTGTTCCCGATTCGAATACTAATTTTCATAGAATCCGATTTTTTTATTTATTCTGCAAGGCGCACTGAATTGTATAATTACACATCAAACAACTACTTGCTATGAACTCGGGTGTGAAACTGTTTCATTGTGTGAAACATTGGGTCCTTCTCCCTCGGAAGATTGTTCGACACGTGAGATTTTCCCACAATAAATAGCTAAAACAATAAAGTATGATTTTATGAACCTTGAACAAGGTCTTATGTAATCTTTTTATAAAGATCTTTTGATTTTGTTCCAGATTCGAATACTAATTTTCATGGAATCTGACTTTTTTTACTTATTTTGCAAATCGCACTGAATTGTAGAATTACACATTAAACAACCACTTGCTATGAACTCGGGTGTGAAACTGTTTCATTGTGTCAAACATTGGGTCCTTCTCCCTTGGGAAATTTTTCATCATGTGGGAGTTTTCCCACAATAAAGAGCTAAAACAATAAAATATGATTTTATGAACCTTGAACAAGGTCTTACGTAATCTTTTTATAAAGATCTTTTGATTTTGATCCAGATTCGAATAATAATTTTCATGGAATCTGACTTTTTTTACTTATTTTGCAAGGCGCATTGAATTGTAGAATTAAACATTAAACAACCACTTACTATGAACTCGGGTGTGAAACTGTTTCATTGTGTCAAACATTGGGTCCTTCTCCCTTGGAAAATTCTTCGACACGTGGGATTTTCCCACAATAAAAAGCTAAAACAGTAAAATATGATTTTATGAACCTTGAACAAGGTCCTACGTAATGTTTTTATAAAGACCTTTGATTTTATTGCAGATTCGAATACAAATTTTCATGGAATCTGATTTTTTAAATTTATTTTGCAAGGCGCACTGAATTGTATAATTACACATCAAACAACCACTTGCTATGAACTCGGGTGTGAAACTGTTTCATTGTGTCAAAGATTGGGTCCTTCTCCCTTGGAAAATTCTTCGACACGTGGGATTTTCCCACAATAAAAAGCTAAAACAGAAAAATGTGATTATATGAACCTTGAACAAGGTGTTACCTAATCTTTTTATAAAGATCTTTTGATTTTGTTCCAGAATCGAATACAAATTTTCATAGAATCGGATTTTTTTATATATTCTGCAAGGCGCACTGAATTGTATAATTACACATCAAACAACCACTTCCTATGAACTCGGGTGTGAAACTGTTTCCTTGTGTCAAACATTGGGTCCTTCTCCCTTTATAAATTATTCTACACGTGGGAGTTTTCCCACAGTAAAAAGATAAAACAATAAAATATGATTTTATGAACCTTGAACAAGGTCGTACGTAATCTTTTTATAAAGATCTTTTGATTTTGTTCCAGAATCGAATACAAATTTTCATAGAATCCGTTTTTTTTATTTATTCTGCAAGGCGCACTGAATTGTATAATTACACATCAAACAACCACTTCCTATGAGCTCGGGTGTGAAACTGTTTCCTTGTGTCAAACATTGGGTCCTACTACCTTTAGAAATTATTCTACACGTGGGAGTTTTCCCACAGTAAAAAGCTAAAACAATAAAATATGATTTTACTAACCTTGAACAAGGTCTTACGCAATATTTTTATAAAGATCTTTTGATTTTGATCAAGATTCGAATACTAATTTTCATGGAATATGATTTTTTTATTTATTCTGCAAGGCACATTGAATTGTATAATTACACATCAAGCAACCACTTCCTATGAACTCGGGTGTGAAACTGTTTCATTGTGTCAAACATTGGGTCCTTCTCCCTTGGAAAATTCTTCGACACGTGGGATTTTCCCACAGTAAAAAGCTAAAACAGTAAAATATGATTTTATGAACCTTGAACAAGGTCTTACGTAATCTTTTTATGAAGATCTTTTGATTTTGTTCCCGATTCGAATACTAATTTTCATAGAATCCGATTTTTTTATTTATTCTGCAACGCGCACTGAATTGTATAATTACACATCAAACAACCACTTCCTATGAGCTCGGGTGTGAAACTGTTTCCTTGTGTCAAACATTGGGTCCTACTACCTTTAGAAATTATTCTACACGTGGGAGTTTTCCCACAGTAAAAAGCTAAAACAATAAAATATGATTTTACTAACCTTGAACAAGGTCTTACGCAATATTTTTATAAAGATCTTTTGATTTTGATCAAGATTCGAATACTAATTTTCATGGAATATGATTTTTTTATTTATTCTGCAAGGCACATTGAATTGTATAATTACACATCAAGCAACCACTTCCTATGAACTCGGGTGTGAAACTGTTTCATTGTGTCAAACATTGG
Source organism: Tanypteryx hageni (assembly GCA_028673005.1). Taxonomy (NCBI): domain Eukaryota; kingdom Metazoa; phylum Arthropoda; class Insecta; order Odonata; family Petaluridae; genus Tanypteryx; species Tanypteryx hageni. The sequence goes on from CM054120.1 coordinate 89,397,400, forward strand.
GTCCTTCTCCCTTGGAAAATTCTTCGACACGTGGGATTTTCCCACAGTAAAAAGCTAAAACAGTAAAATATGATTTTATGAACCTTGAACAAGGTCTTACGTAATCTTTTTATAAAGATCTTTTGATTTTGTTCCCGATTCGAATACTAATTTTCATTGAATCCGATTTTTTTATTTTATCTGCAAGGCGCACTGAATTGTAGAATTACACATCAAACAACTACTTGCTATGAACTCGGGTGTGAAACTGTTTCATTGTGTGAAACATTGGGTCCTTCTCCCTCGGAAGATTGTTCGACACGTGAGATTTTCCCACAATAAATAGCTAAAACAATAAAGTATGATTTTATGAACCTTGAACAAGGTCTTATGTAATCTTTTTATAAAGATCTTTTGATTTTGTTCCAGATTCGAATACTAATTTTCATGGAATCTGACTTTTTTTACTTATTTTGCAAGGCGCACTGAATTGTAGAATTACACATTAAACAACCACTTGCTATGAACTCGGGTGTGAAACTGTTTCATTGTGTCAAACATTGGGTCCTTCTCCCTTGGGAAATTTTTCATCATGTGGGAGTTTTCCCACAATAAAGAGCTAAAACAATAAAATATGATTTTATGAACCTTGAACAAGGTCTTACGTAATCTTTTTATAAAGATCTTTTGATTTTGATCCAGATTCGAATAATAATTTTCATGGAATCTGACTTTTTTTACTTATTTTGCAAGGCGCATTGAATTGTAGAATTAAACATTAAACAACCACTTACTATGAACTCGGGTGTGAAACTGTTTCATTGTGTCAAACATTGGGTCCTTCTCCCTTGGAAAATTCTTCGACACGTGGGATTTTCCCACAATAAAAAGCTAAAACAGTAAAATATGATTTTATGAACCTTGAACAAGGTCCTACGTAATGTTTTTATAAAGACCTTTGATTTTATTGCAGATTCGAATACAAATTTTCATGGAATCTGATTTTTTAAATTTATTTTGCAAGGCGCACTGAATTGTATAATTACACATCAAACAACCACTTGCTATGAACTCGGGTGTGAAACTGTTTCATTGTGTCAAAGATTGGGTCCTTCTCCCTTGGAAAATTCTTCGACACGTGGGATTTTCCCACAATAAAAAGCTAAAACAGAAAAATGTGATTATATGAACCTTGAACAAGGTGTTACCTAATCTTTTTATAAAGATCTTTTGATTTTGTTCCAGAATCGAATACAAATTTTCATAGAATCGGATTTTTTTATATATTCTGCAAGGCGCACTGAATTGTATAATTACACATCAAACAACCACTTCCTATGAACTCGGGTGTGAAACTGTTTCCTTGTGTCAAACATTGGGTCCTACTCCCTTTATAAATTATTCTACACGTGGGAGTTTTCCCACAGTAAAAAGATAAAACAATAAAATATGATTTTATGAACCTTGAACAAGGTCGTACGTAATCTTTTTATAAAGATCTTTTGATTTTGTTCCAGAATCGAATACAAATTTTCATAGAATCCGTTTTTTTTATTTATTCTGCAAGGCGCACTGAATTGTATAATTACACATCAAACAACCACTTCCTATGAGCTCGGGTGTGAAACTGTTTCCTTGTGTCAAACATTGGGTCCTACTACCTTTAGAAATTATTCTACACGTGGGAGTTTTCCCACAGTAAAAAGCTAAAACAATAAAATATGATTTTACTAACCTTGAACAAGGTCTTACGCAATATTTTTATAAAGATCTTTTGATTTTGATCAAGATTCGAATACTAATTTTCATGGAATATGATTTTTTTATTTATTCTGCAAGGCACATTGAATTGTATAATTACACATCAAGCAACCACTTCCTATGAACTCGGGTGTGAAACTGTTTCATTGTGTCAAACATTGGGTCCTTCTCCCTTGGAAAATTCTTCGACACGTGGGATTTTCCCACAGTAAAAAGCTAAAACAGTAAAATATGATTTTATGAACCTTGAACAAGGTCTTACGTAATCTTTTTATGAAGATCTTTTGATTTTGTTCCCGATTCGAATACTAATTTTCATAGAATCCGATTTTTTTATTTATTCTGCAACGCGCACTGAATTGTAGAATTACACATCAAACAACTACTTGCTATGAACTCGGGTGTGAAACTGTTTCATTGTGTGAAACATTGGGTCCTTCTCCCTCGGAAGATTGTTCGACACGTGAGATTTTCCCACAATAAATAGCTAAAACAATAAAGTATGATTTTATGAACCTTGAACAAGGTCTTATGTAATCTTTTTATAAAGATCTTTTGATTTTGTTCCAGATTCGAATACTAATTTTCATGGAATCTGACTTTTTTTACTTATTTTGCAAGGCGCACTGAATTGTAGAATTACACATTAAACAACCACTTGCTATGAACTCGGGTGTGAAACTGTTTCATTGTGTCAAACATTGGGTCCTTCTCCCTTGGAAAATTCTTCGACACGTGGGATTTTCCCACAATAAATAGCTAAAACAATAAAATATGATTTTATGAACCTTGAACAAGGTCTTACGTAATCTTTTTATAAAGATCTTTTGATTTTGATCCAGATTCGAATAATAATTTTCATGGAATCTGACTTTTTTTACTTATTTTGCAAGGCGCACTAAATTGTAGAATTAAACATTAAACAACCACTTACTATGAACTCGGGTGTGAAACTGTTTCATTGTGTCAAACATTGGGTCCTTCTCCCTTGGAAAATTCTTCGACACGTGGGATTTTCCCACAATAAAAAGCTAAAACAGTAAAATATGATTTTATGAACCTTGAACAAGGTCCTACGTAATGTTTTTATAAAGACCTTTGATTTTATTGCAGATTCGAATACAAATTTTCATGGAATCTGATTTTTTAAATTTATTTTGCAAGGCGCACTGAATTGTATAATTACACATCAAACAACCACTTGCTATGAACTCGGGTGTGAAACTGTTTCATTGTGTCAAACATTGGGTCCTTCTCCCTTGGAAAATTCTCCGACACGTGGGATATTCCCACAATAAAAAGCTAAAACAGGAAAATATGATTTTATGAACCTTGTACAAGGTCCAACGTAATCTTTTTATAAAGATCTTTTGATTTTATTGCAGATTCGAATACAAATTTTCATGGAATCTGATTTTTTAAATTTATTTTGCAAGGCGCACTGAATTGTATAATTACATATCAAACAACCACTTGCTATGAACTCGGGTGTGAAACTGTTTCATTTTGTCAACCATTGGATCCTTCTCCCTTGGGAAATTCTTCGACACGTGGGAGTTTTCCCACAATAAAAAGCTAAAACAATAAAATATGATTTTATGAACCTTGAACAAGGTCTTACGTAATCTTTTTATAAAGATCTTTTGATTTTGTTCCAGAATCTAATACTAATTTTCATGGAATCCGATTTTTTTATATATTCTGCAAGGTGCATTGAATTGTATAATTACACATCAAACAACCACTTGCTATGAACTCGTGTGTGAAACTGTTTGCTTGTGTCAAACATTGGGTCCTACTCCCTTTAGATATTATTCTACACGTGGTAGTTTTCCCATAGTAAAAAGCTAAAACAATAAAATATGAGTTTATGAACCTTGAACAAGGTCTTTTGTAATCTTTTTATAAAGATCTTTCGATTTTGTTCCAGATTCGAATACTAATTTTCATGGAATCTGATTTTTTTATTTATTTTGCAAGGCGCACTGAATTGTAGAATTACACATCAAACAACCACTTGCTATGAACTCGGGTGAGAAACTGTTTCATTGTGTCAAACATTGGGTCCTTCTCCCTTGGAAAATTCTTCGACACGTGGGATTTTCCCACAATAAAAAGCTAAAACAATAAAATATGATTTTATGAACCTTGAACAAGGTCGTACGTAATCTTTTTATAAAGATCTTTTGATTTTGTTCCAGAATCGAATACAAATTTTCATATAATCCGTTTTTTTTTATTTATCCTGCAAGGCGCACTGAATTGTATAATTACACATCAAACAACCACTTCCTATGAGCTCGGGTGTGAAACTGTTTCCTTGTGTCAAACATTGGGTCCTACTACCTTTAGATATTATTCTACACGTGGGAGTTTTCCCACAGTAAAAAGCTAAAACAATAAAATATGATTTTACTAACCTTGAACAAGGTCTTACGCAATATTTTTATAAAGATCTTTTGATTTTGATCAAGATTCGAATACTAATTTTCATGGAATATGATTTTTTTATTTATTCTGCAAGGCACATTGAATTGCATAATTACACATCAAGCAACCACTTCCTATGAACTCGGGTGTGTAACTGTTTCATTGTGTCAAACATTGGGTCCTTCTCCCTTGGAAAATTCTTCGACACGTGGGATTTTCCCACAGTAAAAAGCTAAAACAGTAAAATATGATTTTATGAACCTTGAACAAGGTCTTACGTAATCTTTTTATAAAGATCTTTTGATTTTGTTCCCGATTCGAATACTAATTTTCATGGAATCCGATTTTTTTATTTTATCTGCAAGGCGCACTGAATTGTAGAATTACACATCAAACAACTACTTGCTATGAACTCGGGTGTGAAACTGTTTCATTGTGTGAAACATTGGGTCCTTCTCCCTCGGAAGATTGTTCGACACGTGAGATTTTCCCACAATAAATAGCTAAAACAATAAAGTATGATTTTATGAACCTTGAACAAGGTCTTATGTAATCTTTTTATAAAGATCTTTTGATTTTGTTCCAGATTCGAATACTAATTTTCATGGAATCTGACTTTTTTTACTTATTTTGCAAGGCGCACTGAATTGTAGAATTACACATTAAACAACCACTTGCTATGAACTCGGGTGTGAAACTGTTTCATTGTGTCAAACATTGGGTCCTTCTCCCTTGGAAAATTCTTCGACACGTGGGATTTTCCCACAATAAATAGCTAAAACAATAAAATATGATTTTATGAACCTTGAACAAGGTCTTACGTAATCTTTTTATAAAGATCTTTTGATTTTGATCCAGATTCGAATAATAATTTTCATGGAATCTGACTTTTTTTACTTATTTTGCAAGGCGCACTAAATTGTAGAATTAAACATTAAACAACCACTTACTATGAACTCGGGTGTGAAACTGTTTCATTGTGTCAAACATTGGGTCCTTCTCCCTTGGAAAATTCTTCGACACGTGGGATTTTCCCACAATAAAAAGCTAAAACAGTAAAATATGATTTTATGAACCTTGAACAAGGTCCTACGTAATGTTTTTATAAAGACCTTTGATTTTATTGCAGATTCGAATACAAATTTTCATGGAATCTGATTTTTTAAATTTATTTTGCAAGGCGCACTGAATTGTATAATTACACATCAAACAACCACTTGCTATGAACTCGGGTGTGAAACTGTTTCATTGTGTCAAAGATTGGGTCCTTCTCCCTTGGAAAATTCTTCGACACGTGGGATTTTCCCACAATAAAAAACTAAAACAGAAAAATGTGATTATATGAACCTTGAACAAGGTCCTACGTAATCTTTTTATAAAGACCTTTGATTTTGTTCAAGATTCGAATACTAATTTTTATGGAATCCGATTTTTTTATTTTTTCTGCAAGGCGCACTGAATTGTATAATTACACATCAAACATCCACTTGCTATGAACTCGGGTGTGAAACTGTTTCATTGTGTCAAACATTGGGTCATTCTCCCTTAGAAAATTCTTCGACACGTGAGATTTTCCCACAATAAATAGCTAAAACAATAAAATATGATTTTATGAACCTTGAACAAGATCTTACTTAATCTTTTTATAAAGATCTTTTGATTTTGTTCCAGATTCGAACACTAATTTTCATGGAATCCGATTTTTTTATATATTCTGCAAGGTGCATTGAAGTGTATAATTACACATCAAACAACCACTTGCTATGAACTCGTGTGTGAAACTGTTTCATTCTGTCAAACAATATGTCCTTTTCCCTTGGAAAATTCTTCGACACGTGGGATTTTCCCACAATAAAAAGCTAAACAGTAAAATATGATTTTATGAACCTTGAACAAGGTCCTACGTAATCTTTTTATAAAGATCTTTTGATTTTATTGCAGATTCGAATACAAATTTTCATGGAATCTGATTTTTTAAATTTATTTTGCAAGGCGCACTGAATTGTATAATTACATATCAAAAGACCACTTGCTATGAACTCGGGTGTGAAACTGTTTCATTGTGTCAAACATTGGGTCCTTCTCCCTTGGAAAATTCTTCGACACGTGGGAGTTTTCCCACAATAAAAAGCTAAAACAATAAAATATGATTTTATGAACCTTGAGCAAGGTCTTACGTAATCTTTTTATAAAGATCTTTTGATTTTGTTTCAGAATCGAATACAAATTTTCATAGAATCGGATTTTTTTATATATTCTGCAAGGCGCACTGAATTGTATAATTACACATCAAACAACCACTTCGTATGAACTCGGGTGTGAAACTGTTTCCTTGTGTCAAACATTGGGTCCTACTCCCTTTAGAAATTATTCTACACGTGGGAGTTTTCCCACAGTAAAAGATAAAACAATAAAATATGATTTTACGAACCTTGAACAAGGTCCTACGTAATCTTTTTATAAAGATCTTTTGATTTTATTGCAGATTCGAATACAAATTTTCATGGAATCTGATTTTTTAAATTTATTTTGCAAGGCGCACTGAATTGTATAATTACATATCAAACAACCACTTGCTATGAACTCGGGTGTGAAACTGTTTCATTTTGTCAAACATTGGATCCTTCTCCCTTGGGAAATTCTTCGACACGTGGGAGTTTTCCCACAATAAAAAGCTAAAACAATAAAATATGATTTTATGAACCTTGAACAAGGTCTTACGTAATCTTTTTATAAAGATCTTTTGATTTTGTTCCAGAATCTAATACTAATTTTCATGGAATCCGATTTTTTTATATATTCTGCAAGGTGCATTGAATTGTATAATTACACATCAAACAACCACTTGCTATGAACTCGTGTGTGAAACTGTTTGCTTGTGTCAAACATTGGGTCCTACTCCCTTTAGATATTATTCTACACGTGGTAGTTTTCCCATAGTAAAAAGCTAAAACAATAAAATATGAGTTTATGAACCTTGAACAAGGTCTTACGCAATATTTTTATAAAGATCTTTTGATTTTGATCAAGATTCGAATACTAATTTTCATGGAATATGATTTTTTTATTTATTCTGCAAGGCACATTGAATTGTATAATTACACATCAAGCAACCACTTCCTATGAACTCGGGTGTGAAACTGTTTCATTGTGTCAAACATTGGGTCCTTCTCCCTTGGAAAATTCTTCGACACGTGGGATTTTCCCACAATAAAAAGCTAATACAGTAAAATATGATTTTATGAAACTTGAACAAGGTCCTACGTAATGTTTTTATAAAGACCTTTGATTTTATTGCAGATTCGAATACAAATTTTCATGGAATCTGATTTTTTAAATTTATTTTGCAAGGCGCACTGAATTGTATAATTACACATCAAACAACCACTTGCTATGAACTCGGGTGTGAAACTGTTTCATTGTGTCAAAGATTGGGTCCTTCTCCCTTGGAAAATTCTTCGACACGTGGGATTTTCCCACAATAAAAAGCTAAAACAGAAAAATGTGATTATATGAACCTTGAACAAGGTCCTACGTAATCTTTTTATAAAGACCTTTGATTTTATTGCAGATTCGAATACAAATTTTCATGGAATCTGATTTTTTAAATTTATTTTGCAAGGAGCACTGAATTGTATAATAACACATCAAACAACCACTTGCTATGAACTCGGGTGTGAAACTGTTTCATTGTGTCATACCTTGGATCCTTCTCCTTTGGGAAATTCTTCGACATGTGGGAGTTTTCCCACAATAAAAAGCTAAAACAATAAAATATGATTTTATGAACCTTGAAGAAGGTCTTACGTAATCTTTTTATAAAGATCTTTTGATTTTGTTCAAGATTCGAATACTAATTTTTATGGAATCCGATTTTTTTATTTTTTCTGCAAGGCGCACTGAATTGTATAATTACACATCAAACATCCACTTGCTATGAACTCGGGTGTGAAACTGTTTCATTGTGTCAAACATTGGGTCATTCTCCCTTAGAAAATTCTTCGACACGTGAGATTTTCCCACAATAAATAGCTAAAACAATAAAATATGATTTTATGAACCTTGAACAAGATCTTACTTAATCTTTTTATAAAGATCTTTTGATTTTGTTCCAGATTCGAACACTAATTTTCATGGAATCCGATTTTTTTATATATTCTGCAAGGTGCATTGAAGTGTATAATTACACATCAAAGAACCACTTGCTATGAACTCGTGTGTGAAACTGTTTCATTCTGTCAAACAATATGTCCTTTTCCCTTGGAAAATTCTTCGACACGTGGGATTTTCCCACAATAAAAAGCTAAACAGTAAAATATGATTTTATGAACCTTGAACAAGGTCCTACGTAATCTTTTTATAAAGATCTTTTGATTTTATTGCAGATTCGAATACAAATTTTCATGGAATCTGATTTTTTAAATTTATTTTGCAAGGCGCACTGAATTGTATAATTACATATCAAAAGACCACTTGCTATGAACTCGGGTGTGAAACTGTTTCATTGTGTCAAACATTGGGTCCTTCTCCCTTGGAAAATTCTTCGACACGTGGGAGTTTTCCCACAATAAAAAGCTAAAACAATAAAATATGATTTTATGAACCTTGAGCAAGGTCTTACGTAATCTTGTTATAAAGATCTTTTGATTTTGTTTCAGAATCGAATACAAATTTTCATAGAATCGGATTTTTTTATATATTCTGCAAGGCGCACTGAATTGTATAATTACACATCAAACAACCACTTCGTATGAACTCGGGTGTGAAACTGTTTCCTTGTGTCAAACATTGGGTCCTACTCCCTTTAGAAATTATTCTACACGTGGGAGTTTTCCCACAGTAAAAGATAAAACAATAAAATATGATTTTACGAACCTTGAACAAGGTCCTACGTAATCTTTTTATAAAGATCTTTTGATTTTATTGCAGATTCGAATACAAATTTTCATGGAATCTGATTTTTTAAATTTATTTTGCAAGGCACACTGAATTGTATAATTACATATCAAACAACCACTTGCTATGAACTCGGGTGTGAAACTGTTTCATTTTGTCAAACATTGGATCCTTCTCCCTTGGGAAATTCTTCGACACGTGGGAGTTTTCCCACAATAAAAAGCTAAAACAATAAAATATGATTTTATGAACCTTGAACAAGGTCTTACGTAATCTTTTTATAAAGATCTTTTGATTTTGTTCCAGAATCTAATACTAATTTTCATGGAATCCGATTTTTTTATATATTCTGCAAGGTGCATTGAATTGTATAATTACACATCAAACAACCACTTGCTATGAACTCGTGTTTGAAACTGTTTGCTTGTGTCAAACATTGGGTCCTACTCCCTTTAGATATTATTCTACACGTGGTAGTTTTCCCATAGTAAAAAGCTAAAACAATAAAATATGAGTTTATGAACCTTGAACAAGGTCTTTTGTAATCTTTTTATAAAGATCTTTTGATTTTGTTCCAGATTCGAATACTAATTTTCATGGAATCTGATTTTTTTATTTATTTTGCAAGGCGCACTGAATTGTAGAATTACACATCAAACAACCACTTGCTATGAACTCGGGTGAGAAACTGTTTCATTGTGTCAAACATTGGGTCCTTCTCCCTTGGAAAATTCTTCGACACGTGGGATTTTCCCACAATAAAAAGCTAAAACAATAAAATATGATTTTATGAACCTTGAACAAGGTCGTACGTAATCTTTTTATAAAGATCTTTTGATTTTGTTCCAGAATCGAATACAAATTTTCATAGAATCCGTTTTTTTTATTTATTCTGCAAGGCGCACTGAATTGTATAATTACACATCAAACAACCACTTCCTATGAGCTCGGGTGTGAAACTGTTTCCTTGTGTCAAACATTGGGTCCTACTACCTTTAGATATTATTCTACACGTGGGAGTTTTCCCACAGTAAAAAGCTAAAACAATAAAATATGATTTTACTAACCTTGAACAAGGTCTTACGCAATATTTTTATAAAGATCTTTTGATTTTGATCAAGATTCGAATACTAATTTTCATGGAATATGATTTTTTTATTTATTCTGCAAGGCACATTGAATTGTATAATTACACATCAAGCAACCACTTCCTATGAACTCGGGTGTGAAACTGTTTCATTGTGTCAAACATTGGGTCCTTCTCCCTTGGAAAATTCTTCGACACGTGGGATTTTCCCACAGTAAAAAGCTAAAACAGTAAAATATGATTTTATGAACCTTGAACAAGGTCTTACGTAATCTTTTTATAAAGATCTTTTGATTTTGTTCCCGATTCGAATACTAATTTTCATGGAATCCGATTTTTTTTATTTTATCTGCAAGGCGCACTGAATTGTAGAATTACACATCAAACAACTACTTGCTATGAACTCGGGTGTGAAACTGTTTCATTGTGTGAAACATTGGGTCCTTCTCCCTCGGAAGATTGTTCGACACGTGAGATTTTCCCACAATAAATAGCTAAAACAATAAAGTATGATTTTATGAACCTTGAACAAGGTCTTATGTAATCTTTTTATAAAGATCTTTTGATTTTGTTCCAGATTCGAATACTAATTTTCATGGAATCTGACTTTTTTTACTTATTTTGCAAGGCGCACTGAATTGTAGAATTACACATTAAACAACCACTTGCTATGAACTCGGGTGTGAAACTGTTTCATTGTGTCAAACATTGGGTCCTTCTCCCTTGGAAAATTCTTCGACACGTGGGATTTTCCCACAATAAATAGCTAAAACAATAAAATATGATTTTATGAACCTTGAACAAGGTCTTACGTAATCTTTTTATAAAGATCTTTTGATTTTGATCCAGATTCGAATAATAATTTTCATGGAATCTGACTTTTTTTACTTATTTTGCAAGGCGCACTAAATTGTAGAATTAAACATTAAACAACCACTTACTATGAACTCGGGTGTGAAACTGTTTCATTGTGTCAAACATTGGGTCCTTCTCCCTTGGAAAATTCTTCGACACGTGGGATTTTCCCACAATAAAAAGCTAAAACAGTAAAATATGATTTTATGAAACTTGAACAAGGTCCTACGTAATGTTTTTATAAAGACCTTTGATTTTATTGCAGATTCGAATACAAATTTTAATGGAATCTGATTTTTTAAATTTATTTTGCAAGGCGCACTGAATTGTATAATTACACATCAAACAACCACTTGCTATGAACTCGGGTGTGAAACTGTTTCATTGTGTCAAAGATTGGGTCCTTCTCCCTTGGAAAATTCTTCGACACGTGGGATTTTCCCACAATAAAAAGCTAAAACAGAAAAATGTGATTATATGAACCTTGAACAAGGTCCTACGTAATCTTTTTATAAAGACCTTTGATTTTATTGCAGATTCGAATACAAATTTTCATGGAATCTGATTTTTTAAATTTATTTTGCAAGGAGCACTGAATTGTATAATAACACATCAAACAACCACTTGCTATGAACTCGGGTGTGAAACTGTTTCATTGTGTCATACCTTGGATCCTTCTCCTTTGGGAAATTCTTCGACATGTGGGAGTTTTCCCACAATAAAAAGCTAAAACAATAAAATATGATTTTATGTACCTTGAAGAAGGTCTTACGTAATCTTTTTATAAAGATCTTTTGATTTTGTTCCCGATTCGAATACTAATTTTCATAGAATCCGATTTTTTTATTTATTCTGCAACGCGCACTGAATTGTATAATTACACATCAAACAACCACTTCCTATGAGCTCGGGTGTGAAACTGTTTCCTTGTGTCAAACATTGGGTCCTACTACCTTTAGAAATTATTCTACACGTGGGAGTTTTCCCACAGTAAAAAGCTAAAACAATAAAATATGATTTTACTAACCTTGAACAAGGTCTTACGCAATATTTTTATAAAGATCTTTTGATTTTGATCAAGATTCGAATACTAATTTTCATGGAATATGATTTTTTTATTTATTCTGCAAGGCACATTGAATTGTATAATTACACATCAAGCAACCACTTCCTATGAACTCGGGTGTGAAACTGTTTCATTGTGTCAAACATTGGGTCCTTCTCCCTTGGAAAATTCTTCGACACGTGGGATTTTCCCACAGTAAAAAGCTAAAACAGTAAAATATGATTTTATGAACCTTGAACAAGGTCTTACGTAATCTTTTTATGAAGATCTTTTGATTTTGTTCCCGATTCGAATACTAATTTTCATAGAATCCGATTTTTTTATTTATTCTGCAACGCGCACTGAATTGTATAATTACACATCAAACAACCACTTCCTATGAACTCGGGTGTGAAACTGTTTCCTTGTGTCAAACATTGGGTCCTACTCCCTTTAGATATTATTCTACACGTGGGAGTTTTCCCACAGTAAAAAGCAAAAACAATAAAATATGATTTTACTAACCTTGAACAAGGTCTTACGCAATATTTTTATAAAGATCTTTTGATTTTGATCAAGATTCGAATACTAATTTTCATGGAAAATGATTTTTTTATTTATTCTGCAAGGCGCACTGAACTGTATAATTACACATCAAACAACAACTTCCTATGAACTCGGGTGTGAAACTGTTTCATTGTGTCAAACATTGGGTCCTTCTCCCTTGGGAAATTTTTCATCATGTGGGAGTTTTCCCACAATAAAGAGCTAAAACAATAAAATATGATTTTATGAACCTTGAACAAGATCTTACTTAATCTTTTTATAAAGATCTTTTGATTTTGTTCCAGATTCGAACACTAATTTTCATGGAATCCGATTTTTTTATATATTCTGCAAGGTGCATTGAATTGTATAATTACACATCAAACAGCCACTTCCTATGAACTCGTGTGTGAAACTGTTTCATTCTGTCAAACAATGGGTCCTTTTCCCTTGGGAAGTTCTTCGACACATGGTAGTTTTCCCATAATAAAAAGCTAAAACAATAAAATATGAGTTTATGACCTTGAACAAGGTCTTACGTAATCTTTTTATAAAGATCTTTTGATTTTGTTCCAGATTCGAATACTAATTTTAATGGAATCTGATTTTCTTATTTATTTTGCAAGGCGCACTGAATTGTAGAACTACACATCAAACAACCACTTCCTATGAACTCGGGTGTGAAACTGTTTCATTGTGTCAAACATTGGGTCCTTCTCCCTTGGAAAATTCTCCGACACGTGGGATATTCCCACAATAAAAAGCTAAAACAGGAAAATATGATTTTATGAACCTTGAACAAGGTCCAACGTAATCTTTTTATAAAGATCTTTTGATTTTATTGCAGATTCGAATACAAATTTTCATGGAATCTGATTTTTTAAATTTATTTTGCAAGGCGCACTGAATTGTATAATTACATATCAAACAACCACTTGCTATGAACTCGGGTGTGAAACTGTTTCATTTTGTCAACCATTGGATCCTTCTCCCTTGGGAAATTCTTCGACACGTGGGAGTTTTCCCACAATAAAAAGCTAAAACAATAAAATATGATTTTATGAACCTTGAACAAGGTCTTACGTAATCTTTTTATAAAGATCTTTTGATTTTGTTCCAGAATCTAATACTAATTTTCATGGAATCCGATTTTTTTATATATTCTGCAAGGTGCATTGAATTGTATAATTACACATCAAACAACCACTTGCTATGAACTCGTGTGTGAAACTGTTTGCTTGTGTCAAACATTGGGTCCTACTCCCTTTAGATATTATTCTACACGTGGTAGTTTTCCCATAGTAAAAAGCTAAAACAATAAAATATGAGTTTATGAACCTTGAACAAGGTCTTTTGTAATCTTTTTATAAAGATCTTTCGATTTTGTTCCAGATTCGAATACTAATTTTCATGGAATCTGATTTTTTTATTTATTTTGCAAGGCGCACTGAATTGTAGAATTACACATCAAACAACCACTTGCTATGAACTCGGGTGAGAAACTGTTTCATTGTGTCAAACATTGGGTCCTTCTCCCTTGGAAAATTCTTCGACACGTGGGATTTTCCCACAATAAAAAGCTAAAACAATAAAATATGATTTTATGAACCTTGAACAAGGTCGTACGTAATCTTTTTATAAAGATCTTTTGATTTTGTTCCAGAATCGAATACAAATTTTCATATAATCCGTTTTTTTTTATTTATTCTGCAAGGCGCACTGAATTGTATAATTACACATCAAACAACCACTTCCTATGAGCTCGGGTGTGAAACTGTTTCCTTGTGTCAAACATTGGGTCCTACTACCTTTAGATATTATTCTACACGTGGGAGTTTTCCCACAGTAAAAAGCTAAAACAATAAAATATGATTTTACTAACCTTGAACAAGGTCTTACGCAATATTTTTATAAAGATCTTTTGATTTTGATCAAGATTCGAATACTAATTTTCATGGAATATGATTTTTTTATTTATTCTGCAAGGCACATTGAATTGTATAATTACACATCAAGCAACCACTTCCTATGAACTCGGGTGTGTAACTGTTTCATTGTGTCAAACATTGGGTCCTTCTCCCTTGGAAAATTCTTCGACACGTGGGATTTTCCCACAGTAAAAAGCTAAAACAGTAAAATATGATTTTATGAACCTTGAACAAGATCTTACTTAATCTTTTTATAAAGATCTTTTGATTTTGTTCCAGATTCGAACACTAATTTTCATGGAATCCGATTTTTTTATATATTCTGCAAGGTGCATTGAATTGTATAATTACACATCAAACAGCCACTTCCTATGAACTCGTGTGTGAAACTGTTTCATTCTGTCAAACAATGGGTCCTTTTCCCTTGGGAAGTTCTTCGACACATGGTAGTTTTCCCATAATAAAAAGCTAAAACAATAAAATATGAGTTTATGACCTTGAACAAGGTCTTACGTAATCTTTTTATAAAGATCTTTTGATTTTGTTCCAGATTCGAATACTAATTTTAATGGAATCTGATTTTCTTATTTATTTTGCAAGGCGCACTGAATTGTAGAACTACACATCAAACAACCACTTCCTATGAACTCGGGTGTGAAACTGTTTCATTGTGTCAAACATTGGGTCCTTCTCCCTTGGAAAATTCTCCGACACGTGGGATATTCCCACAATAAAAAGCTAAAACAGGAAAATATGATTTTATGAACCTTGAACAAGGTCCAACGTAATCTTTTTATAAAGATCTTTTGATTTTATTGCAGATTCGAATACAAATTTTCATGGAATCTGATTTTTTAAATTTATTTTGCAAGGCGCACTGAATTGTATAATTACATATCAAACAACCACTTGCTATGAACTCGGGTGTGAAACTGTTTCATTTTGTCAACCATTGGATCCTTCTCCCTTGGGAAATTCTTCGACACGTGGGAGTTTTCCCACAATAAAAAGCTAAAACAATAAAATATGATTTTATGAACCTTGAACAAGGTCTTACGTAATCTTTTTATAAAGATCTTTTGATTTTGTTCCAGAATCTAATACTAATTTTCATGGAATCCGATTTTTTTATATATTCTGCAAGGTGCATTGAATTGTATAATTACACATCAAACAACCACTTGCTATGAACTCGTGTGTGAAACTGTTTGCTTGTGTCAAACATTGGGTCCTACTCCCTTTAGATATTATTCTACACGTGGTAGTTTTCCCATAGTAAAAAGCTAAAACAATAAAATATGAGTTTATGAACCTTGAACAAGGTCTTTTGTAATCTTTTTATAAAGATCTTTCGATTTTGTTCCAGATTCGAATACTAATTTTCATGGAATCTGATTTTTTTATTTATTTTGCAAGGCGCACTGAATTGTAGAATTACACATCAAACAACCACTTGCTATGAACTCGGGTGAGAAACTGTTTCATTGTGTCAAACATTGGGTCCTTCTCCCTTGGAAAATTCTTCGACACGTGGGATTTTCCCACAATAAAAAGCTAAAACAATAAAATATGATTTTATGAACCTTGAACAAGGTCGTACGTAATCTTTTTATAAAGATCTTTTGATTTTGTTCCAGAATCGAATACAAATTTTCATATAATCCGTTTTTTTTTATTTATTCTGCAAGGCGCACTGAATTGTATAATTACACATCAAACAACCACTTCCTATGAGCTCGGGTGTGAAACTGTTTCCTTGTGTCAAACATTGGGTCCTACTACCTTTAGATATTATTCTACACGTGGGAGTTTTCCCACAGTAAAAAGCTAAAACAATAAAATATGATTTTACTAACCTTGAACAAGGTCTTACGCAATATTTTTATAAAGATCTTTTGATTTTGATCAAGATTCGAATACTAATTTTCATGGAATATGATTTTTTTATTTATTCTGCAAGGCACATTGAATTGTATAATTACACATCAAGCAACCACTTCCTATGAACTCGGGTGTGTAACTGTTTCATTGTGTCAAACATTGGGTCCTTCTCCCTTGGAAAATTCTTCGACACGTGGGATTTTCCCACAGTAAAAAGCTAAAACAGTAAAATATGATTTTATGAACCTTGAACAAGGTCTTACGTAATCTTTTTATAAAGATCTTTTGATTTTGTTCCCGATTCGAATACTAATTTTCATGGAATCCGATTTTTTTATTTTATCTGCAAGGCGCACTGAATTGTAGAATTACACATCAAACAACTACTTGCTATGAACTCGGGTGTGAAACTGTTTCATTGTGTGAAACATTGGGTCCTTCTCCCTCGGAAGATTGTTCGACACGTGAGATTTTCCCACAATAAATAGCTAAAACAATAAAGTATGATTTTATGAACCTTGAACAAGGTCTTATGTAATCTTTTTATAAAGATCTTTTGATTTTGTTCCAGATTCGAATACTAATTTTCATGGAATCTGACTTTTTTTACTTATTTTGCAAGGCGCACTGAATTGTAGAATTACACATTAAACAACCACTTGCTATGAACTCGGGTGTGAAACTGTTTCATTGTGTCAAACATTGGGTCCTTCTCCCTTGGAAAATTCTTCGACACGTGGGATTTTCCCACAATAAATAGCTAAAACAATAAAATATGATTTTATGAACCTTGAACAAGGTCTTACGTAATCTTTTTATAAAGATCTTTTGATTTTGATCCAGATTCGAATAATAATTTTCATGGAATCTGACTTTTTTTACTTATTTTGCAAGGCGCACTAAATTGTAGAATTAAACATTAAACAACCACTTACTATGAACTCGGGTGTGAAACTGTTTCATTGTGTCAAACATTGGGTCCTTCTCCCTTGGAAAATTCTTCGACACGTGGGATTTTCCCACAATAAAAAGCTAAAACAGTAAAATATGATTTTATGAACCTTGAACAAGGTCCTACGTAATGTTTTTATAAAGACCTTTGATTTTATTGCAGATTCGAATACAAATTTTCATGGAATCTGATTTTTTAAATTTATTTTGCAAGGCGCACTGAATTGTATAATTACACATCAAACAACCACTTGCTATGAACTCGGGTGTGAAACTGTTTCATTGTGTCAAAGATTGGGTCCTTCTCCCTTGGAAAATTCTTCGACACGTGGGATTTTCCCACAATAAAAAACTAAAACAGAAAAATGTGATTATATGAACCTTGAACAAGGTCCTACGTAATCTTTTTATAAAGACCTTTGATTTTGTTCAAGATTCGAATACTAATTTTTATGGAATCCGATTTTTTTATTTTTTCTGCAAGGCGCACTGAATTGTATAATTACACATCAAACATCCACTTGCTATGAACTCGGGTGTGAAACTGTTTCATTGTGTCAAACATTGGGTCATTCTCCCTTAGAAAATTCTTCGACACGTGAGATTTTCCCACAATAAATAGCTAAAACAATAAAATATGATTTTATGAACCTTGAACAAGATCTTACTTAATCTTTTTATAAAGATCTTTTGATTTTGTTCCAGATTCGAACACTAATTTTCATGGAATCCGATTTTTTTATATATTCTGCAAGGTGCATTGAAGTGTATAATTACACATCAAACAACCACTTGCTATGAACTCGTGTGTGAAACTGTTTCATTCTGTCAAACAATATGTCCTTTTCCCTTGGAAAATTCTTCGACACGTGGGATTTTCCCACAATAAAAAGCTAAACAGTAAAATATGATTTTATGAACCTTGAACAAGGTCCTACGTAATCTTTTTATAAAGATCTTTTGATTTTATTGCAGATTCGATTACAAATTTTCATGGAATCTGATTTTTTAAATTTATTTTGCAAGGCGCACTGAATTGTATAATTACATATCAAAAGACCACTTGCTATGAACTCGGGTGTGAAACTGTTTCATTGTGTCAAACATTGGGTCCTTCTCCCTTGGAAAATTCTTCGACACGTGGGAGTTTTCCCACAATAAAAAGCTAAAACAATAAAATATGATTTTATGAACCTTGAGCAAGGTCTTACGTAATCTTTTTATAAAGATCTTTTGATTTTGTTTCAGAATCGAATACAAATTTTCATAGAATCGGATTTTTTTATATATTCTGCAAGGCGCACTGAATTGTATAATTACACATCAAACAACCACTTCGTATGAACTCGGGTGTGAAACTGTTTCCTTGTGTCAAACATTGGGTCCTACTCCCTTTAGAAATTATTCTACACGTGGGAGTTTTCCCACAGTAAAAGATAAAACAATAAAATATGATTTTACGAACCTTGAACAAGGTCCTACGTAATCTTTTTATAAAGATCTTTTGATTTTATTGCAGATTCGAATACAAATTTTCATGGAATCTGATTTTTTAAATTTATTTTGCAAGGCGCACTGAATTGTATAATTACATATCAAACAACCACTTGCTATGAACTCGGGTGTGAAACTGTTTCATTTTGTCAAACATTGGATCCTTCTCCCTTGGGAAATTCTTCGACACGTGGGAGTTTTCCCACAATAAAAAGCTAAAACAATAAAATATGATTTTATGAACCTTGAACAAGGTCTTACGTAATCTTTTTATAAAGATCTTTTGATTTTGTTCCAGAATCTAATACTAATTTTCATGGAATCCGATTTTTTTATATATTCTGCAAGGTGCATTGAATTGTATAATTACACATCAAACAACCACTTGCTATGAACTCGTGTGTGAAACTGTTTGCTTGTGTCAAACATTGGGTCCTACTCCCTTTAGATATTATTCTACACGTGGTAGTTTTCCCATAGTAAAAAGCTAAAACAATAAAATATGAGTTTATGAACCTTGAACAAGGTCTTACGCAATATTTTTATAAAGATCTTTTGATTTTGATCAAGATTCGAATACTAATTTTCATGGAATATGATTTTTTTATTTATTCTGCAAGGCACATTGAATTGTATAATTACACATCAAGCAACCACTTCCTATGAACTCGGGTGTGAAACTGTTTCATTGTGTCAAACATTGGGTCCTTCTCCCTTGGAAAATTCTTCGACACGTGGGATTTTCCCACAATAAAAAGCTAAAACAGTAAAATATGATTTTATGAAACTTGAACAAGGTCCTACGTAATGTTTTTATAAAGACCTTTGATTTTATTGCAGATTCGAATACAAATTTTCATGGAATCTGATTTTTTAAATTTATTTTGCAAGGCGCACTGAATTGTATAATTACACATCAAACAACCACTTGCTATGAACTCGGGTGTGAAACTGTTTCATTGTGTCAAAGATTGGGTCCTTCTCCCTTGGAAAATTCTTCGACACGTGGGATTTTCCCACAATAAAAAGCTAAAACAGAAAAATGTGATTATATGAACCTTGAACAAGGTCCTACGTAATCTTTTTATAAAGACCTTTGATTTTATTGCAGATTCGAATACAAATTTTCATGGAATCTGATTTTTTAAATTTATTTTGCAAGGAGCACTGAATTGTATAATAACACATCAAACAACCACTTGCTATGAACTCGGGTGTGAAACTGTTTCATTGTGTCATACCTTGGATCCTTCTCCTTTGGGAAATTCTTCGACATGTGGGAGTTTTCCCACAATAAAAAGCTAAAACAATAAAATATGATTTTATGAACCTTGAAGAAGGTCTTACGTAATCTTTTTATAAAGATCTTTTGATTTTGTTCAAGATTCGAATACTAATTTTTATGGAATCCGATTTTTTTATTTTTTCTGCAAGGCGCACTGAATTGTATAATTACACATCAAACATCCACTTGCTATGAACTCGGGTGTGAAACTGTTTCATTGTGTCAAACATTGGGTCATTCTCCCTTAGAAAATTCTTCGACACGTGAGATTTTCCCACAATAAATAGCTAAAACAATAAAATATGATTTTATGAACCTTGAACAAGATCTTACTTAATCTTTTTATAAAGATCTTTTGATTTTGTTTCAGAATCGAATACAAATTTTCATAGAATCGGATTTTTTTATATATTCTGCAAGGCGCACTGAATTGTATAATTACACATCAAACAACCACTTCGTATGAACTCGGGTGTGAAACTGTTTCCTTGTGTCAAACATTGGGTCCTACTCCCTTTAGAAATTATTCTACACGTGGGAGTTTTCCCACAGTAAAAGATAAAACAATAAAATATGATTTTACGAACCTTGAACAAGGTCCTACGTAATCTTTTTATAAAGATCTTTTGATTTTATTGCAGATTCGAATACAAATTTTCATGGAATCTGATTTTTTAAATTTATTTTGCAAGGCGCACTGAATTGTATAATTACATATCAAACAACCACTTGCTATGAACTCGGGTGTGAAACTGTTTCATTTTGTCAAACATTGGATCCTTCTCCCTTGGGAAATTCTTCGACACGTGGGAGTTTTCCCACAATAAAAAGCTAAAACAATAAAATATGATTTTATGAACCTTGAACAAGGTCTTACGTAATCTTTTTATAAAGATCTTTTGATTTTGTTCCAGAATCTAATACTAATTTTCATGGAATCCGATTTTTTTATATATTCTGCAAGGTGCATTGAATTGTATAATTACACATCAAACAACCACTTGCTATGAACTCGTGTGTGAAACTGTTTGCTTGTGTCAAACATTGGGTCCTACTCCCTTTAGATATTATTCTACACGTGGTAGTTTTCCCATAGTAAAAAGCTAAAACAATAAAATATGAGTTTATGAACCTTGAACAAGGTCTTACGCAATATTTTTATAAAGATCTTTTGATTTTGATCAAGATTCGAATACTAATTTTCATGGAATATGATTTTTTTATTTATTCTGCAAGGCACATTGAATTGTATAATTACACATCAAGCAACCACTTCCTATGAACTCGGGTGTGAAACTGTTTCATTGTGTCAAACATTGGGTCCTTCTCCCTTGGAAAATTCTTCGACACGTGGGATTTTCCCACAATAAAAAGCTAAAACAGTAAAATATGATTTTATGAAACTTGAACAAGGTCCTACGTAATGTTTTTATAAAGACCTTTGATTTTATTGCAGATTCGAATACAAATTTTCATGGAATCTGATTTTTTAAATTTATTTTGCAAGGCGCACTGAATTGTATAATTACACATCAAACAACCACTTGCTATGAACTCGGGTGTGAAACTGTTTCATTGTGTCAAAGATTGGGTCCTTCTCCCTTGGAAAATTCTTCGACACGTGGGATTTTCCCACAATAAAAAGCTAAAACAGAAAAATGTGATTATATGAACCTTGAACAAGGTCCTACGTAATCTTTTTATAAAGACCTTTGATTTTATTGCAGATTCGAATACAAATTTTCATGGAATCTGATTTTTTAAATTTATTTTGCAAGGAGCACTGAATTGTATAATAACACATCAAACAACCACTTGCTATGAACTCGGGTGTGAAACTGTTTCATTGTGTCATACCTTGGATCCTTCTCCTTTGGGAAATTCTTCGACATGTGGGAGTTTTCCCACAATAAAAAGCTAAAACAATAAAATATGATTTTATGAACCTTGAAGAAGGTCTTACGTAATCTTTTTATAAAGATCTTTTGATTTTGTTCAAGATTCGAATACTAATTTTTATGGAATCCGATTTTTTTATTTTTTCTGCAAGGCGCACTGAATTGTATAATTACACATCAAACATCCACTTGCTATGAACTCGGGTGTGAAACTGTTTCATTGTGTCAAACATTGGGTCATTCTCCCTTAGAAAATTCTTCGACACGTGAGATTTTCCCACAATAAATAGCTAAAACAATAAAATATGATTTTATGAACCTTGAACAAGATCTTACTTAATCTTTTTATAAAGATCTTTTGATTTTGTTCCAGATTCGAACACTAATTTTCATGGAATCCGATTTTTTTATATATTCTGCAAGGTGCATTGAAGTGTATAATTACACATCAAACAACCACTTGCTATGAACTCGTGTGTGAAACTGTTTCATTCTGTCAAACAATATGTCCTTTTCCCTTGGAAAATTCTTCGACACGTGGGATTTTCCCACAATAAAAAGCTAAACAGTAAAATATGATTTTATGAACCTTGAACAAGGTCCTACGTAATCTTTTTATAAAGATCTTTTGATTTTATTGCAGATTCGAATACAAATTTTCATGGAATCTGATTTTTTAAATTTATTTTGCAAGGCGCACTGAATTGTATAATTACATATCAAAAGACCACTTGCTATGAACTCGGGTGTGAAACTGTTTCATTGTGTCAAACATTGGGTCCTTCTCCCTTGGAAAATTCTTCGACACGTGGGAGTTTTCCCACAATAAAAAGCTAAAACAATAAAATATGATTTTATGAACCTTGAGCAAGGTCTTACGTAATCTTTTTATAAAGATCTTTTGATTTTGTTTCAGAATCGAATACAAATTTTCATAGAATCGGATTTTTTTATATATTCTGCAAGGCGCACTGAATTGTATAATTACACATCAAACAACCACTTCGTATGAACTCGGGTGTGAAACTGTTTCCTTGTGTCAAACATTGGGTCCTACTCCCTTTAGAAATTATTCTACACGTGGGAGTTTTCCCACAGTAAAAGATAAAACAATAAAATATGATTTTACGAACCTTGAACAAGGTCCTACGTAATCTTTTTATAAAGATCTTTTGATTTTATTGCAGATTCGAATACAAATTTTCATGGAATCTGATTTTTTAAATTTATTTTGCAAGGCACACTGAATTGTATAATTACATATCAAACAACCACTTGCTATGAACTCGGGTGTGAAACTGTTTCATTTTGTCAAACATTGGATCCTTCTCCCTTGGGAAATTCTTCGACACGTGGGAGTTTTCCCACAATAAAAAGCTAAAACAATAAAATATGATTTTATGAACCTTGAACAAGGTCTTACGTAATCTTTTTATAAAGATCTTTTGATTTTGTTCCAGAATCTAATACTAATTTTCATGGAATCCGATTTTTTTATATATTCTGCAAGGTGCATTGAATTGTATAATTACACATCAAACAACCACTTGCTATGAACTCGTGTTTGAAACTGTTTGCTTGTGTCAAACATTGGGTCCTACTCCCTTTAGATATTATTCTACACGTGGTAGTTTTCCCATAGTAAAAAGCTAAAACAATAAAATATGAGTTTATGAACCTTGAACAAGGTCTTTTGTAATCTTTTTATAAAGATCTTTTGATTTTGTTCCAGATTCGAATACTAATTTTCATGGAATCTGATTTTTTTATTTATTTTGCAAGGCGCACTGAATTGTAGAATTACACATCAAACAACCACTTGCTATGAACTCGGGTGAGAAACTGTTTCATTGTGTCAAACATTGGGTCCTTCTCCCTTGGAAAATTCTTCGACACGTGGGATTTTCCCACAATAAAAAGCTAAAACAATAAAATATGATTTTATGAACCTTGAACAAGGTCGTACGTAATCTTTTTATAAAGATCTTTTGATTTTGTTCCAGAATCGAATACAAATTTTCATAGAATCCGTTTTTTTTATTTATTCTGCAAGGCGCACTGAATTGTATAATTACACATCAAACAACCACTTCCTATGAGCTCGGGTGTGAAACTGTTTCCTTGTGTCAAACATTGGGTCCTACTACCTTTAGATATTATTCTACACGTGGGAGTTTTCCCACAGTAAAAAGCTAAAACAATAAAATATGATTTTACTAACCTTGAACAAGGTCTTACGCAATATTTTTATAAAGATCTTTTGATTTTGATCAAGATTCGAATACTAATTTTCATGGAATATGATTTTTTTATTTATTCTGCAAGGCACATTGAATTGTATAATTACACATCAAGCAACCACTTCCTATGAACTCGGGTGTGAAACTGTTTCATTGTGTCAAACATTGGGTCCTTCTCCCTTGGAAAATTCTTCGACACGTGGGATTTTCCCACAGTAAAAAGCTAAAACAGTAAAATATGATTTTATGAACCTTGAACAAGGTCTTACGTAATCTTTTTATAAAGATCTTTTGATTTTGTTCCCGATTCGAATACTAATTTTCATGGAATCCGATTTTTTTTATTTTATCTGCAAGGCGCACTGAATTGTAGAATTACACATCTAACAACTACTTGCTATGAACTCGGGTGTGAAACTGTTTCATTGTGTGAAACATTGGGTCCTTCTCCCTCGGAAGATTGTTCGACACGTGAGATTTTCCCACAATAAATAGCTAAAACAATAAAGTATGATTTTATGAACCTTGAACAAGGTCTTATGTAATCTTTTTATAAAGATCTTTTGATTTTGTTCCAGATTCGAATACTAATTTTCATGGAATCTGACTTTTTTTACTTATTTTGCAAGGCGCACTGAATTGTAGAATTACACATTAAACAACCACTTGCTATGAACTCGGGTGTGAAACTGTTTCATTGTGTTAAACATTGGGTCCTTCTCCCTTGGAAAATTCTTCGACACGTGGGATTTTCCCACAATAAATAGCTAAAACAATAAAATATGATTTTATGAACCTTGAACAAGGTCTTACGTAATCTTTTTATAAAGATCTTTTGATTTTGATCCAGATTCGAATAATAATTTTCATGGAATCTGACTTTTTTTACTTATTTTGCAAGGCGCACTAAATTGTAGAATTAAACATTAAACAACCACTTACTATGAACTCGGGTGTGAAACTGTTTCATTGTGTCAAACATTGGGTCCTTCTCCCTTGGAAAATTCTTCGACACGTGGGATTTTCCCACAATAAAAAGCTAAAACAGTAAAATATGATTTTATGAAACTTGAACAAGGTCCTACGTAATGTTTTTATAAAGACCTTTGATTTTATTGCAGATTCGAATACAAATTTTAATGGAATCTGATTTTTTAAATTTATTTTGCAAGGCGCACTGAATTGTATAATTACACATCAAACAACCACTTGCTATGAACTCGGGTGTGAAACTGTTTCATTGTGTCAAAGATTGGGTCCTTCTCCCTTGGAAAATTCTTCGACACGTGGGATTTTCCCACAATAAAAAGCTAAAACAGAAAAATGTGATTATATGAACCTTGAACAAGGTCCTACGTAATCTTTTTATAAAGACCTTTGATTTTATTGCAGATTCGAATACAAATTTTCATGGAATCTGATTTTTTAAATTTATTTTGCAAGGAGCACTGAATTGTATAATAACACATCAAACAACCACTTGCTATGAACTCGGGTGTGAAACTGTTTCATTGTGTCATACCTTGGATCCTTCTCCTTTGGGAAATTCTTCGACATGTGGGAGTTTTCCCACAATAAAAAGCTAAAACAATAAAATATGATTTTATGAACCTTGAAGAAGGTCTTACGTAATCTTTTTATAAAGATCTTTTGATTTTGTTCAAGATTCGAATACTAATTTTTATGGAATCCGATTTTTTTATTTTTTCTGCAAGGCGCACTGAATTGTATAATTACACATCAAACATCCACTTGCTATGAACTCGGGTGTGAAACTGTTTCATTGTGTCAAACATTGGGTCATTCTCCCTTAGAAAATTCTTCGACACGTGAGATTTTCCCACAATAAATAGCTAAAACAATAAAATATGATTTTATGAACCTTGAACAAGATCTTACTTAATCTTTTTATAAAGATCTTTTGATTTTGTTCCAGATTCGAACACTAATTTTCATGGAATCCGATTTTTTTATATATTCTGCAAGGTGCATTGAAGTGTATAATTACACATCAAACAACCACTTGCTATGAACTCGTGTGTGAAACTGTTTCATTCTGTCAAACAATATGTCCTTTTCCCTTGGAAAATTCTTCGACACGTGGGATTTTCCCACAATAAAAAGCTAAACAGTAAAATATGATTTTATGAACCTTGAACAAGGTCCTACGTAATCTTTTTATAAAGATCTTTTGATTTTATTGCAGATTCGAATACAAATTTTCATGGAATCTGATTTTTTAAATTTATTTTGCAAGGCGCACTGAATTGTATAATTACATATCAAAAGACCACTTGCTATGAACTCGGGTGTGAAACTGTTTCATTGTGTCAAACATTGGGTCCTTCTCCCTTGGAAAATTCTTCGACACGTGGGAGTTTTCCCACAATAAAAAGCTAAAACAATAAAATATGATTTTATGAACCTTGAGCAAGGTCTTACGTAATCTTTTTATAAAGATCTTTTGATTTTGTTTCAGAATCGAATACAAATTTTCATAGAATCGGATTTTTTTATATATTCTGCAAGGCGCACTGAATTGTATAATTACACATCAAACAACCACTTCGTATGAACTCGGGTGTGAAACTGTTTCCTTGTGTCAAACATTGGGTCCTACTCCCTTTAGAAATTATTCTACACGTGGGAGTTTTCCCACAGTAAAAGATAAAACAATAAAATATGATATTACGAACCTTGAACAAGGTCCTACGTAATCTTTTTATAAAGATCTTTTGATTTTATTGCAGATTCGAATACAAATTTTCATGGAATCTGATTTTTTAAATTTATTTTGCAAGGCACACTGAATTGTATAATTACATATCAAACAACCACTTGCTATGAACTCGGGTGTGAAACTGTTTCATTTTGTCAAACATTGGATCCTTCTCCCTTGGGAAATTCTTCGACACGTGGGAGTTTTCCCACAATAAAAAGCTAAAACAATAAAATATGATTTTATGAACCTTGAACAAGGTCTTACGTAATCTTTTAATAAAGATCTTTTGATTTTGTTCCAGAATCTAATACTAATTTTCATGGAATCCGATTTTTTTATATATTCTGCAAGGTGCATTGAAATGTATAATTACACATCAAACAACCACTTGCTATGAACTCGTGTTTGAAACTGTTTGCTTGTGTCAAACATTGGGTCCTACTCCCTTTAGATATTATTCTACACGTGGTAGTTTTCCCATAGTAAAAAGCTAAAACAATAAAATATGAGTTTATGAACCTTGAACAAGGTCTTTTGTAATCTTTTTATAAAGATCTTTTGATTTTTTTCCAGATTCGAATACTAATTTTCATGGAATCTGATTTTTTTATTTATTTTGCAAGGCGCACTGAATTGTAGAATTACACATCAAACAACCACTTGCTATGAACTCGGGTGAGAAACTGTTTCATTGTGTCAAACATTGGGTCCTTCTCCCTTGGAAAATTCTTCGACACGTGGGATTTTCCCACAATAAAAAGCTAAAACAATAAAATATGATTTTATGAACCTTGAACAAGGTCGTACGTAATCTTTTTATAAAGATCTTTTGATTTTGTTCCAGAATCGAATACAAATTTTCATAGAATCCGTTTTTTTTATTTATTCTGCAAGGCGCACTGAATTGTATAATTACACATCAAACAACCACTTCCTATGAGCTCGGGTGTGAAACTGTTTCCTTGTGTCAAACATTGGGTCCTACTACCTTTAGAAATTATTCTACACGTGGGAGTTTTCCCACAGTAAAAAGCTAAAACAATAAAATATGATTTTACTAACCTTGAACAAGGTCTTACGCAATATTTTTATAAAGATCTTTTTATTTTGATCAAGATTCGAATACTAATTTTCATGGAATATGATTTTTTTATTTATTCTGCAAGGCACATTGAATTGTATAATTACACATCAAGCAACCACTTCCTATGAACTCGGGTGTGAAACTGTTTCATTGTGTCAAACATTGGGTCCTTCTCCCTTGGAAAATTCTTCGACACGTGGGATTATCCCACAGTAAAAAGCTAAAACAGTAAAATATGATTTTATGAACCTTGAACAAGGTCTTACGTAATCTTTTTATAAAGATCTTTTGATTTTGTTCCCGATTCGAATACTAATTTTCATGGAATCCGATTTTTTTATTTTATCTGCAAGGCGCACTGAATTGTAGAATTACACATCAAACAACTACTTGCTATGAACTCGGGTGTGAAACTGTTTCATTGTGTGAAACATTGGGTACTTCTCCCTCGGAAGATTGTTCGACACGTGAGATTTTCCCACAATAAATAGCTAAAACAATAAAGTATGGTTTTATGAACCTTGAACAAGGTCTTACGTAATCTTTTTATAAAGATCTTTTGATTTTGATCCAGATTCGAATACTAATTTTCATGGAATCTGACTTTTTTTACTTATTTTGCAAGGCGCACTGAATTGTAGAATTACACATTAAACAACCACTTGCTATGAACTCGGGTGTGAAACTGTTTCATTGTGTCAAACATTGGGTCCTTCTCCCTTGGAAAATTCTTCGACACGTGGGATTTTCCCACAATAAATAGCTAAAACAATAAAATATGATTTTATGAACCTTGAACAAGGTCTTACGTAATCTTTTTATAAAGATCTTTTGATTTTGATCCAGATTCGAATAATAATTTTCATGGAATCTGACTTTTTTTACTTATTTTGCAAGGCGCACTAAATTGTAGAATTAAACATTAAACAACCACTTACTATGAACTCGGGTGTGAAACTGTTTCATTGTGTCAAACATTGGGTCCTTCTCCCTTGGAAAATTCTTCGACACGTGGGATTTTCCCACAATAAAAAGCTAAAACAGTAAAATATGATTTTATGAACCTTGAACAAGGTCCTACGTAATGTTTTTATAAAGACCTTTGATTTTATTGCAGATTCGAATACAAATTTTCATGGAATCTGATTTTTTAAATTTATTTTGCAAGGCGCACTGAATTGTATAATTACACATCAAACAACCACTTGCTATGAACTCGGGTGTGAAACTGTTTCATTGTGTCAAAGATTGGGTCCTTCTCCCTTGGAAAATTCTTCGACACGTGGGATTTTCCCACAATAAAAAGCTAAAACAGAAAAATGTGATTATATGAACCTTGAACAAGGTCCTACGTAATCTTTTTATAAAGACCTTTGATTTTATTGCAGATTCGAATACAAATTTTCATGGAATCTGATTTTTTAAATTTATTTTGCAAGGAGCACTGAATTGTATAATAACACATCAAACAACCACTTGCTATGAACTCGGGTGTGAAACTGTTTCATTGTGTCATACCTTGGATCCTTCTCCTTTGGGAAATTCTTCGACATGTGGGAGTTTTCCCACAATAAAAAGCTAAAACAATAAAATATGATTTTATGAACCTTGAAGAAGGTCTTACGTAATCTTTTTATAAAGATCTTTTGATTTTGTTCAAGATTCGAATACTAATTTTCATGGAATCCGATTTTTTTATTTTTTCTGCAAGGCGCACTGAATTGTATAATTACACATCAAACATCCACTTGCTATGAACTCGGGTGTGAAACTGTTTCATTGTGTCAAACATTGGGTCATTCTCCCTTAGAAAATTCTTCGACACGTGAGATTTTCCCACAATAAATAGCTAAAACAATAAAATATGATTTTATGAACCTTGAACAAGATCTTACTTAATCTTTTTATAAAGATCTTTTGATTTTGTTCCAGATTCGAACACTAATTTTCATGGAATCCGATTTTTTTATATATTCTGCAAGGTGCATTGAAGTGTATAATTACACATCAAACAACCACTTGCTATGAACTCGTGTGTGAAACTGTTTCATTCTGTCAAACAATATGTCCTTTTCCCTTGGAAAATTCTTCGACACGTGGGATTTTCCCACAATAAAAAGCTAAACAGTAAAATATGATTTTATGAACCTTGAACAAGGTCCTACGTAATCTTTTTATAAAGATCTTTTGATTTTATTGCAGATTCGAATACAAATTTTCATGGAATCTGATTTTTTAAATTTATTTTGCAAGGCGCACTGAATTGTATAATTACATATCAAAAGACCACTTGCTATGAACTCGGGTGTGAAACTGTTTCATTGTGTCAAACATTGGGTCCTTCTCCCTTGGAAAATTCTTCGACACGTGGGAGTTTTCCCACAATAAAAAGCTAAAACAATAAAATATGATTTTATGAACCTTGAACAAGGTCTTACGTAATCTTTTTATAAAGATCTTTTGATTTTGTTCCAGATTCGAATACTAATTTTCATGGAATCCGATTTTTTTATTTATTTTGCAAGGTGCACTGAATTGTAGAATTACACATCAAACAACCACTTGCTATGAACTCGGGTGTGAAACTGTTTCATTGTGTCAAACATTGGGTCCTTCTCCCATGGAAAATTCCTCGACAAGTGGGAGTTTTCCCACAGTAAAAAGCTAAAACAATAAAATATGATTTTATGAACCTTGAACAAGGACTTACGTAATCTTTTTATAAAGATCTTTTGATTTTGTTCCAGAATCGAATACTAATTTTCATAGAATCGGATTATTTTATATATTCTGCAAGGCGCATTGAATTGTATAATTACACATCAAACAACCACTTCCTATGAACTCGTGTGTGAAACTGTTTGCTTGTGTCAAACATTGGGTCCTACTCCCTTTAGATATTATTCTACACATGGTAGTTTTTCCATAGTAAAAAGCTAAAACAATAAAATATGAGTTTATGAACCTTGAACAAGGTCTTACGTAATGTTTTTATAAAGATCTTTTGATTTTGTTCCAGATTCGAATACTAATTTTCATGGAATCTGATTTTTTTAATATTTTGCAAGGCGCACTGAATTGTAGAATTACACATCAAACAACCACTTGCTATGAACTTGGGTGAGAAACTGTTTCATTGTGTCAAACATTGGGTCCTTCTCCCTTGGAAAATTCTTCGACACGTATGATTTTCCCACAATAAAAAGCTAAAACAGTAAAATATGATTTTATGAACCTTGAACAAGGTCGTACGTAATCTTTTTATAAAGATCTTTTGATTTTGTTCCAGAATCGAATACAAATTTTCATAGAATCGGATTTTTTTATATATTCTGCAAGGCGCACTGAATTGTATAATTACACATCAAACAACCACTTCGTATGAACTCGGGTGTGAAACTGTTTCCTTGTGTCAAACATTGGGTCCTACTCCCTTTAGAAATTATTCTACACGTGGGAGTTTTCCCACAGTAAAAGATAAAACAATAAAATATGATTTTACGAACCTTGAACAAGGTCCTACGTAATCTTTTTATAAAGATCTTTTGATTTTATTGCAGATTCGAATACAAATTTTCATGGAATCTGATTTTTTAAATTTATTTTGCAAGGCACACTGAATTGTATAATTACATATCAAACAACCACTTGCTATGAACTCGGGTGTGAAACTGTTTCATTTTGTCAAACATTGGATCCTTCTCCCTTGGGAAATTCTTCGACACGTGGGAGTTTTCCCACAATAAAAAGCTAAAACAATAAAATATGATTTTATGAACCTTGAACAAGGTCTTACGTAATCTTTTTATAAAGATATTTTGATTTTGTTCCAGAATCTAATACTAATTTTCATGGAATCCGATTTTTTTATATATTCTGCAAGGTGCATTGAATTGTATAATTACACATCAAACAACCACTTGCTATGAACTCGTGTGTGAAACTGTTTGCTTGTGTCAAACATTGGGTCCTACTCCCTTTAGATATTATTCTACACGTGGTAGTTTTCCCATAGTAAAAAGCTAAAACAATAAAATATGAGTTTATGAACCTTGAACAAGGTCTTTTGTAATCTTTTTATAAAGATCTTTTGATTTTGTTCCAGATTCGAATACTAATTTTCATGGAATCTGATTTTTTTATTTATTTTGCAAGGCGCACTGAATTGTAGAATTACACATCAAACAACCACTTGCTATGAACTCGGGTGAGAAACTGTTTCATTGTGTCAAACATTGGGTCCTTCTCCCTTGGAAAATTCTTCGACACGTGGGATTTTCCCACAATAAAAAGCTAAAACAATAAAATATGATTTTATGAACCTTGAACAAGGTCGTACGTAATCTTTTTATAAAGATCTTTTGATTTTGTTCCAGAATCGTATACAAATTTTCATAGAATCCGTTTTTTTTATTTATTCTGCAAGGCGCACTGAATTGTATAATTACACATCAAACAACCACTTCCTATGAGCTCGGGTGTGAAACTGTTTCCTTGTGTCAAACATTGGGTCCTACTACCTTTAGAAATTATTCTACACGTGGGAGTTTTCCCACAGTAAAAAGCTAAAACAATAAAATATGATTTTACTAACCTTGAACAAGGTCTTACGCAATATTTTTATAAAGATCTTTTTATTTTGATCAAGATTCGAATACTAATTTTCATGGAATATGATTTTTTTATTTATTCTGCAAGGCACATTGAATTGTATAATTACACATCAAGCAACCACTTCCTATGAACTCGGGTGTGAAACTGTTTCATTGTGTCAAACATTGGGTCCTTCTCCCTTGGAAAATTCTTCGACACGTGGGATTTTCCCACAGTAAAAAGCTAAAACAGTAAAATATGATTTTATGAACCTTGAACAAGGTCTTACGTAATCTTTTTATAAAGATCTTTTGATTTTGTTCCCGATTCGAATACTAATTTTCATGGAATCCGATTTTTTTATTTTATCTGCAAGGCGCACTGAATTGTAGAATTACACATCAAACAACTACTTGCTATGAACTCGGGTGTGAAACTGTTTCATTGTGTGAAACATTGGGTCCTTCTCCCTCGGAAGATTGTTCGACACGTGAGATTTTCCCACAATAAATAGCTAAAACAATAAAGTATGATTTTATGAACCTTGAACAAGGTCTTATGTAATCTTTTTATAAAGATCTTTTGATTTTGTTCCAGATTCGAATACTAATTTTCATGGAATCTGACTTTTTTTACTTATTTTGCAAGTCGCACTGAATTGTAGAATTACACATTAAACAACCACTTGCTATGAACTCGGGTGTGAAACTGTTTCATTGTGTCAAACATTGGGTCCTTCTCCCTTGGAAAATTCTTCGACACGTGGGATTTTCCCACAATAAATAGCTAAAACAATAAAATATGATTTTATGAACCTTGAACAAGGTCTTACGTAATCTTTTTATAAAGATCTTTTGATTTTGATCCAGATTCGAATAATAATTTTCATGGAATCTGACTTTTTTTACTTATTTTGCAAGGCGCACTAAATTGTAGAATTAAACATTAAACAACCACTTACTATGAACTCGGGTGTGAAACTGTTTCATTGTGTCAAACATTGGGTCCTTCTCCCTTGGAAAATTCTTCGACACGTGGGATTTTCCCACAATAAAAAGCTAAAACAGTAAAATATGATTTTATGAACCTTGAACAAGGTCCTACGTAATGTTTTTATAAAGACCTTTGATTTTATTGCAGATTCGAATACAAATTTTCATGGAATCTGATTTTTTAAATTTATTTTGCAAGGCGCACTGAATTGTATAATTACACATCAAACAACCACTTGCTATGAACTCGGGTGTGAAACTGTTTCATTGTGTCAAAGATTGTGTCCTTCTCCCTTGGAAAATTCTTCGACA
The DNA here is from genome assembly GCA_028673005.1 of Tanypteryx hageni. Taxonomy (NCBI): domain Eukaryota; kingdom Metazoa; phylum Arthropoda; class Insecta; order Odonata; family Petaluridae; genus Tanypteryx; species Tanypteryx hageni. The sequence goes on from CM054120.1 coordinate 89,431,379, forward strand.
CGTGGGATTTTCCCACAATAAAAAGCTAAAACAGAAAAATGTGATTATATGAACCTTGAACAAGGTCCTACGTAATCTTTTTATAAAGACCTTTGATTTTATTGCAGATTCGAATACAAATTTTCATGGAATCTGATTTTTTAAATTTATTTTGCAAGGAGCACTGAATTGTATAATAACACATCAAACAACCACTTGCTATGAACTCGGGTGTGAAACTGTTTCATTGTGTCATACCTTGGATTCTTCTCCTTTGGGAAATTCTTCGACATGTGGGAGTTTTCCCACAATAAAAAGCTAAAACAATAAAATATGATTTTATGAACCTTGAAGAAGGTCTTACGTAATCTTTTTATAAAGATCTTTTGATTTTGTTCAAGATTCGAATACTAATTTTCATGGAATCCGATTTTTTTATTTTTTCTGCAAGGCGCACTGAATTGTATAATTACACATCAAACATCCACTTGCTATGAACTCGGGTGTGAAACTGTTTCATTGTGTCAAACATTGGGTCATTCTCCCTTAGAAAATTCTTCGACACGTGAGATTTTCCCACAATAAATAGCTAAAACAATAAAATATGATTTTATGAACCTTGAACAAGATCTTACTTAATCTTTTTATAAAGATCTTTTGATTTTGTTCCAGATTCGAACACTAATTTTCATGGAATCCGATTTTTTTATATATTCTGCAAGGTGCATTGAAGTGTATAATTACACATCAAACAACCACTTGCTATGAACTCGTGTGTGAAACTGTTTCATTCTGTCAAACAATATGTCCTTTTCCCTTGGAAAATTCTTCGACACGTGGGATTTTCCCACAATAAAAAGCTAAACAGTAAAATATGATTTTATGAACCTTGAACAAGGTCCTACGTAATCTTTTTATAAAGATCTTTTGATTTTATTGCAGATTCGAATACAAATTTTCATGGAATCTGATTTTTTAAATTTATTTTGCAAGGCGCACTGAATTGTATAATTACATATCAAAAGACCACTTGCTATGAACTCGGGTGTGAAACTGTTTCATTGTGTCAAACATTGGGTCCTTCTCCCTTGGAAAATTCTTCGACACGTGGGAGTTTTCCCACAATAAAAAGCTAAAACAATAAAATATGATTTTATGAACCTTGAACAAGGTCTTACGTAATCTTTTTATAAAGATCTTTTGATTTTGTTCCAGATTCGAATACTAATTTTCATGGAATCCGATTTTTTTATTTATTTTGCAAGGTGCACTGAATTGTAGAATTACACATCAAACAACCACTTGCTATGAACTCGGGTGTGAAACTGTTTCATTGTGTCAAACATTGGGTCCTTCTCCCATGGAAAATTCCTCGACAAGTGGGAGTTTTCCCACAATAAAAAGCTAAAACAATAAAATATGATTTTATGAACCTTGAACAAGGTCTTACGTAATCTTTTTATAAAGATCTTTTGATTTTGTTCCAGAATCGAATACTAATTTTCATAGAATCGGATTATTTTATATATTCTGCAAGGCGCATTGAATTGTATAATTACACATCAAACAACCACTTCCTATGAACTCGTGTGTGAAACTGTTTGCTTGTGTCAAACATTGGGTCCTACTCCCTTTAGATATTATTCTACACGTGGTAGTTTTTCCATAGTAAAAAGCTAAAACAATAAAATATGAGTTTATGAACCTTGAACAAGGTCTTACGTAATGTTTTTATAAAGATCTTTTGATTTTGTTCCAGATTCGAATACTAATTTTCATGGAATCTGATTTTTTTAATATTTTGCAAGGCGCACTGAATTGTAGAATTACACATCAAACAACCACTTGCTATGAACTTGGGTGAGAAACTGTTTCATTGTGTCAAACATTGGGTCCTTCTCCCTTGGAAAATTCTTCGACACGTATGATTTTCCCACAATAAAAAGCTAAAACAGTAAAATATGATTTTATGAACCTTGAACAAGGTCGTACGTAATCTTTTTATAAAGATCTTTTGATTTTGTTCCAGAATCGAATACAAATTTTCATAGAATCCGATTTTATTATTTATTCTGCAAGGCGCACTGAATTGTATAATTACACATCAAACAACCACTTCCTATGAACTCGGGTGTGAAACTGTTTCCTTGTGTCAAACATTGGGTCCTACTCCCTTTAGAAATTATTCTACACGTGGGAGTTTTCCCACAGTAAAAAGATAAAACAATAAAATATGATTTTACGAACCTTGAACAAGGTCTTACGCAATCTTTTTATAAAGATCTTTTGATTTTGATCAAGATTCGAATACTAATTTTCATGGAATATGATTTTTTTATTTATTCTGCAAGGCGCATTGAATTGTATAATTACACATCAAGCAACCACTTCCTATGAACTCGGGTGTGAAACTGTTTCATTGTGTCAAACATTGGGTCCTTCTCCCTTGGAAAATTCTTCGACACGTGGGATTTTCCCACAGTAAAAAGCTAAAACAGTAAAATATGATTTTATGAACCTTGAACAAGGTCTTACGTAATCTTTTTATAAAGATCTTTTGATTTTGTTCCCGATTCGAATACTAATTTTCATGGAATCCGATTTTTTTATTTTATCTGCAAGGCGCACTGAATTGTAGAATTACACATTAAACAACCACTTGCTATGAACTCGGGTGTGAAACTGTTTCATTGTGTCAAACATTGGGTCCTTCTCCCTCGGAAAATTCTTCGACACGTGGGATTTTCCAGCAATAAATAGCTAAAACAATAAAATATGATTTTATGAACCTTGAACAAGGTCTTACGTAATCTTTTTATAAAGATCTTTTGATTTTGATCCAGATTCGAATAATAATTTTCATGGAATCTGACTTTTTTTACTTATTTTGCAAGGCGCACTGAATTGTAGAATTAAACATTAAACAACCACTTACTATGAACTCGGGTGTGAAACTGTTTCATTGTGTCAAACATTGGGTCCTTCTCCCTTGGAAAATTCTTCGACACGTGGGATTTTCCCACAATAAAAAGCTAAAACAGTAAAATATGATTTTATGAACCTTGAACAAGGTCCTACGTAATGTTTTTATAAAGACCTTTGATTTTATTGCAGATTCGAATTCAAATTTTCATGGAATCTGATTTTTTAAATTTATTTTGCAAGGCGCACTGAATTGTATAATTACACATCAAACAACCACTTGCTATGAACTCGGGTGTGAAACTGTTTTATTGTGTCAAAAATTGGGTCCTTCTCCCTTGGAAAATTCTTCGACACGTGGGATTTTCCCACAATAAAAAGCTAAAACAGTAAAATGTGATTATATGAACCTTGAACAAGGTCCTACGTAATCTTTTTATAAAGACCTTTGATTTTATTGCAGATTCGAATACAAATTTTCATGGAATCTGATTTTTTAAATTTATTTTGCAAGGAGCACTGAATTGTATATTAACACATCAAACAACCACTTGCTATGAACTCGGGTGTGAAACTGTTTCATTGTGTCATACCTTGGATCCTTCTCCTTTGGGAAATTCTTCGACATGTGGGAGTTTTCCCACAATAAAAAGCTAATACAATAAAAAATGATTTTATGAACCTTGAACAAGGTCTTACGCAATCTTTTTATAAAGATCTTTTGATTTTGTTCCAGAATCGAATACTATTTTTCATAGAATCCGATTTTTATATTTATTCTGCAAGGCGCATTGAATTGTATAATTACACATCAACCAACCACTTGCTATGAACTCGGGTGTGAAACTGTTTCATTGTGTCAAACATTGGGTCCTTCTCCCTTGGGAAATTTTTCATCATGTGGGAGTTTTCCCACAATAAAGAGCTAAAACAATAAAATATGATTTTATGAACCTTGAAGAAGGTCTTACGTAATCTTTTTATAAAGATCTTTTGATTTTGTTCAAGATTCGAATACTAATTTTCATGGAATCCGATTTTTTTATTTTTTCTGCAAGGCGCACTGAATTGTATAATTACACATCAAACAACCACTTGCTATGAACTCGGGTGTGAAACTGTTTCATTGTGTCAAACAATGGGTCATTCTCCCTTAGAAAATTCTTCGACACGTGAGATTTTCCCACAATAAATAGCTAAAACAATAAAATATGATTTTATGAACCTTGAACAAGATCTTACTTAATCTTTTTATAAAGATCTTTTGATTTTGTTCCAGAATCGAATACAAATTTTCATAGAATCCGATTTTTTTATTTATTCTGCAAGGCGCACTGAATTGTATAATTACACATCAAACAACCACTTCCTATGAACTCGGGTGTGAAACTGTTTCCTTGTGTCAAACATTGGGTCCTACTCCCTTTAGAAATTATTCTACACGTGGGAGTTTTCCCACAGTAAAAAGATAAAACAATAAAATATGATTTTACGAACCTTGAACAAGGTCTTACGCAATCTTTTTATAAAGATCTTTTGATTTTGATCAAGATTCGAATACTAATTTTCATGGAATATGATTTTTTTATTTATTCTGCAAGGCGCACTGAATTGTAAAATTACATATCAAACAACCACTTGCTATGAACTCGGGTGTGAAACTGTTTCATTGTGTCAAACATTGGATCCTTCTCCCTTGGGAAATTCTTCGACACGTGGGAGTTTTCCCACAATAAAAAGCTAAAACAATAAAATATGATTTTATGAACCTTGAACAAGTTCTTACGTAATCTTTTTATAAAGATCTTTTGATTTTGTTCCAGAATCGAATACTAATTTTCATAGAATCGGATTTTTTTATATATTCTGCAAGGCGCATTGAATTGTATAATTACACATCAAACAACCACTTGCTATGAACTCGTGTGTGAAACTGTTTGCTTGTGTCAAACATTGGGTCATACTCCCTTTAGATATTATTCTACACGTGGTAGTTTTACCATAGTAAAAAGCTAAAACAATAAAATATGAGTTTATGAACCTTGAACAAGATCTTACGTAATCTTTTTATAAAGATCTTTTGATTTTGTTCCAGATTCGAATACTAATTTTCATGGAATCTGATTTTTTTATTTATTTTGCAAGGCGCACTGAATTGTAGAATTACACATCAAACAACCACTTGCTATGAACTCGGGTGAGAAACTGTTTCATTATGTCAAACATTGGGTCCTTCTCCTTTGGAAAATTCTTCGACACGTGGGATTTTCCCACAATAAAAAGCTAAAACAGTAAAATATGATTTTATGAACCTTGAACAAGGTCGTACGTAATCTTTATATAAAGATCTTTTGATTTTGTTCCAGAATCGAATACAAATTTTCATAGAATCCGATTTTTTTATTTATTCTGCAAGGCGCACTGAATTGTATAATTACACATCAAACAACCACTTCCTATGAACTCGGGTGTGAAACTGTTTCCTTGTGTCAAACATTGGGTCCTACTCCCTTTAGAAATTATTCTACACGTGGGAGTTTTCCCACAGTAAAAAGCTAAAACAATAAAATATGATTTTACGAACCTTGAACAAGGTCTTACGCAATATTTTTATAAAGATCATTTGATTTTGATCAAGATTCGAATACTAATTTTCATGGAATCCGATTTTTTTATTTTTTCTGCAAGGCGCACTGAATTGTAGAATTACACATCAAACAACTACTTGCTATGAACTCGGGTGTGATACTGTTTCATTATGTGAAACATTGGGTCCTTCTCCCTCGGAAAATTGTTCGACACGTGAGATTTTCCCACAATAAATAGCTAAAACAATAAAGTATGATTTTATGAACCTTGAACAAGGTCCTACGTAATCTTTTTATAAAGATCTTTTGATTTTGATCAAGATTCGAATACTAATTTTCATGGAATCTGAATTTTTTTACTTATTTTGCAAGGCGCACTGAATTGTGGAATTACACATCAAACAACCACTTGCTATGAACTCGGGTGAGAAACTGTTTCATTGTGTCAAACATTGGGTCCTTCTCCCATGGAAAATTCTTCGACACGTGGGATTTTCCCACAATAAAAAGCTAAAACAGAAAAATGTGATTATATGAACCTTGAACAAGGTCCTACGTAATCTTTTTATAAAGACCTTTGATTTTATTGCAGATTCGAATACAAATTTTCATGGAATCTGATTTTTTAAATTTATTTTGCAAGGAGCACTGAATTGTATAATAACACATCAAACAACCACTTGCTATGAACTCGGGTGTGAAACTGTTTCATTGTGTCATACCTTGGATCCTTCTCCTTTGGGAAATTCTTCGACATGTGGGAGTTTTCCCACAATAAAAAGCTAAAACAATAAAATATGATTTTATGAACCTTGAAGAAGGTCTTACGTAATCTTTTTATAAAGATCTTTTGATTTTGTTCAAGATTCGAATACTAATTTTCATGGAATATGATTTTTTTATTTTTTCTGCAAGGCGCACTGAATTGTATAATTACACATCAAACATCCACTTGCTATGAACTCGGGTGTGAAACTGTTTCATTGTGTCAAACATTGGGTCATTCTCCCTTAGAAAATTCTTCGACACGTGAGATTTTCCCACAATAAATAGCTAAAACAATAAAATATGATTTTATGAACCTTGAACAAGATCTTACTTAATCTTTTTATAAAGATCTTTTGATTTTGTTCCAGATTCGAACACTAATTTTCATGGAATCCGATTTTTTTATATATTCTGCAAGGTGCATTGAAGTGTATAATTACACATCAAACAACCACTTGCTATGAACTCGTGTGTGAAACTGTTTCATTCTGTCAAACAATATGTCCTTTTCCCTTGGAAAATTCTTCGACACGTGGGATTTTCCCACAATAAAAAGCTAAACAGTAAAATATGATTTTATGAACCTTGAACAAGGTCCTACGTAATCTTTTTATAAAGATCTTTTGATTTTATTGCAGATTCGAATACAAATTTTCATGGAATCTGATTTTTTAAATTTATTTTGCAAGGCGCACTGAATTGTATAATTACATATCAAAAGACCACTTGCTATGAACTCGGGTGTGAAACTGTTTCATTGTGTAAAACATTGGGTCCTTCTCCCTTGGAAAATTCTTCGACACGTGGGAGTTTTCCCACAATAAAAAGCTAAAACAATAAAATATGATTTTATGAACCTTGAGCAAGGTCTTACGTAATCTTTTTATAAAGATCTTTTGATTTTGTTTCAGAATCGAATACAAATTTTCATAGAATCGGATTTTTTTATATATTCTGCAAGGCGCACTGAATTGTATAATTACACATCAAACAACCACTTCGTATGAACTCGGGTGTGAAACTGTTTCCTTGTGTCAAACATTGGGTCCTACTCCCTTTAGAAATTATTCTACACGTGGGAGTTTTCCCACAGTAAAAGATAAAACAATAAAATATGATTTTACGAACCTTGAACAAGGTCCTACGTAATCTTTTTATAAAGATCTTTTGATTTTATTGCAGATTCGAATACAAATTTTCATGGAATCTGATTTTTTAAATTTATTTTGCAAGGCGCACTTAATTGTATAATTACATATCAAACAACCACTTGCTATGAACTCGGGTGTGAAACTGTTTCATTTTGTCAAACATTGGATCCTTCTCCCTTGGGAAATTCTTCGACACGTGGGAGTTTTCCCACAATAAAAAGCTAAAACAATAAAATATGATTTTATGAACCTTGAACAAGGTCTTACGTAATCTTTTTATAAAGATCTTTTGATTTTGTTCCAGAATCTAATACTAATTTTCATGGAATCCGATTTTTTTATATATTCTGCAAGGTGCATTGAATTGTATAATTACACATCAAACAACCACTTGCTATGAACTCGTGTGTGAAACTGTTTGCTTGTGTCAAACATTGGGTCCTACTCCCTTTAGATATTATTCTACACGTGGTAGTTTTCCCATAGTAAAAAGCTAAAACAATAAAATATGAGTTTATGAACCTTGAACAAGGTCTTTTGTAATCTTTTTATAAAGATCTTTTGATTTTGTTCCAGATTCGAATACTAATTTTCATGGAATCCGATTTTTTTTTTCTGCAAGGCGCACTGAATTGTAGAATTACACATCAAGCAACCACTTGCTATGAACTCGGGTGAGAAACTGTTTCATTGTGTCAAACATTGGGTCCTTCTCCCTTGGAAAATTCTTCGACACGTGGGATTTTCCCACAATAAAAAGCTAAAACAATAAAATATGATTTTATGAACCTTGAACAAGGTCGTACGTAATCTTTTTATAAAGATCTTTTGATTTTGTTCCAGAATCGAATACAAATTTTCATAGAATCCGTTTTTTTTATTTATTCTGCAAGGCGCACTGAATTGTATAATTACACATCAAACAACCACTTCCTATGAGCTCGGGTGTGAAACTGTTTCCTTGTGTCAAACATTGGGTCCTACTACCTTTAGATATTATTCTACACGTGGGAGTTTTCCCACAGTAAAAAGCTAAAACAATAAAATATGATTTTACTAACCTTGAACAAGGTCTTACGCAATATTTTTATAAAGATCTTTTGATTTTGATCAAGATTCGAATACTAATTTTCATGGAATATGATTTTTTTATTTATTCTGCAAGGCACATTGAATTGTATAATTACACATCAAGCAACCACTTCCTATGAACTCGGGTGTGAAACTGTTTCATTGTGTCAAACATTGGGTCCTTCTCCCTTGGAAAATTCTTCGACACGTGGGATTTTCCCACAGTAAAAAGCTAAAACAGTAAAATATGATTTTATGAACCTTGAACAAGGTCTTACGTAATCTTTTTATAAAGATCTTTTGATTTTGTTCCCGATTCGAATACTAATTTTCATGGAATCCGATTTTTTTATTTTATCTGCAAGGCGCACTGAATTGTAGAATTACACATCAAACAACTACTTGCTATGAACTCGGGTGTGAAACTGTTTCATTGTGTGAAACATTGGGTCCTTCTCCCTCGGAAGATTGTTCGACACGTGAGATTTTCCCACAATAAATAGCTAAAACAATAAAGTATGATTTTATGAACCTTGAACAAGGTCTTATGTAATCTTTTTATAAAGATCTTTTGATTTTGTTCCAGATTCGAATACTAATTTTCATGGAATCTGACTTTTTTTACTTATTTTGCAAGGCGCACTGAATTGTAGAATTACACATTAAACAACCACTTGCTATGAACTCGGGTGTGAAACTGTTTCATTGTGTCAAACATTGGGTCCTTCTCCCTTGGAAAATTCTTCGACACGTGGGATGTTCCCACAATAAATAGCTAAAACAATAAAATATGATTTTATGAACCTTGAACAAGGTCTTACGTAATCTTTTTATAAAGATCTTTTGATTTTGATCCAGATTCGAATAATAATTTTCATGGAATCTGACTTTTTTTACTTATTTTGCAAGGCGCACTAAATTGTAGAATTAAACATTAAACAACCACTTACTATGAACTCGGGTGTGAAACTGTTTCATTGTGTCAAACATTGGGTCCTTCTCCCTTGGAAAATTCTTCGACACGTGGGATTTTCCCACAATAAAAAGCTAAAACAGTAAAATATGATTTTATGAACCTTGAACAAGGTCCTACGTAATGTTTTTATAAAGACCTTTGATTTTATTGCAGATTCGAATACAAATTTTCATGGAATCTGATTTTTTAAATTTATTTTGCAAGGCGCACTGAATTGTATAATTACACATCAAACAACCACTTGCTATGAACTCGGGTGTGAAACTGTTTCATTGTGTCAAAGATTGGGTCCTTCTCCCTTGGAAAATTCTTCGACACGTGGGATTTTCCCACAATAAAAAGCTAAAACAGAAAAATGTGATTATATGAACCTTGAACAAGGTCCTACGTAATCTTTTTATAAAGAATTTTGATTTTATTGCAGATTCGAATACAAATTTTCATGGAATCTGATTTTTTAAATTTATTTTGCAAGGAGCACTGAATTGTATAATAACACATCAAACAACCACTTGCTATGAACTCGGGTGTGAAACTGTTTCATTGTGTCATACCTTGGATCCTTCTCCTTTGGGAAATTCTTCGACATGTGGGAGTTTTCCCACAATAAAAAGCTAAAACAATAAAATATGATTTTATGAACCTTGAAGAAGGTCTTACGTAATCTTTTTATAAAGATCTTTTGATTTTGTTCAAGATTCGAATACTAATTTTTATGGAATCCGATTTTTTTATTTTTTCTGCAAGGCGCACTGAATTGTATAATTACACATCAAACATCCACTTGCTATGAACTCGGGTGTGAAACTGTTTCATTGTGTCAAACATTGGGTCATTCTCCCTTAGAAAATTCTTCGACACGTGAGATTTTCCCACAATAAATAGCTAAAACAATAAAATATGATTTTATGAACCTTGAACAAGATCTTACTTAATCTTTTTATAAAGATCTTTTGATTTTGTTCCAGATTCGAACACTAATTTTCATGGAATCCGATTTTTTTATATATTCTGCAAGGTGCATTGAAGTGTATAATTACACATCAAACAACCACTTGCTATGAACTCGTGTGTGAAACTGTTTCATTCTGTCAAACAATATGTCCTTTTCCCTTGGAAAATTCTTCGACACGTGGGATTTTCCCACAATAAAAAGCTAAACAGTAAAATATGATTTTATGAACCTTGAACAAGGTCCTACGTAATCTTTTTATAAAGATCTTTTGATTTTATTGCAGATTCGAATACAAATTTTCATGGAATCTGATTTTTTAAATTTATTTTGCAAGGCGCACTGAATTGTATAATTACATATCAAAAGACCACTTGCTATGAACTCGGGTGTGAAACTGTTTCATTGTGTCAAACATTGTGTCCTTCTCCCTTGGAAAATTCTTCGACACGTGGGAGTTTTCCCACAATAAAAAGCTAAAACAATAAAATATGATTTTATGAACCTTGAGCAAGGTCTTACGTAATCTTTTTATAAAGATCTTTTGATTTTGTTTCAGAATCGAATACAAATTTTCATAGAATCGCATTTTTTTATATATTCTGCAAGGCGCACTGAATTGTATAATTACACATCAAACAACCACTTCGTATGAACTCGGGTGTGAAACTGTTTCCTTGTGTCAAACATTGGGTCCTACTCCCTTTAGAAATTATTCTACACGTGGGAGTTTTCCCACAGTAAAAGATAAAACAATAAAATATGATTTTACGAGCCTTGAACAAGGTCCTACGTAATCTTTTTATAAAGATCTTTTGATTTTATTGCAGATTCGAATACAAATTTTCATGGAATCTGATTTTTTAAATTTATTTTGCAAGGCGCACTTAATTGTATAATTACATATCAAACAACCACTTGCTATGAACTCGGGTGTGAAACTGTTTCATTTTGTCAAACATTGGATCCTTCTCCCTTGGGAAATTCTTCGACACGTGGGAGTTTTCCCACAATAAAAAGCTAAAACAATAAAATATGATTTTATGAACCTTGAACAAGGTCTTACGTAATCTTTTTATAAAGATCTTTTGATTTTGTTCCAGAATCTAATACTAATTTTCATGGAATCCGATTTTTTTATATATTCTGCAAGGTGCATTGAATTGTATAATTACACATCAAACAACCACTTGCTATGAACTCGTGTGTGAAACTGTTTGCTTGTGTCAAACATTGGGTCCTACTCCCTTTAGATATTATTCTACACGTGGTAGTTTTCCCATAGTAAAAAGCTAAAACAATAAAATATGAGTTTATGAACCTTGAACAAGGTCTTTTGTAATCTTTTTATAAAGATCTTTTGATTTTGTTCCAGATTCGAATACTAATTTTCATGGAATCTGATTTTTTTATTTATTTTGCAAGGCGCACTGAATTGTAGAATTACACATCAAGCAACCACTTGCTATGAACTCGGGTGAGAAACTGTTTCATTGTGTCAAACATTGGGTCCTTCTCCCTTGGAAAATTCTTCGACACGTGGGATTTTCCCACAATAAAAAGCTAAAACAATAAAATATGATTTTATGAACCTTGAACAAGGTCGTACGTAATCTTTTTATAAAGATCTTTTGATTTTGTTCCAGAATCGAATACAAATTTTCATAGAATCCGTTTTTTTTATTTATTCTGCAAGGCGCACTGAATTGTATAATTACACATCAAACAACCACTTCCTATGAGCTCGGGTGTGAAACTGTTTCCTTGTGTCAAACATTGGGTCCTACTACCTTTAGATATTATTCTACACGTGGGAGTTTTCCCACAGTAAAAAGCTAAAACAATAAAATATGATTTTACTAACCTTGAACAAGGTCTTACGCAATATTTTTATAAAGATCTTTTGATTTTGATCAAGATTCGAATACTAATTTTCATGGAATATGATTTTTTTATTTATTCTGCAAGGCACATTGAATTGTATAATTACACATCAAGCAACCACTTCCTATGAACTCGGGTGTGAAACTGTTTCATTGTGTCAAACATTGGGTCCTTCTCCCTTGGAAAATTCTTCGACACGTGGGATTTTCCCACAGTAAAAAGCTAAAACAGTAAAATATGATTTTATGAACCTTGAACAAGGTCTTACGTAATCTTTTTATAAAGATCTTTTGATTTTGTTCCCGATTCGAATACTAATTTTCATGGAATCCGATTTTTTTATTTTATCTGCAAGGCGCACTGAATTGTAGAATTACACATCAAACAACTACTTGCTATGAACTCGGGTGTGAAACTGTTTCATTGTGTGAAACATTGGGTCCTTCTCCCTCGGAAGATTGTTCGACACGTGAGATTTTCCCACAATAAATAGCTAAAACAATAAAGTATGATTTTATGAACCTTGAACAAGGTCTTATGTAATCTTTTTATAAAGATCTTTTGATTTTGTTCCAGATTCGAATACTAATTTTCATGGAATCTGACTTTTTTTACTTATTTTGCAAGGCGCACTGAATTGTAGAATTACACATTAAACAACCACTTGCTATGAACTCGGGTGTGAAACTGTTTCATTGTGTCAAACATTGGGTCCTTCTCCCTTGGAAAATTCTTCGACACGTGGGATTTTCCCACAATAAATAGCTAAAACAATAAAATATGATTTTATGAACCTTGAACAAGGTCTTACGTAATCTTTTTATAAAGATCTTTTGATTTTGATCCAGATTCGAATAATAATTTTCATGGAATCTGACTTTTTTTACTTATTTTGCAAGGCGCACTAAATTGTAGAATTAAACATTAAACAACCACTTACTATGAACTCGGGTGTGAAACTGTTTCATTGTGTCAAACATTGGGTCCTTCTCCCTTGGAAAATTCTTCGACACGTGGGATTTTCCCACAATAAAAAGCTAAAACAGTAAAATATGATTTTATGAACCTTGAACAAGGTCCTACGTAATGTTTTTATAAAGACCTTTGATTTTATTGCAGATTCGAATACAAATTTTCATGGAATCTGATTTTTTAAATTTATTTTGCAAGGCGCACTGAATTGTATAATTACACATCAAACAACCACTTGCTATGACTCGGGTGTGAAACTGTTTCATTGTGTCAAAGATTGGGTCCTTCTCCCTTGGAAAATTCTTCGACACGTGGGATTTTCCCACAATAAAAAGCTAAAACAGAAAAATGTGATTATATGAACCTTGAACAAGGTCCTACGTAATCTTTTTATAAAGACCTTTGATTTTATTGCAGATTCGAATACAAATTTTCATGGAATCTGATTTTTTAAATTTATTTTGCAAGGAGCACTGAATTGTATAATAACACATCAAACAACCACTTGCTATGAACTCGGGTGTGAAACTGTTTCATTGTGTCATACCTTGGATCCTTCTCCTTTGGGAAATTCTTCGACATGTGGGAGTTTTCCCACAATAAAAAGCTAAAACAATAAAATATGATTTTATGAACCTTGAAGAAGGTCTTACGTAATCTTTTTATAAAGATCTTTTGATTTTGTTCAAGATTCGAATACTAATTTTTATGGAATCCGATTTTTTTATTTTTTCTGCAAGGCGCACTGAATTGTATAATTACACATCAAACATCCACTTGCTATGAACTCGGGTGTGAAACTGTTTCATTGTGTCAAACATTGGGTCATTCTCCCTTAGAAAATTCTTCGACACGTGAGATTTTCCCACAATAAATAGCTAAAACAATAAAATATGATTTTATGAACCTTGAACAAGATCTTACTTAATCTTTTTATAAAGATCTTTTGATTTTGTTCCAGATTCGAACACTAATTTTCATGGAATCCGATTTTTTTATATATTCTGCAAGGTGCATTGAAGTGTATAATTACACATCAAACAACCACTTGCTATGAACTCGTGTGTGAAACTGTTTCATTCTGTCAAACAATATGTCCTTTTCCCTTGGAAAATTCTTCGACACGTGGGATTTTCCCACAATAAAAAGCTAAACAGTAAAATATGATTTTATGAACCTTGAACAAGGTCCTACGTAATCTTTTTATAAAGATCTTTTGATTTTATTGCAGATTCGAATACAAATTTTCATGGAATCTGATTTTTTAAATTTATTTTGCAAGGCGCACTGAATTGTATAATTACATATCAAAAGACCACTTGCTATGAACTCGGGTGTGAAACTGTTTCATTGTGTCAAACATTGTGTCCTTCTCCCTTGGAAAATTCTTCGACACGTGGGAGTTTTCCCACAATAAAAAGCTAAAACAATAAAATATGATTTTATGAACCTTGAGCAAGGTCTTACGTAATCTTTTTATAAAGATCTTTTGATTTTGTTTCAGAATCGAATACAAATTTTCATAGAATCGCATTTTTTTATATATTCTGCAAGGCGCACTGAATTGTATAATTACACATCAAACAACCACTTCGTATGAACTCGGGTGTGAAACTGTTTCCTTGTGTCAAACATTGGGTCCTACTCCCTTTAGAAATTATTCTACACGTGGGAGTTTTCCCACAGTAAAAGATAAAACAATAAAATATGATTTTACGAGCCTTGAACAAGGTCCTACGTAATCTTTTTATAAAGATCTTTTGATTTTATTGCAGATTCGAATACAAATTTTCATGGAATCTGATTTTTTAAATTTATTTTGCAAGGCGCACTGAATTGTATAATTACATATCAAACAACCACTTGCTATGAACTCGGGTGTGAAACTGTTTCATTTTGTCAAACATTGGATCCTTCTCCCTTGGGAAATTCTTCGACACGTGGGAGTTTTCCCACAATAAAAAGCTAAAACAATAAAATATGATTTTATGAACCTTGAACAAGGTCTTACGTAATCTTTTTATAAAGATCTTTTGATTTTGTTCCAGAATCTAATACTAATTTTCATGGAATCCAAATTTTTTATATATTCTGCAAGGTGCATTGAATTGTATAATTACACATCAAACAACCACTTGCTATGAACTCGTGTGTGAAACTGTTTGCTTGTGTCAAACATTGGGTCCTACTCCCTTTAGATATTATTCTACACGTGGTAGTTTTCCCATAGTAAAAAGCTAAAACAATAAAATATGAGTTTATGAACCTTGAACAAGGTCTTTTGTAATCTTTTTATAAAGATCTTTTGATTTTGTTCCAGATTCGAATACTAATTTTCATGGAATCTGATTTTTTTATTTATTTTGCAAGGCGCACTGAATTGTAGAATTACACATCAAACAACCACTTGCTATGAACTCGGGTGAGAAACTGTTTCATTGTGTCAAACATTGGGTCCTTCTCCCTTGGAAAATTCTTCGACACGTGGGATTTTCCCACAATAAAAAGCTAAAACAATAAAATATGATTTTATGAACCTTGAACAAGGTCGTACGTAATCTTTTTATAAAGATCTTTTGATTTTGTTCCAGAATCGAATACAAATTTTCATAGAATCCGTTTTTTTTATTTATTCTGCAAGGCGCACTGAATTGTATAATTACACATCAAACAACCACTTCCTATGAGCTCGGGTGTGAAACTGTTTCCTTGTGTCAAACATTGGGTCCTACTACCTTTAGAAATTATTCTACACGTGGGAGTTTTCCCACAGTAAAAAGCTAAAACAATAAAATATGATTTTACTAACCTTGAACAAGGTCTTACGCAATATTTTTATAAAGATCTTTTGATTTTGATCAAGATTCGAATACTAATTTTCATGGAATATGATTTTTTTATTTATTCTGCAAGGCACATTGAATTGTATAATTACACATCAAGCAACCACTTCCTATGAACTCGGGTGTGAAACTGTTTCATTGTGTCAAACATTGGGTCCTTCTCCCTTGGAAAATTCTTCGACACGTGGGATTTTCCCACAGTAAAAAGCTAAAACAGTAAAATATGATTTTATGAACCTTGAACAAGGTCTTACGTAATCTTTTTATAAAGATCTTTTGATTTTGTTCCCGATTCGAATACTAATTTTCATGGAATCCGATTTTTTTATTTTATCTGCAAGGCGCACTGAATTGTAGAATTACACATCAAACAACTACTTGCTATGCACTCGGGTGTGAAACTGTTTCATTGTGTGAAACATTGGGTCCTTCTCCCTCGGAAGATTGTTCGACACGTGAGATTTTCCCACAATAAATAGCTAAAACAATAAAGTATGATTTTATGAACCTTGAACAAGGTCTTATGTAATCTTTTTATAAAGATCTTTTGATTTTGTTCCAGATTCGAATACTAATTTTCATGGAATCTGACTTTTTTTACTTATTTTGCAAGGCGCACTGAATTGTAGAATTACACATTAAACAACCACTTGCTATGAACTCGGGTGTGAAACTGTTTCATTGTGTCAAACATTGGGTCCTTCTCCCTTGGAAAATTCTTCGACACGTGGGATTTTCCCACAATAAATAGCTAAAACAATAAAATATGATTTTATGAACCTTGAACAAGGTCTTACGTAATCTTTTTATAAAGATCTTTTGATTTTGATCCAGATTCGAATAATAATTTTCATGGAATCTGACTTTTTTTACTTATTTTGCAAGGCGCACTAAATTGTAGAATTAAACATTAAACAACCACTTACTATGAACTCGGGTGTGAAACTGTTTCATTGTGTCAAACATTGGGTCCTTCTCCCTTGGAAAATTCTTCGACACGTGGGATTTTCCCACAATAAAAAGCTAAAACAGTAAAATATGATTTTATGAACCTTGAACAAGGTCCTACGTAATGTTTTTATAAAGACCTTTGATTTTATTGCAGATTCGAATACAAATTTTCATGGAATCTGATTTTTTAAATTTATTTTGCAAGGCGCACTGAATTGTATAATTACACATCAAACAACCACTTGCTATGAACTCGGGTGTGAAACTGTTTCATTGTGTCAAAGATTGGGTCCTTCTCCCTTGGAAAATTCTTCGACACGTGGGATTTTCCCACAATAAAAAGCTAAAACAGAAAAATGTGATTATATGAACCTTGAACAAGGTCCTACGTAATCTTTTTATAAAGACCTTTGATTTTATTGCAGATTCGAATACAAATTTTCATGGAATCTGATTTTTTAAATTTATTTTGCAAGGAGCACTGAATTGTATAATAACACATCAAACAACCACTTGCTATGAACTCGGGTGTGAAACTGTTTCATTGTGTCATACCTTGGATCCTTCTCCTTTGGGAAATTCTTCGACATGTGGGAGTTTTCCCACAATAAAAAGCTAAAACAATAAAATATGATTTTATGAACCTTGAAGAAGGTCTTACGTAATCTTTTTATAAAGATCTTTTGATTTTGTTCAAGATTTGAATACTAATTTTCATGGAATCCGATTTTTTTATTTTTTCTGCAAGGCGCACTGAATTGTATAATTACACATCAAACATCCACTTGCTATGAACTCGGGTGTGAAACTGTTTCATTGTGTCAAACATTGGGTCATTCTCCCTTAGAAAATTCTTCGACACGTGAGATTTTCCCACAATAAATAGCTAAAACAATAAAATATGATTTTATGAACCTTGAACAAGATCTTACTTAATCTTTTTATAAAGATCTTTTGATTTTGTTCCAGATTCGAACACTAATTTTCATGGAATCCGATTTTTTTATATATTCTGCAAGGTGCATTGAAGTGTATAATTACACATCAAACAACCACTTGCTATGAACTCGTGTGTGAAACTGTTTCATTCTGTCAAACAATATGTCCTTTTCCCTTGGAAAATTCTTCGACACGTGGGATTTTCCCACAATAAAAAGCTAAACAGTAAAATATGATTTTATGAACCTTGAACAAGGTCCTACGTAATCTTTTTATAAAGATCTTTTGATTTTATTGCAGATTCGAATACAAATTTTCATGGAATCTGATTTTTTAAATTTATTTTGCAAGGCGCACTGAATTGTATAATTACATATCAAAAGACCACTTGCTATGAACTCGGGTGTGAAACTGTTTCATTGTGTCAAACATTGGGTCCTTCTCCCTTGGAAAATTCTTCGACACGTGGGAGTTTTCCCACAATAAAAAGCTAAAACAATAAAATATGATTTTATGAACCTTGAACAAGGTCTTACGTAATCTTTTTATAAAGATCTTTTGATTTTGTTCCAGATTCGAATACTAATTTTCATGGAATCCGATTTTTTTATTTATTTTGCAAGGTGCACTGAATTGTAGAATTACACATCAAACAACCACTTGCTATGAACTCGGGTGTGAAACTGTTTCATTGTGTCAAACATTGGGTCCTTCTCCCATGGAAAATTCCTCGACAAGTGGGAGTTTTCCCACAATAAAAAGCTAAAACAATAAAATATGATTTTATGAACCTTGAACAAGGTCTTACGTAATCTTTTTATAAAGATCTTTTGATTTTGTTCCAGAATCGAATACTAATTTTCATAGAATCGGATTATTTTATATATTCTGCAAGGCGCATTGAATTGTATAATTACACATCAAACAACCACTTCCTATGAACTCGTGTGTGAAACTGTTTGCTTGTGTCAAACATTGGGTCCTACTCCCTTTAGATATTATTCTACACGTGGTAGTTTTTCCATAGTAAAAAGCTAAAACAATAAAATATGAGTTTATGAACCTTGAACAAGGTCTTACGTAATGTTTTTATAAAGATCTTTTGATTTTGTTCCAGATTCGAATACTAATTTTCATGGAATCTGATTTTTTTAATATTTTGCAAGGCGCACTGAATTGTAGAATTACACATCAAACAACCACTTGCTATGAACTTGGGTGAGAAACTGTTTCATTGTGTCAAACATTGGGTCCTTCTCCCTTGGAAAATTCTTCGACACGTATGATTTTCCCACAATAAAAAGCTAAAACAGTAAAATATGATTTTATGAACCTTGAACAAGGTCGTACGTAATCTTTTTATAAAGATCTTTTGATTTTGTTCCAGAATCGAATACAAATTTTCATAGAATCCGATTTTTTTATTTATTCTGCAAGGCGCACTGAATTGTATAATTACACATCAAACAACCACTTCCTATGAACTCGGGTGTGAAACTGTTTCCTTGTGTCAAACATTGGGTCCTACTCCCTTTAGAAATTATTCTACACGTGGGAGTTTTCCCACAGTAAAAAGATAAAACAATAAAATATGATTTTACGAACCTTGAACAAGGTCTTACGCAATCTTTTTATAAAGATCTTTTGATTTTGATCAAGATTCGAATACTAATTTTCATGGAATATGATTTTTTTATTTATTCTGCAAGGCGCATTGAATTGTATAATTACACATCAAGCAACCACTTCCTATGAACTCGGGTGTGAAACTGTTTCATTGTGTCAAACATTGGGTCCTTCTCCCTTGGAAAATTCTTCGACACGTGGGATTTTCCCACAGTAAAAAGCTAAAACAGTAAAATATGATTTTATGAACCTTGAACAAGGTCTTACGTAATCTTTTTATAAAGATCTTTTGATTTTGTTCCCGATTCGAATACTAATTTTCATGGAATCCGATTTTTTTATTTTATCTGCAAGGCGCACTGAATTGTAGAATTACACATTAAACAACCACTTGCTATGAACTCGGGTGTGAAACTGTTTCATTGTGTCAAACATTGGGTCCTTCTCCCTTGGAAAATTCTTCGACACGTGGGATTTTCCAGCAATAAATAGCTAAAACAATAAAATATGATTTTATGAACCTTGAACAAGGTCTTACGTAATCTTTTTATAAAGATCTTTTGATTTTGATCCAGATTCGAATAATAATTTTCATGGAATCTGACTTTTTTTACTTATTTTGCAAGGCGCACTGAATTGTAGAATTAAACATTAAACAACCACTTACTATGAACTCGGGTGTGAAACTGTTTCATTGTGTCAAACATTGGGTCCTTCTCCCTTGGAAAATTCTTCGACACGTGGGATTTTCCCACAATAAAAAGCTAAAACAGTAAAATATGATTTTATGAACCTTGAACAAGGTCCTACGTAATGTTTTTATAAAGACCTTTGATTTTATTGCAGATTCGAATTCAAATTTTCATGGAATCTGATTTTTTAAATTTATTTTGCAAGGCGCACTGAATTGTATAATTACACATCAAACAACCACTTGCTATGAACTCGGGTGTGAAACTGTTTTATTGTGTCAAAAATTGGGTCCTTCTCCCTTGGAAAATTCTTCGACACGTGGGATTTTCCCGCAATAAAAAGCTAAAACAGTAAAATGTGATTATATGAACCTTGAACAAGGTCCTACGTAATCTTTTTATAAAGACCTTTGATTTTATTGCAGATTCGAATACAAATTTTCATGGAATCTGATTTTTTAAATTTATTTTGCAAGGAGCACTGAATTGTATATTAACACATCAAACAACCACTTGCTATGAACTCGGGTGTGAAACTGTTTCATTGTGTCATACCTTGGATCCTTCTCCTTTGGGAAATTCTTCGACATGTGGGAGTTTTCCCACAATAAAAAGCTAATACAATAAAAAATGATTTTATGAACCTTGAACAAGGTCTTACGCAATCTTTTTATAAAGATCTTTTGATTTTGTTCCAGAATCGAATACTATTTTTCATAGAATTTGATTTTTATATTTATTCTGCAAGGCGCATTGAATTGTATAATTACACATCAACCAACCACTTGCTATGAACTCGGGTGTGAAACTGTTTCATTGTGTCAAACATTGGGTCCTTCTCCCTTGGGAAATTTTTCATCATGTGGGAGTTTTCCCACAATAAAGAGCTAAAACAATAAAATATGATTTTATGAACCTTGAAGAAGGTCTTACGTAATCTTTTTATAAAGATCTTTTGATTTTGTTCAAGATTCGAATACTAATTTTCATGGAATCCGATTTTTTTATTTTTTCTGCAAGGCGCACTGAATTGTATAATTACACATCAAACAACCACTTGCTATGAACTCGGGTGTGAAACTGTTTCATTGTGTCAAACAATGGGTCATTCTCCCTTAGAAAATTCTTCGACACGTGGGATTTTCCCACAATAAATAGCTAAAACAATAAAATATGATTTTATGAACCTTGAACAAGGTCTTACGTAATCTTTTTATAAAGATCTTTTGATTTTGATCCAGATTCGAATAATAATTTTCATGGAATCTGACTTTTTTTATTTATTCTGCAAGGCGCACTGAATTGTATAATTACACATCAAACAACCACTTCCTATGAACTCGGGTGTGAAACTGTTTCCTTGTGTCAAACATTGGGTCCTACTCCCTTTAGAAATTATTCTACACGTGGGAGTTTTCCCACAGTAAAAAGATAAAACAATAAAATATGATTTTACGAACCTTGAACAAGGTCTTACGCAATCTTTTTATAAAGATCTTTTGATTTTGATCAAGATTCGAATACTAATTTTCATGGAATATGATTTTTTTATTTATTCTGCAAGGCGCACTGAATTGTAAAATTACATATCAAACAACCACTTGCTATGAACTCGGGTGTGAAACTGTTTCATTGTGTCAAACATTGGATCCTTCTCCCTTGGGAAATTCTTCGACACGTGGGAGTTTTCCCACAATAAAAAGCTAAAACAATAAAATATGATTTTATGAACCTTGAACAAGTTCTTACGTAATCTTTTTATAAAGATCTTTTGATTTTGTTCAAGAATCGAATACTAATTTTCATAGAATCGGATTTTTTTATATATTCTGCAAGGCGCATTGAATTGTATAATTACACATCAAACAACCACTTGCTATGAAGTCGTGTGTGAAACTGTTTGCTTGTGTCAAACATTGGGTCATACTCCCTTTAGATATTATTCTACACGTGGTAGTTTTACCATAGTAAAAAGCTAAAACAATAAAATATGAGTTTATGAACCTTGAACAAGATCTTACGTAATCTTTTTATAAAGATCTTTTGATTTTGTTCCAGATTCGAATACTAATTTTCATGGAATCTGATTTTTTTATTTATTTTGCAAGGCGCACTGAATTGTAGAATTACACATCAAACAACCACTTGCTATGAACTCGGGTGAGAAACTGTTTCATTATGTCAAACATTGGGTCCTTCTCCCTTGGAAAATTCTTCGACACGTGGGAGTTTTCCCACAGTAAAAAGCTAAAACAATAAAATATGATTTTACGAACCTTGAACAAGGTCTTACGCAATATTTTTATAAAGATCATTTGATTTTGATCAAGATTCGAATACTAATTTTCATGGAATCCGATTTTTTTATTTTTTCTGCAAGGCGCACTGAATTGTAGAATTACACATCAAACAACTACTTGCTATGAACTCGGGTGTGATACTGTTTCATTATGTGAAACATTGGGTCCTTCTCCCTCGGAAAATTGTTCGACACGTGAGATTTTCCCACAATAAATTGCTAAAACAATAAAGTATGATTTTATGAACCTTGAACAAGGTCCTACGTAATCTTTTTATAAAGATCTTTTGATTTTGTTCCAGATTCGAATACTAATTTTCATGGAATCTGAATTTTTTTACTTATTTTGCAAGGCGCACTGAATTGTGGAATTACACATCAAACAACCACTTCCTATGAACTCGGGTGAGAAACTGTTTCATTGTGTCAAACATTGGGTCCTTCTCCCATGGAAAATTCTTCGACACGTGGGATTTTCCCACAATAAAAAGCTAAAACAGTTAAATATGATTTTATGAACCTTGAACAAGGTCGTACGTAATCTTTTTATAAAGATCTTTTGATTTTGTTCCAGAATCGAATACAAATTTTCATAGAATCCGATTTTTTTATTTATTCTGCAAGGCGCACTGAATTGTATAATTACACATCAAACAACCACTTCCTATGAACTCGGGTGTGAAACTGTTTCCTTGTGTCAAGCATTGGGTCCTACTCCCTTTAGAAATTATTCTACACGTAGGAGTTTTCCCACAGTAAAAAGATAAAACAATAAAATATGATTTTACGAACCTTGAACAAGGTCTTACGCAATTTTTTTATAAAGATCTTTTGATTTTGATCAAGATTCGAATACTAATTTTCATGGAATATGATTTTTTTAATTTATTCTGCAAGGCACATTGAATTGTATAATTATACATCAAGCAACCACTTCCTATGAACTCGGGTGTGAAACTGTTTCATTGTGTCAAACATTGGGTCCTTCTCCCTTGGAAAATTCTTCGACACGTGGGATTTTCCCACAATAAAAAGCTAAAACAGTAAAATATGATTTTATGAACCTTGAACAAGGTCTTACGCAATATTTTTATAAAGATCTTTTGATTTTGATCAAGATTCGAATACTAATTTTCATGGAATCCGATTTTTTTATTTTTTCTGCAAGGCGCACTGAATTGTATAATTACACATCAAACAACCACTTGCTATGAACTCGGGTGTGAAACTGTTTCATTGTGTCAAACATTGGGTCATTCTCCCTTAGAAAATTCTTCGACACGTGAGATTTTCCCACAATAAATAGCTAAAACAATAAAATATGATTTTATGAACCTTGAACAAGATCTTACTTAATCTTTTTATAAAGATCTTTTGATTTTGTTCCAGATTCGAACACTAATTTTCATGGAATCCGATTTTTTTATATATTCTGCAAGGTGCATTGAAGTGTATAATTACACATAAAACAACCACTTGCTATGAACTCGTGTGTGAAACTGTTTCATTCTGTCAAACATTGGGTCCTACTCCCTTTAGAAATTATTCTACACGTGGGAGTTTTCCCACAGTAAAAAGATAAAACAATAAAATATGATTTTACGAACCTTGAACAAGGTCTTACGCAATCTTTTTATAAAGATTTTTTGATTTTGATCAAGATTCGAATACTAGTTTTCATGGAATATGATTTTTTTAATTTATTCTGCAAAGCGCATTGAATTGTATAATTACACATCAAGCAACCACTTCCTATGAACTCGGGTGTGAAACTGTTTCATTGTGTCAAACATTGGGTCCTTCTCCCTTGGGAAATTTTTCATCATGTGGGAGTTTTCCCACAATAAAGAGCTAAAACAATAAAATATGATTTTATGAATTTTGAAGAAGGTCTTACGTAATCTTTTTATAAAGATCGTTTGATTTTGTTCCAGATTCGAATACTAATTTTCATGGAATCCGATTTTTTTATATATTTTGCAAGGTGCACTGAATTGTAGAATTACACATCAAACAACCACTTGCTATGAACTCGGGTGTGAAACTGTTTCATTGTGTCAAACATTGGGTCCTTCTCCCATGGAAAATTCTTCGACACGTGGGAGTTTACCCACAGTAAAAAGCTAAAACAATATAATATGATTTTATGAACCTTGAACAAGGTCTTACGTAATCTTTTTATAAAGATCTTTTGATTTTGTTCCAGAATCGAATACTAATTTTCATAGAATCGGATTTTTTTATATATTCTGCAAGGCGCATTGAATTGTATAATTACACATCAAACAACCACTTCCTATGAACTCGGGTGTGAAACTGTTTCCTTGTGTCAAACATTGGGTCCTACTCCCTTTAGAAATTATTCTACACGTGGGAGTTTTCCCACAGTAAAAAGATAAAACAATAAAATATGATTTTACGAACCTTGAACAAGGTCTTACGCAATCTTTTTATAAAGATCTTTTGATTTTGATCAAGATTCGAATACTAATTTTCATGGAATATGATTTTTTTATTTATTCTGCAAGGCGCACTGAATTGTATAATTACATATCAAACAACCACTTGCTATGAACTCGGGTGTGAAACTGTTTCATTGTGTCAAACATTGGATCCTTCTCCCTTGGGAAATTCTTCGACACGAGGGAGTTTTCCCATAATAAAAAGCTAAAACAATAAAATATGATTTTATGAACCTTGAACAAGGTCTTACGTAATCTTTTTATAAAGATCATTTGATTTTGTTCCAGAATCGAATACTAATTTTCATAGAATCGGATTTTTTTATATATTCTGCAAGGCGCATTGAATTGTATAATTACACATCAAACAACCACTTGCTATGAACTCGTGTGTGAAACTGTTTGCTTGTGTCAAACATTGGGTCCTACTCCCTTTAGATATTATTCTACACGTGGTAGTTTTCCCATAGTAAAAAGCTAAAACAATAAAATATGATTTTACGTATCTTGAACAAGGTCTTACGCAATATTTTTATAAAGATCTTTTGATTTTGATCAAGATTCGAATACTAATTTTCATGGAATCCGATTTTTTTATTTTTTCTGCAAGGCGCACTGAATTGTAGAATTACACATCAAACAACTACTTGCTATGAACTCGGGTGTGAAACTATTTCATTGTGTGAAACATTGGGTCCTTCTCCCTCGGAAAATTGTTCGACACGTGAGATTTTCCCACAATAAATAGCTAAAACAATAAACTATGATTTTATGAACCTTGAACAAGGTCTTATCTTTTTATAAAGATCTTTTGATTTTGTTCCAGATTCGAATACTAATTTTCATGGAATCTGACTTTTTTTACTTATTTTGCAAGGCGCACTGAATTGTAGAATTATACATTAAACAGCCACTTACTATGAACTCGGGTGTGAAACTGTTTCATTGTGTCAAACATTGGGTCCTTCTCCCTTGGAAAATTCTTCGACACGTGGGATTTTCCCACAATAAAAAGCTAAAACAGTTAAATATGATTTTATGAACCTTGAACAAGGTCCTACGTAATCTTTTTATAAAGACCTTTGATTTTATTGCAGATTCGAATACAAATTTTCATGGAATCTGATTTTTTAAATTTATTTTGCAAGGCGCACTGAATTGTATAATTACACATCAAACAACCACTTGCTATGAACTCGGGTGTGAAACTGTTTCATTGTGTCAAACATTGGGTCCTTCTCCCTTGGAAAATTCTTCGACACGTGGGATTTTCCCACAATAAAAAGCTAAAACAGTAAAATGTGATTATATGAACCTTGAACAAGGTCCTACGTAATCTTTTTATAAAGACCTTTGATTTTATTGCAGACTCGAATACAAATTTTCATGGAATCTGATTTTTTAAATTTATTTTGCAAGGCGCACTGAATTGTATAATTACATATCAAAAGACCACTTGCTATGAACTCGGGTGTGAAACTGTTTCATTGTGTCATACATTGGATCCTTCTCCTTTGGGAAATTCTTCGACATGTGGGAGTTTTCCCACAATAAAAAGCTAATACAATAAAAAATGATTTTATGAACCTTGAACAAGGTCTTACGCAATCTTTTTATAAAGATCTTTTGATTTTGTTCCAGAATCGAATACTAATTTTCATAGAATCCGATTTTTTTATTTATTCTGCAAGTCGCACTGAATTGTATAATTACACATCAAACAACCACTTCCTATGAACTCGGGTGTGAAACTGTTTCCTTGTGTCAAAATTGGGTCCTACTCCCTTTAGAAATTATTCTACACGTGGGAGTTTTCCCACAGTAAAAAGCTAAAACAATAAAATATGATTTTATGAACCTTGAACAAGGTCGTACGCAATCTTTTTATAAAGATCTTTTGATTTTGATCAAGATTCGAATACTAATTTTCATGGAATATGATTTTTTTAATTTATTCTGCAAGGCGCATTGAATTGTATAATTACACATCAAGCAACCACTTCCTATGAACTCGGGTGTGAAACTGTTTCATTGTGTCAAACATTGGGTCCTTCTCCCTTGGGAAATTTTTCATCATGTGGGAGTTTTCCCACAATAAAGAGCTAAAACAATAAAATATGATTTTATGAACCTTGAAGAAGGTCTTACGTAATCTTTTTATAAAGAAATTTTGATTTTGTTCCAGATTCGAATACTAATTTTCATGGAATCCGATTTTTTTTTTCTGCAAGGCGCACTGAATTGTATAATTACACATCAAACAACCACTTGCTATGAACTCGGGTGTGAAACTGTTTCATTGTGTCAAACATTGGGTCCTTCTCCCTTAGAAAATTCTTCGACACGTGAGATTTTCCCACAATAAATAGCTAAAACAATAAAATATGATTTTATGAACCTTGAAGAAGGTCTTACGTAATCTTTTTATAAAGAAATTTTGATTTTGTTCCAGATTCGAACACTAATTTTCATGGAATCCGATTTTTTTATATATTCTACAAGGTGCATTGAAGTGTATAATTACACATCAAACAACCACTTGCTATGAACTCGTGTGTGAAACTGTTTCATTCTGTCAAACAATGGGTCCTTTTCCCTTGGGAAGTTCTTCGACACATGGTAGTTTTCCCATAATAAAAAGCTAAAACAATAAAATATGAGTTTTTGAACCTTGAAAAAGGTCTTACGTAATCTTTTTATAAAGATCTTTTGATGTTGTTCCAGATTCTAATACTAATTTTCATGGAATCTGATTTTTTTATATATTCTGCAAGGCGCACTGAATTGTAGAACTACTTATCAAACAATCACTTGCTATGAACTCGGGTGTGAAACTGTTTCATTGTGTCAAACATTGGGTCCTTCTCCCTTGGAAAATTCTTCGACACGTGGGATTTTCCCACAATAAAAAGCTAAACAGTAAAATATGATTTTATGAACCTTGAACAAGGTCCTACGTAATCTTTTTATAAAGATCTTTTGATTTTATTGCAGATTTGAATACAAATTTTCATGGAATCTGATTTTTTAAATTTATTTTGCAAGGCGCACTGAATTGTATAATTACATATCAAAAAACCACTTGCTATGAAGTCGGGTGTGAAACTGTTTCATTGTGTCAAACATTGGGTCCTACTCCCTTTAGATATTATTCTACACGTGGTAGTTTTCCCATAGTAAAAAGCTAAAGCAATAAAATATGAGTTTATGAACCTTGAACAAGGTCTTACGTAATCTTTTTATAAAGATCTTTTGATTTTGTTCCAGAATCGAATACAAATTTTAATAGAATCGGATTTTTTTATATATTCTGCAAGGCGCACTGAATTGTATAATTACACATCAAACAACCACTTCCTATGAACTCGGGTGTGAAACTGTTTCCTTGTGTCAAACATTGGGTCCTACTCCCTTTAGAAATTATTCTACACGTGGGAGTTTTCCCACAGTAAAAAAATAAAACAATAAAATATGATTTTACGAACCTTAAACAAGGTCTTACGTAATGTTTTTATAAAGATCTTTTGATTTTGATCAAGATTCGAATACTAATTTTCATGGAATATGATTTTTTTAATTTATTCTGCAAAGCGCATTGAATTGTATAATTACACATCAAGCAACCACTTCCTATGAACTCGGGTGTGAAACTGTTTCATTGTGTCAAACATTGGGTCCTTCTCCCTTGGGAAATTCTTCATCATGTGGGAGTTTTCCCACAGTAAAGACCTAAAACAATAAAATATGATTTTATGAATTTTGAAGAAGGTCTTACGTAATCTTTTTATAAAGATCTTTTGATTTTGTTCCAGATTCGAATACTAATTTTCATGGAATCCGATTTTTTTATTTATTTTGCAAGGTGCACTGAATTGTAGAATTACACATCAAACAACCACTTGCTATGAACTCGGGTGTGAAACTGTTTCATTGTGTCAAACATTGGGTCCTTCTCCCATGGAAAATTCTTCGACACGTGGGAGTTTTCCCACAATAAAAAGCTAAAACAATAAAATATGATTTTATGAACCTTGAACAAGGTCTTACGTAATCTTTTTATAAAGATCTTTTGATTTTGTTCCAGAATCGAATACTAATTTTCATAGAATCGGATTATTTTATATATTCTGTAAGGCGCATTGAATTGTATAATTACACATCAAACAACCACTTGCTATGAACTCGTGTGTGAAACTGTTTGCTTGTGTCAAACATTGGGTCCTACTCCCTTTAGATATTATTCTACACGTGGTAGTTTTTCCATAGTAAAAAGCTAAAACAATAAAATATGAGTTTATGAACCTTGAACAAGGTCTTACGTAATGTTTTTATAAAGATCTTTTGAATTTGTTCCAGATTCGAATACTAATTTTCATGGAATCTGATTTTTTTATTTATTTTGCAAGGCGCACTGAATTGTAGAATTACACTTCAAACAACCACTTGCTATGAACTTGGGTGAGAAACTGTTTCATTGTGTCAAACATTGGGTCCTTCTCCCTTGGAAAATTCTTCGACACGTGGGATTTTCCCACAATAAAAAGCTAAAACAGTAAAATATGATTTTATGAACCTTGAACAAGGTCGTACGTAATCTTTATATAAAGATCTTTTGATTTTGTTCCAGAATCGAATACAAATTTTCATAGAATCCGATTTTTTTATTTATTCTGCAAGGCGCACTGAATTGTATAATTACACATCAAACAACCACTTCCTATGAACTCGGGTGTGAAACTGTTTCCTTGTGTCAAACATTGGGTCCTACTCCCTTTAGAAATTATTCTACACGTGGGAGTTTTCCCACAGTAAAAAGCTAAAACAATAAAATATGATTTTACGAACCTTGAGCAAGGTCTTACGCAATATTTTTATAAAGATCATTTGATTTTGATCAAGATTCGAATACTAATTTTCATGGAATCCGATTTTTTTATTTTTTCTGCAAGGCGCACTGAATTGTAGAATTACACATCAAACAACTACTTGCTATGAACTCGGGTGTGATACTGTTTCATTATGTGAAACATTGGGTCCTTCTCCCTCGGAAAATTGTTCGACACGTGAGATTTTCCCACAATAAATAGCTAAAACAATAAAGTATGATTTTATGAACCTTGAACAAGGTCCTACGTAATCTTTTTATAAAGATCTTTTGATTTTGTTCCAGATTCGAATACTAATTTTCATGGAATCTGAATTTTTTTACTTATTTTGCAAGGTGCACTGAATTGTAGAATTACACATCAAACAACCACTTGCTATGAACTCGGGTGTGAAACTGTTTCATTGTGTCAAACATTTTCCTGGAATCGGATTATTTTATATATTCTGTAAGGCGCATTGAATTGTATAATTACACATCAAACAACCACTTGCTATGAACTCGTGTGTGAAACTGTTTGCTTGTGTCAAACATTGGGTCCTACTCCCTTTAGATATTATTCTACACGTGGTAGTTTTTCCATAGTAAAAAGCTAAAACAATAAAATATGAGTTTATGAACCTTGAACAAGGTCTTACGTAATGTTTTTATAAAGATCTTTTGAATTTGTTCCAGATTCGAATACTAATTTTCATGGAATATGATTTTTTTAATTTATTCTGCAAGGCACATTGAATTGTATAATTATACATCAAGCAACCACTTGCTATGAACTTGGGTGAGAAACTGTTTCATTGTGTCAAACATTGGGTCCTTCTCCCTTGGAAAATTCTTCGACACGTGGGATTTTCCCACAATAAAAAGCTAAAACAGTAAAATATGATTTTATGAACCTTGAACAAGGTCGTACGTAATCTTTATATAAAGATCTTTTGATTTTGTTCCAGAATCGAATACAAATTTTCATAGAATCCGATTTTTTTATTTATTCTGCAAGGCGCACTGAATTGTATAATTACACATCAAACAACCACTTCCTATGAACTCGGGTGTGAAACTGTTTCCTTGTGTCAAACATTGGGTCCTACTCCCTTTAGAAATTATTCTACACGTGGGAGTTTTCCCACAGTAAAAAGCTAAAACAATAAAATATGATTTTACGAACCTTGAACAAGGTCTTACGCAATATTTTTATAAAGATCATTTGATTTTGATCAAGATTCGAATACTAATTTTCATGGAATCCGATTTTTTTATTTTTTCTGCAAGGCGCACTGAATTGTAGAATTACACATCAAACAACTACTTGCTATGAACTCGGGTGTGATACTGTTTCATTATGTGAAACATTGGGTCCTTCTCCCTCGGAAAATTGTTCGACACGTGAGATTTTCCCACAATAAATAGCTAAAACAATAAAGTATGATTTTATGAACCTTGAACAAGGTCCTACGTAATCTTTTTATAAAGATCTTTTGATTTTGTTCCAGATTCGAATACTAATTTTCATGGAATCTGAATTTTTTTACTTATTTTGCAAGGCGCACTGAATTGTAGAATTACACATCAAACAACCACTTGCTATGAACTCGGGTGAGAAACTGTTTCATTGTGTCAAACATTGGGTCCTTCTCCCATGGAAAATTCTTCGACACGTGGGATTTTCCCACAATAAAAAGCTAAAACAGTAAAATATGATTTTATGAACCTTGAACAAGGTCGTACGTAATCTTTTTATAAAGATCTTTTGGTTTTGTTCCAAAATCGAATACAAATTTTCATGGAATCTGATTTTTTTATTTATTCTGCAAGGCGCACTGAATTGTATAATTACACATCAAACAACCACTTCCTATGAACTCGGGTGTGAAACTGTTTCCTTGTGTCAAGCATTGGGTCCTACTCCCTTTAGAAATTATTCTACACGTAGGAGTTTTCCCACAGTAAAAAGATAAAACAATAAAATATGATTTTACGAACCTTGAACAAGGTCTTACTCAATTTTTTTATAAAGATCTTTTGATTTTGATCAAGATTCGAATACTAATTTTCATGGAATATGATTTTTTTAATTTATTCTGCAAGGCATATTGAATTGTATAATTATACATCAAGCAACCACTTCCTATGAACTCGGGTGTGAAACTGTTTCATTGTGTCAAACATTGGATCCTTCTCCCTTGGGAAATTCTTCGACACGTGGGAGTTTTCCCACAATAAAAAGCTAAAACAATAAAATATGATTTTATGAACCTTGAACAAGGTCTTACGTAATCTTTTTATAAAGATCTTTTGATTTTGTTCCAGAATCGAATACTAATTTTCATAGAATCGGATTTTTTTATATATTCTGCAAGGCGCATTGAATTGTATAATTACACATCAAACAACCACTTGCTATGAACTCGTGTATGAAACTGTTTGCTTGTGTCAAACATTGGGTCCTACTCCCTTTAGATATTATTCTACACGTGGTAGTTTTCCCATAGTAAAAAGCTAAAACAATAAAATATGATTTTACGAATCTTGAACAAGGTCTTACGCAATATTTTTATAAAGATCTTTTGATTTTGATCAAGATTCGAATACTAATTTTCATGGAATCCGATTTTTTTATTTTTTCTGCAAGGCGCACTGAATTGTAGAATTACATATCAAACAACTACTTGCTATGAACTCGGGTGTGAAACTGTTTCATTGTGTGAAACATTGGGTCTTTCTCCCTCGGAAAATTGTTCGACACGTGAGATTTTCCCACAATAAATAGCTAAAACAATAAACTATGATTTTATGAACCTTGAACAAGGTCTTATCTTTTTATAAAGATCTTTTGATTTTGTTCCAGATTCGAATACTAATTTTCATGGAATCTGACTTTTTTTACTTATTTTGCAAGGCGCACTGAATTGTAGAATTATACATTAAACAGCCACTTACTATGAACTCGGGTGTGAAACTGTTTCATTGTGTCAAACATTGGGTCCTTCTCCCTTGGAAAATTCTTCGACACGTGGGATTTTCCCACAATAAAAAGCTAAAACAGTAAAATATGATTTTATGAACCTTGAACAAGTTCCTACGTAATCTTTTTATAAAGACCTTTGATTTTATTGCAGATTCGAATACAAATTTTCATGGAATCTGATTTTTTAAATTTATTTTGCAAGGCGCACTGAATTGTATAATTACACATCAAACAACCACTTGCTATGAACTCGGGTGTGAAACAGTTTCATTGTGTCAAACATTGGGTCCTTCTCCCTTGGAAAATTCTTCGACACGTGGGATTTTCCCACAATAAAAAGCTAAAACAGTAAAATGTGATTATATGAACCTTGAACAAGGTCCTACGTAATCTTTTTATAAAGACCTTTGATTTTATTGCAGACTCGAATACAAATTTTCATGGAATCTGATTTTTTAAATTTATTTTGCAAGGCGCAATGAATTGTATAATTACATATCAAAAGACCACTTGCTATGAACTCGGGTGTGAAACTGTTTCATTGTGTCATACATTGGATCCTTCTCCTTTGGGAAATTCTTCGACATGTGGGAGTTTTCCCACAATAAAAAGCTAATACAATAAAAAATGATTTTATGAAAATTGAACAAGGTCTTACGCAATCTTTTTATAAAGATCTTTTGATTTTGTTCCAGAATCGAATACTAATTTTCATAGAATCCGATTTTTTTATTTATTCTGCAAGTCGCACTGAATTGTATAATTACACATCAAACAACCACTTCCTATGAACTCGGGTGTGAAACTGTTTCCTTGTGTCAAAATTGGGTCCTACTCCCTTTAGAAATTATTCTACACGTGGGAGTTTTCCCACAGTAAAAAGCTAAAACAATAAAATATGATTTTATGAACCTTGAACAAGGTCGTACGCAATCTTTTTATAAAGATCTTTTGATTTTGATCAAGATTCGAATACTAATTTTCATGGAATATGATTTTTTTAATTTATTCTGCAAGGCGCATTGAATTGTATAATTACACATCAAGCAACCACTTCCTATGAACTCGGGTGTGAAACTGTTTCATTGTGTCAAACATTGGGTCCTTCTCCCTTGGGAAATTTTTCATCATGTGGGAGTTTTCCCACAATAAAGAGCTAAAACAATAAAATATGATTTTATGAACCTTGAAGAAGGTCTTACGTAATCTTTTTATAAAGAAATTTTGATTTTGTTCCAGATTCGAATACTAATTTTCATGGAATCCGATTTTTTTTTTCTGCAAGGCGCACTGAATTGTATAATTACACATCAAACAACCACTTGCTATGAACTCGGGTGTGAAACTGTTTCATTGTGTCAAACATTGGGTCCTTCTCCCTTAGAAAATTCTTCGACACGTGAGATTTTCCCACAATAAATAGCTAAAACAATAAAATATGATTTTATGAACCTTGAACAAGATCTTACTTAATCTTTTTATAAAGATCTTTTGATTTTGTTCCAGATTCGAACACTAATTTTCATGGAATCCGATTTTTTTATATATTCTACAAGGTGCATTGAAGTGTATAATTACACATCAAACAACCACTTGCTATGAACTCGTGTGTGAAACTGTTTCATTCTGTCAAACAAAGGGTCCTTTTCCCTTGGGAAGTTCTTCGACACATGGTAGTTTTCCCATAATAAAAAGCTAAAACAATAAAATATGAGTTTTTGAACCTTGAAAAAGGTCTTACGTAATCTTTTTATAAAGATCTTTTGATTTTGTTCCAGATTCTAATACTAATATTCATGGAATCTGATTTTTTTATATATTCTGCAAGGCGCACTGAATTGTAGAACTACTTATCAAACAATCACTTGCTATGAACTCGGGTGTGAAACTGTTTCATTGTGTCAAACATTGGGTCCTTCTCCCTTGGAAAATTCTTCGACACGTGGGATTTTCCCACAATAAAAAGCTAAACAGTAAAATATGATTTTATGAACCTTGAACAAGGTCCTACGTAATCTTTTTATAAAGATCTTTTGATTTTATTGCAGATTCGAATACAAATTTTCATGGAATCTGATTTTTTAAATTTATTTTGCAAGGCGCACTGAATTGTATAATTACATATCAAAAAACCACTTGCTATGAAGTCGGGTGTGAAACTGTTTCATTGTGTCAAACATTGGGTCCTACTCCCTTTAGATATTATTCTACACGTGGTAGTTTTCCCATAGTAAAAAGCTAAAACAATAAAATATGAGTTTATGAACCTTGAACAAGGTCTTACGTAATCTTTTTATAAAGATCTTTTGATTTTGTTCCAGAATTGGATACTAATTTTAATAGAATCCGATTTTTTTATTTTTTCTGCAAGGCGCACTGAATTGTAGAATTACACATCAAACAACTACTTGCTATGAACTCGGGTGTGAAACTGTTTCATTGTGTGAAACATTGGGTCCTTCTCCCTCGGAAAATTGTTCGACACGTGAGATTTTCCCACAATAAATAGCTAAAACAATAAAGTATGATTTTATGAACCTTGAACAAGGTCTTATGTAATCTTTTTATAAAGATCTTTTGATTTTGTTCCAGATTCGAATACTAATTTTCATGGAATCTGACTTTTTTTACTTATTTTGCAAGGCGCACTGAATTGTAGAATTATACATTAAACAGCCACTTACTATGAACTCGGGTGTGAAACTGTTTCATTGTGTCAAACATTGGGTCCTTCTCCCTTGGAAAATTCTTCGACACGTGGGATTTTCCCACAATAAAAAGCTAAAACAGTAAAATATGATTTTATGAACCTTGAACAAGGTCCTACGTAATCTTTTTATAAAGACCTTTGATTTTATTGCAGATTCGAATACAAATTTTCATGGAATCTGATTTTTTAAATTTATTTTGCAAGGCGCACTGAATTGTATAATTACACATCAAACAACCACTTGCTATGAACTCGGGTGTGAAACAGTTTCATTGTGTCAAACATTGGGTCCTTCTCCCTTGGAAAATTCTTCGACACGTGGGATTTTCCCACAATAAAAAGCTAAAACAGTAAAATGTGATTATATGAACCTTGAACAAGGTCCTACGTAATCTTTTTATAAAGACCTTTGATTTTATTGCAGACTCGAATACAAATTTTCATGGAATCTGATTTTTTAAATTTATTTTGCAAGGCGCAATGAATTGTATAATTACATATCAAAAGACCACTTGCTATGAACTCGGGTGTGAAACTGTTTCATTGTGTCATACATTGGATCCTTCTCCTTTGGGAAATTCTTCGACATGTGGGAGTTTTCCCACAATAAAAAGCTAATACAATAAAAAATGATTTTATGAAAATTGAACAAGGTCTTACGCAATCTTTTTATAAAGATCTTTTGATTTTGTTCCAGAATCGAATACTAATTTTCATAGAATCCGATTTTTTTATTTATTCTGCAAGTCGCACTGAATTGTATAATTACACATCAAACAACCACTTCCTATGAACTCGGGTGTGAAACTGTTTCCTTGTGTCAAAATTGGGTCCTACTCCCTTTAGAAATTATTCTACACGTGGGAGTTTTCCCACAGTAAAAAGCTAAAACAATAAAATATGATTTTATGAACCTTGAACAAGGTCGTACGCAATCTTTTTATAAAGATCTTTTGATTTTGATCAAGATTCGAATACTAATTTTCATGGAATATGATTTTTTTAATTTATTCTGCAAGGCGCATTGAATTGTATAATTACACATCAAGCAACCACTTCCTATGAACTCGGGTGTGAAACTGTTTCATTGTGTCAAAC
This sequence comes from Tanypteryx hageni, assembly GCA_028673005.1. Classification (NCBI taxonomy): domain Eukaryota; kingdom Metazoa; phylum Arthropoda; class Insecta; order Odonata; family Petaluridae; genus Tanypteryx; species Tanypteryx hageni. Next base: position 89,468,112 of record CM054120.1, read on the forward strand.
ATTGGGTCCTTCTCCCTTGGGAAATTTTTCATCATGTGGGAGTTTTCCCACAATAAAGAGCTAAAACAATAAAATATGATTTTATGAACCTTGAAGAAGGTCTTACGTAATCTTTTTATAAAGAAATTTTGATTTTGTTCCAGATTCGAATACTAATTTTCATGGAATCCGATTTTTTTTTTCTGCAAGGCGCACTGAATTGTATAATTACACATCAAACAACCACTTGCTATGAACTCGGGTGTGAAACTGTTTCATTGTGTCAAACATTGGGTCCTTCTCCCTTAGAAAATTCTTCGACACGTGAGATTTTCCCACAATAAATAGCTAAAACAATAAAATATGATTTTATGAACCTTGAACAAGATCTTACTTAATCTTTTTATAAAGATCTTTTGATTTTGTTCCAGATTCGAACACTAATTTTCATGGAATCCGATTTTTTTATATATTCTACAAGGTGCATTGAAGTGTATAATTACACATCAAACAACCACTTGATATGAACTCGTGTGTGAAACTGTTTCATTCTGTCAAACAATGGGTCCTTTTCCCTTGGGAAGTTCTTCGACACATGGTAGTTTTCCCATAATAAAAAGCTAAAACAATAAAATATGAGTTTTTGAACCTTGAAAAAGGTCTTACGTAATCTTTTTATAAAGATCTTTTGATTTTGTTCCAGATTCTAATACTAATTTTCATGGAATCTGATTTTTTTATATATTCTGCAAGGCGCACTGAATTGTAGAACTACTTATCAAACAATCACTTGCTATGAACTCGGGTGTGAAACTGTTTCATTGTGTCAAACATTGGGTCCTTCTCCCTTGGAAAATTCTTCGACACGTGGGATTTTCCCACAATAAAAAGCTAAACAGTAAAATATGATTTTATGAACCTTGAACAAGGTCCTACGTAATCTTTTTATAAAGATCTTTTGATTTTATTGCAGATTCGAATACAAATTTTCATGGAATCTGATTTTTTAAATTTATTTTGCAAGGCGCACTGAATTGTATAATTACATATCAAAAAACCACTTGCTATGAAGTCGGGTGTGAAACTGTTTCATTGTGTCAAACATTGGGTCCTACTCCCTTTAGATATTATTCTACACGTGGTAGTTTTCCCATAGTAAAAAGCTAAAACAATAAAATATGAGTTTATGAACCTTGAACAAGGTCTTACGTAATCTTTTTATAAAGATCTTTTGATTTTGTTCCAGAATCGAATACAAATTTTAATAGAATCGGATTTTTTTATATATTCTGCAAGGCGCACTGAAATGTATAATTACACATCAAACAACCACTTCCTATGAACTCGGGTGTGAAACTGTTTCATTGTGTCAAACATTGGGTCCTTCTCCCTTGGGAAATTTTTCATCATGTGGGAGTTTTCCCACAATAAAGAGCTAAAACAATAAAATATGATTTTATGAACCTTGAAGAAGGTCTTACGTAATCTTTTTATAAAGATCTTTTGATTTTGTTCCAGAATCGAATACAAATTTTCATAGAATCCGATTTTTTTATTTATTCTGCAAGGCGCACTGAATTGTATAATTACACATCAAACAACCACTTCCTATGAACTCGGGTGTGAAACTGTTTCCTTGTGTCAAGCATTGGGTCCTTCTCCCTTGGAAAATTCTTCGACACGTGGGAGTTTTCCCACAGTAAAAAGATAAAACAATAAAATATGATTTTACGAACCTTGAACAAGGTCTTACGCAATCTTTTTATAAAGATCTTTTGATTTTGATCAAGATTCGAATACTAATTTTCATGGAATATGATTTTTTTATTTATTCTGCAAGGCGCACTGAATTGTATAATTACATATCAAACAACCACTTGCTATGAACTCGGGTGTGAAACTGTTTCATTGTGTCAAACATTGGGTCCTTCTCCCTTAGGAAATTCTTCATCATGTGGGAGTTTTCCCACAGTAAAGACCTAAAACAATAAAATATGATTTTATGAACTTTTAAGAAGGTCTTATGTAATCTTTTTATAAAGATCTTTTGATTTTGTTCCAGAATCTAATACTAATTTTCGTGGAATCCGATTTTTTTATATATTCTGCAAGGTGCATTGAATTGTATAATTACACATCAAACAACCACGTGCTATGAACTTGTGTGTGAAACTGTTTCATTCTGTCAAACAATGGGTCCTTTTCCCTTGGGAAATTCTTCGACACGTGGTAGTTTTCCCATAGTAAAAAGCTAAAACAATAAAATATGAGTTTATGAACCTTGAAAAAGGTCTTACGTAATCATTTTATAAAGATCTTTTGATTTTGTTCCAGATTCGAATACTAATTTTCATGGAATCTGATTTTTTTATTTATTTTGCAAAGCGCACTGAATTGTAGAATTACACATCAAACAACCACTTGCTATGAACTCGGGTGTGTAACTGTTTCATTGTGTCAAACATTGGGTCCTTCTCCCTTGGAAAATTCTTCGACACGTGGGATTTTCCCACAATAAAAAGCTAAAACAGTAAAATATGATTTTATGAACCTTGAACAAGGTCCTACGTAATCTTTTTATAAAGATCTTTTGATTTTATTGCAGATTCGAATACAAATTTTCATAGAATCTGATTTTTTAAATTTATTTTGCAAGGCGCACTGAATTGTATAATTACATATCAAACAACCACTTGCTATGAACTCGGGTGTGAAACTGTTTCATTGTGTCAAACATTGGATCCTTCTCCCTTGGGAAATTCTTCGACACGTGGGAGTTTTCCCACAATAAAAAGCTAAAACAATAAAATATGATTTTATGAACCTTGAACAAGGTCTTACCTAATCTTTTTATAAAGATCTTTTGATTTTGTTCCAGAATCGAATACTAATTTTCATAGAATCGGATTTTTTTATATATTCTGCAAGGCGCATTGAATTGTATAATTACACATCAAACAACCACTTGCTATGAACTCGTGTGTGAAACTGTTTGCTTGTGTCAAACATTGGGTCCTACTCACTTTAGAAATTATTCTACACGTGGTAGTTTTCCCATAGTAAAAAGCTAAAACAATAAAATATTATTTTACGAACCTTGAACAAGGTCTTACGCAATATTTTTATAAAGATCTTTTGATTTTGATCAAGATTCGAATACTAATTTTCATGGAATCCGATTTTTTTATTTTTTCTGCAAGGCGCACTGAATTGTAGAATTACACATCAAACAACTACTTGCTATGAACTCTGGTGTGAAACTGTTTCATTGTGTGAAACATTGGGTCCTTCTCCCTCGGAAAATTGTTCGACACGTGAGATTTTCCCGCAATAAATAGCTAAAACAATAAACTATGATTTTATGAACCTTGAACAAGGTCTTATCTTTTTATAAAGATCTTTTGATTTTGTTCCAGATTCGAATACTAATTTTCATGGAATCTGACTTTTTTTACTTATTTTGCAAGGCGAACTGAATTGTAGAATTATACATTAAACAGCCACTTACTATGAACTCGGGTGTGAAACTGTTTCATTGTGTCAAACATTGGGTCCTTCTCCCTTGGAAAATTCTTCGACACGTGGGATTTTCCCACAATAAAAAGCTAAAACAGTAAAATATGATTTTATGAACCTTGAACAAGGTCCTACGTAATCTTCTTATAAAGACCTTTGATTTTATTGCAGATTCGAATACAAATTTTCATGGAATCTGATTTTTTAATTTTATTTTGCAAGGCGCACTGAAATGTATAATTACACATCAAACAACCACTTGCTATGAACTCGGGTGTGAAACTGTTTCATTGTGTCAAACATTGGGTCCTTCTCCCTTGGAAAATTCTTCGACACGTGGGATTTTCCCACAATAAAAAGCTAAAACAGTAAAATGTGATTATATGAACCTTGAACAAGGTCCTACGTAATCTTTTTATAAAGACCTTTGATTTTATTGCAGACTCGAATACAAATTTTCATGGAATCTGATTTTTTAAATTTATTTTGCAAGGCGCACTGAATTGTATAATTACATATCAAAAGACCACTTGCTATGAACTCGGGTGTGAAACTGTTTCATTGTGTCATACATTGGATCCTTCTCCTTTGGGAAATTCTTCGACATGTGGGAGTTTTCCCACAATAAAATGCTAATACAATAAAAAATGATTTTATGAACCTTGAACAAGGTCTTACGCAATCTTTTTATAATGATCTTTTGATTTTGTTCCAGAATCGAATACTAATTTTCATAGAATCCGTTTTTTTTATTTATTCTGCAAGGCGCACTGAATTGTATAATTACACATCAAACAACCACTTCCTATGAACTCGGGTGTGAAACTGTTTCCTTGTGTCAAAATTGGGTCCTACTCCCTTTAGAAATTATTCGACACGTGGGAGTTTTCCCACAGTAAAAAGCTAAAACAATAAAATATGATTTTATGAACCTTGAACAAGGTCGTACGCAATCTTTTTATAAAGATCTTTTGATTTTGATCAAGATTCGAATACTAATTTTCATGGAATATGATTTTTTTATTTATTCTGCAAGGCGCATTGAATTGTATAATTACACATAAAGCAACCACTTCCTATGAACTCGGGTGTGAAACTGTTTCATTGTGTCAAACATTGGGTCCTTCTCCCATGGGAAATTTTTCATCATGTGGGAGTTTTCCCACAATAAAGAGCTAAAACAATAAAATATGATTTTATGAACCTTGAAGAAGGTCTTACGTAATCTTTTTATAAAAATCTTTTGATTTTGTTCCAGATTCGAATACTAATTTTCATGGAATATGATTTTTTTAATTTATTCTGCAAGGCGCATTGAATTGTATAATTACACATCAAACAACTACTTGCTATGAAATCGGGTGTGTAACTGTTTCATTGTGTCAAACATTGGGTCCTTCTCCCTTAGAAAATTCTTCGACACGTGAGATTTTCCCACAATAAATAGCTAAAACAATAAAATATGATTTTATGAACCTTGAACAAGATCTTACTTAATCTTTTTATAAAGATCTTTTGATTTTGTTCCAGATTCGAATACTAATTTTCATGGAATCCGATTTTTTTATATATTCTGCAAGGTGCATTGAATTGTATAATTACACATCAAACAACCACTTGCTATGAACTCGTGTGTGAAACTGTTTCATTCTGTCAAACAATGGGTCCTTTTCCCTTGGGAAGTTCTTCGACACATGGTAGTTTTCCCATAATAAAAAGCTAAAACAATAAAATATAAGTTTATGAACCTTGAACAAGGTCTTACGTAATCTTTTTATAAAGATCTTTTGATTTTGTTCCAGATTCGAATACTAATTTTCATGGAATCTGATTTTTTTATATATTCTGCAAGGCGCACTGAATTGTAGAACTGCACATCAAACAACCACTTGCTATGAACTCGGGTGTGAAACTGTTTCATTGTGTCAAACATTGGGTCCTTCTCCCTCGGAAAATTGTTCGACACGTGAGATTTTCCCGCAATAAATAGCTAAAACAATAAACTATGATTTTATGAACCTTGAACAAGGTCTTATCTTTTTATAAAGATCTTTTGATTTTGTTCCAGATTCGAATACTAATTTTCATGGAATCTGACTTTTTTTACTTATTTTGCAAGGCGCACTGAATTGTAGAATTATACATTAAACAGCCACTTACTATGAACTCGGGTGTGAAACTGTTTCATTGTGTCAAACATTGGGTCCTTCTCCCTTGGAAAATTCTTCGACACGTGGGATTTTCCCACAATAAAAAGCTAAAACAGTAAAATATGATTTTATGAACCTTGAACAAGGTCCTACGTAATCTTCTTATAAAGACCTTTGATTTTATTGCAGATTCGAATACAAATTTTCATGGAATCTGATTTTTTAATTTTATTTTGCAAGGCGCACTGAAATGTATAATTACACATCAAACAACCACTTGGTATGAACTCGGGTGTGAAACTGTTTCATTGTGTCAAACATTGGGTCCTTCTCCCTTGGAAAATTCTTCGACACGTGGGATTTTCCCACAATAAAAAGCTAAAACAGTAAAATGTGATTATATGAACCTTGAACAAGGTCCTACGTAATCTTTTTATAAAGACCTTTGATTTTATTGCAGACTCGAATACAAATTTTCATGGAATCTGATTTTTAAAATTTATTTTGCAAGGCGCACTGAATTGTATAATTACATATCAAAAGACCACTTGCTATGAACTCGGGTGTGAAACTGTTTCATTGTGTCATACATTGGATCCTTCTCCTTTGGGAAATTCTTCGACATGTGGGAGTTTTCCCACAATAAAAAGCTAATACAATAAAAAATGATTATATGAACCTTGAACAAGGTCTTACGCAATCTTTTTATAAAGATCTTTTGATTTTGTTCCAGAATCGAATACTAATTTTCATAGAATCCGATTTTTTTATTTATTCTGCAAGGCGCACTGAATTGTATAATTACACATCAAACAACCACTTCCTATGAACTCGGGTGTGAAACTGTTTCCTTGTGTCAAAATTGGGTCCTACTCCCTTTAGAAATTATTCGACACGTGGGAGTTTTCCCAAAGTAAAAAGCTAAAACAATAAAATATGATTTTATGAACCTTGAACAAGGTCGTACGCAATCTTTTTATAAAGATCTTTTGATTTTGATCAAGATTCGAATACTAATTTTCATGGAATATGATTTTTTTATTTATTCTGCAAGGCGCATTGAATTGTATAATTACACATAAAGCAACCACTTCCTATGAACTCGGGTGTGAAACTGTTTCATTGTGTCAAACATTGGGTCCTTCTCCCATGGGAAATTTTTCATCATGTGGGAGTTTTCCCACAATAAAGAGCTAAAACAATAAAATATGATTTTATGAACCTTGAAGAAGGTCTTACGTAATATTTTTATAAAGATCTTTTGATTTTGTTCCAGATTCGAATACTAATTTTCATGGAATCCGATTTTTTTTTCTGCAAGGCGCACTGAATTGTAGAATTACACATCAAACAACTACTTGCTATGAAATCGGGTGTGAAACTGTTTCATTGTGTCAAACATTGGGTCCTTCTCCCTTAGAAAATTCTTCGACACGTGAGATTTTCCCACAATAAATAGCTAAAACAATAAAATATGATTTTATGAACCTTGAACAAGATGTTACTTAATCTTTTTATAAAGATCTTTTGATTTTGTTCCAGATTCGAATACTAATTTTCATGGAATCCGATTTTTTTATATATTCTGCAAGGTGCATTGAATTGTATAATTACACATCAAACAACCACTTGCTATGAACTCGTGTGTGAAACTGTTTCATTCTGTCAAACAATGGGTCCTTTTCCCTTGGGAAGTTCTTCGACACATGGTAGTTTTCCCATAATAAAAAGCTAAGACAATAAAATATGAGTTTATGAACCTTGAACAAGGTCTTACGTAATCTTTTTATAAAGATCTTTTGATTTTGTTCCAGATTCGAATACTAATTTTCATGGAATCTGATTTTTTTATCTATTCTGCAAGGCGCACTGAATTGTAGAACTGCACATCAAACAACCACTTGCTATGAACTCGGGTGTGAAACTGTTTCATTGTGTCAAACATTGGGTCCTTCTCCCTTGGAAAATTCTTCGACACGTGGGATTTTCCCACAATAAAAAGCTAAAACAGTAAAACATGATTTTATGAACCTTGAACAAGGTCCTACGTAATCTTTTTATAAATATCTTTTGTTTTTATTGCAGATTCGAATACAAATTTTCATGGAATCTGATTTTTTAAATTTATTTTGCAAGGCGCACTGAATTGTATAATTACATATCAAAAGACCACTTGCTATAAACTCGGGTGTGAAACTGTTTCATTGTGTCAAACATTGGATCCTTCTCCCTTGGGAAATTCTTCGACACGTGGGAGTTTTCCCACAATAAATAGCTAAAACAATAAAATATGATTTTATGAACCTTGATCAAGGTCTTATGTAATCTTTTTATAAAGATCTTTTGATTTTGTTCCAGAATCGAATACTAATTTTCATAGAATCGGATTTTTTTATATATTCTGCAAGGCGCATTGAATTGTATAATTACACATCAAACAACTACTTGCTATGAACTCGTGTGTGAAACTGTTTGCTTGTGTCAAACATTGGGTCCTACTCCCTTTAGATATTATTCTACACGTGGTAGTTTTCCCATAGTAAAAAGCTAAAACAATAAAATATGAGTTTATGAACCTTGAACAAGGTCTTACGTAATCTTTTTATAAAGATCTTTTGATTTTGTTCCAGAATCGAATACAAATTTTCATAGAATCCGATTTTTTTATTTATTCTGCAAGGCGCACTGAATTGTATAATTACACATCAAACAACCACATCCTATGAACTCGGGTGTGAAACTGTTTCCTTGTGTCAAACATTGGGTCCTACTCCCTTTAGAAATTATTCTACACGTGGGAGTTTTCCCACAGTAAAAAGCTAAAACAATAAAATATGATTTTACGAACCTTGAACAAGGTCTTACGCAATCGTTTTATAAACATCTTTTGATTTTGTTCGAGATTCGAATACTAATTTTCATGGAATCTGACTTTTTTTACTTATTTTGCAAGGTGCACTTAATTGTAGAATTACACATTAAACAACCACTTCCTATGAACTCGGGTGTGAAACTGTTTCCTTGTGTCAAACATTGGGTCCTACTCCCTTTAGAAATTATTCTACACGTGGGAGTTTTCCCACAGTAAAAAGCTAAAACAATAAAATATGATTTTATGAACCTTGAACAAGGTCTTACGCAATCTTTTTATAAAGATCTTTTGATTTTGATCAAGATTCGAATACTAATTTTTATGGAATATGATTTTTTTATTTATTCTGCAAGGCGCATTGAATTGTATAATTACACATCAAACAACCACTTCCTATGAACTCGGGTGTGAAACTGTTTCATTGTGTCAAACATTGGGTCCTTCTCAATTAGAAAAACCTTCGACACGTGAGATTTTCCCACAATAAATAGCTAAAACAATAAAATATGATTTTATGAACCTTGAACAAGATCTTACTTAATCTTTTTATAAAGATCTTTTGATTTTGTTCCAGATTCGAATACTAATTTTCATGGAATCCGATTTTTTTATATATTCTGCAAGGTGCATTGAATTGTATAATTACACATCAAACAACCACTTGCTATGAACTCGTGTGTGAAACTGTTTCATTCTGTCAAACAATGGGTCCTTTTCCCTTGGGAAGTTCTTCGACACATGGTAGTTTTCCCATAATAAAAAGCTAAAACAATAAAATATGAGTTTATGAACCTTGAACAAGGTCTTACGTAATCTTTTTATAAAGATCTTTTGATTTTCTTCCAGATTCGAATACTAATTTTCATGGAATCTGATTTTTTTATATATTCTGCAAGGCGCACTGAATTGTAGAACTACACATCAAACAACCACTTGCTACGAACTCGGGTGTGAAACTGTTTCATTGTGTCAAACATTGGGTCCTTCTCCCTTGGAAAATTCTTCGACACGTGGGATTTTCCCACAATAAAAAGCTAAAACAGTAAAATGTGATTATATGAACCTTGAACAAGGTCCTACGTAATCTTTTTATAAAGACCTTTGATTTTATTGCAGATTCGAATACAAATTTTCATGGAATCTGATTTTTTAAATTTATTTTGCAAGAAGCACTGAATTGTATAATTACACATCAAACAACCACTTGCTATGAACTCGGGTGTGAAACTGTTTCATTGTGTCATACATTGGACCCTTCTCCTTTGGGAAATTCTTCGACATGTGGGAGTTTTCCCACAATAAAAAGCTCATACAATAAAAAATGATTTTATGAACCTTGAACAAGGTCTTACGTAATCTTTTTTAAAGATCTTTTGATTTTGTTCCAGAATCGAATACTAATTTTCATAGAATCGGATTTTTTTATATATTCTGCAAGGCGCATTGAATTGTATAATTACACATCAAACAACCACTTGCTATGAACTCGTGTGTGAAACTGTTTGCTTGTGTCAAACATTGGGACCTACTCCCTTTAGATATTATTCTACACGTGGTAGTTTTCCCATAGTAAAAAGCTAAAACAATAAAATATGAGTTTGTGAACCTTGAACAAGGTCTTACGTAATCTTTTTATAAAGATCTTTTGATTTTGTTCCAGATTCGAATACTAATTTTCATGGAATCTGATTTTTTTATTTATTTTGCAAGGCGCACTGAATTGTAGAATTACACATCAAACAACCACTTGCTATGAACTCGGGTGAGAAACTGTTTCATTGTGTCAAACATTGGGTCCTTCTCCCTTGGAAAATTCTTCGACACGTGGGATTTTCCCACAATAAAAAGCTAAATCAGTAAAATATGATTTTATGAACCTTGAACAAGGTCGTACGTAATCTTTATATAAAGATCTTTTGATTTTGTTCCAGAATCGAATACAAATTTTCATAGAATCCGATTTTTTTATTTATTCTGCAAGGCGCACTGAATTGTATAATTACACATCAAACAACCACTTCCTATGAACTCGGGTGTGAAACTGTTTCCTTGTGTCAAACATTGGGTCCTTCTCCCTTGGAAAATTCTTCGACACGTGGGATTTTCCCACAATAAAAAGCTAAAACAATAAAATATGATTTTATGAACCTTGAGCAAGGTCTTACGCAATATTTTTATAAAGATCTTTTGATTTTGATCAAGATTCGAATACTAATTTTCATGGAATCCGATTTTTTTAATTTTTCTGCAAGGCGCACTGAATTGTAGAATTACACATCAAACAACTACTTGCTATGAACTCGGGTGTGAAACTCTTTCATTGTGTGAAACATTGGGTCCTTCTCCCTCGGAAAATTGTTCGACACGTGAGATTTTCCCACAATAAATAGCTAAAACAATAAAGTATGATTTTATGAACCTTGAACAAGGTCTTATCTTTTTATAAAGATCTTTTGATTTTGTTCCAGATTCGAATACTAATTTTCATGGAATCTGACTTTTTTTACATATTTTGCAAGGCGCACTGAATTGTAGAACTACACATCAAACAACCACTTGCTATGAACTCGGGTGAGAAACTGTTTCATTGTGTCAAACATTGGGTCCTTCTCCCTTGGAAAATTCTTCGACACGTGGGATTTTCCCACAATAAAAAGCTAAAACAGTAAAATATGATTTTATGAACCTTGAACATGGTCGTACGTAATCTTTTTATAAAGATCTTTTGATTTTGTTCCAGAATCGAATACAAATTTTCATAGAATCCGATTTTTTTATTTATTCTGCAAGGCGCACTGAATTGTATAATTACACATCAAACAACCACTTCCTATGAACTCGGGTGTGAAACTGTTTCCTTGTGTCAAACATTGGGTCCTACTCCCTTTAGAAATTATTCTACACGTGGGAGTTTTCCCACAGTAAAAAGATAAAACAATAAAATATGATTTTATGAACCTTGAACAAGGTCTTACGCAATCTTTTTATAAAGATCTTTTGATTTTGATCAAGATTCGAATACTAATTTTCATGGAATGATTTTTTTATTTATTCTGCAAGGCGCACTGAATTGTATATTTACACATCAAACAACCACTTCCTATGAACTCGGGTGTGAAACTGTTTCCTTGTGTCAAGCATTGGGTCCTTCTCCCTTTAGAAATTATTCTACACGTGGGAGTTTTCCCACAGTAAAAAGATAAAACAATAAAATATGATTTTACGAACCTTGAACAAGGTCTTACGCAATTTTTTTATAAAGATCTTTTGATTTTGATCAAGATTCGAATACTAATTTTCATGGAATATGATTTTTTTAATTTATTCTGCAAGGCGCATTGAATTGTATAATTATACATCAAGCAACCACTTCCTATGAACTCGGGTGTGAAACTGTTTTATTGTGTCAAACATTGGGTCCTTCTCCCTTAGGAAATTCTTCATCATGTGGGAGTTATCCCACAGTAAAGGCCTAAAACAATAAAATATGATTTTATGAACTTTGAAGAAGGTCTTACGTAATCTTTTTATAAAGATCTTTTGATTTTTTTCTAGAATCTAATACTAATTTTCGTGGAATCCGATTTTTTTATATATTCTGCAAGGTGCATTGAATTGTATAATTACACATCGAACAACCACGTGCTATGAACTTGTGTGTGAAACTGTTTCATTCTGTCAAACAATGGGTCCTTTTCCCTTGGGAAATTCTTCGACACGTGGTAGTTTTCCCATAGTAAAAAGCTAAAACAATAAAATATGAGTTTATGAACCTTGAACAAGGTCTTACGTAATCTTTTTATAAAGATCTTTTGATTTTGTTCCAGATTCGAATACTAATTTTCATGGAATCTGATTTTTTTATTTATTTTGCAAAGCGCACTGAATTGTAGAATTACACATCAAACAACCACTTGCTATGAACTCGGGTGTGAAACTGTTTCATTGTGTCAAACATTGGGTCCTTCTCCCTTGGAAAATTCTTCGACACGTGGGATTTTCACACAATAAAAAGCTAAAACAGTAAAATATGATTTTATGAACCTTGAACAAGGTCCTACGTAATCTTTTTATAAAGATCTTTTGATTTTATTGCAGATTCGAATACAAATTTTCATGGAATCTGATTTTTTAAATTTATTTTGCAAGGCGCACTGAATTGTATAATTACATATCAAACAACCACTTGCTATGAACTCGGGTGTGAAACTGTTTCATTGTGTCAAACATTGGATCCTTCTCCCTTGGGAAATTCTTCGACACGTGGGATTTTTCCCACAATAAAAAGCTAATACAATAAAAAATGATTTTATGAACCTTGAACAAGGTCTTACGCAATCTTTTTATAAAGATGTTTTGATTTTGTTCCAGAATCGAATACTAATTTTCATAGAATCCGATTTTTTTATTTATTCTGCAAGGCGCACTGAATTGTATAATTACAAATCAAACAACCACTTCCTATGAACTCGGGTGTGAAACTGTTTCCTTGTGTCACACATTGTGTCCTACTACCTTTAGAAATTATTCTACACGTGGGAGTTTTCCCACAGTAAAAAGCTAAAACAATAAAATATGATTTTATGAACCTTGAACAAGGTCTTACGCAATCTTTTTATAAAGATCTTTTGATTTTGATCAAGATTCGAATACTAATTTTCATGGAATCTGACTTTTTTTACTTATTTTGCAAGGCGCACTGAATTGTAGAATTATACATTAAACAACCACTTACTATGAACTCGGGTGTGAAACTGTTTCATTGTGTCAAACATTGGGTCCTTCTCCCTTTGAAAATTCTTCGACACGTGGGATTTTCCCACAATAAAAAGCTAAAACAGTAAAATATGATTTTATGAACCTTGAACAAGGTCCTCCGTAATCTTTTTATAAAGACCTTTGATTTTATTGCAGATTCGAATACAAATTTTCATGGAATCTGATTTTTTAAATTTATTTTGCAAGGCGCACTGAATTGTATAATAACACATCAAACAACCACTTGCTATGAACTCGGGTGTGAAACTGTTTCATTGTGTCAAACATTGGGTCCTTCTCCCTTGGAAAATTCTTCGACACGTGGGATTTTCCCACAATAAAAAGCTAAAACAGTAAAATGTGATTATATGAACCTTGAACAAGGTCCTACGTAATCTTTTTATAAAGACCTTTGATTTTATTGCAGATTCGAATACAAATTTTCAAGGAATCTGATTTTTTAAATTTATTTTGGAAGGAGCACTGAATTGTATAATTACACATCAAACAACCACTTGCTATGAACTCGGGTGTGAAACTGTTTCATTGTGTCATACATTGGATCCTTCTCCTATGGGAAATTCTTCGACATGTGGGAGTTTTCCCACAATAAAAAGCTAATACAATAAAAAATGATTTTATGAACCTTGAACAAGGTCTTACGCAATCTTTTTATAAAGATGTTTTGATTTTGTTCCAGAATCGAATACTAATTTTCATAGAATCCGATTTTTTTATTTATTCTGCAAGGCGCACTGAATTGTATAATTACAAATCAAACAACCACTTCCTATGAACTCGGGTGTGAAACTGTTTCCTTGTGTCAAACATTGTGTCCTACTACCTTTAGAAATTATTCTACACGTGGGAGTTTTCCCACAATAAAGAGCTAAAACAATAAAATATGATTTTATGAACCTTGAACAAGGTCTTACGGAATCTTTTTATAAAGATCTTTTGATTTTGATCAAGATTCGAATACTAATTTTCATGGAATATGATTTTTTTATTTATTCTGCAAGACGCATTGAATTGTATAATTACACATCAAGCAACCACTTCCTATGAACTCGGGTGTGAAACTGTTTCATTGTGTTAAACATTGGGTCCTTCTCCCTTGGGAAATTCTTCATCAAGTGGGAGTTTTCCCCCAATAAAAAGCTAAAACAGTAAAATGTGATTATATGAACCTTGAACAAGGTCCTACGTAATCTTTTTATAAAGACCTTTGATTTTATTGCAGATTCGAATACAAATTTTCAAGGAATCTGATTTTTTAAATTTATTTTGCAAGGAGCACTGAATTGTATAATTACACATCAAACAACCACTTGCTATGAACTCGGGTGTGAAACTGTTTCATTGTGTCATACATTGGATCCTTCTCGTTTGGGAAATTCTTCGACATGTGGGAGTTTTCCCACAATAAAAAGCTAATACAATAAAAAATGATTTTATGAACCTTGAACAAGGTCTTACGCAATCTTTTTATAAAGATCTTTTGATTTTGTTCCAGAGTCGAATAATAATTTTCATAGAATCCGATTTCTTTATTTATTCTGCAAGGCGCACTGAATTGTATAATTACACATCAGGCAACCACTTCCTATGAACTCGGGTGTGAAACTGTTTCATTGTGTCAAACATTGGGTCCTTCTCCCTTGGGAAATTCTTCATCATGTGGGAGTTTTCCCACAATAAAGAGCTAAAACAATAAAATATGAGTTTATGAACCTTGAAGAAGGTCTAACGTAATCTTTTTATAAAGATCTTTTGATTTTGTTCCAGATTCGAAAACTAATTTTCATGGAATCCGATTTTTTTATTTTTTCTGCAAGGAGCACTGAATTGTAGAATTACACATCAAACAACTACTTGCTATGAACTCGGGTGTGAAACTGTTTCATTGTGTCAAACATTGGGTCCTTCTCCCTTAGAAAATTCTTCGACACGTGAGATTTTCCCACAATAAATAGCTAAAACAATAAAATATGATTTTATGAACCTTGAACAAGATCTTACTTAATCTTTTTATAAAGATCTTTTGATTTTGTTCCAGATTCGAATACTAATTTTCATGGAATCCGATTTTTTTATATATTCTGCAAGGTGCATTGAATTGTATAATTACACATCAAACAACCACTTGCTATGAACTCGTGTGTGAAACTGTTTCATTCTGTCAAACAATGGGTCCTTTTCCCTTGGGAATTTCTTCGACACATGGTAGTTTTCCGATAATAAAAAGCTAAAACAATAAAATATGAGTTTATGAACCTTGAACTAGGTCTTACGTAATCTTTTTATAAAGATCTTTTGATTTTGTTCCAGATTCGAATACTAATTTTCATGGAATCTGATTTTTTTATATATTCTGCAAGGCGCACTGAATTGTAGAACTGAACATCAAACAACCACTTGCTACGAACTCGGGTGTGAAACTGTTTCATTGTGTCAAACATTGGGTCCTTCTCCCTTGGAAAATTCTTCGACACGTGGGATTTTCCCACAATAAAAAGCTAAAACAGTAAAATGTGGTTATATGAACCTTGAACATGGTCCTACGTAATCTTTTTATAAAGACCTTTGATTTTATTGCAGATTCGAATACAAATTTTCATGGAATCTGATTTTTTAAATTTATTTTGCAAGGAGCACTGAATTGTATAATTACACATCAAACAACCACTTCCTATGAACTCGGGTGTGAAACTGTTTCCTTGTGTCAAACATTGGGTCCTACTCCCTTTAGAAATTATTCTACACGTGGGAGTTTTCCCACAGTAAAAAGCTAAAACAATAAAATATGATTTTATGAACCTTGAACAAGATCTTACTTAATCTTTTTATAAAGATCTTTTGATTTTGTTCCAGATTCGAACACTAATTTTCATGGAATCCGATTTTTTTATATATTCTACAAGGTGCATTGAAGTGTATAATTACACATCAAACAACATCTTGCTATGAACTCGTGTGTGAAACTGTTTCATTCTGTCAAACAATGGGTCCTTTTCCCTTGGGAAGTTCTTCGACACATGGGAGTTTTCCCACAGTAAAAAGCTAAAACAATAAAATATGATTTTACGAACCTTGAACAAGGTCTTACGCAATCTTTTTATAAAGATCTTTTGATTTTGATCAAGATTCGAATACTAATTTTCATGGAATATGATTTTTTTATTTATTCTGCAAGGCGCATTGAATTGTATAATTACACATCAAGCAACCACTTCCTATGAACTCGGGTGTGAAACTGTTTCCTTGTGTCAAACATTGGGTCCTTCTCCCTTGGGAAATTCTTCATCATGTGGGAGTTTTCCCACAATAAAGAGCTAAAACAATAAAATATGATTTTATGAACTTTGAAGAAGGTCTTACGTAATCTTTTTATAAAGATCTTTTGATTTTGTTCCAGAATCTAATACTAATTTTCGTGGAATCCGATTTTTTTATATATTCTGCAAGGTGCATTGAATTGTATAATTACACATCAAACAACCACGTGCTATGAACTTGTGTGTGAAACTGTTTCATTCTGTCAAACAATGGGTCCTTTTCCCTTGGGAAATTCTTCGACACGTGGTAGTTTTCCCATAGTAAAAAGCTAAAACAATAAAATATGAGTTTATGAACCTTGAACAAGGTCTTACGTAATCTTTTTATAAAGATCTTTTGATTTTGTTCCAGATTCGAATACTAATTTTCATGGAATCTGATTTTTTTATTTATTTTGCAAAGCGCACTGAATTGTAGAATTACACATCAAACAACCACTTGCTATGAACTCGGGTGTGAAACTGTTTCATTGTGTCAAACATTGGGTCCTTCTCCCTTGGAAAATTCTTCGACACGTGGGATTTTCCCACAATAAAAAGCTAAAACAGTAAAATATGATTTTATGAACCTTGAACAAGGTCCTACGTAATCTTTTTATAAAGATCTTTTGATTTTATTGCAGATTCGAATACAAATTTTCATGGAATCTGATTTTTTAAATTTATTTTGCAAGGCGCACAGAATTGTATAATTACATATCAAACAACCACTTGCTATGAACTCGGGTGTGAAACTGTTTCATTGTGTCAAACATTGGATCCTTCTCCCTTGGGAAATTCTTCGACACGTGGGAGTTTTCCCACAATAAAAAGCTAAAACAATAAAATATGATTTTATGAACCTTGAACAAGGTCTTACGTAATCTTTTTATAAAGATCTTTTGATTTTGTTCCAGAATCGAATACTAATTTTCATAGAATCCGATTTTTTTATTTATTCTGCAAGGCGCACTGAATTGTATAATTACACATCAAACAACCACTTCCTATGAACTCGGGTGTGAAACTGTTTCCTTGTGTCAAACATTGGGTCCTACTCCCTTTAGAAATTATTCTACACGTGGGAGTTTTCCCACAGTAAAAAGCTAAAACAATAAAATATGATTTTATGAACCTTGAACAAGGTCTTACGCAATCTTTTTATAAAGATCTTTTGATTTTGATCAAGATTCGAATACTAATTTTCATGGAATCTGACTTTTTTTACTTATTTTGCAAGGCGCACTGAATTGTAGAATTATACATTAAACAACCACTTACTATGAACTCGGGTGTGAAACTGTTTCATTGTGTCAAACATTGGGTCCTTCTCCCTTGGAAAATTCTTCGACACGTGGGATTTTCACACAATAAAAAGCTAAAACAGTAAAATATGATTTTATGAACCTTGAACAAGGTCCTCCGTATTCTTTTTATAAAGACCTTTGATTTTATTGCAGATTCGAATACAAATTTTCATGGAATCTGATTTTTTAAATTTATTTTGCAAGGCGCACTGAATTGTATAATTACACATCAAACAACCACTTTCTATGAACTCGGTTGTGAAACTGTTTCATTGTGTCAAACATTGGGTCCTTCTCCCTTGGAAAATTCTTCGAGACGTGGGATTTTCCCACAGTAAAAAGCTAAAACAGTAAAATGTGATTATATGAACCTTGAACAAGGTCCTACGTAATCTTTTTATAAAGACCTTTGATTTTATTGCAGATTCGAATAAAAATTTTCAAGGAATCTGATTTTTAAAATTTATTTTGGAAGGAGCACTGAATTGTATAATTACACATCAAACAACCACTTGCTATGAACTCGGGTGTGAAACTGTTTCATTGTGTCATACATTGGATCCTTCTCCTTTGGGAAATTCTTCGACATGTGGGAGTTTTCCCACAATAAAAAGCTAAGACATTAAAAAAAGATTTTATGAACCTTGAACAAGGTCTTACGCAATCTTTTTATAAAGATCTTTTGATTTTGTTCCAGAATCGAATACTAATTTTCATAGAATCCGATTTTTTTATTTATTCTGCAAGGCGCACTGAATTGTATAATTACACATCAAACAACCACTTCCTATGAACTCGGGTGTGAAACTGTTTCCTTGTGTCAAACATTGGGTCCTACTCCCTTTAGAAATTATTCTACACGTGGGAGTTTTCCCACAGTAAAAAGCTAAAACAATAAAATATGATTTTATGAACCTTGAACAAGATCTTACTTAATCTTTTTATAAAGATCTTTTGATTTTGTTCCAGATTCGAACACTAATTTTCATGGAATCCGATTTTTTTATATATTCTACAAGGTGCATTGAAGTGTATAATTACACATCAAACAACATCTTGCTATGAACTCGTGTGTGAAACTGTTTCATTCTGTCAAACAATGGGTCCTTTTCCCTTGGGAAGTTCTTCGACACATGGGAGTTTTCCCACAGTAAAAAGCTAAA
Organism: Tanypteryx hageni; assembly: GCA_028673005.1. Lineage (NCBI taxonomy): Eukaryota > Metazoa > Arthropoda > Insecta > Odonata > Petaluridae > Tanypteryx > Tanypteryx hageni. The sequence continues at coordinate 89,487,174 of CM054120.1, forward strand.
ACAATAAAATATGATTTTACGAACCTTGAACAAGGTCTTACGCAATCTTTTTATAAAGATCTTTTGATTTTGATCAAGATTCGAATACTAATTTTCATGGAATATGATTTTTTTATTTATTCTGCAAGGCGCATTGAATTGTATAATTACACATCAAGCAACCACTTCCTATGAACTCGGGTGTGAAACTGTTTCCTTGTGTCAAACATTGGGTCCTTCTCCCTTGGGAAATTCTTCATCATGTGGGAGTTTTCCCACAATAAAGAGCTAAAACAATAAAATATGATTTTATGAACTTTGAAGAAGGTCTTACGTAATCTTTTTATAAAGATCTTTTGATTTTGTTCCAGAATCTAATACTAATTTTCGTGGAATCCGATTTTTTTATATATTCTGTAAGGTGCATTGAATTGTATAATTACACATCAAACAACCACGTGCTATGAACTTGTGTGTGAAACTGTTTCATTCTGTCAAACAATGGGTCCTTTTCCCTTGGGAAATTCTTCGACACGTGGTAGTTTTCCCATAGTAAAAAGCTAAAACAATAAAATATGAGTTTATGAACCTTGAACAAGGTCTTACGTAATCTTTTTATAAAGATCTTTTGATTTTGTTCCAGATTCGAATACTAATTTTCATGGAATCTGATTTTTTTATTTATTTTGCAAAGCGCACTGAATTGTAGAATTACACATCAAACAACCACTTGCTATGAACTCGGGTGTGAAACTGTTTCATTGTGTCAAACATTGGGTCCTTCTCCCTTGGAAAATTCTTCGACACGTGGGATTTTCCCACAATAAAAAGCTAAAACAGTAAAATATGATTTTATGAACCTTGAACAAGGTCCTACGTAATCTTTTTATAAAGATCTTTTGATTTTATTGCAGATTCGAATACAAATTTTCATGGAATCTGATTTTTTAAATTTATTTTGCAAGGCGCACAGAATTGTATAATTACATATCAAACAACCACTTGCTATGAACTCGGGTGTGAAACTGTTTCATTGTGTCAAACATTGGATCCTTCTCCCTTGGGAAATTCTTCGACACGTGGGAGTTTTCCCACAATAAAAAGCTAAAACAATAAAATATGATTTTATGAACCTTGAACAAGGTCTTACGTAATCTTTTTATAAAGATCTTTTGATTTTGTTCCAGAATCGAATACTAATTTTCATAGAATCCGATTTTTTTATTTATTCTGCAAGGCGCACTGAATTGTATAATTACACATCAAACAACCACTTCCTATGAACTCGGGTGTGAAACTGTTTCCTTGTGTCAAACATTGGGTCCTACTCCCTTTAGAAATTATTCTACACGTGGGAGTTTTCCCACAGTAAAAAGCTAAAACAATAAAATATGATTTTATGAACCTTGAACAAGGTCTTACGCAATCTTTTTATAAAGATCTTTTGATTTTGATCAAGATTCGAATACAAATTTTCATGGAATCTGACTTTTTTTACTTATTTTGCAGGCGCACTGAATTGTAGAATTATACATTAAACAACCACTTACTATGAACTCGGGTGTGAAACTGTTTCATTGTGTCAAACATTGGGTCCTTCTCCCTTGGAAAATTCTTCGACACGTGGGATTTTCACACAATAAAAAGCTAAAACAGTAAAATATGATTTTATGAACCTTGAACAAGGTCCTCCGTAATCTTTTTATAAAGACCTTTGATTTTATTGCAGATTCGAATACAAATTTTCATGGAATCTGATTTTTTAAATTTATTTTGCAAGGCGCACTGAATTGTATAATTACACATCAAACAACCACTTTCTATGAACTCGGTTGTGAAACTGTTTCATTGTGTCAAACATTGGGTCCTTCTCCCTTGGAAAATTCTTCGAGACGTGGGATTTTCCCACAGTAAAAAGCTAAAACAGTAAAATGTGATTATATGAACCTTGAACAAGGTCCTACGTAATCTTTTTATAAAGACCTTTGATTTTATTGCAGATTCGAATAAAAATTTTCAAGGAATCTGATTTTTTAAATTTATTTTGGAAGGAGCACTGAATTGTATAATTACACATCAAACAACCACTTGCTATGAACTCGGGTGTGAAACTGTTTCATTGTGTCATACATTGGATCCTTCTCCTTTGGGAAATTCTTCGACATGTGGGAGTTTTCCCACAATAAAAAGCTAAGACATTAAAAAAAGATTTTATGAACCTTGAACAAGGTCTTACGCAATCTTTTTATAAAGATCTTTTGATTTTGTTCCAGAATCGAATACTAATTTTCATAGAATCCGATTTTTTTATTTATTCTGCAAGGCGCACTGAATTGTATAATTACACATCAAACAACCACTTCCTATGAACTCGGGTGTGAAACTGTTTCCTTGTGTCAAACATTGGGTCCTACTCCCTTTAGAAATTATTCTACACGTGGGAGTTTTCCCACAGTAAAAAGCTAAAACAATAAAATATGATTTTATGAACCTTGAACAAGATCTTACTTAATCTTTTTATAAAGATCTTTTGATTTTGTTCCAGATTCGAACACTAATTTTCATGGAATCCGATTTTTTTATATATTCTACAAGGTGCATTGAAGTGTATAATTACACATCAAACAACATCTTGCTATGAACTCGTGTGTGAAACTGTTTCATTCTGTCAAACAATGGGTCCTTTTCCCTTGGGAAGTTCTTCGACACATGGGAGTTTTCCCACAGTAAAAAGCTAAAACAATAAAATATGATTTTACGAACCTTGAACAAGGTCTTACGCAATCTTTTTATAAAGATCTTTTGATTTTGATCAAGATTCGAATACTAATTTTCATGGAATATGATTTTTTTATTTATTCTGCAAGGCGCATTGAATTGTATAATTACACATCAAGCAACCACTTCCTATGAACTCGGGTGTGAAACTGTTTCCTTGTGTCAAACATTGGGTCCTTCTCCCTTGGGAAATTCTTCATCATGTGGGAGTTTTCCCACAATAAAGAGCTAAAACAATAAAATATGATTTTATGAACTTTGAAGAAGGTCTTACGTAATCTTTTTATAAAGATCTTTTGATTTTGTTCCAGAATCTAATACTAATTTTCGTGGAATCCGATTTTTTTATATATTCTGTAAGGTGCATTGAATTGTATAATTACACATCAAACAACCACGTGCTATGAACTTGTGTGTGAAACTGTTTCATTCTGTCAAACAATGGGTCCTTTTCCCTTGGGAAATTCTTCGACACGTGGTAGTTTTCCCATAGTAAAAAGCTAAAACAATAAAATATGAGTTTATGAACCTTGAACAAGGTCTTACGTAATCTTTTTATAAAGACCTTTTGATTTTGTTCCAGATTCGAATACTAATTTTCATGGAATCTGATTTTTTTATTTATTTTGCAAAGCGCACTGAATTGTAGAATTACACATCAAACAACCACTTGCTATGAACTCGAGTGTGAAACTGTTTCATTGTGTCAAACATTGGGTCCTTCTCCCTTGGAAAATTCTTCGACACGTGGGATTTTCCCACAATAAAAAGCTAAAACAGTAAAATATGATTTTATGAACCTTGAACAAGGTCCTACGTAATCTTTTTATAAAGATCTTTTGATTTTATTGCAGATTCGAATACAAATTTTCATGGAATCCGATTTTTTTATATATTCTGCAAGGTGCATTGAATTGTATAATTACACATCAAACAACCACTTGCTATGAACTCGTGTGTGAAACTGTTTCATTCTGTCAAACAATGGGTCCTTTTCCCTTGGGAATTTCTTCGACACATGGTAGTTTTCCGATAATAAAAAGCTAAAACAATAAAATATGAGTTTATGAACCTTGAACTAGGTCTTACGTAATCTTTTTATAAAGATCTTTTGATTTTGTTCCAGATTCGAATACTAATTTTCATGGAATCTGATTTTTTTATATATTCTGCAAGGCGCACTGAATTGTAGAACTAAACATCAAACAACCACTTGCTACGAACTCGGGTGTGAAACTGTTTCATTGTGTCAAACATTGGGTCCTTCTCCCTTGGAAAATTCTTCGACACGTGGGATTTTCCCACAATAAAAAGCTAAAACAGTAAAATGTGGTTATATGAACCTTGAACATGGTCCTACGTAATCTTTTAATAAAGACCTTTGATTTTATTGCAGATTCGAATACAAATTTTCATGGAATCTGATTTTTTAAATTTATTTTGCAAGGAGCACTGAATTGTATAATTACACATCAAACAACCACTTCCTATGAACTCGGGTGTGAAACTGTTTCCTTGTGTCAAACATTGGGTCCTACTCCCTTTAGAAATTATTCTACACGTGGGAGTTTTCCCACAGTAAAAAGCTAAAACAATAAAATATGATTTTATGAACCTTGAACAAGATCTTACTTAATCTTTTTATAAAGATCTTTTGATTTTGTTCCAGATTCGAACACTAATTTTCATGGAATCCGATTTTTTTATATATTCTACAAGGTGCATTGAAGTGTATAATTACACATCAAACAACATCTTGCTATGAACTCGTGTGTGAAACTGTTTCATTCTGTCAAACAATGGGTCCTTTTCCCTTGGGAAGTTCTTCGACACATGGGAGTTTTCCCACAGTAAAAAGCTAAAACAATAAAATATGATTTTACGAACCTTGAACAAGGTCTTACGCAATCTTTTTATAAAGATCTTTTGATTTTGATCAAGATTCGAATACTAATTTTCATGGAATATGATTTTTTTATTTATTCTGCAAGGCGCATTGAATTGTATAATTACACATCAAGCAACCACTTCCTATGAACTCGGGTGTGAAACTGTTTCCTTGTGTCAAACATTGGGTCCTTCTCCCTTGGGAAATTCTTCATCATGTGGGAGTTTTCCCACAATAAAGAGCTAAAACAATAAAATATGATTTTATGAACTTTGAAGAAGGTCTTACGTAATCTTTTTATAAAGATCTTTTGATTTTGTTCCAGAATCTAATACTAATTTTCGTGGAATCCGATTTTTTTATATATTCTGCAAGGTGCATTGAATTGTATAATTACACATCAAACAACCACGTGCTATGAACTTGTGTGTGAAACTGTTTCATTCTGTCAAACAATGGGTCCTTTTCCCTTGGGAAATTCTTCGACACGTGGTAGTTTTCCCATAGTAAAAAGCTAAAACAATAAAATATGAGTTTATGAACCTTGAACAAGGTCTTACGTAATCTTTTTATAAAGATCTTTTGATTTTGTTCCAGATTCGAATACTAATTTTCATGGAATCTGATTTTTTTATTTATTTTGCAAAGCGCACTGAATTGTAGAATTACACATCAAACAACCACTTGCTATGAACTCGGGTGTGAAACTGTTTCATTGTGTCAAACATTGGGTCCTTCTCCCTTGGAAAATTCTTCGACACGTGGGATTTTCCCACAATAAAAAGCTAAAACAGTAAAATATGATTTTATGAACCTTGAACAAGGTCCTACGTAATCTTTTTATAAAGATCTTTTGATTTTATTGCAGATTCGAATACAAATTTTCATGGAATCTGATTTTTTAAATTTATTTTGCAAGGCGCACAGAATTGTATAATTACATATCAAACAACCACTTGCTATGAACTCGGGTGTGAAACTGTTTCATTGTGTCAAACATTGGATCCTTCTCCCTTGGGAAATTCTTCGACACGTGGGAGTTTTCCCACAATAAAAAGCTAAAACAATAAAATATGATTTTATGAACCTTGAACAAGGTCTTACGTAATCTTTTTATAAAGATCTTTTGATTTTGTTCCAGAATCGAATACTAATTTTCATAGAATCCGATTTTTTTATTTATTCTGCAAGGCGCACTGAATTGTATAATTACACATCAAACAACCACTTCCTATGAACTCGGGTGTGAAACTGTTTCCTTGTGTCAAACATTGGGTCCTACTCCCTTTAGAAATTATTCTACACGTGGGAGTTTTCCCACAGTAAAAAGCTAAAACAATAAAATATGATTTTATGAACCTTGAACAAGGTCTTACGCAATCTTTTTATAAAGATCTTTTGATTTTGATCAAGATTCGAATACTAATTTTCATGGAATCTGACTTTTTTTACTTATTTTGCAAGGCGCACTGAATTGTAGAATTATACATTAAACAACCACTTACTATGAACTCGGGTGTGAAACTGTTTCATTGTGTCAAACATTGGGTCCTTCTCCCTTGGAAAATTCTTCGACACGTGGGATTTTCACACAATAAAAAGCTAAAACAGTAAAATATGATTTTATGAACCTTGAACAAGGTCCTCCGTAATCTTTTTATAAAGACCTTTGATTTTATTGCAGATTCGAATACAAATTTTCATGGAATCTGATTTTTTAAATTTATTTTGCAAGGCGCACTGAATTGTATAATTACACATCAAACAACCACTTTCTATGAACTCGGTTGTGAAACTGTTTCATTGTGTCAAACATTGGGTCCTTCTCCCTTGGAAAATTCTTCGAGACGTGGGATTTTCCCACAGTAAAAAGCTAAAACAGTAAAATGTGATTATATGAACCTTGAACAAGGTCCTACGTAATCTTTTTATAAAGACCTTTGATTTTATTGCAGATTCGAATAAAAATTTTCAAGGAATCTGATTTTTTAAATTTATTTTGGAAGGAGCACTGAATTGTATAATTACACATCAAACAACCACTTGCTATGAACTCGGGTGTGAAACTGTTTCATTGTGTCATACATTGGATCCTTCTCCTTTGGGAAATTCTTCGACATGTGGGAGTTTTCCCACAATAAAAAGCTAAGACATTAAAAAAAGATTTTATGAACCTTGAACAAGGTCTTACGCAATCTTTTTATAAAGATCTTTTGATTTTGTTCCAGAATCGAATACTAATTTTCATAGAATCCGATTTTTTTATTTATTCTGCAAGGCGCACTGAATTGTATAATTACACATCAAACAACCACTTCCTATGAACTCGGGTGTGAAACTGTTTCCTTGTGTCAAACATTGGGTCCTACTCCCTTTAGAAATTATTCTACACGTGGGAGTTTTCCCACAGTAAAAAGCTAAAACAATAAAATATGATTTTATGAACCTTGAACAAGATCTTACTTAATCTTTTTATAAAGATCTTTTGATTTTGTTCCAGATTCGAACACTAATTTTCATGGAATCCGATTTTTTTATATATTCTACAAGGTGCATTGAAGTGTATAATTACACATCAAACAACATCTTGCTATGAACTCGTGTGTGAAACTGTTTCATTCTGTCAAACAATGGGTCCTTTTCCCTTGGGAAGTTCTTCGACACATGGGAGTTTTCCCACAGTAAAAAGCTAAAACAATAAAATATGATTTTACGAACCTTGAACAAGGTCTTACGCAATCTTTTTATAAAGATCTTTTGATTTTGATCAAGATTCGAATACTAATTTTCATGGAATATGATTTTTTTATTTATTCTGCAAGGCGCATTGAATTGTATAATTACACATCAAGCAACCACTTCCTATGAACTCGGGTGTGAAACTGTTTCATTGTGTCATACATTGGATCCTTCTCCTTTGGGAAATTCTTCGACATGTGGGAGTTTTCCCACAATAAAAAGCTAAGACATTAAAAAAAGATTTTATGAACCTTGAACAAGGTCTTACGCAATCTTTTTATAAAGATCTTTTGATTTTGTTCCAGAATCGAATACTAATTTTCATAGAATCCGATTTTTTTATTTATTCTGCAAGGCGCACTGAATTGTATAATTACACATCAAACAACCACTTCCTATGAACTCGGGTGTGAAACTGTTTCCTTGTGTCAAACATTGGGTCCTACTCCCTTTAGAAATTATTCTACACGTGGGAGTTTTCCCACAGTAAAAAGCTAAAACAATAAAATATGATTTTATGAACCTTGAACAAGATCTTACTTAATCTTTTTATAAAGATCTTTTGATTTTGTTCCAGATTCGAACACTAATTTTCATGGAATCCGATTTTTTTATATATTCTACAAGGTGCATTGAAGTGTATAATTACACATCAAACAACATCTTGCTATGAACTCGTGTGTGAAACTGTTTCATTCTGTCAAACAATGGGTCCTTTTCCCTTGGGAAGTTCTTCGACACATGGGAGTTTTCCCACAGTAAAAAGCTAAAACAATAAAATATGATTTTACGAACCTTGAACAAGGTCTTACGCAATCTTTTTATAAAGATCTTTTGATTTTGATCAAGATTCGAATACTAATTTTCATGGAATATGATTTTTTTATTTATTCTGCAAGGCGCATTGAATTGTATAATTACACATCAAGCAACCACTTCCTATGAACTCGGGTGTGAAACTGTTTCCTTGTGTCAAACATTGGGTCCTTCTCCCTTGGGAAATTCTTCATCATGTGGGAGTTTTCCCACAATAAAGAGCTAAAACAATAAAATATGATTTTATGAACTTTGAAGAAGGTCTTACGTAATCTTTTTATAAAGATCTTTTGATTTTGTTCCAGAATCTAATACTAATTTTCGTGGAATCCGATTTTTTTATATATTCTGTAAGGTGCATTGAATTGTATAATTACACATCAAACAACCACGTGCTATGAACTTGTGTGTGAAACTGTTTCATTCTGTCAAACAATGGGTCCTTTTCCCTTGGGAAATTCTTCGACACGTGGTAGTTTTCCCATAGTAAAAAGCTAAAACAATAAAATATGAGTTTATGAACCTTGAACAAGGTCTTACGTAATCTTTTTATAAAGATCTTTTGATTTTGTTCCAGATTCGAATACTAATTTTCATGGAATCTGATTTTTTTATTTATTTTGCAAAGCGCACTGAATTGTAGAATTACACATCAAACAACCACTTGCTATGAACTCGGGTGTGAAACTGTTTCATTGTGTCAAACATTGGGTCCTTCTCCCTTGGAAAATTCTTCGACACGTGGGATTTTCCCACAATAAAAAGCTAAAACAGTAAAATATGATTTTATGAACCTTGAACAAGGTCCTACGTAATCTTTTTATAAAGATCTTTTGATTTTATTGCAGATTCGAATACAAATTTTCATGGAATCTGATTTTTTAAATTTATTTTGCAAGGCGCACAAAATTGTATAATTACATATCAAACAACCACTTGCTATGAACTCGGGTGTGAAACTGTTTCATTGTGTCAAACATTGGATCCTTCTCCCTTGGGAAATTCTTCGACACGTGGGAGTTTTCCCACAATAAAAAGCTAAAACAATAAAATATGATTTTATGAACCTTGAACAAGGTCTTACGTAATCTTTTTATAAAGATCTTTTGATTTTGTTCCAGAATCGAATACTAATTTTCATAGAATCCGATTTTTTTATTTATTCTGCAAGGCGCACTGAATTGTATAATTACACATCAAACAACCACTTCCTATGAACTCGGGTGTGAAACTGTTTCCTTGTGTCAAACATTGGGTCCTACTCCCTTTAGAAATTATTCTACACGTGGGAGTTTTCCCACAGTAAAAAGCTAAAACAATAAAATATGATTTTATGAACCTTGAACAAGGTCTTACGCAATCTTTTTATAAAGATCTTTTGATTTTGATCAAGATTCGAATACTAATTTTCATGGAATCTGACTTTTTTTACTTATTTTGCAAGGCGCACTGAATTGTAGAATTATACATTAAACAACCACTTACTATGAACTCGGGTGTGAAACTGTTTCATTGTGTCAAACATTGGGTCCTTCTCCCTTGGAAAATTCTTCGACACGTGGGATTTTCACACAATAAAAAGCTAAAACAGTAAAATATGATTTTATGAACCTTGAACAAGGTCCTCCGTAATCTTTTTATAAAGACCTTTGATTTTATTGCAGATTCGAATACAAATTTTCATGGAATCTGATTTTTTAAATTTATTTTGCAAGGCGCACTGAATTGTATAATTACACATCAAACAACCACTTTCTATGAACTCGGTTGTGAAACTGTTTCATTGTGTCAAACATTGGGTCCTTCTCCCTTGGAAAATTCTTCGAGACGTGGGATTTTCCCACAGTAAAAAGCTAAAACAGTAAAATGTGATTATATGAACCTTGAACAAGGTCCTACGTAATCTTTTTATAAAGACCTTTGATTTTATTGCAGATTCGAATAAAAATTTTCAAGGAATCTGATTTTTTAAATTTATTTTGGAAGGAGCACTGAATTGTATAATTACACATCAAACAACCACTTGCTATGAACTCGGGTGTGAAACTGTTTCATTGTGTCATACATTGGATCCTTCTCCTTTGGGAAATTCTTCGACATGTGGGAGTTTTCCCACAATAAAAAGCTAAGACATTAAAAAAAGATTTTATGAACCTTGAACAAGGTCTTACGCAATCTTTTTATAAAGATCTTTTGATTTTGTTCCAGAATCGAATACTAATTTTCATAGAATCCGATTTTTTTATTTATTCTGCAAGGCGCACTGAATTGTATAATTACACATCAAACAACCACTTCCTATGAACTCGGGTGTGAAACTGTTTCCTTGTGTCAAACATTGGGTCCTACTCCCTTTAGAAATTATTCTACACGTGGGAGTTTTCCCACAGTAAAAAGCTAAAACAATAAAATATGATTTTATGAACCTTGAAAAAGATCTTACTTAATCTTTTTATAAAGATCTTTTGATTTTGTTCCAGATTCGAACACTAATTTTCATGGAATCCGATTTTTTTATATATTCTACAAGGTGCATTGAAGTGTATAATTACACATCAAACAACATCTTGCTATGAACTCGTGTGTGAAACTGTTTCATTCTGTCAAACAATGGGTCCTTTTCCCTTGGGAAGTTCTTCGACACATGGGAGTTTTCCCACAGTAAAAAGCTAAAACAATAAAATATGATTTTACGAACCTTGAACAAGGTCTTACGCAATCTTTTTATAAAGATCTTTTGATTTTGATCAAGATTCGAATACTAATTTTCATGGAATATGATTTTTTTATTTATTCTGCAAGGCGCATTGAATTGTATAATTACACATCAAGCAACCACTTCCTATGAACTCGGGTGTGAAACTGTTTCCTTGTGTCAAACATTGGGTCCTTCTCCCTTGGGAAATTCTTCATCATGTGGGAGTTTTCCCACAATAAAGAGCTAAAACAATAAAATATGATTTTATGAACTTTGAAGAAGGTCTTACGTAATCTTTTTATAAAGATCTCTTGATTTTGTTCCAGAATCTAATACTAATTTTCGTGGAATCCGATTTTTTTATATATTCTGTAAGGTGCATTGAATTGTATAATTACACATCAAACAACCACGTGCTATGAACTTGTGTGTGAAACTGTTTCATTCTGTCAAACAATGGGTCCTTTTCCCTTGGGAAATTCTTCGACACGTGGTAGTTTTCCCATAGTAAAAAGCTAAAACAATAAAATATGAGTTTATGAACCTTGAACAAGGTCTTACGTAATCTTTTTATAAAGATCTTTTGATTTTGTTCCAGATTCGAATACTAATTTTCATGGAATCTGATTTTTTTATTTATTTTGCAAAGCGCACTGAATTGTAGAATTACACATCAAACAACCACTTGCTATGAACTCGAGTGTGAAACTGTTTCATTGTGTCAAACATTGGGTCCTTCTCCCTTGGAAAATTCTTCGACACGTGGGATTTTCCCACAATAAAAAGCTAAAACAGTAAAATATGATTTTATGAACCTTGAACAAGGTCCTACGTAATCTTTTTATAAAGATCTTTTGATTTTATTGCAGATTCGAATACAAATTTTCATGGAATCTGATTTTTTAAATTTATTTTGCAAGGCGCACTGAATTGTATAATTACATATCAAACAACCACTTGCTATGAACTCGGGTGTGAAACTGTTTCATTGTGTCAAACATTGGATCCTTCTCCCTTGGGAAATTCTTCGACACGTGGGAGTTTTCCCACAATAAAAAGCTAAAACAATAAAATATGATTTTATGAACCTTGAACAAGGTCTTACGTAATCTTTTTATAAAGATCTTTTGATTTTGTTCCAGAATCTAATACTAATTTTCGTTAAATCCGATTTTTTTATATATTCTGTAAGGTGCATTGAATTGTATAATTACACATCAAACAACCACGTGCTATGAACTTGTGTGTGAAACTGTTTCATTCTGTCAAACAATGGGTCCTTTTCCCTTGGGAAATTCTTCGACACGTGGTAGTTTTCCCATAGTAAAAAGCTAAAACAATAAAATATGAGTTTATGAACCTTGAACAAGGTCTTACGTAATCTTTTTATAAAGATCTTTTGATTTTGTTCCAGATTCGAATACTAATTTTCATGGAATCTGATTTTTTTATATATTCTGCAAGGCGCACTGAATTGTAGAACTAAACATCAAACAACCACTTGCTACGAACTCGGGTGTGAAACTGTTTCATTGTGTCAAACATTGGGTCCTTCTCCCTTGGAAAATTCTTCGACACGTGGGATTTTCCCACAATAAAAAGCTAAAACAGTAAAATGTGGTTATATGAACCTTGAACATGGTCCTACGTAATCTTTTTATAAAGACCTTTGATTTTATTGCAGATTCGAATACAAATTTTCATGGAATCTGATTTTTTAAATTTATTTTGGAAGGAGCACTGAATTGTATAATTACACATCAAACAACCACTTGCTATGAACTCGGGTGTGAAACTGTTTCATTGTGTCATACATTGGATCCTTCTCCTTTGGGAAATTCTTCGACATGTGGGAGTTTTCCCACAATAAAAAGCTAAGACATTAAAAAAAGATTTTATGAACCTTGAACAAGGTCTTACGCAATCTTTTTATAAAGATCTTTTGATTTTGTTCCAGAATCGAATACTAATTTTCATAGAATCCGATTTTTTTATTTATTCTGCAAGGCGCACTGAATTGTATAATTACACATCAAACAACCACTTGCTATGAACTCGGGTGTGAAACTGTTTCATTGTGTCATACATTGGATCCTTCTCCTTTGGGAAATTCTTCGACATGTGGGAGTTTTCCCACAATAAAAAGCTAAGACATTAAAAAAAGATTTTATGAACCTTGAACAAGGTCTTACGCAATCTTTTTATAAAGATCTTTTGATTTTGTTCCAGATTCGAATACTAATTTTCATGGAATCCGATTTTTTTATTTTTTCTGCAAGGCGCACTGAATTGTAGAATTACACATCAAACAACTACTTGCTATGAATTGGGGTGTGAAACTGTTTCATTGTGTGAAACATTGGGTCCTTCTCCCTCGGAAAATTGTTCGACACGTGAGATTTTCCCACAATAAATAGCTAAAACAATTAAGTATGATTTTATGAACCTTGAACAAGGTCTTATGTAATCTTTTTATAAAGATCTTTTGATTTTTTTCCAGATTCGAATACTAATTTTCATGGAATCTGACTTTTTTTACTTATTTTGCAAGGCGCACTGAATTGTGGAATTACACATTAAACAACCACTTGCTATGAACTCGGGTGTGAAACTGTTTCATTGTGTCAAACATTGGGTCCTTCTCCCTTGGAAAATTCTTCGACACGTGGGATTTTCCCACAATAAAAAGCTAAAACAGTAAAATGTGATTATATGAACCTTGAACAAGGTCCTACGTAATCTTTTTATAAAGACCTTTGATTTTATTGCAGATTCGAATACAAATTTTCAAGGAATCTGATTTTTTAAATTTATTTTGGAAGGAGCACTGAATTGTATAATTACACATCATACAACCACTTGCTATGAACTCGGGTGTGAAACTGTTTCATTGTGTCATACATTGGATCCTTCTCCTTTGGGAAATTCTTCGACATGTGGGAGTTTTCCCACAATAAAAAGCTAATACAATAAAAAATGATTTTATGAACCTTGAACAAGGTCTTACGCAATCTTTTTATAAAGATGTTTTGATTTTGTTCCAGAATCGAATACTAATTTTCATAGAATCCGATTTTTTTATTTATTCTGCAAGGCGCACTGAATTGTATAATTACAAATCAAACAACCACTTCCTATGAACTCGGGTGTGAAACTGTTTCCTTGTGTCAAACATTGTGTCCTACTACCTTTAGAAATTATTCTACACGTGGGAGTTTTCCCACAATAAAGAGCTAAAACAATAAAATATGATTTTATGAACCTTGAACAAGGTCTTACGGAATCTTTTTATAAAGATCTTTTGATTTTGATCAAGATTCGAATACTAATTTTCATGGAATATGATTTTTTTATTTATTCTGCAAGACGCATTGAATTGTATAATTACACATCAAGCAACCACTTCCTATGAACTCGGGTGTGAAACTGTTTCATTGTGTTAAACATTGGGTCCTTCTCCCTTGGGAAATTCTTCATCAAGTGGGAGTTTTCCCCCAATAAAAAGCTAAAACAGTAAAATGTGATTATATGAACCTTGAACAAGGTCCTACGTAATCTTTTTATAAAGACCTTTGATTTTATTGCAGATTCGAATACAAATTTTCAAGAAATCTGATTTTTTAAATTTATTTTGCAAGGAGCACTGAATTGTATAATTACACATCAAACAACCACTTGCTATGAACTCGGGTGTGAAACTGTTTCATTGTGTCATACATTGGATCCTTCTCGTTTGGGAAATTCTTCGACATGTGGGAGTTTTCCCACAATAAAAAGCTAATACAATAAAAAATGATTTTATGAACCTTGAACAAGGTCTTACGCAATCTTTTTATAAAGATCTTTTGATTTTGTTCCAGAATCGAATAATAATTTTCATAGAATCCGATTTCTTTATTTATTCTGCAAGGCGCACTGAATTGTATAATTACGCATCAGGCAACCACTTCCTATGAACTCGGGTGTGAAACTGTTTCATTGTGTCAAACATTGGGTCCTTCTCCCTTGGGAAATTCTTCATCATGTGGGAGTTTTCCCACAATAAAGAGCTAAAACAATAAAATATGAGTTTATGAACCTTGAAGAAGGTCTAACGTAATCTTTTTATAAAGATCTTTTGATTTTGTTCCAGATTCGAAAACTAATTTTCATGGAATCCGATTTTTTTATTTTTTCTGCAAGGAGCACTGAATTGTAGAATTACACATCAAACAACTACTTGCTATGAACTCGGGTGTGAAACTGTTTCATTGTGTTAAACATTGGGTCCTTCTCCCTTAGAAAATTCTTCGACACGTGCGATTTTCCCACAATAAATAGCTAAAACAATAAAATATGATTTTATGAACCTTGAACAAGATCTTACTTAATCTTTTTATAAAGATCTTTTGATTTTGTTCCAGATTCGAATACTAATTTTCATGGAATCCGATTTTTTTATATATTCTGCAAGGTGCATTGAATTGTATAATTACACATCAAACAACCACTTGCTATGAACTCGTGTGTGAAACTGTTTCATTCTGTCAAACAATGGGTCCTTTTCCCTTGGGAATTTCTTCGACACATGGTAGTTTTCCGATAATAAAAAGCTAAAACAATAAAATATGAGTTTATGAACCTTGAACTAGGTCTTACGTAATCTTTTTATAAAGATCTTTTGATTTTGTTCCAGATTCGAATACTAATTTTCATGGAATCTGATTTTTTTATATATTCTGCAAGGCGCACTGAATTGTAGAACTAAACATCAAACAACCACTTGCTACGAACTCGGGTGTGAAACTGTTTCATTGTGTCAAACATTGGGTCCTTCTCCCTTGGAAAATTCTTCGACACGTGGGATTTTCCCACAATAAAAAGCTAAAACAGTAAAATGTGGTTATATGAACCTTGAACATGGTCCTACGTAATCTTTTTATAAAGATCTTTTGATTTTGATCAAGATTCGAATACTAATTTTCATGGAATATGATTTTTTTATTTATTCTGCAAGGCGCATTGAATTGTATAATTACACATCAAACAACCACTTGCTATGAACTCGTGTGTGAAACTGTTTCCTTGTGTCAAACATTGGGTCCCACTCCCTTTAGAAATTATTCTACACGTGGGAGTTTTCCCACAGTAAAAAGCTAAAACAATAAAATATGATTTTACGAACCTTGAACAAGGTCTTACGCAATCTTTTTATAAAGATCTTTTGATTTTGATCAAGATTCGAATACTAATTTTCATGGAATATGATTTTTTTATTTATTCTGCAAGGCGCATTGAATTGTATAATTACACATCAAGCAACCACTTCCTATGAACTCGGGTGTGAAACTGTTTCCTTGTGTCAAACATTGGGTCCTTCTCCCTTGGGAAATTCTTCATCATGTGGGAGTTTTCCCACAATAAAGAGCTAAAACAATAAAATATGATTTTATGAACCTTGAAGAAGGTCTTACGTAATCTTTTTATAAAGATCTTTTGATTTTGTTCCAGATTCGAATACTAATTTTCTTGGAATCCGATTTTTTTATATATTCTGCAAGGTGCATTGAATTGTAGAATTACACATCAAACAACCACTTCCTATGAACTCGGGTGTTAAACTGTTTCACTGTGTCAAACATTGTGTCCTTCTCCCTTGGAAAATTCTTCGACACTTGGGATTTTCCCACAATAAAAAGCTAAAACAGTAAAATATGATTTTATGAACCTTGAACAAGGTCCTACGTAATCTTTTTATAAAGATCTTTTGATTTTTTTGCAGATTCGAATACAAATTTTCATGGAATCTGATTTTTTAAATTTATTTTGCAAGGAGCACTGAATTGTATAATTACACATCAAACAACCACTTGCTATGAACTCGGGTGTGAAACTGTTTCATTGTGTCAAACATTGGGTCCTTCTCCCTTGGAAATTTCTTCGACACGTGGGATTTTCCCACAATAAAAAGCTAAAACAGTAAAATATGATTTTATGAACCTTGAACAAGGTCTTACGTAATCTTTTTATAAAGATCTTTTGATTTTGTTCCAGATTCGAATACTAATTTTCATGGAATCCGATTTTTTTATTTTTTCTGCAAGGCGCACTGAATTGTAGAATTACACATCAAACAACTACTTGCTATGAATTGGGGTGTGAAACTGTTTCATTGTGTGAAACATTGGGTCCTTCTCCCTCGGAAAATTGTTCGACACGTGAGATTTTCCCACAATAAATAGCTAAAACAATAAAGTATGATTTTATGAACCTTGAACAAGGTCTTATGTAATCTTTTTATAAAGATCTTTTGATTTTTTTCCAGATTCGAATACTAATTTTCATGGAATCTGACTTTTTTTACTTATTTTGCAAGGCGCACTGAATTGTGGAATTACACATTAAACAACCACTTGCTATGAACTCGGGTGTGAAACTGTTTCATTGTGTCAAACATTGGGTCCTTCTCCCTTGGAAAATTCTTCGACACGTGGGATTTTCCCACAATAAATAGCTAAAACAATAAAATATGATTTTATGAACCTTGAACAAGGTCTTACGTAATCTTTTTATAAAGATCTTTTGATTTTGTTCCAGATTCGAATACTAATTTTCATGGAATCTGACTTTTTTTACTTATTTTGCAAGGCGCACTGAATTGTAGAATTATACATTAAACAACCACTTACTATGAACTCGGGTGTGAAACTGTTTCATTGTGTCAAACATTGGGTCCTTATCCCTTGGAAAATTCTTCGACACGTGGGATTTTCCCACAATAAAAAGCTAAAACAGTAAAATGTAATTATATGAACCTTGAACAAGGTCCTACGTAATCTTTTTATAAAGACCTTTGATTTTATTGCAGATTCGAATACAAATTTTCATGGAATCTGATTTTTTAAATTTATTTTGCAAGGAGCACTGAATTGTATAATTACACATCAAACAACCACTTGCTATGAAATCGGGTGTGAAACTGTTTCATTGTGTCATACATTGGATCCTTCTCCTTTGGGAAATTCTTCGACATGTGGGAGTTTTCCCACAATAAAAAGCTAATACAATAAAAAATGATTTTATGATCCTTGAACAAGGTCTTACGCAATCTTTTTATAAAAATCTTTTGATTTTGTTCCAGAATCGAATACTAATTTTCATAGAATCGGATTATTTTATATATTCCGCAAGGCGCATTGAATTGTATAATTACACATCAAACAACCACTTCCTATGAACTCGGGTGTGAAACTGTTTCCTTGTGTCAAACATTGGGTCCTACACCCTTTAGAAATTATTCTACACGTGGGAGTTTTCCCACAGTAAAAAGCTAAAACAATAAAATATGTTTTTATGAACCTTGAACAAGGTCTTACGCAATCTTTTTATAAAGATCTTTTGATTTTGATCAAGATTCGAATACTAATTTTCATGGAATATGATTTTTTTAATTATTCTGCAAGGCGCATTGAATTGTATAATTACACATCAAACAACCACTTCCTATGAACTCGGGTGTGAAACTGTTTCATTGTGTCAAACATTGGGTCCTTCTCCCTTGGGAAATTTTTCATCATGTGGGAGTTTTCCCACAGTAAAGAGCTAAAAAAATAAAATATGATTTTATGAACCTTGAAGAAGGTCTTACGTAATCTTTTTATGAAGATCTATTGATTTTGTTCCAGAATCGAATACTAATTTTCATGGAATCCGATTTTTTTATATATTCTGCAAGGTGCATTGAATTGTATAATTACACATCAAACAACCACTTGCTATGAACTCGTGTGTGAAACTGTTTCATTCTGTCAAACAATGGGTCATTTTCCCTTGGAAAATTCTTCGACACGTGGTAGTTTTCCCATAATAAAAAGCTAAAACAATAAAGTATGATTTTATGAACCTTGAACAAGGTCTTACGTAATCTTTTTATAAAGATCTTTTGATTTTGTTCCACATTCGAATACTAATTTTCATGGAATCTGACTTTTTTTACTTATTTTGCAAGGCGCACTGAATTGTAGAATTATACATTAAACAACCACTTACTATGAACTCGGGTGTGAAACTGTTTCATTGTGTCAAACATTGGGTCCTTATCCCTTGGAAAATTCTTCGACACGTGGGATTTTCCCACAATAAAAAGCTAAAACAGTAAAATGTGGTTATATGAACCTTGAACATGGTCCTACGTAATCTTTTTATAAAGACCTTTGATTTTATTGCAGATTCGAATACAAATTTTCATGGAATCTGATTTTTTAAATTTATTTTGCAAGGAGCACTGAATTGTATAATTACACATCAAACAACCACTTGCTATGAACTCGGGTGTGAAACTGTTTCATTGTGTCATACATTGGATCCTTCTCCTTTGGGAAATTCTTCGACATGTGGGAGTTTTCCCACAATAAAAAGCTAAGACATTAAAAAAAGATTTTATGAACCTTGAACAAGGTCTTACGCAATCTTTTTATAAAGATCTTTTGATTTTGTTCCAGAATCGAATACTAATTTTCATAGAATCCGATTTTTTTATTTATTCTGCAAGGCGCACTGAATTGTATAATTACACATCAAACAACCACTTCCTATGAACTCGGGTGTGAAACTGTTTCCTTGTGTCAAACATTGGGTCCTACTCCCTTTAGAAATTATTCTACACGTGGGAGTTTTCCCACAGTAAAAAGCTAAAACAATAAAATATGATTTTATGAACCTTGAACAAGGTCTTACGCAATCTTTTTATAAAGATCTTTTGATTTTGATCAAGATTCGAATACTAATTTTCATGGAATATGATTTTTTTATTTATTCTGCAAGGCGCATTGAATTGTATAATTACACATCAAACAACCACTTGCTATGAACTCGTGTGTGAAACTGTTTCCTTGTGTCAAACATTGGGTCCCACTCCCTTTAGAAATTATTCTACACGTGGGAGTTTTCCCACAGTAAAAAGCTAAAACAATAAAATATGATTTTACGAACCTTGAACAAGGTCTTACGCAATCTTTTTATAAAGATCTTTTGATTTTGATCAAGATTCGAATACTAATTTTCATGGAATCTGATTTTTTTATTTATTTTGCAAGGCGCACTGAATTGTAGAATTACACATTAAACAACCACTTGCTATGAACTCGGGTGTGAAACTGTTTCATTGTGTCAAACATTGGGTCCTTCTCCCTTGGAAAATTCTTCGACACGTGGGAGTTTTCCCACAATAAAAAGCTTAAACAAGAAAATATGATTTTATGAACCTTGAACAAGGTCTTACGTAATCTTTTTATAAAGATCTTTTGATTTTGTTCCAGAATCTAATACTAATTTTCATAGAATCGGATTTTTTTATATATTCTGCAAGGCGCACTGAATTGTATAATTACACAACAAACAACCACTTCCTATGAACTCGGGTGTGAAACTGTTTCCTTGTGTCAAACATTGGGTCCCACTCCCTTTAGAAATTATTCTACACGTGGGAGTTTTCCCACAGTAAAAAGCTAAAACAATAAAATATGATTTTACGAACCTTGAACAAGGTCTTACGTAATCTTTTTATAAAGATCTTTTGATTTTGATCAAGATTCGAATACTAATTTTCATGGAATATGATTTTTTTATTTATTCTGCAAGGCGCATTGAATTGTATAATTACACATCAAGCAACCACTTCCTATGAACTCGGGTGTGAAACTGTTTCCTTGTGTCAAACATTGGGTCCTTCTCCCTTGGGAAATTCTTCATCATGTGGGAGTTTTCCCACAATAAAGAGCTAAAACAATAAAATATGATTTTATGAACCTTGAAGAAGGTCTTACGTAATCTTTTTATAAAGATCTTTTGATTTTGTTCCAGATTCGAATACTAATTTTCATGGAATCCGATTTTTTTATATATTCTGCAAGGTGCATTGAATTGTAGAATTACACATCAAACAACCACTTCCTATGAACTCGGGTGTTAAACTGTTTCACTGTGTCAAACATTGGGTCCTTCTCCCTTGGAAAATTCTTCGACACTTGGGATTTTCCCACAATAAAAAGCTAAAACAGTAAAATATGATTTTATGAACCTTGAACAAGGTCCTACGTAATCTTTTTATAAAGATCTTTTGATTTTTTTGCAGATTCGAATACAAATTTTCATGGAATCTGATTTTTTAAATTTATTTTGCAAGGAGCACTGAATTGTATAATTACACATCAAACAACCACTTGCTATGAACTCGGGTGTGAAACTGTTTCATTGTGTCAAACATTGGATCCTTCTCCCTTGGGAAATTCTTCGACATGTGGGAGTTTTCCCACAATAAAAAGCTAATACAATAAAAAATGACATTATGAACCTTGAACAAGTTCTTACGCAATCTTTTTATAAAGATCTTTTGATTTTGTTCCAGATTCGAATACTAATTTTCATGGAATATGATTTTTTTATTTATTCTGCAAGGCGCATTGAATTGTATAATTACACATCAAGCAACCACTTCCTATGAACTCGGGTGTGAACCTGTTTCATTGTGTCAAACATTGGGTCCTTCTCCCTTGGAAATTTCTTCGACACGTGGGATTTTCCCACAATAAAAAGCTAAAACAGTAAAATATGATTTTATGAACCTTGAACAAGGTCTTACGTAATCTTTTTATAAAGATCTTTTGATTTTGTTCCAGATTCGAATACTAATTTTCATGGAATCCGATTTTTTTATTTTTTCTGCAAGGCGCACTGAATTGTAGAATTACACATCAAACAACTACTTGCTATGAATTGGGGTGTGAAACTGTTTCATTGTGTGAAACATTGGGTCCTTCTCCCTCGGAAAATTGTTCGACACGTGAGATTTTCCCACAATAAATAGCTAAAACAATAAAGTATGATTTTATGAACCTTGAACAAGGTCTTATGTAATCTTTTTATAAAGATCTTTTGATTTTTTTCCAGATTCGAATACTAATTTTCATGGAATCTGACTTTTTTTACTTATTTTGCAAGGCGCACTGAATTGTGGAATTACGCATTAAACAACCACTTGCTATGAACTCGGGTGTGAAACTGTTTCATTGTGTCAAACATTGGGTCCTTCTCCCTTGGAAAATTCTTCGACACGTGGGATTTTCCCACAATAAAAAGCTAAAACAGTAAAATGTAATTATATGAACCTTGAACAAGGTCCTACGTAATCTTTTTATAAAGACCTTTGATTTTATTGCAGATTCGAATACAAATTTTCATGGAATCTGATTTTTTAAATTTATTTTGCAAGGAGCACTGAATTGTATAATTACACATCAAACAACCACTTGCTATGAACTCGGGTGTGAAACTGTTTCATTGTGTCATACATTGGATCCTTCTCCTTTGGGAAATTCTTCGACATGTGGGAGTTTTCCCACAATAAAAAGCTAATACAATAAAAAATGATTTTATGAACCTTGAACAAGGTCTTACGCAATCTTTTTATAAAAATCTTTTGATTTTGTTCCAGAATCGAATACTAATTTTCATAGAATCGGATTATTTTATATATTCCGCAAGGCGCATTGAATTGTATAATTACACATCAAACAACCACTTCCTATGAACTCGGGTGTGAAACTGTTTCCTTGTGTCAAACATTGGGTCCTACTCCCTTTAGAAATTATTCTACACGTGGGAGTTTTCCCACAGTAAAAAGCTAAAACAATAAAATATGTTTTTATGAACCTTGAACAAGGTCTTACGCAATCTTTTTATAAAGATCTTTTGATTTTGATCAAGATTCGAATACTAATTTTTTATGGAATATGATTTTTTTAATTATTCTGCAAGGCGCATTGAATTGTATAATTACACATCAAACAACCACTTCCTATGAACTCGGGTGTGAAACTGTTTCATTGTGTCAAACATTGGGTCCTTCTCCCTTGGGAAATTTTTCATCATGTGGGAGTTTTCCCACAGTAAAGAGCTAAAAAAATAAAATATGATTTTATGAACCTTGAAGAAGGTCTTACGTAATCTTTTTATAAAGATCTTTTGATTTTGTTCCAGAATCGAATACTAATTTTCATGGAATCCGATTTTTTTATATATTCTGCAAGGTGCATTGAATTGTATAATTACACATCAAACAACCACTTGCTATGAACTCGTGTGTGAAACTGTTTCATTCTGTCAAACAATGGGTCCTTTTCCCTTGGAAAATTCTTCGACACGTGGTAGTTTTCCCATAATAAAAAGCTAAAACAATAAAGTATGATTTTATGAACCTTGAACAAGGTTTTATGTAATCTTTTTATAAAGATCTTTTGATTTTGTTCCAGATTCGAATACTAATTTTCATGGAATCTGACTTTTTTTAATTATTTTGCAAGGCGCACTGAATTGTAGAATTACACATTAAACAACCACTTGCTATGAACTCGGGTGTGAAACTGTTTGCTTGTGTCAAACATTGGGTCCTTCTCCCTTGGAAAATTCTTCGATACGTGGGATTTTCCCACAATAAATAGCTAAAACAATAAAATATGATTTTATGAACCTTGAACAAGGTCTTACGTAATCTTTTTATAAAGATCTTTTGATTTTGTTCAAGATTCGAATACTAATTTTCATGGAATCTGACTTTTTTTACTTATTTTGCAAGGCGCACTGAATTGTAGAATTATACATTAAACAACCACTTACTATGAACTCGGGTGTGAAACTGTTTCATTGTGTCAAACATTGGGTCCTTCTCCCTTGGAAAATTCTTCGACACGTGGGATTTTCCCACAATAAAAAGCTAAAACAGTAAAATATGATTTTATGAACCTTGAACAAGGTATTCCGTAATCTTTTTATAAAGACCTTTGATTTTATTGCAGATTCGAATACAAATTTTCATGGAATCTGATTTTTTAAATTTATTTTGCAAGGCGCACTGAATTGTATAATTACACATCAAACAACCACTTGCTATGAACTCGGGTGTGAAACTGTTTCATTGTGTCAAACATTGGGTCCTTCTCCCTTGGAAAATTCTTCGACACGTGGGATTTTCCCACAATAAAAAGCTAAAACAGTAAAATGTGATTATATGAAACTTGAACAAGGTCCTACGTAATCTTTTTATAAAGACCTTTGATTTTATTGCAGATTCGAATACAAATTTTCATGGAATCTGATTTTTTAAATTTATTTTGCAAGGAGCACTGAATTGTATAATTACACATCAAACAACCACTTGCTATGAACTCGGGTGTGAAACTGTTTCATTGTGTCATACATTGGATCCTTCTCCTTTGGGAAATTCTTCGACATGTGGGAGTTTTCCCACAATAAAAAGCTAATACAATAAAAAATGATTTTATGAACCTTGAACAAGGTCTTACGCAATCTTTTTATAAAGATCTTTTGATTTTGTTCCAGATTCGAATACTAATTTTCATAGAATCCGATTTTTTTATTTATTCTGCAAGGCGCACTGAATTGTATAATTACACATCAAACAACCACTTCCTATGAACTCGGGTGTGAAACTGTTTCCTTGTGTCAAACATTGGGTCCTACTCCCTTTAGAAATTATTCTACACGTGGGAGTTTTCCCACAGTAAAAAGCTAAAACAATAAAATATGATTTTATGAACCTTGAACAAGGTCCTCCGTAATCTTTTTATAAAGACCTTTGATTTTATTGCAGATTCGAATACAAATTTTCATGGAATCTGATTTTTTAAATTTATTTTGCAAGGCGCACTGAATTGTATAATTACACATCAAACAACCACTTGCTATGAACTCGGGTGTGAAACTGTTTCATTGTGTCAAACATTGTGCCCTTCTCCCTTGGAAAATTCTTCGACACGTGGGATTTTCCCACAATAAAAAAATAAAACAGTAAAATGTGATTATATGAACCTTGAACAAGGTCCTACGTAATCTTTTTATAAAGACCTTTGATTTTATTGCAGATTCGAATACAAATTTTCAAGGAATCTGATTTTTTAAATTTATTTTGGAAGGAGCACTGAATTGTATAATTACACATCAAACAACCACTTGCTATGAACTCGGGTGTGAAACTGTTTCATTGTGTCATACATTGGATCCTTCTCCTTTGGGAAATTCTTCGACATGTGGGAGTTTTCCCACAATAAAAAGCTAATACAATAAAAAATGATTTTATGAACCTTGAACAAGGTCTTACGCAATCTTTTTATAAAGATCTTTTGATTTTGTTCCAGAATCGAATACTAATTTTCATAGAATCCGATTTTTTTATTTATTCTGCAAGGCGCACTGAATTGTATAATTACACATCAAACAACCACTTCCTATGAACTCGGGTGTGAAACTGTTTCCTTGTGTCAAACATTGGGTCCTACTCCCTTTAGAAATTATTCTACACGTGGGAGATTTCCCACAGTAAAAAGCTAAAACAATAAAATATGATTTTATGAACCTTGAACAAGGTCTTACGCAATCTTTTTATAAAGATCTTTTGATTTTGATCAAGATTCGAATACTAATTTTCATGGAATCTGACTTTTTTTACTTATTTTGCAAGGCGCACTGAATTGTAGAATTATACATTAGACAACCACTTACTATGAACTCGGGTGTGAAACTGTTTCATTGTGTCAAACATTGGGTCCTTCTCCCTTGGAAAATTCTTCGACACGTGGGATTTTCCCACAATAAAAAGCTAAAACAGTAAAATATGATTTTATGAACCTTGAACAAGGCCCTCCGTAATCTTTTTATAAAGACCTTTGATTTTATTGCAGATTCGAATACAAATTTTTATGGAATCTGATTTTTTAAATTTATTTTGCAAGGCGCACTGAATTGTATAATTACACATCAAACAACCACTTGCTATGAACTCGGGTGTGAAACTGTTTCATTGTGTCAAACATTGGGTCCTTCTCCCTTGGAAAATTCTTCGACACGTGGGATTTTCCCACAATAAAAAGCTAAAACAGTAAAATGTGATTATATGAACCTTGAACAAGGTCCTACGTAATCTTTTTATAAAGACCTTTGATTTTATTGCAGATTCGAATACAAATTTTCAAGGAATCTGATTTTTTAAATTTATTTTGGAAGGAGCACTGAATTGTATAATTACACATCAAACAACCACTTGCTATGAACTCGGGTGTGAAACTGTTTCATTGTGTCATACATTGGATCCTTCTCCTTTGGGAAATTCTTCGACATGTGGGAGTTTTCCCACAATAAAAAGCTAATACAATAAAAAATGATTATATGAACCTTGAACAAGGTCTTACGCAATCTTTTTATAAAGATCATTTGATTTTGTTCCAGATTCGAATACTAATTTTCATGGAATCCAATTTTTTTATATATTCTGCAAGGTGCATTGAATTGTATAATTACACATCAAACAACCACTTGCTATGAACTCGTGTGTGAAACTG
The DNA here is from genome assembly GCA_028673005.1 of Tanypteryx hageni. Classification (NCBI taxonomy): domain Eukaryota; kingdom Metazoa; phylum Arthropoda; class Insecta; order Odonata; family Petaluridae; genus Tanypteryx; species Tanypteryx hageni. The sequence goes on from CM054120.1 coordinate 89,513,461, forward strand.
TTTCATTCTGTCAAACAATGGGTCCTTTTCCCTTGGAAAATTCTTCGACACGTGGTAGTTTTCCCATAATAAAAAGCTAAAACAATAAAATATGAGTTTATGAACCTTGAACAAGGTCTTACGTAATCTTTTTATAAAGATCTTTTGATTTTGTTCCAGATTCGAATACTAATTTTCATGGAATCTGATTTATTTATATATTCTGCAAGGCGCACTGAATTGTAGAACTACACATCAAACAACCACTTGCTATGAACTCGGGTGTGAAACTGTTTCATTGTGTCAAACATTGGGTCCTTCTCCCTTGGAAAATTCTTCGACACGTGGGATTTTCCCACAATAAAAAGCTAAAACAGTAAAATGTGATTATATGAACCTTGAACAAGGTCCTACGTAATCTTTTTATAAAGACCTTTGATTTTATTGCAGATTCGAATACAAATTTTCAAGGAATCTGATTTTTTAAATTTATTTTGCAAGGAGCACTGAATTGTATAATTACACATCAAACAACCACTTGCTATGAACTCGGGTGTGAAACTGTTTCATTGTGTCATACATTGGATCCTTCTCCTTTGGAAAATTCTTCGACACGTGGGATTTTTCCCACAATAAAAAGCTAATACAATAAAAAATGATTTTATGAACCTTGAACAAGGTCTTACGCAATCTTTTTATAAAGATCTTTTGATTTTGTTCCAGAATCGAATACTAATTTTCATAGAATCCGATTTTTTTATTTATTCTGCAAGGCGCACTGAATTGTATAATTACACATCATGCAACCACTTCCTATGAACTCGGGTGTGAAACTGTTTCATTGTGTCAAACATTGGGTCCTTCTCCCTTGGGAAATTCTTCATCATGTGGGAGTTTTCCCACAATAAAGAGCTAAAACAATAAAATATGATTTTATGAACCTTGAAGAAGGTCTTACGTAATCTTTTTATAAGGATCTTTTGATTTTGTTCCAGATTCGAATACTAATTTTCATGGAATCTGATTTTTTTATTTATTATGCAAGGCGCACTGAATTGTAGAATTACACATTAAACAACCACTTCCTATGAACTCGGGTGTGAAACTGTTTCCTTGTGTCAAACATTGGGTCCTACTCCCTTTAGAAATTATTCTACACGTGGGAGTTTTCCCACAGTAAAAAGCTAAAACAATAAAATATGATTTTATGAACCTTGAACAAGGTCTTACGCAATCTTTTTATAAAGATCTTTTGATTTTGTTCCAGATTCGAATACTAATTTTCATAGAATCCGATTTTTTTATTTATTCTGCAAGGCGCACTGAATTGTATAATTACACATCAAACAACCACTTCCTATGAACTCGGGTGTGAAACTGTTTCCTTGTGTCAAACATTGGGTCCTACTCCCTTTAGAAATTATTCTACACGTGGGAGTTTTTCCACAGTAAAAAGCTAAAACAATAAATTATGATTTTATGAACCTTGAACAAGGTCCTCCGTAATCTTTTTATAAAGACCTTTGATTTTATTGCAGATTCGAATACAAATTTTCATGGAATCTGATTTTTTAAATTTATTTTGCAAGGCGCACTGAATTGTATAATTACACATCAAACAACCACTTGCTATGAACTCGGGTGTGAAACTGTTTCATTGTGTCAAACATTGGGTCCTTCTCCCTTGGAAAATTCTTCGACACGTGGGATTTTCCCACAATAAAAAGCTAAAACAGTAAAATGTGATTATATGAACCTTGAACAAGGTCCTACGTAATCTTTTTATAAAGACCTTTGATTTTATTGCAGATTCGAATACAAATTTTCAAGGAATCTGATTTTTTAAATTTATTTTGGAAGGAGCACTGAATTGTATAATTACACATCAAACAACCACTTGCTATGAACTCAAGTGTGAAACTGTTTCATTGTGTCATACATTGGATCCTTCTCCTTTGGGAAATTCTTCGACATGTGGGAGTTTTCCCACAATAAAAAGCTAATACAATAAAAAATGATTTTATGAACCTTGAACAAGGTCTTACGCAATCTTTTTATAAAGATCTTTTGATTTTGTTCCAGAATCGAATACTAATTTTCATAGAATCCGATTTTTTTATTTATTTTGCAAGGAGCACTGAATTGTATAATTACACATCAAACAACCACTTGCTATGAACTCGGGTGTGAAACTGTTTCATTGTGTCATACATTGGGTCCTACTCTCTTTAGAAATTATTCTACACGTGGGAGTTTTCCCACAGTAAAAAGCTAAAACAATAAAATATGATTTTATGAACCTTGAACAAGGTCTTACGCAATCTTTTTATAAAGATCTTTTGATTTTGATCAAGATTCGAATACTAATTTTCATGGAATATGATTTTTTTATTTATTCTGCAAGGCGCATTGAATTGTATAATTACACATCAAACAACCACTTCCTATGAACTCGGGTGTGAAACTGTTTCATTGTGTCAAACATTGGGTCCTTCTCCCTTGGGAAATTTTTCATCATGTGGGAGTTTTCCCACAATAAAGAGCTAAAACAATAAAATATGATTTTATGAACCTTGAAGAAGGTCTTACGTAATCTTTTTATAAAGATCTTTTGATTTTGTTCAAGATTCGAATACTAATTTTCATGGAATCCGATTTTTTTTTTTTTTTCTGCAAGGCGCACTGAATTGTAGAATTACACATCAAACAACTACTTGCTATGAACTCGGGTGTGAAACTGTTTCATTGTGTCAAACATTGGGTCCTTCTCCCTTAGAAAATTCTTCGACACGTGAGATTATCCCACAATAAATAGCTAAAACAATAAAATATGATTTTATGAACCTTGAACAAGATCTTAATTAATCTTTTTATAAAGATCATTTGATTTTGTTCCAGATTCGAATACTAATTTTCATGGAATCCAATTTTTTTATATATTCTGCAAGGTGCATTGAATTGTATAATTACACATCAAACAACCACTTGCTATGAACTCGTGTGTGAAACTGTTTCATTCTGTCAAACAATGGGTCCTTTTCCCTTGGAAAATTCTTCGACACGTGGTAGTTTTCCCATAATGAAAAGCTAAAACAATAAAATATGAGTTTATGAACCTTGAACAAGGTCTTACGTAATCTTTTTATAAAGATCTTTTGATTTTGTTCCAGATTCGAATACTAATTTTCATGGAATCTGATTTATTTATATATTCTGCAAGGCGCACTGAATTGTAGAACTACACATCAAACAACCACTTGCTATGAACTCGGGTGTGAAACTGTTTCATTGTGTCAAACATTGGGTCCTTCTCCCTTGGAAAATTCTTCGACACGTGGGATTTTCCCACAATAAAAAGCTAAAACAGTAAAATGTGATTATATGAACCTTGAACAAGGTCCTACGTAATCTTTTTATAAAGACCTTTGATTTTATTGCAGATTCGAATACAAATTTTCAAGGAATCTGATTTTTTAAATTTATTTTGCAAGGAGCACTGAATTGTATAATTACACATCAAACAACCACTTGCTATGAACTCGGGTGTGAAACTGTTTCATTGTGTCATACATTGGATCCTTCTCCTTTGGAAAATTCTTCGACACGTGGGATTTTTCCCACAATAAAAAGCTAATACAATAAAAAATGATTTTATGAACCTTGAACAAGGTCTTACGCAATCTTTTTATAAAGATCTTTTGATTTTGTTCCAGAATCGAATACTAATTTTCATAGAATCCGATTTTTTTATTTATTCTGCAAGGCGCACTGAATTGTATAATTACACATCATGCAACCACTTCCTATGAACTCGGGTGTGAAACTGTTTCATTGTGTCAAACATTGGGTCCTTCTCCCTTGGGAAATTCTTCATCATGTGGGAGTTTTCCCACAATAAAGAGCTAAAACAATAAAATATGATTTTATGAACCTTGAAGAAGGTCTTACGTAATCTTTTTATAAGGATCTTTTGATTTTGTTCCAGATTCGAATACTAATTTTCATGGAATCTGATTTTTTTATTTATTATGCAAGGCGCACTGAATTGTAGAATTACACATTAAACAACCACTTCCTATGAACTCGGGTGTGAAACTGTTTCCTTGTGTCAAACATTGGGTCCTACTCCCTTTAGAAATTATTCTACACGTGGGAGTTTTCCCACAGTAAAAAGCTAAAACAATAAAATATGATTTTATGAACCTTGAACAAGGTCTTACGCAATCTTTTTATAAAGATCTTTTGATTTTGTTCCAGATTCGAATACTAATTTTCATAGAATCCGATTTTTTTATTTATTCTGCAAGGCGCACTGAATTGTATAATTACACATCAAACAACCACTTCCTATGAACTCGGGTGTGAAACTGTTTCCTTGTGTCAAACATTGGGTCCTACTCCCTTTAGAAATTATTCTACACGTGGGAGTTTTTCCACAGTAAAAAGCTAAAACAATAAATTATGATTTTATGAACCTTGAACAAGGTCCTCCGTAATCTTTTTATAAAGACCTTTGATTTTATTGCAGATTCGAATACAAATTTTCATGGAATCTGATTTTTTAAATTTATTTTGCAAGGCGCACTGAATTGTATAATTACACATCAAACAACCACTTGCTATGAACTCGGGTGTGAAACTGTTTCATTGTGTCAAACATTGGGTCCTTCTCCCTTGGAAAATTCTTCGACACGTGGGATTTTCCCACAATAAAAAGCTAAAACAGTAAAATGTGATTATATGAACCTTGAACAAGGTCCTACGTAATCTTTTTATAAAGACCTTTGATTTTATTGCAGATTCGAATACAAATTTTCAAGGAATCTGATTTTTTAAATTTATTTTGGAAGGAGCACTGAATTGTATAATTACACATCAAACAACCACTTGCTATGAACTCAAGTGTGAAACTGTTTCATTGTGTCATACATTGGATCCTTCTCCTTTGGGAAATTCTTCGACATGTGGGAGTTTTCCCACAATAAAAAGCTAATACAATAAAAAATGATTTTATGAACCTTGAACAAGGTCTTACGCAATCTTTTTATAAAGATCTTTTGATTTTGTTCCAGAATCGAATACTAATTTTCATAGAATCCGATTTTTTTATTTATTCTGCAAGGCGCACTGAATTGTATAATTACACATCAAACAACCACTTCCTATGAACTCGGGTGTGAAACTGTTTCCTTGTGTCAAACATTGGGTCCTACTCCCTTTAGAAATTATTCTACACGTGGGAGATTTCCCACAGTAAAAAGCTAAAACAATAAAATATGATTTTATGAACCTTGAACAAGGTCTTACGCAATCTTTTTATAAAGATCTTTTGATTTTGATCAAGATTCGAATACTAATTTTCATGGAATCTGACTTTTTTTACTTATTTTGCAAGGCGCACTGAATTGTAGAATTATACATTAGACAACCACTTACTATGAACTCGGGTGTGAAACTGTTTCATTGTGTCAAACATTGGGTCCTTCTCCCTTGGAAAATTCTTCGACACGTGGGATTTTCCCACAATAAAAAGCTAAAACAGTAAAATATGATTTTATGAACCTTGAACAAGGTCCTCCGTAATCTTTTTATAAAGTCCTTTGATTTTATTGCAGATTCGAATACAAATTTTTATGGAATCTGATTTTTTAAATTTATTTTGCAAGGCGCACTGAATTGTATAATTACACATCAAACAACCACTTGCTATGAACTCGGGTGTGAAACTGTTTCATTGTGTCAAACATTGGGTCCTTCTCCCTTGGAAAATTCTTCGACACGTGGGATTTTCCCACAATAAAAAGCTAAAACAGTAAAATGTGATTATATGAACCTTGAACAAGGTCCTACGTAATCTTTTTATAAAGACCTTTGATTTTATTGCAGATTCGAATACAAATTTTCAAGGAATCTGATTTTTTAAATTTATTTTGCAAGGAGCACTGAATTGTATAATTACACATCAAACAACCACTTGCTATGAACTCGGGTGTGAAACTGTTTCATTGTGTCATACATTGGATCCTTCTCCTTTGGGAAATTCTTCGACATGTGGGAGTTTTCCCACAATAAAAAGCTAATACAATAAAAAATGATTTTATGAACCTTGAACAAGGTCTTACGCAATCTTTTTATAAAGATGTTTTGATTTTGTTCCAGAATCGAATACCAATTTTCATAGAATCCGCTATTTTTATTTATTCTGCAAGGCGCACTGAATTGTATAATTACAAATCAAACAACCACTTCCTATGAACTCGGGTGTGAAACTGTTTCCTTGTGTCAAACATTGTGTCCTACTACCTTTAGAAATTATTCTACACGTGGGAGTTTTCCCACAATAAAGAGCTTAAACAATAAAATATGATTTTATGAACCTTGAACAAGGTCTTACGGAATCTTTTTATAAAGATCTTTTGATTTTGATCAAGATTCGAATACTAATTTTCATGGAATATGATTTTTTTATTTATTCTGCAAGGCGCATTGAATTGTATAATTACACATCAAGCAACCACTTCCTATGAACTCGGGTGTGAAACTGTTTCATTGTGTTAAACATTGGGTCCTTCTCCCTTGGGAAATTCTTCATCAAGTGGGAGTTTTCCCCCAATAAAAAGCTAAAACAGTAAAATGTGATTATATGAACCTTGAACAAGGTCCTACGTAATCTTTTTATAAAGACCTTTGATTTTATTGCAGATTCGAATACAAATTTTCAAGGAATCTGATTTTTTAAATTTATTTTGCAAGGAGCACTGAATTGTATAATTACACATCAAACAACCACTTGCTATGAACTCGGGTGTGAAACTGTTTCATTGTGTCATACATTGGGTCCTACTCCCTTTAGAAATTATTCTACACGTGGGAGTTTTCCCACAGTAAAAAGCTAAAACAATAAAATATGATTTTATGAACCTTGAACAAGGTCTTACGCAATCTTTTTATAAAGATCTTTTGATTTTGATCAAGATTCGAATACTAATTTTCATGGAATATGATTTTTTTATTTATTCTGCAAGGCGCATTGAATTGTATAATTACACATCAAACAACCACTTCCTATGAACTCGGGTGTGAAACTGTTTCATTGTGTCAAACATTGGGTCCTTCTCCCTTGGGAAATTTTTCATCATGTGGGAGTTTTCCCACAATAAAGAGCTAAAACAATAAAATATGATTTTATGAACCTTGAAGAAGGTCTTACGTAATCTTTTTATAAAGATCTTTTGATTTTGTTCAAGATTCGAATACTAATTTTCATGGAATCCGATTTTTTTTTTTTTTCTGCAAGGCGCACTGAATTGTAGAATTACACATCAAACAACTACTTGCTATGAACTCGGGTGTGAAACTGTTTCATTGTGTCAAACATTGGGTCCTTCTCCCTTAGAAAATTCTTCGACACGTGAGATTATCCCACAATAAATAGCTAAAACAATAAAATATGATTTTATGAACCTTGAACAAGATCTTAATTAATCTTTTTATAAAGATCATTTGATTTTGTTCCAGATTCGAATACTAATTTTCATGGAATCCAATTTTTTTATATATTCTGCAAGGTGCATTGAATTGTATAATTACACATCAAACAACCACTTGCTATGAACTCGTGTGTGAAACTGTTTCATTCTGTCAAACAATGGGTCCTTTTCCCTTGGAAAATTCTTCGACACGTGGTAGTTTTCCCATAATAAAAAGCTAAAACAATAAAATATGAGTTTATGAACCTTGAACAAGGTCTTACGTAATCTTTTTATAAAGATCTTTTGATTTTGTTCCAGATTCGAATACTAATTTTCATGGAATCTGATTTATTTATATATTCTGCAAGGCGCACTGAATTGTAGAACTACACATCAAACAACCACTTGCTATGAACTCGGGTGTGAAACTGTTTCATTGTGTCAAACATTGGGTCCTTCTCCCTTGGAAAATTCTTCGACACGTGGGATTTTCCCACAATAAAAAGCTAAAACAGTAAAATATGATTTTATGAACCTTGAACAAGGTCCTACGTAATCTTTTTATAAAGATCTTTTGATTTTATTGCAGATTCGAATACAAATTTTCATGGAATCTGATTTTTTAAATTTATTTTGCAAGGCGCACTGAATTGTATAATTACATATCAAAAGACCACTTGCTATGAACTCGGGTGTGAAACTGTTTCATTGTGTCAAACATTGGGTCCTTCTCCCTTGGAAAATTCTTCGACACGTGGGAGTTTTCCCGCAATAAAAAGCTAAAACAATAAAATATGAGTTTATGAACCTTGAACAAGGTCTTACGTAATCTTTTTATAAAGATCTTTTGATTTTGTTCCAGATTCGAATACTAATTTTCATGGAATCTGATTTTTTTATTTATTTTGCAAGGCGCACTGAATTGTAGAATTACACATTAAACAACCACTTGCTATGAACTCGGGTGTGAAACTGTTTCATTGTGTCAAACATTGGGTCCTTCTCCCTTGGAAAATTCTTCGACACGTGGGAGTTTTCCCACAATAAAAAGCTTAAACAATAAAATATGATTTTATGAACCTTGAACAAGGTCTTACGTAATCTTTTTATAAAGATCTTTTGATTTTGTTCCAGAATCTAATAATAATTTTCATAGAATCGGATTTTTTTATATATTCTGCAAGGCGCACTGAATTGTATAATTACACAACAAACAACCACTTCCTATGAACTCGGGTGTGAAACTGTTTCCTTGTGTCAAACATTGGGTCCCACTCCCTTTAGAAATTATTCTACACGTGGGAGTTTTCCCACAGTAAAAAGCTAAAACAATAAAATATGATTTTACGAACCTTGAACAAGGTCTTACGCAATCTTTTTATAAAGATCTTTTGATTTTGATCAAGATTCGAATATTAATTTTCATGGAATATGATTTTTTTATTTATTCTGCAAGGCGCATTGAATTGTATCATTGCACATCAAGCAACCACTTCCTATGAACTCGGGTGTGAAACTGTTTCCTTGTGTCAAACATTGGGTCCTTCTCCCTTGGGAAATTCTTCATCATGTGGGAGTTTTCCCACAATAAAGAGCTAAAACAATAAAATATGATTTTATGAACCTTGAACAAAGTCTTACGTAATCTTTTTAGAAAGATCTTTTGATTTTGTTCCAGAATCGAATTTAATTTTCATTGAATCGGATTTTTTTATATATTTTGCAAGGCGCACTGAATTGTAGAATTACACATTAAACAACCACTTCCTATGAACTCGGGTGTGAAACTGTTTCCTTGTGTCAAACATTGGGTCCTACTCCCTTTAGAAATTATTCTACACGTGGGAGTTTTCCCACAGTAAAAAGCTAAAACAATAAAATATGATTTTATGAACCTTGAACAAGGTCTTACGCAATCTTTTTATAAAGATCTTTTGATTTTGATCAAGATTCGAATACTAATTTTCATGGAATATGATTTTTTTATTTATTCTGCAAGGCGCATTGAATTGTATAATTACACATCAAACAACCACTTCCTATGAACTCGGGTGTGAAACTGTTTCATTGTGTCAAACATTGGGTCCTTCTCCCTTGGGAAATTTTTCATCATGTGGGAGTTTTCCCACAATAAAGAGCTAAAACAATAAAATATGATTTTATGAACCTTGAAGAAGGTCTTACGTAATCTTTTTATAAAGATCTTTTGATTTTGTTCAAGATTCGAATACTAATTTTCATGGAATCCGATTTTTTTATTTTTTCTGCAAGGCGCACTGAATTGTAGAATTACACATCAAACAACTACTTGCTATGAACTCGGGTGTGAAACTGTTTCATTGTGTCAAACATTGGGTCCTTCTCCCTTAGAAAATTCTTCGACACGTGAGATTTTCCCACAATAAATAGCTAAAACAATAAAATATGATTTTATGAACCTTGAACAAGATCTTAATTAATCTTTTTATAAAGATCATTTGATTTTGTTCCAGATTCGAATACTAATTTTCATGGAATCCGATTTTTTTATATATTCTGCAAGGTGCATTGAATTGTATAATTACACATCAAACAACCACTTGCTATGAACTCGTGTGTAACTGTTTCATTCTGTCAAACAATGGGTCCTTTTCCCTTGGAAAATTCTTCGACACGTGGTAGTTTTCCCATAATAAAAAGATAAAACAATAAAATATGAGTTTATGAACCTTGAACAAGGTCTTACGTAATCTTTTTATAAAGATCTTTTGATTTTGTTCCAGATTCAAATACTAATTTTCATGGAATCTGATTTATTTATATATTCTGCAAGGCGCACTGAATTGTAGAACTACACATCAAACAACCACTTGCTATGAACTCGGGTGTGAAACTGTTTCATTGTGTCAAACATTGGGTCCTTCTCCCTTGGAAAATTCTTCGACACGTGGGATTTTCCCACAATAAAAAGCTAAAACAGTAAAATATGATTTTATGAACCTTGAACAAGGTCCTACGTAATCTTTTTATAAAGATCTTTTGATTTTATTGCAGATTCGAATACAAATTTTCATGGAATCTGATTTTTTAAATTTATTTTGCAAGGCGCACTGAATTGTATAATTACATATCAAAAGACCACTTGCTATGAACTCGGGTGTGAAACTGTTTCATTGTTTCAAACATTGGGTCCTTCTCCCTTGGAAAATTCTTCGACACGTGGGAGTTTTCCCGCAATAAAAAGCTAAAACAATAAAATATGAGTTTATGAACCTTGAACAAGGTCTTACGTAATCTTTTTATAAAGATCTTTTGATTTTGTTCCAGATTCGAATACTAATTTTCATGGAATCTGATTTTTTTATTTATTTTGCAAGGCGCACTGAATTGTAGAATTACACATTAAACAACCACTTGCTATGAACTCGGGTGAGAAACTGTTTCATTGTGTCAAACATTGGGTCCTTCTCCCTTGGAAAATTCTTCGACACCTGGGAGTTTTCCCGCAATAAAAAGCAAAAACAATAAAATATGAGTTTATGAACCTTGAATAAGGTCTTACGTAATCTTTTTATAAAGATCTTTTGATTTTGTTCCAGATTCGAATACTAATTTTCATGGAATATGACTTTTTTAACTTATTTTGCAAGGCGCACTGAATTGTAGAATTATACATTAAACAACCACTTACTATGAACTCGGGTGTGAAACTGTTTCCTTGTGTCAAACATTGGGTCCCACTCCCTTTAGAAATTATTCTACACGTGGGAGTTTTCCCACAGTAAAAAGCTAAAACAATAAAATATTATTTTACGAACCTTGAACAAGGTCTTACGCAATATTTTTATAAAGATCTTTTGATTTTGATCAAGATTCGAATACTTATTTTCATGGAATATGATTTTTTTATTTATTCTGCAAGGCGCATTGAATTGTATCATTGCACATCAAGCAACCACTTCCTATGAACTCGGGTGTGAAACTGTTTCCTTGTGTCAAACATTGGGTCCTTCTCCCTTGGGAAATTTTTCATCATGTGGGAGTTTTCCCACAGTAAAGAGCTAAAAAAATAAAATATGATTTTATGAACCTTGAAGAAGGTCTTACGTAATCTTTTTATAAAGATCTTTTGATTTTGTTCCAGAATCGAATACTAATTTTCATGGAATCCGATTTTTTTATATATTCTGCAAGGTGCATTGAATTGTATAATTACACATCAAACAACCACTTGCTATGAACTCGTGTGTGAAACTGTTTCATTCTGTCAAACAATGGGTCCTTTTCCCTTGGAAAATTCTTCGACACGTGGTAGTTTTCCCATAATAAAAAGCTAAAACAATAAAGTATGATTTTATGAACCTTGAACAAGGTTTTATGTAATCTTTTTATAAAGATCTTTTGATTTTGTTCCAGATTCGAATACTAATTTTCATGGAATCTGAATTTTTTTAATTATTTTGCAAGGCGCACTGAATTGTAGAATTACACATTAAACAACCACTTGCTATGAACTCGGGTGTGAAACTGTTTGCTTGTGTCAAACATTGGGTCCTTCTCCCTTGGAAAATTCTTCGACACGTGGGATTTTCCCACAATAAATAGCTAAAACAATAAAATATGATTTTATGAACCTTGAACAAGGTCTTACGTAATCTTTTTATAAAGATCTTTTGATTTTGTTCCAGATTCGAATACTAATTTTCATGGAATCTGACTTTTTTTACTTATTTTGCAAGGCGCACTGAATTGTAGAATTATACATTAAACAACCACTTACTATGAACTCGGGTGTGAAACTGTTTCATTGTGTCAAACATTGGGTCCTTCTCCCTTGGAAAATTCTCCGACACGTGGGATTTTCCCACAATAAAAAGCTAAAACAGTAAAATATGATTTTATGAACCTTGAACAAGGTCCTCCGTAATCTTTTTATAAAGACCTTTGATTTTATTGCAGATTCGAATACAAATTTTCATGGAATCTGATTTTTTATATTTATTTTGCAAGGCGCACTGAATTGTATAATTACACATCAAACAACCACTTGCTATGAACTCGGGTGTGAAACTGTTTCATTGTGTCAAACATTGGGTCCTTCTCCCTTGGAAAATTCTTCGACACGTGGGATTTTCCCACAATAAAAAGCTAAAACAGTAAAATGTGATTATATGAAACTTGAACAAGGTCCTACGTAATCTTTTTATAAAGACCTTTGATTTTATTGCAGATTCGAATACAAATTTTCATGGAATCTGATTTTTTAAATTTATTTTGCAAGGAGCACTGAATTGTATAATTACACATCAAACAACCACTTGCTATGAACTCGGGTGTGAAACTGTTTCATTGTGTCATACATTGGATCCTTCTCCTTTGGGAAATTCTTCGACATGTGGGAGTTTTCCCACAATAAAAAGCTAATACAATAAAAAATGATTTTATGAACCTTGAACAAGGTCTTACGCAATCTTTTTATAAAGATCTTTTGATTTTGTTCCAGAATCGAATACTAATTTTCATGGAATATGATTTTATTATTTATTCTGCAAGGCGCACTGAATTGTATAATTACACATCAAACAACCACTTCCTATGAACTCGGGTGTGAAACTGTTTCCTTGTGTCAAACATTGGGTCCTACTCCCTTTAGAAATTATTCTACACGTGGGAGTTTTCCCACAGTAAAAAGCTAAAACAATAAATTATGATTTTATGAACCTTGAACAAGGTCTTACGCAATCTTTTTATAAAGATCTTTTGATTTTGATCAAGATTCGAATACTAATTTTCATGGAATCTGACTTTTTTTACTTATTTTGCAAGGCGCACTGAATTGTAGAATTATACATTAAACAACCACTTACTATGAACTCGGGTGTGAAACTGTTTCATTGTGTCAAACATTGGGTCCTTCTCCCTTGGAAAATTCTTCGACACGTGGGATTTTCCCACAATAAAAAGCTAAAACAGTAAAATATGATTTTATGAACCTTGAACAAGGTCCTCTGTAATCTTTTTATAAAGACCTTTGATTTTATTGCAGATTCGAATACAAATTTTCATGGAATCTGATTTTTTAAATTTATTTTGCAAGGCGCACTGAATTGTATAATTAAACATCAAACAACCACTTGCTATGGACTCGGGTGTGAAACTGTTTCATTGTGTCAAACATTGGGTCCTTCTCCCTTGGAAAATTCTTCGACACGTGGGATTTTCCCACAATAAAAAGCTAAAACAGTAAAATGTGATTATATGAACCTTGAACAAGGTCCTACGTAATCTTTTTATAAAGACCTTTGATTTTATTGCAGATTCGAATACAAATTTTCAAGGAATCTGATTTTTTAAATTTATTTTGGAAGGAGCACTGAATTGTATAATTACACATCAAACAACCACTTGCTATGAACTCGGGTGTGAAACTGTTTCATTGTGTCATACATTGGATCCTTCTCCTTTGGGAAATTCTTCGACATGTGGGAGTTTTCCCACAATAAAAAGCTAATACAATAAAAAATGATTTTATGAACCTTGAACAAGGTCTTACGCAATCTTTTTATAAAGATCTTTTGATTTTGTTCCAGAATCGAATACTAATTTTCATAGAATCCGATTTTTTTATTTATTCTGCAAGGCGCACTGAATTGTATAATTACACATCAAACAACCACTTCCTATGAACTCGGGTGTGAAACTGTTTCCTTGTGTCAAACATTGGGTCCTACTCCCTTTAGAAATTATTCTACACGTGGGAGTTTTCCCACAGTAAAAAGCTAAAACAATAAAATATGATTTTATGAACCTTGAACAAGGTCTTACGCAATCTTTTTATAAAGATCTTTTGATTTTGATCAAGATTAGAATACTAATTTTCATGGAATCTGACTTTTTTTATTTATTTTGCAAGGCGCACTGAATTGTAGAATTATACATTAGACAACCACTTACTATGAACTCGGGTGTGAAACTGTTTCATTGTGTCAAACATTGGGTCCTTCTCCCTTGGAAAATTCTTCGACACGTGGGATTTTCCCACAATAAAAAGCTAAAACAGTAAAATATGATTTTATGAACCTTGAACAAGGTCCTCCGTAATCTTTTTATAAAGACCTTTGATTTTATTGCAGATTCCAATACAAATTTTCATGGAATCTGATTTTTTAAATTTATTTTGCAAGGCGCACTGAATTGTATAATTACACATCAAACAACCACTTGCTATGAACTCGGGTGTGAAACTGTTTCATTGTGTCAAACATTGGGTCCTTCTCCCTTGGAAAATTCTTCGACACGTGGGATTTTCCCACAATAAAAAGCTAAAACAGTAAAATGTGATTATATGAACCTTGAACAAGGTCCTACGTAATCTTTTTATAAAGACCTTTGATTTTATTGCAGATTCGAATACAAATTTTCAAGGAATCTGATTTTTTAAATTTATTTTGGAAGGAGCACTGAATTGTATAATTACACATCAAACAACCACTTGCTATGAACTCGGGTGTGAAACTGTTTCATTGTGTCATACATTGGATCCTTCTCCTTTGGGAAATTCTTCGACATGTGGGAGTTTTCCCACAATAAAAAGCTAATACAATAAAAAATGATTTTATGAACCTTGAACAAGGTCTTAAGCAATCTTTTTAAAAAGATGTTTTGATTTTGTTCCAGAATCGAATACTAATTTTCATAGAATCCGATTTTTTTATTTATTCTGCCAGGCGCACTGAATTGTATAATTACACATCAAACAACCACTTCCTATGAACTCGGGTGTGAAACTGTTTCCTTGTGTCAAACATTGTGTCCTACTACCTTTAGAAATTATTCTACACGTGGGAGTTTTCCCACAATAAAGAGCTAAAACAATAAAATATGATTTTATGAACCTTGAACAAGGTCTTACGGAATCTTTTTATAAAGATCTTTTGATTTTGATCAAGATTCGAATACTAATTTTCATGGAATATGATTTTTTTATTTATTCTGCAAGGCGCATTGAATTGTATAATTACACATCAAGCAACCACTTCCTATGAACTCGGGTGTGAAACTGTTTCATTGTGTTAAACATTGGGTCCTTCTCCCTTGGGAAATTCTTCATCAAGTGGGAGTTTTCCACCAATAAAAAGCTAAAACAGTAAAATGTGATTATATGAACCTTGAACAAGGTCCTACGTAATCTTTTTATAAAGACCTTTGATATTATTGCAGATTCGAATACAAATTTTCAAGGAATCTGATTTTTTAAATTTATTTTGCAAGGAGCACTGAATTGTATAATTACACATCAAACAACCACTTGCTATGAACTCGGGTGTGAAACTGTTTCATTGTGTCATACATTGGATCCTTCTCCTTTAGGAAATTCTTCGACATGTGGGAGTTTTCCCACAATAAAAAGCTAATACAATAAAAAATGATTTTATGAACCTTGAACAAGGTCTTACGCAATCTTTTTATAAAGATCTTTTGATTTTGTTCCAGAATCGAATACTAATTTTCATGGAATCTGATTTTTTTATTTATTTTGCAAGGCGCACTGAATTGTAGAATTACACATTAAACAACCACTTGCTATGAACTCGGGTGTGAAACTGTTTCATTGTGTCAAACATTGGGTCCTTCTCCCTTGGAAAATTCTTCGACACGTGGGAGTTTTCCCACAATAAAAAGCTAAAACAATAAAATATGTTTTTATGAACCTTGAACAAGGTCTTACGTAATCTTTTTATAAAGATCTTTTGATTTTGTTCCAGAATCTAATACTAATTTTCATAGAATCGGATTTTTTTATATATTCTGTAAGGCGCACTGAATTGTATAATTACACAACAAACAACCACTTCCTATGAACTCGGGTGTGAAACTGTTTCCTTGTGTCAAACATTGGGTCCCACTCCCTTTAGAAATTATTCTACACGTGGGAGTTTTCCCACAGTAAAAAGCTAAAACAATAAAATATGATTTTACGAACCTTGAACAAGGTCTTACGCAATCTTTTTATAAAGATCTTTTGATTTTGATCAAGATTCGAATACTAATTTTCATGGAATATGATTTTTTTATTTATTCTGCAAGGCGCATTGAATTGTATCATTGCACATCAAGCAACCACTTCCTATGAACTCGGGTGTGAAACTGTTTCATTGTGTCAAACATTGGGTCCTTTTCCCTTGGGAAATTCTTCATCATGTGGGAGTTTTCCCACAATAAAGAGCTAAAACAATAAAATATGATTTTATGAACCTTGAAAAAGGTCTTACGTAATCTTTTTATAAAGATCTTTTGATTTTGTTCCAGAATCGAATTTAATTTTCATTGAATCGGATTTTTTTATATATTCTGCAAGGCGCACTGAATTGTATAATTACACATCAAACAACCACTTCATATGAACTCGGGTGTGAAACTATTTCCTTGTGTCAAACATTGGGTCCTACTCCCTTTAGAAATTATTCTACACGTGGGAGTTTTCCCACAGTAAAAAGCTAAAACAATAAAATATGATTTTACCAACCTTGAACAAGGTCTTACGTAATCTTTTTATAAAGATCTTTTGATTTTGATCAAGATTCGAATACTAATTTTCATGGAATATGATTTTTTTATTTATTCTGCAAGGCGCATTGAATTGTATAATTACACATCAAGCAACCACTTCCTATGAACTCGGGTGTGAAACTGTTTCCTTGTGTCAAACATTGGGTCCTTCTCCCTTGGGAAATTCTTCATCATGTGGGAGTTTTCCCACAATAAAGAGCTAAAACAATAAAATATGATTTTATGAACCTTGAAGAAGGTCTTACGTAATCTTTTTATAAAGATCTTTTGATTTTCTTCCAGATTCGAATAATAATTTTCATGGAATCCGATTTTTTTATATATTCTGCAAGGTGCATTGAATTGTAGAATTACACATCAAACAACCACTTCCTATGAACTCGGGTGTTAAACTGTATTACTGTGTCAAACATTGGGTCCTTCTCCCTTGGAAAATTCTTCGACACGTGGGATTTTCCCACAATAAAAAGCTAAAACAGTAAAATATGATTTTATGAACCTTGAACAAGGTCGTACGTAATCTTTTTATAAAGATCTTTTGATTTTGTTCCAGAATCGAATACAAATTTTCATAGAATCCGATTTTTTTATTTATTCTGCAAGGCGCACTGAATTGTATAATTACACATCAAACAACCACTTCCTATGAACTCGGGTGTGAAACTGTTTCCTTGTGTCAAACATTGGGTCCTACTCCCTTTAGAAATTATTCTACACGTGGGAGTTTTCCCACAGTAAAAAGCTAAAACAATAAAATATGATTTTACAAACCTTGAACAAGGTCTTACGCAATATTTTTATAAAGATCTTTTGATTTTGTTCCAGATTCGAATACTAATTTTCATGGAATATGATTTTTTTATTTATTCTGCAAGGCGCATTTAATTGTATAATTACACATCAAGCAACCACTTCCTATGAACTCGGGTGTGAAACTGTTTCATTGTGTCAAACATTGGGTCCTTCTCCCTTGGAAAATTCTTCGACACGTGGGATTTTCCCACAATAAAAAGCTAAAACAGTAAAATATGATTTTATGAACCTTGAACAAGGTCTTACGTAATCTTTTTATAAAGATCTTTTGATTTTGTTCCAGATTCGAATACTAATTTTCATGGAATCCGATTTTTTTATTTTTTCTGCAAGGCGCACTGAATTGTAGAATTACACATCAAACAACTACTTGCTATGAATTGGGGTGTGAAACTGTTTCATTGTGTGAAACATTGGGTCCTTCTCCCTCGGAAAATTCTTCGACACGTGGGATTTTCCCACAATAAAAAGCTAAAACAGTAAAATGTGATTATATGAACCTTGAACAAGGTCCTACGTAATCTTTTTATAAAGACCTTTGATTTTATTGCAGATTCGAATACAAATTTTCAAGGAATCTGATTTTTTAAATTTATTTTGGAAGGAGCACTGAATTGTATAATTACACATCAAACAACCACTTGCTATGAACTCGGGTGTGAAACTGTTTCATTGTGTCATACATTGGATCCTTCTCCTTTGGGAAATTCTTCGACATGTGGGAGTTTTCCCACAATAAAAAGCTAATACAATAAAAAATGATTTTATGAACCTTGAACAAGGTCTTACGCAATCTTTTTATAAAGATCTTTTGATTTTGTTCCAGAATCGAATACTAATTTTCATAGAATCCGATTTTTTTATTTATTCTGCAAGGCGCACTGAATTGTATAATTACACATCAAACAACCACTTCCTATGAACTCGGGTGTGAAACTGTTTCCTTGTGTCAAACATTGGGTCCTACTCCCTTTAGAAATTATTCTACACGTGGGAGTTTTCCCACAGTAAAAAGCTAAAACAATAAAATATGATTTTATGAACCTTGAACAAGGTCTTACGCAATCTTTTTATAAAGATCTTTTGATTTTGATCAAGATTAGAATACTAATTTTCATGGAATCTGACTTTTTTTATTTATTTTGCAAGGCGCACTGAATTGTAGAATTATACATTAGACAACCACTTACTATGAACTCGGGTGTGAAACTGTTTCATTGTGTCAAACATTGGGTCCTTCTCCCTTGGAAAATTCTTCGACACGTGGGATTTTCCCACAATAAAAAGCTAAAACAGTAAAATATGATTTTATGAACCTTGAACAAGGTCCTCCGTAATCTTTTTATAAAGACCTTTGATTTTATTGCAGATTCCAATACAAATTTTCATGGAATCTGATTTTTTAAATTTATTTTGGAAGGAGCACTGAATTGTATAATTACACATCAAACAACCACTTGCTATGAACTCGGGTGTGAAACTGTTTCATTGTGTCATACATTGGATCCTTCTCCTTTGGGAAATTCTTCGACATGTGGGAGTTTTCCCACAATAAAAAGCTAATACAATAAAAAATGATTTTATGAACCTTGAACAAGGTCTTACGCAATCTTTTTAAAAAGATGTTTTGATTTTGTTCCAGAATCGAATACTAATTTTCATAGAATCCGATTTTTTTATTTATTCTGCCAGGCGCACTGAATTGTATAATTACACATCAAACAACCACTTCCTATGAACTCGGGTGTGAAACTGTTTCCTTGTGTCAAACATTGTGTCCTACTACCTTTAGAAATTATTCTACACGTGGGAGTTTTCCCACAATAAAGAGCTAAAACAATAAAATATGATTTTATGAACCTTGAACAAGGTCTTACGGAATCGTTTTATAAAGATCTTTTGATTTTGATCAAGATTCGAATACTAATTTTCATGGAATATGATTTTTTTATTTATTCTGCAAGGCGCATTGAATTGTATAATTACACATCAAGCAACCACTTCCTATGAACTCGGGTGTGAAACTGTTTCATTGTGTTAAACATTGGGTCCTTCTCCCTTGGGAAATTCTTCATCAAGTGGGAGTTTTCCACCAATAAAAAGCTAAAACAGTAAAATGTGATTATATGAACCTTGAACAAGGTCCTACGTAATCTTTTTATAAAGACCTTTGATATTATTGCAGATTCGAATACAAATTTTCAAGGAATCTGATTTTTTAAATTTATTTTGCAAGGAGCACTGAATTGTATAATTACACATCAAACAACCACTTGCTATGAACTCGGGTGTGAAACTGTTTCATTGTGTCATACATTGGATCCTTCTCCTTTGGGAAATTCTTCGACATGTGGGAGTTTTCCCACAATAAAAAGCTAATACAATAAAAAATGATTTTATGAACCTTGAACAAGGTCTTACGCAATCTTTTTATAAAGATCTTTTGATTTTGTTCCAGAATCGAATACTAATTTTCATGGAATCTGATTTTTTTATTTATTTTGCAAGGCGCACTGAATTGTAGAATTACACATTAAACAACCACTTGCTATGAACTCGGGTGTGAAACTGTTTCATTGTGTCAAACATTGGGTCCTTCTCCCTTGGAAAATTCTTCGACACGTGGGAGTTTTCCCACAATAAAAAGCTAAAACAATAAAATATGATTTTATGAACCTTGAACAAGGTCTTACGTAATCTTTTTATAAAGATCTTTTGATTTTGTTCCAGAATCTAATACTAATTTTCATAGAATCGGATTTTTTTATATATTCTGCAAGGCGCACTGAATTGTATAATTACACAACAAACAACCACTTCCTATGAACTCGGGTGTGAAACTGTTTCCTTGTGTCAAACATTGGGTCCCACTCCCTTTAGAAATTATTCTACACGTGGGAGTTTTCCCACAGTAAAAAGCTAAAACAATAAAATATGATTTTACGAACCTTGAACAAGGTCTTACGCAATCTTTTTATAAAGATCTTTTGATTTTGATCAAGATTCGAATACTAATTTTCATGGAATATGATTTTTTTATTTATTCTGCAAGGCGCATTGAATTGTATCATTGCACATCAAGCAACCACTTCCTATGAACTCGGGTGTGAAACTGTTTCATTGTGTCAAACATTGGGTCCTTTTCCCTTGGGAAATTCTTCATCATGTGGGAGTTTTCCCACAATAAAGAGCTAAAACAATAAAATATGATTTTATGAACCTTGAAAAAGGTCTTACGTAATCTTTTTATAAAGATCTTTTGATTTTGTTCCAGAATCGAATTTAATTTTCATTGAATCGGATTTTTTTATATATTCTGCAAGGCGCACTGAATTGTATAATTACACATCAAACAACCACTTCATATGAACTCGGGTGTGAAACTATTTCCTTGTGTCAAACATTGGGTCCTACTCCCTTTAGAAATTATTCTACACGTGGGAGTTTTCCCACAGTAAAAAGCTAAAACAATAAAATATGATTTTACCAACCTTGAACAAGGTCTTACGTAATCTTTTTATAAAGATCTTTTGATTTTGATCAAGATTCGAATACTAATTTTCATGGAATATGATTTTTTTATTTATTCTGCAAGGCGCATTGAATTGTATAATTACACATCAAGCAACCACTTCCTATGAACTCGGGTGTGAAACTGTTTCCTTGTGTCAAACATTGGGTCCTTCTCCCTTGGGAAATTCTTCATCATGTGGGAGTTTTCCCACAATAAAGAGCTAAAACAATAAAATATGATTTTATGAACCTTGAAGAAGGTCTTACGTAATCTTTTTATAAAGATCTTTTGATTTTCTTCCAGATTCGAATAATAATTTTCATGGAATCCGATTTTTTTATATATTCTGCAAGGTGCATTGAATTGTAGAATTACACATCAAACAACCACTTCCTATGAACTCGGGTGTTAAACTGTATTACTGTGTCAAACATTGGGTCCTTCTCCCTTGGAAAATTCTTCGACACGTGGGATTTTCCCACAATAAAAAGCTAAAACAGTAAAATATGATTTTATGAACCTTGAACAAGGTCGTACGTAATCTTTTTATAAAGATCTTTTGATTTTGTTCCAGAATCGAATACAAATTTTCATAGAATCCGATTTTTTTATTTATTCTGCAAGGCGCACTGAATTGTATAATTACACATCAAACAACCACTTCCTATGAACTCGGGTGTGAAACTGTTTCCTTGTGTCAAACATTGGGTCCTACTCCCTTTAGAAATTATTCTACACGTGGGAGTTTTCCCACAGTAAAAAGCTAAAACAATAAAATATGATTTTACAAACCTTGAACAAGGTCTTACGCAATATTTTTATAAAGATCTTTTGATTTTGTTCCAGATTCGAATACTAATTTTCATGGAATATGATTTTTTTATTTATTCTGCAAGGCGCATTGAATTGTATAATTACACATCAAGCAACCACTTCCTATGAACTCGGGTGTGAAACTGTTTCATTGTGTCAAACATTGGGTCCTTCTCCCTTGGAAAATTCTTCGACACGTGGGATTTTCCCACAATAAAAAGCTAAAACAGTAAAATATGATTTTATGAACCTTGAACAAGGTCTTACGTAATCTTTTTATAAAGATCTTTTGATTTTGTTCCAGATTCGAATACTAATTTTCATGGAATCCGATTTTTTTATTTTTTCTGCAAGGCGCACTGAATTGTAGAATTACACATCAAACAACTACTTGCTATGAATTGGGGTGTGAAACTGTTTCATTGTGTGAAACATTGGGTCCTTCTCCCTCGGAAAATTGTTCGACACGTGAGATTTTCCCACAATAAATAGCTAAAACAATAAAGTATGATTTTATGAACCTTGAACAAGGTCTTATGTAATCTTTTTATAAAGATCTTTTGATTTTTTTCCAGATTCGAATACTAATTTTCATGGAATCTGACTTTTTTTACTTATTTTGCAAGGCGCACTGAATTGTGGAATTACACATTAAACAACCACTTGCTATGAAATCGGGTGTGAAACTGTTTCATTGTGTCAAACATTGGGTCCTTCTCCCTTGGAAAATTCTTCGACACGTGGGATTTTCCCACAATAAATAGCTAAAACAATAAAATATGATTTTATGAACCTTGAACAAGGTCTTACGTAATCTTTTTATAAAGATCTTTTGATTTTGTTCCAGATTCGAATACTAATTTTCATGGAATCTGACTTTTTTTACTTATTTTGCAAGGCGCACTGAATTGTAGAATTATACATTAAACAACCACTTACTATGAACTCGGGTGTGAAACTGTTTCATTGTGTCAAACATTGGGTCCTTATCCTTTGGAAAATTCTTCGACACGTGGGATTTTCCCACAATAAAAAGCTAAAACAGTAAAATGTAATTATATGAACCCTTAACAAGGTCCTACGTAATCTTTTTATAAAGACCTTTGATTTTATTGCAGATTCGAATACAAATTTTCATGGAATCTGATTTTTTAAATTTATTTTGCAAGGAGCACTGAATTGTATAATTACACATCAAACAACCACTTGCTATGAACTCGGGTGTGAAACTGTTTCATTGTGTCATACATTGGATCCTTCTCCTTTGGGAAATTCTTCGACATGTGGGAGTTTTCCCACAATAAAAAGCTAATACAATAAAAAATGATTTTATGAACCTTGAACAAGGTCTTACGCAATCTTTTTATAAAAATCTTTTGATTTTGTTCCAGAATCGAATACTAATTTTCATAGAATCGGATTATTTTATATATTCCGCAAGGCGCATTGAAATGTATAATTACACATATAAACAACCACTTCCTATGAACTCGGGTGTGAAACTGTTTCCTTGTGTCAAACATTGGGTCCTACTCCCTTTAGAAATTATTCTACACGTGGGAGTTTTCCCACAGTAAAAAGCTAAAACAATAAAATATGTTTTTATGAACCTTGAACAAGGTCTTACGCAATCTTTTTATAAAGATCTTTTGATTTTGATCAAGATTCGAATACTAATTTTCATGGAATATGATTTTTTTAATTATTCTGCAAGGCGCATTGAATTGTATAATTACACATCAAACAACCACTTCCTATGAACTCGGGTGTGAAACTGTTTCATTGTGTCAAACATTGGGTCCTTCTCCCTTGGGAAATTTTTCATCATGTGGGAGTTTTCCCACAGTAAAGAGCTAAAAAAATAAAATATGATTTTATGAACCTTGAAGAAGGTCTTACGTAATCTTTTTATAAAGATCTTTTGATTTTGTTCCAGAATCGAATACTAATTTTCATGGAATCCGATTTTTTTATATATTCTGCAAGGTGCATTGAATTGTATAATTACACATCAAACAACCACTTCCTATGAACTCGTGTGTGAAACTGTTTCATTCTGTCAAACAATGGGTCCTTTTCCCTTGGAAAATTCTTCGACACGTGGTAGTTTTCCCATAATAAAAAGCTAAAACAATAAAGTATGATTTTATGAACCTTGAACAAGGTTTTATGTAATCTTTTTATAAAGATCTTTTGATTTTGTTCCAGATTCGAATACTAATTTTCATGGAATCTGACTTTTTTTAATTATTTTGCAAGGCGCACTGAATTGTAGAATTACACATTAAACAACCACTTGCTATGAACTCGGGTGTGAAACTGTTTGCTTGTGTCAAACATTGGGTCCTTCTCCCTTGGAAAATTCTTCGACACGTGGGATTTTCCCACAATAAATAGCTAAAACAATAAAATATGATTTTATGAACCTTGAACAAGGTCTTACGTAATCTTTTTATAAAGATCTTTTGATTTTGTTCCAGATTCGAATACTAATTTTCATGGAATCTGACTTTTTTTACTTATTTTGCAAGGCGCACTGAATTGTAGAATTATACATTAAACAACCACTTACTATGAACTCGGGTGTGAAACTGTTTCATTGTGTCAAACATTGGGTCCTTCTCCCTTGGAAAATTCTTCGACACGTGGGATTTTCCCACAATAAAAAGCTAAAACAGTAAAATGTGATTATATGAACCTTGAACAAGGTCCTACGTAATCTTTTTATAAAGACCTTTGATTTTATTGCAGATTCGAATACAAATTTTCATGGAATCTGATTTTTTAAATTTATTTTGCAAGGAGCACTGAATTGTATAATTACACATCAAACCACCACTTGCTATGAACTCGGGTGTGAAACTGTTTCATTGTGTCATACATTGGATCCTTCTCCTTTGGGAAATTCTTCGACATGTGGGAGTTTTCCCACAATAAATGCTAATACAATAAAAAATGATTTTATGAACCGTGAACAAGGTCTTACGCAATCTTTTTATAAAGATCTTTTGATTTTGTTCCAGAATCGAATACAAATTTTCATAGAATCCGATTTTTTTATTTATTCTGCAAGGCGCACTGAATTGTATAATTACACATCAAACAACCACTTCCTATGAACTCGGGTGTGAAACTGTTTCCTTGTGTCAAACATTGGGTCCTACTCCCTTTAGAAATTATTCTACACGTGGGAGTTTTCCCACAGTAAAAAGCTAAAACAATAAAATATGATTTTACAAACCTTGAACAAGGTCTTACGCAATATTTTTATAAAGATCTTTTGATTTTGTTCCAGATTCGAATACTAATTTTCATGGAATATGATTTTTTTATTTATTCTGCAAGGCGCATTGAATTGTATAATTACACATCAAGCAACCACTTCCTATGAACTCGGGTGTGAAACTGTTTCATTGTGTCAAACATTGGGTCCTTCTCCCTTGGAAAATTCTTCGACACGTGGGATTTTCCCACAATAAAAAGCTAAAACAGTAAAATATGATTTTATGAACCTTGAACAAGGTCTTACGTAATCTTTTTATAAAGATCTTTTGATTTTGTTCCAGATTCGAATACTAATTTTCATGGAATCCGATTTTTTTATTTTTTCTGCAAGGCGCACTGAATTGTAGAATTACACATCAAACAACTACTTGCTATGAATTGGGGTGTGAAACTGTTTCATTGTGTGAAACATTGGGTCCTTCTCCCTCGGAAAATTGTTCGACACGTGAGATTTTCCCACAATAAATAGCTAAAACAATAAAGTATGATTTTATGAACCTTGAACAAGGTCTTATGTAATCTTTTTATAAAGATCTTTTGATTTTTTTCCAGATTCGAATACTAATTTTCATGGAATCTGACTTTTTTTACTTATTTTGCAAGGCGCACTGAATTGTGGAATTACACATCAAACAACCACTTGCTATGAACTCGGGTGTGAAACTGTTTCATTGTGTCAAACATTGGGTCCTTCTCCCTTGGAAAATTCTTCGACACGTGGGATTTTCCCACAATAAATAGCTAAAACAATAAAATATGATTTTATGAACCTTGAACAAGGTCTTACGTAATCTTTTTATAAAGATCTTTTGATTTTGTTCCAGATTCGAATACTAATTTTCATGGAATCTGACTTTTTTTACTTATTTTGCAAGGCGCACTGAATTGTAGAATTATACATTAAACAACCACTTACTATGAACTCGGGTGTGAAACTGTTTCATTGTGTCAAACATTGGGTCCTTATCCTTTGGAAAATTCTTCGACACGTGGGATTTTCCCACAATAAAAAGCTAAAACAGTAAAATGTAATTATATGAACCCTTAACAAGGTCCTACGTAATCTTTTTATAAAGACCTTTGATTTTATTGCAGATTCGAATACAAATTTTCATGGAATCTGATTTTTTAAATTTATTTTGCAAGGAGCACTGAATTGTATAATTACACATCAAACAACCACTTGCTATGAACTCGGGTGTGAAACTGTTTCATTGTGTCATACATTGGATCCTTCTCCTTTGGGAAATTCTTCGACATGTGGGAGTTTTCCCACAATAAAAAGCTAATACAATAAAAAATGATTTTATGAACCTTGAACAAGGTCTTACGCAATCTTTTTATAAAAATCTTTTGATTTTGTTCCAGAATCGAATACTAATTTTCATAGAATCGGATTATTTTATATATTCCGCAAGGCGCATTGAAATGTATAATTACACATATAAACAACCACTTCCTATGAACTCGGGTGTGAAACTGTTTCCTTGTGTCAAACATTGGGTCCTACTCCCTTTAGAAATTATTCTACACGTGGGAGTTTTCCCACAGTAAAAAGCTAAAACAATAAAATATGTTTTTATGAACCTTGAACAAGGTCTTACGCAATCTTTTTATAAAGATCTTTTGATTTTGATCAAGATTCGAATACTAATTTTCATGGAATATGATTTTTTTAATTATTCTGCAAGGCGCATTGAATTGTATAATTACACATCAAACAACCACTTCCTATGAACTCGGGTGTGAAACTGTTTCATTGTGTCAAACATTGGGTCCTTCTCCCTTGGGAAATTTTTCATCATGTGGGAGTTTTCCCACAGTAAAGAGCTAAAAAAATAAAATATGATTTTATGAACCTTGAAGAAGGTCTTACGTAATCTTTTTATAAAGATCTTTTGATTTTGTTCCAGAATCGAATACTAATTTTCATGGAATCCGATTTTTTTATATATTCTGCAAGGTGCATTGAATTGTATAATTACACATCAAACAACCACTTCCTATGAACTCGTGTGTGAAACTGTTTCATTCTGTCAAACAATGGGTCCTTTTCCCTTGGAAAATTCTTCGACACGTGGTAGTTTTCCCATAATAAAAAGCTAAAACAATAAAGTATGATTTTATGAACCTTGAACAAGGTTTTATGTAATCTTTTTATAAAGATCTTTTGATTTTGTTCCAGATTCGAATACTAATTTTCATGGAATCTGACTTTTTTTAATTATTTTGCAAGGCGCACTGAATTGTAGAATTACACATTAAACAACCACTTGCTATGAACTCGGGTGTGAAACTGTTTGCTTGTGTCAAACATTGGGTCCTTCTCCCTTGGAAAATTCTTCGACACGTGGGATTTTCCCACAATAAATAGCTAAAACAATAAAATATGATTTTATGAACCTTGAACAAGGTCTTACGTAATCTTTTTATAAAGATCTTTTGATTTTGTTCCAGATTCGAATACTAATTTTCATGGAATCTGACTTTTTTTACTTATTTTGCAAGGCGCACTGAATTGTAGAATTATACATTAAACAACCACTTACTATGAACTCGGGTGTGAAACTGTTTCATTGTGTCAAACATTGGGTCCTTCTCCCTTGGAAAATTCTTCGACACGTGGGATTTTCCCACAATAAAAAGCTAAAACAGTAAAATGTGATTATATGAACCTTGAACAAGGTCCTACGTAATCTTTTTATAAAGACCTTTGATTTTATTGCAGATTCGAATACAAATTTTCATGGAATCTGATTTTTTAAATTTATTTTGCAAGGAGCACTGAATTGTATAATTACACATCAAACCACCACTTGCTATGAACTCGGGTGTGAAACTGTTTCATTGTGTCATACATTGGATCCTTCTCCTTTGGGAAATTCTTCGACATGTGGGAGTTTTCCCACAATAAATGCTAATACAATAAAAAATGATTTTATGAACCGTGAACAAGGTCTTACGCAATCTTTTTATAAAGATCTTTTGATTTTGTTCCAGAATCGAATACTAATTTTCATAGAATCCGATTTTTTTATTTATTCTGCAAGGCGCACTGAATTGTATAATTACACATCAAACAACCACTTCCTATGAACTCGGGTGTGAAACTGTTTCCTTGTGTCAAACATTGGGTCCTACTCCCTTTAGAAATTATTCTACACGTGGGAGTTTTCCCACAGTAAAAAGCTAAAACAATAAAATATGATTTTATGAACCTTGAACAAGGTCTTACGCAATCTTTTTATAAAGATCTTTTGATTTTGATCAAGATTCGAATACTAATTTTCATGGAATCTGACTTTTTTTACTTATTTTGCAAGGCGCACTGAATTGTAGAATTATACATTAAACAACCACTTACTATGAACTCGGGTGTGAAACTGTTTCATTGTGTCAAACATTGGGTCCTTCTCCCTTGGAAAATTCTTCGACACGTGGGATTTTCCCACAATAAAAAGCTAAAACAGTAAAATATGATTTTATGAACCTTGAACAAGGTCCTCCGTAATCTTTTTATAAAGACCTTTGATTTTATTGCAGATTCGAATACAAATTTTCATGGAATCTGATTTTTTAAATTTATTTTGCAAGGCGCACTGAATTGTATAATTACACATCAAACAACCACTTGCTATGAACTCGGGTGTGAAACTGTTTCATTGTGTCAAACATTGGGTCCTTCTCCCTTGGAAAATTCTTCGACACGTGGGATTTTCCCACAATAAAAAGCTAAAACAGTAAAATGTGATTATATGAACCTTGAACAAGGTCCTACGTAATCTTTTTATAAAGACCTTTGATTTTATTGCAGATTCGAATACAAATTTTCAAGGAATCTGATTTTTTAAATTTATTTTGGAAGGAGCACTGAATTGTATAATTACACATCAAACAACCACTTGCTATGAACTCGGGTGTGAAACTGTTTCATTGTGTCATACATTGGATCCTTCTCCTTTGGGAAATTCTTCGACATGTGGGAGTTTTCCCACAATAAAAAGCTAATACAATAAAAAATGATTTTATGAACCTTGAACAAGGTCTTACGCAATCTTTTTATAAAGATCTTTTGATTTTGTTCCAGAATCGAATACTAATTTTCATAGAATCCGATTTTTTTATTTATTCTGCAAGGCGCACTGAATTGTATAATTACACATCAAACAACCACTTCCTATGAACTCGGGTGTGAAACTGTTTCCTTGTGTCAAACATTGGGTCCTACTCCCTTTAGAAATTATTCTACACGTGGGAGTTTTCCCACAGTAAAAAGCTAAAACAATAAAATATGATTTTATGAACCTTGAACAAGGTCTTACGCAATCTTTTTATAAAGATCTTTTGATTTTGATCAAGATTCGAATACTAATTTTCATGGAATATGATTTTTTTAATTATTCTGCAAGGCGCATTGAATTGTATAATTACACATCAAACAACCACTTCCTATGAACTCGGGTGTGAAACTGTTTCATTGTGTCAAACATTGGGTCCTTCTCCCTTGGGAAATTTTTCATCATGTGGGAGTTTTCCCACAGTAAAGAGCTAAAAAAATAAAATATGATTTTATGAACCTTGAAGAAGGTCTTACGTAATCTTTTTATAAAGATCTTTTGATTTTGTTCCAGAATCGAATACTAATTTTCATGGAATCCGATTTTTTTATATATTCTGCAAGGTGCATTGAATTGTATAATTACACATCAAACAACCACTTCCTATGAACTCGTGTGTGAAACTGTTTCATTCTGTCAAACAATGGGTCCTTTTCCCTTGGAAAATTCTTCGACACGTGGTAGTTTTCCCATAATAAAAAGCTAAAACAATAAAGTATGATTTTATGAACCTTGAACAAGGTTTTATGTAATCTTTTTATAAAGATCTTTTGATTTTGTTCCAGATTCGAATACTAATTTTCATGGAATCTGACTTTTTTAATTATTTTGCAAGGCGCACTGAATTGTAGAATTACACATTAAACAACCACTTGCTATGAACTCGGGTGTGAAACTGTTTGCTTGTGTCAAACATTGGGTCCTTCTCCCTTGGAAAATTCTTCGACACGTGGGAGTTTTCCCACAGTAAAAAGCTAAAACAATAAAATATGATTTTATGAACCTTGAACAAGGTCTTACGCAATCTTTTTATAAAGATCTTTTGATTTTGATCAAGATTCGAATACTAATTTTCATGGAATCTGACTTTTTTTACTTATTTTGCAAGGCGCACTGAATTGTAGAATTATACATTAAACAACCACTTACTATGAACTCGGGTGTGAAACTGTTTCATTGTGTCAAACATTGGGTCCTTCTCCCTTGGAAAATTCTTCGACACGTGGGATTTTCCCACAATAAAAAGCTAAAACAGTAAAATATGATTTTATGAACCTTGAACAAGGTCCTCCGTAATCTTTTTATAAAGACCTTTGATTTTATTGCAGATTCGAATACAAATTTTCATGGAATCTGATTTTTTAAATTTATTTTGCTAGGCGCACTGAATTGTATAATTACACATCAAACAACCACTTGCTATGAACTCGGGTGTGAAACTGTTTCATTGTGTCAAACATTGGGTCCTTCTCCCTTGGAAAATTCTTCGACACGTGGGATTTTCCCACAATAAAAAGCTAAAACAGTAAAATGTGATTATATGAACCTTGAACAAGGTCCTACGTAATCTTTTTATAAAGACCTTTGATTTTATTGAAGATTCGAATACAAATTTTCAAGGAATCTGATTTTTTAAATTTATTTTGGAAGGAGCACTGAATTGTATAATTACACATCAAACAACCACTTGCTATGAACTCGGGTGTGAAACTGTTTCATTGTGTCATACATTGGATCCTTCTCCTTTGGGAAATTCTTCGACATGTAGGAGTTTTCCCACAATAAAAAGCTAATACAATAAAAAATGATTTTATGAACCTTGAACAAGGTCTTACGCAATCTTTTTATAAAGATCTTTTGATTTTGTTCCAGAATCGAATACTAATTTTCATAGAATCCGATTTTTTTATTTATTCTGCAAGGCGCACTGAATTGTATAATTACACATCAAACAACCACTTCCTATGAACTCGGGTGTGAAACTGTTTCCTTGTGTCAAACATTGGGTCCTACTCCCTTTAGAAATTATTCTACACGTGGGAGTTTTCCCACAGTAAAAAGCTAAAACAATAAAATATGATTTTATGAACCTTGAACAAGGTCTTACGCAATCTTTTTATAAAGATCTTTTGATTTTGATCAAGATTCGAATACTAATTTTCATGGAATATGATTTTTTTAATTATTCTGCAAGGCGCATTGAATTGTATAATTACACATCAAACAACCACTTCCTATGAACTCGGGTGTGAAACTGTTTCATTGTGTCAAACATTGGGTCCTTCTCCCTTGGGAAATTTTTCATCATGTGGGAGTTTTCCCACAGTAAAGAGCTAAAAAAATAAAATATGATTTTATGAACCTTGAAGAAGGTCTTACGTAATCTTTTTATAAAGATCTTTTGATTTTGTTCCAGAATCGAATACTAATTTTCATGGAATCCGATTTTTTTATATATTCTGCAAGGTGCATTGAATTGTATAATTACACATCAAACAACCACTTCCTATGAACTCGTGTGTGAAACTGTTTCATTCTGTCAAACAATGGGTCCTTTTCCCTTGGAAAATTCTTCGACACGTGGTAGTTTTCCCATAATAAAAAGCTAAAACAATAAAGTATGATTTTATGAACCTTGAACAAGGTTTTATGTAATCTTTTTATAAAGATCTTTTGATTTTGTTCCAGATTCGAATACTAATTTTCATGGAATCTGACTTTTTTTAATTATTTTGCAAGGCGCACTGAATTGTAGAATTACACATTAAACAACCACTTGCTATGAACTCGGGTGTGAAACTGTTTGCTTGTGTCAAACATTGGGTCCTTCTCCCTTGGAAAATTCTTCGACACGTGGGATTTTCCCACAATAAATAGCTAAAACAATAAAATATGATTTTATGAACCTTGAACAAGGTCTTACGTAATCTTTTTATAAAGATCTTTTGATTTTGTTCCAGATTCGAATACTAATTTTCATGGAATCTGACTTTTTTTACTTATTTTGCAAGGCGCACTGAATTGTAGAATTATACATTAAACAACCACTTACTATGAACTCGGGTGTGAAACTGTTTCATTGTGTCAAACATTGGGTCCTTCTCCCTTGGAAAATTCTTCGACACGTGGGATTTTCCCACAATAAAAAGCTAAAACAGTAAAATATGATTTTATGAACCTTGAACAAGGTCCTCCGTAATCTTTTTATAAAGACCTTTGATTTTATTGCAGATTCGAATACAAATATTCATGGAATCTGATTTTTTAAATTTATTTTGCAAGGCGCACTGAATTGTATAATTACACATCAAACAACCACTTGCTATGAACTCGGGTGTGAAACTGTTTCATTGTGTCAAACATTGGGTCCTTCTCCCTTGGAAAATTCTTCGACACGTGGGATTTTCCCACAATAAAAAGCTAAAACAGTAAAATGTGATTATATGAACCTTGAACAATGTCCTGCGTAATCTTTTTATAAAGACCTTTGATTTTATTGCAGATTCGAATACAAATTTTCATGGAATCTGATTTTTTAAATTTATTTTGCAAGGAGCACTGCATTGTATAATTACACATCAAACAACCACTTGCTATGAACTCGGGTGTGAAACTGTTTCATTGTGTCATACATTGGATCCTTCTCCTTTGGGAAATTCTTCGACATGTGGGAGTTTTCCACAATAAAAAGCTAATACAATAAAAAATGATTTTATGAACCTTGAACAAGGTCTTACGCAATCTTTTTATAAAGATCTTTTGATTTTGTTCCAGAATCGAATACTAATTTTCATAGAATCCGATTTTTTTATTTATTCTGCAAGGCGCACCGAATTGTATAATTACACATCAAACAACCACTTCCTATGAACTCGGGTGTGAAACTGTTTCCTTGTGTCAAACATTGGGTCCTACTCCCTTTAGAAATTATTCTACACGTGGGAGTTTTCCCACAGTAAAAAGCTAAAACAATAAAATATGATTTTATGAACCTTGAACAAGGTCTTACGCAATCTTTTTATAAAGATCTTTTGATTTTGATCCAGAATCGAATACTAATTTTCATGGAATCCGATTTTTTTATATATTCTGCAAGGTGCATTGAATTGTATAATTACACATCAAACAACCACTTCCTATGAACTCGTGTGTGAAACTGTTTCATTCTGTCAAACAATGGGTCCTTTTCCCTTGGAAAATTCTTCGACACGTGGAAGTTTTCCCATATTAAAAAGCTAAAACAATAAAGTATGATTTTATGAACCTTGAACAAGGTTTTATGTAATCTTTTTATAAAGATCTTTTGATTTTGTTAAAGATTCGAATACTAATTTTCATGGAATCTGACTTTTTTTAATTATTTTGCAAGGCGCACTGAATTGTAGAATTACACATTAAACAACCACTTGCTATGAACTCGGGTGTGAAACTGTTTGCTTGTGTCAAACATTGGGTCCTTCTCCCTTGGAAAATTCTTCGACACG
The DNA here is from genome assembly GCA_028673005.1 of Tanypteryx hageni. NCBI lineage: Eukaryota > Metazoa > Arthropoda > Insecta > Odonata > Petaluridae > Tanypteryx > Tanypteryx hageni. The sequence goes on from CM054120.1 coordinate 89,547,488, forward strand.
TGGGATTTTCACACAATAAAAAGCTAAAACAGTAAAATATGATTTTATGAACCTTGAACAAGGTCCTCCGTAATCTTTTTATAAAGACCTTTGATTTTATTGCAGATTCGAATACAAATATTCATGGAATCTGATTTTTTAAATTTATTTTGCAAGGCGCACTGAATTGTATAATTACACATCAAACAACCACTTGCTATGAACTCGGGTGTGAAACTGTTTCATTGTGTCAAACATTGGGTCCTTCTTCCTTGGAAAATTCTTCGACACGTGGGATTTTCCCACAATAAAAAGCTAAAACAGTAAAATGTGATTATATGAACCTTGAACAAGGTCCTCCGTAATCTTTTTATAAAGACCTTTGATTTTATTGCAGATTCGAATACAAATTTTCATGGAATCTGATTTTTTAAATTTATTTTGTAAGGCGCACTGAATTGTATAATTACACATCAAACAACCACTTGCTATGAACTCGGGTGTGAAACTGTTTCATTGTGTCAAACATTGGGTCCTTCTCCCTTGGAAAATTCTTCGACACGTGGGATTTTCCCACAATAAAAAGCTAAAACAGTAAAATGTGATTATATGAACCTTGAACAAGGTCCTACGTAATCTTTTTATAAAGACCTTTGATTTTATTGCAGATTCGAATACAAATTTTCAAGGAATCTGATTTTTTAAATTTATTTTGGAAGGAGCACTGAATTGTATAATTACACATCAAACAACCACTTGCTATGAACTCGGGTGTGAAACTGTTTCATTGTGTCATACATTGGATCCTTCTCCTTTGGGAAATTCTTCGACATGTGGGAGTTTTCCCACAATAAAAAGCTAATACAATAAAAAATGATTTTATGAACCTTGAACAAGGTCTTACGCAATCTTTTTATAAAGATGTTTTGATTTTGTTCCAGAATCGAATACTAATTTTCATAGAATCCGATTTTTTTATTTATTCTGCAAGGCGCACTGAATTGTATAATTACAAATCAAACAACCACTTCCTATGAACTCGGGTGTGAAACTGTTTCCTTGTGTCAAACATTGTGTCCTACTACCTTTAGAAATTATTCTACACGTGGGAGTTTTCCCACAATAAAGAGCTAAAACAATAAAATATGATTTTATGAACCTTGAACAAGGTCTTACGGAATTTTTTTATAAAGATCTTTTGATTTTGATCAAGATTCGAATACTAATTTTCATGGAATATGATTTTTTTATTTATTCTGCAAGGCGCATTGAATTGTATAATTACACATCAAGCAACCACTTCCTATGAACTCGGGTGTGAAACTGTTTCATTGTGTCATACATTGGATCCTTCTCCTTTGGGAAATTCTTCGACATGTGGGAGTTTTCCCACAATAAAAAGCTAATACAATAAAAAATGATTTTATGAACCTTGAACAAGGTCTTACGCAATCTTTTTATAAAGATCTTTTGATTTTGTTCCAGAATCGAATACTAATTTTCATAGAATCCGATTTTTTTATTTATTCTGCAAGGAGCACTGAATTGTATAATTACACATCAAGCAACCACTTCCTATGAACTCGGGTGTGAAACTGTTTCATTGTGTCAAACATTGGGTCCTTCTCCCTTGGGAAATTCTTCATCATGTGGGAGTTTTCCCACAATAAAGAGCTAAAACAATAAAATATGATTTTATGAACCTTGAAGAAGGTCTAACGTAATCTTTTTATAAAGATCTTTTGATTTTGTTCCAGATTCGAATACTAATTTTCATGGAATCCGATTTTTTTATTTTTTCTGCAAGGCGCACTGAATTGTAGAATTACACATCAAACAACTACTTGCTATGAACTCGGGTGTGAAACTGTTTCATTGTGTCAAACATTGGGTCCTTCTCCCTTAGAAAATTCTTCGACACGTGAGATTTTCCCACAATAAATAGCTAAAACAATAAAATATGATTTTATGAACCTTGAACAAGATCTTACTTAATCTTTTTATAAAGATCTTTTGATTTTGTTCCAGATTCGAATACTAATTTTCATGGAATCCGATTTTTTTATATATTCTGCAAGGTGCATTGAATTGTATAATTACACATCAAACAACCACTTGCTATGAACTCGTGTGTGAAACTGTTTCATTCTGTCAAACAATGGGTCCTTTTCCCTTGGGAAATTCTTCGACACGTGGGAGTTTTCCCACAATAAAAAGCTAATACATTAAAAAATGATTTTATGAACCTTGAACAAGGTCTTACGCAATCTTTTTATAAAGATCTTTTGATTTTGTTCCAGAATCGAATACTAATTTTCATAGAATCCGATTTTTTTATTTATTCTGCAAGGCGCACTGAATTGTATAATTACACATCAAACAACCACTTCCTATGAACTCGGGTGTGAAACTGTTTCCTTGTGTCAAACATTGGGTCCTACTCCCTTTAGAAATTATTCTACACGTGGGAGTTTTCCCACAGTAAAAAGCTAAAACAATAAAATATGATTTTACGAACCTTGAACAAGGTCTTACGCAATCTTTTTATAAAGATCTTTTGATTTTGTTCGAGATTCGAATACTAATTTTCATGGAATCCGATTTTTTTATTTTTTCTGCAAGGCGCACTGAATTGTAGAATTACACATCAAACAACTACTTGCTATGAACTCGGGTGTGAAACTGTTTCATTGTGTCAAACATTGGGTCCTTCTCCCTTAGAAAATTCTTCGACACGTGAGATTTTCCCACAATAAATAGCTAAAACAATAAAATATGATTTTATGAACCTTGAACAAGATCTTAATTAATCTTTTTATAAAGATCATTTGATTTTGTTCCAGATTCGAATACTAATTTTCATGGAATCCGATTTTTTTATATATTCTGCAAGGTGCATTGAATTGTATAATTACACATCAAACAACCACTTGCTATGAACTCGTGTGTGAAACTGTTTCATTCTGTCAAACAATGGGTCCTTTTCCCTTGGAAAATTCTTCGACACGTGGTAGTTTTCCCATAATAAAAAGCTAAAACAATAAAATATGAGTTTATGAACCTTGAACAAGGTCTTACGTAATCTTTTTATAAAGATCTTTTGATTTTGTTCCAGATTCGAATACTAATTTTCATGGAATCTGATTTATTTATATATTCTGCAAGGCGCACTGAATTGTAGAACTACAGATCAAACAACCACTTGCTATGAACTCGGGTGTGAAACTGTTTCATTGTGTCAAACATTGGGTCCTTCTCCCTTGGAAAATTCTTCGACACGTGGGATTTTCCCACAATAAAAAGCTAAAACAGTAAAATATGATTTTATGAACCTTGAACAAGGTCCTCCGTAATCTTTTTATAAAGACCTTTGATTTTATTGCAGATTCGAATACAAATTTTCATGGAATCTGATTTTTTAAATTTATTTTGTAAGGCGCACTGAATTGTATAATTACACATCAAACAACCACTTGCTATGAACTCGGGTGTGAAACTGTTTCATTGTGTCAAACATTGGGTCCTTCTCCCTTGGAAAATTCTTCGACACGTGGGATTTTCCCACAATAAAAAGCTAAAACAGTAAAATGTGATTATATGAACCTTGAACAAGGTCCTACGTAATCTTTTTATAAAGACCTTTGATTTTATTGCAGATTCGAATACAAATTTTCAAGGAATCTGATTTTTTAAATTTATTTTGGAAGGAGCACTGAATTGTATAATTACACATCAAACAACCACTTGCTATGAACTCGGGTGTGAAACTGTTTCATTGTGTCATACATTGGATCCTTCTCCTTTGGGAAATTCTTCGACATGTGGGAGTTTTCCCACAATAAAAAGCTAATACAATAAAAAATGATTTTATGAACCTTGAACAAGGTCTTACGCAATCTTTTTATAAAGATGTTTTGATTTTGTTCCAGAATCGAATACTAATTTTCATAGAATCCGATTTTTTTATTTATTCTGCAAGGCGCACTGAATTGTATAATTACAAATCAAACAACCACTTCCTATGAACTCGGGTGTGAAACTGTTTCCTTGTGTCAAACATTGTGTCCTACTACCTTTAGAAATTATTCTACACGTGGGAGTTTTCCCACAATAAAGAGCTAAAACAATAAAATATGATTTTATGAACCTTGAACAAGGTCTTACGGAATTTTTTTATAAAGATCTTTTGATTTTGATCAAGATTCGAATACTAATTTTCATGGAATATGATTTTTTTATTTATTCTGCAAGGCGCATTGAATTGTATAATTACACATCAAGCAACCACTTCCTATGAACTCGGGTGTGAAACTGTTTCATTGTGTCATACATTGGATCCTTCTCCTTTGGGAAATTCTTCGACATGTGGGAGTTTTCCCACAATAAAAAGCTAATACAATAAAAAATGATTTTATGAACCTTGAACAAGGTCTTACGCAATCTTTTTATAAAGATCTTTTGATTTTGTTCCAGAATCGAATACTAATTTTCATAGAATCCGATTTTTTTATTTATTCTGCAAGGAGCACTGAATTGTATAATTACACATCAAGCAACCACTTCCTATGAACTCGGGTGTGAAACTGTTTCATTGTGTCAAACATTGGGTCCTTCTCCCTTGGGAAATTCTTCATCATGTGGGAGTTTTCCCACAATAAAGAGCTAAAACAATAAAATATGATTTTATGAACCTTGAAGAAGGTCTAACGTAATCTTTTTATAAAGATCTTTTGATTTTGTTCCAGATTCGAATACTAATTTTCATGGAATCCGATTTTTTTATTTTTTCTGCAAGGCGCACTGAATTGTAGAATTACACATCAAACAACTACTTGCTATGAACTCGGGTGTGAAACTGTTTCATTGTGTCAAACATTGGGTCCTTCTCCCTTAGAAAATTCTTCGACACGTGAGATTTTCCCACAATAAATAGCTAAAACAATAAAATATGATTTTATGAACCTTGAACAAGATCTTACTTAATCTTTTTATAAAGATCTTTTGATTTTGTTCCAGATTCGAATACTAATTTTCATGGAATCCGATTTTTTTATATATTCTGCAAGGTGCATTGAATTGTATAATTACACATCAAACAACCACTTGCTATGAACTCGTGTGTGAAACTGTTTCATTCTGTCAAACAATGGGTCCTTTTCCCTTGGGAAATTCTTCGACACGTGGGAGTTTTCCCACAATAAAAAGCTAATACATTAAAAAATGATTTTATGAACCTTGAACAAGGTCTTACGCAATCTTTTTATAAAGATCTTTTGATTTTGTTCCAGAATCGAATACTAATTTTCATAGAATCCGATTTTTTTATTTATTCTGCAAGGCGCACTGAATTGTATAATTACACATCAAACAACCACTTCCTATGAACTCGGGTGTGAAACTGTTTCCTTGTGTCAAACATTGGGTCCTACTCCCTTTAGAAATTATTCTACACGTGGGAGTTTTCCCACAGTAAAAAGCTAAAACAATAAAATATGATTTTACGAACCTTGAACAAGGTCTTACGCAATCTTTTTATAAAGATCTTTTGATTTTGTTCGAGATTCGAATACTAATTTTCATGGAATCCGATTTTTTTATTTTTTCTGCAAGGCGCACTGAATTGTAGAATTACACATCAAACAACTACTTGCTATGAACTCGGGTGTGAAACTGTTTCATTGTGTCAAACATTGGGTCCTTCTCCCTTAGAAAATTCTTCGACACGTGAGATTTTCCCACAATAAATAGCTAAAACAATAAAATATGATTTTATGAACCTTGAACAAGATCTTAATTAATCTTTTTATAAAGATCATTTGATTTTGTTCCAGATTCGAATACTAATTTTCATGGAATCCGATTTTTTTATATATTCTGCAAGGTGCATTGAATTGTATAATTACACATCAAACAACCACTTGCTATGAACTCGTGTGTGAAACTGTTTCATTCTGTCAAACAATGGGTCCTTTTCCCTTGGAAAATTCTTCGACACGTGGTAGTTTTCCCATAATAAAAAGCTAAAACAATAAAATATGAGTTTATGAACCTTGAACAAGGTCTTACGTAATCTTTTTATAAAGATCTTTTGATTTTGTTCCAGATTCGAATACTAATTTTCATGGAATCTGATTTATTTATATATTCTGCAAGGCGCACTGAATTGTAGAACTACACATCAAACAACCACTTGCTATGAACTCGGGTGTGAAACTGTTTCATTGTGTCAAACATTGGGTCCTTCTCCCTTGGAAAATTCTTCGACACGTGGGATTTTCCCACAGTAAAAAGCTAAAACAGTAAAATATGATTTTATGAACCTTGAACAAGGTCCTACGTAATCTTTTTATAAAGATCTTTTGATTTTATTGCAGATTCGAATACAAATTTTCATGGAATCTGATTTTTTAAATTTATTTTGCAAGGCGCACTGAATTGTATAATTACATATCAAAAGACCACTTGCTATGAACTCGGGTGTGAAACTGTTTCATTGTGTCAAACATTGGGTCCTTCTCCCTTGGAAAATTCTTCGACACGTGGGAGTTTTCCCGCAATAAAAAGCTAAAACAATAAAATATGAGTTTATGAACCTTGAACAAGGTCTTACGTAATCTTTTTATAAAGATCTTTTGATTTTGTTCCAGATTCGAATACTAATTTTCATGGAATCCGATTTTTTTATATATTCTGCAAGGTGCATTGAATTGTATAATTACACATCAAACAACCACTTCCTATGAACTCGTGTGTGAAACTGTTTCATTCTGTCAAACAATGGGTCCTTTTCCCTTGGAAAATTCTTCGACACGTGGTAGTTTTCCCATATTAAAAAGCTAAAACAATAAAGTATGATTTTATGAACCTTGAACAAGGTTTTATGTAATCTTTTTATAAAGATCTTTTGATTTTGTTCCAGATTCGAATACTAATTTTCATGGAATCTGACTTTTTTTAATTATTTTGCAAGGCGCACTGAATTGTAGAATTACACATTAAACAACCACTTGCTATGAACTCGGGTGTGAAACTGTTTGCTTGTGTCAAACATTGGGTCCTTCTCCCTTGGAAAATTCTTCGACACGTGGGATTTTCCCACAATAAATAGCTAAAACAATAAAATATGATTTTATGAACCTTGAACAAGGTCTTACGTAATCTTTTTATAAAGATCTTTTGATTTTGTTCCAGATTCGAATACTAATTTTCATGGAATCTGACTTTTTTTACTTATTTTGCAAGGCGCACTGAATTTTAGAATTATACATTAAACAACCACTTACTATGAACTCGGGTGTGAAACTGTTTCATTGTGTCAAACATTGGGTCCTTCTCCCTTGGAAAATTCTTCGACACGTGGGATTTTCCCACAATAAAAAGCTAAAACAGTAAAATATGATTTTATGAACCTTGAACAAGGTCCTCAGTAATCTTTTTATAAAGACCTTTGATTTTATTGCAGATTCGAATACAAATATTCATGGAATCTGATTTTTTAAATTTATTTTGCAAGGCGCACTGAATTGTATAATTACACATCAAACAACCACTTGCTATGAACTCGGGTGTGAAACTGATTCATTATGTCAAACATTGGGTCCTTCTCCCTTGGAAAATTCTTCGACACGTGGGATTTTCCCACAATAAAAAGCTAAAACAGTAAAATGTGATTATATGAACCTTGAACAAGGTCCTACGTAATCTTTTTATAAAGACCTTTGATTTTATTGCAGATTCGAATACAAATTTTCATGGAATCTGATTTTTTAAATTTATTTTGCAAGGAGCACTGAATTGTATAATTACACATCAAACAACCACTTGCTATGAACTCGGGTGTGAAACTGTTTCATTGTGTCATACATTGGATCCTTCTCCTTTGGGAAATTCTTCGACATGTGGGAGTTTTCCCACAATAAATAGCTAATACAATAAAAAATGATTTTATGAACCTTGAACAAGGTCTTACGCAATCTTTTTATAAAGATCTTTTGATTTTGTTCCAGAATCGAATACTAATTTTCATAGAATCCGATTTTTTTATTTATTCTGCAAGGCGCACTGAATTGTATAATTACACATCAAACAACCACTTCCTATGAACTCGGGTGTGAAACTGTTTCCTTGTGTCAAACATTGGGTCCTACTCCCTTTAGAAATTATTCTACACGTGGGAGTTTTCCCACAGTAAAAAGCTAAAACAATAAAATATGATTTTATGAACCTTGAACAAGGTCTTACGTAATCTTTTTATAAAGATCTTTTGATTTTGTTCCAGATTCGAATACTAATTTTCATGGAATCTGACTTTTTTTACTTATTTTGCAAGGCGCACTGAATTGTAGAATTATACATTAAACAACCACTTACTATGAACTCGGGTGTGAAACTGTTTCATTGTGTCAAACATTGGGTCCTTCTCCCTTGGAAAATTCTTCGACACGTGGGATTTTCCCACAATAAAAAGCTAAAACAGTAAAATATGATTTTATGAACCTTGAACAATGTCCTCCGTAATCTTTTTATAAAGACCTTTGATTTTATTGCAGATTCGAATACAAATTTTCATGGAATCTGAATTTTTAAATTTATTTTGCAAGGCGCACTGAATTGTATAATTACACATCAAACAACCACTTGCTATGAACTCGGGTGTGAAACTGTTTCATTGTGTCAAACATTGGGTCCTTCTCCCTTGGAAAATTCTTCGACACGTGGGATTTTCCCACAATAAAAAGCTAAAACAGTAAAATGTGATTATATGAACCTTGAACAAGGTCCTAAGTAATCTTTTTATAAAGACCTTTGATTTTATTGCAGATTCGAATACAAATTTTCAAGGAATCTGATTTTTTAAATTTATTTTGGAAGGAGCACTGAATTGTATAATTACACATCAAACAACCACTTGCTATGAACTCGGGTGTGAAACTGTTTCATTGTGTCATACATTGGATCCTTCTCCTTTGGGAAATTCTTCGACATGTGGGAGTTTTCCCACAATAAAAAGCTAATACAATAAAAAATGATTTTATGAACCTTGAACAAGGTCTTACGCAATCTTTTTATAAAGATCTTTTGATTTTGTTCCAGAATCGAATACTAATTTTCATAGAATCCGATTTTTTTATTTATTCTGCAAGGAGCACTGAATTGTATAATTACACATCAAGCAACCACTTCCTATGAACTCGGGTGTGAAACTGTTTCATTGTGTCAAACATTGGGTCCTACTCCCTTTAGAAATTATTCTACACGTGGGAGTTTTCCCACAGTAAAAAGCTAAAACAATAAAATATGATTTTACGAACCTTGAACAAGGTCTTACGCAATCTTTTTATAAAGATCTTTTGATTTTGTTCGAGATTCGAATACTAATTTTCATGGAATCCGATTTTTTTATTTTTTCTGCAAGGCGCACTGAATTGTAGAATTACACATCAAACAACTACTTGCTATGAACTCGGGTGTGAAACTGTTTCATTGTGTCAAACATTGGGTCCTTCTCCCTTAGAAAATTCTTCGACACGTGAGATTTTCCCACAATAAATAGCTAAAACAATAAAATATGATTTTATGAACCTTGAACAAGATCTTAATTAATCTTTTTATAAAGATCATTTGATTTTGTTCCAGATTCGAATACTAATTTTCATGGAATCCGATTTTTTTATATATTCTGCAAGGTGCATTGAATTGTATAATTACGCATCAAACAACCACTTGCTATGAACTCGTGTGTGAAACTGTTTCATTCTGTCAAACAATGGGTCCTTTTCCCTTGGAAAATTCTTCGACACGTGGTAGTTTTCCCATAATAAAAAGCTAAAACAATAAAATATGAGTTTATGAACCTTGAACAAGGTCTTACGTAATCTTTTTATAAAGATCTTTTGATTTTGTTCCAGATTCGAATACTAATTTTCATGGAATCTGATTTATTTATATATTCTGCAAGGCGCACTGAATTGTAGAACTACACATCAAACAACCACTTGCTATGAACTCGGGTGTGAAACTGTTTCATTGTGTCAAACATTGGGTCCTTCTCCCTTGGAAAATTCTTCGACACGTGGGATTTTCCCACAATAAAAAGCTAAAACAGTAAAATATGATTTTATGAACCTTGAACAAGGTCCTCCGTAATCTTTTTATAAAGACCTTTGATTTTATTGCAGATTCGAATACAAATTTTCATGGAATCTGATTTTTTAAATTTATTTTGTAAGGCGCACTGAATTGTATAATTACACATCAAACAACCACTTGCTATGAACTCGGGTGTGAAACTGTTTCATTGTGTCAAACATTGGGTCCTTCTCCCTTGGAAAATTCTTCGACACGTGGGATTTTCCCACAATAAAAAGCTAAAACAGTAAAATGTGATTATATGAACCTTGAACAAGGTCCTACGTAATCTTTTTATAAAGACCTTTGATTTTATTGCAGATTCGAATACAAATTTTCAAGGAATCTGATTTTTTAAATTTATTTTGGAAGGAGCACTGAATTGTATAATTACACATCAAACAACCACTTGCTATGAACTCGAGTGTGAAACTGTTTCATTGTGTCATACATTGGATCCTTCTCCTTTGGGAAATTCTTCGACATGTGGGAGTTTTCCCACAATAAAAAGCTAATACAATAAAAAATGATTTTATGAACCTTGAACAAGGTCTTACGCAATCTTTTTATAAAGATGTTTTGATTTTGTTCCAGAATCGAATACTAATTTTCATAGAATCCGATTTTTTTATTTATTCTGCAAGGCGCACTGAATTGTATAATTACAAATCAAACAACCACTTCCTATGAACTCGGGTGTGAAACTGTTTCCTTGTGTCAAACATTGTGTCCTACTACCTTTAGAAATTATTCTACACGTGGGAGTTTTCCCACAATAAAGAGCTAAAACAATAAAATATGATTTTATGAACCTTGAACAAGGTCTTACGGAATTTTTTTATAAAGATCTTTTGATTTTGATCAAGATTCGAATACTAATTTTCATGGAATATGATTTTTTTATTTATTCTGCAAGGCGCATTGAATTGTATAATTACACATCAAGCAACCACTTCCTATGAACTCGGGTGTGAAACTGTTTCATTGTGTCATACATTGGATCCTTCTCCTTTGGGAAATTCTTCGACATGTGGGAGTTTTCCCACAATAAAAAGCTAATACAATAAAAAATGATTTTATGAACCTTGAACAAGGTCTTACGCAATCTTTTTATAAAGATCTTTTGATTTTGTTCCAGAATCGAATACTAATTTTCATAGAATCCGATTTTTTTATTTATTCTGCAAGGAGCACTGAATTGTATAATTACACATCAAGCAACCACTTCCTATGAACTCGGGTGTGAAACTGTTTCATTGTGTCAAACATTGGGTCCTTCTCCCTTGGGAAATTCTTCATCATGTGGGAGTTTTCCCACAATAAAGAGCTAAAACAATAAAATATGATTTTATGAACCTTGAAGAAGGTCTAACGTAATCTTTTTATAAAGATCTTTTGATTTTGTTCCAGATTCGAATACTAATTTTCATGGAATCCGATTTTTTTATTTTTTCTGCAAGGCGCACTGAATTGTAGAATTACACATCAAACAACTACTTGCTATGAACTCGGGTGTGAAACTGTTTCATTGTGTCAAACATTGGGTCCTTCTCCCTTAGAAAATTCTTCGACACGTGAGATTTTCCCACAATAAATAGCTAAAACAATAAAATATGATTTTATGAACCTTGAACAAGATCTTACTTAATCTTTTTATAAAGATCTTTTGATTTTGTTCCAGATTCGAATACTAATTTTCATGGAATCCGATTTTTTTATATATTCTGCAAGGTGCATTGAATTGTATAATTACACATCAAACAACCACTTGCTATGAACTCGTGTGTGAAACTGTTTCATTCTGTCAAACAATGGGTCCTTTTCCCTTGGGAAGTTCTTCGACACATGGTAGTTTTCCGATAATAAAAAGCTAAAACAATAAAATATGAGTTTACGAACCTTGAACAAGGTCTTACGTAATCTTTTTATAAAGATCTTTTGATTTTGTTCCAGATTCGAATACTAATTTTCATGGAATCTGATTTTTTTATATATTCTGCAAGGCGCACTGAATTGTAGAACTAAACATCAAACAACCACTTGCTACGAACTCGGGTGTGAAACTGTTTCATTGTGTCAAACATTGGGTCCTTCTCCCTTGGAAAATTCTTCGACACGTGGGATTTTCCCACAATAAAAAGCTAAAACAGTAAAATGTGGTTATATGAACCTTGAACATGGTCCTACGTAATCTTTTTATAAAGACCTTTGATTTTATTGCAGATTCGAATACAAATTTTCATGGAATCTGATTTTTTAAATTTATTTTGCAAGGAGCACTGAATTGTATAATTACACATCAAACAACCACTTGCTATGAACTCGGGTGTGAAACTGTTTCATTGTGTCATACATTGGATCCTTCTCCTTTGGGAAATTCTTCGACACGTGGGAGTTTTCCCACAATAAAAAGCTAATACATTAAAAAATGATTTTATGAACCTTGAACAAGGTCTTACGCAATCTTTTTATAAAGATCTTTTGATTTTGTTCCAGAATCGAATACTAATTTTCATAGAATCCGATTTTTTTATTTATTCTGCAAGGCGCACTGAATTGTATAATTACACATCAAACAACCACTTCCTATGAACTCGGGTGTGAAACTGTTTCCTTGTGTCAAACATTGGGTCCTACTCCCTTTAGAAATTATTCTACACGTGGGAGTTTTCCCACAGTAAAAAGCTAAAACAATAAAATATGATTTTACGAACCTTGAACAAGGTCTTACGCAATCTTTTTATAAAGATCTTTTGATTTTGTTCAAGATTCGAATACTAATTTTCATGGAATCCGATTTTTTTATTTTTTCTGCAAGGCGCACTGAATTGTAGAATTACACATCAAACAACTACTTGCTATGAACTCGGGTGTGAAACTGTTTCATTGTGTCAAACATTGGGTCCTTCTCCCTTAGAAAATTCTTCGACACGTGAGATTTTCCCACAATAAATAGCTAAAACAATAAAATATGATTTTATGAACCTTGACCAAGATCTTAATTAATCTTTTTATAAAGATCATTTGATTTTGTTCCAGATTCGAATACTAATTTTCATGGAATCCGATTTTTTTATATATTCTGCAAGGTGCATTGAATTGTATAATTACACATCAAACAACCACTTGCTATGAACTCGTGTGTGAAACTGTTTCATTCTGTCAAACAATGGGTCCTTTTCCCTTGGAAAATTCTTCGACACGTGGTAGTTTTCCCATAATAAAAAGCTAAAACAATAAAATATGAGTTTATGAACCTTGAACAAGGTCTTACGTAATCTTTTTATAAAGATCTTTTGATTTTGTTCCAGATTCGAATACTAATTTTCATGGAATCTGATTTATTTATATATTCTGCAAGGCGCACTGAATTGTAGAACTACACATCAAACAACCACTTGCTATGAACTCGGGTGTGAAACTGTTTCATTGTGTCAAACATTGGGTCCTTCTCCCTTGGAAAATTCTTCGACACGTGGGATTTTCCCACAATAAAAAGCTAAAACAGTAAAATATGATTTTATGAACCTTGAACAAGGTCCTCAGTAATCTTTTTATAAAGACCTTTGATTTTATTGCAGATTCGAATACAAATATTCATGGAATCTGATTTTTTAAATTTATTTTGCAAGGCGCACTGAATTGTATAATTACACATCAAACAACCACTTGCTATGAACTCGGGTGTGAAACTGATTCATTATGTCAAACATTGGGTCCTTCTCCCTTGGAAAATTCTTCGACACGTGGGATTTTCCCACAATAAAAAGCTAAAACAGTAAAATGTGATTATATGAACCTTGAACAAGGTCCTACGTAATCTTTTTATAAAGACCTTTGATTTTATTGCAGATTCGAATACAAATTTTCAAGGAATCTGATTTTTTAAATTTATTTTGGAAGGAGCACTGAATTGTATAATTACACATCAAACAACCACTTGCTATGAACTCGGGTGTGAAACTGTTTCATTGTGTCATACATTGGATCCTTCTCCTTTGGGAAATTCTTCGACATGTGGGAGTTTTCCCACAATAAAAAGCTAATACAATAAAAAATGATTTTATGAACCTTGAACAAGGTCTTACGCAATCTTTTTATAAAGATCTTTTGATTTTGTTCCAGAATCGAATACTAATTTTCATAGAATCCGATTTTTTTATTTATTCTGCAAGGCGCACTCAATTGTATAATTACACATCAAACAACCACTTCCTATGAACTCGGGTGTGAAACTGTTTCCTTGTGTCAAACATTGGGTCCTACTCCCTTTAGAAATTATTCTACACGTGGGAGTTTTCCCACAGTAAAAAGCTAAAACAATAAAATATGATTTTATGAACCTTGAACAAGGTCTTACGCAATCTTTTTATAATGATCTTTTGATTTTGATCAAGATTCGAATACTAATTTTCATGGAATCTGACTTTTTTTTACTTATTTTGCAAGGTGCATTGAATTGTAGAATTATACATTAAACAACCACTTACTATGAACTCGGGTGTGAAACTGTTTCATTGTGTCAAACATTGGGTCCTTCTCCCTTGGAATATTCTTCGACACGTGGGATTTTCCCACAATAAAAAGCTAAAACAGTAAAATATGATTTTATGAACCTTGAACAAGGTCCTCCGTAATCTTTTTATAAAGACCTTTGATTTTATTGCAGATTCGAATACAAATTTTCATGGAATCTGATTTTTTAAATTTATTTTGTAAGGCGCACTGAATTGTATAATTACACATCAAACAACCACTTGCTATGAACTCGGGTGTGAAACTGTTTCATTGTGTCAAACATTGGGTCCTTCTCCCTTGGAAAATTCTTCGACACGTGGGATTTTCCCACAATAAAAAGCTAAAACAGTAAAATGTGATTATATGAACCTTGAACAAGGTCCTACGTAATCTTTTTATAAAGACCTTTGATTTTATTGCAGATTCGAATACAAATTTTCAAGGAATCTGATTTTTTAAATTTATTTTGGAAGGAGCACTGAATTGTATAATTACACATCAAACAACCACTTGCTATGAACTCGGGTGTGAAACTGTTTCATTGTGTCATACATTGGATCCTTCTCCTTTGGGAAATTCTTCGACACGTGGGAGTTTTCCCACAATAAAAAGCTAATACATTAAAAAATGATTTTATGAACCTTGAACAAGGTCTTACGCAATCTTTTTATAAAGATCTTTTGATTTTGTTCCAGAATCGAATACTAATTTTCATAGAATCCGATTTTTTTATTTATTCTGCAAGGCGCACTGAATTGTATAATTACACATCAAACAACCACTTCCTATGAACTCGGGTGTGAAACTGTTTCCTTGTGTCAAACATTGGGTCCTACTCCCTTTAGAAATTATTCTACACGTGGGAGTTTTCCCACAGTAAAAAGCTAAAACAATAAAATATGATTTTACGAACCTTGAACAAGGTCTTACGCAATCTTTTTATAAAGATCTTTTGATTTTGTTCAAGATTCGAATACTAATTTTCATGGAATCCGATTTTTTTATTTTTTCTGCAAGGCGCACTGAATTGTAGAATTACACATCAAACAACTACTTGCTATGAACTCGGGTGTGAAACTGTTTCATTGTGTCAAACATTGGGTCCTTCTCCCTTAGAAAATTCTTCGACACGTGAGATTTTCCCACAATAAATAGCTAAAACAATAAAATATGATTTTATGAACCTTGAACAAGATCTTAATTAATCTTTTTATAAAGATCATTTGATTTTGTTCCAGATTCGAATACTAATTTTCATGGAATCCGATTTTTTTATATATTCTGCAAGGTGCATTGAATTGTATAATTACACATCAAACAACCACTTGCTATGAACTCGTGTGTGAAACTGTTTCATTCTGTCAAACAATGGGTCCTTTTCCCTTGGAAAATTCTTCGACACGTGGTAGTTTTCCCATAATAAAAAGCTAAAACAATAAAATATGAGTTTATGAACCTTGAACAAGGTCTTACGTAATCTTTTTATAAAGATCTTTTGATTTTGTTCCAGATTCGAATACTAATTTTCATGGAATCTGATTTATTTATATATTCTGCAAGGCGCACTGAATTGTAGAACTACACATCAAACAACCACTTGCTATGAACTCGGGTGTGAAACTGTTTCATTGTGTCAAACATTGGGTCCTTCTCCCTTGGAAAATTCTTCGACACGTGGGATTTTCCCACAATAAAAAGCTAAAACAGTAAAATATGATTTTATGAACCTTGAACAAGGTCCTCAGTAATCTTTTTATAAAGACCTTTGATTTTATTGCAGATTCGAATACAAATATTCATGGAATCTGATTTTTTAAATTTATTTTGCAAGGCGCACTGAATTGTATAATTACACATCAAACAACCACTTGCTATGAACTCGGGTGTGAAACTGATTCATTATGTCAAACATTGGGTCCTTCTCCCTTGGAAAATTCTTCGACACGTGGGATTTTCCCACAATAAAAAGCTAAAACAGTAAAATGTGATTATATGAACCTTGAACAAGGTCCTACGTAATCTTTTTATAAAGACCTTTGATTTTATTGCAGATTCGAATACAAATTTTCAAGGAATCTGATTTTTTAAATTTATTTTGGAAGGAGCACTGAATTGTATAATTACACATCAAACAACCACTTGCTATGAACTCGGGTGTGAAACTGTTTCATTGTGTCATACATTGGATCCTTCTACTTTGGGAAATTCTTCGACATGTGGGAGTTTTCCCACAATAAAAAGCTAATACAATAAAAAATGATTTTATGAACCTTGAACAAGGTCTTACGCAATCTTTTTATAAAGATCTTTTGATTTTGTTCCAGAATCGAATACTAATTTTCATAGAATCCGATTTTTTTATTTATTCTGCAAGGCGCACTGAATTGTATAATTACACATCAAACAACCACTTCCTATGAACTCGGGTGTGAAACTGTTTCCTTGTGTCAAACATTGGGTCCTACTCCCTTTAGAAATTATTCTACACGTGGGAGTTTTCCCACAGTAAAAAGCTAAAACAATAAAATATGATTTTATGAACCTTGAACAAGGTCTTACGCAATCTTTTTATAATGATCTTTTGATTTTGATCAAGATTCGAATACTAATTTTCATGGAATCTGACTTTTTTTTACTTATTTTGCAAGGTGCATTGAATTGTAGAATTATACATTAAACAACCACTTACTATGAACTCGGGTGTGAAACTGTTTCATTGTGTCAAACATTGGGTCCTTCTCCCTTGGAATATTCTTCGACACGTGGGATTTTCCCACAATAAAAAGCTAAAACAGTAAAATATGATTTTATGAACCTTGAACAAGGTCCTCCGTAATCTTTTTATAAAGACCTTTGATTTTATTGCAGATTCGAATACAAATTTTCATGGAATCTGATTTTTTAAATTTATTTTGTAAGGCGCACTGAATTGTATAATTACACATCAAACAACCACTTGCTATGAACTCGGGTGTGAAACTGTTTCATTGTGTCAAACATTGGGTCCTTCTCCCTTGGAAAATTCTTCGACACGTGGGATTTTCCCACAATAAAAAGCTAAAACAGTAAAATGTGATTATATGAACCTTGAACAAGGTCCTACGTAATCTTTTTATAAAGACCTTTGATTTTATTGCAGATTCGAATACAAATTTTCAAGGAATCTGATTTTTTAAATTTATTTTGGAAGGAGCACTGAATTGTATAATTACACATCAAACAACCACTTGCTATGAACTCGAGTGTGAAACTGTTTCATTGTGTCATACATTGGATCCTTCTCCTTTGGGAAATTCTTCGACATGTGGGAGTTTTCCCACAATAAAAAGCTAATACAATAAAAAATGATTTTATGAACCTTGAACAAGGTCTTACGCAATCTTTTTATAAAGATGTTTTGATTTTGTTCCAGAATCGAATACTAATTTTCATAGAATCCGATTTTTTTATTTATTCTGCAAGGCGCACTGAATTGTATAATTACAAATCAAACAACCACTTCCTATGAACTCGGGTGTGAAACTGTTTCCTTGTGTCAAACATTGTGTCCTACTACCTTTAGAAATTATTCTACACGTGGGAGTTTTCCCACAATAAAGAGCTAAAACAATAAAATATGATTTTATGAACCTTGAACAAGGTCTTACGGAATTTTTTTATAAAGATCTTTTGATTTTGATCAAGATTCGAATACTAATTTTCATGGAATATGATTTTTTTATTTATTCTGCAAGGCGCATTGAATTGTATAATTACACATCAAGCAACCACTTCCTATGAACTCGGGTGTGAAACTGTTTCATTGTGTCATACATTGGATCCTTCTCCTTTGGGAAATTCTTCGACATGTGGGAGTTTTCCCACAATAAAAAGCTAATACAATAAAAAATGATTTTATGAACCTTGAACAAGGTCTTACGCAATCTTTTTATAAAGATCTTTTGATTTTGTTCCAGAATCGAATACTAATTTTCATAGAATCCGATTTTTTTATTTATTCTGCAAGGAGCACTGAATTGTATAATTACACATCAAGCAACCACTTCCTATGAACTCGGGTGTGAAACTGTTTCATTGTGTCAAACATTGGGTCCTTCTCCCTTGGGAAATTCTTCATCATGTGGGAGTTTTCCCACAATAAAGAGCTAAAACAATAAAATATGATTTTATGAACCTTGAAGAAGGTCTAACGTAATCTTTTTATAAAGATCTTTTGATTTTGTTCCAGATTCGAATACTAATTTTCATGGAATCCGATTTTTTTATTTTTTCTGCAAGGCGCACTGAATTGTAGAATTACACATCAAACAACTACTTGCTATGAACTCGGGTGTGAAACTGTTTCATTGTGTCAAACATTGGGTCCTTCTCCCTTAGAAAATTCTTCGACACGTGAGATTTTCCCACAATAAATAGCTAAAACAATAAAATATGATTTTATGAACCTTGAACAAGATCTTACTTAATCTTTTTATAAAGATCTTTTGATTTTGTTCCAGATTCGAATACTAATTTTCATGGAATCCGATTTTTTTATATATTCTGCAAGGTGCATTGAATTGTATAATTACACATCAAACAACCACTTGCTATGAACTCGTGTGTGAAACTGTTTCATTCTGTCAAACAATGGGTCCTTTTCCCTTGGGAAGTTCTTCGACACATGGTAGTTTTCCGATAATAAAAAGCTAAAACAATAAAATATGAGTTTACGAACCTTGAACAAGGTCTTACGTAATCTTTTTATAAAGATCTTTTGATTTTGTTCCAGATTCGAATACTAATTTTCATGGAATCTGATTTTTTTATATATTCTGCAAGGCGCACTGAATTGTAGAACTAAACATCAAACAACCACTTGCTACGAACTCGGGTGTGAAACTGTTTCATTGTGTCAAACATTGGGTCCTTCTCCCTTGGAAAATTCTTCGACACGTGGGATTTTCCCACAATAAAAAGCTAAAACAGTAAAATGTGGTTATATGAACCTTGAACATGGTCCTACGTAATCTTTTTATAAAGACCTTTGATTTTATTGCAGATTCGAATACAAATTTTCATGGAATCTGATTTTTTAAATTTATTTTGCAAGGAGCACTGAATTGTATAATTACACATCAAACAACCACTTGCTATGAACTCGGGTGTGAAACTGTTTCATTGTGTCATACATTGGATCCTTCTCCTTTGGGAAATTCTTCGACACGTGGGAGTTTTCCCACAATAAAAAGCTAATACATTAAAAAATGATTTTATGAACCTTGAACAAGGTCTTACGCAATCTTTTTATAAAGATCTTTTGATTTTGTTCCAGAATCGAATACTAATTTTCATAGAATCCGATTTTTTTATTTATTCTGCAAGGCGCACTGAATTGTATAATTACACATCAAACAACCACTTCCTATGAACTCGGGTGTGAAACTGTTTCCTTGTGTCAAACATTGGGTCCTACTCCCTTTAGAAATTATTCTACACGTGGGAGTTTTCCCACAGTAAAAAGCTAAAACAATAAAATATGATTTTACGAACCTTGAACAAGGTCTTACGCAATCTTTTTATAAAGATCTTTTGATTTTGTTCAAGATTCGAATACTAATTTTCATGGAATCCGATTTTTTTATTTTTTCTGCAAGGCGCACTGAATTGTAGAATTACACATCAAACAACTACTTGCTATGAACTCGGGTGTGAAACTGTTTCATTGTGTCAAACATTGGGTCCTTCTCCCTTAGAAAATTCTTCGACACGTGAGATTTTCCCACAATAAATAGCTAAAACAATAAAATATGATTTTATGAACCTTGAACAAGATCTTAATTAATCTTTTTATAAAGATCATTTGATTTTGTTCCAGATTCGAATACTAATTTTCATGGAATCCGATTTTTTTATATATTCTGCAAGGTGCATTGAATTGTATAATTACACATCAAACAACCACTTGCTATGAACTCGTGTGTGAAACTGTTTCATTCTGTCAAACAATGGGTCCTTTTCCCTTGGAAAATTCTTCGACACGTGGTAGTTTTCCCATAATAAAAAGCTAAAACAATAAAATATGAGTTTATGAACCTTGAACAAGGTCTTACGTAATCTTTTTATAAAGATCTTTTGATTTTGTTCCAGATTCGAATACTAATTTTCATGGAATCTGATTTATTTATATATTCTGCAAGGCGCACTGAATTGTAGAACTACACATCAAACAACCACTTGCTATGAACTCGGGTGTGAAACTGTTTCATTGTGTCAAACATTGGGTCCTTCTCCCTTGGAAAATTCTTCGACACGTGGGATTTTCCCACAATAAAAAGCTAAAACAGTAAAATATGATTTTATGAACCTTGAACAAGGTCCTACGTAATCTTTTTATAAAGATCTTTTGATTTTATTGCAGATTCGAATACAAATTTTCATGGAATCTGATTTTTTAAATTTATTTTGCAAGGCGCACTGAATTGTATAATTACATATCAAAAGGCCACTTGCTATGAACTCGGGTGTGAAACTGTTTCATTGTGTCAAACATTGGGTCCTTCTCCCTTGGAAAATTCTTCGACACGTGGGAGTTTTCCCGCAATAAAAAGCTAAAACAATAAAATATGAGTTTATGAACCTTGAACAAGGTCTTACGTAATCTTTTTATAAAGATCTTTTGATTTTGTTCCAGATTCGAATACTAATTTTCATGGAATCTGATTTTTTTATTTATTTTGCAAGGCGCACTGAATTGTAGAATTACACATTAAACAACCACTTGCTATGAACTCGGGTGTGAAACTGTTTCATTGTGTCAAACATTGGGTCCTTCTCCCTTGGAAAATTCTTCGACACGTGGGAGTTTTCCCACAATAAAAAGCTAAAACAATAAAATATGATTTTATGAACCTTGAACAAGGTCTTACGTAATCTTTTTATAAAGATCTTTTGATTTTGTTCCAGAATCTAATACTAATTTTCATAGAATCGGATTTTTTTATATATTCTGCAAGGGGCACTGAATTGTATAATTACACAACAAACAACCACTTCCTATGAACTCGGGTGTGAAACTGTTTCCTTGTTTCAAACATTGGGTCCCACTCCCTTTAGAAATTATTCTACACGTGGGAGTTTTCCCACAGTAAAAAGCTAAAACAATAAAATATGATTTTATGAACCTTGACCAAGGTCTTACGCAATCTTTTTATAAAGATCTTTTGATTTTGATCAAGATTCGAATACTAAATTTCATGGAATATGATTTTTTTATTTATTCTGCAAGGCGCATTGAATTGTATCATTGCACATCAAGCAACCACTTCCTATGAACTCGGGTGTGAAACTGTTTCATTGTGTCAAACATTGGGTCCTTTTCCCTTGGGAAATTCTTCATCATGTGGGAGTTTTCCCACAATAAAGAGCTAAAACAATAAAATATGATTTTATGAACCTTGAACAAGGTCTTACGTAATCTTTTTATAAAGATCTTTTGATTTTGTTCCAGAATCGAATTTAATTTTCATTGAATCGGATTTTTTAAATATTCTGCAAGGCGCACTGAATTGTATAATTACACATCAAACAACCACTTCCTATGAACTCGGGTGTGAATCTATTTCCTTGTGTCAAACATTGGATCCTACTCCCTTTAGAAATTGTTCTACACGTGGGAGTTTTCCCACAGTAAAAATCTAAAACAATAAAATATGATTTTACGAACCTTGAACAAGGTCTTACGTAATCTTTTTATAAAGATCTTTTGATTTTGATCAAGATTCGAATACTAATTTTCATGGAATATGATTTTTTTATTTATTCTGCAAGGCGCATTGAATTGTATAATTACACATCAAGCAACCACTTCCTATGAACTCGGGTGTGAAACTGTTTCCTTGTGTCAAACATTGGGTCCTTCTCCCTTGGGAAATTCTTCATCATGTGGGAGTTTTCCCACAATAAAGAGCTAAAACAATAAAATATGATTTTATGAACCTTGAAGAAGGTCTTACGTAATCTTTTTATAAAGATCTTTTAATTTGTTCCAGATTCGAATACTAATTTTCATGGAATCCGATTTTTTTATATATTCTGCAAGGTGCATTGAATTGTAGAATTACACATCAAACAAACACTTCCTATGAACTCGGGTGTTAAACTGTTTCACTGTGTCAAACATTGGGTCCTTCTCCCTTGGAAAATTCTTCGACACGTGGGATTTTCCCACAATAAAAAGCTAAAACAGTAAAATATGAGTTTATGAACCTTGAACAAGGTCCTACGTAATCTTTTTATAAAGATCTTTTGATTTTTTTGCAGATTCGAATACAAATTTTCATGGAATCTGATTTTTTAAATTTATTTTGCAAGGAGCACTGAATTGTATAATTACACATCAAACAACCACTTGCTATGAACTCGGGTGTGAAACTGATTCATTGTGTCAAACATTGGATCCTTCTCCCTTGGGAAATTCTTCGACATGTGGGAGTTTTCCCACAATTAAAAAGCTAATACAATAAAAAATGACATTATGAACCTTGAACAAGTTCTTACGCAATCTTTTTATAAAGATCTTTTGATTTTGTTCCAGATTCGAATACTAATTTTCATGGAATATGATTTTTTTATTTATTCTGCAAGGCGCATTGAATTGTATAATTACACATCAAGCAACCACTTCCTATGAACTCGGGTGTGAAACTGTTTCATTGTGTCAAACATTGGGTCCTTCTCCCTTGGAAAATTCTTCGACACGTGGGATTTTCCCACAATAAAAAGCTAAAACAGTAAAATATGATTTTATGAACCTTGAACAAGGTCTTACGTAATCTTTTTATAAAGATCTTTTGATTTTGTTCCAGATTCGAATACTAATTTTCATGGAATCCGATTTTTTTATTTTTTCTGCAAGGCGCACTGAATTGTAGAATTACAAATCAAACCACTACTTGCTATGAATTGGGGTGTGAAACTGTTTCATTGTGTGAAACATTGGGTCCTTCTCCCTCGGAAAATTGTTCGACACGTGAGATTCTCCCACAATAAATAGCTAAAACAATAAAGTATGATTTTATGAACCTTGAACAAGGTCTTATGTAATCTTTTTATAAAGATCTTTTGATTTTGTTCCAGATTCGAATACTAATTTTCATGGAATCTGACTTTTTTTACTTATTTTGCAAGGCGCACTGAATTGTGGAATTACACATTAAACAACCACTTGCTATGAACTCGGGTGTGAAACTGTTTCATTGTGTCAAACATTGGGTCCTTCTCCCTTGGAAAATTCTTCGACACGTGGGATTTTCCCACAATAAATAGCTAAAACAATAAAATATGATTTTATGAACCTTGAACAAGGTCTTACGTAATCTTTTTATAAAGATCTTTTGATTTTGTTCCAGATTCGAATACTAATTTTCATGGAATCTGACTTTTTTTACTTATTTTGCAAGGCGCACTGAATTGTAGAATTATACATTAAACAACCACTTACTATGAACTCGGGTGTGAAACTGTTTCATTGTGTCAAACATTGGGTCCTTATCCCTTGGAAAATTCTTCGACACGTGGGATTTTCCCACAATAAAAGGCTAAAACAGTAAAATGTAATTATATGAACCTTGAACAAGGTCCTACGTAATCTTATTATAAAGACCTTTGATTTTATTGCAGATTCGAATACAAATTTTCATGGAATCTGATTTTTCAAATTTATTTTGCAAGGAGCACTGAATTGTATAATTACACATCAAACAACCACTTGCTATGAACTCGGGTGTGAAACTGTTTCATTGTGTCATACATTGGATCCTTCTCCTTTGGGAAATTCTTCGACATGTGGGAGTTTTCCCACAATAAAAAGCTAATACAATAAAAAATGATTTTATGAACCTTGAACAAGGTCTTACGCAATCTTTTTATAAAAATCTTTTGATTTTGTTCCAGAATCGAATACTAATTTTCATAGAATCGGATTATTTTATATATTCCGCAAGGCGCATTGAATTGTATAATTACACATCAAACAACCACATCCTATGAACTCGGGTGTGAAACTGTTTCCTTGTGTCAAACATTGGGTCCAACTCCCTTTAGAAATTATTCTACACGTGGGAGTTTTCCCACAGTAAAAAGCTAAAACAATAAAATATGTTTTTATGAACCTTGAACAAGGTCTTACGCAATCTTTTTATAAAGATCTTTTGATTTTGATCAAGATTCGAATACTAATTTTCATGGAATATGATTTTTTTAATTATTCTGCAAGGCGCATTGAATTGTATAATTACACATCAAACAACCACTTCCTATGAACTCGGGTGTGAAACTGTTTCATTGTGTGAAACATTGGGTCCTTCTCCCTTGGGAAATTTTTCATCATGTGGGAGTTTTCCCACAGTAAAGAGCTAAAAAAATAAAATATGATTTTATGAACCTTGAAGAAGGTCTTACGTAATCTTTTTATAAAGATCTTTTGATTTTGTTCCAGAATCGAATACTAATTTTCATGGAATCCGATTTTTTTATATATTCTGCAAGGTGCATTGAATTGTATAATTACACATCAAACAACCACTTGCTATGAACTCGTGTGTGAAACTGTTTCATTCTGTCAAACAATGGGTCCTTTTCCCTTGGAAAATTCTTCGACACGTGGTAGTTTTCCCATAATAAAAAGCTAAAACAATAAAGTATGATTTTATGAACCTTGAACAAGGTTTTATGTAATCTTTTTATAAAGATATTTTGATTTTGTTCCAGATTCGAATACTAATTTTCATGGAATCTGACTTTTTTTAATTATTTTGCAAGGCGCACTGAATTGTAGAATTACACATTAAACAACCACTTGCTATGAACTCGGGTGTGAAACTGTTTCATTGTGTCAAACATTGGGTCCTTATCCCTTGGAAAATTCTTCGACACGTGGGATTTTCCCACAATAAAAAGGTAAAACAGTAAAATGTGATTATATGAACCTTGAACAAGGTCCTACGTAATCTTTTTATAAAGACCTTTGATTTTATTGCAGATTCGAATACAAATTTTCATGGAATCTGATTTTTTAAATTTATTTTGCAAGGAGCACTGAATTGTATAATTACACATCAAACAACCACTTGCTATGAACTCGGGTGTGAAACTGTTTCATTGTGTCATATATTGGATCCTTCTCCTTTGGGAAATTCTTCGACATGTGGGAGTTTTCCCACAATAAAAAGCTAATACAATAAAAAATGATTTTATGAACCTTGAACAAGGTCTTACGCAATCTTTTTATAAAAATCTTTTGATTTTGTTCCAGAATCGAATACTAATTTTCATAGAATCGGATTATTTTATATATTCCGCAAGGCGCATTGAATTGTATAATTACACATCAAACAACCACTTCCTATGAACTCGGGTGTGAAACTGTTTCCTTGTGTCAAACATTGGGTCCTACTCCCTTTAGAAATTATTCTACACGTGGGAGTTTTCCCACAGTAAAAAGCTAAAACAATAAAATATGTTTTTATGAACCTTGAACAAGGTCTTACGCAATCTTTTTATAAAGATCTTTTGATTTTGATCAAGATTCGAATACTAATTTTCATGGAATATGATTTTTTTAATTATTCTGCAAGGCGCATTGAATTGTATAATTACACATCAAACAACCACTTCCTATGAACTCGGGTGTGAAACTGTTTCATTGTGTGAAACATTGGGTCCTTCTCCCTTGGGAAATTTTTCATCATGTGGGAGTTTTCCCACAGTAAAGAGCTAAAAAAATAAAATATGATTTTATGAACCTTGAAGAAGGTCTTACGTAATCTTTTTATAAAGATCTTTTGATTTTGTTCCAGAATCGAATACTAATTTTCATGGAATCCGATTTTATTATATATTCTGCAAGGTGCATTGAATTGTATAATTACACATCAAACAACCACTTGCTATGAACTCGTGTGTGAAACTGTTTCATTCTGTCAAACAATGGGTCCTTTTCCCTTGGAAAATTCTTCGACACGTGGTAGTTTTCCCATAATAAAAAGCTAAAACAATAAAGTATGATTTTATGAACCTTGAACAAGGTTTTATGTAATCTTTTTATAAAGATATTTTGATTTTGTTCCAGATTCGAATACTAATTTTCATGGAATCTGACTTTTTTTAATTATTTTGCAAGGCGCACTGAATTGTAGAATTACACATTAAACAACCACTTGCTATGAACTCGGGTGTGAAACTGTTTCATTGTGTCAAACATTGGGTCCTTCTCCCTTGGAAAATTCTTCGACACGTGGGATTTTCCCACAATAAATAGCTAAAACAATAAAATATGATTTTATGAACCTTGAACAAGGTCTTACGTAATCTTTTTATAAAGATCTTTTGATTTTGTTCCAGATTCGAATACTAATTTTTATGGAATCTGACTTTTTTTACTTATTTTGCAAGGCGCACTGAATTGTAGAATTATACATTAAACAACCACTTACTATGAACTCGGGTGTGAAACTGTTTCATTGTGTCAAACATTGGGTCCTTATCCCTTGGAAAATTCTTCGACACGTGGGATTTTCCCACAATAAAAAGGTAAAACAGTAAAATGTGATTATATGAACCTTGAACAAGGTCCTACGTAATCTTTTTATAAAGACCTTTGATTTTATTGCAGATTCGAATACAAATTTTCATGGAATCTGATTTTTTAAATTTATTTTGCAAGGAGCACTGAATTGTATAATTACACATCAAACAACCACTTGCTATGAACTCGGGTGTGAAACTGTTTCATTGTGTCATATATTGGATCCTTCTCCTTTGGGAAATTCTTCGACATGTGGGAGTTTTCCCACAATAAAAAGCTAATACAATAAAAAATGATTTTATGAACCTTGAACAAGGTCTTACGCAATCTTTTTATAAAAATCTTTTGATTTTGTTCCAGAATCGAATACTAATTTTCATAGAATCGGATTATTTTATATATTCCGCAAGGCGCATTGAATTGTATAATTACACATCAAACAACCACTTCCTATGAACTCGGGTGTGAAACTGTTTCCTTGTGTCAAACATTGGGTCCTACTCCCTTTAGAAATTATTCTACACGTGGGAGATTTCCCACAGTAAAAAGCTAAAACAATAAAATATGTTTTTATGAACCTTGAACAAGGTCTTACGCAATCTTTTTATAAAGATCTTTTGATTTTGATCAAGATTCGAATACTAATTTTCATGGAATATGATTTTTTTATTTATTCTGCAAGGCGCATTGAATTGTATAATTACACATCAAACAACCACTTCCTATGAACTCGGGTGTGAAACTGTTTCATTGTGTCAAACATTGGGTCCTTCTCCCTTGGGAAATTTTTCATCATGTGGGAGTTTTCCCACAGTAAAGAGCTAAAAAAATAAAATATGATTTTATGAACCTTGAAGAAGGTCTTACGTAATCTTTTTATAAAGATCTTTTGATTTTGTTCCAGATTCGAATACTAATTTTCATGGAATCCGATTTTTTTATATATTCTGCAAGGTGCATTGAATTGTATAATTACACATCAAACAACCACTTGCTATGAATTCGTGTGTGAAACTGTTTCATTCTGTCAAACAATGGGTCCTTTTCCCTTGGAAAATTCTTCGACACGTGGTAGTTTTCCCATAATAAAAAGCTAAAACAATAAAATATGAGTTTATGAACCTTGAACAAGGTCTTACGTAATCTTTTTATAAAGATCTTTTGATTTTGTTCCAGATTCGAATACTAATTTTCATTTAATCTGATTTATTTATATATTCTGCAAGGCGCACTGAATTGTAGAACTACACATCAAATAACCACTTGCTATGAACTCGGGTGTGAAACTGTTTCATTGTGTCAAACATTGGGTCCTTCTCCCTTGGATAATTCTTCGACACGTGGGATTTTCCCACAATAAAAAGCTAAAACAGTAAAATATGATTTTATGAACCTTGAACAAGGTCCTAAGTAATCTTTTTATAAAGATCTTTTGATTTTATTGCAGATTCGAATACAAATTTTCATGGAATCTGATTTTTTAAATTTATTTTGCAAGGCGCACTGAATTGTATAATTACATATCAAAAGACCACTTGCTATGAACTCGGGTGTGAAACTGTTTCATTGTGTCAAACATTGGGTCCTTCTCCCTTGGAAAATTCTTCGACACGTAGGAGTTTTCCCACAGTAAAAAGCTAAAACAATAAAATATGATTTTATGAACCTTGAACAAGGTCTTACGTAATCTTTTTATAAAGATCTTTTGATTTTGTTCCAGAATCGAATACTAATTTTCATTGAATCGGATTTTTTTATATATTCTGCAAGGCGCACTGAATTGTATAATTACACATCAAACAACCACTTCCTATGAACTCGGGTGTGAAACTGTTTCCTTGTGTCAAACATTGGGTCCTACTCCCTTTAGAAATTATTCTACACGTGGGAGTTTTCCCACAGTAAAAAGCTAAAACAATAAAATATGATTTTACGAATCTTGAACAAGGTCTTACGCAATCTTTTTATAAAGATCTTTTGATTTTGATCAAGATTCGAATACTAATTTTCATGGAATATGATTTTTTTATTTATTCTGCAAGGCGCATTGAATTGTATAAATACACATCAAGCAACCACTTCCTATGAACTCGGGTGTGAAACTGTTTCCTTGTGTCAAACATTGGGTCCTACTCCCTTTAGAAATTCTTCATCATGTGGGAGTTTTCCCACAATAAAAAGCTAAAACAATAAAATATTATTTATGAACCTTGAAGAAGGTCTTACGTAATCTTTTTATAAAGATCTTTTGATTTTGTTCCAGATTCGAATACTAATTTTCATGGAATCTGACTTTTTTTACTTATTTTGCAAGGCGCACTGAATTGTAGAATTATACATCAAACAATCACTTGCTATGAACTCGTGTGTGAAACTGTTTGCTTGTGTCAAACATTGGGTCCTTCTCCCTTGGAAAATTCTTCGACACGTGGGATTTTCCCACAATAAATAGCTAAAACAATAAAATATGATTTTATGAACCTTGAACAAGGTCTTACGTAATCTTTTTATAAAGATCTTTTGATTTTGTTCCAGATTCGAATACTAATTTTCATAGAATCCGATTTTTTTATTTATTCTGCAAGGCGCACTGAATTGTATAATTACACATCAAACAACCACTTCCTATGAACTCGGGTGTGAAACTGTTTCATTGTGTCAAACATTGGGTCCTACTCCCTTTAGAAATTATTCTACACGTGGGAGTTTTCCCACAGTAAAAAGCTAAAACAATAAAATATGATTTTATGAACCTTGAACAAGGTCTTACGCAATCTTTTTATAAAGATCTTTTGATTTTGATCAAGATTCGAATACTAATTTTCATGGAATCTGACTTTTTTTACTTATTTTGCAAGGCGCACTGAATTGTAGAATTATACATTAAACAACCACTTGCTATGAACTCGGGTGTGAAACTGTTTCATTGTGTCAAACATTGGGTCCTTCTCCCTTGGAAAATTCTTCGACACGTGGGATTTTCCCACAATAAAAAGCTAAAACAGTAAAATGTGATTATATGAACCTTGAACAAGGTCCTACGTAATCTTTTTATAAAGACCTTTGATTTTATTGCAGATTCGAATACAAATTTTCAAGGAATCTGATTTTTTAAATTTATTTTGGAAGGAGCACTGAATTGTATAATTACACATCAAACAACCACTTGCTATGAACTCGGGTGTGAAACTATTTCATTGTGTCATACATTGGATCCTTCTCCTTTGGGAAATTCTTCGACATGTGGGAGTTTTCACACAATAAAAAGCTAATACAATAAAAAATGATTTTATGAACCTTGAACAAGGTCTTACGCAATCTTTTTATAAAGATGTTTTGATTTTGTTCCAGAATCGAATACTAATTTTCATAGAATCCGATTTATTTATTTATTCTGCAAGACGCACTGAATTGTATAATTACACATCAAACAACCACTTCCTATGAACTCGGGTGTGAAACTGTTTCCTTGTGTCAAACATTGGGTCCTACTCCCTTTAGAAATTATTCTACACGTGGGAGTTTTCCCACAGTAAAAAGCTAAAACAATAAAATATGATTTTATGAACCTTGAACAAGGTCTTACGCAATCTTTTTATAAAGATCTTTTGATTTTGATCAAGATTCGAATACTAATTTTCATGGAATATGATTTTTTTATTTATTCTGCAAGGCGCATTGAATTGTATAATTACACATCAAGCAACCACTTCCTATGAACTCGGGTGTGAAACCGTTTCATTGTGTCAAACATTGGGTCCTTCTCCCTTGGGAAATTCTTCATCATGTGGGAGTTTTCCCACAATAAAGAGCTAAAACAATAAAATATGATTTTATGAACCTTGAAGAAGGTCTAACGTAATCTTTTTATAAAGATCTTTTGATTTTGTTCCAGATTCGAATACTAATTTTCATGGAATCCGATTTTTTTATTTTTTCTGCAAGGCGCACTGAATTGTAGAATTACACATCAAACAACTACTTGCTATGAACTCGGGTGTGAAACTGTTTCATTGAGTCAAACATTGGGTCCTTCTCCCTTAGAAAATTCTTCGACACGTGAGATTTTCCCACAATAAATAGCTAAAACAATAAAATATGATTTTATGAACCTTGAACAAGATCTTACTTAATCTTTTTATAAAGATCTTTTGATTTTGTTCCAGATTCGAATACTAATTTTAATGGAATCTGACTTTTTTACTTATTTTGCAAGGCGCACTGAATTGTAGAATTATACATTAAACAACCACTTACTATGAACTCTGGTGTGAAACTGTTTCATTGTGTCAAACATTGGGTCCTTATCCCTTGGAAAATTCTTCGACACGTGGGATTTTCCCACAATAAAAAGGTAAAACAGTAAAATGTGATTATATGAACCTTGAACAAGGTCCTACGTAATCTTTTTATAAAGACCTTTGATTTTATTGCAGATTCGAATACAAATTTTCATGGAATCTGATTTTTTAAATTTATTTTGCAAGGAGCACTGAATTGTATAATTACACATCAAACAACCACTTGCTATGAACTCGGGTGTGAAACTGTTTCATTGTGTCATACATTGGATCCTTCTCCTTTAGGAAATTCTTCGACATGTGGGAGTTTTCCCACAATAAAAAGCTAATACAATAAAAAATGATTTTATGAACCTTGAACAAGGTCTTACGCAATCTTTTTATAAAAACCTTTTGATTTTGTTCCAGAATCGAATACTAATTTTCATAGAATCGGATTATTTTATATATTCCGCAAGGCGCATTGAATTGTATAATTACACATCAAACAACCACATCCTATGAACTCGGGTGTGAAACTGTTTCCTTGTGTCAAACA
Source organism: Tanypteryx hageni (assembly GCA_028673005.1). Taxonomy (NCBI): domain Eukaryota; kingdom Metazoa; phylum Arthropoda; class Insecta; order Odonata; family Petaluridae; genus Tanypteryx; species Tanypteryx hageni. The sequence continues at coordinate 89,579,517 of CM054120.1, forward strand.
TTGGGTCCTACTCCCTTTAGAAATTATTCTACACGTGGGAGTTTTCCCACAGTAAAAAGCTAAAACAATAAAATATGTTTTTATGAACCTTGAACAAGGTCTTACGCAATCTTTTTATAAAGATCTTTTGATTTTGATCAAGATTCGAATACTAATTTTCATGGAATATGATTTTTTTAATTATTCTGCAAGGCGCATTGAATTGTATAATTACACATCAAGCAACCACTTCCTATGAACTCGGGTGTGAAACTATTTCATTGTGTCAAACATTGGATCCTTCTCCCTTGGAAAATTCTTCGACACGTGGGATTTTCCCACAATAAAAAGCTAAAACAGTAAAACATGATTTTATGAACCTTGAACAAGGTCTTACGTAATCTTTTTATAAAGATCTTTTGATTTTGTTCCAGATTCGAATACTAATTTTCATGGAATCCGATTTTTTTATTTTTTCTGCAAGGCGCACTGAATTGTAGATTTACACATCAAACAACTACTTGCTATGAATTGGGGTGTGAAACTGTTTCATTGTGTGAAACATTGGGTCCTTCTCCCTCGGAAAATTGTTCGACACGTGAGATTTTCCCACAATAAATAGCTAAAACAATAAAGTATGACTTTATGAACCTTGAACAAGGTCTTATGTAATCTTTTTATAAAGATCTTTTGATTTTGTTCCAGATTCGAATACTAATTTTCATGGAATCTGACTTTTTTTACTTATTTTGCAAGGCGCACTGAATTGTGGAATTACACATTAAACAACCACTTGCTATGAACTCGGGTGTGAAACTGTTTCATTGTGTCAAACATTGGGTCCTTCTCCCTTGGAAAATTCTTCGACACGTGGGATTTTCCCACAATAAATAGCTAAAACAATAAAATATGATTTTATGAACCTTGAACAAGGTCTTACGTAATCTTTTTATAAAGATCTTTTGATTTTGTTCCAGATTCGAATACTAATTTTCATGGAATCTGACTTTTTTTACTTATTTTGCAAGGCGCACTGAATTGTAGAATTATACATTAAACAACCACTTACTATGAACTCGGGTGTGAAACTGTTTCATTGTGTCAAACATTGGGTCCTTATCCCTTGGAAAATTCTTCGACACGTGGGATTTTCCCACAATAAATAGCTAAAACAATAAAATATGATTTTATGAACCTTGAACAAGGTCCTACGTAATCTTTTTATAAAGACCTTTGATTTTATTGCAGATTCGAATACAAATTTTCATGGAATCTGATTTTTTAAATTTATTTTGCAAGGAGCACTGAATTGTATAATTACACATCAAACAACCACTTGCTATGAACTCGGGTGTGAAACTGTTTCATTGTGTCATACATTGGATCCTTCTCCTTTGGGAAATTCTTCGACATGTGGGAGTTTTCCCACAATAAAAAGCTAATACAATAAAAAATGATTTTATGAACCTTGAACAAGGTCTTACGCAATCTTTTTATAATAATCTTTTGATTTTGTTCCAGAATCGAATACTAATTTTCATAGAATCGGATTATTTTATATATTCCGCAAGGCGCATTGAATTGTATAATTACACATCAAACAACCACTTCCTATGAACTCGGGTGTGAAACTGTTTCCTTGTGTCAAACATTGGGTCCTACTCCCTTTAGAAATTATTCTACACGTGGGAGTTTTCCCACAGTAAAAAGCTAAAACAATAAAATATGTTTTTATGAACCTTGAACAAGGTCTTACGCAATCTTTTTATAAAGATCTTTTGATTTTGATCAAGATTCGAATACTAATTTTAATGGAATATGATTTTTTTAATTATTCTGCAAGGCGCATTGAATTGTATAATTACACATCAAACAACCACTTCCTATGAACTCGGGTGTGAAACTGTTTCATTGTGTGAAACATTGGGTCCTTCTCCCTTGGGAAATTTTTCATCATGTGGGAGTTTTCCCACAGTAAAGAGCTAAAAAAATAAAATATGATTTTATGAACCTTGAAGAAGGTCTTACGTAATCTTTTTATAAAGATCTTTTGATTTTGTTCCAGAATCGAATACTAATTTTCATGTAATCCGATTTTTTTATATATTCTGCAAGGTGCATTGAATTGTATAATTACACATCAAACAACCACTTGCTATGAACTCGTGTGTGAAACTGTTTCATTCTGTCAAACAATGGGTCCTTTTCCCTTGGAAAATTCTTCGACACGTGGTAGTTTTCCCATAATAAAAAGCTAAAACAATAAAGTATGATTTTATGAACCTTGAACAAGGTTTTATGTAATCTTTTTATAAAGATATTTTGATTTTGTTCCAGATTCGAATACTAATTTTCATGGAATCTGACTTTTTTTAATTATTTTGCAAGGCGCACTGAATTGTAGAATTACACATTAAACAACCACTTGCTATGAACTCGGGTGTGAAACTGTTTCATTGTGTCAAACATTGGGTCCTTCTCCCTTGGAAAATTCTTCGACACGTGGGATTTTCCCACAATAAATAGCTAAAACAATAAAATATGACTTTATGAACCTTGAACAAGGTCTTACGTAATCTTTTTATAAAGATCTTTTGATTTTGTTCCAGATTCGAATACTAATTTTCATGGAATCTGACTTTTTTTACTTATTTTGCAAGGCGCACTGAATTGTAGAATTATACATTAAACAACCACTTACTATGAACTCGGGTGTGAAACTGTTTCATTGTGTCAAACATTGGGTCCTTATCCCTTGGAAAATTCTTCGACACGTGGGATTTTCCCACAATAAAAAGCTAAAACAGTAAAATGTAATTATATGAACCTTGAACAAGGTCCTACGTAATCTTTTTATAAAGACCTTTGATTTTATTGCAGATTCGAATACAAATTTTCATGGAATCTGATTTTTTAAATTTATTTTGCAAGGAGCACTGAATTGTATAATTACACATCAAACAACCACTTGCTATGAACTCGGGTGTGAAACTGTTTCATTGTGTCATACATTGGATCCTTCTCCTTTGGGAAATTCTTCGACATGTGGGAGTTTTCCCACAATAAAAAGCTAATACAATAAAAAATGATTTTATGAACCTTGAACAAGGTCTTACGCAATCTTTTTATAATAATCTTTTGATTTTGTTCCAGAATCGAATACTAATTTTCATAGAATCGGATTATTTTATATATTCCGCAAGGCGCATTGAATTGTATAATTACACATCAAACAACCACTTCCTATGAACTCGGGTGTGAAACTGTTTCCTTGTGTCAAACATTGGGTCCTACTCCCTTTAGAAATTATTCTACACGTGGGAGTTTTCCCACAGTAAAAAGCTAAAACAATAAAATATGTTTTTATGAACCTTGAACAAGGTCTTACGCAATCTTTTTATAAAGATCTTTTGATTTTGATCAAGATTCGAATACTAATTTTAATGGAATATGATTTTTTTAATTATTCTGCAAGGCGCATTGAATTGTATAATTACACATCAAACAACCACTTCCTATGAACTCGGGTGTGAAACTGTTTCATTGTGTGAAACATTGGGTCCTTCTCCCTTGGGAAATTTTTCATCATGTGGGAGTTTTCCCACAGTAAAGAGCTAAAAAAATAAAATATGATTTTATGAACCTTGAAGAAGGTCTTACGTAATCTTTTTATAAAGATCTTTTGATTTTGTTCCAGAATCGAATACTAATTTTCATGTAATCCGATTTTTTTATATATTCTGCAAGGTGCATTGAATTGTATAATTACACATCAAACAACCACTTGCTATGAACTCGTGTGTGAAACTGTTTCATTCTGTCAAACAATGGGTCCTTTTCCCTTGGAAAATTCTTCGACACGTGGTAGTTTTCCCATAATAAAAAGCTAAAACAATAAAGTATGATTTTATGAACCTTGAACAAGGTTTTATGTAATCTTTTTATAAAGATATTTTGATTTTGTTCCAGATTCGAATACTAATTTTCATGGAATCTGACTTTTTTTAATTATTTTGCAAGGCGCACTGAATTGTAGAATTACACATTAAACAACCACTTGCTATGAACTCGGGTGTGAAACTGTTTCATTGTGTCAAACATTGGGTCCTTCTCCCTTGGAAAATTCTTCGACACGTGGGATTTTCCCACAATAAATAGCTAAAACAATAAAATATGACTTTATGAACCTTGAACAAGGTCTTACGTAATCTTTTTATAAAGATCTTTTGATTTTGTTCCAGATTCGAATACTAATTTTCATGGAATCTGACTTTTTTTACTTATTTTGCAAGGCGCACTGAATTGTAGAATTATACATTAAACAACCACTTACTATGAACTCGGGTGTGAAACTGTTTCATTGTGTCAAACATTGGGTCCTTATCCCTTGGAAAATTCTTCGACACGTGGGATTTTCCCACAATAAAAAGGTAAAACAGTAAAATGTGATTATATGAACCTTGAACAAGGTCCAACGTAATCTTTTTATAAAGACCTTTGATTTTATTGCAGATTCGAATACAAATTTTCATGGAATCTGATTTTTTAAATTTATTTTGCAAGGAGCACTGAATTGTATAATTACACATCAAACAACCACTTGCTATGAACTCGGGTGTGAAACTGTTTCATTGTGTCATATATTGGATCCTTCTCCTTTGGGAAATTCTTCGACATGTGGGAGTTTTCCCACAATAAAAAGCTAATACAATAAAAAATGATTTTATGAACCTTGAACAAGGTCTTACGCAATCTTTTTATAAAAATCTTTTGATTTTGTTCCAGAATCGAATACTAATTTTCATAGAATCGGATTATTTTATATATTCCGCAAGGCGCATTGAATTGTATAATTACACATCAAACAACCACTTCCTATGAACTCGGGTGTGAAACTGTTTCCTTGTGTCAAACATTGGGTCCTACTCCCTTTAGAAATTATTCTACACGTGGGAGATTTCCCACAGTAAAAAGCTAAAACAATAAAATATGTTTTTATGAACCTTGAACAAGGTCTTACGCAATCTTTTTATAAAGATCTTTTGATTTTGATCAAGATTCGAATACTAATTTTCATGGAATATGATTTTTTTATTTATTCTGCAAGGCGCATTGAATTGTATAATTACACATCAAACAACCACTTCCTATGAACTCGGGTGTGAAACTGTTTCATTGTGTCAAACATTGGGTCCTTCTCCCTTGGGAAATTTTTCATCATGTGGGAGTTTTCCCACAGTAAAGAGCTAAAAAAATAAAATATGATTTTATGAACCTTGAAGAAGGTCTTACGTAATCTTTTTATAAAGATCTTTTGATTTTGTTCCAGATTCGAATACTAATTTTCATGGAATCCGATTTTTTTATATATTCTGCAAGGTGCATTGAATTGTATAATTACACATCAAACAACCACTTGCTATGAATTCGTGTGTGAAACTGTTTCATTCTGTCAAACAATGGGTCCTTTTCCCTTGGAAAATTCTTCGACACGTGGTAGTTTTCCCATAATAAAAAGCTAAAACAATAAAATATGAGTTTATGAACCTTGAACAAGGTCTTACGTAATCTTTTTATAAAGATCTTTTGATTTTGTTCCAGATTCGAATACTAATTTTCATGGAATCTGATTTATTTATATATTCTGCAAGGCGCACTGAATTGTAGAACTACACATCAAACAACCACTTGCTATGAACTCGGGTGTGAAACTGTTTCATTGTGTCAAACATTGGGTCCTTCTCCCTTGGATAATTCTTCGACACGTGGGATTTTCCCACAATAAAAAGCTAAAACAGTAAAATATGATTTTATGAACCTTGAACAAGGTCCTAAGTAATCTTTTTATAAAGATCTTTTGATTTTATTGCAGATTCGAATACAAATTTTCATGGAATCTGATTTTTTAAATTTATTTTGCAAGGCGCACTGAATTGTATAATTACATATCAAAAGACCACTTGCTATGAACTCGGGTGTGAAACTGTTTCATCGTGTTAAACATTGGGTCCTTCTCCCTTGGAAAATTCTTCGACACGTGGGAGTTTTCCCACAGTAAAAAGCTAAAACAATAAAATATGATTTTATGAACCTTGAACAAGGTCTTACGTAATCTTTTTATAAAGATCTTTTGATTTTGTTCCAGAATCGAATACTAATTTTCATTGAATCGCATTTTTTTATATATTCTGCAAGGCGCACTGAATTGTATAATTACACATCAAACAACCACTTCCTATGAACTCGGGTGTGAAACTGTTTCCTTGTGTCAAACATTGGGTCCTACTCCCTTTAGAAATTATTCTACACGTGGGAGTTTTCCCACAGTAAAAAGCTAAAACAATAAAATATGATTTTACGAATCTTGAACAAGGTCTTACGCAATCTTTTTATAAAGATCTTTTGATTTTGATCAAGATTCGAATACTAATTTTCATGGAATATGATTTTTTTATTTATTCTGCAAGGCGCATTGAATTGTATAAATACACATCAAGCAACCACTTCCTATGAACTCGGGTGTGAAACTGTTTCCTTGTGTCAAACATTGGGTCCTTCTCCCTTGGGAAATTCTTCATCATGTGGGAGTTTTCCCACAATAAAAAGCTAAAACAATAAAATATTATTTATGAACCTTGAAGAAGGTCTTACGTAATCTTTTTATAAAGATCTTTTGATTTTGTTCCAGATTCGAATACTAATTTTCATGGAATCTGACTTTTTTTACTTATTTTGCAAGGCGCACTGAATTGTAGAATTATACATCAAACAACCACTTGCTATGAACTCGTGTGTGAAACTGTTTGCTTGTGTCAAACATTGGGTCCTTCTCCCTTGGAAAATTCTTCGACACGTGGGATTTTCCCACAATAAATAGCTAAAACAATAAAATATGATTTTATGAACCTTGAACAAGGTCTTACGTAATCTTTTTATAAAGATCTTTTGATTTTGTTCCAGATTCGAATACTAATTTTCATAGAATCCGATTTTTTTATTTATTCTGCAAGGCGCACTGAATTGTATAATTACACATCAAACAACCACTTCCTATGAACTCGGGTGTGAAACTGTTTCCTTGTGTCAAACATTGGGTCCTACTCCCTTTAGAAATTATTCTACACGTGGGAGTTTTCCCACAGTAAAAAGCTAAAACAATAAAATATGATTTTATGAACCTTGAACAAGGTCTTACGCAATCTTTTTATAAAGATCTTTTGATTTTGATCAAGATTCGAATACTAATTTTCATGGAATCTGACTTTTTTTACTTATTTTGCAAGGCGCACTGAATTGTAGAATTATACATTAAACAACCACTTGCTATGAACTCGGGTGTGAAACTGTTTCATTGTGTCAAACATTGGGTCCTTCTCCCTTGGAAAATTCTTCGACACGTGGGATTTTCCCACAATAAAAAGCTAAAACAGTAAAATGTGATTATATGAAACTTGAACAAGGTCCTACGTAATATTTTTATAAAGACCTTTGATTTTATTGCAGATTCGAATACAAATTTTCAAGGAATCTGATTTTTTAAATTTATTTTGGAAGGAGCACTGAATTGTATAATTACACATCAAACAACCACTTGCTATGAACTCGGGTGTGAAACTATTTCATTGTGTCATACATTGGATCCTTCTCCTTTGGGAAATTCTTCGACATGTGGGAGTTTTCACACAATAAAAAGCTAATACAATAAAAAATGATTTTATGAACCTTGAACAAGGTCTTACGCAATCTTTTTATAAAGATGTTTTGATTTTGTTCCAGAATCGAATACTAATTTTCATAGAATCCGATTTATTTATTTATTCTGCAAGACGCACTGAATTGTATAATTACACATCAAACAACCACTTCCTATGAACTCGGGTGTGAAATTGTTTCCTTGTGTCAAACATTGGGTCCTACTCCCTTTAGAAATTATTCTACACGTGGGAGTTTTCCCACAGTAAAAAGCTAAAACAATAAAATATGATTTTATGAACCTTGAACAAGGTCTTACGCAATCTTTTTATAAAGATCTTTTGATTTTGTTCCAGATTCGAATACTAATTTTCATGGAATCCGATTTTTTTATTTTTTCTGCAAGGCGCACTGAATTGTAGAATTACACATCAAACAACTACTTGCTATGAACTCGGGTGTGAAACTGTTTCATTGAGTCAAACATTGGGTCCTTCTCCCTTAGAAAATTCTTCGACACGTGAGATTTTCCCACAATAAATAGCTAAAACAATAAAATATGATTTTATGAACCTTGAACAAGATCTTACTTAATCTTTTTATAAAGATCTTTTGATTTTGTTCCAGATTCGAATACTAATTTTAATGGAATCTGACTTTTTTACTTATTTTGCAAGGCGCACTGAATTGTAGAATTATACATTAAACAACCACTTACTATGAACTCGGGTGTGAAACTGTTTCATTGTGTCAAACATTGGGTCCTTATCCCTTTTAAAATTCTTCGACACGTGGGATTTTCCCACAATAAAAAGGTAAAACAGTAAAATGTGATTATATGAACCTTGAACAAGGTCCTACGTAATCTTTTTATAAAGACCTTTGATTTTATTGCAGATTCGAATACAAATTTTCATGGAATCTGATTTTTTAAATTTATTTTGCAAGGAGCACTGAATTGTATAATTACACATCAAACAACCACTTGCTATGAACTCGGGTGTGAAACTGTTTCATTGTGTCATATATTGGATCCTTCTCCTTTGGGAAATTCTTCGACATGTGGGAGTTTTCCCACAATAAAAAGCTAATACAATAAAAAATGATTTTATGAACCTTGAACAAGGTCTTACGCAATCTTTTTATAAAAATCTTTTGATTTTGTTCCAGAATCGAATACTAATTTTCATAGAATCGGATTATTTTATATATTCCGCAAGGCGCATTGAATTGTATAATTACACATCAAACAACCACTTCCTATGAACTCGGGTGTGAAACTGTTTCCTTGTGTCAAACATTGGGTCCTACTCCCTTTAGAAATTATTCTACACGTGGGAGATTTCCCACAGTAAAAAGCTAAAACAATAAAATATGTTTTTATGAACCTTGAACAAGGTCTTACGCAATCTTTTTATAAAGATCTTTTGATTTTGATCAAGATTCGAATACTAATTTTCATGGAATATGATTTTTTTATTTATTCTGCAAGGCGCATTGAATTGTATAATTACACATCAAACAACCACTTCCTATGAACTCGGGTGTGAAACTGTTTCATTGTGTCAAACATTGGGTCCTTCTCCCTTGGGAAATTTTTCATCATGTGGGAGTTTTCCCACAGTAAAGAGCTAAAAAAATAAAATATGATTTTATGAACCTTGAAGAAGGTCTTACGTAATCTTTTTATAAAGATCTTTTGATTTTGTTCCAGATTCGAATACTAATTTTCATGGAATCCGATTTTTTTATATATTCTGCAAGGTGCATTGAATTGTATAATTACACATCAAACAACCACTTGCTATGAATTCGTGTGTGAAACTGTTTCATTCTGTCAAACAATGGGTCCTTTTCCCTTGGAAAATTCTTCGACACGTGGTAGTTTTCCCATAATAAAAAGCTAAAACAATAAAATATGAGTTTATGAACCTTGAACAAGGTCTTACGTAATCTTTTTATAAAGATCTTTTGATTTTGTTCCAGATTCGAATACTAATTTTCATGGAATCTGATTTATTTATATATTCTGCAAGGCGCACTGAATTGTAGAACTACACATCAAACAACCACTTGCTATGAACTCGGGTGTGAAACTGTTTCATTGTGTCAAACATTGGGTCCTTCTCCCTTGGATAATTCTTCGACACGTGGGATTTTCCCACAATAAAAAGCTAAAACAGTAAAATATGATTTTATGAACCTTGAACAAGGTCCTAAGTAATCTTTTTATAAAGATCTTTTGATTTTATTGCAGATTCGAATACAAATTTTCATGGAATCTGATTTTTTAAATTTATTTTGCAAGGCGCACTGAATTGTATAATTACATATCAAAAGACCACTTGCTATGAACTCGGGTGTGAAACTGTTTCATTGTGTCAAACATTGGGTCCTTCTCCCTTGGAAAATTCTTCGACACGTGGGAGTTTTCCCACAGTAAAAAGCTAAAACAATAAAATATGATTTTATGAACCTTGAACAAGGTCTTACGTAATCTTTTTATAAAGATCTTTTGATTTTGTTCCAGAATCGAATACTAATTTTCATTGAATCGGATTTTTTTATATATTCTGCAAGGCGCACTGAATTGTATAATTACACATCAAACAACCACTTCCTATGAACTCGGGTGTGAAACTGTTTCCTTGTGTCAAACATTGGGTCCTACTCCCTTTAGAAATTATTCTACACGTGGGAGTTTTCCCACAGTAAAAAGCTAAAACAATAAAATATGATTTTACGAATCTTGAACAAGGTCTTACGCAATCTTTTTATAAAGATCTTTTGATTTTGATCAAGATTCGAATACTAATTTTCATGGAATATGATTTTTTTATTTATTCTGCAAGGCGCATTGAATTGTATAAATACACATCAAGCAACCACTTCCTATGAACTCGGGTGTGAAACTGTTTCCTTGTGTCAAACATTGGGTCCTTCTCCCTTGGGAAATTCTTCATCATGTGGGAGTTTTCCCACAATAAAAAGCTAAAACAATAAAATATTATTTATGAACCTTGAAGAAGGTCTTACGTAATCTTTTTATAAAGATCTTTTGATTTTGTTCCAGATTCGAATACTAATTTTCATGGAATCTGACTTTTTTTACTTATTTTGCAAGGCGCACTGAATTGTAGAATTATACATCAAACAACCACTTGCTATGAACTCGTGTGTGAAACTGTTTGCTTGTGTCAAACATTGGGTCCTTCTCCCTTGGAAAATTCTTCGACACGTGGGATTTTCCCACAATAAATAGCTAAAACAATAAAATATGATTTTATGAACCTTGAACAAGGTCTTACGTAATCTTTTTATAAAGATCTTTTGATTTTGTTCCAGATTCGAATACTAATTTTCATAGAATCCGATTTTTTTATTTATTCTGCAAGGCGCACTGAATTGTATAATTACACATCAAACAACCACTTCCTATGAACTCGGGTGTGAAACTGTTTCCTTGTGTCAAACATTGGGTCCTACTCCCTTTAGAAATTATTCTACACGTGGGAGTTTTCCCACAGTAAAAAGCTAAAACAATAAAATATGATTTTATGAACCTTGAACAAGGTCTTACGCAATCTTTTTATAAAGATCTTTTGATTTTGATCAAGATTCGAATACTAATTTTCATGGAATCTGACTTTTTTTACTTATTTTGCAAGGCGCACTGAATTGTAGAATTATACATTAAACAACCACTTGCTATGAACTCGGGTGTGAAACTGTTTCATTGTGTCAAACATTGGGTCCTTCTCCCTTGGAAAATTCTTCGACACGTGGGATTTTCCCACAATAAAAAGCTAAAACAGTAAAATGTGATTATATGAACCTTGAACAAGGTCCTACGTAATCTTTTTATAAAGACCTTTGATTTTATTGCAGATTCGAATACAAATTTTCAAGGAATCTGATTTTTTAAATTTATTTTGGAAGGAGCACTGAATTGTATAATTACACATCAAACAACCACTTGCTATGAACTCGGGTGTGAAACTATTTCATTGTGTCATACATTGGATCCTTCTCCTTTGGGAAATTCTTCGACATGTGGGAGTTTTCACACAATAAAAAGCTAATACAATAAAAAATGATTTTATGAACCTTGAACAAGGTCTTACGCAATCTTTTTATAAAGATGTTTTGATTTTGTTCCAGAATCGAATACTAATTTTCATAGAATCCGATTTATTTATTTATTCTGCAAGACGCACTGAATTGTATAATTACACATCAAACAACCACTTCCTATGAACTCGGGTGTGAAATTGTTTCCTTGTGTCAAACATTGGGTCCTACTCCCTTTAGAAATTATTCTACACGTGGGAGTTTTCCCACAGTAAAAAGCTAAAACAATAAAATATGATTTTATGAACCTTGAACAAGGTCTTACGCAATCTTTTTATAAAGATCTTTTGATTTTGTTCCAGATTCGAATACTAATTTTCATGGAATCCGATTTTTTTATTTTTTCTGCAAGGCGCACTGAATTGTAGAATTACACATCAAACAACTACTTGCTATGAACTCGGGTGTGAAACTGTTTCATTGAGTCAAACATTGGGTCCTTCTCCCTTAGAAAATTCTTCGACACGTGAGATTTTCCCACAATAAATAGCTAAAACAATAAAATATGATTTTATGAACCTTGAACAAGATCTTACTTAATCTTTTTATAAAGATCTTTTGATTTTGTTCCAGATTCGAATACTAATTTTAATGGAATCTGACTTTTTTACTTATTTTGCAAGGCGCACTGAATTGTAGAATTATACATTAAACAACCACTTACTATGAACTCGGGTGTGAAACTGTTTCATTGTGTCAAACATTGGGTCCTTATCCCTTTTAAAATTCTTCGACACGTGGGATTTTCCCACAATAAAAAGGTAAAACAGTAAAATGTGATTATATGAACCTTGAACAAGGTCCTACGTAATCTTTTTATAAAGACCTTTGATTTTATTGCAGATTCGAATACAAATTTTCATGGAATCTGATTTTTTAAATTTATTTTGCAAGGAGCACTGAATTGTATAATTACACATCAAACAACCACTTGCTATGAACTCGGGTGTGAAACTGTTTCATTGTGTCATACATTGGATCCTTCTCCTTTGGGAAATTCTTCTACATGTGGGAGTTTTCCCACAATAAAAAGCTAATACAATAAAAAATGATTTTATGAACCTTGAACAAGGTCTTACGCAATCTTTTTATAAAAATCTTTTGATTTTGTTCCAGAATCGAATACTAATTTTCAGAGAATCGGATTATTTTATATATTCCGCAAGGCGCATTGAATTGTATAATTACACATCAAACAACCACTTCCTATGAACTCGGGTGTGAAACTGTTTCCTTGTGTCAAACATTGGGTCCTACTCCCTTTAGAAATTATTCTACACGTGGGAGTTTTCCCACAGTAAAAAGCTAAAACAATAAAATATGATTTTATGAACCTTGAACAAGGTCTTACGGAATCTTTTTATAAAGATCTTTTGATTTTGATCAAGATTCGAATACTAATTTTCATGGAATATGATTTTTTTATTTATTCTGCAAGGCGCATTGAATTGTATAATTACACATCAAGCAACCACTTCCTATGAACTCGGGTGTGAAACTGTTTCATTGTGTCAAACATTGTGTCCTTTTCCCTTGGGAAATTCTTCATCATGTGGGAGTTTTCCCACAATAAAGAGCTAAAACAATAAAATATGATTTTATGAACCTTGAAGAAGGTCTAACGTAATCTTTTTATAAAGATCTTTTGATTTTGTTCCAGATTCGAATACTAATTTTCATGGAATCCGATTTTTTTATTTTTTCTGCAAGGCGCACTGAATTGTAGAATTACACATCAAACAACTACTTGCTATGAACTCGGGTGTGAAACTGTTTCATTGTGTCAAACATTGGGTCCTTCTCCCTTAGAAAATTCTTCGACACGTGAGATTTTCACACAATAAATATCTAAAACAATAAAATATGATTTTATGAACCTTGAACAAGATCTTACTTAATCTTTTTATAAAGATCTTTTGATTTTGTTCCAGATTCGAATACTAATTTTAATGGAATCTGACTTTTTTTACTTATTTTGCAAGGCGCACTGAATTGTAGAATTATACATTAAACAACCACTTACTATGAACTCGGGTGTGAAACTGTTTCATTGTGTCAAACATTGGGTCCTTATCCCTTGGAAAATTCTTCGACACGTGGGATTTTCCCACAATAAAAAGGTAAAACAGTAAAATGTGATTATATGAACCTTGAACAAGGTCCTAAGTAATCTTTTTATAAAGACCTTTGATTTTATTGCAGATTCGAATACAAATTTTCATGGAATCTGATTTTTTAAATTTATTTTGCAAGGAGCACTGAATTGTATAATTACACATCAAACAACCACTTGCTATGAACTCGGGTGTGAAACTGTTTCATTGTGTCATACATTGGATCCTTCTCCTTTGGGAAATTCTTCGACATGTGGGAGTTTTCCCACAATAAAAAGCTAATACAATAAAAAATGATTTTATGAACCTTGAACAAGGTCTTACGCAATCTTTTTATAAAAACCTTTTGATTTTGTTCCAGAATCGAATACTAATTTTCATAGAATCGGATTATTTTATATATTTCGCAAGGCGCATTGAATTGTATAATTACACATCAAACAACCACTTCCTATGAACTCGGGTGTGAAACTGTTTCCTTGTGTCAAACATTGGGTCCTACTCCCTTTAGAAATTATTCTACACGTGGGAGTTTTCCCACAGTAAAAAGCTAAAACAATAAAATATGTTTTTATGAACCTTGAACAAGGTCTTACGCAATCTTTTTATAAAGATCTTTTGATTTTGATCAAGATTCGAATACTAATTTTCATGGAATATGATTTTTTTATTTATTCTGCAAGGCGCATTGAATTGTATAATTACACATCAAACAACCACTTCCTATGAACTCGGGTGTGAAACTGTTTCATTGTGTCAAACATTGGGTCCTTCTCCCTTGGGAAATTTTTCATCATGTGGGAGTTTTCCCACAGTAAAGAGCTAAAAAAATAAAATATGATTTTATGAACCTTGAAGAAGGTCTTACGTAATCTTTTTATAAAGATCTTTTGATTTTGTTCCAGATTCGAATACTAATTTTCATGGAATCCGATTTTTTTATATATTCTGCAAGGTGCATTGAATTGTATAATTACACATCAAACAACCACTTGCTATGAATTCGTGTGTGAAACTGTTTCATTCTGTCAAACAATGGGTCCTTTTCCCTTGGAAAATTCTTCGACACGTGGTAGTTTTCCCATAATAAAAAGCTAAAACAATAAAATATGAGTTTATGAACCTTGAACAAGGTCTTACGTAATCTTTTTATAAAGATCTTTTGATTTTGTTCCAGATTCGAATACTAATTTTCATGGAATCTGATTTATTTATATATTCTGCAAGGCGCACTGAATTGTAGAACTACACATCAAACAACCACTTGCTATGAACTCGGGTGTGAAACTGTTTCATTGTGTCAAACATTGGGTCCTTCTCCCTTGGATAATTCTTCGACACGTGGGATTTTCCCACAATAAAAAGCTAAAACAGTAAAATATGATTTTATGAACCTTGAACAAGGTCCTAAGTAATCTTTTTATAAAGATCTTTTGATTTTATTGCAGATTCGAATACAAATTTTCATGGAATCTGATTTTTTAAATTTATTTTGCAAGGCGCACTGAATTGTATAATTACATATCAAAAGACCACTTGCTATGAACTCGGGTGTGAAACTGTTTCATTGTGTCAAACATTGGGTCCTTCTCCCTTGGAAAATTCTTCGACACGTGGGAGTTTTCCCACAGTAAAAAGCTAAAACAATAAAATATGATTTTATGAACCTTGAACAAGGTCTTACGTAATCTTTTTATAAAGATCTTTTGAATTTGTTCCAGAATCGAATACTAATTTTCATTGAATCGGATTTTTTTATATATTCTGCAAGGCGCACTGAATTGTATAATTACACATCAAACAACCACTTCCTATGAACTCGGGTGTGAAACTGTTTCCTTGTGTCAAACATTGGGTCCTACTCCCTTTAGAAATTATTCTACACGTGGGAGTTTTCCCACAGTAAAAAGCTAAAAATATAAAATATGATTTTACGAATCTTGAACAAGGTCTTACGCAATCTTTTTATAAAGATCTTTTGATTTTGATCAAGATTCGAATACTAATTTTCATGGAATATGATTTTTTTATTTATTCTGCAAGGCGCATTGAATTGTATAAATACACATCAAGCAACCACTTCCTATGAACTCGGGTGTGAAACTGTTTCCTTGTGTCAAACATTGGGTCCTTCTCCCTTGGGAAATTCTTCATCATGTGGGAGTTTTCCCACAATAAAAAGCTAAAACAATAAAATATTATTTATGAACCTTGAAGAAGGTCTTACGTAATCTTTTTATAAAGATCTTTTGATTTTGTTCCAGATTCGAATACTAATTTTCATGGAATCTGACTTTTTTTACTTATTTTGCAAGGCGCACTGAATTGTAGAATTATACATCAAACAACCACTTGCTATGAACTCGTGTGTGAAACTGTTTGCTTGTGTCAAACATTGGGTCCTTCTCCCTTGGAAAATTCTTCGACACGTGGGATTTTCCCACAATAAATAGCTAAAACAATAAAATATGATTTTATGAACCTTGAACAAGGTCTTAAGTAATCTTTTTATAAAGATCTTTTGATTTTGTTCCAGATTCGAATACTAATTTTCATAGAATCCGATTTTTTTATTTATTCTGCAAGGCGCACTGAATTGTATAATTACACATCAAACAACCACTTCCTATGAACTCGGGTGTGAAACTGTTTCCTTGTGTCAAACATTGGGTCCTACTCCCTTTAGAAATTATTCTACACGTGGGAGTTTTCCCACAGTAAAAAGCTAAAACAATAAAATATGATTTTATGAACCTTGAACAAGGTCTTACGCAATCTTTTTATAAAGATCTTTTGATTCTGATCAAGATTCGAATACTAATTTTCATGGAATCTGACTTTTTTTACTTATTTTGCAAGGCGCACTGAATTGTAGAATTATACATTAAACAACCACTTGCTATGAACTCGGGTGTGAAACTGTTTCATTGTGTCAAACATTGGGTCCTTCTCCCTTGGAAAATTCTTCGACACGTGGGATTTTCCCACAATAAAAAGCTAAAACAGTAAAATGTGATTATATGAACCTTGAACAAGGTCCTACGTAATCTTTTTATAAAGACCTTTGATTTTATTGCAGATTCGAATACAAATTTTCATGGAATCTGATTTTTTAAATTTATTTTGCAATGAGCACTGAATTGTATAATTACACATCAAACAACCACTTGCTATGAACTCGGGTGTGAAACTGTTTCATTGTGTCATACATTGGATCCTTCTCCTTTGGGAAATTCTTCGACATGTGGGAGTTTTCCCACAATAAAAAGCTAATACAATAAAAAATGATTTTATGAACCTTGAACAAGGTCTTACGCAATCTTTTTATAAAAATCTTTTGATTTTGTTCCAGAATCGAATACTAATTTTCATAGAATCGGATTATTTTATATATTCCGCAAGGCGCATTGAATTGTATAATTACACATCAAACAACCACTTCCTATGAACTCGGGTGTGAAACTGTTTCCTTGTGTCAAACATTGGGTCCTACTCCCTTTAGAAATTATTCTACACGTGGGAGTTTTCCCACAGTAAAAAGCTAAAACAATAAAATATGATTTTATGAACCTTGAACAAGGTCTTACGGAATCTTTTTATAAAGATCTTTTGATTTTGATCAAGATTCGAATACTAATTTTCATGGAATATGATTTTTTTATTTATTCTGCAAGGCGCATTGAATTGTATAATTACACATCAAGCAACCACTTCCTATGAACTCGGGTGTGAAACTGTTTCATTGTGTCAAACATTGGGTCCTTTTCCCTTGGGAAATTCTTCATCATGTGGGAGTTTTCCCACAATAAAGAGCTTAAACAATAAAATATGATTTTATGAACCTTGAAGAAGGTCTAACGTAATCTTTTTATAAAGATCTTTTGATTTTGTTCCAGATTCGAATACTAATTTTCATGGAATCCGATTTTTTTATTTTTTCTGCAAGGCGCACTGAATTGTAGAATTACACATCAAACAACTACTTGCTATGAACTCGGGTGTGAAACTGTTTCATTGTGTCAAACATTGGGTCCTTCTCCCTTAGAAAATTCTTCGACACGTGAGATTTTCACACAATAAATAGCTAAAACAATAAAATATGATTTTATGAACCTTGAACAAGATCTTACTTAATCTTTTTATAAAGATCTTTTGATTTTGTTCCAGATTCGAATACTAATTTTAATGGAATCTGACTTTTTTTACTTATTTTGCAAGGCGCACTGAATTGTAGAATTATACATTAAACAACCACTTACTATGAACTCGGGTGTGAAACTGTTTCATTGTGTCAAACATTGGGTCCTTATCCCTTGGAAAATTCTTCGACACGTGGGATTTTCCCACAATAAAAAGGTAAAACAGTAAAATGTGATTATATGAACCTTGAACAAGGTCCTAAGTAATCTTTTTATAAAGACCTTTGATTTTATTGAAGATTCGAATACAAATTTTCATGGAATCTGATTTTTTAAATTTATTTTGCAAGGAGCACTGAATTGTATAATTACACATCAAACAACAACTTGCTATGAACTCGGGTGTGAAACTGTTTCATTGTGTCATACATTGGATCCTTCTCCTTTGGGAAATTCTTCGACATGTGGGAGTTTTCCCATAATAAAAAGCTAATACAATAAAAAATGATTTTATGAACCTTGAACAAGGTCTTACGCAATCTTTTTATAAAAACCTTTTGATTTTGTTCCAGAATCGAATACTAATTTTCATAGAATCGGATTATTTTATATATTTCGCAAGGCGCATTGAATTGTATAATTACACATCAAACAACCACTTCCTATGAACTCGGGTGTGAAACTGTTTCCTTGTGTCAAACATTGGGTCCTACTCCCTTTAGAAATTATTCTACACGTGGGAGTTTTCCCACAGTAAAAAGCTAAAACAATAAAATATGTTTTTATGAACCTTGAACAAGGTCTTACGCAATCTTTTTATAAAGATCTTTTGATTTTGATCAAGATTCGAATACTAATTTTCATGGAATATGATTTTTTTATTTATTCTGCAAGGCGCATTGAATTGTATAATTACACATCAAACAACCACTTCCTATGAACTCGGGTGTGAAACTGTTTCCTTGTGTCAAACATTGGGTCCTTCTCCCTTGGGAAATTTTTCATCATGTGGGAGTTTTCCCACAGTAAAGAGCCAAAAAAATAAAATATGATTTTATGAACCTTGAAGAATTTCTTACGTAATCTTTTTATAAAGATCTTTTGATTTTGTTCCAGATTCGAATACTAATTTTCATGGAATCCGATTTTTTTATATATTCTGCAAGGTGCATTGAATTGTATAATTACACATCAAACAACCACTTGCTATGAACTCGTGTGTGAAACTGTTTCATTCTGTCAAACAATGTGTCCTTTTCCCTTGGAAAATTCTTCGACACGTGGTAGTTTTCCCATAATAAAAAGCTAAAACAATAAAATATGAGTTTATGAACCTTGAACAAGGTCTTACGTAATCTTTTTATAAAGATCTTTTGATTTTGTTCCAGATTCGAATACTAATTTTCATGGAATCTGATTTATTTATATATTCTGCAAGGCGCACTGAATTGTAGAACTACACATCAAACAACCACTTGCTATGAACTCGGGTGTGAAACTGTTTCATTGTGTCAAACATTGGGTCCTTCTCCCTTGAATAATTCTTCGACACGTGGGATTTTCCCACAATAAAAAGCTAAAACAGTAAAATATGATTTTATGAACCTTGAACAAGGTCCTACGTAATCTTTTTATAAAGATTTTTTGATTTTATTGCAGATTCGAATACAAATTTTCATGGAATCTGATTTTTTAAATTTATTTTGCAAGGCGCACTGAATTGTATAATTACATATCAAAAGACCACTTGCTATGAACTCGGGTGTGAAACTGTTTCATTGTGTCAAACATTGGGTCCTTCTCCCTTGGAAAATTCTTCGACATGTGGGAGTTTTCCCACAATAAAAAGCTAAAACAATAAAATATGATTTTATGAACCTTGAACAAGGTCTTACGTAATCTTTTTATAAAGATCTTTTGATTTTGTTCCAGATCGAATACTAATTTTCATTGAATCGGATTTTTTTATATATTCTGCAAGGCGCACTGAATTGTATAATTACACATCAAACAACCACTTCCTATGAACTCGGGTGTGAAACTGTTTCCTTGTGTCAAACATTGGGTCCTACTCCCTTTAGAAATTATTCTACACGTGGGAGTTTTCCCACAGTAAAAAGCTAAAACAATAAAATATGATTTTACGAATCTTGAACAAGGTCTTACGCAATCTTTTTATAAAGATCTTTTGATTTTGATCAAGATTCGAATACTAATTTTCATGGAATATGATTTTTTTATTTATTCTGCAAGGCGCATTGAATTGTATAATTACACATCAAGCAACCACTTCCTATGAACTCGGGTGTGAAACTGTTTCCTTGTGTCAAACATTGGGTCTTTCTCCCTTGGGAAATTCTTCATCATGTGGGAGTTTTCCCACAATAAAGAGCTAAAACAATAAAGTATGATTTTATGAACCTTGAAGAAGGTCTTACGTAATCTTTTTATAAAGATCTTTTGATTTTGTTCCAGATTCGAATACTAATTTTCATGGAATCTGACTTTTTTTACTTATTTTGCAAGGCGCACTGAATTGTAGAATTATACATTAAACAACCACTTACTATGAACTCGGGTGTGAAACTGTTTCATTGTGTCAAACATTGGGTCCTTCTCCCTTGGAAAATTCTTCGACACGTGGGATTTTCCCACAATAAAAAGCTAAAACAGTAAAATATGATTTTATGAACCTTGAACAAGGTCCTCCGTAATCTTTTTATAAAGACCTTTGATTTTATTGCAGATTCGAATACAAATTTTCATGGAATCTGATTTTTTAAATTTATTTTGCAAGGCGCACGTAATTGTATAATTACACATCAAACAACCACTTGCTATGAACTCGGGTGTGAAACTGTTTCATTGTGTCATACATTGGATCCTTCTCCTTTGGGAAATTCTTCGACATGTGGGAGTTTTCCCACAATAAAAAGCTAATACAATAAAAAATGATTTTATGAACCTTGAACAAGGTCTTACGCAATCTTTTTATAAAAATCTTTTGATTTTGTTCCAGAATCGAATACTAATTTTCATAGAATCAGATTATTTTATATATTCCGCAAGGCGCATTGAATTGTATAATTACACATCAAACAACCACTTCCTATGAACTCGGGTGTGAAACTGTTTCCTTGTGTCAAACATTGGGTCCTACTCCCTTTAGAAATTATTCTACACGTGGGAGTTTTCCCACAGTAAAAAGCTAAAACAATAAAATATGTTTTTATGAACCTTGAACAAGGTCTTACGCAATCTTTTTATAAAGATCTTTTGATTATGATCAAGATTCGAATACTAATTTTCATGGAATATGATTTTTTTATTTATTCTGCAAGGCGCATTGAATTGTATAATTACACATCAAACAACCACTTCCTATGAACTCGGGTGTGAAACTGTTTCCTTGTGTCAAACATTGGGTCCTACTCCCTTTAGAAATTATTCTACACGTGGGAGTTTTCCCACAGTAAAAAGCTAAAACAATAAAATATGATTTTACGAATCTTGAACAAGGTCTTACGCAATCTTTTTATAAAGATCTTTTGATTTTGATCAAGATTCGAATACTAATTTTCATGGAATATGATTTTTTTATTTATTCTGCAAGGCGCATTGAATTGTATAATTACACATCAAGCAACCACTTCCTATGAACTCGGGTGTGAAACTGTTTCCTTGTGTCAAACATTGGGTCTTTCTCCCTTGGGAAATTCTTCATCATGTGGGAGTTTTCCCACAATAAAGAGCTAAAACAATAAAGTATGATTTTATGAACCTTGAAGAAGGTCTTACGTAATCTTTTTATAAAGATCTTTTGATTTTGTTCCAGATTCGAATACTAATTTTCATGGAATCTGACTTTTTTTACTTATTTTGCAAGGCGCACTGAATTGTAGAATTATACATTAAACAACCACTTACTATGAACTCGGGTGTGAAACTGTTTCATTGTGTCAAACATTGGGTCCTTCTCCCTTGGAAAATTCTTCGACACGTGGGATTTTCCCACAATAAAAAGCTAAAACAGTAAAATATGATTTTATGAACCTTGAACAAGGTCCTCCGTAATCTTTTTATAAAGACCTTTGATTTTATTGCAGATTCGAATACAAATTTTCATGGAATCTGATTTTTTAAATTTATTTTGCAAGGCGCACGTAATTGTATAATTACACATCAAACAACCACTTGCTTTGAACTCGGGTGTGAAACTGTTTCATTGTGTCAAACATTGGGTCCTTCTCCCTTGGAAAATTCTTCGACACGTGGGATTTTCCCACCATAAAAAGCTAAAACAGTAAAATGTGATTATATGAACCTTGAACAAGGTCCTACGTAATCTTTTTATAAAGACTTTTGATTTTATTGCAGATTCGAATACAAATTTTCATGGAATCTGATTTTTTAAATTTATTTTGCAAGGAGCACTGAATTGTATAATTACACATCAAACAACCACTTGCTATGAACTCGGGTGTGAAACTGTTTCATTGTGTCATACATTGGATCCTTCTCCTTTGGGAAATTCTTCGACATGTGGGAGTTTTCCCACAATAAATAGCTAATACAATAAAAAATTATTTTATGAACCTTGAACAAGGTCTTACGCAATCTTTTTATAAAGATCTTTTGATTTTGTTCCAGAATCGAATACTAATTTTCATAGAATCCGATTTTTTTATTTATTCTGCAAGGCGCACTGAATTGTATAATTACACATCAAACAACCACTTCCTATGAACTCGGGTGTGAAACTGTTTCCTTGTGTCAAACATTGGGTCCTACTCCCTATAGAAATTATTCTACACGTGGGAGTTTTCCCACAGTAAAAAGCTAAAACAATAAAATATGATTTTATGAACCTTGAACAAGGTCTTACGCAATCTTTTTATAAAGATCTTTTGATTTTGATCAAGATTCGAATACTAATTTTCATGGAATCTGACTTTTTTTACTTATTTTGCAAGGCGCTCTGAATTGTAGAATTATACATTAAACAACCACTTACTATGAACTCGGGTGTGAAACTGTTTCATTGTGTCAAACATTGGGTCCTTCTCCCTTGGAAAATTCTTCGACACGTGGGATTTTCCCACAATAAAAAGCTAAAACAGTAAAATAGGATTTTATGAACCTTGAACAAGGTCCTCCGTAATCTTTTTATAAAGACCTTTGATTTTATTGCAGATTCGAATACAAATTTTCATGGAATCTGATTTTTTAAATTTATTTTGCAAGGCGCACGTAATTGTATAATTACACATCAAACAACCACTTCCTATGAACTCGGGTGTGAAACTGGATCATTGTGTCAAACATTGGGTCCTTCTCCCTTGGAAAATTCTTCGACACGTGGGAGTTTTCCCACAATAAAAAGCTAATACAATAAAAAATTATTTTATGAACCTTGAACAAGGTCTTACGCCATCTTTTTATAAAGATCTTTTGATTTTGTTCCAGAATCGAATACTAATTTTCATAGAATCCGATTTTTTTATTTATTCTGCAAGGCGCACTGAATTGTATAATTACACATCAAACAACCACTTCCTATGAACTCGGGTGTGAAACTGTTTCCTTGTGTCAAACATTGGGTCCTACTCCCTTTAGAAATTATTCTACACGTGGGAGTTTTCCCACAGTAAAAAGCTAAAACAATAAAATATGATTTTATGAACCTTGAACAAGGTCTTACGCAATCTTTTTATAAAGATCTTTTGATTTTGATCAAGATTCGAATACTAATTTTCATGGAATCTGACTTTTTTTACTTATTTTGCAAGGCGCACTGAATTGTAGAATTATACATTAAACAACCACTTACTATGAACTCGGGTGTGAAACTGTTTCATTGTGTCAAACATTGGGTCCTTCTCCCTTGGAAAATTCTTCGACACGTGGGATTTTCCCATAATAAAAAGCTAAAACAGTAAAATATGATTTTATGAACCTTGAACAAGGTCCTCCGTAATCTTTTTATAAAGACCTTTGATTTTATTGTAGATTCGAATACAAATTTTCATGGAATCTGATTTTTTAAATTTATTTTGCAAGGCGCACTGAATTGTATAATTACACATCAAAAACCACTTGCTATGAACTCGGGTGTGAAACTGTTTCATTGTGTCAAACATTGGGTCCTTCTCCCTTGGAAAATTCTTCGACACGTGGGATTTTCCCACAATAAAAAGCTAAAACATTAAAATGTGATTATATGAACCTTAAACAAGGTCCTACGTAATCTTTTTATAAAGACCTTTGATTTTATTGCAGATTCGAATACAAATTTTCAAGGAATCTGATTTTTTAAATTTATTTTGGAAGGAGCACTGAATTGTATAATTACACATCAAATAACCACTTGCTATGAACTCGGGTGTGAAACTGTTTCATTGTGTCATACATTGGATCCTTCTCCTTTGGGAAATTCTTCGACATGTGGGAGTTTTCACACAATAAAAAGCTAATACAATAAAAAATGATTTTATGAACCTTGAACAAGGTCTTACGCTATCTTTTTATAAAGATGTTTTGATTTTGTTCCAGAATCGAATACTAATTTTCATAGAATCCGATTTTTTTATTTATTCTGCAAGGCGCACTGAATTGTATAATTAAACATCAAACAACCACTTCCTATGAACTCGGGTGTGAAACTGTTTCCTTGTGTCAAACATTGGGTCCTACTCCCTTTAGAAATTATTTTACACGTGGAAGTTTTCCCACAGTAAAAAGCTAAAACAATAAAATATGATTTTATGAACCATGAACAAGGTCTTACGGAATCTTTTTATAAAGATCTTTTGATTTTGATCAAGATTCGAATACTAATTTTCATGGAATATGATTTTTTTATTTATTCTGCAAGGCGCATTGAATTGTATAATTACACATCAAGCAACCACTTCCTATGAACTCGGGTGTGAAACTGTTTCATTGTGTCAAACATTGGGTCCTTCTCCCTTGGGAAATTCTTCATCATGTGGGAGTTTTCCCACAATAAAAAGGTAAAACAGTAAAATGTGATTATATGAACCTTGAACAAGGTCCTACGTAATCTTTTTATAAAGACCTTTGATTTTATTGCAGATTCGAATACAAATTTTCAAGGAATCTGATTTTTTTAATTTATTTTGCAAGGAGCACTGAATTGTATAATTACACATCAAACAACCACTTACTATGAACTCGGGTGTGAAACTGTTTCATTGTGTCATACATTGGATCCTTCTCCTTTGGGAAATTCTTCGACATGTGGGAGTTTTACCACAATAAAAAGCTAATACAATAAAAAATGATTTTATGAACCTTGAACAAGGTCTTACGCAATCTTTTTATAAAGATCTTTTGATTTTGTTCCAGAATCGAATACTAATTTTCATAGAATCCGATTTTTTTATTTATTCTGCAAGGCGCACTGAATTGTATAATTACACATCAAGCAACCACTTCCTATGAACTCGGGTGTGAAACTGTTTCATTGTGTCAAACATTGGGTCCTTCTCCCTTGGGAAATTCTTCATCATGTGGGAGTTTTCCCACAATAAAGAGCTAAAACAATAAAATATGATTTTATGAACCTTGAAGAAGGTCTAACGTAATCTTTTTATAAAGATCTTTTGATTTTGTTCCAGATTCGGATACTAATTTTCATGGAATCCGATTTTTTTATTTTTTCTGCAAGGCGCACTGAATTGTAGAATTACACATCAAACAACTACTTGCTAAAAACTCGGGTGTGAAACTGTTTCATTGTGTCAAACATTGGGTCCTTCTCCCTTAGAAAATTCTTCGACACGTGAGATTTTCCCACAATAAATAGCTAAAACAATAAAATATCATTTTATGAACCTTGAACAAGATCTTACATAATCTTTTTATAAAGATCTTTTGATTTTGTTCCAGATTCGAATACTAATTTTAATGGAATCAGATTTTTTTATATATTCTGCAAGGCGCACTGAATTGTAGAACTAAACATCAAACAACCACTTGCTACGAACTCGGGTGTGAAACTGTTTCATTGTGTCAAACATTGGGTCCTTCTCCCTTGGAAAATTCTTCGACACGTGGGATTTTCCCACAATAAAAAGCTAAAACAGTAAAATTTCGTTATATGAACCTTGAACAAGGTCCTACGTAATCTTTTTATAAAGACCTTTGATTTTATTGCAGATTCGAATACAAATTTTCATGGAATCTGATTTTTTAAATTTATTTTGCAAGGAGCACTGAATTGTATAATTACACATCAAACAACCACTTGCTATGAACTCGGGTGTGAAACTGTTTCATTGTGTCATACATTGGATCCTTCTCCTTTGGGAAATTCTTCGACATGTGGGAGTTTTCCCACAATAAAAAGCTAATACAATAAAAAATGATTTTATGAACCTTGAACAAGGTCTTACGCAATCTTTTTTTAAAGATCTTTTGATTTTGTTCCAGATTCGAATACTAATTTTCATGGAATATGATTTTTTTATTTATTCTGCAAGGCGCATTGAATTGTATAATTACACATCAAGCAACCACTTCCTATGAACTCGGGTGTGAAACTGTTTCATTGTGTCAAACATTGGGTCCTTCTCCCTTGGGAAATTCTTCATCATGTGGGAGTTTTCCCACAATAAAGAGCTAAAACAATGAAATATGATTTTATGAACCTTGAAGAAGGTCTAACGTAATCTTTTTATAAAGATCTTTTGATTTTGTTCCAGAATCGAATACTAATTTTCATAGAATCCGATTTTTTTATTTTTTCTGCAAGGCGCACTGAATTGTAGAATTACACATCAAACAACTACTTGCTATAAACTCGGGTGTGAAACTGTTTCATTGTGTCAAACATTGGGTCCTTCTCCCTTAGAAAATTCTTCGACACGTGAGATTTTCCCACAATAAATAGCTAAAACAATAAAATATGATTTTATGAACCTTGAACAAGATCTTACATAATCTTTTTATAAAGATCTTTTGATTTTGTTCCAGATTCGAATACTAATTTTAATGGAATCAGATTTTTTTATATATTCTGCAAGGCGCACTGAATTGTAGAACTAAACATCAAACAACCACTTGCTACGAACTCGGGTGTGAAACTGTTTCATTGTGTCAAACATTGGGTCCTTCTCCCTTGGAAAATTCTTCGACACGTGGGATTTTCCCACAATAAAAAGCTAAAACAGTAAAATTTCGTTATATGAACCTTGAACAAGGTCCTACGTAATCTTTTTATAAAGACCTTTGATTTTATTGCAGATTCGAATACAAATTTTCATGGAATCTGATTTTTTAAATTTATTTTGCAAGGAGCACTGAATTGTATAATTACACATCAAACAACCACTTGCTATGAACTCGGGTGTGAAACTGTTTCATTGTGTCATACATTGGATCCTTCTCCTTTGGGACATTCTTCGACATGTGGGAGTTTTCCCACAATAAAAAGCTAATACAATAAAAAATGATTTTATGAACCTTGAACAAGGTCTTACGCAATCTTTTTTTAAAGATCTTTTGATTTTGTTCCAGAATCGAATACTAATTTTCATAGAATCCGATTTTTTTATTTATTCTGCAAGGCGCACTGAATTGTATAATTACACATCAAACAACCACTTCCTATGAACTCGGGTGTGAAACTGTTTCCTTGTGTCAAACATTGGGTCCTACTCCCTTTAGAAATTATTCTACACGTGGGAGTTTTCCCACAGTAAAAAGCTAAAACAATAAAATATGATTTTATGAACCTTGAACAAGGTCTTACGCAATCTTTTTATAAAGATCTTTTGATTTTGATCAAGATTCGAATACTAATTTTCATGGAATATGATTTTTTTATTTATTCTGCAAGGCGCATTGAATTGTATAATTACACATCAAACAACCACTTCCTATGAACTCGGGTGTGAAACTGTTTCATTGTGTCAAACATTGGGTCCTTCTCCCTTGGGAAATTTTTCATCATGTGGGAGTTTTCCCACAATAAAGAGCTAAAACAATAAAATATGATTTTATGAACCTTGAAGAAGGTCTTACGTAATCTTTTTATAAAGATCTTTTGATTTTGTTCCAGATTCGAATACTAATTTTCATGGAATCCGATTTTTTTATTTTTTCTGCAAGGCGCACTGAATTGTAGAATTACACATCAAACAACTACTTGCTATGAACTCGGGTGTGAAACTGTTTCATTGTGTCAAACATTGGGTCCTTCTCCCTTAGAAAATTCTTCGACACGTGAGATTTTCCCACAGTAAAAAGCTAAAACAATAAATTATGATTTTATGAACCTTGAACAAGGTCTTACGCAATCTTTTTATAAAGATCTTTTGATTTTGATCAAGATTCGAATACTAATTTTCATGGAATCTGACTTTTTTTACTTATTTTGCAAGGCGCACTGAATTGTAGAATTATACATTAAACAACCACTTACTATGAACTCGGGTGTGAAACTGTTTCATTGTGTCAAACATTGGGTCCTTCTCCCTTGGAAAATTCTTCGACACGTGGGATTTTCCCACAATAAATAGCTAAAACAGTAAAATGTGATTATATGAACCTTGAACAAGGTCCTACGTAATCTTTTTATAAAGACCTTTGATTTTATTGCAGATTCGAATACAAATTTTCAAGGAATCTGATTTTTTAAATTTATTTTGGAAGGAGCACTGAATTGTATAATTACACATCAAACAACCACTTGCTATGAACTCGGGTGTGAAACTGTTTCATTGTGTCATACATTGGATCCTTCTCCTTTGGGAAATTCTTCGACATGTGGGAGTTTTCCCACAATAAAAAGCTAATACAATAAAAAATGATTTTATGAACCTTGAACAAGGTCTTACGCAATCTTTTTATAAAGATCTTTTGATTTTGTTACAGAATCGAATACTAATTTTCATAGAATCCGATTTTTTTATTTATTCTGCAAGGCGCACTGAATTGTATAATTACACATCAAACAACCACTTCCTATGAACTCGGGTGTGAAACTGTTTCCTTGTGTCAAACATTGGGTCCTACTCCCTTTAGAAATTATTCTACACGTGGGAGTTTTCCCACAGTAAAAAGCTAAAACAATAAAATATGATTTTATGAACCTTGAACAAGGTCCTCCGTAATCTTTTTATAAAGACCTTTGATTTTATTGCAGATTCGAATACAAATTTTCATGGAATCTGATTTTTTAAATTTATTTTGCAAGGCGCACTGAATTGTATAATTACACATCAAACAACCACTTCCTATGTACTCGGGTGTGAAACTGTTTCATTGTGTCAAACATTGGGTCCTTCTCCCTTGGAAAATTCTTCGACACGTGGGATTTTCCCACAATAAAAAGCTAAAACAGTAAAATGTGATTATATGAAACTTGAACAAGGTCCTACGTAATATTTTTATAAAGACCTTTGATTTTTTTGCAGATTCGAATACAAATTTTCATGGAATCTGTTTTTTAAATTTATTTTGCAAGGAGCACTGAATTGTAAAATTACACATCAAACAACCACTTGCTATGAACTCGGGTGTGAAACTGTTTCATTGTGTCATACATTGGATCCTTCTCCTTTGGGAAATTCTTCGACATGTGGGAGTTTTCCCACAATAAAAAGCTAATACAATAAAAAATGATTTTATGAACCTTGAACAAGGTCTTACGCAATCTTTTTATAAAGATCTTTTGATTTTTTCCAGAATCGAATACTAATTTTCATAGAATCCGATTTTTTTATTTATTCTGCAAGGCGCACTGAATTGTATAATTACACATCAAACAACCACTTCCTATGAACTCGGGTGTGAAACTGTTTCCTTGTATCAAACATTGGGTCCTACTCCCATTAGAAATTATTCTACACGTGGGAGTTTTCCCACAGTAAAAAGCTAAAACAATAAAATATGATTTTACCAACCTTGAACAAGGTCTTACGCAATCTTTTTATAAAGATCTTTTGATTTTGATCAAGATTCGAATACTAATTTTCATGGAATCTGACTTTTTTTACTTATTTTGCAAGGCGCACTAAATTGTAGATTTATACATTAAAAAACCAATTACTATGAACTCGGGTGTGAAACTGTTTCATTGTGTCAAACATTGGGTCCTTCTCCCTTGGAAAATTCTTCGACACGTGGGATTTTCCCACAATAAAAAGCTAAAACAGTAAAATATGATTTTATGAACCTTGAACAAGGTCCTCTGTAATCTTTTTATAAAGACCTTTGATTTTATTACAGATTCGAATACAAATTTTCATGGAATCTGATTTTTTAAATTTATTTTGCAAGGCGCACTGAATTGTATAATTACACATCAAACAACCACTTGCTATGAACTCGGGTGTGAAACTGTTTCATTGTGTCAAACATTGGGTCCTTCTCCCTTGGAAAATTCTTCGACACGTGGGATTTTCCCACAATAAAAAGCTAAAACAGTAAAATGTGATTATATGAACCTTGAACAAGGTCCTACGTAATCTTTTTATAAAGACCTTTGATTTTATTGCAGATTCGAATACAAATTTTCAAGGAATCTGATTTTTTAAATTTATTTTGGAAGGAGCACTGAATTGTATAATTACACATCAAACAACCTCTTGCTATGAACTCGGGTGTGAAACTGTTTCATTGTGTCATACATTGGATCCTTCTCCTTTGGGAAATTCTTCGACATGTGGGAGTTTTCCCACAGTAAAAAGCTAATACAATAAAAAATGATTTTATGAACCTTGAACAAGGTCTTACGCAATCTTTTTTTAAAGATCTTTTGATTTTGTTCCAGAATCGAATACTAATTTTCATAGAATCCGATTTTTTTATTTATTCTGCAAGGCGCACTGAATTGTATAATTACACATCAAACAACCACTTCCTATGAACTCGGGTGTGAAACTGTTTCCTTGTGTCAAACATTGGGTCCTACTCCCTTTAGAAATTATTCTACACGTGGGAGTTTTCCCACAGTAAAAAGCTAAAACAATAAAATATGATTTTATGAACCTTGAACAAGGTCTTACGCAATCTTTTTATAAAGATCTTTTGATTTTGATCAAGATTAGAATACTAATTTTCATGGAATCTGACTTTTTTTACTTATTTTGCAAGGCGCACTGAATTGTAGAATTATACATTAGACAACCACTTACTATAAACTCGGGTGTGAAACTGTTTCATTGTGTCAAACATTGGGTCCTTCTCCCTTGGAAAATTCTTCGACACGTGGGATTTTCCCACAATAAAAAGCTAAAACAGTAAAATATGATTTTATGAACCTTGAACAAGGTCCTCCGTAATCTTTTTATAAAGACCTTTGATTTTATTGCAGATTCGAATACAAATTTTCATGGAATCTGATTTTTTAAATTTATTTTGCAAGGCGCACTGAATTGTATAATTACACATCAAACAACCACTTGCTATGAACTCGGGTGTGAAACTGTTTCATTGTGTCAAACATTGGGTCCTTCTCCCTTGGAAAATTCTTCGACACGTGGGAGTTTTCCCACAGTAAAAAGCTAAAACAGTAAAATATGATTTTACGAACCTTGAACAAGGTCTTACATAATCTTTTTATAAAGATCTTTTGATTTTGATCAAGATTCGAATACTAATTTTCATGGAATATGATTTTTTTATTTATTCTGCAAGGCGCATTGAATTGTATCATTGCACATCAAGCAACCACTTCCTATGAACTCGGGTGTGAAACTGTTTCATTGTGTCAAACATTGGGTCCTTTTCCCTTGGGAAATTCTTCATCATGTGGGAGTTTTCCCACAATAAAGAGCTAAAACAATAAAATATGATTTTATGAACCTTGAAAAAGGTCTTACGTAATCTTTTTATAAAGATCTTTTGATTTTGTTCCAGAATCGAATTTAATTTTCATTGAATCGGATTTTTTTATATATTCTGCAAGGCGCACTGAATTGTATATTTACACATCAAACAACCACTTCATATGAACTCGGGTGTGAAACTATTTCCTTGTGTCAAACATTGGGTCCTACTCCCTTTAGAAATTATTCTACACGTGGGAGTTTTCCCACAATAAAGAGCTAAAACAATAAAATATGATTTTATGAACCTTGAACAAGGTCTTACGGAATCTTTTTATAAAGATCTTTTGATTTTGATCAAGATTCGAATACTAATTTTCATGGAATATGATTTTTTTATTTATTCTGCAAGGCGCATTGAATTGTATAATTACACATCAAGCAACCACTTCCTATGAACTCGGGTGTGAAACTGTTTCATTGTGTTAAACATTGGGTCCTTCTCCCTTGGGAAATTCTTCATCAAGTGGGAGTTTTCCCCCAATAAAAAGCTAAAACAGTAAAATGTGATTATATGAACCTTGAACAAGGTCCTACGTAATCTTTTTATAAAGACCTTTGATATTATTGCAGATTCGAATACAAATTTTCAAGGAATCTGATTTTTTAAATTTATTTTGCAAGGAGCACTGAATTGTATAATTACACATCAAACAACCACTTGCTATGAACTCGGGTGTGAAACTGTTTCATTGTGTCATACATTGGATCCTTCTCCTTTGGGAAATTCTTCGACATGTGGGAGTTTTCCCACAATAAAAAGCTAATACAATAAAAAATGATTTTATGAACCTTGAACAAGGTCTTACGCAATCTTTTTATAAAGATCTTTTGATTTTGTTCCAGAATCGAATACTAATTTTCATAGAATCCGATTTTTTTATTTATTCTGCAAGGCGCACTGAATTGTATAATTACACATCAAGCAACCACTTCCTATGAACTCGGGTGTGAAACTGTTTCATTGTGTCAAACATTGGGTCCTTCTCCCTTGGGAAATTCTTCATCATGTGGGAGTTTTCCCACAATAAAGAGCTAAAACAATAAAATATGATTTTATGAACCTTGAAGAAGGTCTTACGTAATCTTTTTATAAAGATCTTTTGATTTTGTTCCAGATTCGAATACTAATTTTCATGGAATCTGATTTTTTTATTTATTTTGCAAGGCGCACTGAATTGTAGAATTACACATTAAACAACCACTTGCTATGAACTCGGGTGTGAAACTGTTTCATTGTGTCAAACATTGGGTCCTTCTCCCTTGGAAAATTCTTCGACACGTGGGAGTTTTCCCACAATAAAAAGCTAAAACAATAAAATATGATTTTATGAACCTTGAACAAGGTCTTACGTAATCTTTTTATAAAGATCTTTTGATTTTGTTCCAGAATCTAATACTAATTTTCATAGAATCGGATTTTTTTATATATTCTGCAAGGCGCACTGAATTGTATAATTACACAACAAACAACCACTTCCTATGAACTCGGGTGTGAAACTGTTTCCTTGTGTCAAACATTGGGTCCCACTCCCTTTAGAAATTATTCTACACGTGGGAGTTTTCCCACAGTAAAAAGCTAAAACAATAAAATATGATTTTACGAACCTTGAACAAGGTCTTACGCAATCTTTTTATAAAGATCTTTTGATTTTGATCAAGATTCGAATACTAATTTTCATGGAATATGATTTTTTTATTTATTCTGCAAGGCGCATTGAATTGTATCATTGCACATCAAGCAACCACTTCCTATGAACTCGGGTGTGAAACTGTTTCATTGTGTCAAACATTGGGTCCTTTTCCCTTGGGAAATTCTTCATCATGTGGGAGTTTTCCCACAATAAAGAGCTAAAACAATAAAATATGATTTTATGAACCTTGAAAAAGGTCTTACGTAATCTTTTTATAAAGATCTTTTGATTTTGTTCCAGAATCGAATTTAATTTTCATTGAATCGGATTTTTTTATATATTCTGCAAGGCGCACTGAATTGTATATTTACACATCAAACAACCACTTCATATGAACTCGGGTGTGAAACTATTTCCTTGTGTCAAACATTGGGTCCTACTCCCTTTAGAAATTATTCTACACGTGGGAGTTTTCCCACAGTAAAAAGCTAAAACAATAAAATATGATTTTACCAACCTTGAACAAGGTCTTACGTAATCTTTTTATAAAGATCTTTTGATTTTGATCAAGATTCGAATACTAATTTTCATGGAATATGATTTTTTTATTTATTCTGCAAGGCGCATTGAATTGTATAATTACACATCAAGCAACCACTTCCTATGAACTCGGGTGTGAAACTGTTTCCTTGTGTCAAACATTGGGTCCTTCTCCCTTGGGAAATTCTTCATCATGTGGGAGTTTTCCCACAATAAAGAGCTAAAACAATAAAATATGATTTTTTGAACCTTGAAGAAGGTCTTACGTAATCTTTTTATAAAGATCTTTTGATTTTGTTCCAGATTCGAATAATAATTTTCATGGAATCCGATTTTTTTATATATTCTGCAAGGTGCATTGAATTGTAGAATTACACATCAAACAACCACTTGCTACGAACTCGGGTGTGAAACTGTTTCATTGTGTCAAACATTGGGTCCTTCTCCCTTGGGAAATTTTTCATCATGTGGGAGTTTTCCCACAATAAAGAGCTAAAACAATAAAATATGATTTTATGAACCTTGAAGAAGGTCTTACGTAATCTTTTTATAAAGATCTTTTGATTTTGTTCCAGATTCGAATACTAATTTTCATGGAATCCGATTTTTTTATTTTTTCTGCAAGGCGCACTGAATTGTAGAATTACACATCAAACAACTACTTGCTATGAACTCGGGTGTGAAACTGTTTCATTGTGTCAAACATTGGGTCCTTCTCCCTTAGAAAATTCTTCGACACGTGAGATTTTCCCACAGTAAAAAGCTAAAACAATAAATTATGATTTTATGAACCTTGAACAAGGTCTTACGCAAACTTTTTATAAAGATCTTTTGATTTTGATCAAGATTCGAATACTAATTTTCATGGAATCTGACTTTTTTTACTTATTTTGCAAGGCGCACTGAATTGTAGAATTATACATTAAACAACCACTTACTATGAACTCGGGTGTGAAACTGTTTCATTGTGTCAAACATTGGGTCCTTCTCCCTTGGAAAATTCTTCGACACGTGGGATTTTCCCACAATAAATAGCTAAAACAGTAAAATGTGATTATATGAACCTTGAACAAGGTCCTACGTAATCTTTTTATAAAGACCTTTGATTTTATTGCAGATTCGAATACAAATTTTCAAGGAATCTGATTTTTTAAATTTATTTTGGAAGGAGCACTGAATTGTATAATTACACATCAAACAACCACTTGCTATGACCTCGGGTGTGAAACTGTTTCATTGTGTCATACATTGGATCCTTCTCCTTTGGGAAATTCTTCGACATGTGGGAGTTTTCCCACAATAAAAAGCTAATACAATAAAAAATGATTTTATGAACCTTGAACAAGGTCTTACGCAATCTTTTTATAAAGATCTTTTGATTTTGTTCCAGAATCGAATACTAATTTTCATAGAATCCGATTTTTTTATTTATTCTGCAAGGCGCACTGAATTGTATAATTACACATCAAACAACCACTTCCTATGAACTCGGGTGTGAAACTGTTTCCTTGTGTCAAACATTGGGTCCTACTCCCTTTAGAAATTATTCTACACGTGGGAGTTTTCCCACAGTAAAAAGCTAAAACAATAAAATATGATTTTATGAACCTTGAACAAGGTCCTCCGTAATCTTTTTATAAAGACCTTTGATTTTATTGCAGATTCGAATACAAATTTTCATGGAATCTGATTTTTTAAATTTATTTTGCAAGGCGCACTGAATTGTATAATTACACATCAAACAACCACTTCCTATGAACTCGGGTGTGAAACTGTTTCATTGTGTCAAACATTGGGTCCTTCTCCCTTGGAAAATTCTTCGACACGTGGGATTTTCCCACAATAAAAAGCTAAAACAGTAAAATGTGATTATATGAAACTTGAACAAGGTCCTACGTAATATTTTTATAAAGACCTTTGATTTTTTTGCAGATTCGAATACAAATTTTCATGGAATCTGTTTTTTAAATTTATTTTGCAAGGAGCACTGAATTGTATAATTACACATCAAACAACCACTTGCTATGAACTCGGGTGTGAAACTGTTTCATTGTGTCATACATTGGATCCTTCTCCTTTGGGAAATTCTTCGACATGTGGGAGTTTTCCCACAATAAAAAGCTAATACAATAAAAAATGATTTTATGAACCTTGAACAAGGTCTTACGCAATCTTTTTATAAAGATCTTTTGATTTTGTTCCAGAATCGAATACTAATTTTCATAGAATCCGATTTTTTTATTTATTCTGCAAGGCGCACTGAATTGTATAATTACACATCAAACAACCACTTCCTATGAACTCGGGTGTGAAACTGTTTCCTTGTATCAAACATTGGGTCCTACTCCCATTAGAAATTATTCTACACGTGGGAGTTTTCACACAGTAAAAAGCTAAAACAATAAAATATGATTTTATGAACCTTGAACAAGGTCTTACGCAATCTTTTTATAAAGATCTTTTGATTTTGATCAAGATTCGAATACTAATTTTCATGGAATCTGACTTTTTTTACTTATTTTGCAAGGCGCACTAAATTGTAGATTTATACATTAAACAACCAATTACTATGAACTCGGGTGTGAAACTGTTTCATTGTGTCAAACATTGGGTCCTTCTCCCTTGGAAAATTCTTCGACACGTGGGATTTTCCCACAATAAAAAGCTAAAACAGTAAAATATGATTTTATGAACCTTGAACAAGGTCCTCTGTAATCTTTTTATAAAGACCTTTGATTTTATTACAGATTCGAATACAAATTTTCATGGAATCTGATTTTTTAAATTTATTTTGGAAGGAGCACTGAATTGTATAATTACACATCAAACAACCACTTGCTATGACCTCGGGTGTGAAACTGTTTCATTGTGTCATACATTGGATCCTTCTCCTTTGGGAAATTCTTCGACATGTGGGAGTTTTCCCACAATAAAAAGCTAATACAATAAAAAATGATTTTATGAACCTTGAACAAGGTCTTACGCAATCTTTTTATAAAGATCTTTTGATTTTGTTCCAGAATCGAATACTAATTTTCATAGAATCCGATTTTTTTATTTATTCTGCAAGGCGCACTGAATTGTATAATTACACATCAAACAACCTCTTGCTATGAACTCGGGTGTGAAACTGTTTCATTGTGTCATACATTGGATCCTTCTCCTTTGGGAAATTCTTCGACATGTGGGAGTTTTCCCACAGTAAAAAGCTAATACAATAAAAAATGATTTTATGAACCTTGAACAAGGTCTTACGCAATCTTTTTTTAAAGATCTTTTGATTTTGTTCCAGAATCGAATACTAATTTTCATAGAATCCGATTTTTTTATTTATTCTGCAAGGCGCACTGAATTGTATAATTACACATCAAACAACCACTTCCTATGAACTCGGGTGTGAAACTGTTTCCTTGTGTCAAACATTGGGTCCTACTCCCTTTAGAAATTATTCTACACGTGGGAGTTTTCCCACAGTAAAAAGCTAAAACAATAAAATATGATTTTATGAACCTTGAACAAGGTCTTACGCAATCTTTTTATAAAGATCTTTTGATTTTGATCAAGATTAGAATACTAATTTTCATGGAATCTGACTTTTTTTACTTATTTTGCAAGGCGCACTGAATTGTAGAATTATACATTAGACAACCACTTACTATGAACTCGGGTGTGAAACTGTTTCATTGTGTCAAACATTGGGTCCTTCTCCCTTGGAAAATTCTTCGACACGTGGGATTTTCCCACAATAAAAAGCTAAAACAGTAAAATATGATTTTATGAACCTTGAACAAGGTCCTCCGTAATCTTTTTATAAAGACCTTTGATTTTATTGCAGATTCGAATACAAATTTTCATGGAATCTGATTTTTTAAATTTATTTTGCAAGGCGCACTGAATTGTATAATTACACATCAAACAACCACTTGCTATGAACTCGGGTGTGAAACTGTTTCATTGTGTCAAACATTGGGTCCTTCTCCCTTGGAAAATTCTTCGACACGTGGGATTTTCCCACAATAAAAAGCTAAAACAGTAAAATGTGATTATATGAACCTTGAACAAGGTCCTACGTAATCTTTTTATAAAGACCTTTGATTTTATTG
The DNA here is from genome assembly GCA_028673005.1 of Tanypteryx hageni. Lineage (NCBI taxonomy): Eukaryota > Metazoa > Arthropoda > Insecta > Odonata > Petaluridae > Tanypteryx > Tanypteryx hageni. The sequence continues at coordinate 89,617,705 of CM054120.1, forward strand.
CAGATTCGAATACAAATTTTCAAGGAATCTGATTTTTTTAATTTATTTTGGAAGGAGCACTGAATTGTATAATTACACATCAAACAACCACTTGCTATGAACTCGGGTGTGAAACTGTTTCATTGTGTCATACATTGGATCCTTCTCCTTTGGGAAATTCTTCGACATGTGGGAGTTTTCCCACAATAAAAAGCTAATACAATAAAAAATGATTTTATGAACCTTGAACAAGGTCTTACGGAATCTTTTTATAAAGATCTTTTGATTTTGATCAAGATTCGAATACTAATTTTCATGGAATATGATTTTTTTATTTATTCTGCAAGGCGCATTGAATTGTATAATTACACATCAAGCAACCACTTCCTATGAACTCGGGTGTGAAACTGTTTCATTGTGTTAAACATTGGGTCCTTCTCCCTTGGGAAATTCTTCATCAAGTGGGAGTTTTCCCCCAATAAAAAGCTAAAACAGTAAAATGTGATTATATGAACCTTGAACAAGGTCCTACGTAATCTTTTTATAAAGACCTTTGATATTATTGCAGATTCGAATACAAATTTTCAAGGAATCTGATTTTTTAAATTTATTTTGCAAGGAGCACTGAATTGTATAATTACACATCAAACAACCACTTGCTATGAACTCGGGTGTGAAACTGTTTCATTGTGTCATACATTGGATCCTTCTCCTTTGGGAAATTCTTCGACATGTGGGAGTTTTCCCACAATAAAAAGCTAATACAATAAAAAATGATTTTATGAACCTTGAACAAGGTCTTACGCAATCTTTTTATAAAGATCTTTTGATTTTGTTCCAGAATCGAATACTAATTTTCATAGAATCCGATTTTTTTATTTATTCTGCAAGGCGCACTGAATTGTATAATTACACATCAAGCAACCACTTCCTATGAACTCGGGTGTGAAACTGTTTCATTGTGTCAAACATTGGGTCCTTCTCCCTTGGGAAATTCTTCATCATGTGGGAGTTTTCCCACAATAAAGAGCTAAAACAATAAAATATGATTTTATGAACCTTGAAGAAGGTCTTACGTAATCTTTTTATAAAGATCTTTTGATTTTGTTCCAGATTCGAATACTAATTTTCATGGAATCTGATTTTTTTATTTATTTTGCAAGGCGCACTGAATTGTAGAATTACACATTAAACAACCACTTGCTATGAACTCGGGTGTGAAACTGTTTCATTGTGTCAAACATTGGGTCCTTCTCCCTTGGAAAATTCTTCGACACGTGGGAGTTTTCCCACAATAAAAAGCTAAAACAATAAAATATGATTTTATGAACCTTGAACAAGGTCTTACGTAATCTTTTTATAAAGATCTTTTGATTTTGTTCCAGAATCTAATACTAATTTTCATAGAATCGGATTTTTTTATATATTCTGCAAGGCGCACTGAATTGTATAATTACACAACAAACAACCACTTCCTATGAACTCGGGTGTGAAACTGTTTCCTTGTGTCAAACATTGGGTCCCACTCCCTTTAGAAATTATTCTACACGTGGGAGTTTTCCCACAGTAAAAAGCTAAAACAATAAAATATGATTTTACGAACCTTGAACAAGGTCTTACGCAATCTTTTTATAAAGATCTTTTGATTTTGATCAAGATTCGAATACTAATTTTCATGGAATATGATTTTTTTATTTATTCTGCAAGGCGCATTGAATTGTATCATTGCACATCAAGCAACCACTTCCTATGAACTCGGGTGTGAAACTGTTTCATTGTGTCAAACATTGGGTCCTTTTCCCTTGGGAAATTCTTCATCATGTGGGAGTTTTCCCACAATAAAGAGCTAAAACAATAAAATATGATTTTATGAACCTTGAAAAAGGTCTTACGTAATCTTTTTATAAAGATCTTTTGATTTTGTTCCAGAATCGAATTTAATTTTCATTGAATCGGATTTTTTTATATATTCTGCAAGGCGCACTGAATTGTATATTTACACATCAAACAACCACTTCATATGAACTCGGGTGTGAAACTATTTCCTTGTGTCAAACATTGGGTCCTACTCCCTTTAGAAATTATTCTACACGTGGGAGTTTTCCCACAGTAAAAAGCTAAAACAATAAAATATGATTTTACCAACCTTGAACAAGGTCTTACGTAATCTTTTTATAAAGATCTTTTGATTTTGATCAAGATTCGAATACTAATTTTCATGGAATATGATTTTTTTATTTATTCTGCAAGGCGCATTGAATTGTATAATTACACATCAAGCAACCACTTCCTATGAACTCGGGTGTGAAACTGTTTCCTTGTGTCAAACATTGGGTCCTTCTCCCTTGGGAAATTCTTCATCATGTGGGAGTTTTCCCACAATAAAGAGCTAAAACAATAAAATATGATTTTATGAACCTTGAAGAAGGTCTTACGTAATCTTTTTATAAAGATCTTTTGATTTTGTTCCAGATTCGAATAATAATTTTCATGGAATCCGATTTTTTTATATATTCTGCAAGGTGCATTGAATTGTAGAATTACACATCAAACAACCACTTGCTACGAACTCGGGTGTGAAACTGTTTCATTGTGTCAAACATTGGGTCCTTCTCCCTTGGAAAATTCTTCGACACGTGGGATTTTCCCACAATAAAAAGCTAAAACAGTAAAATTTCGTTATATGAACCTTGAACAAGGTCCTACGTAATCTTTTTATAAAGACCTTTGATTTTATTGCAGATTCGAATACAAATTTTCATGGAATCTGATTTTTTAAATTTATTTTGCAAGGAGCACTGAATTGTATAATTACACATCAAACAACCACTTGCTATGAACTCGGGTGTGAAACTGTTTCATTGTGTCATACATTGGATCCTTCTCCTTTGGGACATTCTTCGACATGTGGGAGTTTTCCCACAATAAAAAGCTAATACAATAAAAAATGATTTTATGAACCTTGAACAAGGTCTTACGCAATCTTTTTTTAAAGATCTTTTGATTTTGTTCCAGAATCGAATACTAATTTTCATAGAATCCGATTTTTTTATTTATTCTGCAAGGCGCACTGAATTGTATAATTACACATCAAACAACCACTTCCTATGAACTCGGGTGTGAAACTGTTTCCTTGTGTCAAACATTGGGTCCTACTCCCTTTAGAAATTATTCTACACGTGGGAGTTTTCCCACAGTAAAAAGCTAAAACAATAAAATATGATTTTATGAACCTTGAACAAGGTCTTACGCAATCTTTTTATAAAGAGCTTTTGATTTTGATCAAGATTCGAATACTAATTTTCATGGAATATGATTTTTTATTTATTCTGCAAGGCGCATTGAATTGTATAATTACACATCAAACAACCACTTCCTATGAACTCGGGTGTGAAACTGTTTCATTGTGTCAAACATTGGGTCCTTCTCCCTTGGGAAATTTTTCATCATGTGGGAGTTTTCCCACAATAAAGAGCTAAAACAATAAAATATGATTTTATGAACCTTGAAGAAGGTCTTACGTAATCTTTTTATAAAGATCTTTTGATTTTGTTCCAGATTCGAATACTAATTTTCATGGAATCCGATTTTTTTATTTTTTCTGCAAGGCGCACTGAATTGTAGAATTACACATCAAACAACTACTTGCTATGAACTCGGGTGTGAAACTGTTTCATTGTGTCAAACATTGGGTCCTTCTCCCTTAGAAAATTCTTCGACACGTGAGATTTTCCCACAGTAAAAAGCTAAAACAATAAATTATGATTTTATGAACCTTGAACAAGGTCTTACGCAATCTTTTTATAAAGATCTTTTGATTTTGATCAAGATTCGAATACTAATTTTCATGGAATCTGACTTTTTTTACTTATTTTGCAAGGCGCACTGAATTGTAGAATTATACATTAAACAACCACTTACTATGAACTCGGGTGTGAAACTGTTTCATTGTGTCAAACATTGGGTCCTTCTCCCTTGGAAAATTCTTCGACACGTGGGATTTTCCCACAATAAATAGCTAAAACAGTAAAATGTGATTATATGAACCTTGAACAAGGTCCTACGTAATCTTTTTATAAAGACCTTTGATTTTATTGCAGATTCGAATACAAATTTTCAAGGAATCTGATTTTTTAAATTTATTTTGGAAGGAGCACTGAATTGTATAATTACACATCAAACAACCACTTGCTATGAACTCGGGTGTGAAACTGTTTCATTGTGTCATACATTGGATCCTTCTCCTTTGGGAAATTCTTCGACATGTGGGAGTTTTCCCACAATAAAAAGCTAATACAATAAAAAATGATTTTATGAACCTTGAACAAGGTCTTACGCAATCTTTTTATAAAGATCTTTTGATTTTGTTCCAGAATCGAATACTAATTTTCATAGAATCCGATTTTTTTATTTATTCTGCAAGGCGCACTGAATTGTATAATTACACATCAAACAACCACTTCCTATGAACTCGGGTGTGAAACTGTTTCCTTGTGTCAAACATTGGGTCCTACTCCCTTTAGAAATTATTCTACACGTGGGAGTTTTCCCACAGTAAAAAGCTAAAACAATAAAATATGATTTTATGAACCTTGAACAAGGTCCTCCGTAATCTTTTTATAAAGACCTTTGATTTTATTGCAGATTCGAATACAAATTTTCATGGAATCTGATTTTTTAAATTTATTTTGCAAGGCGCACTGAATTGTATAATTACACATCAAACAACCACTTGCTATGAACTCGGGTGTGAAACTGTTTCATTGTGTCAAACATTGGGTCCTTCTCCCTTGGAAAATTCTTCGACACGTGGGATTTTCCCACAATAAAAAGCTAAAACAGTAAAATGTGATTATATGAACCTTGAACAAGGTCCTACGTAATCTTTTTATAAAGACCTTTGATTTTATTGCAGATTCGAATACAAATTTTCAAGGAATCTGATTTTTTAAATTTATTTTGGAAGGAGCACTGAATTGTATAATTACACATCAAACAACCACTTGCTATGAACTCGGGTGTGAAACTGTTTCATTGTGTCAAACATTGGGTCCTTCTCCCTTGGAAAATTCTTCGACACGTGGGATTTTCCCACAATAAAAAGCTAAAACAGTAAAATGTGATTATATGAACCTTGAACAAGGTCCTACGTAATCTTTTTATAAAGACCTTTGATTTTATTGCAGATTCGAATACAAATTTTCAAGGAATCTGATTTTTTAAATTTATTTTGGAAGGAGCACTGAATTGTATAATTACACATCAAACAACCTCTTGCTATGAACTCGGGTGTGAAACTGTTTCATTGTGTCATACATTGGATCCTTCTCCTTTGGGAAATTCTTCGACATGTGGGAGTTTTCCCACAATAAAAAGCTAATACAATAAAAAATGATTTTATGAACCTTGAACAAGGTCTTACGCAATCTTTTTATAAAGATCTTTTGATTTTGTTCCAGAATCGAATACTAATTTTCATAGAATCCGATTTTTTTATTTATTCTGCAAGGCGCACTGAATTGTATAATTACACATCAAACAACCACTTCCTATGAACTCGGGTGTGAAACTGTTTCCTTGTGTCAAACATTGGGTCCTACTCCCTTTAGAAATTATTCTACACGTGGGAGTTTTCCCACAGTAAAAAGCTAAAACAATAAAATATGATTTTATGAACCTTGAACAAGGTCTTACGCAATCTTTTTATAAAGATCTTTTGATTTTGATCAAGATTAGAATACTAATTTTCATGGAATCTGACTTTTTTTACTTATTTTGCAAGGCGCACTGAATTGTAGAATTATACATTAGACAACCACTTACTATGAACTCGGGTGTGAAACTGTTTCATTGTGTCAAACATTGGGTCCTTCTCCCTTGGAAAATTCTTCGACACGTGGGATTTTCCCACAATAAAAAGCTAAAACAGTAAAATATGATTTTATGAACCTTGAACAAGGTCCTCCGTAATCTTTTTATAAAGACCTTTGATTTTATTGCAGATTCGAATACAAATTTTCATGGAATCTGATTTTTTAAATTTATTTTGCAAGGCGCACTGAATTGTATAATTACACATCAAACAACCACTTGCTATGAACTCGGGTGTGAAACTGTTTCATTGTGTCAAACATTGGGTCCTTCTCCCTTGGAAAATTCTTCGACACGTGGGATTTTCCCACAATAAAAAGCTAAAACAGTAAAATGTGATTATATGAACCTTGAACAAGGTCCTACGTAATCTTTTTATAAAGACCTTTGATTTTATTGCAGATTCGAATACAAATTTTCAAGGAATCTGATTTTTTAAATTTATTTTGGAAGGAGCACTGAATTGTATAATTACACATCAAACAACCACTTGCTATGAACTCGGGTGTGAAACTGTTTCATTGTGTCATACATTGGATCCTTCTCCTTTGGGAAATTCTTCGACATGTGGGAGTTTTCCCACAATAAAAAGCTAATACAATAAAAAATGATTTTATGAACCTTGAACAAGGTCTTACGCAATCTTTTTAAAAAGATGTTTTGATTTTGTTCCAGAATCGAATACTAATTTTCATAGAATCCGATTTTTTTATTTATTCTGCCAGGCGCACTGAATTGTATAATTACACATCAAACAACCACTTCCTATGAACTCGGGTGTGAAACTGTTTCCTTGTGTCAAACATTGTGTCCTACTACCTTTAGAAATTATTCTACACGTGGGAGTTTTCCCACAATAAAGAGCTAAAACAATAAAATATGATTTTATGAACCTTGAACAAGGTCTTACGGAATCTTTTTATAAAGATCTTTTGATTTTGATCAAGATTCGAATACTAATTTTCATGGAATATGATTTTTTTATTTATTCTGCAAGGCGCATTGAATTGTATAATTACACATCAAGCAACCACTTCCTATGAACTCGGGTGTGAAACTGTTTCATTGTGTTAAACATTGGGTCCTTCTCCCTTGGGAAATTCTTCATCAAGTGGGAGTTTTCCCCCAATAAAAAGCTAAAACAGTAAAATGTGATTATATGAACCTTGAACAAGGTCCTACGTAATCTTTTTATAAAGACCTTTGATTTTATTACAGATTCGAATACAAATTTTCATGGAATCTGATTTTTTAAATTTATTTTGCAAGGCGCACTGAATTGTATAATTACACATCAAACAACCACTTGCTATGAACTCGGGTGTGAAACTGTTTCATTGTGTCAAACATTGGGTCCTTCTCCCTTGGAAAATTCTTCGACACGTGGGATTTTCCCACAATAAAAAGCTAAAACAGTAAAATGTGATTATATGAACCTTGAACAAGGTCCTACGTAATCTTTTTATAAAGACCTTTGATTTTATTGCAGATTCGAATACAAATTTTCAAGGAATCTGATTTTTTAAATTTATTTTGGAAGGAGCACTGAATTGTATAATTACACATCAAACAACCTCTTGCTATGAACTCGGGTGTGAAACTGTTTCATTGTGTCATACATTGGATCCTTCTCCTTTGGGAAATTCTTCGACATGTGGGAGTTTTCCCACAATAAAAAGCTAATACAATAAAAAATGATTTTATGAACCTTGAACAAGGTCTTACGCAATCTTTTTATAAAGATCTTTTGATTTTGTTCCAGAATCGAATACTAATTTTCATAGAATCCGATTTTTTTATTTATTCTGCAAGGCGCACTGAATTGTATAATTACACATCAAACAACCACTTCCTATGAACTCGGGTGTGAAACTGTTTCCTTGTGTCAAACATTGGGTCCTACTCCCTTTAGAAATTATTCTACACGTGGGAGTTTTCCCACAGTAAAAAGCTAAAACAATAAAATATGATTTTATGAACCTTGAACAAGGTCTTACGCAATCTTTTTATAAAGATCTTTTGATTTTGATCAAGATTAGAATACTAATTTTCATGGAATCTGACTTTTTTTACTTATTTTGCAAGGCGCACTGAATTGTAGAATTATACATTAGACAACCACTTACTATGAACTCGGGTGTGAAACTGTTTCATTGTGTCAAACATTGGGTCCTTCTCCCTTGGAAAATTCTTCGACACGTGGGATTTTCCCACAATAAAAAGCTAAAACAGTAAAATATGATTTTATGAACCTTGAACAAGGTCCTCCGTAATCTTTTTATAAAGACCTTTGATTTTATTGCAGATTCGAATACAAATTTTCATGGAATCTGATTTTTTAAATTTATTTTGCAAGGCGCACTGAATTGTATAATTACACATCAAACAACCACTTGCTATGAACTCGGGTGTGAAACTGTTTCATTGTGTCAAACATTGGGTCCTTCTCCCTTGGAAAATTCTTCGACACGTGGGATTTTCCCACAATAAAAAGCTAAAACAGTAAAATGTGATTATATGAACCTTGAACAAGGTCCTACGTAATCTTTTTATAAAGACCTTTGATTTTATTGCAGATTCGAATACAAATTTTCAAGGAATCTGATTTTTTAAATTTATTTTGGAAGGAGCACTGAATTGTATAATTACACATCAAACAACCACTTGCTATGAACTCGGGTGTGAAACTGTTTCATTGTGTCATACATTGGATCCTTCTCCTTTGGGAAATTCTTCGACATGTGGGAGTTTTCCCACAATAAAAAGCTAATACAATAAAAAATGATTTTATGAACCTTGAACAAGGTCTTACGCAATCTTTTTAAAAAGATGTTTTGATTTTGTTCCAGAATCGAATACTAATTTTCATAGAATCCGATTTTTTTATTTATTCTGCCAGGCGCACTGAATTGTATAATTACACATCAAACAACCACTTCCTATGAACTCGGGTGTGAAACTGTTTCCTTGTGTCAAACATTGTGTCCTACTACCTTTAGAAATTATTCTACACGTGGGAGTTTTCCCACAATAAAGAGCTAAAACAATAAAATATGATTTTATGAACCTTGAACAAGGTCTTACGGAATCTTTTTATAAAGATCTTTTGATTTTGATCAAGATTCGAATACTAATTTTCATGGAATATGATTTTTTTATTTATTCTGCAAGGCGCATTGAATTGTATAATTACACATCAAGCAACCACTTCCTATGAACTCGGGTGTGAAACTGTTTCATTGTGTTAAACATTGGGTCCTTCTCCCTTGGGAAATTCTTCATCAAGTGGGAGTTTTCCCCCAATAAAAAGCTAAAACAGTAAAATGTGATTATATGAACCTTGAACAAGGTCCTACGTAATCTTTTTATAAAGACCTTTGATATTATTGCAGATTCGAATACAAATTTTCAAGGAATCTGATTTTTTAAATTTATTTTGCAAGGAGCACTGAATTGTATAATTACACATCAAACAACCACTTGCTATGAACTCGGGTGTGAAACTGTTTCATTGTGTCATACATTGGATCCTTCTCCTTTGGGAAATTCTTCGACATGTGGGAGTTTTCCCACAATAAAAAGCTAATACAATAAAAAATGATTTTATGAACCTTGAACAAGGTCTTACGCAATCTTTTTATAAAGATCTTTTGATTTTGTTCCAGAATCGAATACTAATTTTCATAGAATCCGATTTTTTTATTTATTCTGCAAGGCGCACTGAATTGTATAATTACACATCAAGCAACCACTTCCTATGAACTCGGGTGTGAAACTGTTTCATTGTGTCAAACATTGGGTCCTTCTCCCTTGGGAAATTCTTCATCATGTGGGAGTTTTCCCACAATAAAGAGCTAAAACAATAAAATATGATTTTATGAACCTTGAAGAAGATCTTACGTAATCTTTTTATAAAGATCTTTTGATTTTGTTCCAGATTCGAATACTAATTTTCATGGAATCTGATTTTTTTATTTATTTTGCAAGGCGCACTGAATTGTAGAATTACACATTAAACAACCACTTGCTATGAACTCGGGTGTGAAACTGTTTCATTGTGTCAAACATTGGGTCCTTCTCCCTTGGAAAATTCTTCGACACGTGGGAGTTTTCCCACAATAAAAAGCTAAAACAATAAAATATGATTTTATGAACCTTGAACAAGGTCTTACGTAATCTTTTTATAAAGATCTTTTGATTTTGTTCCAGAATCTAATACTAATTTTCATAGAATCGGATTTTTTTATATATTCTGCAAGGCGCACTGAATTGTATAATTACACATCAAACAACCACTTCATATGAACTCGGGTGTGAAACTATTTCCTTGTGTCAAACATTGGGTCCTACTCCCTTTAGAAATTATTCTACACGTGGGAGTTTTCCCACAGTAAAAAGCTAAAACAATAAAATATGATTTTACCAACCTTGAACAAGGTCTTACGTAATCTTTTTATAAAGATCTTTTGATTTTGATCAAGATTCGAATACTAATTTTCATGGAATATGATTTTTTTATTTATTCTGCAAGGCGCATTGAATTGTATAATTACACATCAAGCAACCACTTCCTATGAACTCGGGTGTGAAACTGTTTCCTTGTGTCAAACATTGGGTCCTTCTCCCTTGGGAAATTCTTCATCATGTGGGAGTTTTCCCACAATAAAGAGCTAAAACAATAAAATATGATTTTATGAACCTTGAAGAAGGTCTTACGTAATCTTTTTATAAAGATCTTTTGATTTTGTTCCAGATTCGAATAATAATTTTCATGGAATCCGATTTTTTTATATATTCTGCAAGGTGCATTGAATTGTAGAATTACACATCAAACAACCACTTCCTATGAACTCGGGTGTTAAACTGTATCACTGTGTCAAACATTGGGTCCTTCTCCCTTGGAAAATTCTTCGACACGTGGGATTTTCCCACAATAAAAAGCTAAAACAGTAAAATATGATTTTATGAACCTTGAACAAGGTCCTACGTAATCTTTTTATAAAGATCTTTTGATTTTTTTGCAGATTCGAATACAAATTTTCATGGAATCTGATTTTTTAAATTTATTTTGCAAGGAGCACTGAATTGTATAATTACACATCAAACAACCACTTGCTATGAACTCGGGTGTGAAACTGTTTCATTGTGTCAAACATTGGATCCTTTTCCCTTGGGAAATTCTTCGACATGTGGGAGTTTTCCCACAATAAAAAGCTAATACAATAAAAAATGACATTATGAAACTAGAACAAGTTCTTACGCAATCTTTTTATAAAGATCTTTTGATTTTGTTCCAGATTCGAATACTAATTTTCATGGAATATGATTTTTTTATTTATTCTGCAAGGCGCATTGAATTGTATAATTACACATCAAGCAACCACTTCCTATGAACTCGGGTGTGAAACTGTTTCATTGTGTCAAACATTGGGTCCTTCTCCCTTGGAAAATTCTTCGACACGTGGGATTTTCCCACAATAAAAAGCTAAAACAGTAAAATGTGATTATATGAACCTTGAACAAGGTCCTACGTAATCTTTTTATAAAGACCTTTGATTTTATTGCAGATTCGAATACAAATTTTCAAGGAATCTGATTTTTTAAATTTATTTTGGAAGGAGCACTGAATTGTATAATTACACATCAAACAACCTCTTGCTATGAACTCGGGTGTGAAACTGTTTCATTGTGTCATACATTGGATCCTTCTCCTTTGGGAAATTCTTCGACATGTGGGAGTTTTCCCACAATAAAAAGCTAATACAATAAAAAATGATTTTATGAACCTTGAACAAGGTCTTACGCAATCTTTTTATAAAGATCTTTTGATTTTGTTCCAGAATCGAATACTAATTTTCATAGAATCCGATTTTTTTATTTATTCTGCAAGGCGCACTAAATTGTATAATTACACATCAAACAACCACTTCCTATGAACTCGGGTGTGAAACTGTTTCCTTGTGTCAAACATTGGGTCCTACTCCCTTTAGAAATTATTCTACACGTGGGAGTTTTCCCACAGTAAAAAGCTAAAACAATAAAATATGATTTTATGAACCTTGAACAAGGTCTTACGCAATCTTTTTATAAAGATCTTTTGATTTTGATCAAGATTAGAATACTAATTTTCATGGAATCTGACTTTTTTTACTTATTTTGCAAGGCGCACTGAATTGTAGAATTATACATTAGACAACCACTTACTATGAACTCGGGTGTGAAACTGTTTCATTGTGTCAAACATTGGGTCCTTCTCCCTTGGAAAATTCTTCGACACGTGGGATTTTCCCACAATAAAAAGCTAAAACAGTAAAATATGATTTTATGAACCTTGAACAAGGTCCTCCGTAATCTTTTTATAAAGACCTTTGATTTTATTGCAGATTCGAATACAAATTTTCATGGAATCTGATTTTTTATATTTATTTTGCAAGGCGCACGGAATTGTATAATTACACATCAAACAACCACTTGCTATGAACTCGGGTGTGAAACTGTTTCATTGTGTCAAACATTGGGTCCTTCTCCCTTGGAAAATTCTTCGACACGTGGGATTTTCCCACAATAAAAAGCTAAAACAGTAAAATGTGATTATATGAACCTTGAACAAGGTCCTACGTAATCTTTTTATAAAGACCTTTGATTTTATTGCAGATTCGAATACAAATTTTCAAGGAATCTGATTTTTTAAATTTATTTTGGAAGGAGCACTGAATTGTATAATTACACATCAAACAACCACTTGCTATGAACTCGGGTGTGAAACTGTTTCATTGTGTCATACATTGGATCCTTCTCCTTTGGGAAATTCTTCGACATGTGGGAGTTTTCCCACAATAAAAAGCTAATACAATAAAAAATGATTTTATGAACCTTGAACAAGGTCTTACGCAATCTTTTTAAAAAGATGTTTTGATTTTGTTCCAGAATCGAATACTAATTTTCATAGAATCCGATTTTTTTATTTATTCTGCCAGGCGCACTGAATTGTATAATTACACATCAAACAACCACTTCCTATGAACTCGGGTGTGAAACTGTTTCCTTGTGTCAAACATTGTGTCCTACTACCTTTAGAAATTATTCTACACGTGGGAGTTTTCCCACAATAAAGAGCTAAAACAATAAAATATGATTTTATGAACCTTGAACAAGGTCTTACGGAATCTTTTTATAAAGATCTTTTGATTTTGATCAAGATTCGAATACTAATTTTCATGGAATATGATTTTTTTATTTATTCTGCAAGGCGCATTGAATTGTATAATTACACATCAAGCAACCACTTCCTATGAACTCGGGTGTGAAACTGTTTCATTGTGTTAAACATTGGGTCCTTCTCCCTTGGGAAATTCTTCATCAAGTGGGAGTTTTCCCCCAATAAAAAGCTAAAACAGTAAAATGTGATTATATGAACCTTGAACAAGGTCCTACGTAATCTTTTTATAAAGACCTTTGATATTATTGCAGATTCGAATACAAATTTTCAAGGAATCTGATTTTTTAAATTTATTTTGCAAGGAGCACTGAATTGTATAATTACACATCAAACAACCACTTGCTATGAACTCGGTTGTGAAACTGTTTCATTGTGTCATACATTGGATCCTTCTCCTTTGGGAAATACTTCGACATGTGGGAGTTTTCCCACAATAAAAAGCTAATACAATAAAAAATGATTTTATGAACCTTGAACAAGGTCTTACGCAATCTTTTTATAAAGATCTTTTGATTTTGTTCCAGAATCGAATACTAATTTTCATAGAATCCGATTTTTTTATTTATTCTGCAAGGCGCACTGAATTGTATAATTACACATCAAGCAACCACTTCCTTTGAACTCGGGTGTGAAACTGTTTCATTGTGTCAAACATTGGGTCCTTCTCCCTTGGGAAATTCTTCATCATGTGGGAGTTTTCCCACAATAAAGAGCTAAAACAATAAAATATGATTTTATGAACCTTGAAGAAGGTCTTACGTAATCTTTTTATAAAGATCTTTTGATTTTGTTCCAGATTCGAATACTAATTTTCATGGAATCTGATTTTTTTATTTATTTTGCAAGGCGCACTGAATTGTAGAATTACACATTAAACAACCACTTGCTATGAACTCGGGTGTGAAACTGTTTCATTGTGTCAAACATTGGGTCCTTCTCCCTTGGAAAATTCTTCGACACGTGGGAGTTTTCCCACAATAAAAAGCTAAAACAATAAAATATGATTTTATGAACCTTGAACAAGGTCTTACGTAATCTTTTTATAAAGATCTTTTGATTTTGTTCCAGAATCTAATACTAATTTTCATAGAATCGGATTTTTTTATATATTCTGCAAGGCGCACTGAATTGTATAATTACACAACAAACAACCACTTCCTATGAACTCGGGTGTGAAACTGTTTCCTTGTGTCAAACATTGGGTCCCACTCCCTTTAGAAATTATTCTACACGTGGTAGTTTTCCCACAGTAAAAAGCTAAAACAATAAAATATGATTTTACGAACCTTGAACAAGGTCTTACGCAATCTTTTTATAAAGATCTTTTGATTTTGATCAAGATTCGAATACTAATTTTCATGGAATATGATTTTTTTATTTATTCTGCAAGGCGCATTGAATTGTATCATTGCACATCAAGCAACCACTTCCTATGAACTCGGGTGTGAAACTGTTTCATTGTGTCAAACATTGGGTCCTTTTCCCTTGGGAAATTCTTCATCATGTGGGAGTTTTCCCACAATAAAGAGCTAAAACAATAAAATATGATTTTATGAACCTTCAAAAAGGTCTTACGTAATCTTTTTATAAAGATCTTTTGATTTTGTTCCAGAATCGAATTTAATTTTCATTGAATCGGATTTTTTTATATATTCTGCAAGGCGCACTGAATTGTATAATTACACATCAAACAACCACTTCATATGAACTCGGGTGTGAAACTATTTCCTTGTGTCAAACATTGGGTCCTACTCCCTTTAGAAATTATTCTACACGTGGGAGTTTTCCCACAGTAAAAAGCTAAAACAATAAAATATGATTTTACCAACCTTGAACAAGGTCTTACGTAATCTTTTTATAAAGATCTTTTGATTTTGATCAAGATTCGAATACTAATTTTCATGGAATATGATTTTTTTATTTATTCTGCAAGGCGCATTGAATTGTATAATTACACATCAAGCAACCACTTCCTATGAACTCGGGTGTGAAACTGTTTCCTTGTGTCAAACATTGGGTCCTTCTCCCTTGGGAAATTCTTCATCATGTGGGAGTTTTCCCACAATAAAGAGCTAAAACAATAAAATATGATTTTATGAACCTTGAAGAAGGTCTTACGTAATCTTTTTATAAAGATCTTTTGATTTTGTTCCAGATTCGAATAATAATTTTCATGGAATCCGATTTTTTTATATATTCTGCAAGGTGCATTGAATTGTAGAATTCCACATCAAACAACCACTTCCTATGAACTCGGGTGTTAAACTGTATCACTGTGTCAAACATTGGGTCCTTCTCCCTTGGAAAATTCTTCGACACGTGGGATTTTCCCACAATAAAAAGCTAAAACAGTAAAATATGATTTTATGAACCTTGAACAAGGTCCTACGTAATCTTTTTATAAAGATCTTTTGATTTTTTTGCAGATTCGAATACAAATTTTCATGGAATCTGATTTTTTAAATTTATTTTGCAAGGAGCACTGAATTGTATAATTACACATCAAATAACCACTTGCTATGAACTCGGGTGTGAAACTGTTTCATTGTGTCAAACATTGGGTCCTTTTCCCTTGGGAAATTCTTCGACATGTGGGAGTTTTCCCACAATAAAAAGCTAATACAATAAAAAATGACATTATGAAACTTGAACAAGTTCTTACGCAATCTTTTTATAAAGATCTTTTGATTTTGTTCCAGATTCGAATACTAATTTTCATGGAATATGATTTTTTTATTTATTCTGCAAGGCGCATTGAATTGTATAATTACACATCAAGCAACCACTTCCTATGAACTCGGGTGTGAAACTGTTTCATTGTGTCAAACATTGGGTCCTTCTCCCTTGGAAAATTCTTCGACACGTGGGATTTTCCCACAATAAAAAGCTAAAACAGTAAAATATGATTTTATGAACCTTGAACAAGGTCTTACGTAATCTTTTTATAAAGATCTTTTGATTTTGTTCCAGATTCGAATACTAATTTTCATGGAATCCGATTTTTTTATTTTTTCTGCAAGGCGCACTGAATTGTAGAATTACACATCAAACAACTACTTGCTATGAATTGGGGTGTGAAACTGTTTCATTGTGTGAAACATTGGGTCCTTCTCCCTCGGAAAATTGTTCGACACGTGAGATTTTCCCACAATAAATAGCTAAAACAACTAAGTATGATTTTATGAACCTTGAACAAGGTCTTATGTAATCTTTTTATAAAGATCTTTTGATTTTTTTCCAGATTCGAATACTAATTTTCATGGAATCTGACTTTTTTTACTTATTTTGCAAGGCGCACTGAATTGTGGAATTACACATTAAACAACCACTTGCTATGAACTCGGGTGTGAAACTGTTTCATTGTGTCAAACATTGGGTCCTTCTCCCTTGGAAAATTCTTCGACACGTGGGATTTTCCCACAATAAATAGCTAAAACAATAAAATATGATTTTATGAACCTTGAACAAGGTCTTACGTAATCTTTTTATAAAGATCTTTTGATTTTGTTCCAGATTCGAATACTAATTTTCATGGAATCTGACTTTTTTTACTTATTTTGCAAGGCGCACTGAATTGTAGAATTATACATTAAACAACCACTTACTATGAACTCGGGTGTGAAACTGTTTCATTGTGTCAAACATTGGGTCCTTATCCTTTGGAAAATTCTTCGACACGTGGGATTTTCCCACAATAAAAAGCTAAAACAGTAAAATGTAATTATATGAACCCTTAACAAGGTCCTACGTAATCTTTTTATAAAGACCTTTGATTTTATTGCAGATTCGAATACAAATTTTCATGGAATCTGATTTTTTAAATTTATTTTGCAAGGAGCACTGAATTGTATAATTACACATCAAACAACCACTTGCTATGAACTCGGGTGTGAAACTGTTTCATTGTGTCATACATTGGATCCTTCTCCTTTGGGAAATTCTTCGACATGTGGGAGTTTTCCCACAATAAAAAGCTAATACAATAAAAAATGATTTTATGAACCTTGAACAAGGTCTTACGCAATCTTTTTATAAAGATCTTTTGATTTTGTTCCAGATTCGAATACTAATTTTCATAGAATCCGATTTTTTTATTTATTCTGCAAGGCGCACTGAATTGTATAATTACACATCAAACAACCACTTCCTATGAACTCGGGTGTGAAACTGTTTCCTTGTGTCAAACATTGGGTCCTACTCCCTTTAGAAATTATTCTACACGTGGGAGTTTTCCCACAGTAAAAAGCTAAAACAATAAAATATGATTTTATGAACCTTGAACAAGGTCTTACGCAATCTTTTTATAAAGATCTTTTGATTTTGATCAAGATTCGAATACTAATTTTCATGGAATCTGACTTTTTTTACTTATTTTGCAAGGCGCACTGAATTGTAGAATTATACATTAAACAACCACTTACTATGAACTCGGGTGTGAAACTGTTTCATTGTGTCAAACATTGGGTCCTTCTCCCTTGGGAAATTTTTCATCATGTGGGAGTTTTCCCACAGTAAAGAGCTAAAAAAATAAAATATGATTTTATGAACCTTGAAGAAGGTCTTACGTAATCTTTTTATAAAGATCTTTTGATTTTGTTCCAGAATCGAATACTAATTTTCATGGAATCCGATTTTTTTATATATTCTGCAAGGTGCATTGAATTGTATAATTACACATCAAACAACCACTTGCTATGAACTCGTGTGTGAAACTGTTTGCTTGTGTCAAACAATGGGTCCTTCTCCCTTGGAAAATTCTTCGACACGTGGGATTTTCCCACAATAAAAAGCTAAAACAGTAAAATATGATTTTATGAACCTTGAACAAGGTCTTACGTAATCTTTTTATAAAGATCTTTTGATTTTGTTCCAGATTCGAATACTAATTTTCATGGAATCTGACTTTTTTTACTTATTTTGCAAGGCGCACTGAATTGTAGAATTATACATTAAACAACCACTTACTATGAACTCGGGTGTGAAACTGTTTCATTGTGTCAAACATTGGGTCCTTCTCCCTTGGAAAATTCTTCGACACGTGGGATTTTCCCACAATAAAAAGCTAAAACAGTAAAATATGATTTTATGAACCTTGAACAAGGTCCTCCGTAATCTTTTTATAAAGACCTTTGATTTTATTGCAGATTCGAACACAAATTTTCATGGAATCTGATTTTTTAAATTTATTTTGCAAGGCGCACTGAATTGTATAATTACACATCAAACAACCACTTGCTATGAACTCGGGTGTGAAACTGTTTCATTGTGTCGAACATTGGGTCCTTCTCCCTTGGAAAATTCTTCGACACGTGGGATTTTCCCACAATAAAAAGCTAAAACAGTAAAATGTGATTATATGAACCTTGAACAAGGTCCTACGTAATCTTTTTATAAAGACCTTTGATTTTATTGCAGATTCGAATACAAATTTTCATGGAATCTGATTTTTTAAATTTATTTTGCAAGGAGCACTGAATTGATTAATTACACATCAAACAACCACTTTCTATGAACTCGGGTGTGAAACTGTTTCATTGTGTCATACATTGGATCCTTCTCCTTTGGGAAATTCTTCGACATGTGGGAGTTTTCCCACAATAAAAAGCTAATACAATAAAAAATGATTTTATGAACCTTGAACAAGGTCTTACGCAATCTTTTTATAAAGATCTTTTGATTTTGTTCCAGAATCGAATACTAATTTTCATAGAATCCGATTTTTTTATTTATTCTGCAAGGCGCACCGAATTGTATAATTACACATCAAACAACCACTTCCTATGAACTCGGGTGTGAAACTGTTTCCTTGTGTCAAACATTGGGTCCTACTCCCTTTAGAAATTATTCTACACGTGGGAGTTTTCCCACAGTAAAAAGCTAAAACAATAAAATATGATTTTATGAACCTTGAACAAGGTCTTACGCAATCTTTTTATAAAGATCTTTTGATTTTGATCCAGAATCGAATACTAATTTTCATGGAATCCGATTTTTTTATATATTCTGCAAGGTGCATTGAATTGTATAATTACACATCAAACAACCACTTCCTATGAACTCGTGTGTGAAACTGTTTCATTCTGTCAAACAATGGGTCCTTTTCCCTTGGAAAATTCTTCGACACGTGGTAGTTTTCCCATATTAAAAAGCTAAAACAATAAAGTATGATTTTATGAACCTTGAACAAGGTTTTATGTAATCTTTTTATAAAGATCTTTTGATTTTGTTCCAGATTCGAATACTAATTTTCATGGAATCTGACTTTTTTTAATTATTTTGCAAGGCGCACTGAATTGTAGAATTACACATTAAACAACCACTTGCTATGAACTCGGGTGTGAAACTGTTTGCTTGTGTCAAACATTGGGTCCTTCTCCCTTGGAAAATTCTTCGACACGTGGGATTTTCCCACAATAAATAGCTAAAACAATAAAATATGATTTTATGAACCTTGAACAAGGTCTTACGTAATCTTTTTATAAAGATCTTTTGATTTTGTTCCAGATTCGAATACTAATTTTCATGGAATCTGACTTTTTTTACTTATTTTGCAAGGCGCACTGAATTGTAGAATTATACATTAAACAACCACTTACTATGAACTCGGGTGTGAAACTGTTTCATTGTGTCAAACATTGGGTCCTTCTCCCTTGGAAAATTCTTCGACACGTGGGATTTTCCCACAATAAAAAGCTAAAACAGTAAAATATGATTTTATGAACCTTGAACAAGGTCCTCCGTAATCTTTTTATAAAGACCTTTGATTTTATTGCAGATTCGAATACAAATTTTCATGGAATCTGATTTTTTAAATTAATTTTGCAAGGAGCACTGAATTGTATAATTACACATCAAACAACCACTTGCTATGAACTCGGGTGTGAAACTGTTTCATTGTGTCATACATTGGATCCTTCTCCTTTGGGAAATTCTTCGACATGTGGGAGTTTTCCCACAATAAAAAGCTAATACAATAAAAAATGATTTTATGAACCTTGAACAAGGTCTTACGCAATCTTTTTATAAAGATCTTTTGATTTTGTTCCAGAATCGAATACTAATTTTCATAGAATCCGATTTTTTTATTTATTCTGCAAGGCGCACTGAATTGTATAATTACACATCAAACAACCACTTCCTATGAACTCGGGTGTGAAACTGTTTCCTTGTGTCAAACATTGGGTCCTACTCCCTTTAGAAATTATTCTACACGTGGGAGTTTTCCCACAGTAAAAAGCTAAAACAATAAAATATGATTTTATGAAC
Source organism: Tanypteryx hageni (assembly GCA_028673005.1). NCBI lineage: Eukaryota > Metazoa > Arthropoda > Insecta > Odonata > Petaluridae > Tanypteryx > Tanypteryx hageni. The sequence goes on from CM054120.1 coordinate 89,638,040, forward strand.
CTTGAACAAGGTCTTACGCAATCTTTTTATAAAGATCTTTTGATTTTGATCAAGATTCGAATACTAATTTTCATAGAATCCGATTTTTTTATTTATTCTGCAAGGCGCACTGAATTGTATAATTACACATCAAACAACCACTTCCTATGAACTCGGGTGTGAAACTGTTTCCTTGTGTCAAACATTGGGTCCTACTCCCTTTAGAAATTATTCTACACGTGGGAGTTTTCCCACAGTAAAAAGCTAAAACAATAAAATATGATTTTATGAACCTTGAACAAGGTCTTACGCAATCTTTTTATAAAGATCTTTTGATTTTGATCAAGATTCGAATACTAATTTTCATGGAATCTGACTTTTTTTACTTATTTTGCAAGGCGCACTGAATTGTAGAATTATACATTAAACAACCACTTACTATGAACTCGGGTGTGAAACTGTTTCATTGTGTCAAACATTGGGTCCTTCTCCCTTGGGAAATTTTTCATCATGTGGGAGTTTTCCCACAGTAAAGAGCTAAAAAAATAAAATATGATTTTATGAACCTTGAACAAGGTCTTACGTAATCTTTTTATAAAGATCTTTTGATTTTGTTCCAGATTCGAATACTAATTTTCATGGAATCTGACTTTTTTTACTTATTTTGCAAGGCGCACTGAATTGTAGAATTATACATTAAACAACCACTTGCTATGAACTCGTGTGTGAAACTGTTTCATTCTGTCAAACAATGGGTCCTTTTCCCTTGGAAAATTCTTCGACACGTGGTAGTTTTCCCATAATAAAAAGCTAAAACAATAAAGTATGATTTTATGAACCTTGAACAAGGTTTTATGTAATCTTTTTATAAAGATCTTTTGATTTTGTTCCAGATTCGAATACTAATTTTCATGGAATCTGACTTTTTTTAATTATTTTGCAAGGCGCACTGAATTGTAGAATTACACATTAAACAACCACTTGCTATGAACTCGGGTGTGAAACTGTTTGCTTGTGTCAAACATTGGGTCCTTCTCCCTTGGAAAATTCTTCGACACGTGGGATTTTCCCACAATAAATAGCTAAAACAATAAAATATGATTTTATGAACCTTGAACAAGGTCTTACGTAATCTTTTTATAAAGATCTTTTGATTTTGTTCCAGATTCGAATACTAATTTTCATGGAATCTGACTTTTTTTACTTATTTTGCAAGGCGCACTGAATTGTAGAATTATACATTAAACAACCACTTACTATGAACTCGGGTGTGAAACTGTTTCATTGTGTCAAACATTGGGTCCTTCTCCCTTGGAAAATTCTTCGACACGTGGGATTTTCCCACAATAAAAAGCTAAAACAGTAAAATATGATTTTATGAACCTTGAACAAGGTCCTCCGTAATCTTTTTATAAAGACCTTTGATTTTATTGCAGATTCGAACACAAATTTTCATGGAATCTGATTTTTTAAATTTATTTTGCAAGGCGCACTGAATTGTATAATTACACATCAAACAACCACTTGCTATGAACTCGGTTGTGAAACTGTTTCATTGTGTCAAACATTGGGTCCTTCTCCCTTGGAAAATTCTTCGACACGTGGGATTTTCCCACAATAAAAAGCTAAAACAGTAAAATGTGATTATATGAACCTTGAACAAGGTCCTACGTAATCTTTTTATAAAGACCTTTGATTTTATTGCAGATTCGAATACAAATTTTCATGGAATCTGATTTTTTAAATTTATTTTGCAAGGAGCACTGAATTGTATAATTACACATCAAACAACCACTTGCTATGAACTCGGGTGTGAAACTGTTTCATTGTGTCATACATTGGATCCTTCTCCTTTGGGAAATTCTTCGACATGTGGGAGTTTTCCCACAATAAAAAGCTAATACAATAAAAAATGATTTTATGAACCTTGAACAAGGTCTTACGCAATCTTTTTATAAAGATCTTTTGATTTTGTTCCAGAATCGAATACTAATTTTCATAGAATCCGATTTTTTTATTTATTCTGCAAGGCGCACCGAATTGTATAATTACACATCAAACAAACACTTCCTATGAACTCGGGTGTGAAACTGTTTCCTTGTGTCAAACATTGGGTCCTACTCCCTTTAGAAATTATTCTACACGTGGGAGTTTTCCCACAGTAAAAAGCTAAAACAATAAAATATGATTTTATGAACCTTGAACAAGGTCTTACGCAATCTTTTTATAAAGATCTTTTGATTTTGATCCAGAATCGAATACTAATTTTCATGGAATCCGATTTTTTTATATATTCTGCAAGGTGCATTGAATTGTATAATTACACATCAAACAACCACTTCCTATGAACTCGTGTGTGAAACTGTTTCATTCTGTCAAACAATGGGTCCTTTTCCCTTGGAAAATTCTTCGACACGTGGTAGTTTTCCCATATTAAAAAGCTAAAACAATAAAGTATGATTTTATGAACCTTGAACAAGGTTTTATGTAATCTTTTTATAAAGATCTTTTGATTTTGTTCCAGATTCGAATACTAATTTTCATGGAATCTGACTTTTTTTAATTATTTTGCAAGGCGCACTGAATTGTAGAATTACACATTAAACAACCACTTGCTATGAACTCGGGTGTGAAACTGTTTGCTTGTGTCAAACATTGGGTCCTTCTCCCTTGGAAAATTCTTCGACACGTGGGATTTTCCCACAATAAATAGCTAAAACAATAAAATATGATTTTATGAACCTTGAACAAGGTCTTACGTAATCTTTTTATAAAGATCTTTTGATTTTGTTCCAGATTCGAATACTAATTTTCATGGAATCTGACTTTTTTTACTTATTTTGCAAGGCGCACTGAATTGTAGAATTATACATTAAACAACCACTTACTATGAACTCGGGTGTGAAACTGTTTCATTGTGTCAAACATTGGGTCCTTCTCCCTTGGAAAATTCTTCGACACGTGGGATTTTCCCACAATAAAAAGCTAAAACAGTAAAATATGATTTTATGAACCTTGAACAAGGTCCTCCGTAATCTTTTTATAAAGACCTTTGATTTTATTGCAGATTCGAATACAAATTTTCATGGAATCTGATTTTTTAAATTAATTTTGCAAGGAGCACTGAATTGTATAATTACACATCAAACAACCACTTGCTATGAACTCGGGTGTGAAACTGTTTCATTGTGTCAGACATTGGATCCTTCTCCTTTGGGAAATTCTTCGACATGTGGGAGTTTTCCCACAATAAAAAGCTAATACAATAAAAAATGATTTTATGAACCTTGAACAAGGTCTTACGCAATCTTTTTATAAAGATCTTTTGATTTTGTTCCAGAATCGAATACTAATTTTCATAGAATCCGATTTTTTTATTTATTCTGCAAGGCGCACCGAATTGTATAATTACACATCAAACAACCACTTCCTATGAACTCGGGTGTGAAACTGTTTCCTTGTGTCAAACATTGGGTCCTACTCCCTTTAGAAATTATTCTACACGTGGGAGTTTTCCCACAGTAAAAAGCTAAAACAATAAAATATGATTTTATGAACCTTGAACAAGGTCTTACGCAATCTTTTTATAAAGATCTTTTGATTTTGATCAAGATTCGAATACTAATTTTCATGGAATCTGACTTTTTTTACTTATTTTGCAAGGCGCACTGAATTGTAGAATTATACATTAAACAACCACTTACTATGAACTCGGGTGTGAAACTGTTTCATTGTGTCAAACATTGGGTCCTTCTCCCTTGGAAAATTCTTCGACACGTGGGATTTTCCCACAATAAAAAGCTAAAACAGTAAAATATGATTTTATGAACCTTGAACAAGGTCCTCCGTAATCTTTTTATAAAGACCTTTGATTTTATTGCAGATTCGAACACAAATTTTCATGGAATCTGATTTTTTAAATTTATTTTGCAAGGCGCACTGAATTGTATAATTACACATCAAACAACCACATGCTATGAACTCGGGTGTGAAACTGTTTCATTGTGTCAAACATTGGGTCCTTCTCCCTTGGAAAATTCTTCGACACGTGGGATTTTCCCACAATAAAAAGCTAAAACAGTAAAATGTTATTATATGAACCTTGAACAAGGTCCTACGTAATCTTATTATAAAGACCTTTGATTTTATTGCAGATTCGAATACAAATTTTCATGGAATCTGATTTTTTAAATTTATTTTGCAAGGAGCACTGAATTGTATAATTACACATCAAACAACCACTTGCTATGAACTCGGGTGTGAAACTGTTTCATTGTGTCATACATTGGATCCTTCTCCTTTGGGAAATTCTTCGACATGTGGGAGTTTTCCCACAATAAAAAGCTAATACAATAAAAAATGATTTTATGAACCTTGAACAAGGTCTTACGCAATCTTTTTATAAAGATCTTTTGATTTTGTTCCAGAATCGAATACTAATTTTCATAGAATCCGATTTTTTTATTTATTCTGCAAGGCGCACCGAATTGTATAATTACACATCAAACAACCACTTCCTATGAACTCGGGTGTGAAACTGTTTCCTTGTGTCAAACATTGGGTCCTACTCCCTTTAGAAATTATTCTACACGTGGGAGTTTTCCCACAGTAAAAAGCTAAAACAATAAAATATGATTTTATGAACCTTGAACAAGGTCTTACGCAATCTTTTTATAAAGATCTTTTGATTTTGATCCAGAATCGAATACTAATTTTCATGGAATCCGATTTTTTTATATATTCTGCAAGGTGCATTGAATTGTATAATTACACATCAAACAACCACTTCCTATGAACTCGTGTGTGAAACTGTTTCATTCTGTCAAACAATGGGTCCTTTTCCCTTGGAAAATTCTTCGACACGTGGTAGTTTTCCCATATTAAAAAGCTAAAACAATAAAGTATGATTTTATGAACCTTGAACAAGGTTTTATGTAATCTTTTTATAAAGATCTTTTGATTTTGTTCCAGATTCGAATACTAATTTTCATGGAATCTGACTTTTTTTAATTATTTTGCAAGGCGCACTGAATTGTAGAATTACACATTAAACAACCACTTGCTATGAACTCGGGTGTGAAACTGTTTGCTTGTGTCAAACATTGGGTCCTTCTCCCTTGGAAAATTCTTCGACACGTGGGATTTTCCCACAATAAATAGCTAAAACAATAAAATATGATTTTATGAACCTTGAACAAGGTCTTACGTAATCTTTTTATAAAGATCTTTTGATTTTGTTCCAGATTCGAATACTAATTTTCATGGAATCTGACTTTTTTTACTTATTTTGCAAGGCGCACTGAATTGTAGAATTATACATTAAACAACCACTTACTATGAACTCGGGTGTGAAACTGTTTCATTGTGTCAAACATTGGGTCCTTCTCCCTTGGAAAATTCTTCGACACGTGGGATTTTCCCACAATAAAAAGCTAAAACAGTAAAATATGATTTTATGAACCTTGAACAAGGTCCTCCGTAATCTTTTTATAAAGACCTTTGATTTTATTGCAGATTCGAATACAAATATTCATGGAATCTGATTTTTTAAATTTATTTTGCAAGGCGCACTGAATTGTATAATTACACATCAAACAACCACTTGCTATGAACTCGGGTGTGAAACTTTTTCATTGTGTCAAACATTGGGTCCTTCTCCCTTGGAAAATTCTTCGACACGTGGGATTTTCCCACAATAAAAAGCTAAAACAGTAAAATGTGATTATATGAACCTTGAACAAGGTCCTACGTAATCTTTTTATAAAGACCTTTGATTTTATTGCAGATTCGAATACAAATTTTCATGGAATCTGATTTTTTAAATTTATTTTGCAAGGAGCACTGAATTGTATAATTACACATCAAACAACCACTTGCTATGAACTCGGGTGTGAAACTGTTTCATTGTGTCATACATTGGATCCTTCTCCTTTGGGAAATTCTTCGACATGTGGGAGTTTTCCCACAATAAAAAGCTAATACAATAAAAAATGATTTTATGAACCTTGAACAAGGTCTTACGCAATCTTTTTATAAAGATCTTTTGATTTTGTTCCAGAATCGAATACTAATTTTCATAGAATCCGATTTTTTTATTTATTCTGCAAGGCGCACTGAATTGTATAATTACACATCAAACAACCACTTCCTATGAACTCGGGTGTGAAACTGTTTCCTTGTGTCAAACATTGGGTCCTACTCCCTTTAGAAATTATTCTACACGTGGGAGTTTTCCCACAGTAAAAAGCTAATACAATAAAATATGAGTTTATGAACCTTGAACAAGGTCTTACGCAATCTTTTTATAAAGATCTTTTGATTTTGATCAAGATTCGAATACTAATTTTCATGGAATCTGACTTTTTTTACTTATTTTGCAAGGCGCACTGAATTGTAGAATTATACATTAAACAACCACTTACTATGAACTCGGGTGTGAAACTGTTTCATTGTGTCAAACATTGGGTCCTTCTCCCTTGGAAAATTCTTCGACACGTGGGATTTTCCCACAATAAAAAGCTAAAACAGTAAAATATGATTTTATGAACCTTGAACAAGGTCCTCCGTAATCTTTTTATAAAGACCTTTGATTTTATTGCAGATTCGAATACAAATATTCATGGAATCTGATTTTTTAAATTTATTTTGCAAGGCGCACTGAATTGTATAATTACACATCAAACAACCACTTGCTATGAACTCGGGTGTGAAACTGTTTCATTGTGTCAAACATTGGGTCCTTCTCCCTTGGAAAATTCTTCGACACGTGGGATTTTCCCACAATAAAAAGCTAAAACAGTAAAATGTGATTATATGAACCTTGAACAAGGTCCTACGTAATCTTTTTATAAAGACCTTTGATTTTATTGCAGATTCGAATACAAATTTTCATGGAATCTGATTTTTTAAATTTATTTTGCAAGGCGCACTGAATTGTAGAATTATACATTAAACAACCACTTACTATGAACTCGGGTGTGAAACTGTTTCATTGTGTCAAACATTGGGTCCTTCTCCCTTGGAATATTATTCTACACGTGGGAGTTTTCCCACAGTAAAAAGCTAAAACAATAAAATATGATTTTACGAACCTTGAACAAGGTCTTACGTAATCTTTTTATAAAGATCTTTTGATTTTGATCAAGATTCGAATACTAATTTTCATGGAATATGATTTTTTTATTTATTCTGCAAGGCGCATTGAATTGTATAATTACACATCAAGCAACCACTTCCTATGAACTCGGGTGTGAAACTGTTTCCTTGTGTCAAACATTGGGTCCTTCTCCCTTGGGAAATTCTTCATCATGTGGGAGTTTTCCCACAATAAAGAGCTAAAACAATAAAATATGATTTTATGAACCTTGAAGAAGGTCTTACGTAATCTTTTTATAAAGATCTTTTAATTTGTTCCAGATTCGAATACTAATTTTCATGGAATCCGATTTTTTTATATATTCTGCAAGGTGCATTGAATTGTAGAATTACACATCAAACAACCACTTCCTATGAACTCGGGTGTTAAACTGTTTCACTGTGTCAAACATTGGGTCCTTCTCCCTTGGAAAATTCTTCGACACGTGGGATTTTCCCACAATAAAAAGCTAAAACAGTAAAATATGAGTTTATGAACCTTGAACAAGGTCCTACGTAATCTTTTTATAAAGATCTTTTGATTTTTTTGCAGATTCGAATACAAATTTTCATGGAATCTGATTTTTTAAATTTATTTTGCAAGGAGCACTGAATTGTATAATTACACATCAAACAACCACTTGCTATGAACTCGGGTGTGAAACTGTTTCATTGTGTCAAACATTGGATCCTTCTCCCTTGGGAAATTCTTCGACATGTGGGAGTTTTCCCACAATTAAAAAGCTAATACAATAAAAAATGACATTATGAACCTTGAACAAGTTCTTACGCAATCTTTTTATAAAGATCTTTTGATTTTGTTCCAGATTCGAATACTAATTTTCATGGAATATGATTTTTTTATTTATTCTGCAAGGCGCATTGAATTGTATAATTACACATCAAGCAACCACTTCCTATGAACTCGGGTGTGAAACTGTTTCATTGTGTCAAACATTGGGTCCTTCTCCCTTGGAAAATTCTTCGACACGTGGGATTTTCCCACAATAAAAAGCTAAAACAGTAAAATATGATTTTATGAACCTTGAACAAGGTCTTACGTAATCTTTTTATAAAGATCTTTTGATTTTGTTCCAGATTCGAATACTAATTTTCATGGAATCCGATTTTTTTATTTTTTCTGCAAGGTGCACTGAATTGTATAATTACATATCAAAAGACCACTTGCTATGAACTCGGGTGTGAAACTGTTTCATTGTGTCAAACATTGGGTCCTTCTCCCTTGGAAAATTCTTCGACACGTGGGAGTTTTCCCGCAATAAAAAGCTAAAACAATAAAATATGAGTTTATGAACCTTGAACAAGGTCTTACGCAATCTTTTTATAAAGATCTTTTGATTTTGTTCAAGATTCGAATACTAATTTTCATGGAATCCGATTTTTTTATTTTTTCTGCAAGGCGCACTGAATTGTAGAATTACACATCAAACAACTACTTGCTATGAACTCGGGTGTGAAACTGTTTCATTGTGTCAAACATTGGGTCCTTCTCCCTTAGAAAATTCTTCGACACGTGAGATTTTCCCACAATAAATAGCTAAAACAATAAAATATGATTTTATGAACCTTGAACAAGATCTTAATTAATCTTTTTATAAAGATCATTTGATTTTGTTCCAGATTCGAATACTAATTTTCATGGAATCCGATTTTTTTATATATTCTGCAAGGTGCATTGAATTGTATAATTACACATCAAACAACCACTTGCTATGAACTCGTGTGTGAAACTGTTTCATTCTGTCAAACAATGGGTCCTTTTCCCTTGGAAAATTCTTCGACACGTGGTAGTTTTCCCATAATAAAAAGCTAAAACAATAAAATATGAGTTTATGAACCTTGAACAAGGTCTTACGTAATCTTTTTATAAAGATCTTTTGATTTTGTTCCAGATTCGAATACTAATTTTCATGGAATCTGATTTATTTATATATTCTGCAAGGCGCACTGAATTGTAGAACTACACATCAAACAACCACTTGCTATGAACTCGGGTGTGAAACTGTTTCATTGTGTCAAACATTGGGTCCTTCTCCCTTGGAAAATTCTTCGACACGTGGGATTTTCCCACAATAAAAAGCTAAAACAGTAAAATATGATTTTATGAACCTTGAACAAGGTCCTACGTAATCTTTTTATAAAGATCTTTTGATTTTATTGCAGATTCGAATACAAATTTTCATGGAATCTGATTTTTTAAATTTATTTTGCAAGGCGCACTGAATTGTATAATTACATATCAAAAGACCACTTGCTATGAACTCGGGTGTGAAACTGTTTCATTGTGTCAAACATTGGTTCCTTCTCCCTTGGAAAATTCTTCGACACGTGGGAGTTTTCCCGCAATAAAAAGCTAAAACAATAAAATATGAGTTTATGAACCTTGAACAAGGTCTTACGTAATCTTTTTATAAAGATCTTTTGATTTTGTTCCAGATTCGAATACTAATTTTCATGGAATCTGATTTTTTTATTTATTTTGCAAGGCGCACTGAATTGTAGAATTACACATTAAACAACCACTTGCTATGAACTCGGGTGTGAAACTGTTTCATTGTGTCAAACATTGGGTCCTTCTCCCTTGGAAAATTCTTCGACACGTGGGATTTTTCAACAATAAAAAGCTAAAACAATAAAATATGATTTTATGAACCTTGAACAAGGTCTTACGTAATCTTTTTATAAAGATCTTTTGATTTTGTTCCAGAATCTAATACTAATTTTCATAGAATCGGATTTTTTTATATATTCTGCAAGGCGCACTGAATTGTATAATTACACAACAAACAACCACTTCCTATGAACTCGGGTGTGAAACTGTTTCCTTGTGTCAAACATTGGGTCCCACTCCCTTTAGAAATTATTCTACACGTGGGAGTTTTCCCACAGTAAAAAGCTAAAACAATAAAATATGATTTTACGAACCTTGAACAAGGTCTTACGCAATCTTTTTATAAACATCTTTTGATTTTATTGCAGATTCGAATACAAATTTTCATGGAATCTGATTTTTTAAATTTATTTTGCAAGGCGCACTGAATTGTATAATTACATATCAAAAGACCACTTGCTATGAACTCGGGTGTGAAACTGTTTCATTGTGTCAAACATTGGGTCCTTCTCCCTTGGAAAATTCTTCGACACGTGGGAGTTTTCCCGCAATAAAAAGCTAAAACAATAAAATATGAGTTTATGAACCTTGAACAAGGTCTTACGTAATCTTTTTATAAAGATCTTTTGATTTTGTTCCAGATTCGAATACTAATTTTCATGGAATCTGATTTTTTTATTTATTTTGCAATTCGCACTGAATTGTAGAATTACACATTAAACAACCACTTGCTATGAACTCGGGTGTGAAACTGTTTCATTGTGTCAAACATTGGGTCCTTCTCCCTTGGAAAATTCTTCGACACGTGGGAGTTTTCCCACAATTAAAAGCTAAAACAATAAAATATGATTTTATGAACATTGAACAAGGTCTTACGTAATCTTTTTATAAAGATCTTTTGATTTTGTTCCAGAATCTAATACTAATTTTCATAGAATCGGATTTTTTTATATATTCTGCAAGGCGCACTGAATTGTATAATTACACAACAAACAACCACTTCCTATGAACTCAGGTGTGAAACTGTTTCCTTGTGTCAAACATTGGGTCCCACTCCCTTTAGAAATTATTCTACACGTGGGAGTTTTCCCACAGTAAAAAGCTAAAACAATAAAATATGATTTTACGAACCTTGAACAAGGTCTTACGCAATCTTTTTATAAAGATCTTTTGATTTTGATCAAGATTCGAATACTAAATTTCATGGAATATGATTTTTTTATTTATTCTGCAAGGCGCATTGAATTGTATCATTGCACATCAAGCAACCACTTCCTATGAACTCGGGTGTGAAACTGTTTCATTGTGTCAAACATTGGGTCCTTTTCCCTTGGGAAATTCTTCATCATGTGGGAGTTTTCCCACAATAAAGAGCTAAAACAATAAAATATGATTTTATGAACCTTGAACAAGGTCTTACGTAATCTTTTTATAAAGATCTTTTGATTTTGTTCCAGAATCGAATTTAATTTTCATTGAATCGGATTTTTTTAAATATTCTGCAAGGCGCACTGAATTGTATAATTACACATCAAACAACCACTTCCTATGAACTCGGGTGTGAATCTATTTCCTTGTGTCAAACATTGGGTCCTACTCCCTTTAGAAATTATTCTACACGTGGGAGTTTTCCCACAGTAAAAAGCTAAAACAATAAAATATGATTTTACGAACCTTGAACAAGGTCTTACGTAATCTTTTTATAAAGATCTTTTGATTTTGATCAAGATTCGAATACTAATTTTCATGGAATATGATTTTTTTATTTATTCTGCAAGGCGCATTGAATTGTATAATTACACATCAAGCAACCACTTCCTATGAACTCGGGTGTGAAACTGTTTCCTTGTGTCAAACATTGGGTCCTTCTCCCTTGGGAAATTCTTCATCATGTGGGAGTTTTCCCACAATAAAGAGCTAAAACAATAAAATATGATTTTATGAACCTTGAAGAAGGTCTTACGTAATCTTTTTATAAAGATCATTTAATTTGTTCCAGATTCGAATACTAATTTTCATGGAATATGATTTTTTTATTTATTCTGCAAGGCGCATTGAATTGTATAATTACACATCAAGCAACCACTTCCTATGAACTCGGGTGTGAAACTGTTTCATTGTGTCAAACATTGGGTCCTTCTCCCTTGGAAAATTCTTCGACACGTGGGATTTTCCCACAATAAAAAGCTAAAACAGTAAAATATGATTTTATGAACCTTGAACAAGGTCTTACGTAATCTTTTTATAAAGATCTTTTGATTTTGTTCCAGATTCGAATACTAATTTTCATGGAATCCGATTTTTTTATTTTTTCTGCAAGGCGCACTGAATTGTAGAATTACACATCAAACCACTACTTGCTATGAATTGGGGTGTGAAACTGTTTCATTGTGTGAAACATTGGGTCCTTCTCCCTCGGAAAATTGTTCGACACGTGAGATTTTCCCACAATAAATAGCTAAAACAATAAAGTATGATTTTATGAACCTTGAACAAGGTCTTATGTAATCTTTTTATAAAGATCTTTTGATTTTGTTCCAGATTCGAATACTAATTTTCATGGAATCTGACTTTTTTTACTTATTTTGCAAGGCGCACTGAATTGTGGAATTACACATTAAACAACCACTTGCTATGAACTCGGGTGTGAAACTGTTTCATTGTGTCAAACATTGGGTCCTTCTCCCTTGGAAAATTCTTCGACACGTGGGATTTTCCCACAATAAATAGCTAAAACAATAAAATATGATTTTATGAACCTTGAACAAGGTCTTACGTAATCTTTTTATAAAGATCTTTTGATTTTGTTCCAGATTCGAATACTAATTTTCATGGAATCTGACTTTTTTTACTTATTTTGCAAGGCGCACTGAATTGTATAATTACACATCAAACAACCACTTCCTATGAACTCGGGTGTGAATCTATTTCCTTGTGTCAAACATTGGGTCCTACTCCCTTTAGAAATTATTCTACACGTGGGAGTTTTCCCACAGTAAAAAGCTAAAACAATAAAATATGATTTTACGAACCTTGAACAAGGTCTTACGTAATCTTTTTATAAAGATCTTTTGATTTTGATCAAGATTCGAATACTAATTTTCATGGAATATGATTTTTTTATTTATTCTGCAAGGCGCATTGAATTGTATAATTACACATCAAGCAACCACTTCCTATGAACTCGGGTGTGAAACTGTTTCCTTGTGTCAAACATTGGGTCCTTCTCCCTTGGGAAATTCTTCATCATGTGGGAGTTTTCCCACAATAAAGAGCTAAAACAATAAAATATGATTTTATGAACCTTGAAGAAGGTCTTACGTAATCTTTTTATAAAGATCTTTTAATTTGTTCCAGATTCGAATACTAATTTTCATGGAATCCGATTTTTTTATATATTCTGCAAGGTGCATTGAATTGTAGAATTACACATCAAACAACCACTTCCTATGAACTCGGGTGTTAAACTGTTTCACTGTGTCAAACATTGGGTCCTTCTCCCTTGGAAAATTCTTCGACACGTGGGATTTTCCCACAATAAAAAGCTAAAACAGTAAAATATGAGTTTATGAACCTTGAACAAGGTCCTACGTAATCTTTTTATAAAGATCTTTTGATTTTTTTGCAGATTCGAATACAAATTTTCATGGAATCTGATTTTTTAAATTTATTTTGCAAGGAGCACTGAATTGTATAATTACACATCAAACAACCACTTGCTATGAACTCGGGTGTGAAACTGTTTCATTGTGTCAAACATTGGATCCTTCTCCCTTGGGAAATTCTTCGACATGTGGGAGTTTTCCCACAATTAAAAAGCTAATACAATAAAAAATGACATTATGAACCTTGAACAAGTTCTTACGCAATCTTTTTATAAAGATCTTTTGATTTTGTTCCAGATTCGAATACTAATTTTCATGGAATATGATTTTTTTATTTATTCTGCAAGGCGCATTGAATTGTATAATTACACATCAAGCAACCACTTCCTATGAACTCGGGTGAGAAACTGTTTCATTGTGTCAAACATTGGGTCCTTCTCCCTTGGAAAATTCTTCGACACGTGGGATTTTCCCACAATAAAAAGCTAAAACAGTAAAATATGATTTTATGAACCTTGAACAAGGTCTTACGTAATCTTTTTATAAAGATCTTTTGATTTTGTTCCAGATTCGAATACTAATTTTCATGGAATCCGATTTTTTTATTTTTTCTGCAAGGCGCACTGAATTGTAGAATTACACATCAAACCACTACTTGCTATGAATTGGGGTGTGAAACTGTTTCATTGTGTGAAACATTGGGTCCTTCTCCCTCGGAAAATTGTTCGACACGTGAGATTTTCCCACAATAAATAGCTAAAACAATAAAGTATGATTTTATGAACCTTGAACAAGGTCTTATGTAATCTTTTTATAAAGATCTTTTGATTTTGTTCCAGATTCGAATACTAATTTTCATGGAATCTGACTTTTTTTACTTATTTTGCAAGGCGCACTGAATTGTGGAATTACACATTAAACAACCACTTACTATGAACTCGGGTGTGAAACTGTTTCATTGTGTCAAACATTGGGTCCTTCTCCCTTGGAAAATTCTTCGACACGTGGGATTTTCCCACAATAAATAGCTAAAACAATAAAATATGATTTTATGAACCTTGAACAAGGTCTTACGTAATCTTTTTATAAAGATCTTTTGATTTTGTTCCAGATTCGAATACTAATTTTCATGGAATCTGACTTTTTTTACTTATTTTGCAAGGCGCACTGAATTGTAGAATTATACATTAAACAACCACTTACTATGAACTCGGGTGTGAAACTGTTTCATTGTGTCAAACATTGGGTCCTTATCCCTTGGAAAATTCTTCGACACGTGGGATTTTCCCACAATAAAAAGCTAAAACAGTAAAATGTAATTATATGAACCTTGAACAAGGTCCTACGTAATCTTTTTATAAATACCTTTGATTTTATTGCAGATTCGAATACAAATTTTCATGGAATCTGATTTTTTAAATTTATTTTGCAAGGAGCACTGAATTGTATAATTACACATCAAACAACCACTTGCTATGAACTCGGGTGTGAAACTGTTTCATTGTGTCATACATTGGATCCTTCTCCTTTGGGAAATTCTTCGACATGTGGGAGTTTTCCCACAATAAAAAGCTAATACAATAAAAAATGATTTTATGAACCTTGAACAAGGTCTTACGCAATCTTTTTATAAAAATCTTTTGATTTTGTTCCAGAATCGAATACTAATTTTCATAGAATCGGATTATTTTATATATTCCGCAAGGCGCATTGAATTGTATAATTACACATCAAACAACCACATCCTATGAACTCGGGTGTGAAACTGTTTCCTTGTGTCAAACATTGGGTCCTACTCCCTTTAGAAATTATTCTACACGTGGGAGTTTTCCCACAGTAAAAAGCTAAAAGAATAAAATATGTTTTTATGAACCTTGAACAAGGTCTTACGCAATCTTTTTATAAAGATCTTTTGATTTTGATCAAGATTCGAATACTAATTTTCATGGAATATAATTTTTTTAATTATTCTGCAAGGCGCATTGAATTGTATAATTACACATCAAGCAACCACTTCCTATGAACTCGGGTGTGAAACTATTTCATTGTGTCAAACATTGGGTCCTTCTCCCTTGGAAAATTCTTCGACACGTGGGATTTTCCCACAATAAAAACCTAAAACAGTAAAATATGATTTTATGAACCTTGAACAAGGTCTTACGTAATCTTTTTATAAAGATCTTTTGATTTTGTTCCAGATTCAAATACTACTTTTCATGGAATCCGATTTTTTTATTTTTTCTGCAAGGCGCACTGAATTGTAGAATTACACATCAAACAACTACTTGCTATGAATTGGGGTGTGAAACTGTTTCATTGTGTGAAACATTGGGTCCTTCTCCCTCGGAAAATTGTTCGACACGTGAGATTTTCCCACAATAAATAGCTAAAACAATAAAGTATGACTTTATGAACCTTGAACAATGTCTTATGTAATCTTTTTATAAAGATCTTTTGATTTTGTTCCAGATTCGAATACTAATTTTCATGGAATCTGACTTTTTTTACTTATTTTGCAAGGCGCACTGAATTGTGGAATTACACATTAAACAACCACTTGCTATGAACTCGGGTGTGAAACTGTTTCATTGTGTCAAACATTGGGTCCTTCTCCTTTGGAAAATTCTTCGACACGTGGGATTTTCCCACAATATATAGCTAAAACAATAAAATATGATTTTATGAACCTTGAACAAGGTCTTACGTAATCTTTTTATAAAGATCTTTTGATTTTGTTCCAGATTCGAATACTAATTTTCATGGAATCTGACTTTTTTTACTTATTTTGCAAGGCGCACTGAATTGTAGAATTATACATTAAACAACCACTTACTATGAACTCGGGTGTGAAACTGTTTCATTGTGTCAAACATTGGGTCCTTATCCCTTGGAAAATTCTTCGACACGTGGGATTTTCCCACAATAAAAAGCTAAAACAGTAAAATGTAATTATATGAACCTTGAACAAGGTCCTACGTAATCTTTTTATAAAGACCTTTGATTTTATTGCAGATTTGAATACAAATTTTCATGGAATCTGATTTTTTAAATTTATTTTGCAAGGAGCACTGAATTGTATAATTACACATCAAACAACCACTTGCTATGAACTCGGGTGTGAAACTGTTTCATTGTGTCATACATTGGATCCTTCTCCTTTGGGAAATTCTTCGACATGTGGGAGTTTTCCCACAATAAAAAGCTAATACAATAAAAAATGATTTTATGAACCTTGAACAAAGTCTTACGCAATCTTTTTATAAAAATCTTTTGATTTTGTTCCAGAATCGAATACTAATTTTCATAGAATCGGATTATTTTCTATATTCCGCAAGGCGCATTGAATTGTATAATTACACATCAAACAACCACTTCCTATGAACTCGGGTGTGAAACTGTTTCCTTGTGTCAAACATTGGGTCCTACTCCCTTTAGAAATTATTCTACACGTGGGAGTTTTCCCACAGTAAAAAGCTAAAACAATAAAATATGTTTTTATGAACCTTGAACAAGGTCTTACGCAATCTTTTTATAAAGATCTTTTGATTTTGATCAAGATTCGAATACTAATTTTCATGGAATATGATTTTTTTAATTATTCTGCAAGGCGCATTGAATTGTATAATTACACATCAAACAACCACTTCCTATGAACTCGGGTGTGAAACTGTTTCATTGTGTGAAACATTGGGTCCTTCTCCCTTGGGAAATTTTTCATCATGTGGGAGTTTTCCCACAGTAAAGAGCTAAAAAAATAAAATATGATTTTATGAACCTTGAAGAAGGTCTTACGTAATCTTTTTATAAAGATCTTTTGATTTTGTTCCAGAATCGAATACTAATTTTCATGGAATCCGATTTTTTTATATATTCTGCAAGGTGCATTGAATTGTATAATTACACATCAAACAACCACTTGCTATGAACTCGTGTGTGAAACTGTTTCATTCTGTCAAACAATGGGTCCTTTTCCCTTGGAAAATTCTTCGACACGTGGTAGTTTTCCCATAATAAAAAGCTAAAACAATAAAGTATGATTTTATGAACCTTGAACAAGGTTTTATGTAATCTTTTTATAAAGATATTTTGATTTTGTTCCAGATTCGAATACTAATTTTCATGGAATCTGACTTTTTTTAATTATTTTGCAAGGCGCACTGAATTGTAGAATTACACATCAAACAACCACTTCCTATGAACTCGGGTGTTAAACTGTTTCACTGTGTCAAACATTGGGTCCTTCTCCCTTGGAAAATTCTTCGACACGTGGGATTTTCCCACAATAAAAAGCTAAAACAGTAAAATATGAGTTTATGAACCTTGAACAAGGTCCTACGTAATCTTTTTATAAAGATCTTTTGATTTTTTTGCAGATTCGAATACAAATTTTCATGGAATCTGATTTTTTAAATTTATTTTGCAAGGAGCACTGAATTGTATAATTACACATCAAACAACCACTTGCTATGAACTCGGGTGTGAAACTGTTTCATTGTGTCAAACATTGGATCCTTCTCCCTTGGGAAATTCTTCGACATGTGGGAGTTTTCCCACAATTAAAAAGCTAATACAATAAAAAATGACATTATGAACCTTGAACAAGTTCTTACGCAATCTTTTTATAAAGATCTTTTGATTTTGTTCCAGATTCGAATACTAATTTTCATGGAATATGATTTTTTTATTTATTCTGCAAGGCGCATTGAATTGTATAATTACACATCAAGCAACCACTTCCTATGAACTCGGGTGAGAAACTGTTTCATTGTGTCAAACATTGGGTCCTTCTCCCTTGGAAAATTCTTCGACACGTGGGATTTTCCCACAATAAAAAGCTAAAACAGTAAAATATGATTTTATGAACCTTGAACAAGGTCTTACGTAATCTTTTTATAAAGATCTTTTGATTTTGTTCCAGATTCGAATACTAATTTTCATGGAATCCGATTTTTTTATTTTTTCTGCAAGGCGCACTGAATTGTAGAATTACACATCAAACCACTACTTGCTATGAATTGGGGTGTGAAACTGTTTCATTGTGTGAAACATTGGGTCCTTCTCCCTCGGAAAATTGTTCGACACGTGAGATTTTCCCACAATAAATAGCTAAAACAATAAAGTATGATTTTATGAACCTTGAACAAGGTCTTATGTAATCTTTTTATAAAGATCTTTTGATTTTGTTCCAGATTCGAATACTAATTTTCATGGAATCTGACTTTTTTTACTTATTTTGCAAGGCGCACTGAATTGTGGAATTACACATTAAACAACCACTTACTATGAACTCGGGTGTGAAACTGTTTCATTGTGTCAAACATTGGGTCCTTCTCCCTTGGAAAATTCTTCGACACGTGGGATTTTCCCACAATAAATAGCTAAAACAATAAAATATGATTTTATGAACCTTGAACAAGGTCTTACGTAATCTTTTTATAAAGATCTTTTGATTTTGTTCCAGATTCGAATACTAATTTTCATGGAATCTGACTTTTTTTACTTATTTTGCAAGGCGCACTGAATTGTAGAATTATACATTAAACAACCACTTACTATGAACTCGGGTGTGAAACTGTTTCATTGTGTCAAACATTGGGTCCTTATCCCTTGGAAAATTCTTCGACACGTGGGATTTTCCCACAATAAAAAGCTAAAACAGTAAAATGTAATTATATGAACCTTGAACAAGGTCCTACGTAATCTTTTTATAAAGACCTTTGATTTTATTGCAGATTCGAATACAAATTTTCATGGAATCTGATTTTTTAAATTTATTTTGCAAGGAGCACTGAATTGTATAATTACACATCAAACAACCACTTGCTATGAACTCGGGTGTGAAACTGTTTCATTGTGTCATACATTGGATCCTTCTCCTTTGGGAAATTCTTCGACATGTGGGAGTTTTCCCACAATAAAAAGCTAATACAATAAAAAATGATTTTATGAACCTTGAACAAGGTCTTACGCAATCTTTTTATAAAAATCTTTTGATTTTGTTCCAGAATCGAATACTAATTTTCATAGAATCGGATTATTTTATATATTCCGCAAGGCGCATTGAATTGTATAATTACACATCAAACAACCACATCCTATGAACTCGGGTGTGAAACTGTTTCCTTGTGTCAAACATTGGGTCCTACTCCCTTTAGAAATTATTCTACACGTGGGAGTTTTCCCACAGTAAAAAGCTAAAAGAATAAAATATGTTTTTATGAACCTTGAACAAGGTCTTACGCAATCTTTTTATAAAGATCTTTTGATTTTGATCAAGATTCGAATACTAATTTTCATGGAATATAATTTTTTTAATTATTCTGCAAGGCGCATTGAATTGTATAATTACACATCAAGCAACCACTTCCTATGAACTCGGGTGTGAAACTATTTCATTGTGTCAAACATTGGGTCCTTCTCCCTTGGAAAATTCTTCGACACGTGGGATTTTCCCACAATAAAAACCTAAAACAGTAAAATATGATTTTATGAACCTTGAACAAGGTCTTACGTAATCTTTTTATAAAGATCTTTTGATTTTGTTCCAGATTCAAATACTACTTTTCATGGAATCCGATTTTTTTATTTTTTCTGCAAGGCGCACTGAATTGTAGAATTACACATCAAACAACTACTTGCTATGAATTGGGGTGTGAAACTGTTTCATTGTGTGAAACATTGGGTCCTTCTCCCTCGGAAAATTGTTCGACACGTGAGATTTTCCCACAATAAATAGCTAAAACAATAAAGTATGACTTTATGAACCTTGAACAAGGTCTTATGTAATCTTTTTATAAAGATCTTTTGATTTTGTTCCAGATTCGAATACTAATTTTCATGGAATCTGACTTTTTTTACTTATTTTGCAAGGCGCACTGAATTGTGGAATTACACATTAAACAACCACTTGCTATGAACTCGGGTGTGAAACTGTTTCATTGTGTCAAACATTGGGTCCTTCTCCTTTGGAAAATTCTTCGACACGTGGGATTTTCCCACAATATATAGCTAAAACAATAAAATATGATTTTATGAACCTTGAACAAGGTCTTACGTAATCTTTTTATAAAGATCTTTTGATTTTGTTCCAGATTCGAATACTAATTTTCATGGAATCTGACTTTTTTTACTTATTTTGCAAGGCGCACTGAATTGTAGAATTATACATTAAACAACCACTTACTATGAACTCGGGTGTGAAACTGTTTCATTGTGTCAAACATTGGGTCCTTATCCCTTGGAAAATTCTTCGACACGTGGGATTTTCCCACAATAAAAAGCTAAAACAGTAAAATGTAATTATATGAACCTTGAACAAGGTCCTACGTAATCTTTTTATAAAGACCTTTGATTTTATTGCAGATTTGAATACAAATTTTCATGGAATCTGATTTTTTAAATTTATTTTGCAAGGAGCACTGAATTGTATAATTACACATCAAACAACCACTTGCTATGAACTCGGGTGTGAAACTGTTTCATTGTGTCATACATTGGATCCTTCTCCTTTGGGAAATTCTTCGACATGTGGGAGTTTTCCCACAATAAAAAGCTAATACAATAAAAAATGATTTTATGAACCTTGAACAAAGTCTTACGCAATCTTTTTATAAAAATCTTTTGATTTTGTTCCAGAATCGAATACTAATTTTCATAGAATCGGATTATTTTCTATATTCCGCAAGGCGCATTGAATTGTATAATTACACATCAAACAACCACTTCCTATGAACTCGGGTGTGAAACTGTTTCCTTGTGTCAAACATTGGGTCCTACTCCCTTTAGAAATTATTCTACACGTGGGAGTTTTCCCACAGTAAAAAGCTAAAACAATAAAATATGTTTTTATGAACCTTGAACAAGGTCTTACGCAATCTTTTTATAAAGATCTTTTGATTTTGATCAAGATTCGAATACTAATTTTCATGGAATATGATTTTTTTAATTATTCTGCAAGGCGCATTGAATTGTATAATTACACATCAAACAACCACTTCCTATGAACTCGGGTGTGAAACTGTTTCATTGTGTGAAACATTGGGTCCTTCTCCCTTGGGAAATTTTTCATCATGTGGGAGTTTTCCCACAGTAAAGAGCTAAAAAAATAAAATATGATTTTATGAACCTTGAAGAAGGTCTTACGTAATCTTTTTATAAAGATCTTTTGATTTTGTTCCAGAATCGAATACTAATTTTCATGGAATCCGATTTTTTTATATATTCTGCAAGGTGCATTGAATTGTATAATTACACATCAAACAACCACTTGCTATGAACTCGTGTGTGAAACTGTTTCATTCTGTCAAACAATGGGTCCTTTTCCCTTGGAAAATTCTTCGACACGTGGTAGTTTTCCCATAATAAAAAGCTAAAACAATAAAGTATGATTTTATGAACCTTGAACAAGGTTTTATGTAATCTTTTTATAAAGATATTTTGATTTTGTTCCAGATTCGAATACTAATTTTCATGGAATCTGACTTTTTTTAATTATTTTGCAAGGCGCACTGAATTGTAGAATTACACATTAAACAACCACTTGCTATGAACTCGGGTGTGAAACTGTTTCATTGTGTCAAACATTGGGTCCTTCTCCTTTGGAAAATTCTTCGACACGTGGGATTTTCCCACAATAAATAGCTAAAACAATAAAATATGATTTTATGAACCTTGAACAAGTTCTTACGTAATCTTTTTATAAAGATCTTTTGATTTTGTTCCAGATTCGAATACTAATTTTCATGGAATCTGACTTTTTTTACTTATTTTGCAAGGCGCACTGAATTGTAGAATTATACATTAAACAACCACTTACTATGAACTCGGGTGTGAAACTGTTTCATTGTGTCAAACATTGGGTCCTTATCCCTTGGAAAATTCTTCGACACGTGGGATTTTCCCACAATAAAAAGGTAAAACAGTAAAATGTGATTATATGAACCTTGAACAAGGTCCTACGTAATCTTTTTATAAAGACCTTTGATTTTATTGCAGATTCGAATACAAATTTTCATGGAATCTGATTTTTTAAATTTATTTTGCAAGGAGCACTGAATTGTATAATTACACATCAAACAACCACTTGCTATGAACTCGGGTGTGAAACTGTTTCATTGTGTCATACATTGGATCCTTATCCTTTGGGAAATTCTTCGACATGTGGGAGTTTTCCCACAATAAAAAGCTAATACAATAAAAAATGATTTTATGAACCTTGAACAAGGTCTTACGCAATCTTTTTATAAAAATCTTTTGATTTTGTTCCAGAATCGAATACTAATTTTCATAGAATCGGATTATTTTATATATTCCGCAAGGCGCATTGAATTGTATAATTACACATCAAACAACCACTTCCTATGAACTCGGGTGTGAAACGGTTTCCTTGTGTCAAACATTGGGTCCTACTCCCTTTAGAAATTATTCTACACGTGGGAGATTTCCCACAGTAAAAAGCTAAAACAATAAAATATGTTTTTATGAACCTTGAACAAGGTCTTACGCAATCTTTTTATAAAGATCTTTTGATTTTGATCAAGATTCGAATACTAATTTTCATGGAATATGATTTTTTTATTTATTCTGCAAGGCGCATTGAATTGTATAATTACACATCAAACAACCACTTCCTATGAACTCGGGTGTGAAACTGTTTCATTGTGTCAAACATTGGGTCCTTCTCCCTTGGGAAATTTTTCATCATGTGGGAGTTTTCCCACAGTAAAGAGCTAAAAAAATAAAATATGATTTTATGAACCTTAAAGAAGGTCTTACGTAATCTTTTTATAAAGATCTTTTGATTTTGTTCCAGATTCGAATACTAATTTTCATGGAATCCGATTTTTTTATATATTCTGCAAGTTGCATTGAATTGTATAATTACACATCAAACAACCACTTGCTATGAATTCGTGTGTGAAACTGTTTCATTCTGTCAAACAATGGGTCCTTTTCCCTTGGAAAATTCTTCGACACGTGGTAGTTTTCCCATAATAAAAAGCTAAAACAATAAAATATGAGTTTATGAACCTTGAACAAGGTCTTACGTAATCTTTTTATAAAGATCTTTTGATTTTGTTCCAGATTCGAATACTAATTTTCATGGAATCTGATTTATTTATATATTCTGCAAGGCGCACTGAATTGTAGAACTACACATCAAACAACCACTTGCTATGAACTCGGGTGTGAAACTGTTTCATTGTGTCAAACATTGGGTCCTTCTCCCTTGGAAAATTCTTCGACACGTGGGAGTTTTCCCACAGTAAAAAGCTAAAACAATAAAATATGATTTTATGAACCTTGAACAAGGTCTTACGTAATCTTTTTATAAAGATCTTTTGATTTTGTTCCAGAATCGAATACTAATTTTCATTGAATCTGATTTTTTTATATATTCTGCAAGGCGCACTGAATTGTATAATTACACATCAAACAACCACTTCCTATGAACTCGGGTGTGAAACTGTTTCCTTGTGTCAAACATTGGGTCCTACTCCCTTTAGAAATTATTCTACACGTGGGAGTTTTCCCACAGTAAAAAGCTAAAACAATAAAATATGATTTTACGAATCTTGAACAAGGTCTTACGCAATCTTTTTATAAAGATCTTTTGATTTTGATCAAGATTCGAATACTAATTTTCATGGAATATGATTTTTTTATTTATTCTGCAAGGCGCATTGAATTGTATAAATACACATCAAGCAACCACTTCCTATGAACTCGGGTGTGAAACTGTTTCCTTGTGTCAAACATTGGGTCCTTCTCCCTTGGGAAATTCTTCATCATGTGGGAGTTTTCCCACAATAAAAAGCTAAAACAATAAAATATTATTTATGAACCTTGAAGAAGGTCTTACGTAATCTTTTTATAAAGATCTTTTGATTTTGTTCCAGATTCGAATACTAATTTTCATGGAATCTGACTTTTTTTACTTATTTTGCAAGGCGCACTGAATTGTAGAATTATACATCAAACAACCACTTGCTATGAACTCGTGTGTGAAACTGTTTGCTTGTGTCAAACATTGGGTCCTTCTCCCTTGGAAAATTCTTCGACACGTGGGATTTTCCCACAATAAATAGCTAAAACAATAAAATATGATTTTATGAACCTTGAACAAGGTCTTACGTAATCTTTTTATAAAGATCTTTTGATTTTGTTCCAGATTCGAATACTAATTTTCATAGAATCCGATTTTTTTATTTATTCTGCAAGGCGCACTGAATTGTATAATTACACATCAAACAACCACTTCCTATGAACTCGGGTGTGAAACTGTTTCCTTGTGTCAAACATTGGGTCCTACTCCCTTTAGAAATTATTCTACACGTGGGAGTTTTCCCACAGTAAAAAGCTAAAACAATAAAATATGATTTTATGAACCTTGAACAAGGTCTTACGCAATCTTTTTATAAAGATCTTTTGATTTTGATCAAGATTCGAATACTAATTTTCATGGAATATGATTTTTTTATTTATTCTGCAAGGCGCATTGAATTGTATAATTACACATCAAGCAACCACTTCCTATGAACTCGGGTGTGAAACTGTTTCATTGTGTCAAACATTGGGTCCTTCTCCCTTGGGAAATTCTTCATCATGTGGGAGTTTTCCCACAATAAAGAGCTAAAACAATAAAATATGATTTTATGAACCTTGAAGAAGGTCTAACGTAATCTTTTTATAAAGATCTTTTGATTTTGTTCCAGATTCGAATACTAATTTTCATGGAATCCGATTTTTTTATTTTTTCTGCAAGGCGCACTGAATTGTAGAATTACACATCAAACAACTACTTGCTATGAACTCGGGTGTGAAACTGTTTCATTGAGTCAAACATTGGGTCCTTCTCCCTTAGAAAATTCTTCGACACGTGAGATTTTCCCACAATAAATAGCTAAAACAATAAAATATGATTTTATGAACCTTGAACAAGATCTTACTTAATCTTTTTATAAAGATCTTTTGATTTTGTTCCAGATTCGAATACTAATTTTAATGGAATCTGACTTTTTTACTTATTTTGCAAGGCGCACTGAATTGTAGAATTATACATTAAACAACCACTTACTATGAACTCGGGTGTGAAACTGTTTCATTGTGTCAAACATTGGGTCCTTATCCCTTTTAAAATTCTTCGACACGTGGGATTTTCCCACAATAAAAAGGTAAAACAGTAAAATGTGATTATATGAACCTTGAACAAGGTCCTACGTAATCTTTTTATAAAGACCTTTGATTTTATTGCAGATTCGAATACAAATTTTCATGGAATCTGATTTTTTAAATTTATTTTGCAAGGAGCACTGAATTGTATAATTACACATCAAACAACCACTTGCTATGAACTCGGGTGTGAAACTGTTTCATTGTGTCATACATTGGATCCTTCTCCTTTGGGAAATTCTTCGACATGTGGGAGATTTCCCACAATAAAAAGCTAATACAATAAAAAATGATTTTATGAACCTTGAACAAGGTCTTACGCAATCTTTTTATAAAAATCTTTTGATTTTGTTCCAGAATCGAATACTAATTTTCATAGAATCGGATTATTTTCTATATTCCGCAAGGCGCATTGAATTGTATAATTACACATCAAACAACCACTTCCTATGAACTCGGGTGTGAAACTGTTTCCTTGTGTCAAACATTGGGTCCTACTCCCTTTAGAAATTATTCTACACGTGGGAGTTTTCCCACAGTAAAAAGCTAAAACAATAAAATATGATTTTATGAACCTTGAACAAGGTCTTACGGAATCTTTTTATAAAGATCTTTTGATTTTGATCAAGATTCGAATACTAATTTTCATGGAATATGATTTTTTTATTTATTCTGCAAGGCGCATTGAATTGTATAATTACACATCAAGCAACCACTTCCTATGAACTCGGGTGTGAAACTGTTTCATTGTGTCAAACATTGGGTCCTTTTCCCTTGGGAAATTCTTCATCATGTGGGAGTTTTCCCACAATAAAGAGCTAAAACAATAAAATATGATTTTATGAACCTTGAAGAAGGTCTAACGTAATCTTTTTATAAAGATCTTTTGATTTTGTTCCAGATTCGAATACTAATTTTCATGGAATCCGATTTTTTTATTTTTTCTGCAAGGCGCACTGAATTGTAGAATTACACATCAAACAACTACTTGCTATGAAGTCGGGTGTGAAACTGTTTCATTGTGTCAAACATTGGGTCCTTCTCCCTTAGAAAATTCTTCGACACGTGAGATTTTCACACAATAAATAGCTAAAACAATAAAATATGATTTTATGAACCTTGAACAAGATCTTACTTAATCTTTTTATAAAGATCTTTTGATTTTGTTCCAGATTCGAATACTAATTTTAATGGAATCTGACTTTTTTTACTTATTTTGCAAGGCGCACTGAATTGTAGAATTATACATTAAACAACCACTTACTATGAACTCGGGTGTGAAACTGTTTCATTGTGTCAAACATTGGGTCCTTATCCCTTGGAAAATTCTTCGACACGTGGGATTTTCCCACAATAAAAAGGTAAAACAGTAAAATGTGATTATATGAACCTTGAACAAGGTCCTAAGTAATCTTTTTATAAAGACCTTTGATTTTATTGCAGATTCGAATACAAATTTTCATGGAATCTGATTTTTTAAATTTATTTTGCAAGGAGCACTGAATTGTATAATTACACATCAAACAACCACTTGCTATGAACTCGGGTGTGAAACTGTTTCATTGTGTCATACATTGGATCCTTCTCCTTTGGGAAATTCTTCGACATGTGGGAGTTTTCCCACAATAAAAAGCTAATACAATAAAAAATGATTTTATGAACCTTGAACAAGGTCTTACGCAATCTTTTTATAAAAACCTTTTGATTTTGTTCCAGAATCGAATACTAATTTTCATAGAATCGGATTATTTTATATATTTCGCAAGGCGCATTGAATTGTATAATTACACATCAAACAACCACTTCCTATGAACTCGGGTGTGAAACTGATTCCTTGTGTCAAACATTGGGTCCTACTCCCTTTAGAAATTATTCTACACGTGGGAGTTTTCCCACAGTAAAAAGCTAAAACAATAAAATATGTTTTTATGAACCTTGAACAAGGTCTTACGCAATCTTTTTATAAAGATCTTTTGATTTTGATCAAGATTCGAATACTAATTTTCATGGAATATGATTTTTTTATTTATTCTGCAAGGCGCATTGAATTGTATAATTACACATCAAACAACCACTTCCTATGAACTCGGGTGTGAAACTGTTTCATTGTGTCAAACATTGGGTCCTTCTCCCTTGGGAAATTTTTCATCATGTGGGAGTTTTCCCACAGTAAAGAGCCAAAAAAATAAAATATGATTTTATGAACCTTGAAGAAGGTCTTACGTAATCTTTTTATAAAGATCTTTTGATTTTGTTCCAGATTCGAATACTAATTTTCATGGAATCCGATTTTTTTTATATATTCTGCAAGGTGCATTGAATTGTATAATTACACATCAAACAACCACTTGCTATGAACTCGTGTGTGAAACTGTTTCATTCTGTCAAACAATGTGTCCTTTTCCCTTGGAAAATTCTTCGACACGTGATAGTTTTCCCATAATAAAAAGCTAAAACAATAAAATATGAGTTTATGAACCTTGAACAAGGTCTTACGTAATCTTTTTATAAAGATCTTTTGATTTTGTTCCAGATTCGAATACTAATTTTCATGGAATCTGATTTATTTATATATTCTGCAAGGCGCACTGAATTGTAGAACTACACATCAAACAACCACTTGCTATGAACTCGGGTGTGAAACTGTTTCATTGTGTAAAACATTGGGTCCTTCTCCCTTGAATAATTCTTCGACACGTGGGATTTTCCCACAATAAAAAGCTAAAACAGTAAAATATGATTTTATGAACCTTGAACAAGGTCCTACGTAATCTTTTTATAAAGATCTTTTGATTTTATTGCAGATTCGAATACAAATTTTCATGGAATCTGATTTTTTAAATTTATTTTGCAAGGCGCACTGAATTGTATAATTACATATCAAAAGACCACTTGCTATGAACTCGGGTGTGAAACTGTTTCATTGTGTCAAACATTGGGTCCTTCTCCCTTGGAAAATTCTTCGACACGTGGGAGTTTTCCCACAATAAAAAGCTAAAACAATAAAATATGATTTTATGAACCTTGAACAAGGTCTTTCGTAATCTTTTTATAAAGATCTTTTGATTTTGTTCCAGATCGAATACTAATTTTCATTGAATCGGATTTTTTTATATATTATGCAAGGCGCACTGAATTGTACAATTACACATCAAACAACCACTTCCTATGAACTCGAGTGTGAAACTGTTTCCTTGTGTCAAACATTGGGTCCTACTCGCTTTAGAAATTATTATACATGTGGGAGTTTTCCCACAGTAAAAAGCTAAAACAATAAAATATGATTTTACGAATCTTGAACAAGGTCTTACGCAATCTTTTTATAAAGATCTTTTGATTTTGATCAAGATTCGAATACTAATTTTCATGGAATATGATTTTTTTATTTATTCTGCAAGGCGCATTGAATTGTATAATTACACATCAAGCAACCACTTCCTATGAACTCGGGTGTGAAACTGTTTCCTTGTGTCAAACATTGGGTCTTTCTCCCTTGGGAAATTCTTCATCATGTGGGAGTTTTCCCACAATAAAGAGCTAAAACAATAAAGTATGATTTTATGAACCTTGAAGAAGGTCTTACGTAATCTTTTTATAAAGATCTTTTGATTTTGTTCCAGATTCGAATACTAATTTTCATGGAATCTGACTTTTTTTACTTATTTTGCAAGGCGCACTGAATTGTAGAATTATACATTAAACAACCACTTACTATGAACTCGGGTGTGAAACTGTTTCATTGTGTCAAACATTGGGTCCTTCTCCCTTGGAAAATTCTTCGACACGTGGGATTTTCCCACAATAAAAAGCTAAAACAGTAAAATATGATTTTATGAACCTTGAACAAGGTCCTCCGTAATCTTTTTATAAAGACCTTTGATTTTATTGCAGATTCGAATACAAATTTTCATGGAATCTGATTTTTTAAATTTATTTTGCAAGGCGCACGTAATTGTATAATTACACATCAAACAACCACTTGCTATGAACTCGGGTGTGAAACTGTTTCATTGTGTCATACATTGGATCCTTCTCCTTTGGGAAATTCTTCGACATGTGGGAGTTTTCCCACAATAAAAAGCTAATACAATAAAAAATATTTTTATGAACCTTGAACAAGGTCTTACGCAATCTTTTTATAAAAATCTTTTGATTTTGTTCCAGAATCGAATACTAATTTTCATAGAATCGGATTATTTTATATATTCCGCAAGGCGCATTGAATTGTATAATTACACATCAAACAACCACTTCCTATGAACTCGGGTGTGAAACTGTTTCCTTGTGTCAAACATTGGGTCCTACTCCCTTTAGAAATTATTCTACACGTGGGAGTTTTCCCACAGTAAAAAGCTAAAACAATAAAATATGTTTTTATGAACCTTGAACAAGGTCTTACGCAATCTTTTTATAAAGATCTTTTGATTTTGATCAAGATTCGAATACTAATTTTCATGGAATATGATTTTTTTATTTATTCTGCAAGGCGCATTGAATTGTATAATTACACATCAAACAACCACTTCCTATGAACTCGGGTGTGAAACTTTTTCATTGTGTCAAACATTGGGTCCTTCTCCCTTGGGAAATTTTTCATCATGTGGGAGTTTTCCCACAGTAAAGAGCCAAAAAAATAAAATATGATTTTATGAACCTTGAAGAAGGTCTTACGTAATTTTTTTATAAAGATCTTTTGATTTTGTTCCAGATTCGAATACTAATTTTCATGGAATCCGATTTTATTATATATTCTGCAAGGCGCACTGAATTGTAGAACTACACATCAAACAACCACTTGCTATGAACTCGGGTGTGAAACTGTTTCATTGTGTCAAACATTGGGTCCTTCTCCCTTGGATAATTCTTCGACACGTGGGATTTTCCCACAATAAAAAGCTAAAACAGTAAAATATGATTTTATGAACCTTGAACAAGGTCCTACGTAATCTTTTTATAAAGATCTTTTGATTTTATTGCAGATTCGAATACAAATTTTCATGGAATCTGATTTTTTAAATTTATTTTGCAAGGCGCACTGAATTGTATAATTACATATCAAAAGACCACTTGCTATGAACTCGGGTGTGAAACTGTTTCATTGTGTCAAACATTGGGTCCTTCTCCCTTGGAAAATTCTTCGACACGTGGGAGTTTTCCCACAATAAAAAGCTAAAACAATAAAATATGATTTTATGAACCTTGAACAAGGTCTTACGTAATCTTTTTATAAAGATCTTTTGATTTTGTTCCAGATCGAATACTAATTTTCATTGAATCGGATTTTTTTATATATTCTGCAAGGCGCACTGAATTGTATAATTACACATCAAACAACCACTTCCTATGAACTCGGGTGTGAAACTGTTTCCTTGTGTCAAACATTGGGTCCTACTCCCTTTAGAAATTATTCTACACGTGGGAGTTTTCCCACAGTAAAAAGCTAAAACAATAAAATATGATTTTACGAATCTTGAACAAGGTCTTACGCAATCTTTTTATAAAGCTCTTTTGATTTTGATCAAGATTCGAATACTAATTTTCATGAAATATGATTTTTTTATTTATTCTGCAAGGCGCATTGAATTGTATAATTACACATCAAGCAACCACTTCCTATGAACTCGGGTGTGAAACTGTTTCCTTGTGTCAAACATTGGGTCTTTCTCCCTTGGGAAATTCTTCATCATGTGGGAGTTTTCCCACAATAAAGAGCTAAAACAATAAAGTATGATTTTATAAACCTTGAAGAAGGTCTTACGTAATCTTTTTATAAAGATCTTTTGATTTTGTTCCAGATTCGAATACTAATTTTCATGGAATCTGACTTTTTTTACTTATTTTGCAAGGCGCACTGAATTGTAGAATTATACATTAAACAACCACTTACTATGAACTCGGGTGTGAAACTGTTTCATTGTGTCAAACATTGGGTCCTTCTCCCTTGGAAAATTCTTCGACACGTGGGATTTTCCCACAATAAAAAGCTAAAACAGTAAAATATGATTTTATGAACCTTGAACAAGGTCCTCCGTAATCTTTTTATAAAGACCTTTGATTTTATTGCAGATTCGAATACAAATTTTCATGGAATCTGATTTTTTAAATTTATTTTGCAAGGGGCACGTAATTGTATAATTACACATCAAACAACCACTTGCTTTGAACTCGGGTGTGAAACTGTTTCATTGTGTCAAACATTGGGTCCTTCTCCCTTGGAAAATTCTTCGACACGTGGGATTTTCCCACAATAAAAAGCTAAAACAGTAAAATGTGATTATATGAACCTTGAACAAGGTCCTACGTAATCTTTTTATAAAGACCTTTGATTTTATTGCAGATTCGAATACAAATTTTCATGGAATCTGATTTTTTAAATTTATTTTGCAAGGAGCACTGAATTGTATAATTACACATCAAACAACCACTTGCTATGAACTCGGGTGTGAAACTGTTTCATTGTGTCATACATTGGATCCTTCTCCTTTGGGAAATTCTTCGACATGTGGGAGTTTTCCCACAATAAATAGCTAATACAATAAAAAATGATTTTATGAACCTTGAACAAGGTCTTACGCAATCTTTTTATAAAGATCTTTTGATTTTGTTCCAGAATCGAATACTAATTTTCATAGAATCCGATTTTTTTATTTATTCTGCAAGGCGCACTGAATTGTATAATTACACATCAAACAACCACTTCCTATGAACTCGGGTGTGAAACTGTTTCCTTGTGTCAAACATTGGGTCCTACTCCCTATAGAAATTATTCTACACGTGGGAGTTTTCACACAGTAAAAAGCTAAAACAATAAAATATGATTTTATGAACCTTGAACAAGGTCTTACGCAATCTTTTTATAAAGATCTTTTGATTTTGATCAAGATTCGAATACTAATTTTCATGGAATCTGACTTTTTTTACTTATTTTGCAAGGCGCTCTGAATTGTAGAATTATACATTAAACAACCACTTACTATGAACTCGGGTGTGAAACTGTTTCATTGTGTCAAACATTGGGTCCTTCTCCCTTGGAAAATTCTTCGACACGTGGGATTTTCCCACAATAAAAAGCTAAAACAGTAAAATAGGATTTTATGAACCTTGAACAAGGTCCTCCGTAATCTTTTTATAAAGACCTTTGATTTTATTGCAGATTCGAATACAAATTTTCATGGAATCTGATTTTTTAAATTTATTTTGCAAGGCGCACTGAATTGTATAATTACACATCAAACAACCACTTCCTATGAACTCGGGTGTGAAACTGGATCATTGTGTCAAACATTGGGTCCTTCTCCCTTGGAAAATTCTTCGACACGTGGGATTTTCCCACAATAAAAAGCTAAAACAGTAAAATGTGATTATATGGACCTTGAACTAGGTCCTACGTAATCTTTTTATAAAGACCTTTGATTTTATTGCAGATTCGAATACAAATTTTCAAGGAATCTGATTTTTTAAATTTATTTTGGAAGGAGCACTGAATTGTATAATTACACATCAAACAACCACTTGCTATGAACTCGGGTGTGAAACTGTTTCATTGTGTCATACATTGGATCCTTCTCCTTTGGGAAATTCTTCGACATGTGGGAGTTTTCACACAATAAAAAGCTAATACAATAAAAAATGATTTTATGAACCTTGAACAAGGTCTTACGCAATCTTTTTATAAAGATGTTTTGATTTTGTTCCAGAATCGAATACTAATTTTCATGGAATCCGATTTTTTTATTTTTTCTGCAAGGCGCACTGAATTGTAGAATTACACATCAAACAACTACTTGCTATGAACTCGGGTGTGAAACTGTTTCATTGTGTCAAACATTGGGTCCTTCTCCCTTAGAAAATTCTTCGACACGTGAGATTTTCCCACAATAAATAGCTAAAACAATAAAATATGATTTTATGAACCTTGAAGAAGATCTTACTTAATCTTTTTATAAAGATCTTTTGATTTTGTTCCAGATTCGAATACTAATTTTCATGGAATCTGACTTTTTTTACTAATTTTGCAAGGCGCACTGAATTGTAGAATTATACATTAAACAACCACTTACTATGAACTCGGGTGTGAAACTGTTTCATTGTGTCAAACATTGGGTCCTTATCCCTTGGAAAATTCTTCGACACGTGGGATTTTCCCACAATAAAAAGGTAAAACAGTAAAATGTGATTATATGAACCTTGAACAAGGTCCTACGTAATCTTTTTATAAAGACCTTTGATTTTATTGCAGATTCGAATACAAATTTTCATGGAATCTGATTTTTTAAATTTATTTTGCAAAGAGCACTGAATTGTATAATTACACATCAAACAACCACTTGCTATGAACTCGTGTGTGAAACTGTTTTATTCTGTCAAACAATGGGTCCTTTTCCCTTGGAAAATTCTTCGACACGTGGTAGTTTTCCCATAATAAAAAGGTAAAACAATAAAATATGAGTTTATGAACCTTGAACAAGGTCTTACGTAATCTTTTTATAAAGATCTTTTGATTTTGTTCCAGATTCGAATACTAATTTTCATGGAATCTGATTTATTTATATATTCTGCAAGGCGCACTGAATTGTAGAACTACACATCAAACAACCACTTGCTATGAACTCGGGTGTGAAACTGTTTCATTGTGTCAAACATTGGGTCCTTCTCCCTTGGATAATTCTTCGACACGTGGGATTTTCCCACAATAAAAAGCTAAAACAGTAAAATATGATTTTATGAAACTTGAACAAGGTCCTACGTAATCTTTTTATAAAGATCTTTTGATTTTATTGCAGATTCGAATACAAATTTTCATGGAATCTGATTTTTTAAATTTATTTTGCAAGGCGCACTGAATTGTATAATTACATATCAAAAGACCACTTGCTATGAACTCGGGTGTGAAACTGTTTCATTGTGTCAAACATTGGGTCCTTCTCCCTTGGGAAATTCTTCATCATGTGGGAGTTTTCCCACAATAAAGAGCTAAAACAATAAAATATGATTTTATGAATCTTGAAGAAGGTCTTACGTAATCTTTTTATAAAGATCTTTTGATTTTGTTCCAGATTCGAATACTAATTTTCATGGAATCTGACTTTTTTTACTTATTTTGCAAGGCGCACTGAATTGTAGAATTATACATCAAACAACCACTTGCTATGAACTCGTGTGTGAAACTGTTTGCTTGTGTCAAACATTGGGTCCTTCTCCCTTGGAAAATTCTTCGACACGTGGGATTTTCCCACAATAAATAGCTAAAACAATAAAATATGATTTTATGAACCTTGAACAAGGTCTTACGTAATCTTTTTATAAAGATCTTTTGATTTTGTTCCAGATTCGAATACTAATTTTCATGGAATCTGACTTTTTTTACTTATTTTGCAAGGCGCACTGAATTGTAGAATTATACATTAAACAACCACTTACTATGAACTCGGGTGTGAAACTCTTTCATTGTGTCAAACATTGGGTCCTTCTCCCTTGGAAAATTCTTCGACACGTGGGATTTTCCCACAATAAAAAGCTAAAACAGTAAAATATGATTTTATGAACCTTGAACAAGGTCCTCCGTAATCTTTTTATAAAGACCTTTGATTTTATTGCAGATTCGAATACAAATTTTCATGGAATCTGATTTTTTAAATTTATTTTGCAAGGCGCACTGAATTGTATAATTACACATCAAACAACCACTTGCTATGAACTCGGGTGTGAAACTGTTTCATTGTGTCAAACATTGGGTCCTTCTCCCTTGGAAAATTCTTCGACACGTGGGATTTTCCCACAATAAAAAGCTAAAACAGTAAAATGTGATTATATGAACCTTGAACAAGGTCCTACGTAATCTTTTTATAAAGACCTTTGATTTTATTGCAGATTCGAATACAAATTTTCATGGAATCTGATTTTTTAAATTTATTTTGCAAGGAGCACTGAATTGTATAATTACACATCAAACAACCACTTGCTATGAACTCGGGTGTGAAACTGTTTCATTGTGTCATACATTGGATCCTTCTCCTTTGGGAAATTCTTCGACATGTGGGAGTTTTCCCACAATAAAAAGCTAATACAATAAAAAATTATTTTATGAACCTTGAACAAGGTCTTACGCAATCTTTTTATAAAGATCTTTTGATTTTGTTCCAGAATCGAATACTAATTTTCATAGAATCCGATTTTTTTATTTATTCTGCAAGGCGCACTGAATTGTATAATTACACATCAAACAACCACTTCCTATGAACTCGGGTGTGAAACTGTTTCCTTGTGTCAAACATTGGGTCCTACTCCCTTTAGAAATTATTCTACACGTGGGAGTTTTCCCACAGTAAAAAGCTAAAACAATAAAATATGATTTTATGAACCTTGAACAAGGTCTTACGCAATCTTTTTATAAAGATCTTTTGATTTTGTTCCAGATTCGAATACTAATTTTCATGGAATCTGACTTTTTTTACTTATTTTGCAAGGCGCACTGAATTGTAGAATTATACATTAAACAACCACTTACTATGAACTCGGGTGTGAAACTGTTTCATTGTGTCAAACATTGGGTCCTTCTCCCTTGGAAAATTCTTCGACACGTGGGATTTTCCCATAATAAAAAGCTAAAACAGTAAAATATGATTTTATGAACCTTGAACAAGGTCCTCCGTAATCTTTTTATAAAGACCTTTGATTTTATTGCAGATTCGAATACAAATTTTCATGGAATCTGATTTTTTAAATTTATTTTGCAAGGCGCACTGAATTGTATAATTACACATCAAAAACCACTTGCTATGAACTCGGGTGTGAAACTGTTTCATTGTGTCAAACATTGGGTCCTTCTCCCTTGGAAAATTCTTCGACACGTGGGATTTTCCCACAATAAAAAGCTAAAACAGTAAAATGTGATTATATGAACCTTAAACAAGGTCCTACGTAATCTTTTTATAAAGACCTTTGATTTTATTGCAGATTCGAATACAAATTTTCAAGGAATCTGATTTTTTAAATTTATTTTGGAAGGAGCACTGAATTGTATAATTACACATCAAATAACCACTTGCTATGAACTCGGGTGTGAAACTGTTTCATTGTGTCATACATTGGATCCTTCTCCTTTGGGAAATTCTTCGACATGTGGGAGTTTTCACACAATAAAAAGCTAATACAATAAAAAATGATTTTATGAACCTTGAACAAGGTCTTACGCAATCTTTTTATAAAGATGTTTTGATTTTGTTCCAGAATCGAATACTAATTTTCATAGAATCCGATTTTTTTATTTATTCTGCAAGGCGCATTGAATTGTATAATTACACATCAAGCAACCACTTCCTATGAACTCGGGTGTGAAACTGTTTCATTGTGTCAAACATTGGGTCCTTCTCCCTTGGGAAATTCTTCATCATGTGGGAGTTTTCCCACAATAAAAAGGTAAAACAGTAAAATGTGATTATATGAACCTTGAACAAGGTCCTACGTAATCTTTTTATAAAGACCTTTGATTTTATTGCAGATTCGAATACAAATTTTCAAGGAATCTGATTTTTTAAATTTATTTTGCAAGGAGCACTGAATTGTATAATTACACATCAAACAACCACTTACTATGAACTCGGGTGTGAAACTGTTTCATTGTGTCATACATTGGATCCTTCTCCTTTGGGAAATTCTTCGACATGTGGGAGTTTTACCACAATAAAAAGCTAATACAATAAAAAATGATTTTATGAACCTTGAACAAGGTCTTACGCAATCTTTTTATAAAGATCTTTTGATTTTGTTCCAGAATCGAATACTAATTTTCATAGAATCCGATTTTTTTATTTATTCTGCAAGGCGCACTGAATTGTATAATTACACATCAAGCAACCACTTCCTATGAACTCGGGTGTGAAACTGTTTCATTGTGTCAAACATTGGGTCCTTCTCCCTTGGGAAATTCTTCATCATGTGGGAGTTTTCCCACAATAAAGAGCTAAAACAATAAAATATGATTTTATGAACCTTGAAGAAGGTCTAACGTAATCTTTTTATAAAGATCTTTTGATTTTGTTCCAGATTCGAATACTAATTTTCATGGAATCCGATTTTTTTATTTTTTCTGCAAGGCGCACTGAATTGTAGAATTACACATCAAACAACTACTTGCTATAAACTCGGGTGTGAAACTGTTTCATTGTGTCAAACATTGGGTCCTTCTCCCTTAGAAAATTCTTCGACACGTGAGATTTTCCCACAATAAATAGCTAAAACAATAAAATATGATTTTATGAACCTTGAACAAGATCTTACATAATCTTTTTATAAAGATCTTTTGATTTTGTTCCAGATTCGAATACTAATTTTAATGGAATCAGATTTTTTTATATATTCTGCAAGGCGCACTGAATTGTAGAACTAAACATCAAACAACCACTTGCTACGAACTCGGGTGTGAAACTGTTTCATTGTGTCAAACATTGGGTCCTTCTCCCTTGGAAAATTCTTCGACACGTGGGATTTTCCCACAATAAAAAGCTAAAACAGTAAAATTTCGTTATATGAACCTTGAACAAGGTCCTACGTAATCTTTTTATAAAGACCGTTGATTTTATTGCAGATTCGAATACAAATTTTCATGGAATCTGATTTTTTAAATTTATTTTGCAAGGAGCACTGAATTGTATAATTACACATCAAACAACCACTTGCTATGAACTCGGGTGTGAAACTGTTTCATTGTGTCATACATTGGATCCTTCTCCTTTGGGACATTCTTCGACATGTGGGAGTTTTCCCACAATAAAAAGCTAATACAATAAAAAATGATTTTATGAACCTTGAACAAGGTCTTACGCAATCTTTTTTTAAAGATCTTTTGATTTTGTTCCAGAATCGAATACTAATTTTCATAGAATCCGATTTTTTTATTTATTCTGCAAGGCGCACTGAATTGTATAATTACACATCAAACAACCACTTCCTATGAACTCGGGTGTGAAACTGTTTCCTTGTGTCAAACATTGGGTCCTACTCCCTTTAGAAATTATTCTACACGTGGGAGTTTTCCCACAGTAAAAAGCTAAAACAATAAAATATGATTTTATGAACCTTGAACAAGGTCTTACGCAATCTTTTTATAAAGATCTTTTGATTTTGATCAAGATTCGAATACTAATTTTCATGGAATATGATTTTTTTATTTATTCTGCAAGGCGCATTGAATTGTATAATTACACATCAAACAACCACTTCCTATGAACTCGGGTGTGAAACAGTTTCATTGTGTCAAACATTGGGTCCTTCTCCCTTGGGAAATTTTTCATCATGTGGGAGTTTTCCCACAATAAAGAGCTAAAACAATAAAATATGATTTTATGAACCTTGAAGAAGGTCTTACGTAATCTTTTTATAAAGATCTTTTGATTTTGTTCCAGATTCGAATACTAATTTTCATGGAATCCGATTTTTTTACTTATTTTGCAAGGCGCACTGAATTGTAGAATTATACATTAAACAACCACTTACTATGAACTCGGGTGTGAAACTGTTTCATTGTGTCAAACATTGGGTCCTTCTCCCTTGGAAAATTCTTCGACACGTGGGATTTTCCCACAATAAAAAGCTAAAACAGTAAAATATGATTTTATGAACCTTGAACAAGGTCCTCCGTAATCTTTTTATAAAGACCTTTGATTTTATTGCAGATTCGAATACAAATTTTCATGGAATCTGATTTTTTAAATTTATTTTGCAAGGGGCACGTAATTGTATAATTACACATCAAACAACCACTTGCTTTGAACTCGGGTGTGAAACTGTTTCATTGTGTCAAACATTGGGTCCTTCTCCCTTGGAAAATTCTTCGACACGTGGGATTTTCCCACAATAAAAAGCTAAAACAGTAAAATGTGATTATATGAACCTTGAACAAGGTCCTACGTAATCTTTTTATAAAGACCTTTGATTTTATTGCAGATTCGAATACAAATTTTCATGGAATCTGATTTTTTAAATTTATTTTGCAAGGAGCACTGAATTGTATAATTACACATCAAACAACCACTTGCTATGAACTCGGGTGTGAAACTGTTTCATTGTGTCATACATTGGATCCTTCTCCTTTGGGAAATTCTTCGACATGTGGGAGTTTTCCCACAATAAATAGCTAATACAATAAAAAATGATTTTATGAACCTTGAACAAGGTCTTACGCAATCTTTTTATAAAGATCTTTTGATTTTGTTCCAGAATCGAATACTAATTTTCATAGAATCCGATTTTTTTATTTATTCTGCAAGGCGCACTGAATTGTATAATTACACATCAAACAACCACTTCCTATGAACTCGGGTGTGAAACTGTTTCCTTGTGTCAAACATTGGGTCCTACTCCCTATAGAAATTATTCTACACGTGGGAGTTTTCCCACAGTAAAAAGCTAAAACAATAAAATATGATTTTATGAACCTTGAACAAGGTCTTACGCAATCTTTTTATAAAGATCTTTTGATTTTGATCAAGATTCGAATACTAATTTTCATGGAATCTGACTTTTTTTACTTATTTTGCAAGGCGCTCTGAATTGTAGAATTATACATTAAACAACCACTTACTATGAACTCGGGTGTGAAACTGTTTCATTGTGTCAAACATTGGGTCCTTCTCCCTTGGAAAATTCTTCGACACGTGGGATTTTCCCACAATAAAAAGCTAAAACAGTAAAATAGGATTTTATGAACCTTGAACAAGGTCCTCCGTAATCTTTTTATAAAGACCTTTGATTTTATTGCAGATTCGAATACAAATTTTCATGGAATCTGATTTTTTAAATTTATTTTGCAAGGCGCACTGAATTGTATAATTACACATCAAACAACCACTTCCTATGAACTCGGGTGTGAAACTGGATCATTGTGTCAAACATTGGGTCCTTCTCCCTTGGAAAATTCTTCGACACGTGGGATTTTCCCACAATAAAAAGCTAAAACAGTAAAATGTGATTATATGGACCTTGAACTAGGTCCTACGTAATCTTTTTATAAAGACCTTTGATTTTATTGCAGATTCGAATACAAATTTTCAAGGAATCTGATTTTTTAAATTTATTTTGGAAGGAGCACTGAATTGTATAATTACACATCAAACAACCACTTGCTATGAACTCGGGTGTGAAACTGTTTCATTGTGTCATACATTGGATCCTTCTCCTTTGGGAAATTCTTCGACATGTGGGAGTTTTCACACAATAAAAAGCTAATACAATAAAAAATGATTTTATGAACCTTGAACAAGGTCTTACGCAATCTTTTTATAAAGATGTTTTGATTTTGTTACAGAATCGAATACTAATTTTCATGGAATCCGATTTTTTTATTTTTTCTGCAAGGCGCACTGAATTGTAGAATTACACATCAAACAACTACTTGCTATGAACTCGGGTGTGAAACTGTTTCATTGTGTCAAACATTGGGTCCTTCTCCCTTAGAAAATTCTTCGACACGTGAGATTTTCCCACAATAAATAGCTAAAACAATAAAATATGATTTTATGAACCTTGAAGAAGATCTTACTTAATCTTTTTATAAAGATCTTTTGATTTTGTTCCAGATTCGAATACTAATTTTCATGGAATCTGACTTTTTTTACTAATTTTGCAAGGCGCACTGAATTGTAGAATTATACATTAAACAACCACTTACTATGAACTCGGGTGTGAAACTGTTT
This sequence comes from Tanypteryx hageni, assembly GCA_028673005.1. Classification (NCBI taxonomy): domain Eukaryota; kingdom Metazoa; phylum Arthropoda; class Insecta; order Odonata; family Petaluridae; genus Tanypteryx; species Tanypteryx hageni. The sequence goes on from CM054120.1 coordinate 89,679,253, forward strand.
CATTGTGTCAAACATTGGGTCCTTATCCCTTGGAAAATTCTTCGACACGTGGGATTTTCCCACAATAAAAAGGTAAAACAGTAAAATGTGATTATATGAACCTTGAACAAGGTCCTACGTAATCTTTTTATAAAGACCTTTGATTTTATTGCAGATTCGAATACAAATTTTCATGGAATCTGATTTTTTAAATTTATTTTGCAAGGAGCACTGAATTGTATAATTACACATCAAACAACCACTTGCTATGAACTCGTGTGTGAAACTGTTTTATTCTGTCAAACAATGGGTCCTTTTCCCTTGGAAAATTCTTCGACACGTGGTAGTTTTCCCATAATAAAAAGGTAAAACAATAAAATATGAGTTTATGAACCTTGAACAAGGTCTTACGTAATCTTTTTATAAAGATCTTTTGATTTTGTTCCAGATTCGAATACTAATTTTCATGGAATCTGATTTATTTATATATTCTGCAAGGCGCACTGAATTGTAGAACTACACATCAAACAACCACTTGCTATGAACTCGGGTGTGAAACTGTTTCATTGTGTCAAACATTGGGTCCTTCTCCCTTGGATAATTCTTCGACACGTGGGATTTTCCCACAATAAAAAGCTAAAACAGTAAAATATGATTTTATGAAACTTGAACAAGGTCCTACGTAATCTTTTTATAAAGATCTTTTGATTTTATTGCAGATTCGAATACAAATTTTCATGGAATCTGATTTTTTAAATTTATTTTGCAAGGCGCACTGAATTGTATAATTACATATCAAAAGACCACTTGCTATGAACTCGGGTGTGAAACTGTTTCATTGTGTCAAACATTGGGTCCTTCTCCCTTGGGAAATTCTTCATCATGTGGGAGTTTTCCCACAATAAAGAGCTAAAACAATAAAATATGATTTTATGAATCTTGAAGAAGGTCTTACGTAATCTTTTTATAAAGATCTTTTGATTTTGTTCCAGATTCGAATACTAATTTTCATGGAATCTGACTTTTTTTACTTATTTTGCAAGGCGCACTGAATTGTAGAATTATACATCAAACAACCACTTGCTATGAACTCGTGTGTGAAACTGTTTGCTTGTGTCAAACATTGGGTCCTTCTCCCTTGGAAAATTCTTCGACACGTGGGATTTTCCCACAATAAATAGCTAAAACAATAAAATATGATTTTATGAACCTTGAACAAGGTCTTACGTAATCTTTTTATAAAGATCTTTTGATTTTGTTCCAGATTCGAATACTAATTTTCATGGAATCTGACTTTTTTTACTTATTTTGCAAGGCGCACTGAATTGTAGAATTATACATTAAACAACCACTTACTATGAACTCGGGTGTGAAACTCTTTCATTGTGTCAAACATTGGGTCCTTCTCCCTTGGAAAATTCTTCGACACGTGGGATTTTCCCACAATAAAAAGCTAAAACAGTAAAATATGATTTTATGAACCTTGAACAAGGTCCTCCGTAATCTTTTTATAAAGACCTTTGATTTTATTGCAGATTCGAATACAAATTTTCATGGAATCTGATTTTTTAAATTTATTTTGCAAGGCGCACTGAATTGTATAATTACACATCAAACAACCACTTGCTATGAACTCGGGTGTGAAACTGTTTCATTGTGTCAAACATTGGGTCCTTCTCCCTTGGAAAATTCTTCGACACGTGGGATTTTCCCACAATAAAAAGCTAAAACAGTAAAATGTGATTATATGAACCTTGAACAAGGTCCTACGTAATCTTTTTATAAAGACCTTTGATTTTATTGCAGATTCGAATACAAATTTTCATGGAATCTGATTTTTTAAATTTATTTTGCAAGGAGCACTGAATTGTATAATTACACATCAAACAACCACTTGCTATGAACTCGGGTGTGAAACTGTTTCATTGTGTCATACATTGGATCCTTCTCCTTTGGGAAATTCTTCGACATGTGGGAGTTTTCCCACAATAAATAGCTAATACAATAAAAAATGATTTTATGAACCTTGAACAAGGTCTTACGCAATCTTTTTATAAAGATCTTTTGATTTTGTTCCAGAATCGAATACTAATTTTCATAGAATCCGATTTTTTTATTTATTCTGCAAGGCGCACTGAATTGTATAATTACACATCAAACAACCACTTCCTATGAACTCGGGTGTGAAACTGTTTCCTTGTGTCAAACATTGGGTCCTACTCCCTATAGAAATTATTCTACACGTGGGAGTTTTCCCACAGTAAAAAGCTAAAACAATAAAATATGATTTTATGAACCTTGAACAAGGTCTTACGCAATCTTTTTATAAAGATCTTTTGATTTTGATCAAGATTCGAATACTAATTTTCATGGAATCTGACTTTTTTTACTTATTTTGCAAGGCGCACTGAATTGTAGAATTATACATTAAACAACCACTTACTATGAACTCGGGTGTGAAACTGTTTCATTGTGTCAAACATTGGGTCCTTCTCCCTTGGAAAATTCTTCGACACGTGGGATTTTCCCATAATAAAAAGCTAAAACAGTAAAATATGATTTTATGAACCTTGAACAAGGTCCTCCGTAATCTTTTTATAAAGACCTTTGATTTTATTGCAGATTCGAATACAAATTTTCATGGAATCTGATTTTTTAAATTTATTTTGCAAGGCGCACTGAATTGTATAATTACACATCAAAAACCACTTGCTATGAACTCGGGTGTGAAACTGTTTCATTGTGTCAAACATTGGGTCCTTCTCCCTTGGAAAATTCTTCGACACGTGGGATTTTCCCACAATAAAAAGCTAAAACAGTAAAATGTGATTATATGAACCTTAAACAAGGTCCTACGTAATCTTTTTATAAAGACCTTTGATTTTATTGCAGATTCGAATACAAATTTTCAAGGAATCTGATTTTTTAAATTTATTTTGGAAGGAGCACTGAATTGTATAATTACACATCAAATAACCACTTGCTATGAACTCGGGTGTGAAACTGTTTCATTGTGTCATACATTGGATCCTTCTCCTTTGGGAAATTCTTCGACATGTGGGAGTTTTCACACAATAAAAAGCTAATACAATAAAAAATGATTTTATTAACCTTGAACAAGGTCTTACGCAATCTTTTTATAAAGATGTTTTGATTTTGTTCCAGAATCGAATACTAATTTTCATAGAATCCGATTTTTTTATTTATTCTGCAAGGCGCATTGAATTGTATAATTACACATCAAGCAACCACTTCCTATGAACTCGGGTGTGAAACTGTTTCATTGTGTCAAACATTGGGTCCTTCTCCCTTGGGAAATTCTTCATCATGTGGGAGTTTTCCCACAATAAAAAGGTAAAACAGTAAAATGTGATTATATGAACCTTGAACAAGGTCCTACGTAATCTTTTTATAAAGACCTTTGATTTTATTGCAGATTCGAATACAAATTTTCATGGAATCTGATTTTTTAAATTTATTTTGCAAGGAGCACTGAATTGTATAATTACACATCAAACAACCACTTGCTATGAACTCGGGTGTGAAACTGTTTCATTGTGTCATACATTGGATCCTTCTCCTTTGGGAAATTCTTCGACATGTGGGAGTTTTCCCACAATAAATAGCTAATACAATAAAAAATGATTTTATGAACCTTGAACAAGGTCTTACGCAATCTTTTTATAAAGATCTTTTGATTTTGTTCCAGAATCGAATACTAATTTTCATAGAATCCGATTTTTTTATTTATTCTGCAAGGCGCACTGAATTGTATAATTACACATCAAACAACCACTTCCTATGAACTCGGGTGTGAAACTGTTTCCTTGTGTCAAACATTGGGTCCTACTCCCTATAGAAATTATTCTACACGTGGGAGTTTTCCCACAGTAAAAAGCTAAAACAATAAAATATGATTTTATGAACCTTGAACAAGGTCTTACGCAATCTTTTTATAAAGATCTTTTGATTTTGATCAAGATTCGAATACTAATTTTCATGGAATCTGACTTTTTTTACTTATTTTGCAAGGCGCTCTGAATTGTAGAATTATACATTAAACAACCACTTACTATGAACTCGGGTGTGAAACTGTTTCATTGTGTCAAACATTGGGTCCTTCTCCCTTGGAAAATTCTTCGACACGTGGGATTTTCCCACAATAAAAAGCTAAAACAGTAAAATAGGATTTTATGAACCTTGAACAAGGTCCTCCGTAATCTTTTTATAAAGACCTTTGATTTTATTGCAGATTCGAATACAAATTTTCATGGAATCTGATTTTTTAAATTTATTTTGCAAGGCGCACTGAATTGTATAATTACACATCAAACAACCACTTCCTATGAACTCGGGTGTGAAACTGGATCATTGTGTCAAACATTGGGTCCTTCTCCCTTGGAAAATTCTTCGACACGTGGGATTTTCCCACAATAAAAAGCTAAAACAGTAAAATGTGATTATATGGACCTTGAACTAGGTCCTACGTAATCTTTTTATAAAGACCTTTGATTTTATTGCAGATTCGAATACAAATTTTCAAGGAATCTGATTTTTTAAATTTATTTTGGAAGGAGCACTGAATTGTATAATTACACATCAAACAACCACTTGCTATGAACTCGGGTGTGAAACTGTTTCATTGTGTCATACATTGGATCCTTCTCCTTTGGGAAATTCTTCGACATGTGGGAGTTTTCACACAATAAAAAGCTAATACAATAAAAAATGATTTTATGAACCTTGAACAAGGTCTTACGCAATCTTTTTATAAAGATGTTTTGATTTTGTTCCAGAATCGAATACTAATTTTCATGGAATCCGATTTTTTTATTTTTTCTGCAAGGCGCACTGAATTGTAGAATTACACATCAAACAACTACTTGCTATGAACTCGGGTGTGAAACTGTTTCATTGTGTCAAACATTGGGTCCTTCTCCCTTAGAAAATTCTTCGACACGTGAGATTTTCCCACAATAAATAGCTAAAACAATAAAATATGATTTTATGAACCTTGAAGAAGATCTTACTTAATCTTTTTATAAAGATCTTTTGATTTTGTTCCAGATTCGAATACTAATTTTCATGGAATCTGACTTTTTTTACTAATTTTGCAAGGCGCACTGAATTGTAGAATTATACATTAAACAACCACTTACTATGAACTCGGGTGTGAAACTGTTTCATTGTGTCAAACATTGGGTCCTTATCCCTTGGAAAATTCTTCGACACGTGGGATTTTCCCACAATAAAAAGGTAAAACAGTAAAATGTGATTATATGAACCTTGAACAAGGTCCTACGTAATCTTTTTATAAAGACCTTTGATTTTATTGCAGATTCGAATACAAATTTTCATGGAATCTGATTTTTTAAATTTATTTTGCAAGGAGCACTGAATTGTATAATTACACATCAAACAACCACTTGCTATGAACTCGTGTGTGAAACTGTTTTATTCTGTCAAACAATGGGTCCTTTTCCCTTGGAAAATTCTTCGACACGTGGTAGTTTTCCCATAATAAAAAGGTAAAACAATAAAATATGAGTTTATGAACCTTGAACAAGGTCTTACGTAATCTTTTTATAAAGATCTTTTGATTTTGTTCCAGATTCGAATACTAATTTTCATGGAATCTGATTTATTTATATATTCTGCAAGGCGCACTGAATTGTAGAACTACACATCAAACAACCACTTGCTATGAACTCGGGTGTGAAACTGTTTCATTGTGTCAAACATTGGGTCCTTCTCCCTTGGATAATTCTTCGACACGTGGGATTTTCCCACAATAAAAAGCTAAAACAGTAAAATATGATTTTATGAAACTTGAACAAGGTCCTACGTAATCTTTTTATAAAGATCTTTTGATTTTATTGCAGATTCGAATACAAATTTTCATGGAATCTGATTTTTTAAATTTATTTTGCAAGGCGCACTGAATTGTATAATTACATATCAAAAGACCACTTGCTATGAACTCGGGTGTGAAACTGTTTCATTGTGTCAAACATTGGGTCCTTCTCCCTTGGGAAATTCTTCATCATGTGGGAGTTTTCCCACAATAAAGAGCTAAAACAATAAAATATGATTTTATGAATCTTGAAGAAGGTCTTACGTAATCTTTTTATAAAGATCTTTTGATTTTGTTCCAGATTCGAATACTAATTTTCATGGAATCTGACTTTTTTTACTTATTTTGCAAGGCGCACTGAATTGTAGAATTATACATCAAACAACCACTTGCTATGAACTCGTGTGTGAAACTGTTTGCTTGTGTCAAACATTGGGTCCTTCTCCCTTGGAAAATTCTTCGACACGTGGGATTTTCCCACAATAAATAGCTAAAACAATAAAATATGATTTTATGAACCTTGAACAAGGTCTTACGTAATCTTTTTATAAAGATCTTTTGATTTTGTTCCAGATTCGAATACTAATTTTCATGGAATCTGACTTTTTTTACTTATTTTGCAAGGCGCACTGAATTGTAGAATTATACATTAAACAACCACTTACTATGAACTCGGGTGTGAAACTCTTTCATTGTGTCAAACATTGGGTCCTTCTCCCTTGGAAAATTCTTCGACACGTGGGATTTTCCCACAATAAAAAGCTAAAACAGTAAAATATGATTTTATGAACCTTGAACAAGGTCCTCCGTAATCTTTTTATAAAGACCTTTGATTTTATTGCAGATTCGAATACAAATTTTCATGGAATCTGATTTTTTAAATTTATTTTGCAAGGCGCACTGAATTGTATAATTACACATCAAACAACCACTTGCTATGAACTCGGGTGTGAAACTGTTTCATTGTGTCAAACATTGGGTCCTTCTCCCTTGGAAAATTCTTCGACACGTGGGATTTTCCCACAATAAAAAGCTAAAACAGTAAAATGTGATTATATGAACCTTGAACAAGGTCCTACGTAATCTTTTTATAAAGACCTTTGATTTTATTGCAGATTCGAATACAAATTTTCATGGAATCTGATTTTTTAAATTTATTTTGCAAGGAGCACTGAATTGTATAATTACACATCAAACAACCACTTGCTATGAACTCGGGTGTGAAACTGTTTCATTGTGTCATACATTGGATCCTTCTCCTTTGGGAAATTCTTCGACATGTGGGAGTTTTCCCACAATAAATAGCTAATACAATAAAAAATGATTTTATGAACCTTGAACAAGGTCTTACGCAATCTTTTTATAAAGATCTTTTGATTTTGTTCCAGAATCGAATACTAATTTTCATAGAATCCGATTTTTTTATTTATTCTGCAAGGCGCACTGAATTGTATAATTACACATCAAACAACCACTTCCTATGAACTCGGGTGTGAAACTGTTTCCTTGTGTCAAACATTGGGTCCTACTCCCTATAGAAATTATTCTACACGTGGGAGTTTTCCCACAGTAAAAAGCTAAAACAATAAAATATGATTTTATGAACCTTGAACAAGGTCTTACGCAATCTTTTTATAAAGATCTTTTGATTTTGATCAAGATTCGAATACTAATTTTCATGGAATCTGACTTTTTTTACTTATTTTGCAAGGCGCACTGAATTGTAGAATTATACATTAAACAACCACTTACTATGAACTCGGGTGTGAAACTGTTTCATTGTGTCAAACATTGGGTCCTTCTCCCTTGGAAAATTCTTCGACACGTGGGATTTTCCCATAATAAAAAGCTAAAACAGTAAAATATGATTTTATGAACCTTGAACAAGGTCCTCCGTAATCTTTTTATAAAGACCTTTGATTTTATTGCAGATTCGAATACAAATTTTCATGGAATCTGATTTTTTAAATTTATTTTGCAAGGCGCACTGAATTGTATAATTACACATCAAAAACCACTTGCTATGAACTCGGGTGTGAAACTGTTTCATTGTGTCAAACATTGGGTCCTTCTCCCTTGGAAAATTCTTCGACACGTGGGATTTTCCCACAATAAAAAGCTAAAACAGTAAAATGTGATTATATGAACCTTAAACAAGGTCCTACGTAATCTTTTTATAAAGACCTTTGATTTTATTGCAGATTCGAATACAAATTTTCAAGGAATCTGATTTTTTAAATTTATTTTGGAAGGAGCACTGAATTGTATAATTACACATCAAATAACCACTTGCTATGAACTCGGGTGTGAAACTGTTTCATTGTGTCATACATTGGATCCTTCTCCTTTGGGAAATTCTTCGACATGTGGGAGTTTTCACACAATAAAAAGCTAATACAATAAAAAATGATTTTATGAACCTTGAACAAGGTCTTACGCAATCTTTTTATAAAGATGTTTTGATTTTGTTCCAGAATCGAATACTAATTTTCATAGAATCCGATTTTTTTATTTATTCTGCAAGGCGCATTGAATTGTATAATTACACATCAAGCAACCACTTCCTATGAACTCGGGTGTGAAACTGTTTCATTGTGTCAAACATTGGGTCCTTCTCCCTTGGGAAATTCTTCATCATGTGGGAGTTTTCCCACAATAAAAAGGTAAAACAGTAAAATGTGATTATATGAACCTTGAACAAGGTCCTACGTAATCTTTTTATAAAGACCTTTGATTTTATTGCAGATTCGAATACAAATTTTCAAGGAATCTGATTTTTTAAATTTATTTTGCAAGGAGCACTGAATTGTATAATTACACATCAAACAACCACTTACTATGAACTCGGGTGTGAAACTGTTTCATTGTGTCATACATTGGATCCTTCTCCTTTGGGAAATTCTTCGACATGTGGGAGTTTTACCACAATAAAAAGCTAATACAATAAAAAATGATTTTATGAACCTTGAACAAGGTCTTACGCAATCTTTTTATAAAGATCTTTTGATTTTGTTCCAGAATCGAATACTAATTTTCATAGAATCCGATTTTTTTATTTATTCTGCAAGGCGCACTGAATTGTATAATTACACATCAAGCAACCACTTCCTATGAACTCGGGTGTGAAACTGTTTCATTGTGTCAAACATTGGGTCCTTCTCCCTTGGGAAATTCTTCATCATGTGGGAGTTTTCCCACAATAAAGAGCTAAAACAATAAAATATGATTTTATGAACCTTGAAGAAGGTCTAACGTAATCTTTTTATAAAGATCTTTTGATTTTGTTCCAGATTCGAATACTAATTTTCATGGAATCCGATTTTTTTATTTTTTCTGCAAGGCGCACTGAATTGTAGAATTACACATCAAACAACTACTTGCTATAAACTCGGGTGTGAAACTGTTTCATTGTGTCAAACATTGGGTCCTTCTCCCTTAGAAAATTCTTCGACACGTGAGATTTTCCCACAATAAATAGCTAAAACAATAAAATATGATTTTATGAACCTTGAACAAGATCTTACATAATCTTTTTATAAAGATCTTTTGATTTTGTTCCAGATTCGAATACTAATTTTAATGGAATCAGATTTTTTTATATATTCTGCAAGGCGCACTGAATTGTAGAACTAAACATCAAACAACCACTTGCTACGAACTCGGGTGTGAAACTGTTTCATTGTGTCAAACATTGGGTCCTTCTCCCTTGGAAAATTCTTCGACACGTGGGATTTTCCCACAATAAAAAGCTAAAACAGTAAAATTTCGTTATATGAACCTTGAACAAGGTCCTAAGTAATCTTTTTATAAAGACCGTTGATTTTATTGCAGATTCGAATACAAATTTTCATGGAATCTGATTTTTTAAATTTATTTTGCAAGGAGCACTGAATTGTATAATTACACATCAAACAACCACTTGCTATGAACTCGGGTGTGAAACTGTTTCATTGTGTCATACATTGGATCCTTCTCCTTTGGGACATTCTTCGACATGTGGGAGTTTTCCCACAATAAAAAGCTAATACAATAAAAAATGATTTTATGAACCTTGAACATGGTCTTACGCAATCTTTTTTTAAAGATCTTTTGATTTTGTTCCAGAATCGAATACTAATTTTCATAGAATCCGATTTTTTTATTTATTCTGCAAGGCGCACTGAATTGTATAATTACACATCAAACAACCACTTCCTATGAACTCGGGTGTGAAACTGTTTCCTTGTGTCAAACATTGGGTCCTACTCCCTTTAGAAATTATTCTACACGTGGGAGTTTTCCCACAGTAAAAAGCTAAAACAATAAAATATGATTTTATGAACCTTGAACAAGGTCTTACGCAATCTTTTTATAAAGATCTTTTGATTTTGATCAAGATTCGAATACTAATTTTCATGGAATATGATTTTTTTATTTATTCTGCAAGGCGCATTGAATTGTATAATTACACATCAAACAACCACTTCCTATGAACTCGGGTGTGAAACAGTTTCATTGTGTCAAACATTGGGTCCTTCTCCCTTGGGAAATTTTTCATCATGTGGGAGTTTTCCCACAGTAAAGAGCTAAAACAATAAAATATGTTTTTATGAACCTTGAACAAGGTCTTACGTAATCTTTTTATAAAGATCTTTTGATTTTGTTCCAGATTCGAATACTAATTTTCATGGAATCCGATTTTTTTATTTTTTCTGCAAGGCGCACTGAATTGTAGAATTACACATCAAACAACTACTTGCTATGAACTCGGGTGTGAAACTGTTTCATTGTGTCAAACATTGGGTCCTTCTCCCTTAGAAAATTCTTCGACACGTGAGATTTTCCCACAATAAATAGCTAAAACAATAAAATATGATTTTATGAACCTTGAACAAGATCTTAATTAATCTTTTTATAAAGATCATTTGATTTTGTTCCAGATTCGAATACTAGTTTTCATGGAATCCGATTTTTTTATATATTCTGCAAGGTGCATTGAATTGTATAATTACACATCAAACAACCACTTGCTATGAACTCGTGTGTGAAACTGTTTCATTCTGTCAAACAATGGGTCCTTTTCCCTTGGAAAATTCTTCGACACGTGGTAGTTTTCCCATAATAAAAAGCTAAAACAATAAAATATGAGTTTATGAACCTTGAACAAGGTCTTACGTAATCTTTTTATAAAGATCTTTTGATTTTGTTCCAGATTCGAATACTAATTTTCATGGAATCTGATTTATTTATATATTCTGCAAGGCGCACTGAATTGTAGAACTACACATCAAACAACCACTTGCTATGAACTCGGGTGTGAAACTGTTTCATTGTGTCAAACATTGGGTCCTTCTCTCTTGGAAAATTCTTCGACACGTGGGATTTTCCCACAATAAAAAGCTAAAACAGTAAAATATGATTTTATGAACCTTGAACAAGGTCCTACGTAATCTTTTTATAAAGATCTTTTGATTTTATTGCAGATTCGAATACAAATTTTCATGGAATCTGATTTTTTAAATTTATTTTGCAAGGCGCACTGAATTGTATAATTACATATCAAAAGACCACTTGCTATGAACTCGGGTGTGAAACTGTTTCATTGTGTCAAACATTGGGTCCTTCTCCCTTGGAAAATTCTTCGACACGTGGGAGTATTCCCACAATAAAAATCTAAAACAATAAAATATGATTTTATGAACCTTGAACAAGGTCTTACGTAATCTTTATATTTCTTTTGATTTTGTTCCAGAATCGAATACTAATTTTCATTGAATCGGATTTTTTTATATATTCTGCAAGGCGCACTGAATTGTATAATTACACATCAAACAACCACTTCCTATGAACTCGGGTGTGAAACTGTTTCCTTGTGTCAAACATTGGGTCCTACTCCCTTTAGAAATTATTCTACACGTGGGAGTTTTCCCACAGTAAAAAGCTAAAACAATAAAATATGATTTTACGAACCTTGAACAAGGTCTTACGTAATCTTTTTATAAAGATCTTTTGATTTTGATCAAGATTCAAATACTAATTTTCTTGGAATATGATATTTTTATTTATTCTGCAAGGCGCATTGAATTGTATAATTACACATCAAGCAACCACTTCCTATGAACTCGGGTGTGAAACTGTTTCACTGTGTCAAACATTGGGTCCTTCTCCCTTGGAAAATTCTTCGACACGTGGGATTTTCCCACAATAAAAAGCTAAAACAGTAAAATATGATTTTTTTGAACCTTGAACAAGGTCCTACGTAATCTTTTTATAAAGATCTTTTGATTTTGTTCCAGATTCGAATACTAATTTTCATGGAATATGATTTTTTTATTTATTCTGCAAGGCGCATTGAATTGTATAATTACACATCAAGCAACCACTTCCTATGAACTCGGGTGTGAAACTGTTTCATTGTGTCAAACATTGGGTCCTTCTCCCTTGGAAAATTCTTCGACACGTGGGATTTTCCCACAATAAAAAGCTAAAACAGTAAAGTATGATTTTATGAACCTTGAACAAGGTCTTACGTAATCTTTTTATAAAGATCTTTTGATTTTGTTCCAGATTCGAATACTAATTTTCATGGAATCCGATTTTTTTATTTTTTCTGCAAGGCGCACTGAATTGTAGAATTACACATCAAACAACTACTTGCTATGAATTGGGGTGTGAAACTGTTTCATTGTGTGAAACATAGGGTCCTTCTCCCTCGGAAAATTGTTCGACACGTGAGATTTTCCCACAATAAAAATCTAAAACAATAAAATATGATTTTATGAACCTTGAACAAGGTCTTACGTAATCTTTATATAAAGATCTTTTGATTTTGTTCCAGAATCGAATACTAATTTTCATTGAATCGGATTTTTTTATATATTCTGCAAGGCGCACTGAATTGTATAATTACACATCAAACAACCACTTCCTATGAACTCGGGTGTGAAACTGTTTCCTTGTGTCAAACATTGGGTCCTACTCCCTTTAGAAATTATTCTACACGTGGGAGTTTTCCCACAATAAAGAGCTAAAACAATAAAATATGATTTTATGAACCTTGAAGAAGGTCTTACGTAATCTTTTTATAAAGATCTTTTGATTTTGTTCCAGATTCGAATACTAATTTTCATGGAATCCGATTTTTTTATTTTTTCTGCAAGGCGCACTGAATTGTAGAATTACACATCAAACAACTACTTGCTATAAACTCGGGTGTGAAACTGTTTCATTGTGTCAAACATTGGGTCCTTCTCCCTTAGAAAATTCTTCGACACGTGAGATTTTCCCACAATAAATAGCTAAAACAATAAAATATGATTTTATGAACCTTGAACAAGATCTTACATAATCTTTTTATAAAGATCTTTTGATTTTGTTCCAGATTCGAATACTAATTTTCATGGAATCCGATTTTTTTATTTCTTCTGCAAGGCGCACTGAATTGTAGAACTAAACATCAAACAACCACTTGCTACGAACTCGGGTGTGAAACTGTTTCATTGTGTCAAACATTGGGTCCTTCTCCCTTGGAAAATTCTTCGACACGTGGGATTTTCCCACAATAAAAAGCTAAAACAGTAAAATTTCGTTATATGAACCTTGAACAAGGTCCTACGTAATCTTTTTATAAAGACCGATGATTTTATTGCAGATTCGAATACAAATTTTCATGGAATCTGATTTTTTAAATTTATTTTGCAAGGAGCCCTGAATTGTATAATTACACATCAAACAACCACTTGCTATGAACTCGGGTGTGAAACTGTTTCATTGTGTCATACATTGGATCCTTCTCCTTTGGGACATTCTTCGACATGTGGGAGTTTTCCCACAATAAAAAGCTAATACAATAAAAAATGATTTTATGAACCTTGAACAAGGTCTTACGCAATCTTTTTTTAAAGATCTTTTGATTTTGTTCCAGAATCGAATACTAATTTTCATAGAATCCGATTTTTTTATTTATTCTGCAAGGCGCACTGAATTGTATAATTACACATCAAACAACCACTTCCTATGAACTCGGGTGTGAAACTGTTTCCTTGTGTCAAACATTGGGTCCTACTCCCTTTAGAAATTATTCTACACGTGGGAGTTTTCCCACAGTAAAAAGCTAAAACAATAAAATATGATTTTATGAACCTTGAACAAGGTCTTACGCAATCTTTTTATAAAGATCTTTTGATTTTGATCAAGATTCGAATACTAATTTTCATGGAATATGATTTTTTTATTTATTCTGCAAGGCGCATTGAATTGTATAATTACACATCAAACAACCACTTCCTATGAACTCGGGTGTGAAACTGTTTCATTGTGTCAAACATTGGGTCCTTCTCCCTTGGGAAATTTTTCATCATGTGGGAGTTTTCCCACAATAAAGAGCTAAAACAATAAAATATGATTTTATGAACCTTGAAGAAGGTCTTACGTAATCTTTTTATAAAGATCTTTTGATTTTGTTCCAGATTCGAATACTAATTTTCATGGAATCCGATTTTTTTATTTTTTCTGCAAGGCGCACTGAATTGTAGAATTACACATCAAACAACTACTTGCTATGAACTCGGGTGTGAAACTGTTTCATTGTGTCAAACATTGGGTCCTTCTCCCTTAGAAAATTCTTCGACACGTGAGATTTTCCCACAATAAATAGCTAAAACAATAAAATATGATTTTATGAACCTTGAACAAGATCTTAATTAATCTTTTTATAAAGATCATTTGATTTTGTTCCAGATTCGAATACTAGTTTTCATGGAATCCGATTTTTTTATATATTCTGCAAGGTGCATTGAATTGTATAATTACACATCAAACAACCACTTGCTATGAACTCGTGTGTGAAACTGTTTCATTCTGTCAAACAATGGGTCCTTTTCCCTTGGAAAATTCTTCGACACGTGGTAGTTTTCCCATAATAAAAAGCTAAAACAATAAAATATGATTTTATGAACCTTGAAGAAGGTCTTACGTAATCGTTTTATAAAGATCTTTTGATTTTGTTCCAGATTCGAATACTAATTTTCATGGAATCCGATTTTTTTATATATTCTGCAAGGTGCATTGAATTGTATAATTACACATCAAACAACCACTTGCTATGAACTCGTGTGTGAAACTGTTTCATTCTGTCAAACAATGGGTCCTTTTCCCTTGGAAAATTCTTCGACACGTGGTAGTTTTCCCACAATAAAGAGCTAAAACAATAAAATATGATTTTATGAACCTTGAAGAAGGTCTTACGTAATCGTTTTATAAAGATCTTTTGATTTTGTTCCAGATTCGAATACTAATTTTCATGGAATCCGATTTTTTTATTTTTTCTGCAAGGCGCATTGAAATGTAGAATTACACATCAAACAACTACTTGCTATGAACTCGGGTGTGAAACTGTTTCATTGTGTCAAACATTGGGTCCTTCTCCCTTAGAAAATTCTTCGACACTTGAGATTTTCCCACAGTAAATAGCTAAAACAATAAAATATGATTTTATGAACCTTGAACAAGATCTTACTTAATCTTTTTAAAAAGATCTTTTGATTTTGATCCAGATTCGAATACTAATTTTCATGGAAACCGATTTTTTTATATATTCTGCAAGGTGCATTGAATTGTATAATTACACATCAAACAACCACTTCCTATGAACTCGTGTGTGAAACTGTTTCATTCTGTCAAACAATGGGTCCTTTTCCCTTGGGAAATTCTTCGACACATGGTAGTTTTCCCATAATAAAAAGCTAAAACAATAAAATATGAGTTTATGAACCTTGAACAAGGTCTTACGTAATCTTTTTATAAAGATCTTTTGATTTTGTTCCAGATTCGAATACTAATTTTCATGGAATCTGATTTTTTTATTTATTTTGCAAGGCGCACTGAATTGTAGAATTACACATTAAACAACCACTTGCTATGAACTCGGGTGTGAAACTGTTTCATTGTGTCAAACATTGGGTCATTCTCCCTTGGAAAATTCTTCGACACGTGGGAGTTTTCCCAATATAAAAAGCTAAAACAATAAAATATGATTTTATTAACCTTGAACAAGGTCTTACGTAATCTTTTTATAAAGATCTTTTGATTTTGTTCCAGAATCGAATACTAATTTTCATAGAATCGGATTTTTTTATATATTCTGCAAGGCGCACTGAATTGTATAATTACACAACAAACAACCACTTCCTATGAACTCGGGTGTGAAACTGTTTCCTTGTGTCAAACATTGGGTCCTACTCCCTTTAGAAATTATTCTACACGTGGGAGTTTTCCCACAGTAAAAAGCTAAAACAATAAAATATGATTTTACGAACCTTGAACAAGGTCTTACGCAATCTTTTTATAAAGATCTTTTGATTTTGATCAAGATTCGAATACTAATTCTCATGGAATCCGATTTTTTTATATATTCTGCAAGGTGCATTGAATTGTATAAGTACACATCAAACAACCACTTGCTATGAACTCGTGTGTGAAACTGTTTCATTCTGTCAAACAATGGGTCCTTTTCCCTTGGGAAATTCTTCGACACGTGGTAGTTTTCCCATAATAAAAAGCTAAAACAATAAAATATAAGTTTATGAACCTTGAACAAGGTCTTACGTAATCTTTTTATAAAGATCTTTTGATTTTGTTCCTGATTCGAATACTAATTTTCATGGAATCTGATTTTTTTATTTATTTTGCAAGGCGCACTGAATTGTAGAATTACACATCAAACAACCACTTGCTATGAACTCGTGTGTGAAACTGTTTGCTTGTGTCAAACATTGGATCCTACTCCCTATAGATATTATTCTACTCGTGGTAGTTTTCCCATAGTAAAAAGCTAAAACAATAAAATATGAGTTTATGAACCTTGAACAAGGCCTTACGTAATCTTTTTATAAAGATCTTTTGATATTGTTCCAGATTCGAATACAAATTTTCATGGAATCTGATTTTTTTATTTATTTTGCAAGGCGCACTGAATTGTAGAATTACACATCAAACAACCACTTGCTATGAACTCGGGTGAGAAACTGTTTCATTGTGTCAAACATTGGGTCCTTCTCCCTTGAAAAATTCTTCGACACGTGGGATTTTCCCACAATAAAAAGCTAAAACAGTAAAATATGATTTTATGAACCTTGAACAAGGTCTTATGCAATCTTTTTATAAAGATCTTTTGATTTTGATCAAGATTCGAATACTAATTTTCATGGAATATGATTTTTTTATTTATTCTGCAAGGCGCATTGAATTGTATAATTAAACATCAAACAACCACTTCCTATGAACTCGGGTGAGAAACTGGATCATTGTGTCAAACATTGGGTCCTTCTCCCTTGGGAAATTTTTCATCATGTGGGAGTTTTCCCACAATAAAGAGCTAAAACAAGAAAATATGATTTTATGAACCTTGAAGAAGGTCTTACGTAATCTTTTTATAAAGATCTTTTGATTTTGTTCCAGATTCGAATACTAATTTTCATGGAATCCGATTTTTTTATTTTTTCTGCAAGGCGCACTGAATTGTAGAATTACACATCAAACAACTACTTGCTATGAACTCGGGTGTGAAACTGTTTCATTGTGTCAAACATTGGGTCCTTCTCCCTTAGAAAATTCTTCGACACTTGAGATTTTCCCACAGTAAATAGCTAAAACAATAAAATATGATTTTATGAACCTTGAACAAGATCTTACTTAATCTTTTTAAAAAGATCTTTTGATTTTGTTCCAGATTCGAATACTAATTTTCATGGAAACCGATTTTTTTATATATTCTGCAAGGTGCATTGAATTGTATAATTACACATCAAACAACCACTTGCTATGAACTCGTGTGTGAAACTGTTTCATTCTGTCAAACAATGGGTCCTTTTCCCTTGGGAAATTCTTCGACACATGGTAGTTTTCCCATAATAAAAAGCTAAAACAATAAAATATGAGTTTATGAACCTTGAACAAGGTCTTACGTAATCTTTTTATAAAGATCTTTTGATTTTGTTCCAGATTCGAATACTAATTTTCATGGAATCTGATTTATTTATTTATTTTGCAAGGCGCACTGAATTGTAGAATTACACATTAAACAACCACTTGCTATGAACTCGGGTGTGAAACTGTTTCATTGTGTCAAACATTGGGTCATTCTCCCTTGGAAAATTCTTCGACACGTGGGAGTTTTCCCACAATAAAAAGCTAAAACAATAAAATATGATTTTATTAACCTTGAACAAGGTCTTACGTAATCTTTTTATAAAGATCTTTTGATTTTGTTCCAGAATCGAATACTAATTTTCATGGAATCTGATTTTTTTATTTATTTTGCAAGGCGCACTGAATTGTAGAATTACACATCAAACAACCACTTGCTATGAACTCGTGTGTGAAACTGTTTGCTTGTGTCAAACATTGGATCCTACTCCCTATAGATATTATTCTACACCTGGTAGTTTTCCCATAGTATAAAGCTAAAACAATAAAATATGAGTTTATGAACCTTGAACAAGGCCTTACGTAATCTTTTTATAAAGATCTTTTGATATTGTTCCAGATTCGAATACAAATTTTCATGGAATCTGATTTTTTTATTTATTTTGCAAGGCGCACTGAATTGTAGAATTACACATCAAACAACCACTTGCTATGAACTCGTGTGAGAAACTGTTTCATTGTGTCAAACATTGGGTCCTTCTCCCTTGAAAAATTCTTCGACACGTGGGATTTTCCCACAATAAAAAGCTAAAACAGTAAAATATGATTTTATGAACCTTGAACAAGGTCTTACGCAATCTTTTTATAAAGATCTTTTGATTTTGATCAAGATTCGAATACTAATTTTCATGGAATATGATTTTTTTATTTATTCTGTGAGGCGCATTGAATTGTATAATTACACATCAAACATCCACTTCCTATGAACTCGGGTGTGAAATTGGATCATTGTGTCAAACATTGGGTCCTTCTCCCTTGGGAAATTTTTCATCATGTGGGAGTTTTCCCACAATAAAGAGCTAAAACAATAAAATATGATTTTATGAACCTTGAAGAAGGTCTTACGTAATCTTTTTATAAAGATCTTTTGATTTTGTTCCAGATTCGAATACTAATTTTCATAAAATCCGATTTTTTTATTTTTTCTGCAAGGCGCACTGAATTGTAGAATTACACATCAAACAACTACTTGCTATGAACTCGGGTGTGAAACTGTTTCATTGTGTCAAACATTGGGTCCTTCTCCCTTAGAAAATTCTTCGACACTTGAGATTTTCCCACAGTAAATAGCTAAAACAATAAAATATGATTTTATGAACCTTGAACAAGATCTTACTTAATCTTTTTATAAAGATCTTTTGATTTTGTTCCAGATTCGAATACTAATTTTCATGGAATCCGATTTTTTTATATATTCTGCAAGGTGCATTGAATTGTATATGTACACATCAAACAACCACTTCCTATGAACTCGTGTGTGAAACTGTTTCATTCTGTCAAACAATGGGTCCTTTTCCCTTGGGAAATTCTTCGACACATGGTAGTTTTCCCATAATAAAAAGCTAAAACAATAAAATATGAGTTTATGAACCTTGAACAAGGTCTTACGTAATCTTTTTATAAAGATCTTTTGATTTTGTTACAGATTCGAATACTAATTTTCATGGAATCTGATTTTTTTATTTATTTTGCAAGGCGCACTGAATTGTAGAATTACACATTAAACAACCACTTGCTATGAACTCGGGTGTGAAACTGTTTCATTGTGCCAAACATTGGGTCATTCTCCTTTGGAAAATTCTTCGACACGTGGGAGTTTTCCCACAATAAAAAGCTAAAACAATAAAATATGATTTTATTAACCTTGAACAAGGTCTTACGTAATCTTTTTATAAAGATCTTTTGATTTTGTTCCAGAATCGAATACTAATTTTCATAGAATCGGATTTTTTTATATATTCTGCAAGGCGCACTGAATTGTATAATTACACAACAAACAACCACTTCCTATGAATTCGGGTGTGAAACTGTTTCCTTGTGTCAAACATTGGGTCCTACTCCCTTTAGAAATTATTCTACACGTGGGAGTTTTCCCACAGTAAAAAGCTAAAACAATAAAATATGATTTTACGAACCTTGAACAAGGTCTTACGCAATCTTTTTATAAAGATCTTTTGATTTTGATCAAGATTCGAATACTAATTTTCATGGAATCCGATTTTTTTATATATTCTGCAAGGTGCATTGAATTGTATAAGTACACATCAAACAACCACTTGCTATGAACTCGTGTGTGAAACTGTTTCATTCTGTCAAACAATGGGTCCTTTTCCCTTGGGAAATTCTTCGACACGTGGTAGTTTTCCCATAATAAAAAGCTAAAACAATAAAATATGAGTTTATGAACCTTGAACAAGGTCTTACGTAATCTTTTTATAAAGATCTTTTGATTTTGTTCCTGATTCGAATACTAATTTTCATGGAATCTGATTTTTTTATTTATTTTGCAAGGCGCACTGAATTTTAGAATTACACATCAAACAACCACTTGCTATGAACTCGTGTGTGAAACTGTTTGCTTGTGTCAAACATTGGATCCTACTCCCTATAGATATTATTCTACACGTGGTAGTTTTCCCATAGTAAAAAGCTAAAACAATAAAATATGAGTTTATGAACCTTGAACAAGGCCTTACGTAATCTTTTTATAAAGATCTTTTGATATTGTTCAAGATTCGAATACAAATTTTCATGGAATCTGATTTTTTTATTTATTTTGCAAGGCGCACTGAATTGTAGAATTACACATCAAACAACCACTTGCTAAGAACTCGGGTGAGAAACTGTTTCATTGTGTCAAACATTGGGTCCTTCTCCCTTGAAAAATTCTTCGACACGTGGGAGTTTTCCCACAATAAAGAGCTAAAACATGAAAATATGATTTTATGAACCTTGAAGAAGGTCTTACGTAATCTTTTTATAAAGATCTTTTGATTTTGTTCCAGATTCGAATACAAATTTTCATGGAATCTGATTTTTTTATTTATTTTGCAAGGCGCACTGAATTGTAGAATTACACATCAAACAACCACTTGCTATGAACTCGGGTGAGAAACTGTTTCATTGTGTCAAACATTAGGTCCTTCTCCCTTGAAAAATTCTTCGACACGTGGGAGTTTTCCCACAATAAAGAGCTAAAACATGAAAATATGATTTTATGAACCTTGAAGAAGGTCTTACGTAATCTTTTTATAAAGATGTTTTGATTTTGTTCCAGATTCGAATACTAATTTTCATGGAATCCGATTTTTTTATTTTTTCTGCAAGGCGCACTGAATTGTAGAATTACACATCAAACAACTACTTGCTATGAACTCGGGTGTGAAACTGTTTCATTGTGTCAAACATTGGGTCCTTCTCCCTTAGAAAATTCTTCGACACTTGAGATTTTCCCACAGTAAATAGCTAAAACAATAAAATATGATTTTATGAACCTTGAACAAGATCTTACTTAATCTTTTTAAAAAGATCTTTTGATTTTGTTCCAGATTCGAATACTAATTTTCATGGAAACCGATTTTTTTATATATTCTGCAAGGTGCATTGAATTGTATAATTACACATCAAACAACCACATGCTATGAACTCGTGTGTGAAACTGTTTCATTCTGTCAAACAATGGGTCCTTTTCCCTTGGGAAATTCTTCGACACATGGTAGTTTTCCCATAATAAAAAGCTAAAACAATAAAATATGAGTTTATGAACCTTGAACAAGGTCTTACGTAATCTTTTTATAAAGATCTTTTGATTTTGTTCCAGATTCGAATACTAATTTTCATGGAATCTGATTTATTTATTTATTTTGCAAGGCGCACTGAATTGTAGAATTACACATTAAACAACCACTTGCTATGAACTCGGGTGTGAAACTGTTTCATTGTGTCAAACATTGGGTCATTCTCCCTTGGAAAATTCTTCGACACGTGGGGGTTTTCCCACAATAAAAAGCTAAAACAATAAAATATGATTTTATTAACCTTGAACAAGGTCTTACGTAATCTTTTTATTAAGATCTTTTGATTTTGTTCCAGAATCGAATACTAATTTTCATGGAATCCGATTTTTTTATTTATTTTGCAAGGCGCACTGAATTGTAGAATTACACATCAAACAACCACTTGCTATGAACTCGTGTGTGAAACTGTTTGCTTGTGTCAAACATTGGATCCTACTCCCTATAGATATTATTCTACACGTGGTAGTTTTCCCATAGTAAAAAGCTAAAACAATAAAATATGAGTTTATGAACCTTGAACAAGGCCTTACGTAATCTTTTTATAAAGATCTTTTGATATTGTTCCAGATTCGAATACAAATTTTCATGGAATCTGATTTTTTTATTTATTTTGCAAGGCGCACTGAATTGTAGAATTACACATCAAACAACCACTTGCTATGAACTCGTGTGAGAAACTGTTTCATTGTGTCAAACATTGGGTCCTTCTCCCTTGAAAAATTCTTCGACACGTGGGATTTTCCCACAATAAAAAGCTAAAACAGTAAAATATGATTTTATGAACCTTGAACAAGGTCTTACGCAATCTTTTTATAAAGATCTTTTGATTTTGATCAAGATTCGAATACTAATTTTCATGGAATATGATTTTTTTATTTATTCTGCAAGGCGCATTGAATTGTATAATTACACATCAAACATCCACTTCCTATGAACTCGGGTGTGAAACTGGATCATTGTGTCAAACATTGGGTCCTTCTCCCTTGGGAAATTTTTCATCATGTGGGAGTTTTCCCACAATAAAGAGCTAAAACAATAAAATATGAGTTTATGAACCTTGAAGAAGGTCTTACGTAATCTTTTTATAAAGATCTTTTGATTTTGTTCCAGATTCGAATACTAATTTTCATAAAATCCGATTTTTTTATTTTTTCTGCAAGGCGCACTGAATTGTAGAATTACACATCAAACAACTACTTGCTATGAACTCGGGTGTGAAACTGTTTCATTGTGTCAAACATTGGGTCCTTCTCCCTTAGAAAATTCTTCGACACTTGAGATTTTCCCACAGTAAATAGCTAAAACAATAAAATATGATTTTATGAACCTTGAACAAGATCTTACTTAATCTTTTTATAAAGATCTTTTGATTTTGTTCCAGATTCGAATACTAATTTTCATGGAATCCGATTTTTTTATATATTCTGCAAGGTGCATTGAATTGTATATGTACACATCAAACAACCACTTGCTATGAACTCGTGTGTGAAACTGTTTGCTTGTGTCAAACATTGGATCCTACTCCCTATAGATATTATTCTACACGTGGTAGTTTTCCCATAGTAAAAAGCTAAAACAATAAAATATGAGTTTATGAACCTTGAACAAGGCCTTACGTAATCTTTTTATAAAGATCTTTTGATATTGTTCCAGATTCGAATACAAATTTTCATGGAATCTGATTTATTTATTTATTTTGCAAGGCGCACTGAATTGTAGAATTACACATCAAACAACCACTTGCTATGAACTCGTGTGAGAAACTGTTTCATTGTGTCAAACATTGGGTCCTTCTCCCTTGAAAAATTCTTCGACACGTGGGATTTTCCCACAATAAAAAGCTAAAACAGTAAAATATGATTTTATGAACCTTGAACAAGGTCTTACGCAATCTTTTTATAAAGATCTTTTGATTTTGATCAAGATTCGAATACTAATTTTCATAGAAAATATGATTTTTTTATTTATTCTGCAAGGCGCATTGAATTGTATAATTACACATCAAACATCCACTTCCTATGAACTCGGGTGTGAAACTGGATCATTGTGTCAAACATTGGGTCCTTCTCCCTTGGGAAATTTTTCATCATGTGGGAGTTTTCCCACAATAAAGAGCTAAAACAATAAAATATGATTTTATGAACCTTGAAGAAGGTCTTACGTAATCTTTTTATAAAGATCTTTTGATTTTGTTCCAGATTCGAATACTAAATTTCATAAAATCCGATTTTTTTATTTTTTCTGCAAGGCGCACTGAATTGTAGAATTACACATCAAACAACTACTTGCTATGAACTCGGGTGTGAAACTGTTTCATTGTGTCAAACATTGGGTCCTTCTCCCTTAGAAAATTCTTCGACACTTGAGATTTTCCCACAGTAAATAGCTAAAACAATAAAATATGATTTTATGAACCTTGAACAAGATCTTACTTAATCTTTTTATAAAGATCTTTTGATTTTGTTCCAGATTCGAATACTAATTTTCATGGAATCCGATTTTTTTATATATTCTGCAAGGTGCATTGAATTGTATATGTACACATCAAACAACCACTTCCTATGAACTCGTGTGTGAAACTGTTTCATTCTGTCAAACAATGGGTCCTTTTCCCTTGGGAAATTCTTCGACACATGGTAGTTTTCCCATAATAAAAAGCTAAAACAATAAAATATGAGTTTATGAACCTTGAACAAGGTCTTACGTAATCTTTTTATAAAGATCTTTTGATTTTGTTCCAGATTCGAATACTAATTTTCATGGAATCTGATTTTTTTATTTATTTTGCAAGGCGCACTGAATTGTAGAATTACACATTAAACAACCACTTGCTATGAACTCGGGTGTGAAACTGTTTCATTGTGTCAAACATTGGGTCATTCTCCCTTGGAAAATTCTTCGACACGTGGGAGTTTTCCCACAATAAAAAGCTAAAACAATAAAATATGATTTTATTAACCTTGAACAAGGTCTTACGTAATCTTTTTATAAAGATCTTTTGATTTTGTTCCAGATTCGAATACTAATTTTCATAAAATCCGATTTTTTTATTTTTTCTGCAAGGCGCACTGAATTGTAGAATTACACATCAAACAACTACTTGCTATGAACTCGGGTGTGAAACTGTTTCATTGTGTCAAACATTGGGTCCTTCTCCCTTAGAAAATTCTTCGACACTTGAGATTTTCCCACAGTAAATAGCTAAAACAATAAAATATGATTTTATGAACCTTGAACAAGATCTTACTTAATCTTTTTATAAAGATCTTTTGATTTTGTTCCAGATTCGAATACTAATTTTCATGGAATCCGATTTTTTTATATATTCTGCAAGGTGCATTGAATTGTATATGTACACATCAAACAACCACTTCCTATGAACTCGTGTGTGAAACTGTTTCATTCTGTCAAACAATGGGTCCTTTTCCCTTGGGAAATTCTTCGACACATGGTAGTTTTCCCATAATAAAAAGCTAAAACAATAAAATATGAGTTTATGAACCTTGAACAAGGTCTTACGTAATCTTTTTATAAAGATCTTTTGATTTTGTTACAGATTCGAATACTAATTTTCATGGAATCTGATTTTTTTATTTATTTTGCAAGGCGCACTGAATTGTAGAATTACACATTAAACAACCACTTGCTATGAACTCGGGTGTGAAACTGTTTCATTGTGCCAAACATTGGGTCATTCTCCTTTGGAAATTCTTCGACACGTGGGAGTTTTCCCACAATAAAAAGCTAAAACAATAAAATATGATTTTATTAACCTTGAACAAGGTCTTACGTAATCTTTTTATAAAGATCTTTTGATTTTGTTCCAGAATCGAATACTAATTTTCATAGAATCGGATTTTTTTATATATTCTGCAAGGCGCACTGAATTGTATAATTACACAACAAACAACCACTTCCTATGAATTCGGGTGTGAAACTGTTTCCTTGTGTCAAACATTGGGTCCTACTCCCTTTAGAAATTATTCTACACGTGGGAGTTTTCCCACAGTAAAAAGCTAAAACAATAAAATATGATTTTACGAACCTTGAACAAGGTCTTACGCAATCTTTTTATAAAGATCTTTTGATTTTGATCAAGATTCGAATACTAATTTTCATGGAATCCGATTTTTTTATATATTCTGCAAGGTGCATTGAATTGTATAAGTACACATCAAACAACCACTTGCTATGAACTCGTGTGTGAAACTGTTTCATTCTGTCAAACAATGGGTCCTTTTCCCTTGGGAAATTCTTCGACACGTGGTAGTTTTCCCATAATAAAAAGCTAAAACAATAAAATATGAGTTTATGAACCTTGAACAAGGTCTTACGTAATCTTTTTATAAAGATCTTTTGATTTTGTTCCTGATTCGAATACTAATTTTCATGGAATCTGATTTTTTTATTTATTTTGCAAGGCGCACTGAATAGTAGAATTACACATCAAACAACCACTTGCTATGAACTCGTGTGTGAAACTGTTTGCTTGTGTCAAACATTGGATCCTACTCCCTATAGATATTATTCTACACGTGGTAGTTTTCCCATAGTAAAAAGCTAAAACAATAAAATATGAGTTTATGAACCTTGAACAAGGCCTTACGTAATCTTTTTATAAAGATCTTTTGATATTGTTCAAGATTCGAATACAAATTTTCATGGAATCTGATTTTTTTATTTATTTTGCAAGGCGCACTGAATTGTAGAATTACACATCAAACAACCACTTGCTATGAACTCGGGTGAGAAACTGTTTCATTGTGTCAAACATTGGGTCCTTCTCCCTTGAAAAATTCTTCGACACGTGGGAGTTTTCCCACAATAAAGAGCTAAAACATGAAAATATGATTTTATGAACCTTGAAGAAGGTCTTACGTAATCTTTTTATAAAGATCTTTTGATTTTGTTCCAGATTCGAATACAAATTTTCATGGAATCTGATTTTTTTATTTATTTTGCAAGGCGCACTGAATTGTAGAATTACACATCAAACAACCACTTGCTATGAACTCGGGTGAGAAACTGTTTCATTGTGTCAAACATTAGGTCCTTCTCCCTTGAAAAATTCTTCGACACGTGGGAGTTTTCCCACAATAAAGAGCTAAAACATGAAAATATGATTTTATGAACCTTGAAGAAGGTCTTACGTAATCTTTTTATAAAGATGTTTTGATTTTGTTCCAGATTCGAATACTAATTTTCATGGAATCCGATTTTTTTATTTTTTCTGCAAGGCGCACTGAATTGTAGAATTACACATCAAACAACTACTTGCTATGAACTCGGGTGTGAAACTGTTTCATTGTGTCAAACATTGGGTCCTTCTCCCTTAGAAAATTCTTCGACACTTGAGATTTTCCCACAGTAAATAGCTAAAACAATAAAATATGATTTTATGAACCTTGAACAAGATCTTACTTAATCTTTTTAAAAAGATCTTTTGATTTTGTTCCAGATTCGAATACTAATTTTCATGGAAACCGATTTTTTTATATATTCTGCAAGGTGCATTGAATTGTATAATTACACATCAAACAACCACATGCTATGAACTCGTGTGTGAAACTGTTTCATTCTGTCAAACAATGGGTCCTTTTCCCTTGGGAAATTCTTCGACACATGGTAGTTTTCCCATAATAAAAAGCTAAAACAATAAAATATGAGTTTATGAACCTTGAACAAGGTCTTACGTAATCTTTTTATAAAGATCTTTTGATTTTGTTCCAGATTCGAATACTAATTTTCATGGAATCTGATTTATTTATTTATTTTGCAAGGCGCACTGAATTGTAGAATTACACATTAAACAACCACTTGCTATGAACTCGGGTGTGAAACTGTTTCATTGTGTCAAACATTGGGTCATTCTCCCTTGGAAAATTCTTCGACACGTGGGGGTTTTCCCACAATAAAAAGCTAAAACAATAAAATATGATTTTATTAACCTTGAACAAGGTCTTACGTAATCTTTTTATTAAGATCTTTTGATTTTGTTCCAGAATCGAATACTAATTTTCATGGAATCCGATTTTTTTATTTATTTTGCAAGGCGCACTGAATTGTAGAATTACACATCAAACAACCACTTGCTATGAACTCGTGTGTGAAACTGTTTGCTTGTGTCAAACATTGGATCCTACTCCCTATAGATATTATTCTACACGTGGTAGTTTTCCCATAGTAAAAAGCTAAAACAATAAAATATGAGTTTATGAACCTTGAACAAGGCCTTACGTAATCTTTTTATAAAGATCTTTTGATATTGTTCCAGATTCGAATACAAATTTTCATGGAATCTGATTTTTTTATTTATTTTGCAAGGCGCACTGAATTGTAGAATTACACATCAAACAACCACTTGCTATGAACTCGTGTGAGAAACTGTTTCATTGTGTCAAACATTGGGTCCTTCTCCCTTGAAAAATTCTTCGACACGTGGGATTTTCCCACAATAAAAAGCTAAAACAGTAAAATATGATTTTATGAACCTTGAACAAGGTCTTACGCAATCTTTTTATAAAGATCTTTTGATTTTGATCAAGATTCGAATACTAATTTTCATGGAATATGATTTTTTTATTTATTCTGCAAGGCGCATTGAATTGTATAATTACACATCAAACATCCACTTCCTATGAACTCGGGTGTGAAACTGGATCATTGTGTCAAACATTGGGTCCTTCTCCCTTGGGAAATTTTTCATCATGTGGGAGTTTTCCCACAATAAAGAGCTAAAACAATAAAATATGAGTTTATGAACCTTGAAGAAGGTCTTACGTAATCTTTTTATAAAGATCTTTTGATTTTGTTCCAGATTCGAATACTAATTTTCATAAAATCCGATTTTTTTATTTTTTCTGCAAGGCGCACTGAATTGTAGAATTACACATCAAACAACTACTTGCTATGAACTCGGGTGTGAAACTGTTTCATTGTGTCAAACATTGGGTCCTTCTCCCTTAGAAAATTCTTCGACACTTGAGATTTTCCCACAGTAAATAGCTAAAACAATAAAATATGATTTTATGAACCTTGAACAAGATCTTACTTAATCTTTTTATAAAGATCTTTTGATTTTGTTCCAGATTCGAATACTAATTTTCATGGAATCCGATTTTTTTATATATTCTGCAAGGTGCATTGAATTGTATATGTACACATCAAACAACCACTTGCTATGAACTCGTGTGTGAAACTGTTTGCTTGTGTCAAACATTGGATCCTACTCCCTATAGATATTATTCTACACGTGGTAGTTTTCCCATAGTAAAAAGCTAAAACAATAAAATATGAGTTTATGAACCTTGAACAAGGCCTTACGTAATCTTTTTATAAAGATCTTTTGATATTGTTCCAGATTCGAATACAAATTTTCATGGAATCTGATTTATTTATTTATTTTGCAAGGCGCACTGAATTGTAGAATTACACATCAAACAACCACTTGCTATGAACTCGTGTGAGAAACTGTTTCATTGTGTCAAACATTGGGTCCTTCTCCCTTGAAAAATTCTTCGACACGTGGGATTTTCCCACAATAAAAAGCTAAAACAGTAAAATATGATTTTATGAACCTTGAACAAGGTCTTACGCAATCTTTTTATAAAGATCTTTTGATTTTGATCAAGATTCGAATACTAATTTTCATAGAAAATATGATTTTTTTATTTATTCTGCAAGGCGCATTGAATTGTATAATTACACATCAAACATCCACTTCCTATGAACTCGGGTGTGAAACTGGATCATTGTGTCAAACATTGGGTCCTTCTCCCTTGGGAAATTTTTCATCATGTGGGAGTTTTCCCACAATAAAGAGCTAAAACAATAAAATATGATTTTATGAACCTTGAAGAAGGTCTTACGTAATCTTTTTATAAAGATCTTTTGATTTTGTTCCAGATTCGAATACTAAATTTCATAAAATCCGATTTTTTTATTTTTTCTGCAAGGCGCACTGAATTGTAGAATTACACATCAAACAACTACTTGCTATGAACTCGGGTGTGAAACTGTTTCATTGTGTCAAACATTGGGTCCTTCTCCCTTAGAAAATTCTTCGACACTTGAGATTTTCCCACAGTAAATAGCTAAAACAATAAAATATGATTTTATGAACCTTGAACAAGATCTTACTTAATCTTTTTATAAAGATCTTTTGATTTTGTTCCAGATTCGAATACTAATTTTCATGGAATCCGATTTTTTTATATATTCTGCAAGGTGCATTGAATTGTATATGTACACATCAAACAACCACTTCCTATGAACTCGTGTGTGAAACTGTTTCATTCTGTCAAACAATGGGTCCTTTTCCCTTGGGAAATTCTTCGACACATGGTAGTTTTCCCATAATAAAAAGCTAAAACAATAAAATATGAGTTTATGAACCTTGAACAAGGTCTTACGTAATCTTTTTATAAAGATCTTTTGATTTTGTTCCAGATTCGAATACTAATTTTCATGGAATCTGATTTTTTTATTTATTTTGCAAGGCGCACTGAATTGTAGAATTACACATTAAACAACCACTTGCTATGAACTCGGGTGTGAAACTGTTTCATTGTGTCAAACATTGGGTCATTCTCCCTTGGAAAATTCTTCGACACGTGGGAGTTTTCCCACAATAAAAAGCTAAAACAATAAAATATGATTTTATTAACCTTGAACAAGGTCTTACGTAATCTTTTTATAAAGATCTTTTGATTTTGTTCCAGAATCGAATACTAATTTTCATAGAATCGGATTTTTTTATATATTCTGCAAGGCGCACTGAATTGTATAATTACACAACAAACAACCACTTCCTATGAATTCGGGTGTGAAACTGTTTCCTTGTGTCAAACATTGGGTCCTACTCCCTTTAGAAATTATTCTACACGTGGGAGTTTTCCCACAGTAAAAAGCTAAAACAATAAAATATGATTTTACGAACCTTGAACAAGGTCTTACGCAATCTTTTTATAAAGATCTTTTGATTTTGATCAAGATTCGAATACTAATTTTCATGGAATCCGATTTTTTTATATATTCTGCAAGGTGCATTGAATTGTATAAGTACACATCAAACAACCATATTCTATGAACTCGTGTGTGAAACTGTTTCATTCTGTCAAACAATGGGTCCTTTTCCCTTGGGAAATTCTTCGACACGTGGTAGTTTTCCCATAATAAAAAGCTAAAACAATAAAATATGAGTTTATTAACCTTGAACAAGGTCTTACGTAATCTTTTTATAAAGATCTTTTGATTTTGTTCCTGATTCGAATACTAATTTTCATGGAATCTGATTTTTTTATTTATTTTGCAAGGCGCACTGAATTGTAGAATTACACATCAAACAACCACTTGCTATGAACTCGTGTGTGAAACTGTTTGCTTGTGTCAAACATTGGATCCTACTCCCTATAGATATTATTCTACACGTGGTAGTTTTCCCATAGTAAAAAGCTAAAACAATAAAATATGAGTTTATGAACCTTGAACAAGGCCTTACGTAATCTTTTTATAAAGATCTTTTGATATTGTTCCAGATTCGAATACAAATTTTCATGGAATCTGATTTTTTTATTTATTTTGCAAGGCGCACTGAATTGTAGAATTACACATCAAACAACCACTTGCTATGAACTCGGGTGTGAAACTGGATCATTGTGTCAAACATTGGGTCCTTCTCCCTTGGGAAATTTTTCATCATGTGGGAGTTTTCCCACAATAAAGAGCTAAAACAATAAAATATGATTTTATGAACCTTGAAGAAGGTCTTACGTAATCTTTTTATAAAGATCTTTTGATTTTGTTCCAGATTCGAATACTAATTTTCATAAAATCCGATTTTTTTATTTTTTCTGCAAGGCGCACTGAATTGTAGAATTACACATCAAACAACTACATGCTATGAACTCGGGTGTGAAACTGTTTCATTGTGTCAAACATTGGGTCCTTCTCCCTTAGAAAATTCTTCGACACTTGAGATTTTCCCACAGTAAATAGCTAAAACAATAAAATATGATTTTATGAACCTTGAACAAGATCTTACTTAATCTTTTTATAAAGATCTTTTGATTTTGTTCCAGATTCGAATACTAATTTTCATGGAATCCGATTTTTTTATATATTCTGCAAGGTGCATTGAATTGTATAATTACACATCAAACAACCACTTCCTATGAACTCGTGTGTGAAACTGTTTCATTCTGTCAAACAATGGGTCCTTTTCCCTTGGGAAATTCTTCGACACATGGTAGTTTTCCCATAATAAAAAGCTAAAACAATAAAATATGAGTTTATGAACCTTGAACAAGGTCTTACGTAATCTTTTTATAAAGATCTTTTGATTTTGTTCCAGATTCGAATACTAATTTTCATGGAATCTGATTTTTTTATTTATTTTGCAAGGCGCACTGAATTGTAGAATTACACATTAAACAACCACTTGCTATGAACTCGGGTGTGAAACTGTTTCATTGTGTCAAACATTGGGTCATTCTCCCTTGGAAAATTCTTCGACACGTGGGAGTTTTCCCACAATAAAAAGCTAAAACAATAAAATATGATTTTATTAACCTTGAACAAGGTCTTACGTAATCTTTTTATAAAGATCTTTTGATTTTGTTCCAGAATCGAATACTAATTTTCATAGAATCGGATTTTTTTATATATTCTGCAAGGCGCACTGAATTGTATAATTACACAACAAACAACCACTTCCTATGAATTCGGGTGTGAAACTGTTTCCTTGTGTCAAACATTGGGTCCTACTCCCTTTAGAAATTATTCTACACGTGGGAGTTTTCCCACAGTAAAAAGCTAAAACAATAAAATATGATTTTACGAACCTTGAACAAGGTCTTACGCAATCTTTTTATAAAGATCTTTTGATTTTGATCAAGATTCGAATACTAATTTTCATGGAATATGATTTTTTTATTTATTCTGCAAGGCGCATTGAATTGTATAATTACACATCAAGCAACCACTTCCTATGAACTCGGGTGTGAAACTGTTTCATTGTGTCAAACATTGGGTCCTTCTCCCATGGGAAATTCTTCATCATGTGGGAGTTTTCCCACAATAAAGAGCTAAAACAATAAAATATGATTTTATGAACCTTGAACAAGGTCTTACGTAATCTTTTTATAAAGATCTTTTGATTTTGTTCCAGATTTGAATACTAATTTTCATGGAATCCGATTTTTTTATTTATTTTGCAAGGCGCACTGAATTGTAGAATTACACATCAAACAACCACTTGCTATGAACTCGTGTGTGAAACTGTTTGCTTGTGTCAAACATTGGATCCTACTCCCTATAGATATTATTCTACACGTGGTAGTTTTCCCATAGTAAAAAGCTAAAACAATAAAATATGAGTTTATGAACCTTGAACAAGGCCTTACGTAATCTTTTTATAAAGATCTTTTGATATTGTTCCAGATTCGAATACAAATTTTCATGGAATCTGATTTTTTTATTTATTTTGCAAGGCGCACTGAATTGTAGAATTACACATCAAACAACCACTTGCTATGAACTCGGGTGAGAAACTGTTTCATTGTGTCAAACATTGGGTCCTTCTCCCTTGAAAAATTCTTCGACACGTGGGATTTTCCCACAATAAAAAGCTAAAACAGTAAAATATGATTTTATGAACCTTGAACAAGGTCTTATGCAATCTTTTTATAAAGATCTTTTGATTTTGATCAAGATTCGAATACTAATTTTCATGGAATATGATTTTTTTATTTATTCTGCAAGGCGCATTGAATTGTATAATTAAACATCAAACAACCACTTCCTATGAACTCGGGTGAGAAACTGGATCATTGTGTCAAACATTGGGTCCTTCTCCCTTGGGAAATTTTTCATCATGTGGGAGTTTTCCCACAATAAAGAGCTAAAACAAGAAAATATGATTTTATGAACCTTGAAGAAGGTCTTACGTAATCTTTTTATAAAGATCTTTTGATTTT
The DNA here is from genome assembly GCA_028673005.1 of Tanypteryx hageni. Classification (NCBI taxonomy): domain Eukaryota; kingdom Metazoa; phylum Arthropoda; class Insecta; order Odonata; family Petaluridae; genus Tanypteryx; species Tanypteryx hageni. Next base: position 89,712,822 of record CM054120.1, read on the forward strand.
GTTCCAGATTCGAATACTAATTTTCATGGAATCCGATTTTTTTATTTTTTCTGCAAGGCGCACTGAATTGTAGAATTACACATCAAACAACTACTTGCTATGAACTCGGGTGTGAAACTGTTTCATTGTGTCAAACATTGGGTCCTTCTCCCTTAGAAAATTCTTCGACACTTGAGATTTTCCCACAGTAAATAGCTAAAACAATAAAATATGATTTTATGAACCTTGAACAAGATCTTACTTAATCTTTTTAAAAAGATCTTTTGATTTTGTTCCAGATTCGAATACTAATTTTCATGGAAACCGATTTTTTTATATATTCTGCAAGGTGCATTGAATTGTATAATTACACATCAAACAACCACTTCCTATGAACTCGTGTGTGAAACTGTTTCATTCTGTCAAACAATGGGTCCTTTTCCCTTGGGAAATTCTTCGACACATGGTAGTTTTCCCATAATAAAAAGCTAAAACAATAAAATATGAGTTTATGAACCTTGAACAAGGTCTTACGTAATCTTTTTATAAAGATCTTTTGATTTTGTTCCAGATTCGAATACTAATTTTCATGGAATCTGATTTTTTTATTTATTTTGCAAGGCGCACTGAATTGTAGAATTACACATTAAACAACCACTTGCTATGAACTCGGGTGTGAAACTGTTTCATTGTGTCAAACATTGGGTCATTCTCCCTTGGAAAATTCTTCGACACGTGGGAGTTTTCCCACAATAAAAAGCTAAAACAATAAAATATGATTTTATTAACCTTGAACAAGGTCATACGTAATCTTTTTATAAAGATCTTTTGATTTTGTTCCAGAATCGAATACTAATTTTCATGGAATCTGATTTTTTTATTTATTTTGCAAGGCGCACTGAATTGTAGAATTACACATCAAACAACCACTTGCTATGAACTCGTGTGTGAAACTGTTTGCTTGTGTCAAACATTGGATCCTACTCCCTATAGATATTATTCTACACCTGGTAGTTTTCCCATAGTATAAAGCTAAAACAATAAAATATGAGTTTATGAACCTTGAACAAGGCCTTACGTAATCTTTTTATAAAGATCTTTTGATATTGTTCCAGATTCGAATACAAATTTTCATGGAATCTGATTTTTTTATTTATTTTGCAAGGCGCACTGAATTGTAGAATTACACATCAAACAACCACTTGCTATGAACTCGTGTGAGAAACTGTTTCATTGTGTCAAACATTGGGTCCTTCTCCCTTGAAAAATTCTTCGACACGTGGGATTTTCCCACAATAAAAAGCTAAAACAGTAAAATATGATTTTATGAACCTTGAACAAGGTCTTACGCAATCTTTTTATAAAGATCTTTTGATTTTGATCAAGATTTGAATACTAATTTTCATGGAATATGATTTTTTTATTTATTCTGCGAGGCGCATTGAATTGTATAATTACACATCAAACATCCACTTCCTATGAACTCGGGTGTGAAATTGGATCATTGTGTCAAACATTGGGTCCTTCTCCCTTGGGAAATTTTTCATCATGTGGGAGTTTTCCCACAATAAAGAGCTAAAACAATAAAATATGATTTTATGAACCTTGAAGAAGGTCTTACGTAATCTTTTTATAAAGATCTTTTGATTTTGTTCCAGATTCGAATACTAATTTTCATAAAATCCGATTTTTTTATTTTTTCTGCAAGGCGCACTGAATTGTAGAATTACACATCAAACAACTACTTGCTATGAACTCGGGTGTGAAACTGTTTCATTGTGTCAAACATTGGGTCCTTCTCCCTTAGAAAATTCTTCGACACTTGAGATTTTCCCACAGTAAATAGCTAAAACAATAAAATATGATTTTATGAACCTTGAACAAGATCTTACTTAATCTTTTTATAAAGATCTTTTGATTTTGTTCCAGATTCGAATACTAATTTTCATGGAATCCGATTTTTTTATATATTCTGCAAGGTGCATTGAATTGTATATGTACACATCAAACAACCACTTCCTATGAACTCGTGTGTGAAACTGTTTCATTCTGTCAAACAATGGGTCCTTTTCCCTTGGGAAATTCTTCGACACATGGTAGTTTTCCCATAATAAAAAGCTAAAACAATAAAATATGAGTTTATGAACCTTGAACAAGGTCTTACGTAATCTTTTTATAAAGATCTTTTGATTTTGTTACAGATTCGAATACTAATTTTCATGGAATCTGATTTTTTTATTTATTTTGCAAGGTGCATTGAATTGTAGAATTACACATTAAACAACCACTTGCTATGAACTCGGGTGTGAAACTGTTTCATTGTGTCAAACATTGGGTCATTCTCCCTTGGAAAATTCTTCGACACGTGGGAGTTTTCCCACAATAAAAAGCTAAAACAATAAAATATGATTTTATTAACCTTGAACAAGGTCTTACGTAATCTTTTTATAAAGATCTTTTGATTTTGTTCCAGAATCGAATACTAATTTTCATAGAATCGGATTTTTTTATATATTCTGCAAGGCGCACTGAATTGTATAATTACACAACAAACAACCACTTCCTATGAATTCGGGTGTGAAACTGTTTCCTTGTGTCAAACATTGGGTCCTACTCCCTTTAGAAATTATTCTACACGTGGGAGTTTTCCCACAGTAAAAAGCTAAAACAATAAAATATGATTTTACGAACCTTGAACAAGGTCTTACGCAATCTTTTTATAAAGATCTTTTGATTTTGATCAAGATTCGAATACTAATTTTCATGGAATCCGATTTTTTTATATATTCTGCAAGGTGCATTGAATTGTATAAGTACACATCAAACAACCACTTGCTATGAACTCGTGTGTGAAACTGTTTCATTCTGTCAAACAATGGGTCCTTTTCCCTTGGGAAATTCTTCGACACGTGGTAGTTTTCCCATAATAAAAAGCTAAAACAATAAAATATGAGTTTATGAACCTTGAACAAGGTCTTACGTAATCTTTTTATAAAGATCTTTTGATTTTGTTCCTGATTCGAATACTAATTTTCATGGAATCTGATTTTTTTATTTATTTTGCAAGGCGCACTGAATTGTAGAATTACACATCAAACAACCACTTGCTATGAACTCGTGTGTGAAACTGTTTGCTTGTGTCAAACATTGGATCCTACTCCCTATAGATATTATTCTACACGTGGTAGTTTTCCCATAGTAAAAAGCTAAAACAATAAAATATGAGTTTATGAACCTTGAACAAGGCCTTACGTAATCTTTTTATAAAGATCTTTTGATATTGTTCAAGATTCGAATACAAATTTTCATGGAATCTGATTTTTTTATTTATTTTGCAAGGCGCACTGAATTGTAGAATTACACATCAAACAACCACTTGCTATGAACTCGGGTGAGAAACTGTTTCATTGTGTCAAACATTGGGTCCTTCTCCCTTGAAAAATTCTTCGACACGTGGGAGTTTTCCCACAATAAAGAGCTAAAACATGAAAATATGATTTTATGAACCTTGAAGAAGGTCTTACGTAATCTTTTTATAAAGATCTTTTGATTTTGTTCCAGATTCGAATACAAATTTTCATGGAATCTGATTTTTTTATTTATTTTGCAAGGCGCACTGAATTGTAGAATTACACATCAAACAACCACTTGCTATGAACTCGGGTGAGAAACTGTTTCATTGTGTCAAACATTAGGTCCTTCTCCCTTGAAAAATTCTTCGACACGTGGGAGTTTTCCCACAATAAAGAGCTAAAACATGAAAATATGATTTTATGAACCTTGAAGAAGGTCTTACGTAATCTTTTTATAAAGATGTTTTGATTATGTTCCAGATTCGAATACTAATTTTCATGGAATCCGATTTTTTTATTTTTTCTGCAAGGCGCACTGAATTGTAGAATTACACATCAAACAACTACTTGCTATGAACTCGGGTGTGAAACTGTTTCATTGTGTCAAACATTGGGTCCTTCTCCCTTAGAAAATTCTTCGACACTTGAGATTTTCCCACAGTAAATAGCTAAAACAATAAAATATGATTTTATGAACCTTGAACAAGATCTTACTTAATCTTTTTAAAAAGATCTTTTGATTTTGTTCCAGATTCGAATACTAATTTTCATGGAAACCGATTTTTTTATATATTCTGCAAGGTGCATTGAATTGTATAATTACACATCAAACAACCACATGCTATGAACTCGTGTGTGAAACTGTTTCATTCTGTCAAACAATGGGTCCTTTTCCCTTGGGAAATTCTTCGACACATGGTAGTTTTCCCATAATAAAAAGCTAAAACAATAAAATATGAGTTTATGAACCTTGAACAAGGTCTTACGTAATCTTTTTATAAAGATCTTTTGATTTTGTTCCAGATTCGAATACTAATTTTCATGGAATCTGATTTATTTATTTATTTTGCAAGGCGCACTGAATTGTAGAATTACACATTAAACAACCACTTGCTATGAACTCGGGTGTGAAACTGTTTCATTGTGTCAAACATTGGGTCATTCTCCCTTGGAAAATTCTTCGACACGTGGGGGTTTTCCCACAATAAAAAGCTAAAACAATAAAATATGATTTTATTAACCTTGAACAAGGTCTTACGTAATCTTTTTATTAAGATCTTTTGATTTTGTTCCAGAATCGAATACTAATTTTCATGGAATCCGATTTTTTTATTTATTTTGCAAGGCGCACTGAATTGTAGAATTACACATCAAACAACCACTTGCTATGAACTCGTGTGTGAAACTGTTTGCTTGTGTCAAACATTGGATCCTACTCCCTATAGATATTATTCTACACGTGGTAGTTTTCCCATAGTAAAAAGCTAAAACAATAAAATATGAGTTTATGAACCTTGAACAAGGCCTTACGTAATCTTTTTATAAAGATCTTTTGATATTGTTCCAGATTCGAATACAAATTTTCATGGAATCTGATTTTTTTATTTATTTTGCAAGGCGCACTGAATTGTAGAATTACACATCAAACAACCACTTGCTATGAACTCGTGTGAGAAACTGTTTCATTGTGTCAAACATTGGGTCCTTCTCCCTTGAAAAATTCTTCGACACGTGGGATTTTCCCACAATAAAAAGCTAAAACAGTAAAATATGATTTTATGAACCTTGAACAAGGTCTTACGCAATCTTTTTATAAAGATCTTTTGATTTTGATCAAGATTCGAATACTAATTTTCATGGAATATGATTTTTTTATTTATTCTGCAAGGCGCATTGAATTGTATAATTACACATCAAACATCCACTTCCTATGAACTCGGGTGTGAAACTGGATCATTGTGTCAAACATTGGGTCCTTCTCCCTTGGGAAATTTTTCATCATGTGGGAGTTTTCCCACAATAAAGAGCTAAAACAATAAAATATGATTTTATGAACCTTGAAGAAGGTCTTACGTAATCTTTTTATAAAGATCTTTTGATTTTGTTCCAGATTCGAATACTAATTTTCATAAAATCCGATTTTTTTATTTTTTCTGCAAGGCGCACTGAATTGTAGAATTACACATCAAACAACTACTTGCTATGAACTCGGGTGTGAAACTGTTTCATTGTGTCAAACATTGGGTCCTTCTCCCTTAGAAAATTCTTCGACACTTGAGATTTTCCCACAGTAAATAGCTAAAACAATAAAATATGATTTTATGAACCTTGAACAAGATCTTACTTAATCTTTTTATAAAGATCTTTTGATTTTGTTCCAGATTCGAATACTAATTTTCATGGAATCCGATTTTTTTATATATTCTGCAAGGTGCATTGAATTGTATATGTACACATCAAACAACCACTTGCTATGAACTCGTGTGTGAAACTGTTTGCTTGTGTCAAACATTGGATCCTACTCCCTATAGATATTATTCTACACGTGGTAGTTTTCCCATAGTAAAAAGCTAAAACAATAAAATATGAGTTTATGAACCTTGAACAAGGCCTTACGTAATCTTTTTATAAAGATCTTTTGATATTGTTCCAGATTCGAATACAAATTTTCATGGAATCTGATTTTTTTATTTATTTTGCAAGGCGCACTGAATTGTAGAATTACACATCAAACAACCACTTGCTATGAACTCGTGTGAGAAACTGTTTCATTGTGTCAAACATTGGGTCCTTCTCCCTTGAAAAATTCTTCGACACGTGGGATTTTCCCACAATAAAAAGCTAAAACAGTAAAATATGATTTTATGAACCTTGAACAAGGTCTTACGCAATCTTTTTATAAAGATCTTTTGATTTTGATCAAGATTCGAATACTAATTTTCATGGAATATGATTTTTTTATTTATTCTGCAAGGCGCATTGAATTGTATAATTACACATCAAACATCCACTTCCTATGAACTCGGGTGTGAAACTGGATCATTGTGTCAAACATTGGGTCCTTCTCCCTTGGGAAATTTTTCATCATGTGGGAGTTTTCCCACAATAAAGAGCTAAAACAATAAAATATGATTTTATGAACCTTGAAGAAGGTCTTACGTAATCTTTTTATAAAGATCTTTTGATTTTGTTCCAGATTCGAATACTAATTTTCATAAAATCCGATTTTTTTATTTTTTCTGCAAGGCGCACTGAATTGTAGAATTACACATCAAACAACTACTTGCTATGAACTCGGGTGTGAAACTGTTTCATTGTGTCAAACATTGGGTCCTTCTCCCTTAGAAAATTCTTCGACACTTGAGATTTTCCCACAGTAAATAGCTAAAACAATAAAATATGATTTTATGAACCTTGAACAAGATCTTACTTAATCTTTTTATAAAGATCTTTTGATTTTGTTCCAGATTCGAATACTAATTTTCATGGAATCCGATTTTTTTATATATTCTGCAAGGTGCATTGAATTGTATATGTACACATCAAACAACCACTTCCTATGAACTCGTGTGTGAAACTGTTTCATTCTGTCAAACAATGGGTCCTTTTCCCTTGGGAAATTCTTCGACACATGGTAGTTTTCCCATAATAAAAAGCTAAAACAATAAAATATGAGTTTATGAACCTTGAACAAGGTCTTACGTAATCTTTTTATAAAGATCTTTTGATTTTGTTCCAGATTCGAATACTAATTTTCATGGAATCTGATTTTTTTATTTATTTTGCAAGGCGCACTGAATTGTAGAATTACACATTAAACAACCACTTGCTATGAACTCGGGTGTGAAACTGTTTCATTGTGTCAAACATTGGGTCATTCTCCCTTGGAAAATTCTTCGACACGTGGGAGTTTTCCCACAATAAAAAGCTAAAACAATAAAATATGATTTTATTAACCTTGAACAAGGTCTTACGTAATCTTTTTATAAAGATCTTTTGATTTTGTTCCAGAATCGAATACTAATTTTCATAGAATCGGATTTTTTTATATATTCTGCAAGGCGCACTGAATTGTATAATTACACAACAAACAACCACTTCCTATGAATTCGGGTGTGAAACTGTTTCCTTGTGTCAAACATTGGGTCCTACTCCCTTTAGAAATTATTCTACACGTGGGAGTTTTCCCACAGTAAAAAGCTAAAACAATAAAATATGATTTTACGAACCTTGAACAAGGTCTTACGCAATCTTTTTATAAAGATCTTTTGATTTTGATCAAGATTCGAATACTAATTTTCATGGAATCCGATTTTTTTATATATTCTGCAAGGTGCATTGAATTGTATAAGTACACATCAAACAACCATATTCTATGAACTCGTGTGTGAAACTGTTTCATTCTGTCAAACAATGGGTCCTTTTCCCTTGGGAAATTCTTCGACACGTGGTAGTTTTCCCATAATAAAAAGCTAAAACAATAAAATATGAGTTTATGAACCTTGAACAAGGTCTTACGTAATCTTTTTATAAAGATCTTTTGATTTTGTTCCTGATTCGAATACTAATTTTCATGGAATCTGATTTTTTTATTTATTTTGCAAGGCGCACTGAATTGTAGAATTACACATCAAACAACCACTTGCTATGAACTCGTGTGTGAAACTGTTTGCTTGTGTCAAACATTGGATCCTACTCCCTATAGATATTATTCTACACGTGGTAGTTTTCCCATAGTAAAAAGCTAAAACAATAAAATATGAGTTTATGAACCTTGAACAAGGCCTTACGTAATCTTTTTATAAAGATCTTTTGATATTGTTCCAGATTCGAATACAAATTTTCATGGAATCTGATTTTTTTATTTATTTTGCAAGGCGCACTGAATTGTAGAATTACACATCAAACAACCACTTGCTATGAACTCGGGTGTGAAACTGGATCATTGTGTCAAACATTGGGTCCTTCTCCCTTGGGAAATTTTTCATCATGTGGGAGTTTTCCCACAATAAAGAGCTAAAACAATAAAATATGATTTTATGAACCTTGAAGAAGGTCTTACGTAATCTTTTTATAAAGATCTTTTGATTTTGTTCCAGATTCGAATACTAATTTTCATAAAATCCGATTTTTTTATTTTTTCTGCAAGGCGCACTGAATTGTAGAATTACACATCAAACAACTACATGCTATGAACTCGGGTGTGAAACTGTTTCATTGTGTCAAACATTGGGTCCTTCTCCCTTGGAAAATTCTTCGACACGTGGGAGTTTTCCCACAATAAAAAGCTAAAACAATAAAATATGATTTAATGAACCTTGAACAAGGTCTTACGTAATCTTTTTATAAAGATCTTTTGATTTTGTTCCAGAATCGAATACTAATTTTCATTGAATCGGATTTTTTTATATATTCTGCAAGGCGCACTGAATTGTATAATTACACATCAAGCAACCACTTCCTATGAACTCGGGTGTGAAACTGTTTCCTTGTGTCAAACATTGGATCCTACTCCCTATAGATATTATTCTACACCTGGTAGTTTTCCCATAGTAAAAAGCTAAAACAATAAAATATGAGTTTATGAACCTTGAACAAGGCCTTACGTAATCTTTTTATAAAGATCTTTTGATATTGTTCCGGATTCGAATACAAATTTTCATGGAATCTGATTTTTTTATTTATTTTGCAAGGCGCACTGAATTGTAGAATTACACATCAAACAACCACTTGCTATGAACTCGTGTGAGAAACTGTTTCATTGTGTCAAACATTGGGTCCTTCTCCCTTGAAAAATTCTTCGACACGTGGGATTTTCCCACAATAAAAAGCTAAAACAGTAAAATATGATTTTATGAACCTTGAACAAGGTCTTACGCAATCTTTTTATAAAGATCTTTTGATTTTGATCAAGATTCGAATACTAATTTTCATGGAATATGATTTTTTTATTTATTCTGCAAGGCGCATTGAATTGTATAATTACACATCAAACATCCACTTCCTATGAACTCGGGTGTGAAACTGGATCATTGTGTCAAACATTGGGTCCTTCTCCCTTGGGAAATTTTTCATCATGTGGGAGTTTTCCCACAATAAAGAGCTAAAACAATAAAATATGATTTTATGAACCTTGAAGAAGGTCTTACGTAATCTTTTTATAAAGATCTTTTGATTTTGTTCCAGATTCGAATACTAATTTTCATAAAATCCGATTTTATTATTTTTTCTGCAAGGCGCACTGAATTGTAGAATTACACATCAAACAACTACTTGCTATGAACTCGGGTGTGAAACTGTTTCATTGTGTCAAACATTGGGTCCTTCTCCCTTAGAAAATTCTTCGACACTTGAGATTTTCCCACAGTAAATAGCTAAAACAATAAAATATGATTTTATGAACCTTGAACAAGATCTTACTTAATCTTTTTATAAAGATCTTTTGATTTTGTTCCAGATTCGAATACTAATTGTCATGGAATCCGATTTTTTTATATATTCTGCAAGGTGCATTGAATTGTATATGTACACATCAAACAACCACTTCCTATGAACTCGTGTGTGAAACTGTTTCATTCTGTCAAACAATGGGTCCTTTTCCCTTGGGAAATTCTTCGACACATGGTAGTTTTCCCATAATAAAAAGCTAAAACAATAAAATATGAGTTTATGAACCTTGAACAAGGTCTTACGTAATCTTTTTATAAAGATCTTTTGATTTTGTTACAGATTCGAATACTAATTTTCATGGAATCTGATTTTTTTATTTATTTTGCAAGGCGCACTGAATTGTAGAATTACACATTAAACAACCACTTGCTATGAACTCGGGTGTGAAACTGTTTCATTGTGTCAAACATTGGGTCATTCTCCCTTGGAAAATTCTTCGACACGTGGGAGTTTTCCCACAATAAAAAGCTAAAACAATAAAATATGATTTTATTAACCTTGAACAAGGTCTTACGTAATCTTTTTATAAAGATCTTTTGATTTTGTTCCAGAATCGAATACTAATTTTCATAGAATCGGATTTTTTTATATATTCTGCAAGGCGCACTGAATTGTATAATTACACAACAAACAACCACTTCCTATGAATTCGGGTGTGAAACTGTTTCCTTGTATCAAACATTGGGTCCTTCTCCCTTAGAAAATTCTTCGACACTTGAGATTTTCCCACAGTAAATAGCTAAAACAATAAAATATGATTTTATGAACCTTGAACAAGATCTTACTTAATCTTTTTATAAAGATCTTTTGATTTTGTTCCAGATTCGAATACTAATTTTCATGGAATCCGATTTTTTTATATATTCTGCAAGGTGCATTGAATTGTATATGTACACATCAAACAACCACTTCCTATGAACTCGTGTGTGAAACTGTTTCATTCTGTCAAACAATGGGTCCTTTTCCCTTGGGAAATTCTTCGACACATGGTAGTTTTCCCATAATAAAAAGCTAAAACAATAAAATATGAGTTTATGAACCTTGAACAAGGTCTTACGTAATCTTTTTATAAAGATCTTTTGATTTTGTTCCAGATTCGAATACAAATTTTCATGGAATCTGATTTTTTTATTTATTTTGCAAGGCGCACTGAATTGTAGAATTACACATCAAACAACCACTTGCTATGAACTCGTGTGTGAAACTGTTTGCTTGTGTCAAACATTGGATCCTACTCCCTATAGATATTATTCTACACGTGGTAGTTTTCCCATAGTAAAAAGCTAAAACAATAAAATATGAGTTTATGAACCTTGAACAAGGCCTTACGTAATCTTTTTATAAAGATCTTTTGATATTGTTCCAGATTCGAATACAAATTTTCATGGAATCTGATTTTTTTATTTATTTTGCAAGGCGCACTGAATTGTAGAATTACACATCAAACAACCACTTGCTATGAACTCGTTTGAGAAACTGTTTCATTGTGTCAAACATTGGGTCCTTCTCCCTTGAAAAATTCTTCGACACGTGGGATTTTCCCACAATAAAAAGCTAAAACAGTAAAATATGATTTTATGAACCTTGAACAAGGTCTTACGCAATCTTTTTATAAAGATCTTTTGATTTTGATCAAGATTCGAATACTAATTTTCATGGAATATGATTTTTTTATTTATTCTGCAAGGCGCATTGAATTGTATAATTACACATCAAACATCCACTTCCTATGAACTCGGGTGTGAAACTGGATCATTGTGTCAAACATTGGGTCCTTCTCCCTTGGGAAATTTTTCATCATGTGGGAGTTTTCCCACAATAAAGAGCTAAAACAATAAAATATGATTTTATGAACCTTGAAGAAGGTCTTACGTAATCTTTTTATAATGATCTTTTGATTTTGTTCCAGATTCGAATACTAATTTTCATAAAATCCGATTTTTTTATTTTTTCTGCAAGGCGCACTGAATTGTAGAATTACACATCAAACAACTACTTGCTATGAACTCGGGTGTGAAACTGTTTCATTGTGTCAAACATTGGGTCCTTCTCCCTTAGAAAATTCTTCGACACTTGAGATTTTCCCACAGTAAATAGCTAAAACAATAAAATATGATTTTATGAACCTTGAACAAGATCTTACTTAATCTTTTTATAAAGATCTTTTGATTTTGTTCCAGATTCGAATACTAATTTTCATGGAATCCGATTTTTTTATATATTCTGCAAGGTGCATTGAATTGTATATGTACACATCAAACAACCACTTCCTATGAACTCGTGTGTGAAACTGTTTCATTCTGTCAAACAATGGGTCCTTTTCCCTTGGGAAATTCTTCGACACATGGTAGTTTTCCCATAATAAAAAGCTAAAACAATAAAATATGAGTTTATGAACCTTGAACAAGGTCTTACGTAATCTTTTTATAAAGATCTTTTGATTTTGTTCCAGATTCGAATACAAATTTTCATGGAATCTGATTTTTTTATTTATTTTGCAAGGCGCACTGAATTGTAGAATTACACATCAAACAACCACTTGCTATGAACTCGTGTGTGAAACTGTTTGCTTGTGTCAAACATTGGATCCTACTCCCTATAGATATTATTCTACACGTGGTAGTTTTCCCATAGTAAAAAGCTAAAACAATAAAATATGAGTTTATGAACCTTGAACAAGGCCTTACGTAATCTTTTTATAAAGATCTTTTGATATTGTTCCAGATTCGAATACAAATTTTCATGGAATCTGATTTTTTTATTTATTTTGCAAGGCGCACTGAATTGTAGAATTACACATCAAACAACCACTTGCTATGAACTCGTTTGAGAAACTGTTTCATTGTGTCAAACATTGGGTCCTTCTCCCTTGAAAAATTCTTCGACACGTGGGATTTTCCCACAATAAAAAGCTAAAACAGTAAAATATGATTTTATGAACCTTGAACAAGGTCTTACGCAATCTTTTTATAAAGATCTTTTGATTTTGATCAAGATTCGAATACTAATTTTCATGGAATATGATTTTTTTATTTATTCTGCAAGGCGCATTGAATTGTATAATTACACATCAAACATCCACTTCCTATGAACTCGGGTGTGAAACTGGATCATTGTGTCAAACATTGGGTCCTTCTCCCTTGGGAAATTTTTCATCATGTGGGAGTTTTCCCACAATAAAGAGCTAAAACAATAAAATATGATTTTATGAACCTTGAAGAAGGTCTTACGTAATCTTTTTATAATGATCTTTTGATTTTGTTCCAGATTCGAATACTAATTTTCATAAAATCCGATTTTTTTATTTTTTCTGCAAGGCGTACTGAATTGTAGAATTACACATCAAACAACTACTTGCTATGAACTCGGGTGTGAAACTGTTTCATTGTGTCAAACATTGGGTCCTTCTCCCTTAGAAAATTCTTCGACACTTGAGATTTTCCCACAGTAAATAGCTAAAACAATAAAATATGATTTTATGAACCTTGAACAAGATCTTACTTAATCTTTTTATAAAGATCTTTTGATTTTGTTCCAGATTCGAATACTAATTTTCATGGAATCCGATTTTTTTATATATTCTGCAAGGTGCATTGAATTGTATATGTACACATCAAACAACCACTTCCTATGAACTCGTGTGTGAAACTGTTTCATTCTGTCAAACAATGGGTCCTTTTCCCTTGGGAAATTCTTCGACACATGGTAGTTTTCCCATAATAAAAAGCTAAAACAATAAAATATGAGTTTATGAACCTTGAACAAGGTCTTACGTAATCTTTTTATAAAGATCTTTTGATTTTGTTCCAGATTCGAATACTAATTTTCATGGAATCTGATTTTTTTATTTATTTTGCAAGGCGCACTGAATTGTAGAATTACACATTAAACAACCACTTGCTATGAACTCGGGTGTGAAACTGTTTCATTGTGTCAAACATTGGGTCATTCTCCCTTGGAAAATTCTTCGACACGTGGGAGTTTTCCCACAATAAAAAGCTAAAACAATAAAATATGATTTTATTAACCTTGAACAAGGTCTTACGTAAACTTTTTATAAAGATCTTTTGATTTTGTTCCAGAATCGAATACTAATTTTCATAGAATCGGATTTTTTTATATATTCTGCAAGGCGCACTGAATTGTATAATTACACAACAAACAACCACTTCCTATGAATTCGGGTGTGAAACTGTTTCCTTGTGTCAAACATTGGGTCCTACTCCCTTTAGAAATTATTCTACACGTGGGAGTTTTCCCACAGTAAAAAGCTAAAACAATAAAATATGATTTTACGAACCTTGAACAAGGTCTTACGCAATCTTTTTATAAAGATCTTTTGATTTTGATCAAGATTCGAATACTAATTTTCATGGAATCCGATTTTTTTATATATTCTGCAAGGTGCATTGAATTGTATAAGTACACATCAAACAACCACTTTCTATGAACTCGTGTGTGAAACTGTTTCATTCTGTCAAACAATGGGTCCTTTTCCCTTGGGAAATTCTTCGACACGTGGTAGTTTTCCCATAATAAAAAGCTAAAACAATAAAATATGAGTTTATGAACCTTGAACAAGGTCTTACGTAATCTTTTTATAAAGATCTTTTGATTTTGTTCCTGATTCGAATACTAATTTTCATGGAATCTGATTTTTTTATTTATTTTGCAAGGCGCACTGAATTGTAGAATTACGCATCAAACAACCACTTGCTATGAACTCGTGTGTGAAACTGTTTGCTTGTGTCAAACATTGGATCCTACTCCCTATAGATATTATTCTACACGTGTTAGTTTTCCCATAGTAAAAAGCTAAAACAATAAAATATGAGTTTATGAACCTTGAACAAGGCCTTACGTAATCTTTTTATAAAGATCTTTTGATATTGTTCCAGATTCGAATACAAATTTTCATGGAATCTGATTTTTTTATTTATTTTGCAAGGCGCACTGAATTGTAGAATTACACATCAAACAACCACTTGCTATGAACTCGGGTGAGAAACTGTTTCATTGTGTCAAACATTGGGTCCTTCTCCCTTGAAAAATTCTTCGACACGTGGGATTTTCCCAAAATAAAAAGCTAAAACAGTAAAATATGATTTTATGAACCTTGAACAAGGCCTTACGTAATCTTTTTATAAAGATCTTTTGATTTTGTTCCTGATTCGAATACTAATTTTCATGGAATCTGATTTTTTTATTTATTTTGCAAGGCGCACTGAATTGTAGAATTACGCATCAAACAACCACTTGCTATGAACTCGTGTGTGAAACTGTTTGCTTGTGTCAAACATTGGATCCTACTCCCTATAGATATTATTCTACACGTGGTAGTTTTCCCATAGTAAAAAGCTAAAACAATAAAATATGAGTTTATGAACCTTGAACAAGGCCTTACGTAATCTTTTTATAAAGATCTTTTGATATTGTTCCAGATTCGAATACAAATTTTCATGGAATCTGATTTTTTTATTTATTTTGCAAGGCGCACTGAATTGTAGAATTACACATCAAACAACCACTTGCTATGAACTCGGGTGAGAAACTGTTTCATTGTGTCAAACATTGGGTCCTTCTCCCTTGAAAAATTCTTCGACACGTGGGATTTTCCCAAAATAAAAAGCTAAAACAGTAAAATATGATTTTATGAACCTTGAACAAGGTCTTACGCAATCTTTTTATAAAGATCTTTTGATTTTGATCAAGATTCGAATACTAATTTTCATGGAATATGATTTTTTTATTTATTCTGCAAGGCGCATTGAATTGTATAATTACACATCAAACAACCACTTCCTATGAACTCGGGTGTGAAACTGGATCATTGTGTCAAACATTGGGTCCTTCTCCCTTGGGAAATTTTTCATCATGTGGGAGTTTTCCCACAATAAAGAGCTAAAACAATAAAATATGATTTTATGAACCTTGAAGAAGGTCTTACGTAATCTTTTATAAAGATCTTTTGATTTTGTTCCAGATTCGAATACTAATTTTCATAAAATCCGATTTTTTTATTTTTTCTGCAAGGCGCACTGAATTGTAGAATTACACATCAAACAACTACTTGCTATGAACTCGGGTGTGAAACTGTTTCATTGTGTCAAACATTGGGTCCTTCTCCCTTAGAAAATTCTTCGACACTTGAGATTTTCCCACAGTAAATAGCTAAAACAATAAAATATGATTTTATGAACCTTGAACAAGATCTTACTTAATCTTTTTATAAAGATCATTTGATTTTGTTCCAGATTCGAATACTAATTTTCATGGAATCCGATTTTTTTATATATTCTGCAAGGTGCATTGAATTGTATAATTACACATCAAACAACCACTTCCTATGAACTCGTGTGTGAAACTGTTTCATTCTGTCAAACAATGGGTCCTTTTCCCTTGGGAAATTCTTCGACACATGGTAGTTTTCCCATAATAAAAAGCTAAAACAATAAAATATGAGTTTATGAACCTTGAACAAGGTCTTACGTAATCTTTTTATAAAGATCTTTTGATTTTGTTCCAGATTCGAATACTAATTTTCATGGAATCTGATTTTTTTATTTATTTTGCAAGGCGCACTGAATTGTAGAATTACACATTAAACAACCACTTGCTATGAACTCGGGTGTGAAACTGTTTCATTGTGTCAAACATTGGGTCATTCTCCCTTGGAAAATTCTTCGACACGTGGGAGTTTTCCCACAATAAAAAGCTAAAACAATAAAATATGATTTTATTAACCTTGAACAAGGTCTTACGTAATCTTTTTATAAAGATCTTTTGATTTTGTTCCAGAATCGAATACTAATTTTCATAGAATCGGATTTTTTTATATATTCTGCAAGGCGCACTGAATTGTATAATTACACAACAAACAACCACTTCCTATGAATTCGGGTGTGAAACTGTTTCCTTATGTCAAACATTGGGTCCTACTCCCTTTAGAAATTATTCTACACGTGGGAGTTTTCCCACAGTAAAAAGCTAAAACAATAAAATATGATTTTACGAACCTTGAACAAGGTCTTACGCAATCTTTTTATAAAGATCTTTTGATTTTGATCAAGATTCGAATACTAATTTTCATGGAATATGATTTTTTTATTTATTCTGCAAGGCGCATTGAATTGTATAATTACACATCAAGCAACCACTTCCTATGAACTCGGGTGTGAAACTGTTTCCTTGTGTCAAACATTGGGTCCTTCTCCCATGGGAAATTCTTCATCATGTGGGAGTTTTCCCACAATAAAGAGCTAAAACAATAAAATATGATTTTATGAACCTTGAACAAGGTCTTACGTAATCTTTTTATAAAGATCTTTTGATTTTGTTCCAGATTTGAATACTAATTTTCATGGAATCCGATTTTTTTATATATTCTGCAAGGTGCATTGAATTGTATAATTACACATCAAGCAACCACTTCCTATGAACTCGGGTGTGAAACTGTTTCATTCTGTCAAACAATGGGTCCTTTTCCCTTGGGAAATTCTTCGACACATGGTAGTTTTCCCATAATAAAAACCTAAAACAATAAAATATGAGTTTATGAACCTTGAACAAGGTCTTACGTAATCTTTTTATAAAGATCTTTTGATTTTGTTCCAGATTCGAATACTAATTTTCATGGAATCTGATTTTTTTATTTATTTTGCAAGGCGCACTGAATAGTAGAATTACACATCAAACAACCACTTGCTATGAACTCGTGTGTGAAACTGTTTCATTCTGTCAAACAATGGGTCCTTTTCCCTTGGAAAATTCTTCGACAGGTGGTAGTTTTCCCATAATAAAAAGCTAAAACAATAAAATATGAGTTTATGAACCTTGAACAAGTTCTTACGTAATCTTTTTATAAAGATCTTTTGATTTTGTTCCAGATTCGAATACTAATTTTCATGGAATCTGATTTATTTATATATTCTGCAAGACGCACTGAATTGTAGAACTACACATCAAACAACCACTTGCTATGAACTCGGGTGTGAAACTGTTTCATTGTGTCAAACATTGGGTCCTTCTCCCTTGGAAAATTCTTCGACACGTGGGATTTTCCCACAATAAAAAGCTAAAACAGTAAAATATGATTTTATGAACCTTGAACAAGTTCCTACGTAATCTTTTTATAAAGATCTTTTGATTTTATTGCAGATTCGAATACAAATTTTCATGGAATCTGATTTTTTAAATTTATTTTGCAAGGCGCACTGAATTGTATAATTACATATCAAAAGACCACTTGCTATGAACTCGGGTGTGAAACTGTTTCATTGTGTCAAACATTGGGTCATTCTCCCTTGGAAAATTCTTCGACACGTGGGAGTTTTCCCACAATAAAAAGCTAAAACAATAAAATATGATTTAATGAACCTTGAACAAGGTCTTACGTAATCTTTTTATAAAGATCTTTTGATTTTGTTCCAGAATCGAATACTAATTTTCATTGAATCGGATTTTTTTATATATTCTGCAAGGCGCACTGAATTGTATAATTACACATCAAGCAACCACTTCCTATGAACTCGGGTGTGAAACTGTTTCCTTGTGTCAAACATTGGGTCCTTCTTTCTTGGGAAATTCTTCATCATGTGGGAGTTTTCCCACAATAAAGAGCTAAAACAATAAAATATGATTTTATGAACCTTGAACAAGGTCTTACGTAATCTTTTTATAAAGATCTTTTGATTTTGTTCCAGATTTGAATACTAATTTTCATGGAATCCGATTTTTTTATATATTCTGCAAGGTGCATTGAATTGTATAATTACACATCAAGCAACCACTTCCTATGAACTCGGGTGTGAAACTGTTTCATTCTGTCAAACAATGGGTCCTTTTCCCTTGGGAAATTCTTCGACACATGGTAGTTTTCCCATAATAAAAACCTAAAACAATAAAATATGAGTTTATGAACCTTGAACAAGGTCTTACGTAATCTTTTTATAAAGATCTTTTGATTTTGTTCCAGATTCGAATACTAATTTTCATGGAATCTGATTTTTTTATTTATTTTGCAAGGCGAACTGAATAGTAGAATTACACATCAAACAACCACTTGCTATGAACTCGTGTGTGAAACTGTTTCATTCTGTCAAACAATGGGTCCTTTTCCCTTGGAAAATTCTTCGACACGTGGTAGTTTTCCCATAATAAAAAGCTAAAACAATAAAATATGAGTTTATGAACCTTGAACAAGTTCTTACGTAATCTTTTTATAAAGATCTTTTGATTTTATTGCAGATTCGAATACAAATTTTCATGGAATCTGATTTTTTAAATTTATTTTGCAAGGCGCACTGAATTGTATAATTACATATCAAAAGACCACTTGCTATGAACTCGGGTGTGAAACTGTTTCATTGTGTCAAACATTGGGTCCTTCTCCCTTGGAAAATTCTTCGACACGTGGGAGTATTCCCACAATAAAAATCTAAAACAATAAAATATGATTTTATGAACCTTGAACAAGGTCTTACGTAATCTTTATATAAAGATCTTTTGATTTTGTTCCAGAATCGAATACTAATTTTCATTGAATCGGATTTTTTTATATATTCTGCAAGGCGCACTGAATAGTAGAATTACACATCAAACAACCACTTGCTATGAACTCGTGTGTGAAACTGTTTCATTCTGTCAAACAATGGGTCCTTTTCCCTTGGAAAATTCTTCGACACGTGGTAGTTTTCCCATAATAAAAAGCTAAAACAATAAAATATGAGTTTATGAACCTTGAACAAGTTCTTACGTAATCTTTTTATAAAGATCTTTTGATTTTGTTCCAGATTCGAATACTAATTTTCATGGAATCTGATTTATTTATATATTCTGCAAGACGCACTGAATTGTAGAACTACACATCAAACAACCACTTGCTATGAACTCGGGTGTGAAACTGTTTCATTGTGTCAAACATTGGGTCCTTCTCCCTTGGAAAATTCTTCGACACGTGGGATTTTCCCACAATAAAAAGCTAAAACAGTAAAATATGATTTTATGAACCTTGAATAAGTTCCTACGTAATCTTTTTATAAAGATCTTTTGATTTTATTGCAGATTCGAATACAAATTTTCATGGAATCTGATTTTTTAAATTTATTTTGCAAGGCGCACTGAATTGTATAATTACATATCAAAAGACCACTTGCTATGAACTCGGGTGTGAAACTGTTTCATTGTGTCAAACATTGGGTCCTTCTCCCTTAGAAAATTCTTCGACACTTGAGATTTTCCCACAGTAAATAGCTAAAACAATAAAATATGATTTTATGAACCTTGAACAAGATCTTACTTAATCTTTTTATAAAGATCATTTGATTTTGTTCCAGATTCGAATACTAATTTTCATGGAATCCGATTTTTTTATATATTCTGCAAGGTGCATTGAATTGTATAATTACACATCAAACAACCACTTCCTATGAACTCGTGTGTGAAACTGTTTCATTCTGTCAAACAATGGGTCCTTTTCCCTTGGGAAATTCTTCGACACATGGTAGTTTTCCCATAATAAAAAGCTAAAACAATAAAATATGAGTTTATGAACCTTGAACAAGGTCTTACGTAATCTTTTTATAAAGATCTTTTGATTTTGTTCCAGATTCGAATACTAATTTTCATGGAATCTGATTTTTTTATTTATTTTGCAAGGCGCACTGAATTGTAGAATTACACATTAAACAACCACTTGCTATGAACTCGGGTGTGAAACTGTTTCATTGTGTCAAACATTGGGTCATTCTCCCTTGGAAAATTCTTCGACACGTGGGAGTTTTCCCACAATAAAAAGCTAAAACAATAAAATATGATTTTATTAACCTTGAACAAGGTCTTACGTAATCTTTTTATAAAGATCTTTTGATTTTGTTCCAGAATCGAATACTAATTTTCATAGAATCGGATTTTTTTATATATTCTGCAAGGCGCACTGAATTGTATAATTACACAACAAACAACCACTTCCTATGAATTCGGGTGTGAAACTGTTTCCTTATGTCAAACATTGGGTCCTACTCCCTTTAGAAATTATTCTACACGTGGGAGTTTTCCCACAGTAAAAAGCTAAAACAATAAAATATGATTTTACGAACCTTGAACAAGGTCTTACGCAATCTTTTTATAAAGATCTTTTGATTTTGATCAAGATTCGAATACTAATTTTCATGGAATATGATTTTTTTATTTATTCTGCAAGGCGCATTGAATTGTATAATTACACATCAAGCAACCACTTCCTATGAACTCGGGTGTGAAACTGTTTCCTTGTGTCAAACATTGGGTCCTTCTCCCATGGGAAATTCTTCATCATGTGGGAGTTTTCCCACAATAAAGAGCTAAAACAATAAAATATGATTTTATGAACCTTGAACAAGGTCTTACGTAATCTTTTTATAAAGATCTTTTGATTTTGTTCCAGATTTGAATACTAATTTTCATGGAATCCGATTTTTTTATATATTCTGCAAGGTGCATTGAATTGTATAATTACACATCAAGCAACCACTTCCTATGAACTCGGGTGTGAAACTGTTTCATTCTGTCAAACAATGGGTCCTTTTCCCTTGTGAAATTCTTCGACACATGGTAGTTTTCCCATAATAAAAACCTAAAACAATAAAATATGAGTTTATGAACCTTGAACAAGGTCTTACGTAATCTTTTTATAAAGATCTTTTGATTTTGTTCCAGATTCGAATACTAATTTTCATGGAATCTGATTTTTTTATTTATTTTGCAAGGCGCACTGAATAGTAGAATTACACATCAAACAACCACTTGCTATGAACTCGTGTGTGAAACTGTTTCATTCAGTCAAACAATGGGTCCTTTTCCCTTGGAAAATTCTTCGACACGTGGTAGTTTTCCCATAATAAAAAGCTAAAACAATAAAATATGAGTTTATGAACCTTGAACAAGTTCTTACGTAATCTTTTTATAAAGATCTTTTGATTTTGTTCCAGATTCGAATACTAATTTTCATGGAATCTGATTTATTTATATATTCTGCAAGACGCACTGAATTGTAGAACTACACATCAAACAACCACTTGCTATGAACTCGGGTGTGAAACTGTTTCATTGTGTCAAACATTGGGTCCTTCTCCCTTGGAAAATTGTTCGACACGTGGGATTTTCCCACAATAAAAAGCTAAAACAGTAAAATATGATTTTATGAACCTTGAACAAGTTCCTACGTAATCTTTTTATAAAGATCTTTTGATTTTATTGCAGATTCGAATACAAATTTTCATGGAATCTGATTTTTTAAATTTATTTTGCAAGGCGCACTGAATTGTATAATTACATATCAAAAGACCACTTGCTATGAACTCGGGTGTGAAACTGTTTCATTGTGTCAAACATTGGGTCATTCTCCCTTGGAAAATTCTTCGACACGTGGGAGTTTTCCCACAATAAAAAGCTAAAACAATAAAATACGATTTAATGAACCTTGAACAAGGTCTTACGTAATCTTTTTATAAAGATCTTTTGATTTTGTTCCAGAATCGAATACTAATTTTCATTGAATCGGATTTTTTTATATATTCTGCAAGGCGCACTGAATTGTATAATTACACATCAAGCAACCACTTCCTATGAACTCGGGTGTGAAACTGTTTCCTTGTGTCAAACATTGGGTCCTTCTTTCTTGGGAAATTCTTCATCATGTGGGAGTTTTCCCACAATAAAGAGCTAAAACAATAAAATATGATTTTATGAACCTTGAAGAAGGTCTTACGTAATCTTTTTATAAAGATCTTTTGATTTTGTTCCAGATTCGATTACTAATTTTCATGGAATCCGATTTTTTTATATATTGTTCAAGGTGCATTGAATTGTAGAATTACACATCAAACAACCACTTCCTATGAACTCGGGTGTGAAACTGTTTCCTTGTGTCAAACATTGGGTCCTTCTTTCTTGGGAAATTCTTCATCATGTGGGAGTTTTCCCACAATAAAGAGCTAAAACAATAAAATATGATTTTATGAACCTTGAACAAGGTCCTACGTAATCTTTTTATAAAGATCTTTTGATTTTGTTCCAGATTCGAATACTAATTTTCATGGAATCCGATTTTTTTATTTTTTCTGCAAGGCGCACTGAATTATAGAATCACACATCAAACAACTACTTGCTATGAACTCGGGTGTTAAACTGTTTCATTGTGTCAAACATTGGGTCCTTCTCCCTTAGAAAATTCTTCGACACGTGAGATTTTCCCACAATAAATAGCTAAAACAATATAATATGATTTTATGAACCTTGAACAAGATCTTACTTAATCTTTTTATAAAGATCTTTTGATTTTGTTCCAGATTCGAATACTAATTTTCATGGAAACCGATTTTTTTATATATTCTGCAAGGTGCATTGAATTGTATAATTACACATCAAACAACCACTTCCTATGAACTCGGGTGTGAAACTGGATCATTGTGTCAAACATTGGGTCCTTCTCCCTTGGGAAATTTTTCATCATGTGGGAGTTTTCCGACAATAAAGAGCTAAAACAATAAAATATGAGTTTATGAACCTTGAACAAGGTCTTACGTAATCTTTTTATAAAGATCTTTTGATTTTGTTCCAGATTCGAATACTAATTTTCATGGAATCTGATTTTTTTATTTATTTTGCAAGGCGCACTGAATTGTAGAATTACACATCAAACAACCACTTCCTATGAACTCGGGTGTGAAACTGTTTCCTTGTATCAAACATTGGGTACTACTCCCTTTAGAAATTATTCTACACGTGGGAGTTTTCCCACAGTAAAAAGCTAAAACAATAAAATATGATTTTAGGAACCTTGAACAAGGTCTTACGCAATCTTTTTATAAAGATCTTTTGATTTTGATCAAGATTCGAATACTAATTTTCGTGGAATATGATTTTTTTATTTATTCTGCAAGGCGCATTGAATTGTATAATTACACATCAAGCCACCACTTCCTATGAACTCGGGTGTGAAACTGTTTCATTGTGTCAAACATTGGGTCCTTCTCCCTTGGGAAATTCTTCATCATGTGGGAGTTTTCCCACAATAAAGAGCTAAAACAATAAAATATGATTTTATGAACCTTGAACAAGGTCTAACGTAATCTTTTTATAAAGATCTTTTGATTTTGTTCCAGATTCGAATACTAATTTTCATGGAATCCGATTTTTTTATATATTCTGCAAGGTGCATTGAATTGTATAATTGCACATCAAACAACCACTTGCTATGAACTCGTGTGTGAAACTGTTTCATTCTGTCAAACAATGGGTCCTTTTCCCTTGGGAAATTCTTCGACACGTTGTAGTTTTCCCATAATAAAAAGCTAAAACAATAAAATATAAGTTTATGAACCTTGAACAAGGTCTTACGTAATCTTTTTATAAAGATCTTTTGATTTTGTTCCTGATTCGAATACTAATTTTCATGGAATCTGATTTTTTTATTTATTTTGCAAGGCGCACTGAATTGTAGAATTACACATCAAACAACCACTTGCTATGAACTCGTGTGTGAAACTGTTTGCTTGTGTCAAACATTGGATCCTACTCCCTATAGATATTATTCTACACGTGGTAGTTTTCCCATAGTAAAAAGCTAAAACAATAAAATATGAGTTTATGAACCTTGAACAAGGCCTTACGTAATCTTTTTATAAAGATCTTTTGATATTGTTCCAGATTCGAATACAAATTTTCATGGAATCTGATTTTTTTATTTATTTTGCAAGGCGCACTGAATTGTAGAATTACACATCAAACAACCACTTGCTATGAACTCGGGTGAGAAACTGTTTCATTGTGTCAAACATTGGGTCCTTCTCCCTTGAAAAATTCTTCGACACGTGGGATTTTCCCACAATAAAAAGCTAAAACAGTAAAATATGATTTTATGAACCTTGAACAAGGTCTTACGCAATCTTTTTATAAAGATCTTTTGATTTTGATCAAGATTCGAATACTAATTTTCATGGAATATGATTTTTTTATTTATTCTGCAAGGCGCATTGAATTGTATAATTACACATCAAACAACCACTTCCTATGAACTCGGGTGAGAAACTGGATCATTGTGTCAAACATTGGGTCCTTCTCCCTTGGGAAATTTTTCATCATGTGGGAGTTTTCCCACAATAAAGAGCTAAAACAATAAAATATGATTTTATGAACCTTGAAGAAGGTCTTACGTAATCTTTTTATAAAGATCTTTTGATTTTGTTCCAGATTCGAATACTAATTTTCATGGAATCCGATTTTTTTATTTTTTCTGCAAGGCGCACTGAATTGTAGAATTACACATCAAACAACTACTTACTATGAACTCGGGTGTGAAACTGTTTCATTGTGTCAAACATTGGGTCCTTCTCCCTTAGAAAATTCTTCGACACTTGAGATTTTCCCACAGTAAATAGCTAAAACAATAAAATATGATTTTATGAACCTTGAACAAGATCTTACTTAATCTTTTTAAAAAGATCTTTTGATTTTGTTCCAGATTCGAATACTAATTTTCATGGAAACCGATTTTTTTATATATTCTGCAAGGTGCATTTAATTGTATAATTACACATCAAACAACCACTTGCTATGAACTCGTGTGTGAAACTGTTTCATTCTGTCAAACAATGGGTCCTTTTCCCTTGGGAAATTCTTCGACACATGGTAGTTTTCCCATAATAAAAAGCTAAAACAATAAAATATGAGTTTATGAACCTTGAACAAGGTCTTACGTAATCTTTTTATAAAGATCTTTTGATTTTGTTCCAGATTCGAATACTAATTTTCATGGAATCTGATTTTTTTATTTATTTTGCAAGGCGCACTGAATTGTAGAATTACACATTAAACAAGGTCTTACGTAATCTTTTTATAAAGATCTTTTGATTTTGTTCCAGAATCGAATACTAATTTTCATAGAATCGGATTTTTTTATGTATTCTGCAAGGCGCACTGAATTGTATAATTACACAACAAACAACCACTTCCTATGAACTCGGGTGTGAAACTGTATCCTTGTGTCAAACATTGGGTCCTACTCCCTTTAGAAATTATTCTACACGTGGGAGTTTTCCCACAGTAAAAAGCTAAAACAATAAAATATGATTTTACGAACCTTGAACAAGGTCTTACGCAATCTTTTTATAAAGATCTTTTGATTTTGATCAAGATTCGAATACTAATTCTCATGGAATCCGATTTTTTTATATATTCTGCAAGGTGCATTGAATTGTATAAGTACACATCAAACAACCACTTGCTATGAACTCGTGTGTGAAACTGTTTCATTCTGTCAAACAATGGGTCCTTTTCCCTTGGGAAATTCTTCGACACGTGGTAGTTTTCCCATAATAAAAAGCTAAAACAATAAAATATAAGTTTATGAACCTTGAACAAGGTCTTACGTAATCTTTTTATAAAGATCTTTTGATTTTGTTCCTGATTCGAATACTAATTTTCATGGAATCTGATTTTTTTATTTATTTTGCAAGGCGCACTGAATTGTAGAATTACACATCAAACAACCACTTGCTATGAACTCGTGTGTGAAACTGTTTGCTTGTGTCAAACATTGGATCCTACTCCCTATAGATATTATTCTACACGTGGTAGTTTTCCCATAGTAAAAAGCTAAAACAATAAAATATGAGTTTATGAACCTTGAACAAGGCCTTACGTAATCTTTTTATAAAGATCTTTTGATATTGTTCCAGATTCGAATACAAATTTTCATGGAATCTGATTTTTTTATTTATTTTGCAAGGCGCACTGAATTGTAGAATTACACATCAAACAACCACTTGCTATGAACTCGGGTGAGAAACTGTTTCATTGTGTCAAACATTGGGTCCTTCTCCCTTGAAAAATTCTTCGACACGTGGGATTTTCCCACAATAAAAAGCTAAAACAATAAAATATGATTTAATGAACCTTGAACAAGGTCTTACGTAATCTTTTTATAAAGATCTTTTGATTTTGTTCCAGAATCGAATACTAATTTTCATTGAATCGGATTTTTTTATATATTCTGCAAGGCGCACTGAATTGTATAATTACACATCAAGCAACCACTTCCTATGAACTCGGGTGTGAAACTGTTTCCTTGTGTCAAACATTGGGTCCTTCTTTCTTGGGAAATTCTTCATCATGTGGGAGTTTTCCCACAATAAAGAGCTAAAACAATAAAATATGATTTTATGAACCTTGAAGAAGGTCTTACGTAATCTTTTTATAAAGATCTTTTGATTTTGTTCCAGATTCGATTACTAATTTTCATGGAATCCGATTTTTTTATATATTGTTCAAGGTGCATTGAATTGTAGAATTACACATCAAACAACCACTTCCTATGAACTCGGGTGTGAAACTGTTTCCTTGTGTCAAACATTGGGTCCTTCTTTCTTGGGAAATTCTTCATCATGTGGGAGTTTTCCCACAATAAAGAGCTAAAACAATAAAATATGATTTTATGAACCTTGAACAAGGTCCTACGTAATCTTTTTATAAAGATCTTTTGATTTTGTTCCAGATTCGAATACTAATTTTCATGGAATCCGATTTTTTTATTTTTTCTGCAAGGCGCACTGAATTATAGAATCACACATCAAAAAACTACTTGCTATGAACTCGGGTGTTAAACTGTTTCATTGTGTCAAACATTGGGTCCTTCTCCCTTAGAAAATTCTTCGACACGTGAGATTTTCCCACAATAAATAGCTAAAACAATATAATATGATTTTATGAACCTTGAACAAGATCTTACTTAATCTTTTTATAAAGATCTTTTGATTTTGTTCCAGATTCGAATACTAATTTTCATGGAAACCGATTTTTTTATATATTCTGCAAGGTGCATTGAATTGTATAATTACACATCAAACAACCACTTCCTATGAACTCGGGTGTGAAACTGGATCATTGTGTCAAACATTGGGTCCTTCTCCCTTGGGAAATTTTTCATCATGTGGGAGTTTTCCGACAATAAAGAGCTAAAACAATAAAATATGAGTTTATGAACCTTGAACAAGGTCTTACGTAATCTTTTTATAAAGATCTTTTGATTTTGTTCCAGATTCGAATACTAATTTTCATGGAATCTGATTTTTTTATTTATTTTGCAAGGCGCACTGAATTGTAGAATTACACATCAAACAACCACTTCCTATGAACTCGGGTGTGAAACTGTTTCCTTGTATCAAACATTGGGTACTACTCCCTTTAGAAATTATTCTACACGTGGGAGTTTTCCCACAGTAAAAAGCTAAAACAATAAAATATGATTTTACGAACCTTGAACAAGGTCTTACGCAATCTTTTTATAAAGATCTTTTGATTTTGATCAAGATTCGAATACTAATTTTCGTGGAATATGATTTTTTTATTTATTCTGCAAGGCGCATTGAATTGTATAATTACACATCAAGCCACCACTTCCTATGAACTCGGGTGTGAAACTGTTTCATTGTGTCAAACATTGGGTCCTTCTCCCTTGGGAAATTCTTCATCATGTGGGAGTTTTCCCACAATAAAGAGCTAAAACAATAAAATATGATTTTATGAACCTTGAACAAGGTCTAACGTAATCTTTTTATAAAGATCTTTTGATTTTGTTCCAGATTCGAATACTAATTTTCATGGAATCCGATTTTTTTATATATTCTGCAAGGTGCATTGAATTGTATAATTACACATCAAACAACCACTTGCTATGAACTCGTGTGTGAAACTGTTTCATTCTGTCAAACAATGGGTCCTTTTCCCTTGGGAAATTCTTCGACACGTGGTAGTTTTCCCATAATAAAAAGCTAAAACAATAAAATATAAGTTTATGAACCTTGAACAAGGTCTTACGTAATCTTTTTATAAAGATCTTTTGATTTTGTTCCTGATTCGAATACTAATTTTCATGGAATCTGATTTTTTTATTTATTTTGCAAGGCGCACTGAATTGTAGAATTACACATCAAACAACCACTTGCTATGAACTCGTGTGTGAAACTGTTTGCTTGTGTCAAACATTGGATCCTACTCCCTATAGATATTATTCTACACGTGGTAGTTTTCCCATAGTAAAAAGCTAAAACAATAAAATATGAGTTTATGAACCTTGAACAAGGCCTTACGTAATCTTTTTATAAAGATCTTTTGATATTGTTCCAGATTCGAATACAAATTTTCATGGAATCTGATTTTTTTATTTATTTTGCAAGGCGCACTGAATTGTAGAATTACACATCAAACAACCACTTGCTATGAACTCGGGTGAGAAACTGTTTCATTGTGTCAAACATTGGGTCCTTCTCCCTTGAAAAATTCTTCGACACGTGGGATTTTCCCACAATAAAAAGCTAAAACAGTAAAATATGATTTTATGAACCTTGAACAAGGTCTTACGCAATCTTTTTATAAAGATCTTTTGATTTTGATCAAGATTCGAATACTAATTTTCATGGAATATGATTTTTTTATTTATTCTGCAAGGCGCATTGAATTGTATAATTACACATCAAACAACCACTTCCTATGAACTCGGGTGAGAAACTGGATCATTGTGTCAAACATTGGGTCCTTCTCCCTTGGGAAATTTTTCATCATGTGGGAGTTTTCCCACAATAAAGAGCTAAAACAATAAAATATGATTTTATGAACCTTGAAGAAGGTCTTACGTAATCTTTTTATAAAGATCTTTTGATTTTGTTCCAGATTCGAATACTAATTTTCATGGAATCCGATTTTTTTATTTTTTCTGCAAGGCGCACTGAATTGTAGAATTACACATCAAACAACTACTTACTATGAACTCGGGTGTGAAACTGTTTCATTGTGTCAAACATTGGGTCCTTCTCCCTTAGAAAATTCTTCGACACTTGAGATTTTCCCACAGTAAATAGCTAAAACAATAAAATATGATTTTATGAACCTTGAACAAGATCTTACTTAATCTTTTTAAAAAGATCTTTTGATTTTGTTCCAGATTCGAATACTAATTTTCATGGAAACCGATTTTTTTATATATTCTGCAAGATGCATTGAATTGTATAATTACACATCAAACAACCACTTGCTATGAACTCGTGTGTGAAACTGTTTCATTCTGTCAAACAATGGGTCCTTTTCCCTTGGGAAATTCTTCGACACATGGTAGTTTTCCCATAATAAAAAGCTAAAACAATAAAATATGAGTTTATGAACCTTGAACAAGGTCTTACGTAATCTTTTTATAAAGATCTTTTGATTTTGTTCCAGATTCGAATACTAATTTTCATGGAATCTGATTTTTTTATTTATTATGCAAGGCGCACTGAATTGTAGAATTACACATTAAACAAGGTCTTACGTAATCTTTTTATAAAGATCTTTTGATTTTGTTCCAGAATCGAATACTAATTTTCATAGAATCGGATTTTTTTATGTATTCTGCAAGGCGCACTGAATTGTATAATTACACAACAAACAACCACTTCCTATGAACTCGGGTGTGAAACTGTATCCTTGTGTCAAACATTGGGTCCTACTCCCTTTAGAAATTATTCTACACGTGGGAGTTTTCCCACAGTAAAAAGCTAAAACAATAAAATATGATTTTACGAACCTTGAACAAGGTCTTACGCAATCTTTTTATAAAGATCTTTTGATTTTGATCAAGATTCGAATACTAATTCTCATGGAATCCGATTTTTTTATATATTCTGCAAGGTGCATTGAATTGTATAAGTACACATCAAACAACCACTTGCTATGAACTCGTGTGTGAAACTGTTTCATTCTGTCAAACAATGGGTCCTTTTCCCTTGGGAAATTCTTCGACACGTGGTAGTTTTCCCATAATAAAAAGCTAAAACAATAAAATATAAGTTTATGAACCTTGAACAAGGTCTTACGTAATCTTTTTATAAAGATCTTTTGATTTTGTTCCTGATTCGAATACTAATTTTCATGGAATCTGATTTTTTTATTTATTTTGCAAGGCGCACTGAATTGTAGAATTACACATCAAACAACCACTTGCTATGAACTCGTGTGTGAAACTGTTTGCTTGTGTCAAACATTGGATCCTACTCCCTATAGATATTATTCTACACGTGGTAGTTTTCCCATAGTAAAAAGCTAAAACAATAAAATATGAGTTTATGAACCTTGAACAAGGCCTTACGTAATCTTTTTATAAAGATCTTTTGATATTGTTCCAGATTCGAATACAAATTTTCATGGAATCTGATTTTTTTATTTATTTTGCAAGGCGCACTGAATTGTAGAATTACACATCAAACAACCACTTGCTATGAACTCGGGTGAGAAACTGTTTCATTGTGTCAAACATTGGGTCCTTCTCCCTTGAAAAATTCTTCGACACGTGGGATTTTCCCACAATAAAAAGCTAAAACAATAAAATATGATTTAATGAACCTTGAACAAGGTCTTACGTAATCTTTTTATAAAGATCTTTTGATTTTGTTCCAGAATCGAATACTAATTTTCATTGAATCGGATTTTTTTATATATTCTGCAAGGCGCACTGAATTGTATAATTACACATCAAGCAACCACTTCCTATGAACTCGGGTGTGAAACTGTTTCCTTGTGTCAAACATTGGGTCCTTCTTTCTTGGGAAATTCTTCATCATGTGGGAGTTTTCCCACAATAAAGAGCTAAAACAATAAAATATGATTTTATGAACCTTGAACAAGGTCTAACGTAATCTTTTTATAAAGATCTTTTGATTTTGTTCCAGATTCGAATACTAATTTTCATGGAATCCGATTTTTTTATATATTCTGCAAGGTGCATTGAATTGTATAATTACACATCAAACAACCACTTGCTATGAACTCGTGTGTGAAACTGTTTCATTCTGTCAAACAATGGGTCCTTTTCCCTTGGGAAATTCTTCGACACGTGGTAGTTTTCCCATAATAAAAAGCTAAAACAATAAAATATAAGTTTATGAACCTTGAACAAGGTCTTACGTAATCTTTTTATAAAGATCTTTTGATTTTGTTCCTGATTCGAATACTAATTTTCATGGAATCTGATTTTTTTATTTATTTTGCAAGGCGCACTGAATTGTAGAATTACACATCAAACAACCACTTGCTATGAACTCGTGTGTGAAACTGTTTGCTTGTGTCAAACATTGGATCCTACTCCCTATAGATATTATTCTACACGTGGTAGTTTTCCCATAGTAAAAAGCTAAAACAATAAAATATGAGTTTATGAACCTTGAACAAGGCCTTACGTAATCTTTTTATAAAGATCTTTTGATATTGTTCCAGATTCGAATACAAATTTTCATGGAATCTGATTTTTTTATTTATTTTGCAAGGCGCACTGAATTGTAGAATTACACATCAAACAACCACTTGCTATGAACTCGGGTGAGAAACTGTTTCATTGTGTCAAACATTGGGTCCTTCTCCCTTGAAAAATTCTTCGACACGTGGGATTTTCCCACAATAAAAAGCTAAAACAGTAAAATATGATTTTATGAACCTTGAACAAGGTCTTACGCAATCTTTTTATAAAGATCTTTTGATTTTGATCAAGATTCGAATACTAATTTTCATGGAATATGATTTTTTTATTTATTCTGCAAGGCGCATTGAATTGTATAATTACACATCAAACAACCACTTCCTATGAACTCGGGTGAGAAACTGGATCATTGTGTCAAACATTGGGTCCTTCTCCCTTGGGAAATTTTTCATCATGTGGGAGTTTTCCCACAATAAAGAGCTAAAACAATAAAATATGATTTTATGAACCTTGAAGAAGGTCTTACGTAATCTTTTTATAAAGATCTTTTGATTTTGTTCCAGATTCGAATACTAATTTTCATGGAATCCGATTTTTTTATTTTTTCTGCAAGGCGCACTGAATTGTAGAATTACACATCAAACAACTACTTACTATGAACTCGGGTGTGAAACTGTTTCATTGTGTCAAACATTGGGTCCTTCTCCCTTAGAAAATTCTTCGACACTTGAGATTTTCCCACAGTAAATAGCTAAAACAATAAAATATGATTTTATGAACCTTGAACAAGATCTTACTTAATCTTTTTAAAAAGATCTTTTGATTTTGTTCCAGATTCGAATACTAATTTTCATGGAAACCGATTTTTTTATATATTCTGCAAGATGCATTGAATTGTATAATTACACATCAAACAACCACTTGCTATGAACTCGTGTGTGAAACTGTTTCATTCTGTCAAACAATGGGTCCTTTTCCCTTGGGAAATTCTTCGACACATGGTAGTTTTCCCATAATAAAAAGCTAAAACAATAAAATATGAGTTTATGAACCTTGAACAAGGTCTTACGTAATCTTTTTATAAAGATCTTTTGATTTTGTTCCAGATTCGAATACTAATTTTCATGGAATCTGATTTTTTTATTTATTTTGCAAGGCGCACTGAATTGTAGAATTACACATTAAACAAGGTCTTACGTAATCTTTTTATAAAGATCTTTTGATTTTGTTCCAGAATCGAATACTAATTTTCATAGAATCGGATTTTTTTATGTATTCTGCAAGGCGCACTGAATTGTATAATTACACAACAAACAACCACTTCCTATGAACTCGGGTGTGAAACTGTATCCTTGTGTCAAACATTGGGTCCTACTCCCTTTAGAAATTATTCTACACGTGGGAGTTTTCCCACAGTAAAAAGCTAAAACAATAAAATATGATTTTACGAACCTTGAACAAGGTCTTACGCAATCTTTTTATAAAGATCTTTTGATTTTGATCAAGATTCGAATACTAATTCTCATGGAATCCGATTTTTTTATATATTCTGCAAGGTGCATTGAATTGTATAAGTACACATCAAACAACCACTTGCTATGAACTCGTGTGTGAAACTGTTTCATTCTGTCAAACAATGGGTCCTTTTCCCTTGGGAAATTCTTCGACACGTGGTAGTTTTCCCATAATAAAAAGCTAAAACAATAAAATATAAGTTTATGAACCTTGAACAAGGTCTTACGTAATCTTTTTATAAAGATCTTTTGATTTTGTTCCTGATTCGAATACTCATTTTCATGGAATCTGATTTTTTTATTTATTTTGCAAGGCGCACTGAATTGTAGAATTACACATCAAACAACCACTTGCTATGAACTCGTGTGTGAAACTGTTTGCTTGTGTCAAACATTGGATCCTACTCCCTATAGATATTATTCTACACGTGGTAGTTTTCCCATAGTAAAAAGCTAAAACAATAAAATATGAGTTTATGAACCTTGAACAAGG
The DNA here is from genome assembly GCA_028673005.1 of Tanypteryx hageni. Taxonomy (NCBI): domain Eukaryota; kingdom Metazoa; phylum Arthropoda; class Insecta; order Odonata; family Petaluridae; genus Tanypteryx; species Tanypteryx hageni. The sequence continues at coordinate 89,746,869 of CM054120.1, forward strand.
CCTTATGTAATCTTTTTATAAAGATCTTTTGATATTGTTCCAGATTCGAATACAAATTTTCATGGAATCTGATTTTTTTATTTATTTTGCAAGGCGCACTGAATTGTAGAATTACACATCAAACAACCACTTGCTATGAACTCGGGTGAGAAACTGTTTCATTGTGTCAAACATTGGGTCCTTCTCCCTTGAAAAATTCTTCGACACGTGGGATTTTCCCACAATAAAAAGCTAAAACAGTAAAATATGATTTAATGAACCTTGAACAAGGTCTTACGCAATCTTTTTATAAAGATCTTTTGATTTTGATCAAGATTCGAATATTAATTTTCATGGAATATGATTTTTTTATTTATTCTGCAAGGCGCATTGAATTGTATAATTACACATCAAACAACCACTTCCTATGAACTCGGGTGAGAAACTGGATCATTGTGTCAAACATTGGGTCCTTCTCCCTTGGGAAATTTTTCATCATGTGGGAGTTTTCCCACAATAAAGAGCTAAAACAATAAAATATTATTTTATGAACCTTGAAGAAGGTCTTACGTAATATTTTTATAAAGATCTTTTGATTTTGTTCCAGATTCGAATACTAATTTTCATGGAATCCGATTTTTTTATTTTTTCTGCAAGGCGCACTGAATTGTAGAATTACACATCAAACAACTACTTGCTATGAACTCGGGTGTGAAACTGTTTCATTGTGTCAAACATTGGGTCCTTCTCCCTTAGAAAATTCTTCGACACTTGAAATTTTCCCACAGTAAATAGCTAAAACAATAAAATATGATTTTATGAACCTTGAACAAGATCTTACTTAATCTTTTTAAAAAGATCTTTTGATTTTGTTCCAGATTCGAATACTAATTTTCATGGAATCTGATTTTTTTATTTATTTTGCAAGGCGCACTGAATTGTAGAATTACACATTAAACAACCACTTGCTATGAACTCGAGTGTGAAACTGTTTCATTGTGTCAAACATTGGGTCATTCTCCCTTGGAAATATCTTCGACACGTGGGAGTTTTCCCACAATAAAAAGCTAAAACAATAAAATATGATTTTATTAACCTTGAACAAGGTCTTACGTAATCTTTTTATAAAGATCTTTTGATTTTGTTCCAGAATCGAATACTAATTTTCATAGAATCGGATTTTTTTATATATTCTGCAAGGCGCACTGAATTGTATAATTACACAACAAACAACCACTTCCTATGAACTCGGGTGTGAAACTGTTTCCTTGTGTCAAACATTGGGTCCTACTCCCTTTAGAAATTATTCTACACGTGGGAGTTTTCCCACAGTAAAAAGCTAAAACAATAAAATATGATTTTACGAACCTTGAACAAGGTCTTACGCAATCTTTTTATAAAGATCTTTTGATTTTGATCAAGATTCGAATACTAATTTTCATGGAATCCGATTTTTTTATATATTCTGCAAGGTGCATTGAATTGTATAAGTACACATCAAACAACCACTTGCTATGAACTCGTGTGTGAAACTGTTTCATTCTGTCAAACAATGGGTCCTTTTCCCTTGGGAAATTCTTCGACACGTGGTAGTTTTCCCATAATAAAAAGCTAAAACAATAAAATATGAGTTTATGAACCTTGAACAAGGTCTTACGTAATCTTTTTATAAAGATCTTTTGATTTTGTTCCTGATTCGAATACTAATTTTCATGGAATCTGATTTTTTTATTTATTTTGCAAGGCGCACTGAATTGTAGAATTACACATCAAACAACCACTTGCTATGAACTCGTGTGTGAAACTGTTTGCTTGTGTCAAACATTGGATCCTACTCCCTATAGATATTATTCTACACGTGGTAGTTTTCCCATAGTAAAAAGCTAAAACAATAAAATATGAGTTTATGAACCTTGAACAAGGCCTTACGTAATCTTTTTATAAAGATCTTTTGATATTGTTCCAGATTCGAATACAAATTTTCATGGAATCTGATTTTTTTATTTATTTTGCAAGGCGCACTGAATTGTAGAATTACACATCAAACAACCACTTGCTATGAACTCGGGTGAGAAACTGTTTCATTGTGTCAAACATTGGGTCCTTCTCCCTTGAAAAATTCTTCGACACGTGGGATTTTCCCACAATAAAAAGCTAAAACAGTAAAATATGATTTTATGAACCTTGAACAAGGTCTTACGCAATCTTTTTATAAAGATCTTTTGATTTTGATCAAGATTCGAATACTAATTTTCATGGAATATGATTTTATTATTTATTCTGCAAGGCGCATTGAATTGTATAATTACACATCAAACAACCACTTCCTATGAACTCGGGTGTGAAACGGGATCATTGTGTCAAACATTGGGTCCTTCTCCCTTGGGAAATTTTTCATCATGTGGGAGTTTTCCCACAATAAAGAGCTAAAACAATAAAATATGATTTTATGAACCTTGAAGAAGGTCTTACGCAGTCTTTTTATAAAGATCTTTTGATTTTGATCAAGATTCGAATACTAATTTTCATGGAATATGATTTTTTTATTTATTCTGCAAGGCGCACTGAATTGTAGAATTACACATCAAACAACTACTTGCTATGAACTCGGGTGTGAAACTGTTTCATTGTGTCAAACATTGGGTCCTTCTCCCTTAGAAAATTCTTCGACACTTGAGATTTTCCCACAGTAAATAGCTAAAACAATAAAATATGATTTTATGAACCTTGAACAAGATCTTACTTAATCTTTTTATAAAGATCTTTTGATTTTGTTCCAGATTCGAATACTAATTTTCATGGAATCCGATTTTTTTATATATTCTGCAAGGTGCATTGAATTGTATAATTACACATCAAACAACCACTTCCTATGAACTCGTGTGTGAAACTGTTTCATTCTGTCAAACAATGGGTCCTTTTCCCTTGGGAAATTCTTCGACACATGGTAGTTTTCCCACAATAAAAAGCTAAAACAATAAAATATGAGTTTATGAACCTTGAACAAGGTCTTACGTAATCTTTTTATAAAGATCTTTTGATTTTGTTCCAGATTCGAATACTAATTTTCATGGAATCTGATTTTTTTATTTATTTTGCAAGGCGCACTGAATTGTAGAATTACACATTAAACAACCACTTGCTATGAACTCGGGTGTGAAACTGTTTCATTGTGTCAAACATTGGGTCATTCTCCCTTGGAAAATTCTTCGACACGTGGGAGTTTTCCCACAATAAAAAGCTAAAACAATAAAATATGATTTTATTAACCTTGAACAAAGTCTTACGTAATCTTTTTATAAAGATCTTTTGATTTTGTTCCAGAATCGAATACTAATTTTCATAGAATCGGATTTTTTTATATATTCTGCAAGGCGCACTGAATTGTATAATTACACAACAAACAACCACTTCCTATGAATTCGGGTGTGAAACTGTTTCCTTGTGTCAAACATTGGGTCCTACTCCCTTTAGAAATTATTCTACACGTGGGAGTTTTCCCACAGTAAAAAGCTAAAACAATAAAATATGATTTTACGAACCTTGAACAAGGTCTTACGCAGTCTTTTTATAAAGATCTTTTGATTTTGATCAAGATTCGAATACTAATTTTCATGGAATATGATTTTTTTATTTATTCTGCAAGGCGCATTGAATTGTATAATTACACATCAAGCAACCACTTCCTATGAACTCGGGTGTGAAACTGTTTCATTGTGTCAAACATTGGGTCCTTCTCCCATGGGAAATTCTTCATCATGTGGGAGTTTTCCCACAATAAAGAGCTAAAACAATAAAATATGATTTTATGAACCTTGAACAAGGTCTTACTTAATCTTTTTATAAAGATCTTTTGATTTTGTTCCAGATTCGAATACTAATTTTCATGGAAACCGATTTTTTTATATATTCTGCAAGGTGCATTGAATTGTATAATTACACATCAAACAACCACTTGCTATGAACTCGTGTGTGAAACTGTTTCATTGTGTCAAACAATGGGTCCTTTTCCCTTGGGAAATTCTTCGACACATGGTAGTTTTCCCATAATAAAAAGCTAAAACAATAAAATATGAGTTTATGAACCTTGAACAGTGTCTTACGTAATCTTTTTATAAAGATCTTTTGATTTTGTTCCAGATTCGAATACTAATTTTCATGGAATCTGATTTTTTTATTTATTTTGCAAGGCGCACTGAATTGTAGAATTACACATCAAACAACCACTTGCTATGAACTCGTGTGTGAAACTGTTTCATTCTGTCAAACAATGGGTCCTTTTCCCTTGGAAAATTCTTCGACCCGTGGTAGTTTTCCCATAATAAAAATCTAAAACAATAAAATATGTGTTTATGAACCTTGAACAAGTTCTTACGTAATCTTTTTATAAAGATCTTTTGATTTTATTCCAGATTCGAATACTAATTTTCATGGAATCGGATTTATTTATATATTCTGCAAGGCGCACTGAATTGTAGAACTACACATCAAACAACCACTTGCTATGAACTCGGGTGTGAAACTGTTTCATTGTGTCAAACATTGGGTCCTTCTCCCTTGGAAAATTCTTCGACACGTGGGATTTTCCCACAATAAAAAGCTAAAACAGTAAAATTTGATTTTATGAACCTTGAACAAGTTCCTACGTAATCTTTTTATAAAGATCTTTTGATTTTATTGCAGATTCGAATACAAATTTTCATGGAATCTGATTTTTTAAATTTATTTTGCAAGGCGCACTGAATTGTATAATTACATATCAAAAGACCACTTGCTATGAACTCGGGTGTGAAACTGTTTCATTGTGTCAAACATTGGGTCCTTCTCCCTTGGAAAATTCTTCGACACGTGGGAGTTTTCCCACAATAAAAAGCTAAAACAATAAAATATGATTTAATGAACCTTGAACAAGGTCTTACGTAATCTTTTTATAAAGATCTTTTGATTTTGTTCCAGAATCGAATACTAATTTTCATTGAATCGGTTTTTTTTATATATTCTGCAAGGCGCACTGAATTGTATAATTACACATCAAGCAACCACTTCCTATGAACTCGGGTGTGAAACTGTTTCCTTGTGTCAAACATTGGGTCCTTCTCCCTTGGGAAATTCTTCATCATGTGGGAGTTTTCCCACAATAAAGAGCTAAAACAATAAAATATGATTTTATGAACCTTGAAGAAGGTCTTACGTAATCTTTTTATAAAGATCTTTTGATTTTGTTCCAGATTCGAATACTAATTTTCATGGAATCCGATTTTTTTATATATTGTGCAAGGTGCATTGAATTGAAGAATTACACATCAAACAACCACTTCCTATGAACTCGGGTGTGAAACTGTTTCACTGTGTCAAACATTGGGTCCTTCTCCCTTGGAAAATTCTTCGACACGTGGGATTTTCCCACAATAAAAAGCTAAAACAGTAAAATATGATTTTATGAACCTTGAACAAGGTCCTACGTAATCTTTTTATAAAGATCTTTTGATTTTATTGCAGATTCGAATACAAATTTTCATGGAATCTGATTTTTTAAATTTATTTTGCAAGGAGCACTGAATTGTATAATTACCCATCAAACAACCACTTGCTATGAACTCGGGTGTGAAACTGTTTCATTGTGTCAAACATTGGATCCTTCTCCCTTGGGAAATTCTTCGACATGTGGGAGTTTTCCCACAATAAAAAGCTAATACAATAAAAAATGACATTATGAACCTTGAAGAAGGTCTTACGTAATCTTTTTATAAAGATCTTTTGATTTTGTTCCAGATTCGAATACTAATTTTCATGGAATCCGATTTTTTTATTTTTTCTGCAAGGCGCACTGAATTATAGAATCACACATCAAACAACTACTTGCTATGAACTCGGGTGTTAAACTGTTTCATTGTGTCAAACATTGGGTCCTTCTCCCTTAGAAAATTCTTCGACACGTGAGATTTTCCCACAATAAATAGCTAAAACAATAAAATATGATTTTATGAACCTTGAACAAGATCTTACTTAATCTTTTTATAAAGATCTTTTGATTTTGTTCCAGATTCGAATACTAATTTTCATGGAATCCGATTTTTTTATATATTCTGCAAGGTGCATTGAATTGTATAATTACACATCAAACATTCACTTGCTATGAACTCGTGTGTGAAACTGTTTCATTCTGTCAAACAATGGGTCCTTTTCCCTTGGGAAATACTTCGACACATGGTAGTTTTCCCATAATAAAAAGCTAAAACAATAAAATATGATTTTATGAACCTTGAACAAGGTCTTACTTAATCTTTTTATAAAGATCTTTTGATTTTGTTCCAGAATGGAATACTAATTTTCATAGAATCCGATTTTTTTATATATTCTGCAAGGCGCACTGAATTGTATAATTACACATCAAACAACCACTTCCTATGAACTCGGGTTGAAACTGTTTCCTTGTGTCAAACATTGGGTACTACTCCCTTTAGAAATTATTCTACACGTGGGAGTTTTCCCACAGTAAAAAGCTAAAACAATAAAATATGATTTTACGAACCTTGAACAAGGTCTTACGCAATCTTTTTATAAAGATCTTTTGATTTTGATCAAGATTCGAATACTAATTTTCATGGAATATGATTTTTTTATTTATTCTGCAAGGCGCATTGAATTGTATAATTACACATCAAGCCACCACTTCCTATGAACTCGGGTGTGAAACTGTTTCATTGTGTCAAACATTGGGTCCTTCTCCCTTGGGAAATTCTTCATCATGTAGGAGTTTTCCCACAATAAAGAGCTAAAACAATAAAATATGATTTTATGAACCTTGAAGAAGGTCTAACGCAATCTTTTTATAAAGATCTTTTGATTTTGTTCCAGATTCGAATACTAATTTTCATGGAATCCGATTTTTTTATATATTCTGCAAGGTGCATTGAATTGTATAAGTACACAGCAAACAACCACTTGCTATGAACTCGTGTGTGAAACTGTTTGCTTGTGTCAAACATTGGATCCTACTCCCTAAAGATATTATTCTACACGTGGTAGTTTTCCCATAGTAAAAAGCTAAAACAATAAAATATGAGTTTATGAACCTTGAACAAGGCCTTACGTAATCTTTTTATAAAGATCTTTTGATATTGTTCCAGATTCGAATACAAATTTTCATGGAATCTGATTTTTTTATTTATTTTGCAAGGCGCACTGAATTGTAGAATTACACATCAAACAACCACTTGCTATGAATCGGGTGAGAAACTGTTTCATTGTGTCAAACATTGGGTCCTTCTCCCTTGAAAAATTCTTCGACACGTGGGATTTTCCCACAATAAAAAGCTAAAACAGTAAAATATGATTTTATGAACCTTGAACAAGGTCGTACGTAATCTTTTTATAAAGATCTTTTGATTTTGTTCCAGATTCGAATACTAATTTTCATGGAATCCGATTTTTTTATTTTTTCTGCAAGGCGCACTGAATTGTAGAATTACACATCAAACAACTACTTGCTATGAACTCGGGTGTGAAACTGTTTCATTGTGTCAAACATTGGGTCCTTCTCCCTTAGAAAATTCTTCGACACTTGAGATTTTCCCACAGTAAATAGCTAAAACAATAAAATATGATTTTATGAACCTTGAACAAGATCTTACTTAATCTTTTTAAAAAGATCTTTTGATTTTGTTCCAGATTCGAATACTAATTTTCATGGAAACCGATTTTTTTATATATTCTGCAAGGTGCATTGAATTGTATAATTACACATCAAACAACCACTTGCTATGAACTCGTGTGTGAAACTGTTTCATTCTGTCAAACAATGGGTCCTTTTCCCTTGGGAAATTCTTCGACACATGGTAGTTTTCCCATAATAAAAAGCTAAAACAATAAAATATGAGTTTATGAACCTTGAACAAGGTCTTACGTAATCTTTTTATAAAGATCTTTTGATTTTGTTCCAGATTCGAATACTAATTTTCATGGAATCTGATTTTTTTATTTATTTTGCAAGGCGCACTGAATTGTAGAATTACACATTAAACAACCACTTGCTATGAACTCGGGTGTGAAACTGTTTCATTGTGTCAAACATTGGGTCCTATTCCCTTGGGAAATTCTTCATCATGTGGGAGTTTTCCCACAATAAAGAGCTAAAACAATAAAATATGATTTTATGAACCTTGAACAAGGTCTTACGTAATCTTTTTATAAAGATCTTTTGATTTTGTTCCAGATTTGAATACTAATTTTCATGGAATCTGATTTTTTTATTTATTTTGCAAGGCGCACTGAATTGTAGAATTACACATCAAACAACCACTTGCTATGAACTCGGGTGTGAAACTGTTTCATTGTGTCAAACATTGGGTCATTCTCCCTTGGAAAATTCTTCGACACGTGGGAGTTTTCCCACAATAAAAAGCTAAAACAATAAAATATGATTTTATTAACCTTGAACAAGGTCTTACGTAATCTTTTTATAAAGATCTTTTGATTTTGTTCCAGAATCGAATACTAATTTTCATAGAATCGGATTTTTTTATATATTCTGCAAGGCGCACTGAATTGTATAATTACACAACAAACAACCACTTCCTATGAACTCGGGTGTGAAACTGTTTCCTTGTGTCAAACATTGGGTCCTACTCCCTTTAGAGATTATTCTACACGTGGGAGTTTTCCCACAGTAAAAAGCTAAAACAATAAAATATGATTTTACGAACCTTGAACAAGGTCTTACGCAATCTTTTTATAAAGATCTTTTGATTTTGATCAAGATTCGAATACTAATTTTCATGGAATATGATTTTTTTATTTATTCTGCAAGGCGCATTGAATTGTATAATTACACATCAAACAACCACTTCCTATGAACTCGGGTGTGAAACTGGATCATTGTGTCAAACATTGGGTCCTTCTCCCTTGGGAAATTTTTCATCATGTGGGAGTTTTCCCACAATAAAGAGCTAAAACAATAAAATATGATTTTATGAACCTTGAAGAAGGTCTTACGTAATCTTTTTATAAAGATCTTTTGATTTTGTTCCAGATTCGAATACTAATTTTCATAAAATCCGATTTTTTTATTTTTTCTGCAAGGCGCACTGAATTGTAGAATTACACATCAAACAACTACTTGCTATGAACTCGGGTGTGAAACTGTTTCATTGTGTCAAACATTGGGTCCTTCTCCCTTAGAAAATTCTTCGACACTTGAGATTTTCCCACAGTAAATAGCTAAAACAATAAAATATGATTTTATGAACCTTGAACAAGATCTTACTTAATCTTTTTATAAAGATCTTTTGATTTTGTTCCAGATTCGAATACTAATTTTCATGGAATCCGATTTTTTTTATATATTCTGCAAGGTGCATTGAATTGTATAATTACACATCAAACAACCACTTCCTATGAACTCGTGTGTGAAACTGTTTCATTCTGTCAAACAATGGGTCCTTTTCCCTTGGGAAATTCTTCGACACATGGTAGTTTTCCCATAATAAAAAGCTAAAACAATAAAATATGAGTTTATGAACCTTGAACAAGGTCTTACGTAATCTTTTTATAAAGATCTTTTGATTTTGTTCCAGATTCGAATACTAATTTTCATGGAATCTGATTTTTTTATTTATTTTGCAAGGCGCACTGAATTGTAGAATTACACATTAAACAACCACTTGCTATGAACTCGGGTGTGAAACTGTTTCATTGTGTCAAACATTGGGTCATTCTCCCTTGGAAAATTCTTCAACACGTGGGAGTTTTCCCACAATAAAAAGCTAAAACAATAAAATATGATTTTATTAACCTTGAACAAGGTCTTACGTAATCTTTTTATAAAGATCTTTTGATTTTGTTCCAGAATCGAATACTAATTTTCATAGAATCGGATTTTTTTATATATTCTGCAAGGCGCACTGAATTGTATAATTACACAACAAACAACCACTTCCTATGAATTCGGGTGTGAAACTGTTTCCTTGTGTCAAACATTGGGTCCTACTCCCTTTAGAAATTATTCTACACGTGGGAGTTTTCCCACAGTAAAAAGCTAAAACAATAAAATATGATTTTACGAACCTTGAACAAGGTCTTACGCAATCTTTTTATAAAGATCTTTTGATTTTGATCAAGATTCGAATACTAATTTTCATGGAATATGATTTTTTATTTATTCTGCAAGGCGCATTGAATTGTATAATTACACATCAAGCAACCACTTCCTATGAACTCGGGTGTGAAACTGTTTCATTGTGTCAAACACTGGGTCCTTCTCCCATGGGAAATTCTTCATCATGTGGGAGTTTTCCCACAATAAAGAGCTAAAACAATAAAATATGATTTTATGAACCTTGAACAAGGTCTTACGTAATCTTTTTATAAAGATCTTTTGATTTTGTTCCAGATTCGAATACTAATTTTCATGGAATCCGATTTTTTTATTTTTTCTGCAAGGCGCACTGAATTGTAGAATTACACATCAAACAACTACTTGCTATGAACTCGGGTGTGAAACTGTTTCATTGTGTCAAACATTGGGTCCTTCTCCCTTAGAAAATTCTTCGACACTTGAGATTTTCCCACAGTAAATAGCTAAAACAATAAAATATGATTTTATGAACCTTGAACAAGATCTTACTTAATCTTTTTAAAAAGATCTTTTGATTTTGTTCCAGATTCGAATACTAATTTTCATGGAAACCGATTTTTTTATATATTCTGCAAGGTGCATTGAATTGTATAATTACACATCAAACAACCACTTGCTATGAACTCGTGTGTGAAACTGTTTCATTCTGTCAAACAATGGGTCCTTTTCCCTTGGGAAATTCTTCGACACATGGTAGTTTTCCCATAATAAAAAGCTAAAACAATAAAATATGAGTTTATGAACCTTGAACAAGGTCTTACGTAATCTTTTTATAAAGATCTTTTGATTTTGTTCCAGATTCGAATACTAATTTTCATGGAATCTGATTTTTTTATTTATTTTGCAAGGCGCACTGAATTGTAGAATTACACATTAAACAACCACTTGCTATGAACTCGGGTGTGAAACTGTTTCATTGTGTCAAACATTGGGTCCTATTCCCTTGGGAAATTCTTCATCATGTGCGAGTTTTCCCACAATAAAGAGCTAAAACAATAAAATATGATTTTATGAACCTTGAACAAGGTCTTACGTAATCTTTTTATAAAGATCTTTTGATTTTGTTCCAGATTTGAATACTAATTTTCATGGAATCTGATTTTTTTATTTATTTTGCAAGGCGCACTGAATTGTAGAATTACACATCAAACAACCACTTGCTATGAACTCGGGTGTGAAACTGTTTCATTGTGTCAAACATTGGGTCATTCTCCCTTGGAAAATTCTTCGACACGTGGGAGTTTTCCCACAATAAAAAGCTAAAACAATAAAATATGATTTTATTAACCTTGAACAAGGTCTTACGTAATCTTTTTATAAAGATCTTTTGATTTTGTTCCAGAATCGAATACTAATTTTCATAGAATCGGATTTTTTTATATATTCTGCAAGGCGCACTGAATTGTATAATTACACAACAAACAACCACTTCCTATGAACTCGGGTGTGAAACTGTTTCCTTGTGTCAAACATTGGGTCCTACTCCCTTTAGAGATTATTCTACACGTGGGAGTTTTCCCACAGTAAAAAGCTAAAACAATAAAATATGATTTTACGAACCTTGAACAAGGTCTTACGCAATCTTTTTATAAAGATCTTTTGATTTTGATCAAGATTCGAATACTAATTTTCATGGAATATGATTTTTTTATTTATTCTGCAAGGCGCATTGAATTGTATAATTACACATCAAACAACCACTTCCTATGAACTCGGGTGTGAAACTGGATCATTGTGTCAAACATTGGGTCCTTCTCCCTTGGGAAATTTTTCATCATGTGGGAGTTTTCCCACAATAAAGAGCTAAAACAATAAAATATGATTTTATGAACCTTGAAGAAGGTCTTACGTAATCTTTTTATAAAGATCTTTTGATTTTGTTCCAGATTCGAATACTAATTTTCATAAAATCCGATTTTTTTATTTTTTCTGCAAGGCGCACTGAATTGTAGAATTACACATCAAACAACTACTTGCTATGAACTCGGGTGTGAAACTGTTTCATTGTGTCAAACATTGGGTCCTTCTCCCTTAGAAAATTCTTCGACACTTGAGATTTTCCCACAGTAAATAGCTAAAACAATAAAATATGATTTTATGAACCTTGAACAAGATCTTACTTAATCTTTTTATAAAGATCTTTTGATTTTGTTCCAGATTCGAATACTAATTTTCATGGAATCCGATTTTTTTTATATATTCTGCAAGGTGCATTGAATTGTATAATTACACATCAAACAACCACTTCCTATGAACTCGTGTGTGAAACTGTTTCATTCTGTCAAACAATGGGTCCTTTTCCCTTGGGAAATTCTTCGACACATGGTAGTTTTCCCATAATAAAAAGCTAAAACAATAAAATATGAGTTTATGAACCTTGAACAAGGTCTTACGTAATCTTTTTATAAAGATCTTTTGATTTTGTTCCAGATTCGAATACTAATTTTCATGGAATCTGATTTTTTTATTTATTTTGCAAGGCGCACTGAATTGTAGAATTACACATTAAACAACCACTTGCTATGAACTCGGGTGTGAAACTGTTTCATTGTGTCAAACATTGGGTCATTCTCCCTTGGAAAATTCTTCAACACGTGGGAGTTTTCCCACAATAAAAAGCTAAAACAATAAAATATGATTTTATTAACCTTGAACAAGGTCTTACGTAATCTTTTTATAAAGATCTTTTGATTTTGTTCCAGAATCGAATACTAATTTTCATAGAATCGGATTTTTTTATATATTCTGCAAGGCGCACTGAATTGTATAATTACACAACAAACAACCACTTCCTATGAATTCGCGTGTGAAACTGTTTCCTTGTGTCAAACATTGGGTCCTACTCCCTTTAGAAATTATTCTACACGTGGGAGTTTTCCCACAGTAAAAAGCTAAAACAATAAAATATGATTTTACGAACCTTGAACAAGGTCTTACGCAATCTTTTTATAAAGATCTTTTGATTTTGATCAAGATTCGAATACTAATTTTCATGGAATATGATTTTTTATTTATTCTGCAAGGCGCATTGAATTGTATAATTACACATCAAGCAACCACTTCCTATGAACTCGGGTGTGAAACTGTTTCATTGTGTCAAACACTGGGTCCTTCTCCCATGGGAAATTCTTCATCATGTGGGAGTTTTCCCACAATAAAGAGCTAAAACAATAAAATATGATTTTATGAACCTTGAACAAGGTCTTACGTAATCTTTTTATAAAGATCTTTTGATTTTGTTCCAGATTTGAATACTAATTTTCATGGAATCTGATTTTTTTATTTATTTTGCAAGGCGCACTGAATTGTAGAATTACACATCAAACAACCACTTGCTATGAACTCGTGTGTGAAACTGTTTCATTCTGTCAAACATTGGGTCCTACTCCCTTTAGAAATTATTCTACACGTGGGAGTTTTCCCACAGTAAAAAGCTAAAACAATAAAATATGATTTTACGAACCTTGAACAAGGTCTTACGCAATCTTTTTATAAAGATCTTTTGATTTTGATCAAGATTCGAATACTAATTTTCATGGAATATGATTTTTTATTTATTCTGCAAGGCGCATTGAATTGTATAATTACACATCAAGCAACCACTTCCTATGAACTCGGGTGTGAAACTGTTTCATTGTGTCAAACACTGGGTCCTTCTCCCATGGGAAATTCTTCATCATGTGGGAGTTTTCCCACAATAAAGAGCTAAAACAATAAAATATGATTTTATGAACCTTGAACAAGGTCTTACGTAATCTTTTTATAAAGATCTTTTGATTTTGTTCCAGATTTGAATACTAATTTTCATGGAATCTGATTTTATTATTTATTTTGCAAGGCGCACTGAATTGTAGAATTACACATCAAACAACCACTTGCTATGAACTCGTGTGTGAAACTGTTTCATTCTGTCAAACAATGGGTCCTTTTCCCTTGGAAAATTCTTCGACACGTGGTAGTTTTCCCATAATAAAAAGCTAAAACAATAAAATATGAGTTTATGAACCTTGAACAAGTTCTTACGTAATCTTTTTATAAAGATCTTTTGATTTTGTTCCAGATTCGAATACTAATTTTCATGGAATCTGATTTATTTATATATTCTGCAAGGCGCACTGAATTGTAGAACTACACATCAAACAACCACTTGCTATGAACTCGGGTGTGAAACTGTTTCATTGTGTCAAACATTGGGTCCTTCTACCTTGGAAAATTCTTCGACACGTGGGATTTTCCCACAATAAAAAGCAAAAACAGTAAAATATGATTTTATGAACCTTAAACAAGGTCCTACGTAATCTTTTTATAAAGATCTTTTGATTTTATTGCAGATTCGAATACAAATTTTCATGGAATCTGATTTTTTAAATTTATTTTGCAAGGCGCACTGAATTGTATAATTACATATCAAAAGACCACTTGCTATGAACTCGGGTGTGAAACTGTTTCATTGTGTCAAACATTGGGTCCTTCTCCCTTGGAAAATTCTTCGACACGTGGGAGTTTTCCCACAATAAAAAGCTAAAACAATAAAATATGATTTTATGAACCTTGAACAAGGTCTTACGTAATCTTTTTATAAAGATCTTTTGATTTTATTGCAGATTCGAATACAAATTTTCATGGAATCTGATTTTTTAAATTTATTTTGCAAGGAGCACTGAATTGTATAATTACACAACAAACAACCACTTGCTATGAACTCGGGTGTGAAACTGTTTCATTGTGTCAAACATTGGATCCTTCTCCCTTGGGAAATTCTTCGACATGTGGGAGTTTTCCCACAATAAAAAGCTAATACAATAAAAAATGACATCAAACATTCACTTGCTTTGAACTCGTGTGTGAAACTGTTTCATTCTGTCAAACAATGGGTCCTTTTCCCTTGGGAAATTCTTCGACACATGGTAGTTTTCCCATAATAAAAAGCTAAAACAATAAAATATGATTGTATGAACCTTGAACAAGGTCTTACGTAATCTTTTTATAAAGATCTTTTGATTTTGCTCCAGAATCGAATACTAATTTTCATAGAATCGGATTTTTTTATATATTCTGCAAGGCGCACTGAATTGTATAATTACACATCAAACAACCACTTCCTATGAACTCGGGTGTGAAACTGTTTCCTTGTGTCAAACATTGGGTACTACTCCCTTTAGAAATTATTCTACACGTGGGAGTTTTCCCACAGTAAAAAGCTAAAACAATAAAATATGATTTTACGAACCTTGAACAAGGTCTTACGCAATCTTTTTATAAAGATCTTTTGATTTTGATCAAGATTCGAATACTAATTTTCATGGAATATGATTTTTTTATTTATTCTGCAAGGCGCATTGAATTGAATTGTAGCAACCACTTCCTATGAACTCGGGTGTGAAACTGTTTCATTGTGTCAAACATTGGGTCCTTCTCCCTTGGGAAATTCTTCATCATGTGGGAGTTTTCCCACAATAAAGAGCTAAAACAATAAAATATGATTTTATGAACCTTGAATAAGGTCTAACGTAATCTTTTTATAAAGATCTTTTGATTTTGATCAAGATTCGAATACTAATTTTCATGGAATATGATTTTTTTATTTATTCTGCAAGGCGCATTGAATTGTATAATTACACATCAAACAACCACTTCCTATGAACTCGGGTGTGAAACTGGATCATTGTGTCAAACATTGGGTCCTTCTCCCTTGGGAAATTTTTCATCATGTGGGAGTTTTCCCACAATAAAAAGCTAAAACAATAAAATATGATTTTATGAACCTTGAAGAAGGTCTTACGTAATCTTTTTATAAAGATCTTTTGATTTTGTTCCAGATTCGAATACTAATTTTCATGGAATCCGATTTTTTTATTTTTTCTGCAAGGCGCACTGAATTGTAGAATTACACATCAAACAACTACTTGCTATGAACTCGGGTGTGAAACTGTTTCATTGTGTCAAACATTGGGTCCTTCTCCCTTAGAAAATTCTTCGACACTTGAGATTTTCCCACAGTAAATAGCTAAAACAATAAAATATGATTTTATGAACCTTGAACAAGATCTTACTTAATCTTTTTATAAAGATCTTTTGATTTTGTTCCAGATTCGAATACTAATTTTCATGGAAACCGATTTTTTTATATATTCTGCAAGGTGCATTGAATTGTATAATTACACATCAAACAACCACTTCCTATGAACTCGGGTGTGAAACTGGATCATTGTGTCAAACATTGGGTCCTTCTCCCTTGGGAAATTTTTCATCATGTGGGAGTTTTCCGACAATAAAGAGCTAAAACAATAAAATATGAGTTTATGAACCTTGAACAAGGTCTTACGTAATCTTTTTATAAAGATCTTTTGATTTTGTTCCAGATTCGAATACTAATTTTCATGGAATCTGATTTTTTTATTTATTTTGCAAGGCGCACTGAATTGTAGAATTACACATTAAACAACCACTTGCTATGAACTCGGGTGTGAAACTGTTTCATTGTGTCAAACATTGGGTGATTCTCCCTTGGAAAATTCTTCGACACGTGGGAGTTTTCCCACAATAAAAAGCTAAAACAATAAAATATGATTTTATTATCCTTGAACAAGGTCTTACGTAATCTTTTTATAAAGATCTTTTGATTTTGTTCCAGAATCGAATACTAATTTTCATAGAATCGGATTTTTTTATATATTCTGCAAGGCGCACTGAATTGTATAATTACACAACAAACAACCACTTCCTATGAATTCGGGTGTGAAACTGTTTCCTTGTGTCAAACATTGGGTCCTACTCCCTTTAGAAATTATTCTACACGTGGGAGTTTTTCCACAGTAAAAAGCTAAAACAATAAAATATGATTTTACGAACCTTGAACAAGGTCTTACGCAATCTTTTTATAAAGATCTTTTGATTTTGATCAAGATTCGAATACTAATTTTCATGGAATATGATTTTTTATTTATTCTGCAAGGCGCATTGAATTGTATATTTACACATCAAGCAACCACTTCCTATGAACTCGGGTGTGAAACTGTTTCATTATGTCAAACATTGGGTCCTTCTCCCTTGGGAAATTCTTCATCATGTGGGAGTTTTCCCACAATAAAGAGCTAAAACAATAAAATATGATTTTATGAACCTTGAACAAGGTCTTACGTAATCTTTTTATAAAGATCTTTTGATTTTGTTCCAGAATCGAATACTAATTTTCATGGAATCCGATTTTTTTATATATTCTGCAAGGTGCATTGAATTGTATAATTACACATCAAGCAACCACTTCCTATGAACTCGGGTGTGAAACTTATTCATTCTGTCAAACAATGGGTCCTTTTCCCTTGGGAAATTCTTCGACACATGGTAGTTTTCCCATAATAAAAACCTAAAACAATAAAATATGAGTTTATGAACCTTGAACAAGGTCTTACGTAATCTTTTTATAAAGATCTTTTGATTTTGTTCCGGATTCGAATACTAATTTTCATGGAATCTGATTTTTTTATTTATTTTGCAAGGCGCACTGAATTGTAGAATTACACATTAAACAACCACTTGCTATGAACTCGGGTGTGAAACTGTTTCATTGTGTCAAACATTGGGTGATTCTCCCTTGGAAAATTCTTCGACACGTGGGAGTTTTCCCACAATAAAAAGCTAAAACAATAAAATATGATTTTATTAACCTTGAACAAGGTCTTACGTAATCTTTTTATAAAGATCTTTTGATTTTGTTCCAGAATCGAATACTAATTTTCATAGAATCGGATTTTTTTATATATTCTGCAAGGCGCACTGAATTGTATAATTACACAACAAACAACCACTTCCTATGAATTCGGGTGTGAAACTGTTTCCTTGTGTCAAACATTGGGTCCTACTCCCTTTAGAAATTATTCTACACGTGGGAGTTTTCCCACAGTAAAAAGCTAAAACAATAAAATATGATTTTACGAACCTTGAACAAGGTCTTACGCAATCTTTTTATAAAGATCTTTTGATTTTGATCAAGATTCGAATACTAATTTTCATGGAATATGATTTTTTATTTATTCTGCAAGGCGCATTGAATTGTATATTTACACATCAAGCAACCACTTCCTATGAACTCGGATGTGAAACTGTTTCATTATGTCAAACATTGGGTCCTTCTCCCTTGGGAAATTCTTCATCATGTGGGAGTTTTCCCACAATAAAGAGCTAAAACAATAAAATATGATTTTATGAACCTTGAACAAGGTCTTACGTAATCTTTTTATAAAGATCTTTTGATTTTGTTCCAGAATCGAATACTAATTTTCATGGAATCCGATTTTTTTATATATTCTGCAAGGTGCATTGAATTGTATAATTACACATCAAGCAACCACTTCCTATGAACTCGGGTGTGAAACTGTTTCATTCTGTCAAACAATGGGTCCTTTTCCCTTGGGAAATTCTTCGACACATGGTAGTTTTCCCATAATAAAAACCTAAAACAATAAAATATGAGTTTATGAACCTTGAACAAGGTCTTACGTAATCTTTTTATAAAGATCTTTTGATTTTGTTCCAGATTCGAATACTAATTTTCATGGAATCTGATTTATTTATTTATTTTGCAAGGCGCACTGAATTGTAGAATTACACATCAAACAACCACTTCCTATGAACTCGGGTGTGAAACTGTTTCCTTGTGTCAAACATTGGGTCCCACTCCCTTTAGAAATTATTCTACACGTGGGAGTTTTCCCACAGTAAAAAGCTAAAACAATAAAATATGATTTTACGAACCTTGAACAAGGTCTTACGCAATCTTTTTATAAAGATCTTTTGATTTTGATCAAGATTCGAATACTAATTTTCATGGGATATGATTTTTTTCTTTATTCTGCAAGGCGCAATGAATTGTATCATTACACATCAAGCAACCACTTCCTATGAACTCGGGTGTGAAACTGTTTCATTGTGTCAAACATTGGGTCCTTTTCCCTTGGGAAATTCTTCATCATGTGGGAGTTTTCCCACAATAAAGAGCTAAAACAATAAAATATGATTTTAGGAACCTTGAACAAGGTCTAACGTAATCTTTTTATAAAGATCTTTTGATTTTATTGCAGATTCGAATACAAATTTTCATGGAATCTGATTTTTTAAATTTATTTTGCAAGGCGCACTGAATTGTATAATTACATATCAAAAGACCACTTGCTATGAACTCGGGTGTGAAACTGTTTCATTGTGTCAAACATTGGGTCCTTCTCCCTTGGAAAATTCTTCGACACGTGGGAGTTTTCCCACAATAAAAAGCTAAAACAATAAAATATGATTTTATGAACCTTGAACAAGGTCTTACGTAATCTTTTTATAAAGATCTTTTGATTTTATTGCAGATTCGAATACAAATTTTCATGGAATCTGATTTTTTAAATTTATTTTGCAAGGAGCACTGAATTGTATAATTACACATCAAACAACCACTTGCTATGAACTCGGGTGTGAAACTGTTTCATTGTGTCAAACATTGGATCCTTCTCCCTTGGGAAATTCTTCGACATGTGGGAGTTTTCCCACAATAAAAAGCTAATACAATAAAAAATGACATTATGAACCTAGAAGAAGGTCTTACGTAATCTTTTTATAAAGATCTTTTGATTTTGTTCCAGATTCGAATACTAATTTTCATGGAATCCGATTTTTTTATTTTTTCTGCAAGGCGCACTGAATTATAGAATTACACATCAAACAACTACTTGCTATGAACTCGGGTGTGAAACTGTTTCATTGTGTCAAACATTGGGTCCTTCTCCCTTAGAAAATTCTTCGACACGTGAGATTTTCCCACAATAAATAGCTAAAACAATAAAATATGATTTTATGAACCTTGAACAAGATCTTACTTAATCTTTTTATAAAGATCTTTTGATTTTGTTCCAGATTCGAATACTAATTTTCATGGAATCCGATTTTTTTATATATTCTGCAAGGTGCATTGAATTGTATAATTACACATCAAACATTCACTTGCTATGAACTCGTGTGTGAAACTGTTTCATTCTGTCAAACAATGGGTCCTTTTCCTTCGGGAAATTCTTCGACACATGGTAGTTTTCCCATAATAAAAAGGTAAAACAATAAAATATGATTTTATGAACCTTGAACAAGGTCTTACGTAATCTTTTTATAAAGATCTTTTGATTTTGTTCCAGAATCGAATACTAATTTTCATAGAATCGAATTTTTTTATATATTCTGCAAGGCGCACTGAATTGTATAATTACACATCAAACAACCACTTGCTATGAACTCGGGTGTGAAACTGTTTCATTGTGTCAAACATTGGGTCCTTCTCCCTTGGGAAATTCTTCATCATGTGGGAGTTTTCCCACAATAAAGAGCTAAAACAATAAAATATGATTTTATAAACCTTGAATAAGGTCTAATGCAATCTTTTTATAAAGATCTTTTGATTTTGTTCCAGATTCGAATACTAATTTTCATGGAATCCGATTTTTTTATATATTCTGCAAGGTGCATTGAATTGTATAATTACACATCAAACAACCACTTGCTATGAACTCGTGTGTGAAACTGTTTCATTCTGTCAAACAATGGGTCCTTTTCCCTTGGGAAATTCTTCGACACGTGGTAGTTTTCCCATAATAAAAAGCTAAAACAATAAAATATGAGTTTATGAACCTTGAACAAGGTCTTACGTAATCTTTTTATAAAGATCTTTTGATTTTGTTCCTGATTCGAATACTAATTTTCATGGAATCTGATTTTTTTATTTATTCTGCAAGGCGCAATGAATTGTATCATTACACATCAAGCAACCACTTCCTATGAACTCGGGTGTGAAACTGTTTCATTGTGTCAAACATTGGGTCCTTTTCCCTTGGGAAATTCTTCATCATATGGGAGTTTTCCCACAATAAAAAGCTAAAACAATAAAATATGTTTTTATGAACCTTGAGCAAGGTCTTACGTAATCTTTTTATAAAGATCTTTTGATTTTATTGCAGATTCGAATACAAATTTTCATGGAATCTGATTTTTTAAATTTATTTTGCAAGGAGCACTGAATTGTATAATTACACATCAAACAACCACTTGCTATGAACTCGGGTGTGAAACTGTTTCATTGTGTCAAACATTGGATCCTTCTCCCTTGGGAAATTCTTCGACACGTGGGAGTTTTCCCACAATAAAAAGCTAATACAATAAAAAATGACATTATGAACCTTGAAGAAGGTCTTACGTAATCTTTTTATAAAGATCTTTTGATTTTGTTCCTGATTCGAATACTAATTTTCATGGAATCCGATTTTTTTATTTTTTCTGCAAGGCGCACTGAATTGTAGAATTACACATCAAACAACTACTTGCTATGAACTCGGGTGTGAAACTGTTTCATTGTGTCAAACATTGGGTCCTTCTCCCTTAGAAAATTCTTCGACACTTGAGATTTTCCCACAGTAAATAGCTAAAACAATAAAATATGATTTTATGAACCTTGAACAAGATCTTACTTAATCTTTTTATAAAGATCTTTTGATTTTGTTCCAGATTCGAATACTAATTTTCATGGAAACCGATTTTTTTATATATTCTGCAAGGTGCATTGAATTGTATAATTACACATCAAACAACCACTTCCTATGAACTCGGGTGTGAAACTGGATCATTGTGTCAAACATTGGGTCCTTCTCCCTTGGGAAATTTTTCATCATGTGGGAGTTTTCCGACAATAAAGAGCTAAAACAATAAAATATGAGTTTATGAACCTTGAACAAGGTCTTACGTAATCTTTTTATAAAGATCTTTTGATTTTGTTCCAGATTCGAATACTAATTTTCATGGAATCTGATTTTTTTATTTATTTTGCAAGGCGCACTGAATTGTAGAATTACACATTAAACAACCACTTGCTATGAACTCGGGTGTGAAACTGTTTCATTGTGTCAAACATTGGGTGATTCTCCCTTGGAAAATTCTTCGACACGTGGGAGTTTTCCCACAATAAAAAGCTAAAACAATAAAATATGATTTTATTATCCTTGAACAAGGTCTTACGTAATCTTTTTATAAAGATCTTTTGATTTTGTTCCAGAATCGAATACTAATTTTCATAGAATCGGATTTTTTTATATATTCTGCAAGGCGCACTGAATTGTATAATTACACAACAAACAACCACTTCCTATGAATTCGGGTGTGAAACTGTTTCCTTGTGTCAAACATTGGGTCCTACTCCCTTTAGAAATTATTCTACACGTGGGAGTTTTTCCACAGTAAAAAGCTAAAACAATAAAATATGATTTTACGAACCTTGAACAAGGTCTTACGCAATCTTTTTATAAAGATCTTTTGATTTTGATCAAGATTCGAATACTAATTTTCATGGAATATGATTTTTTATTTATTCTGCAAGGCGCATTGAATTGTATATTTACACATCAAGCAACCACTTCCTATGAACTCGGGTGTGAAACTGTTTCATTATGTCAAACATTGGGTCCTTCTCCCTTGGGAAATTCTTCATCATGTGGGAGTTTTCCCACAATAAAGAGCTAAAACAATAAAATATGATTTTATGAACCTTGAACAAGGTCTTACGTAATCTTTTTATAAAGATCTTTTGATTTTGTTCCAGAATCGAATACTAATTTTCATGGAATCCGATTTTTTTATATATTCTGCAAGGTGCATTGAATTGTATAATTACACATCAAGCAACCACTTCCTATGAACTCGGGTGTGAAACTGTTTCATTCTGTCAAACAATGGGTCCTTTTCCCTTGGGAAATTCTTCGACACATGGTAGTTTTCCCATAATAAAAACCTAAAACAATAAAATATGAGTTTATGAACCTTGAACAAGGTCTTACGTAATCTTTTTATAAAGATCTTTTGATTTTGTTCCGGATTCGAATACTAATTTTCATGGAATCTGATTTTTTTATTTATTTTGCAAGGCGCACTGAATTGTAGAATTACACATTAAACAACCACTTGCTATGAACTCGGGTGTGAAACTGTTTCATTGTGTCAAACATTGGGTGATTCTCCCTTGGAAAATTCTTCGACACGTGGGAGTTTTCCCACAATAAAAAGCTAAAACAATAAAATATGATTTTATTAACCTTGAACAAGGTCTTACGTAATCTTTTTATAAAGATCTTTTGATTTTGTTCCAGAATCGAATACTAATTTTCATAGAATCGGATTTTTTTATATATTCTGCAAGGCGCACTGAATTGTATAATTACACAACAAACAACCACTTCCTATGAATTCGGGTGTGAAACTGTTTCCTTGTGTCAAACATTGGGTCCTACTCCCTTTAGAAATTATTCTACACGTGGGAGTTTTCCCACAGTAAAAAGCTAAAACAATAAAATATGATTTTACGAACCTTGAACAAGGTCTTACGCAATCTTTTTATAAAGATCTTTTGATTTTGATCAAGATTCGAATACTAATTTTCATGGAATATGATTTTTTATTTATTCTGCAAGGCGCATTGAATTGTATATTTACACATCAAGCAACCACTTCCTATGAACTCGGGTGTGAAACTGTTTCATTATGTCAAACATTGGGTCCTTCTCCCTTGGGAAATTCTTCATCATGTGGGAGTTTTCCCACAATAAAGAGCTAAAACAATAAAATATGATTTTATGAACCTTGAACAAGGTCTTACGTAATCTTTTTATAAAGATCTTTTGATTTTGTTCCAGAATCGAATACTAATTTTCATGGAATCCGATTTTTTTATATATTCTGCAAGGTGCATTGAATTGTATAATTACACATCAAGCAACCACTTCCTATGAACTCGGGTGTGAAACTGTTTCATTCTGTCAAACAATGGGTCCTTTTCCCTTGGGAAATTCTTCGACACATGGTAGTTTTCCCATAATAAAAACCTAAAACAATAAAATATGAGTTTATGAACCTTGAACAAGGTCTTACGTAATCTTTTTATAAAGATCTTTTGATTTTGTTCCAGATTCGAATACTAATTTTCATGGAATCTGATTTATTTATTTATTTTGCAAGGCGCACTGAATTGTAGAATTACACATCAAACAACCACTTCCTATGAACTCGGGTGTGAAACTGTTTCCTTGTGTCAAACATTGGGTCCCACTCCCTTTAGAAATTATTCTACACGTGGGAGTTTTCCCACAGTAAAAAGCTAAAACAATAAAATATGATTTTACGAACCTTGAACAAGGTCTTACGCAATCTTTTTATAAAGATCTTTTGATTTTGATCAAGATTCGAATACTAATTTTCATGGGATATGATTTTTTTCTTTATTCTGCAAAGCGCAATGAATTGTATCATTACACATCAAGCAACCACTTCCTATGAACTCGGGTGTGAAACTGTTTCATTGTGTCAAACATTGGGTCCTTTTCCCTTGGGAAATTCTTCATCATGTGGGAGTTTTCCCACAATAAAGAGCTAAAACAATAAAATATGATTTTAGGAACCTTGAACAAGGTCTTACGTAATCTTTTTATAAAGATCTTTTGATTTTATTGCAGATTCGAATACAAATTTTCATGGAATCTGATTTTTTAAATTTATTTTGCAAGGCGCACTGAATTGTATAATTACATATCAAAAGACCACTTGCTATGAACTCGGGTGTGAAACTGTTTCATTGTGTCAAACATTGGGTCCTTCTCCCTTGGAAAATTCTTCGACACGTGGGAGTTTTCCCACAATAAAAAGCTAAAACAATAAAATATGATTTTATGAACCTTGAACAAGGTCTTACGTAATCTTTTTATAAAGATCTTTTGATTTTATTGCAGATTCGAATACAAATTTTCATGGAATCTGATTTTTTAAATTTATTTTGCAAGGAGCACTGAATTGTATAATTACACATCAAACAACCACTTGCTATGAACTCGGGTGTGAAACTGTTTCATTGTGTCAAACATTGGATCCTTCTCCCTTGGGAAATTCTTCGACATGTGGGAGTTTTCCCACAATAAAAAGCTAATACAATAAAAAATGACATTATGAACCTAGAAGAAGGTCTTACGTAATCTTTTTATAAAGATCTTTTGATTTTGTTCCAGATTCGAATACTAATTTTCATGGAATCCGATTTTTTTATTTTTTCTGCAAGGCGCACTGAATTATAGAATTACACATCAAACAACTACTTGCTATGAACTCGGGTGTGAAACTGTTTCATTGTGTCAAACATTGGGTCCTTCTCCCTTAGAAAATTCTTCGACACGTGAGATTTTCCCACAATAAATAGCTAAAACAATAAAATATGATTTTATGAACCTTGAACAAGATCTTACTTAATCTTTTTATAAAGATCTTTTGATTTTGTTCCAGATTCGAATACTAATTTTCATGGAATCCGATTTTTTTATATATTCTGCAAGGTGCATTGAATTGTATAATTACACATCAAACATTCACTTGCTATGAACTCGTGTGTGAAACTGTTTCATTCTGTCAAACAATGGGTCCTTTTCCTTCGGGAAATTCTTCGACACATGGTAGTTTTCCCATAATAAAAAGGTAAAACAATAAAATATGATTTTATGAACCTTGAACAAGGTCTTACGTAATCTTTTTATAAAGATCTTTTGATTTTGTTCCAGAATCGAATACTAATTTTCATAGAATCGAATTTTTTTATATATTCTGCAAGGCGCACTGAATTGTATAATTACACATCAAACAACCACTTGCTATGAACTCGGGTGTGAAACTGTTTCATTGTGTCAAACATTGGGTCCTTCTCCCTTGGGAAATTCTTCATCATGTGGGAGTTTTCCCACAATAAAGAGCTAAAACAATAAAATATGATTTTATAAACCTTGAATAAGGTCTAATGCAATCTTTTTATAAAGATCTTTTGATTTTGTTCCAGATTCGAATACTAATTTTCATGGAATCCGATTTTTTTATATATTCTGCAAGGTGCATTGAATTGTATAATTACACATCAAACAACCACTTGCTATGAACTCGTGTGTGAAACTGTTTCATTCTGTCAAACAATGGGTCCTTTTCCCTTGGGAAATTCTTCGACACGTGGTAGTTTTCCCATAATAAAAAGCTAAAACAATAAAATATGAGTTTATGAACCTTGAACAAGGTCTTACGTAATCTTTTTATAAAGATCTTTTGATTTTGTTCCTGATTCGAATACTAATTTTCATGGAATCTGATTTTTTTATTTATTCTGCAAGGCGCAATGAATTGTATCATTACACATCAAGCAACCACTTCCTATGAACTCGGGTGTGAAACTGTTTCATTGTGTCAAACATTGGGTCCTTTTCCCTTGGGAAATTCTTCATCATATGGGAGTTTTCCCACAATAAAAAGCTAAAACAATAAAATATGTTTTTATGAACCTTGAGCAAGGTCTTACGTAATCTTTTTATAAAGATCTTTTGATTTTATTGCAGATTCGAATACAAATTTTCATGGAATCTGATTTTTTAAATTTATTTTGCAAGGAGCACTGAATTGTATAATTACACATCAAACAACCACTTGCTATGAACTCGGGTGTGAAACTGTTTCATTGTGTCAAACATTGGATCCTTCTCCCTTGGGAAATTCTTCGACACGTGGGAGTTTTCCCACAATAAAAAGCTAATACAATAAAAAATGACATTATGAACCTTGAAGAAGGTCTTACGTAATCTTTTTATAAAGATCTTTTGATTTTGTTCCAGATTCGAATACTAATTTTCATGGAATCCGATTTTTTTTTTTCTGCAAGGCGCACTGAATTATAGAATTACACATCAAACAACTACTTGCTATGAACTCGGGTGTGAAACTGTTTCATTGTGTCAAACATTGGGTCCTTCTCCCTTAGAAAATTCTTCGACACGTGAGATTTTCCCACAATAAATAGCTAAAACAATAAAATATGATTTTATGAACCTTGAACAAGGTCTTACGTAATCTTTTTATAAAGATCTTTTGATTTTGTTCCAGAATCGAATACTAATTTTCATGGAATCCGATTTTTTTATATATTCTGCAAGGTGCATTGAATTGTATAATTACACATCAAGCAACCACTTCCTATGAACTCGGGTGTGAAACTGTTTCATTCTGTCAAACAATGGGTCCTTTTCCCTTGGGAAATTCTTCGACACATGGTAGTTTTCCCATAATAAAAACCTAAAACAATAAAATATGAGTTTATGAACCTTGAACAAGGTCTTACGTAATCTTTTTATAAAGATCTTTTGATTTTGTTCCAGATTCGAATACTAATTTTCATGGAATCTGATTTTTTTATTTATTTTGCAAGGCGCACTGAATTGTAGAATTACACATCAAACAACCACTTCCTATGAACTCGGGTGTGAAACTGTTTCCTTGTGTCAAACATTGGGTCCCACTCCCTTTAGAAATTATTCTACACGTGGGAGTTTTCCCACAGTAAAAAGCTAAAACAATAAAATATGATTTTACGAACCTTGAACAAGGTCTTACGCAATCTTTTTATAAAGATCTTTTGATTTTGATCAAGATTCGAATACTAATTTTCATGGGATATGATTTTTTTATTTATTCTGCAAGGCGCAATGAATTGTATCATTACACATCAAGCAACCACTTCCTATGAACTCGGGTGTGAAACTGTTTCATTGTGTCAAACATTGGGTCCTTTTCCCTTGGGAAATTCTTCATCATGTGGGAGTTTTCCCACAATAAAGAGCTAAAACAATAAAATATGATTTTAGGAACCTTGAACAAGGTCTTACGTAATCTTTTTATAAAGATCTTTTGATTTTATTGCAGATTCGAATACAAATTTTCATGGAATCTGATTTTTTAAATTTATTTTGCAAGGCGCACTGAATTGTATAATTACATATCAAAAGACCACTTGCTATGAACTCGGGTGTGAAACTGTTTCATTGTGTCAAACATTGGGTCCTTCTCCCTTGGAAAATTCTTCGACACGTGGGAGTTTTCCCACAATAAAAAGCTAAAACAATAAAATATGATTATACGAACCTGGAAGAAGGTCTTACGTAATATTTTTATAAAGATCTTTCGATTTTGTTCCAGATTCGAATACTAATTTTCATGGAATCCGATTTTTTTATATATTCTGCATTAAATATATTCTGTATAAAACCACATCAAACAACCACTTGCTATGAACTCGGGTGTGAAACTTTTTCATTCTGTCAAACATTGGGCCCTTCTCCCTTGGGAAATTCATCGACACGTGGGAGATTTCCCTAATAAAAAGCTAAAACAATAAAATATGATTTTATGAACCTTGAAGAAGGACTTACGTAATCTTTTTATAAAGATCTTTTGATTTTATTGCAGATTCGAATACAAATTTTCATGGAATCTGATTTTTTAAATTTATTTTGCAAGGAGCACTGAATTGTATAATTACACATCAAACAACCACTTGCTATGAACTCGGGTGTGAAACTGTTTCATTGTGTCAAACATTGGATCCTTCTCCCTTGGGAAATTCTTCGACATGTGGGAGTTTTCCCACAATAAAAAGCTAATACAATAAAAAATGACATTATGAACCTTGAAGAAGGTCTTACGTAATCTTTTTATAAAGATCTTTTGATTTTGTTCCAGATTCGAATACTAATTTTCATGGAATCCGATTTTTTTATTTTTTCTGCAAGGCGCACTGAATTATAGAATTACACATCAAACAACTACTTGCTATGAACTCGGGTGTGAAACTGTTTCATTGTGTCAAACATTGGGTCCTTCTCCCTTGGAAAATTCTTCGACACGTGGGAGTTTTCCCACAATAAAAAGCTAAAACAATAAAATATGATTTTATTAACCTTGAACAAGGTCTTACGTAATCTTTTTATAAAGATCTTTTGATTTTGTTCCAGAATCGAATACTAATTTTCATGGAATCCGATTTTTTTATATATTCTGCAAGGTGCATTGAATTGTATAATTACACATCAAACATTCACTTGCTATGAACTCGTGTGTGAAACTGTATCATTCTGTCAAACAATGGGTCCTTTTCCTTCGGGAAATTCTTCGACACATGGTAGTTTTCCCACAGTAAAAAGCTAAAACAATAAAATATGATTTTACGAACCTTGAACAAGGTCTTACGTAATCTTTTTATAAAGATCTTTTGATTTTGTTCCAGAATCGAATACTAATTTTCATAGAATCGAATTTTTTTATATATTCTGCAAGGCGCACTGAATTGTATAATTACACATCAAACAACCACTTGCTATGAACTCGGGTGTGAAACTGTTTCATTGTGTCAAACATTGGGTCCTTCTCCCTTGGGAAATTCTTCATCATGTGGGAGTTTTCCCACAATAAAGAGCTAAAACAATAAAATATGATTTTATAAACCTTGAATAAGGTCTAACGCAATCTTTTTATAAAGATCTTTTGATTTTGTTCCAGATTCGAATACTAATTTTCATGGAATCCGATTTTTTTATATATTCTGCAAGGTGCATTGAATTGTATAATTACACATCAAACAACCACTTGCTATGAACTCGTGTGTGAAACTGTTTCATTCTGTCAAACAATGGGTCCTTTTCCCTTGGGAAATTCTTCGACACGTGGTAGTTTTCCCATAATAAAAAGCTAAAACAATAAAATATGAGTTTATGAACCTTGAACAAGGTCTTACGTAATCTTTTTATAAAGATCTTTTGATTTTGTTCCTGATTCGAATACTAATTTTCATGGAATCCGATTTTTTTATTTATTCTGCAAGGCGCAATGAATTGTATCATTACACATCAAGCAACCACTTCCTATGAACTCGGGTGTGAAACTGTTTCATTGTGTCAAACATTGGGTCCTTTTCCCTTGGGAAATTCTTCATCATATGGGAGTTTTCCCACAATAAAAAGCTAAAACAATAAAATATGATTTTATGAACCTTGAACAAGGTCTTACGTAATCTTTTTATAAAGATCTTTTGATTTTATTGCAGATTCGAATACTAACTTTCATGGAATCTGATTTTTTAAATTTATTTTGCAAGGCGCACTGAATTGTATAATTACATATCAAAAGACCACTTGCTATGAACTCGGGTGTGAAACTGTTTCATTGTGTCAAACATTGGGTCCTTCTCCCTTGGAAAATTCTTCGACACGTGGGAGTTTTCCCACAATAAAAAGCTAAAACAATAAAATATGATTTTATGAACCTTGAACAAGGTCTTACGTAATCTTTTTATAAAGATCTTTTGATTTTATTGCAGATTCGAATACAAATTTTCATGGAATCTGATTTTTTAAATTTATTTTGCAAGGAGCACTGAATTGTATAATTACACATCAAACAACCACTTGCTATGAACTCGGGTGTGAAACTGTTTCATTGTGTCAAACATTGGATCCTTCTCCCTTGGGAAATTCTTCGACATGTGGGAGTTTTCCCACAATAAAAAGCTAATACAATAAAAAATGACATTATGAACCTTGAAGAAGGTCTTACGTAATCTTTTTATAAAGATCTTTTGATTTTGTTCCAGATTCGAATACTAATTTTCATGGAATCCGATTTTTTTATTTTTTCTGCAAGGCGCACTGAATTATAGAATTACACATCAAACAACTACTTGCTATGAACTCGGGTGTGAAACTGTTTCATTGTGTCAAACATTGGGTCCTTCTCCCTTGGAAAATTCTTCGACACGTGGGAGTTTTCCCACAATAAAAAGCTAAAACAATAAAATATGATTTTATTAACCTTGAACAAGGTCTTACGTAATCTTTTTATAAAGATCTTTTGATTTTGTTCCAGAATCGAATACTAATTTTCATGGAATCCGATTTTTTTATATATTCTGCAAGGTGCATTGAATTGTATAATTACACATCAAACATTCACTTGCTATGAACTCGTGTGTGAAACTGTATCATTCTGTCAAACAATGGGTCCTTTTCCTTCGGGAAATTCTTCGACACATGGTAGTTTTCCCACAGTAAAAAGCTAAAACAATAAAATATGATTTTACGAACCTTGAACAAGGTCTTACGTAATCTTTTTATAAAGATCTTTTGATTTTGTTCCAGAATCGAATACTAATTTTCATAGAATCGAATTTTTTTATATATTCTGCAAGGCGCACTGAATTGTATAATTACACATCAAACAACCACTTGCTATGAACTCGGGTGTGAAACTGTTTCATTGTGTCAAACATTGGGTCCTTCTCCCTTGGGAAATTCTTCATCATGTGGGAGTTTTCCCACAATAAAGAGCTAAAACAATAAAATATGATTTTATAAACCTTGAATAAGGTCTAACGCAATCTTTTTATAAAGATCTTTTGATTTTGTTCCAGATTCGAATACTAATTTTCATGGAATCCGATTTTTTTATATATTCTGCAAGGTGCATTGAATTGTATAATTACACATCAAACAACCACTTGCTATGAACTCGTGTGTGAAACTGTTTCATTCTGTCAAACAATGGGTCCTTTTCCCTTGGGAAATTCTTCGACACGTGGTAGTTTTCCCATAATAAAAAGCTAAAACAATAAAATATGAGTTTATGAACCTTGAACAAGGTCTTACGTAATCTTTTTATAAAGATCTTTTGATTTTGTTCCTGATTCGAATACTAATTTTCATGGAATCCGATTTTTTTATTTATTCTGCAAGGCGCAATGAATTGTATCATTACACATCAAGCAACAACTTCCTATGAACTCGGGTGTGAAACTGTTTCATTGTGTCAAACATTGGGTCCTTTTCCCTTGGGAAATTCTTCATCATATGGGAGTTTTCCCACAATAAAAAGCTAAAACAATAAAATATGATTTTATGAACCTTGAACAAGGTCTTACGTAATCTTTTTATAAAGATCTTTTGATTTTATTGCAGATTCGAAGACAAATTTTCATGGAATCTGATTTTTTAAATTTATTTTGCAAGGAGCACTGAATTGTATAATTACACATCAAACAACCACTTGCTATGAACTCGGGTGTGAAACTGTTTCATTGTGTCAAACATTGGATCCTTCTCCCTTGGGAAATTCTTCGACACGTGGGAGTTTTCCCACAATAAAAAGCTAAAACAATAAAATATGATTGTATGAACCTTGAACAAGGTCTTACGTAATCTTTTTATAAAGATCTTTTGATTTTGTTCCAGAATCGAATACTAATTTTCATAGAATCGGATTTTTTTATATATTCTGCAAGGCGCATTGAATTGTATAATTACACATCAAGCAACCACTTCCTATGAACTCGGGTGTGAAACTGTTTCATTGTATCAAACATTGGGTCCTACTCCCTTTAGAAATTATTCTACACGTGGGAGTTTTCCCACTGTAAAAAGCTAAAACAATAAAATATGATTTTATAAACCTTGAATAAGGTCTAACGCAATCTTTTTATAAAGATCTTTTGATTTTGTTCCAGATTCGAATACTAATTTTCATGGAATCCGATTTTTTTATATATTCTGCAAGGTGCATTGAATTGTATAATTACACATCAAACAACCACTTGCTATGAACTCGTGTGTGAAACTGTTTCATTCTGTCAAACAATGGGTCCTTCTCCCTTGGGAAATTCTTCGACACGTGGTAGTTTTCCCATAATAAAAAGCTAAAACAATAAAATATGATTTTATGAACCTTGAATAAGGTCTTACGTAATCTTTTTATAAAGATCTTTTGATTTTGTTCCTGATTCGAATACTAATTTTCATGGAATCTGATTTTTTTATTTATTTTGCAAGGCGCACTGAATTGCAGAATTACACATCAAACAACCACTTGCTATGAACTCGTGTGTGAAACTGTTTGCTTGTGTCAAACATTGGATCCTACTCCCTATAGATATTATTCTACACGTGGTAGTTTTCCAATAGTAAAAAGCTAAAACAATAAAATATGATTTTATGAACCTTGAACAAGGTCTTACGCAATCTTTTTATAAAGATCTTTTGATTTTGATCAAGATACGAATACTAATTTTCATGGAATATGATTTTTTTATTTATTCTGCAAGGCGCATTGAATTGTATAATTACACATCAAACAACCACTTGCTATGAACTCGGGTGTGAAACTGGATCATAGTGTCAAACATTGGGTCCTTCTCCCTTGGAAAATTCTTCGACACGTGGGAGTTTTCCCACAATAAAAAGCTAAAACAATAAAATATGATTTTATGATCCTTGAACAAGGTCTTACGTAATCTTTTTATAAAGATCTTTTGATTTTATTGCAGATTCGAATACAAATTTTCATGGAATCTGATTTTTTAAATTTATTTTGCAAGGAGCACTGAATTGTATAATTACACATCAAACAACCACTTGCTATGAACTCGGGTGTGAAACTGTTTCATTGTGTCAAACATTGGATCCTTCTCCCTTGGGAAATTCTTCGACATGTGGGAGTTTTCCCACAATAAAAAGCTAATACAATAAAAAATGACATTATGAACCTTGAAGAAGGTCTTACGTAATCTTTTTATAAAGATCTTTTGATTTTGTTCCAGATTCGAATACTAATTTTCATGGAATCCGATTTTTTTATTTTTTCTGCAAGGCGCACTGAATTATAGAATTACACATCAAACAACTACTTGCTATGAACTCGGGTGTGAAACTGTTTCATTGTGTCAAACATTGGGTCCTTCTCCCTTAGAAAATTCTTCGACACGTGAGATTTTCCCACAATAAATAGCTAAAACAATAAAATATGATTTTATGAACCTTGAACAAGGTCTTACGTAATCTTTTTATAAAGATCTTTTGATTTTGTTCCAGAATCGAATACTAATTTTCATGGAATCCGATTTTTTTATATATTCTGCAAGGTGCATTGAATTGTATAATTACACATCAAGCAACCACTTCCTATGAACTCGGGTGTGAAACTGTTTCATTCTGTCAAACAATGGGTCCTTTTCCCTTGGGAAATTCTTCGACACATGGTAGTTTTCCCATAATAAAAACCTAAAACAATAAAATATGAGTTTATGAACCTTGAACAAGGTCTTACGTAATCTTTTTATAAAGATCTTTTGATTTTGTTCCAGATTCGAATACTAATTTTCATGGAATCTGATTTTTTTATTTATTTTGCAAGGCGCACTGAATTGTAGAATTACACATCAAACAACCACTTCCTATGAACTCGGGTGTGAAACTGTTTCCTTGTGTCAAACATTGGGTCCCACTCCCTTTAGAAATTATTCTACACGTGGGAGTTTTCCCACAGTAAAAAGCTAAAACAATAAAATATGATTTTACGAACCTTGAACAAGGTCTTACGCAATCTTTTTATAAAGATCTTTTGATTTTGATCAAGATTCGAATACTAATTTTCATGGGATATGATTTTTTTATTTATTCTGCAAGGCGCAATGAATTGTATCATTACACATCAAGCAACCACTTCCTATGAACTCGGGTGTGAAACTGTTTCATTGTGTCAAACATTGGGTCCTTTTCCCTTGGGAAATTCTTCATCATGTGGGAGTTTTCCCACAATAAGAGCTAAAACAATAAAATATGATTTTAGGAACCTTGAACAAGGTCTTACGTAATCTTTTTATAAAGATCTTTTGATTTTATTGCAGATTCGAATACAAATTTTCATGGAATCTGATTTTTTAAATTTATTTTGCAAGGCGCACTGAATTGTATAATTACATATCAAAAGACCACTTGCTATGAACTCGGGTGTGAAACTGTTTCATTGTGTCAAACATTGGGTCCTTCTCCCTTGGAAAATTCTTCGACACGTGGGAGTTTTCCCACAATAAAAAGCTAAAACAATAAAATATGATTTTATGAACCTTGAACAAGGTCTTACGTAATCTTTTTATAAAGATCTTTTGATTTTATTGCAGATTCGAATACAAATTTTCATGGAATCTGATTTTTTAAATTTATTTTGCAAGGAGCACTGAATTGTATAATTACACATCAAACAACCACTTGCTATGAACTCGGGTGTGAAACTGTTTCATTGTGTCAAACATTGGATCCTTCTCCCTTGGGAAATTCTTCGACATGTGGGAGTTTTCCCACAATAAAAAGCTAATACAATAAAAAATGACATTATGAACCTTGAAGAAGGTCTTACGTAATCTTTTTATAAAGATCTTTTGATTTTGTTCCAGATTCGAATACTAATTTTCATGGAATACGATTTTTTTATTTTTTCTGCAAGGCGCACTGAATTATAGAATTACACATCAAACAACTACTTGCTATGAACTCGGGTGTGAAACTGTTTCATTGTGTCAAACATTGGGTCCTTCTCCCTTAGAAAATTCTTCGACACGTGAGATTTTCCCACAATAAATAGCTAAAACAATAAAATATGATTTTATGAACCTTGAACAAGATCTTACTTAATCTTTTTATAAAGATCTTTTGATTTTGTTCCAGATTCGAATACTAATTTTCATGGAATCCGATTTTTTTATATATTCTGCAAGGTGCATTGAATTGTATAATTACACATCAAACATTCACTTGCTATGAACTCGTGTGTGAAACTGTTTCATTCTGTCAAACAATGGGTCCTTTTCCTTCGGGAAATTCTTCGACACATGGTAGTTTTCCCATAATAAAAAGGTAAAACAATAAAATATGATTTTATGAACCTTGAACAAGGTCTTACGTAATCTTTTTATAAAGATCTTTTGATTTTGTTCCAGAATCGAATACTAATTTTCATAGAATCGAATTTTTTTATATATTCTGCAAGGCGCACTGAATTGTATAATTACACATCAAACAACCACTTGCTATGAACTCGGGTGTGAAACTGTTTCATTGTGTCAAACATTGGGTCCTTCTCCCTTGGGAAATTCTTCATCATGTGGGAGTTTTCCCACAATAAAGAGCTAAAACAATAAAATATGATTTTATAAACCTTGAATAAGGTCTAACGCAATCTTTTTATAAAGATCTTTTGATTTTGTTCCAGATTCGAATACTAATTTTCATGGAATCCGATTTTTTTATATATTCTGCAAGGTGCATTGAATTGTATAATTACACATCAAACAACCACTTGCTATGAACTCGTGTGTGAAACTGTTTCATTCTGTCAAACAATGGGTCCTTTTCCCTTGGGAAATTCTTCGACACGTGGTAGTTTTCCCATAATAAAAAGCTAAAACAATAAAATATGAGTTTATGAACCTTGAACAAGGTCTTACGTAATCTTTTTATAAAGATCTTTTGATTTTGTTCCTGATTCGAATACTAATTTTCATGGAATCCGATTTTTTTATTTATTCTGCAAGGCGCAATGAATTGTATCATTACACATCAAGCAACCACTTCCTATGAACTCGGGTGTGAAACTGTTTCATTGTGTCAAACATTGGGTCCTTTTCCCTTGGGAAATTCTTCATCATATGGGAGTTTTCCCACAATAAAAAGCTAAAACAATAAAATATGATTTTATGAACCTTGAACAAGGTCTTACGTAATCTTTTTATAAAGATCTTTTGATTTTATTGCAGATTCGAAGACAAATTTTCATGGAATCTGATTTTTTAAATTTATTTTGCAAGGAGCACTGAATTGTATAATTACACATCAAACAACCACTTGCTATTAACTCGGGTGTGAAACTGTTTCATTGTGTCAAACATTGGATCCTTCTCCCTTGGGAAATTCTTCGACACGTGGGAGTTTTCCCACAATAAAAAGCTAATACAATAAAAAATGACATTATGAACCTTGAAGAAGGTCTTACGTAATCTTTTTATAAAGATCTTTTGATTTTGTTCCAGATTCGAATACTAATTTTCATGGAATCCGATTTTTTTTTTTCTGCAAGGCGCACTGAATTATAGAATTACACATCAAACAACTACTTGCTATGAACTCGGGTGTGAAACTGTTTCATTGTGTCAAACATTGGGTCCTTCTCCCTTAGAAAATTCTTCGACACGTGAGATCTTCCCACAATAAATAGCTAAAACAATAAAATATGATTTTATGAACCTTGAACAAGATCTTACTTAATCTTTTTATAAAGATCTTTTGATTTTGTTCCAGATTCGAATACTAATTTTCATGGAATCCGATTTTTTTATATATTCTGCAAGGTGCATTGAATTGTATAATTACACATCAAACATTCACTTGCTATGAACTCGTGTGTGAAACTGTTTCATTCTGTCAAACAATGGGTCCTTTTCCCTTGGGAAATTCTTCGACACATGGTAGTTTTCCCATAATAAAAAGCTAAAACAATAAAATATGATTGTATGAACCTTGAACAAGGTCTTACGTAATCTTTTTATAAAGATCTTTTGATTTTGTTCCAGAATCGAATACTAATTTTCATAGAATCGGATTTTTTTATATATTCTGCAAGGCGCACTGAATTGTATAATTACACATCAAACAACCACTTCCTATGAACTCGGGTGTGAAACTGTTTCCTTGTGTCAAACATTGGGTACTACTCCCTTTAGAAATTATTCTACACGTGGGAGTTTTCCCACAGTAAAAAGCTAAAACAATAAAATATGATTTTACGAACCTTGAACAAGGTCTTACGAAATCTTTTTATAAAGATCTTTTGATTTTGATCAAGATTCGAATACTAATTTTCATGGAATATGATTTTTTTATTTATTCTGCAAGGCGCATTGAATTGTATAATTACACATCAAGCAACCACTTCCTATGAACTCGGGTGTGAAACTGTTTCATTGTATCAAACATTGGGTCCTACTCCCTTTAGAAATTATTCTACACGTGGGAGTTTTCCCACTGTAAAAAGCTAAAACAATAAAATATGATTTTATAAACCTTGAATAAGGTCTAACGCAATCTTTTTATAAAGATCTTTTGATTTTGTTCCAGATTCGAATACTAATTTTCATGGAATCCGATTTTTTTATATATTCTGCAAGGTGCATTGAATTGTATAATTACACATCAAACAACCACTTGCTATGAACTCGTGTGTGAAACTGTTTCATTCTGTCAAACAATGGGTCCTTCTCCCTTGGGAAATTCTTCGACACGTGGTAGTTTTCCCATAATAAAAAGCTAAAACAATAAAATATGAGTTTATGAACCTTGAACAAGGTCTTACGTAATCTTTTTATAAAGATCTTTTGATTTTGTTCCTGATTCGAATACTAATTTTCATGGAATCTGATTTTTTTATTTATTTTGCAAGGCGCACTGAATTGCAGAATTACACATCAAACAACCACTTGCTATGAACTCGTGTGTGAAACTGTTTGCTTGTGTCAAACATTGGATCCTACTCCCTATAGATATTATTCTACACGTGGTAGTTTTCCAATAGTAAAAAGCTAAAACAATAAAATATGATTTTATGAACCTTGAACAAGGTCTTATGCAATCTTTTTATAAAGATCTTTTGATTTTGATCAAGATACGAATACTAATTTTCATGGAATATGATTTTTTTATTTATTCTGCAAGGCGCATTGAATTGTATAATTACACATCAAACAACCACTTCCTATGAACTCGGGTGTGAAACTGGATCATAGTGTCAAACATTGGGTCCTTCTCCCTTGGAAAATTCTTCGACACGTGGGAGTTTTCCCACAATAAAAAGCTAAAACAATAAAATATGATTTTATGATCCTTGAACAAGGTCTTACGTAATCTTTTTATAAAGATCTTTTGATTTTATTGCAGATTCGAATACAAATTTTCATGGAATCTGATTTTTTAAATTTATTTTGCAAGGAGCACTGAATTGTATAATTACACATCAAACAACCACTTGCTATGAACTCGGGTGTGAAACTGTTTCATTGTGTCAAACATTGGATCCTTCTCCCTTGGGAAATTCTTCGACATGTGGGAGTTTTCCCACAATAAAAAGCTAATACAATAAAAAATGACATTATGAACCTTGAAGAAGGTCTTACGTAATCTTTTTATAAAGATCTTTTGATTTTGTTCCAGATTCGAATACTAATTTTCATGGAATCCGATTTTTTTATTTTTTCTGCAAGGCGCACTGAATTATAGAATTACACATCAAACAACTACTTGCTATGAACTCGGGTGTGAAACTGTTTCATTGTGTCAAACATTGGGTCCTTCTCCCTTAGAAAATTCTTCGACACGTGAGATTTTCCCACAATAAATAGCTAAAACAATAAAATATGATTTTATGAACCTTGAACAAGATCTTACTTAATCTTTTTATAAAGATCTTTTGATTTTGTTCCAGATTCGAATACTAATTTTCATGGAATCCGATTTTTTTATATATTCTGCAAGGTGCATTGAATTGTATAATTACACATCAAACATTCACTTGCTATGAACTCGTGTGTGAAACTGTTTCATTCTGTCAAACAATGGGTCCTTTTCCTTCGGGAAATTCTTCGACACATGGTAGTTTTCCCATAATAAAAAGGTAAAACAATAAAATATGATTTTATGAACCTTGAACAAGGTCTTACGTAATCTTTTTATAAAGATCTTTTGATTTTGTTCCAGAATCGAATACTAATTTTCATAGAATCGAATTTTTTTATATATTCTGCAAGGCGCACTGAATTGTATAATTACTCATCAAACAACCACTTCCTATGAACTCGGGTGTGAAACTGTTTCCTTGTGTCAAACATTGGGTACTACTCCCTTTAGAAATTATTCTACACGTGGGAGTTTTCCCACAGTAAAAAGCTAAAACAATAAAATATGATTTTACGAACCTTGAACAAGGTCTTACGCAATCTTTTTATAAAGATCTTTTGATTTTGATCAAGATTCGAATACTAATTTTCATGGAATATGATTTTTTTATTTATTCTGCAAGGCGCATTGAATTGTATAATTACACATCAAGCAACCACTTCCTATGAACTCGGGTGTGAAACTGTTTCATTGTGTCAAACATTGGGTCCTTCTCCCTTGGGAAATTCTTCATCATGTGGGAGTTTTCCCACAATAAAGAGCTAAAACAATAAAATATGATTTTATAAACCTTGAATAAGGTCTAACGCAATCTTTTTATAAAGATCTTTTGATTTTGTTCCAGATTCGAATACTAATTTTCATGGAATCCGATTTTTTTATATATTCTGCAAGGTGCATTGAATTGTATAATTACACATCAAACAACCACTTGCTATGAACTCGTGTGTGAAACTGTTTCATTCTGTCAAACAATGGGTCCTTTTCCCTTGGGAAATTCTTCGACACGTGGTAGTTTTCCCATAATAAAAAGCTAAAACAATAAAATATGAGTTTATGAACCTTGAACAAGGTCTTACGTAATCTTTTTATAAAGATCTTTTGATTTTGTTCCTGATTCGAATACTAATTTTCATGGAATCTGATTTTTTTATTTATTCTGCAAGGCGCAATGAATTGTATCATTACACATCAAGCAACCACTTCCTATGAACTCGGGTGTGAAACTGTTTCATTGTGTCAAACATTGGGTCCTTTTCCCTTGGGAAATTCTTCATCATATGGGAGTTTTCCCACAATAAAAAGCTAAAACAATAAAATATGATTTTATGAACCTTGAACAAGGTCTTACGTAATCTTTTTATAAAGATCTTTTGATTTTATTGCAGATTCGAATACAAATTTTCATGGAATCTGATTTTTTAAATTTATTTTGCAAGGAGCACTGAATTGTATAATTACACATCAAACAACCACTTGCTATGAACTCGGGTGTGAAACTGTTTCATTGTGTCAAACATTGGATCCTTCTCCCTTGGGAAATTCTTCGACACGTGGGAGTTTTCCCACAATAAAAAGCTAATACAATAAAAAATGACATTATGAACCTTGAAGAAGGTCTTACGTAATCTTTTTATAAAGATCTTTTGATTTTGTTCCAGATTCGAATACTAATTTTCATGGAATCCGATTTTTTTATTTTTTCTGCAAGGCGCACTGAATTATAGAATTACACATCAAACAACTACTTGCTATGAACTCGGGTGTGAAACTGTTTCATTGTGTCAAACATTGGGTCCTTCTCCCTTAGAAAATTCTTCGACACGTGAGATTTTCCCACAATAAATAGCTAAAACAATAAAATATGATTTTATGAACCTTGAACAAGATCTTACTTAATCTTTTTATAAAGATCTTTTGATTTTGTTCCAGATTCGAATACTAATTTTCATGGAATCCGATTTTTTTATATATTCTGCAAGGTGCATTGAATTGTATAATTACACATCAAACATTCACTTGCTATGAACTCGTGTGTGAAACTGTTTCATTCTGTCAAACAATGGGTCCTTTTCCCTTGGGAAATTCTTCGACACATGGTAGTTTTCCCATAATAAAAAGCTAAAACAATAAAATATGATTGTATGAACCTTGAACAAGGTCTTACGTAATCTTTTTATAAAGATCTTTTGATTTTGTTCCAGAATCGAATACTAATTTTCATAGAATCGGATTTTTTTATATATTCTGCAAGGCGCACTGAATTGTATAATTACACATCAAACAACCACTTCCTATGAACTCGGGTGTGAAACTGTTTCCTTGTGTCAAACATTGGGTACTACTCCCTTTAGAAATTATTCTACACGTGGGAGTTTTCCCACAGTAAAAAGCTAAAACAATAAAATATGATTTTACGAACCTTGAACAAGGTCTTACGCAATCTTTTTATAAAGATCTTTTGATTTTGATCAAGATTCGAATACTAATTTTCATGGAATATGATTTTTTTATTTATTCTGCAAGGCGCATTGAATTGTATAATTACACATCAAGCAACCACTTCCTATGAACTCGGGTGTGAAACTGTTTCATTGTGTCAAACATTGGGTCCTACTCCCTTTAGAAATTATTCTACACGTGGGAGTTTTCCCACTGTAAAAAGCTAAAACAATAAAATATGATTTTATAAACCTTGAATAAGGTCTAACGCAATCTTTTTATAAAGATCTTTTGATTTTGTTCCAGATTCGAATACTAATTTTCATGGAATCCGATTTTTTTATATATTCTGCAAGGTGCATTGAATTGTATAATTACACATCAAACAACCACTTGCTATGAACTCGTGTGTGAAACTGTTTCATTCTGTCAAACAATGGGTCCTTCTCCCTTGGGAAATTCTTCGACACGTGGTAGTTTTCCCATAATAAAAAGCTAAAACAATAAAATATGAGTTTATGAACCTTGAACAAGGTCTTACGTAATCTTTTTATAAAGATCTTTTGATTTTGTTCCTGATTCGAATACTAATTTTCATGGAATCTGATTTTTTTATTTATTTTGCAAGGCGCACTGAATTGCAGAATTACACATCAAACAACCACTTGCTATGAACTCGTGTGTGAAACTGTTTGCTTGTGTCAAACATTGGATCCTACTCCCTATAGATATTATTCTACACGTGGTAGTTTTCCCATAGTAAAAAGCTAAAACAATAAAATATGATTTTATGAACCTTGAACAAGGTCTTATGCAATCTTTTTATAAAGATCTTTTGATTTTGATCAAGATACGAATACTAATTTTCATGGAATATGATTTTTTTATTTATTCTGCAAGGCGCATTGAATTGTATAATTACACATCAAACAACCACTTCCTATGAACTCGGGTGTGAAACTGGATCATTGTGTCAAACATTGGGTCCTTCTCCCTTGGGAAATTTTTCATCATGTGGGAGTTTTCCCACAATAAAGAGCTAAAACAATAAAATATGATTTTATGAACCTTGAAGAAGGTCTTACGTAATCTTTTTATAAAGATCTTTTGATTTTGTTCCAGATTCGAATACTAATTTTCATGGAATCCGATTTTTTTATTTTTTCTGCAAGGCGCACTGAATTGTAGAATTACACATCAAACAACTACTTGCTATGAACTCGGGTGTGAAACTGTTTCATTGTGTCAAACATTGGGTCCTTCTCCCTTAGAAAATTCTTCGACACTTGAGATTTTCCCACAGTAAATAGATAAAACAATAAAATATGATTTTATGAACCTTGAACAAGATCTTACTTAATCTTTTTATAAAGATCTTTTGATTTTGTTCCAGAATCGAATACTAATTTTCATAGAATCGAATTTTTTTATATATTCTGCAAGGCGCACTGAATTGTATAATTACACATCAAACAACCACTTCCTATGAACTCGGGTGTGAAACTGTTTCCTTGTGTCAAACATTGGGTACTACTCCCTTTAGAAATTATTCTACACGTGGGAGTTTTCCCACAGTAAAAAGCTAAAACAATAAAATATGATTTTACGAACCTTGAACAAGGTCTTACGCAATCTTTTTATAAAGATCTTTTGATTTTGATCAAGATTCGAATACTAATTTTCATGGAATATGATTTTTTTATTTATTCTGCAAGGCGCATTGAATTGTATAATTACACATCAAGCAACCACTTCCTATGAACTCGGGTGTGAAACTGTTTCATTGTGTCAAACATTGGGTCCTTCTCCCTTGGGAAATTCTTCATCATGTGGGAGTTTTCCCACAATAAAGAGCTAAAACAATAAAATATGATTTTATAAACCTTGAATAAGGTCTAACGCAATCTTTTTATAAAGATCTTTTGATTTTGTTCCAGATTCGAATACTAATTTTCATGGAATCCGATTTTTTTATATATTCTGCAAGGTGCATTGAATTGTATAATTACACATCAAACAACCACTTGCT
Source organism: Tanypteryx hageni (assembly GCA_028673005.1). Taxonomy (NCBI): domain Eukaryota; kingdom Metazoa; phylum Arthropoda; class Insecta; order Odonata; family Petaluridae; genus Tanypteryx; species Tanypteryx hageni. The sequence goes on from CM054120.1 coordinate 89,790,631, forward strand.
ATGAACTCGTGTGTGAAACTGTTTCATTCTGTCAAACAATGGGTCCTTTTCCCTTGGAAAATTCTTCGACACGTGGTAGTTTTCCCATAATAAAAAGCTAAAACAATAAAATATGAGTTTATGAACCTTGAACAAGGTCTTACGTAATCTTTTTATAAAGATCTTTTGATTTTGTTCCTGATTCGAATACTAATTTTCATGGAATCTGATTTTTTTATTTATTCTGCAAGGCGCAATGAATTGTATCATTACACATCAAGCAACCACTTCCTATGAACTCGGGTGTGAAACTGTTTCATTGTGTCAAACATTGGGTCCTTTTCCCTTGGGAAATTCTTCATCATATGGGAGTTTTCCCACAATAAAAAGCTAAAACAATAAAATATGATTTTATGAACCTTGAACAAGGTCTTACGTAATCTTTTTATAAAGATCTTTTGATTTTATTGCAGATTCGAATACAAATTTTCATGGAATCTGATTTTTTAAATTTATTTTGCAAGGAGCACTGAATTGTATAATTACACATCAAACAACCACTTGCTATGAACTCGGGTGTGAAACTGTTTCATTGTGTCAAACATTGGATCCTTCTCCCTTGGGAAATTCTTCGACACGTGGGAGTTTTCCCACAATAAAAAGCTAATACAATAAAAAATGACATTATGAACCTTGAAGAAGGTCTTACGTAATCTTTTTATAAAGATCTTTTGATTTTGTTCCAGATTCGAATACTAATTTTCATGGAATCCGATTTTTTTATTTTTTCTGCAAGGCGCACTGAATTATAGAATTACACATCAAACAACTACTTGCTATGAACTCGGGTGTGAAACTGTTTCATTGTGTCAAACATTGGGTCCTTCTCCCTTAGAAAATTCTTCGACACGTGAGATTTTCCCACAATAAATAGCTAAAACAATAAAATATGATTTTATGAACCTTGAACAAGATCTTACTTAATCTTTTTATAAAGATCTTTTGATTTTGTTCCAGATTCGAATACTAATTTTCATGGAATCCGATTTTTTTATATATTCTGCAAGGTGCATTGAATTGTATAATTACACATCAAACATTCACTTGCTATGAACTCGTGTGTGAAACTGTTTCATTCTGTCAAACAATGGGTCCTTTTCCCTTGGGAAATTCTTCGACACATGGTAGTTTTCCCATAATAAAAAGCTAAAACAATAAAATATGATTGTATGAACCTTGAACAAGGTCTTACGTAATCTTTTTATAAAGATCTTTTGATTTTGTTCCAGAATCGAATACTAATTTTCATAGAATCGGATTTTTTTATATATTCTGCAAGGCGCACTGAATTGTATAATTACACATCAAACAACCACTTCCTATGAACTCGGGTGTGAAACTGTTTCCTTGTGTCAAACATTGGGTACTACTCCCTTTAGAAATTATTCTACACGTGGGAGTTTTCCCACAGTAAAAAGCTAAAACAATAAAATATGATTTTACGAACCTTGAACAAGGTCTTACGCAATCTTTTTATAAAGATCTTTTGATTTTGATCAAGATTCGAATACTAATTTTCATGGAATATGATTTTTTTATTTATTCTGCAAGGCGCATTGAATTGTATAATTACACATCAAGCAACCACTTCCTATGAACTCGGGTGTGAAACTGTTTCATTGTGTCAAACATTGGGTCCTACTCCCTTTAGAAATTATTCTACACGTGGGAGTTTTCCCACTGTAAAAAGCTAAAACAATAAAATATGATTTTATAAACCTTGAATAAGGTCTAACGCAATCTTTTTATAAAGATCTTTTGATTTTGTTCCAGATTCGAATACTAATTTTCATGGAATCCGATTTTTTTATATATTCTGCAAGGTGCATTGAATTGTATAATTACACATCAAACAACCACTTGCTATGAACTCGTGTGTGAAACTGTTTCATTCTGTCAAACAATGGGTCCTTCTCCCTTGGGAAATTCTTCGACACGTGGTAGTTTTCCCATAATAAAAAGCTAAAACAATAAAATATGAGTTTATGAACCTTGAACAAGGTCTTACGTAATCTTTTTATAAAGATCTTTTGATTTTGTTCCTGATTCGAATACTAATTTTCATGGAATCTGATTTTTTTATTTATTTTGCAAGGCGCACTGAATTGCAGAATTACACATCAAACAACCACTTGCTATGAACTCGTGTGTGAAACTGTTTGCTTGTGTCAAACATTGGATCCTACTCCCTATAGATATTATTCTACACGTGGTAGTTTTCCCATAGTAAAAAGCTAAAACAATAAAATATGATTTTATGAACCTTGAACAAGGTCTTATGCAATCTTTTTATAAAGATCTTTTGATTTTGATCAAGATACGAATACTAATTTTCATGGAATATGATTTTTTTATTTATTCTGCAAGGCGCATTGAATTGTATAATTACACATCAAACAACCACTTCCTATGAACTCGGGTGTGAAACTGGATCATTGTGTCAAACATTGGGTCCTTCTCCCTTGGGAAATTTTTCATCATGTGGGAGTTTTCCCACAATAAAGAGCTAAAACAATAAAATATGATTTTATGAACCTTGAAGAAGGTCTTACGTAATCTTTTTATAAAGATCTTTTGATTTTGTTCCAGATTCGAATACTAATTTTCATGGAATCCGATTTTTTTATTTTTTCTGCAAGGCGCACTGAATTGTAGAATTACACATCAAACAACTACTTGCTATGAACTCGGGTGTGAAACTGTTTCATTGTGTCAAACATTGGGTCCTTCTCCCTTAGAAAATTCTTCGACACTTGAGATTTTCCCACAGTAAATAGATAAAACAATAAAATATGATTTTATGAACCTTGAACAAGATCTTACTTAATCTTTTTATAAAGATCTTTTGATTTTGTTCCAGAATCGAATACTAATTTTCATAGAATCGAATTTTTTTATATATTCTGCAAGGCGCACTGAATTGTATAATTACACATCAAACAACCACTTCCTATGAACTCGGGTGTGAAACTTTTTCCTTGTGTCAAACATTGGGTACTACTCCCTTTAGAAATTATTCTACACGTGGGAGTTTTCCCACAGTAAAAAGCTAAAACAATAAAATATGATTTTACGAACCTTGAACAAGGTCTTACGCAATCTTTTTATAAAGATCTTTTGATTTTGATCAAGATTCGAATACTAATTTTCATGGAATATGATTTTTTTATTTATTCTGCAAGGCGCATTGAATTGTATAATTACACATCAAGCAACCACTTCCTATGAACTCGGGTGTGAAACTGTTTCATTGTGTCAAACATTGGGTCCTTCTCCCTTGGGAAATTCTTCATCATGTGGGAGTTTTCCCACAATAAAGAGCTAAAACAATAAAATATGATTTTATAAACCTTGAATAAGGTCTAACGCAATCTTTTTATAAAGATCTTTTGATTTTGTTCCAGATTCGAATACTAATTTTCATGGAATCCGATTTTTTTATATATTCTGCAAGGTGCATTGAATTGTATAATTACACATCAAACAACCACTTGCTATGAACTCGTGTGTGAAACTGTTTCATTCTGTCAAACAATGGGTCCTTTTCCCTTGGAAAATTCTTCGACACGTGGTAGTTTTCCCATAATAAAAAGCTAAAACAATAAAATATGAGTTTATGAACCTTGAACAAGGTCTTACGTAATCTTTTTATAAAGATCTTTTGATTTTGTTCCTGATTCGAATACTAATTTTCATGGAATCTGATTTTTTTATTTATTCTGCAAGGCGCAATGAATTGTATCATTACACATCAAGCAACCACTTCCTATGAACTCGGGTGTGAAACTGTTTCATTGTGTCAAACATTGGGTCCTTTTCCCTTGGGAAATTCTTCATCATATGGGAGTTTTCCCACAATAAAAAGCTAAAACAATAAAATATGATTTTATGAACCTTGAACAAGGTCTTACGTAATCTTTTTATAAAGATCTTTTGATTTTATTGCAGATTCGAATACAAATTTTCATGGAATCTGATTTTTTAAATTTATTTTGCAAGGAGCACTGAATTGTATAATTACACATCAAACAACCACTTGCTATGAACTCGGGTGTGAAACTGTTTCATTGTGTCAAACATTGGATCCTTCTCCCTTGGGAAATTCTTCGACACGTGGGAGTTTTCCCACAATAAAAAGCTAATACAATAAAAAATGACATTATGAACCTTGAAGAAGGTCTTACGTAATCTTTTTATAAAGATCTTTTGATTTTGTTCCAGATTCGAATACTAATTTTCATGGAATCCGATTTTTTTATTTTTTCTGCAAGGCGCACTGAATTATAGAATTACACATCAAACAACTACTTGCTATGAACTCGGGTGTGAAACTGTTTCATTGTGTCAAACATTGGGTCCTTCTCCCTTAGAAAATTCTTCGACACGTGAGATTTTCCCACAATAAATAGCTAAAACAATAAAATATGATTTTATGAACCTTGAACAAGATCTTACTTAATCTTTTTATAAAGATCTTTTGATTTTGTTCCAGATTCGAATACTAATTTTCATGGAATCCGATTTTTTTATATATTCTGCAAGGTGCATTGAATTGTATAATTACACATCAAACATTCACTTGCTATGAACTCGTGTGTGAAACTGTTTCATTCTGTCAAACAATGGGTCCTTTTCCCTTGGGAAATTCTTCGACACATGGTAGTTTTCCCATAATAAAAAGCTAAAACAATAAAATATGATTGTATGAACCTTGAACAAGGTCTTACGTAATCTTTTTATAAAGATCTTTTGATTTTGTTCCAGAATCGAATACTAATTTTCATAGAATCGGATTTTTTTATATATTCTGCAAGGCGCACTGAATTGTATAATTACACATCAAACAACCACTTCCTATGAACTCGGGTGTGAAACTGTTTCCTTGTGTCAAACATTGGGTACTACTCCCTTTAGAAATTATTCTACACGTGGGAGTTTTCCCACAGTAAAAAGCTAAAACAATAAAATATGATTTTACGAACCTTGAACAAGGTCTTACGCAATCTTTTTATAAAGATCTTTTGATTTTGATCAAGATTCGAATACTAATTTTCATGGAATATGATTTTTTTATTTATTCTGCAAGGCGCATTGAATTGTATAATTACACATCAAGCAACCACTTCCTATGAACTCGGGTGTGAAACTGTTTCATTGTGTCAAACATTGGGTCCTACTCCCTTTAGAAATTATTCTACACGTGGGAGTTTTCCCACTGTAAAAAGCTAAAACAATAAAATATGATTTTATAAACCTTGAATAAGGTCTAACGCAATCTTTTTATAAAGATCTTTTGATTTTGTTCCAGATTCGAATACTAATTTTCATGGAATCCGATTTTTTTATATATTCTGCAAGGTGCATTGAATTGTATAATTACACATCAAACAACCACTTGCTATGAACTCGTGTGTGAAACTGTTTCATTCTGTCAAACAATGGGTCCTTCTCCCTTGGGAAATTCTTCGACACGTGGTAGTTTTCCCATAATAAAAAGCTAAAACAATAAAATATGAGTTTATGAACCTTGAACAAGGTCTTACGTAATCTTTTTATAAAGATCTTTTGATTTTGTTCCTGATTCGAATACTAATTTTCATGGAATCTGATTTTTTTATTTATTTTGCAAGGCGCACTGAATTGCAGAATTACACATCAAACAACCACTTGCTATGAACTCGTGTGTGAAACTGTTTGCTTGTGTCAAACATTGGATCCTACTCCCTATAGATATTATTCTACACGTGGTAGTTTTCCCATAGTAAAAAGCTAAAACAATAAAATATGATTTTATGAACCTTGAACAAGGTCTTATGCAATCTTTTTATAAAGATCTTTTGATTTTGATCAAGATACGAATACTAATTTTCATGGAATATGATTTTTTTATTTATTCTGCAAGGCGCATTGAATTGTATAATTACACATCAAACAACCACTTCCTATGAACTCGGGTGTGAAACTGGATCATTGTGTCAAACATTGGGTCCTTCTCCCTTGGGAAATTTTTCATCATGTGGGAGTTTTCCCACAATAAAGAGCTAAAACAATAAAATATGATTTTATGAACCTTGAAGAAGGTCTTACGTAATCTTTTTATAAAGATCTTTTGATTTTGTTCCAGATTCGAATACTAATTTTCATGGAATCCGATTTTTTTATTTTTTCTGCAAGGCGCACTGAATTGTAGAATTACACATCAAACAACTACTTGCTATGAACTCGGGTGTGAAACTGTTTCATTGTGTCAAACATTGGGTCCTTCTCCCTTAGAAAATTCTTCGACACTTGAGATTTTCCCACAGTAAATAGATAAAACAATAAAATATGATTTTATGAACCTTGAACAAGATCTTACTTAATCTTTTTATAAAGATCTTTTGATTTTGTTCCAGAATCGAATACTAATTTTCATAGAATCGAATTTTTTTATATATTCTGCAAGGCGCACTGAATTGTATAATTACACATCAAACAACCACTTCCTATGAACTCGGGTGTGAAACTGTTTCCTTGTGTCAAACATTGGGTACTACTCCCTTTAGAAATTATTCTACACGTGGGAGTTTTCCCACAGTAAAAAGCTAAAACAATAAAATATGATTTTACGAACCTTGAACAAGGTCTTACGCAATCTTTTTATAAAGATCTTTTGATTTTGATCAAGATTCGAATACTAATTTTCATGGAATATGATTTTTTTATTTATTCTGCAAGGCGCATTGAATTGTATAATTACACATCAAGCAACCACTTCCTATGAACTCGGGTGTGAAACTGTTTCATTGTGTCAAACATTGGGTCCTTCTCCCTTGGGAAATTCTTCATCATGTGGGAGTTTTCCCACAATAAAGAGCTAAAACAATAAAATATGATTTTATAAACCTTGAATAAGGTCTAACGCAATCTTTTTATAAAGATCTTTTGATTTTGTTCCAGATTCGAATACTAATTTTCATGGAATCCGATTTTTTTATATATTCTGCAAGGTGCATTGAATTGTATAATTACACATCAAACAACCACTTGCTATGAACTCGTGTGTGAAACTGTTTCATTCTGTCAAACAATGGGTCCTTTTCCCTTGGAAAATTCTTCGACACGTGGTAGTTTTCCCATAATAAAAAGCTAAAACAATAAAATATGAGTTTATGAACCTTGAACAAGGTCTTACGTAATCTTTTTATAAAGATCTTTTGATTTTGTTCCTGATTCGAATACTAATTTTCATGGAATCTGATTTTTTTATTTATTCTGCAAGGCGCAATGAATTGTATCATTACACATCAAGCAACCACTTCCTATGAACTCGGGTGTGAAACTGTTTCATTGTGTCAAACATTGGGTCCTTTTCCCTTGGGAAATTCTTCATCATATGGGAGTTTTCCCACAATAAAAAGCTAAAACAATAAAATATGATTTTATGAACCTTGAACAAGGTCTTACGTAATCTTTTTATAAAGATCTTTTGATTTTATTGCAGATTCGAATACAAATTTTCATGGAATCTGATTTTTTAAATTTATTTTGCAAGGAGCACTGAATTGTATAATTACACATCAAACAACCACTTGCTATGAACTCGGGTGTGAAACTGTTTCATTGTGTCAAACATTGGATCCTTCTCCCTTGGGAAATTCTTCGACACGTGGGAGTTTTCCCACAATAAAAAGCTAATACAATAAAAAATGACATTATGAACCTTGAAGAAGGTCTTACGTAATCTTTTTATAAAGATCTTTTGATTTTGTTCCAGATTCGAATACTAATTTTCATGGAATCCGATTTTTTTATTTTTTCTGCAAGGCGCACTGAATTATAGAATTACACATCAAACAACTACTTGCTATGAACTCGGGTGTGAAACTGTTTCATTGTGTCAAACATTGGGTCCTTCTCCCTTAGAAAATTCTTCGACACGTGAGATTTTCCCACAATAAATAGCTAAAACAATAAAATATGATTTTATGAACCTTGAACAAGATCTTACTTAATCTTTTTATAAAGATCTTTTGATTTTGTTCCAGATTCGAATACTAATTTTCATGGAATCCGATTTTTTTATATATTCTGCAAGGTGCATTGAATTGTATAATTACACATCAAACATTCACTTGCTATGAACTCGTGTGTGAAACTGTTTCATTCTGTCAAACAATGGGTCCTTTTCCCTTGGGAAATTCTTCGACACATGGTAGTTTTCCCATAATAAAAAGCTAAAACAATAAAATATGATTGTATGAACCTTGAACAAGGTCTTACGTAATCTTTTTATAAAGATCTTTTGATTTTGTTCCAGAATCGAATACTAATTTTCATAGAATCGGATTTTTTTATATATTCTGCAAGGCGCACTGAATTGTATAATTACACATCAAACAACCACTTCCTATGAACTCGGGTGTGAAACTGTTTCCTTGTGTCAAACATTGGGTACTACTCCCTTTAGAAATTATTCTACACGTGGGAGTTTTCCCACAGTAAAAAGCTAAAACAATAAAATATGATTTTACGAACCTTTAACAAGGTCTTACGCAATCTTTTTATAAAGATCTTTTGATTTTGATCAAGATTCGAATACTAATTTTCATGGAATATGATTTTTTTCTTTATTCTGCAAGGCGCATTGAATTGTATAATTACACATCAAGCAACCACTTCCTATGAACTCGGGTGTGAAACTGTTTCATTGTGTCAAACATTGGGTCCTACTCCCTTTAGAAATTATTCTACACGTGGGAGTTTTCCCACTGTAAAAAGCTAAAACAATAAAATATGATTTTATAAACCTTGAATAAGGTCTAACGCAATCTTTTTATAAAGATCTTTTGATTTTGTTCCAGATTCGAATACTAATTTTCATGGAATCCGATTTTTTTATATATTCTGCAAGGTGCATTGAATTGTATAATTACACATCAAACAACCACTTGCTATGAACTCGTGTGTGAAACTGTTTCATTCTGTCAAACAATGGGTCCTTCTCCCTTGGGAAATTCTTCGACACGTGGTAGTTTTCCCATAATAAAAAGCTAAAACAATAAAATATGAGTTTATGAACCTTGAACAAGGTCTTACGTAATCTTTTTATAAAGATCTTTTGATTTTGTTCCTGATTCGAATACTAATTTTCATGGAATCTGATTTTTTTATTTATTTTGCAAGGCGCACTGAATTGCAGAATTACACATCAAACAACCACTTGCTATGAACTCGTGTGTGAAACTGTTTGCTTGTGTCAAACATTGGATCCTACTCCCTATAGATATTATTCTACACGTGGTAGTTTTCCCATAGTAAAAAGCTAAAACAATAAAATATGATTTTATGAACCTTGAACAAGGTCTTATGCAATCTTTTTATAAAGATCTTTTGATTTTGATCAAGATACGAATACTAATTTTCATGGAATATGATTTTTTTATTTATTCTGCAAGGCGCATTGAATTGTATAATTACACATCAAACAACCACTTCCTATGAACTCGGGTGTGAAACTGGATCATTGTGTCAAACATTGGGTCCTTCTCCCTTAGAAAATTCTTCGACACTTGAGATTTTCCCACAGTAAATAGATAAAACAATAAAATATGATTTTATGAACCTTGAACAAGATCTTACTTAATCTTTTTATAAAGATCTTTTGATTTTGTTCCAGATTCGAATACTAATTTTCATGGAAACCGATTTTTTTATATATTCTGCAAGGTGCATTGAATTGTATAATTACACATCAAACAACCACTTGCTATGAACTCGTGTGTGAAACTGTTTCATTCTGTCAAACAATGGGTCCTTTTCCCTTGGGAAATTCTTCGACACATGGTAGTTTTCCCATAATAAAAAGCTAAAACAATAAAATATGAGTTTATGAACCTTGAACAAGGTCTTACGTAATCTTTTTATAAAGATCTTTTGATTTTGTTCCAGATTCGAATACTAATTTTCATGGAATCCGATTTTTTTACATATTCTGCAAGGCGCATTGAATTGTATAATTACACAACAAACAACCACTTCCTATGAACTCGGGTGTGAAACTGTTTCCTTGTGTCAAACATTGGGTCCTACTCCCTTTAGAAATTATTCTACACGTGGGAGTTATCCCACAGTAAAAAGCTAAAACAATAAAATATGATTTTACGAACCTTGAACAAGGTCTTACGCAATATTTCTACAAAGATCTTTTGATTTTGATCAAGATTCGAGTACTAATTTTCATGGAATATGATTTTTTTATTTATTCTGCAAGGCGCATTGAATTGTATAATTACACATCAAGCAACCACTTCCTATGAACTCGGGTGTGAAACTGTTTCATTGTGTCAAACATTGGGTCCTTCTCCCATGGGAAATTCTTCATCATGTGGGAGTTTTCCCACAATAAAGAGCTAAAACAATAAAATATGATTTTATGAACCTTGATCAAGGTCTTACGTAATCTTTTTATAAAGATCTTTTGATTTAGTTCCAGATTTGAATACTAATTTTCATGGAATCCGATTTTTTTATATATTCTGCAAGGTGCATTGAATTGTATAATTACACATCAAGCAACCACTTCCTATGAACTCGGGTGTGAAACTGTTTCATTCTGTCAAACAATGGGTCCTTTTCCCTTGGGAAATTCTTCGACACATGGGAGTTTTCCCACAATAAAAAGCTAAAACAATAAAATATGATTTTATGAACCTTGAACAAGGTCTTACGTAATCTTTTTATAAAGATCTTTTGATTTTGTTCCAGAATCGAATACTAATTTTCATAGAATCGGATTTTTTAATATATTCTGCAAGGCGCACTGAATTGTATAATTACACAACAAACAACCACTTCCTATGAACTCGGGTGTGAAACTGTTTCCTAGTGTCAAACATTGGGTCCCACTCCCTTTAGAAATTATTCTACACGTGGGAGTTTTCCCACAGTAAAAAGCTAAAACAATAAAATATGATTTTACGAACCTTGAACAAGGTCTTACGTAATCTTTTTATAAAGATCTTTTGATTTTGATAAAGATTCGAATAGTAATTTTCTTGGAATATGATTTTTTTATTTATTCTGCAAGGCGCATTGAATTGTATCATTACACATCAAGCAACCACTTGCTATGAACTCGTGTGTGAAACTGTTTCATTCTGTCAAACAATGGGTCCTTTTCCCTTGCGAAATTCTTCGACACGTGGTAGTTTTCCCATAATAAAAAGCTAAAACAATAAAATATGAGTTTATGAACCTTGAACAAGGTCTTACGTAATCTTTTTATAAAGATCTTTTGATTTTGTTCCTGATTCGAATATTAACTTTCATGGAATGCGATTTTTTATATATTTTGCAAGGCGCACTGAATTGTAGAATTACACATCAAACAACCACTTGCTATACACTCGGGTGTGAAACTGTTTCACTGTGTCAAACATTGGGTCCTTCTCCCTTGGAAAATTCTTCGACACGTGGGATTTTCCCACAATAAAAAGCTAAAACAGTAAAATATGATTTTATGAACCTTGAACAAGGTCCTACGTAATCTTTTTATAAAGATCTTTTGATTTTATTGCAGATTCGAATACAAATTTTCATGGAATATGATTTTTTTATTTATTCTGCAAGGCGCATTGAATTGTATAATTACACATCAAGCAACCACTTCCTATGAACTCGGGTGTGAAACTGTTTCATTGTGTCAAACATTGGGTCCTTCTCCCTTGGGAAATTCTTCATCATGAGGGAGTTTTATCACAATAAAGAGCTAAAACAATAAAATATGATTTTATGAACCTTGAACAAGGTCTTACGTAATCTTTTTATAAAGATCTTTTGATTTTGTTCCAGAATCGAATACTAATTTTCATAGAATCGGATTTTTTTATATATTCTGCAAGGCGCATTGAATTGTATAATTACACATCAAACAACCACTTGCTATGAACTCGTGTGTGAAACTGTTTCATTGTGTCAAACATTGGGTCCTTCTCCCTTGGGAAATTCTTCATCATGAGGGAGTTTTCCCACAATAAAGAGCTAAAACAATAAAATATGATTTTATGAACCTTGAACAAGGTCTTACGTAATCTTTTTATAAAGATCTTTTGATTTTGTTCCAGATTCGAATACTAATTTACATGGAATCCGATTTTTTTATTTTTTCTGCAAGGCGCACTGAATTGTAGAATTACACATCAAACAACTACTTGCTATGAATTGGGGTGTGAAACTGTTTCATTGTGTGAAACATTGGGTCCTTCTCCTCGGAAAATTGTTCGACACGTGAGATTTTCCCACAATAAATAGCTAAAACAATAAAGTATGATTTTATGAACCTTGAACAAGGTCCTACGTAATCTTTTTATAAAGATCTTTTGATTTTATTGCAGATTCGAATACAAATTTTCATGGAATCTGATTTTTTAAATTTATTTTGCAAGGAGCACTGAATTGTATAATTACACATCAAACAACCACTTCCTATGAACTCGGGTGTGAAACTGTTTCCTTGTGTCAAACATTGGGTCCTTCTCCCTTAGAAAATTCTTCGACACTTGAGATTTTCCCACAGTAAATAGATAAAACAATAAAATATGATTTTATGAACCTTGAACAAGATCTTACTTAATCTTTTTATAAAGATCTTTTGATTTTGTTCCAGATTCGAATACTAATTTTCATGGAAACCGATTTTTTTATATATTCTGCAAGGTGCATTGAATTGTATAATTACACATCAAACAACCACTTCCTATGAACTCGGGTGTGAAACTGGATCATTGTGTCAAACATTGGGTCCTTCTCCCTTGGGAAATTTTTCATCATGTGGGAGTTTTCCCACAATAAAGAGCTAAAACAATAAAATATGATTTTATGAACCTTGAAGAAGGTCTTACGTAATCTTTTTATAAAGATCTTTTGATTTTGTTCCAGATTCGAATACTAATTTTCATGGAATCCGATTTTTTTATTTTTTCTGCAAGGCGCACTGAATTGTAGAATTACACATCAAACAACTACTTGCTATGAACTCGGGTGTGAAACTGTTTCATTGTGTCAAACATTGGGTCCTTCTCCCTTAGAAAATTCTTCGACACTTGAGATTTTCCCACAGTAAATAGATAAAACAATAAAATATGATTTTATGAACCTTGAACAAGATCTTACTTAATCTTTTTATAAAGATCTTTTGATTTTGTTCCAGATTCGAATACTAATTTTCATGGAAACCGATTTTTTTATATATTCTGCAAGGTGCATTGAATTGTATAATTACACATCAAACAACCACTTGCTATGAACTCGTGTGTGAAACTGTTTCATTCTGTCAAACAATGGGTCCTTTTCCCTTGGGAAATTCTTCGACACATGGTAGTTTTCCCATAATAAAAAGCTAAAACAATAAAATATGAGTTTATGAACCTTGAACAAGGTCTTACGTAATCTTTTTATAAAGATCTTTTGATTTTGTTCCAGATTCGAATACTAATTTTCATGGAATCCGATTTTTTTACATATTCTGCAAGGCGCATTGAATTGTATAATTACACATCAAACAACCACTTCCTATGAACTCGGGTGTGAAACTGTTTCCTTGTGTCAAACATTGGGTCCTACTCCCTTTAGAAATTATTCTACACGTGGGAGTTATCCCACAGTAAAAAGCTAAAACAATAAAATATGATTTTACGAACCTTGAACAAGGTCTTACGCAATATTTCTACAAAGATCTTTTGATTTTGATCAAGATTCGAGTACTAATTTTCATGGAATATGATTTTTTTATTTATTCTGCAAGGCGCATTGAATTGTATAATTACACATCAAGCAACCACTTCCTATGAACTCGGGTGTGAAACTGTTTCATTGTGTCAAACATTGGGTCCTTCTCCCATGGGAAATTCTTCATCATGTGGGAGTTTTCCCACAATAAAGAGCTAAAACAATAAAATATGATTTTATGAACCTTGATCAAGGTCTTACGTAATCTTTTTATCAAGATCTTTTGATTTAGTTCCAGATTTGAATACTAATTTTCATGGAATCCGATTTTTTTATATATTCTGCAAGGTGCATTGAATTGTATAATTACACATCAAGCAACCACTTCCTATGAACTCGGGTGTGAAACTGTTTCATTCTGTCAAACATTGGGTCCTTCTCCCATGGGAAATTCTTCATCATATGGGAGTTTTCCCACAATAAAGAGCTAAAACAATAAAATATAATTTTATGAACCTTGATCAAGGTCTTACGTAATCTTTTTATAAAGATCTTTTGATTTAGTTCCAGATTTGAATACTAATTTTCATGGAATCCGATTTTTTTATATATTCTGCAAGGTGCATTGAATTGTATAATTACACATCAAGCAACCACTTCCTATGAACTCGGGTGTGAAACTGTTTCATTCTGTCAAACAATGGGTCCTTTTCCCTTGGGAAATTCTTCGACACATGGGAGTTTTCCCACAATAAAAAGCTAAAACAATAAAATATGATTTTATGAACCTTGAACAAGGTCTTACGTAATCTTTTTATAAAGATCTTTTGATTTTGTTCCAGAATCGAATACTAATTTTCATAGAATCGGATTTTTTTATATATTCTGCAAGGCGCACTGAATTGTATAATTACACAACAAACAACCACTTCCTATGAACTCGGGTGTGAAACTGTTTCCTTGTGTCAAACATTGGGTCCCACTCCCTTTAGAAATTATTCTACACGTGGGAGTTTTCCCACAGTAAAAAGCTAAAACAATAAAATATGATTTTACGAACCTTGAACAAGGTCTTACGTAATCTTTTTATAAAGATCTTTTGATTTTGATAAAGATTCGAATAGTAATTTTCTTGGAATATGATTTTTTTATTTATTCTGCAAGGCGCATTGAATTGTATCATTACACATCAAGCAACCACTTCCTATGAACTCGGGTGTGACACTGTTTCATTCTGTCAAACAATGGGTCCTTTTCCCTTGCGAAATTCTTCGACACGTGGTAGTTTTCCCATAATAAAAAGCTAAAACAATAAAATATGAGTTTATGAACCTTGAACAAGGTCTTACGTAATCTTTTTATAAAGATCTTTTGATTTTGTTCCTGATTCGAATATTAACTTTCATGGAATGCGATTTTTTATATATTTTGCAAGGCGCACTGAATTGTAGAATTACACATCAAACAACCACTTGCTATACACTCGGGTGTGAAACTGTTTCACTGTGTCAAACATTGGGTCCTTCTCCCTTGGAAAATTCTTCGACACGTGGGATTTTCCCACAATAAAAAGCTAAAACAGTAAAATATGATTTTATGAACCTTGAACAAGGTCCTACGTAATCTTTTTATAAAGATCTTTTGATTTTATTGCAGATTCGAATACAAATTTTCATGGAATATGATTTTTTTATTTATTCTGCAAGGCGCATTGAATTGTATAATTACACATCAAGCAACCACTTCCTATGAACTCGGGTGTGAAACTGTTTCATTGTGTCAAACATTGGGTCCTTCTCCCTTGGGAAATTCTTCATCATGAGGGAGTTTTATCACAATAAAGAGCTAAAACAATAAAATATGATTTTATGAACCTTGAACAAGGTCTTACGTAATCTTTTTATAAAGATCTTTTGATTTTGTTCCAGAATCGAATACTAATTTTCATAGAATCGGATTTTTTTATATATTCTGCAAGGCGCATTGAATTGTATAATTACACATCAAACAACCACTTGCTATGAACTCGTGTGTGAAACTGTTTCATTGTGTCAAACATTGGGTCCTTCTCCCTTGGGAAATTCTTCATCATGAGGGAGTTTTCCCACAATAAAGAGCTAAAACAATAAAATATTATTTTATGAACCTTGAACAAGGTCTTACGTAATCTTTTTATAAAGATCTTTTGATTTTGTTCCAGATTCGAATACTAATTTACATGGAATCCGATTTTTTTATTTTTTCTGCAAGGCGCACTGAATTGTAGAATTACACATCAAACAACTACTTGCTATGAATTGGGGTGTGAAACTGTTTCATTGTGTGAAACATTGGGTCCTTCTCCTCGGAAAATTGTTCGACACGTGAGATTTTCCCACAATAAATAGCTAAAACAATAAAGTATGATTTTATGAACCTTGAACAAGGTCCTACGTAATCTTTTTATAAAGATCTTTTGATTTTATTGCAGATTCGAATACAAATTTTCATGGAATCTGATTTTTTAAATTTATTTTGCAAGGAGCACTGAATTGTATAATTACACATCAAACAACCACTTCCTATGAACTCGGGTGTGAAACTGTTTCCTTGTGTCAAACATTGGGTACTACTCCCTTTAGAAATTATTCTACACGTGGGAGTTTTCCCACAGTAAAAAGCTAAAACAATAAAATATGATTTTACGAACCTTGAACAAGGTCTTACGCAATCTTTTTATAAAGATCTTTTGATTTTGATCAAGATTCGAATACTAATTTTCATGGAATCCGATTTTTTTATATATTCTGCAAGGTGCATTGAATTGTATAATTACACATCAAACAACCACTTGCTATGAACTCGTGTGTGAAACTGTTTCATTCTGTCAAACAATGGGTCCTTCTCCCTTAGAAAATTCTTCGACACGTGAGATTTTCCCACAATAAATAGCTAAAACAATAAAATATGATTTTATGAACCTTGAACAAGATCTTACTTAATCTTTTTATAAAGATCTTTTGATTTTGTTCCAGATTCGAATACTAATTTTCATGGAATCCGATTTTTTTATATATTCTGCAAGGTGCATTGAATTGTATAATTACACATCAAACATTCACTTGCTATGAACTCGTGTGTGAAACTGTTTCATTCTGTCAAACAATGGGTCCTTTTCCCTTGGGAAATTCTTCGACACATGGTAGTTTTCCCATAATAAAAAGCTAAAACAATAAAATATGATTGTATGAACCTTGAACAAGGTCTTACGTAATCTTTTTATAAAGATCTTTTGAATTTGTTCCAGAATCGAATACTAATTTTCATAGAATCGGATTTTTTTATATATTCTGCAAGGCGCACTGAATTGTATAATTACACATCAAACAACCACTTCCTATGAACTCGGGTGTGAAACTGTTTCCTTGTGTCAAACATTGGGTACTACTCCCTTTAGAAATTATTCTACACGTGGGAGTTTTCCCACAGTAAAAAGCTAAAACAATAAAATATGATTTTACGAACCTTGAACAAGGTCTTACGCAATCTTTTTATAAAGATCTTTTGATTTTGATCAAGATTCGAATACTAATTTTCATGGAATATGATTTTTTTATTTATTCTGCAAGGCGCATTGAATTGTATAATTACACATCAAGTAACCACTTCCTATGAACTCGGGTGTGAAACTGTTTCATTGTGTCAAACATTGGGTCCTACTCCCTTTAGAAATTATTCTACACGTAGGAGTTTTCCCACTGTAAAAAGCTAAAACAATAAAATATGATTTTATAAACCTTGAATAAGGTCTAACGCAATCTTTTTATAAAGATCTTTTGATTTTGTTCCAGATTCGAATACTAATTTTCATGGAATCCGATTTTTTTATATATTCTGCAAGGTGCATTGAATTGTATAATTACACATCAAACAACCACTTGCTATGAACTCGTGTGTGAAACTGTTTCATTCTGTCAAACAATGGGTCCTTCTCCCTTGGGAAATTCTTCGACACGTGGTAGTTTTCCCATAATAAAAAGCTAAAACAATAAAATATGAGTTTATGAACCTTGAACAAGTTCTTACGTAATCTTTTTATAAAGATCTTTTGATTTTGTTCCTGATTCGAATACTAATTTTCATGGAATCTGATTTTTTTATTTATTTTGCAAGGCGCACTGAATTGAAGAATTACACATCAAACAGCCACTTGCTATGAACTCGTGTGTGAAACTGTTTGCTTGTGTCAAACATTGGATCCTACTCCCTATAGATATTATTCTACACGTGGTAGTTTTCCCATAGTAAAAAGCTAAAACAATAAAATATGATTTTATGAACCTTGAACAAGGTCTTACGCAATCTTTTTATAAAGATCTTTTGATTTTGATCAAGATACGAATACTAATTTTCATGGAATATGATTTTTTTATTTATTCTGCAAGGCGCATTGAATTGTATAATTACACATCAAACAACCACTTCCTATGAACTCGGGTGTGAAACTGGATCATTGTGTCAAACATTGGGTCCTTCTCCCTTGGGAAATTTTTCATCATGTGGGAGTTTTCCCACAATAAAGAGCTAAAACAATAAAATATGATTTTATGAACCTTGAAGAAGGTCTTACGTAATCTTTTTATAAAGATCTTTTGATTTTGTTCCAGATTCGAATACTAATTTTCATGGAATATGATTTTTTTATTTATTCTGCAAGGCGCATTGAATTGTATAATTACACATCAAGCAACCACTTCCTATGAACTCGGGTGTGAAACTGTTTCATTGTGTCAAACATTGGGTCCTTCTCCCTTAGAAAATTCTTCGACACTTGAGATTTTCCCACAGTAAATAGATAAAACAATAAAATATGATTTTATGAACCTTGAACAAGATCTTACTTAATCTTTTTATAAAGATCTTTTGATTTTGTTCCAGATTCGAATACTAATTTTCATGGAAACCGATTTTTTTATATATTCTGCAAGGTGCATTGAATTGTATAATTACACATCAAACAACCACTTGCTATGAACTCGTGTGTGAAACTGTTTCATTCTGTCAAACAATGGGTCCTTTTCCCTTGGGAAATTCTTCGACACATGGTAGTTTTCCCATAATAAAAAGCTAAAACAATAAAATATGAGTTTATGAACCTTGAACAAGGTCTTACGTAATCTTTTTATAAAGATCTTTTGATTTTGTTCCAGATTCGAATACTAATTTTCATGGAATCCGATTTTTTTATTTATTTTGCAAGGTGCATTGAATTGTATAATTACACATCAAACAACCACTTGCTATGAACTCGTGTGTGAAACTGTTTCATTGTGTCAAACATTGGGTCATTCTCCCTTGGAAAATTCTTCGACACGTGGGAGTTTTCCCACAATAAAAAGCTAAAACAATAAAATATGATTTTATTAACCTTGAACAAGGTCTTACGTAACCTTTTTATAAAGATCTTTTGATTTTGTTCCAGAATCGAATACTAATTTTCATGGAATCTGATTTTTTTATATATTCTGCAAGGCGCACTGAATTGTATAATTACACAACAAACAACCACTTCCTATGAACTCGGGTGTGAAACTGTTTCCTTGTGTCAAACATTGGGTCCTACTCCCTTTAGAAATTATTCTACACGTGGGAGTTTTCCCACAGTAAAAAGCTAAAACAATAAAATATGATTTTACGAACCTTGAACAAGGTCTTACGCAATATTTCTACAAAGATCTTTTGATTTTGATCAAGATTCGAATACTAATTTTCATGGAATATGATTTTTTTATTTATTCTGCAAGGCGCATTGAATTGTATAATTACACATCAAGCAACCACTTCCTATGAACTCGGGTGTGAAACTGTTTCATTGTGTCAAACATTGGGTCCTTCTCCCATGGGAAATTCTTCATCATGTGGGAGTTTTCCCACAATAAAGAGCTAAAACAATAAAATATGATTTTATGAACCTTGATCAAGGTCTTACGTAATCTTTTTATAAAGATCTTTTGATTTAGTTCCAGATTTGAATACTAATTTTCATGGAATCCGATTTTTTTATATATTCTGCAAGGTGCATTGAATTGTATAATTACACATCAAGCAACCACTTCCTATGAACTCGGGTGTGAAACTGTTTCATTCTGTCAAACAATGGGTCCTTTTCCCTTGGGAAATTCTTCGACACATGGGAGTTTTCCCACAATAAAAAGCTAAAACAATAAAATATGATTTTATGAACCTTGAACAAGGTCTTACGTAATCTTTTTATTAAGATCTTTTGATTTTGTTCCAGAATCGAATACTAATTTTCATAGAATCGGATTTTTTTATATATTCTGCAAGGCGCACTGAATTGTATAATTACACATCAAACAACCACTTGCTATGAACTCGTGTGTGAAACTGTTTCATTCTGTCAAACAATGGGTCCTTCTCCCTTGGGAAATTCTTCGACACGTGGTAGTTTTCCCATAATAAAAAGCTAAAACAATAAAATATGAGTTTATGAACCTTGAACAAGTTCTTACGTAATCTTTTTATAAAGATCTTTTGATTTTGTTCCTGATTCGAATACTAATTTTCATGGAATCTGATTTTTTTATTTATTTTGCAAGGCGCACTGAATTGCAGAATTACACATCAAACAGCCACTTGCTATGAACTCGTGTGTGAAACTGTTTGCTTGTGTCAAACATTGGATCCTACTCCCTATAGATATTATTCTACACGTGGTAGTTTTCCCATAGTAAAAAGCTAAAACAATAAAATATGATTTTATGAACCTTGAACAAGGTCTTACGCAATCTTTTTATAAAGATCTTTTGATTTTGTTCCTGATTCGAATATTAACTTTCATGGAATCCGATTTTTTATATATTTTGCAAGGCGCACTGAATTGTAGAATTACACATCAAACAACCACTTGCTATACACTCGGGTGTGAAACTGTTTCACTGTGTCAAACATTGGGTCCTTCTCCCTTGGGAAATTTTTCATCATGTGGGAGTTTTCCCACAATAAAGAGCTAAAACAATAAAATATGATTTTATGAACCTTGAAGAAGGTCTTACGTAATCTTTTTATAAAGATCTTTTGATTTTGTTCCAGATTCGAATACTAATTTTCATGGAATATGATTTTTTTATTTATTCTGCAAGGCGCATTGAATTGTATAATTACACATCAAGCAACCACTTCCTATGAACTCGGGTGTGAAACTGTTTCATTGTGTCAAACATTGGGTCCTTCTCCCTTAGAAAATTCTTCGACACTTGAGATTTTCCCACAGTAAATAGATAAAACAATAAAATATGATTTTATGAACCTTGAACAAGATCTTACTTAATCTTTTTATAAAGATCTTTTGATTTTGTTCCAGATTCGAATACTAATTTTCATGGAAACCGATTTTTTTATATATTCTGCAAGGTGCATTGAATTGTATAATTACACATCAAACAACCACTTGCTATGAACTCGTGTGTGAAACTGTTTCATTCTGTCAAACAATGGGTCCTTTTCCCTTGGGAAATTCTTCGACACATGGTAGTTTTCCCATAATAAAAAGCTAAAACAATAAAATATGAGTTTATGAACCTTGAACAAGGTCTTACGTAATCTTTTTATAAAGATCTTTTGATTTTGTTCCAGATTCGAATACTAATTTTCATGGAATCTGATTTTTTTTTTTATTTTGCAAGGCGCACTGAATTGTAGAATTACACATTAAACAACCACTTGCTATGAACTCGGGTGTGAAACTGTTTCATTGTGTCAAACATTGGGTCATTCTCCCTTGGAAAATTCTTCGACACGTGGGAGTTTTCCCACAATAAAAAGCTAAAACAATAAAATATGATTTTATTAACCTTGAACAAGGTCTTACGTAACCTTTTTATAAAGATCTTTTGATTTTGTTCCAGAATCGAATACTAATTTTCATGGAATCTGATTTTTTTATATATTCTGCAAGGCGCACTGAATTGTATAATTACACAACAAACAACCACTTCCTATGAACTCGGGTGTGAAACTGTTTCCTTGTGTCAAACATTGGGTCCTACTCCCTTTAGAAATTATTCTACACGTGGGAGTTTTCCCACAGTAAAAAGCTAAAACAATAAAATATGATTTTACGAACCTTGAACAAGGTCTTACGCAATATTTCTACAAAGATCTTTTGATTTTGATCAAGATTCGAATACTAATTTTCATGGAATATGATTTTTTTATTTATTCTGCAAGGCGCATTGAATTGTATAATTACACATCAAGCAACCACTTCCTATGAACTCGGGTGTGAAACTGTTTCATTGTGTCAAACATTGGGTCCTTCTCCCATGGGAAATTCTTCATCATGTGGGAGTTTTCCCACAATAAAGAGCTAAAACAATAAAATATGATTTTATGAACCTTGATCAAGGTCTTACGTAATCTTTTTATAAAGATCTTTTGATTTAGTTCCAGATTTGAATACTAATTTTCATGGAATCCGATTTTTTTATATATTCTGCAAGGTGCATTGAATTGTATAATTACACATCAAGCAACCACTTCCTATGAACTCGGGTGTGAAACTGTTTCATTCTGTCAAACAATGGGTCCTTTTCCCTTGGGAAATTCTTCGACACATGGGAGTTTTCCCACAATAAAAAGCTAAAACAATAAAATATGATTTTATGAACCTTGAACAAGGTCTTACGTAATCTTTTTATTAAGATCTTTTGATTTTGTTCCAGAATCGAATACTAATTTTCATAGAATCGGATTTTTTTATATATTCTGCAAGGCGCACTGAATTGTATAATTACACAACAAACAACCACTTCCTATGAACTCGGGTGTGAAACTGTTTCCTTGTGTCAAACATTGGGTCCCACTCCCTTTAGAAATTATTCTACACGTGGGAGTTTTCCCACAGTAAAAAGCTAAAACAATAAAATATGATTTTACGAACCTTGAACAAGGTCTTACGTAATCTTTTTATAAAGATCTTTTGATTTTGATAAAGATTCGAATAGTAATTTTCTTGGAATATGATTTTTTTATTTATTCTGCAAGGCGCATTGAATTGTATCATTACACATCAAGCAACCACTTCCTATGAACTCGGGTGTGAAACTGTTTCATTCTGTCAAACAATGGGTCCTTTTCCCTTGCGAAATTCTTCGACACGTGGTAGTTTTCCCATAATAAAAAGCTAAAACAATAAAATATGAGTTTATGAACCTTGAACAAGGTCTTACGTAATCTTTTTATAAAGATCTTTTGATTTTGTTCCTGATTCGAATATTAACATTCATGGAATCCGATTTTTTATATATTTTGCAAGGCGCACTGAATTGTAGAATTACACATCAAACAACCACTTGCTATACACTCGGGTGTGAAACTGTTTCACTGTGTCAAACATTGGGTCCTTCTCCCTTGGAAAATTCTTCGACACGTGGGATTTTCCCACAATAAAAAGCTAAAACAGTAAAATATGATTTTATGAACCTTGAACAAGGTCCTACGTAATCTTTTTAT
Organism: Tanypteryx hageni; assembly: GCA_028673005.1. Taxonomy (NCBI): domain Eukaryota; kingdom Metazoa; phylum Arthropoda; class Insecta; order Odonata; family Petaluridae; genus Tanypteryx; species Tanypteryx hageni. Next base: position 89,813,890 of record CM054120.1, read on the forward strand.
AAAGATCTTTTGATTTTATTGCAGATTCGAATACAAATTTTCATGGAATATGATTTTTTTATTTATTCTGCAAGGCGCATTGAATTGTATAATTACACATCAAGCAACCACTTCCTATGAACTCGGGTGTGAAACTGTTTCATTGTGTCAAACATTGGGTCCTTCTCCCTTGGGAAATTCTTCATCATGAGGGAGTTTTATCACAATAAAGAGCTAAAACAATAAAATATGATTTTATGAACCTTGAACAAGGTCTTACGTAATCTTTTTATAAAGATCTTTTGATTTTGTTCCAGAATCGAATACTAATTTTCATAGAATCGGATTTTTTTATATTTTCTGCAAGGCGCACTGAATTATAGAATTACACATCAAACAACTACTTGCTATGAACTCGGGTGTGAAACTGTTTCATTGTGTCAAACATTGGGTCCTTCTCCCTTAGAAAATTCTTCGACACGTGAGATTTTCCCACAATAAATAGCTAAAAGAATAAAATATGATTTTATGAACCTTGAACAAGATCTTACTTAATCTTTTTATAAAGATCTTTTGATTTTGTTCCAGATTCGAATACTAATTTTCATGGAATCCGATTTTTTTATATTTTCTGCAAGGTGCATTGAATTGTATAATTACACATCAAACATTCACTTGCTATGAACTCGTGTGTGAAACTGTTTCATTCTGTCAAACAATGGGTCCTTTTCCCTTGGGAAATTCTTCGACACATGGTAGTTTTCCCATAATAAAAAGCTAAAACAATAAAATATGATTGTATGAACCTTGAACAAGGTCTTACGTAATCTTTTTATAAAGATCTTTTGAATTTGTTCCAGAATCGAATACTAATTTTCATAGAATCGGATTTTTTTATATATTCTGCAAGGCGCACTGAATTGTATAATTACACATCAAACAACCACTTCCTATGAACTCGGGTGTGAAACTGTTTCCTTGTGTCAAACATTGGGTACTACTCCCTTTAGAAATTATTCTACACGTGGGAGTTTTCCCACAGTAAAAAGCTAAAACAATAAAATATGATTTTACGAACCTTGAACAAGGTCTTACGCAATCTTTTTATAAAGATCTTTTGATTTTGATCAAGATTCGAATACTAATTTTCATGGAATATGATTTTTTTATTTATTCTGCAAGGCGCATTGAATTGTATAATTACACATCAAGCAACCACTTCCTATGAACTCGGGTGTGAAACTGTTTCATTGTGTCAAACATTGGGTCCTACTCCCTTTAGAAATTATTCTACACGTAGGAGTTTTCCCACTGTAAAAAGCTAAAACAATAAAATATGATTTTATAAACCTTGAATAAGGTCTAACGCAATCTTTTTATAAAGATCTTTTGATTTTGTTCCAGATTCGAATACTAATTTTCATGGAATCCGATTTTTTTATATATTCTGCAAGGTGCATTGAATTGTATAATTACACATCAAACAACCACTTGCTATGAACTCGTGTGTGAAACTGTTTCATTCTGTCAAACAATGGGTCCTTCTCCCTTGGGAAATTCTTCGACACGTGGTAGTTTTCCCATAATAAAAAGCTAAAACAATAAAATATGAGTTTATGAACCTTGAACAAGTTCTTACGTAATCTTTTTATAAAGATCTTTTGATTTTGTTCCTGATTCGAATACTAATTTTCATGGAATCTGATTTTTTTATTTATTTTGCAAGGCGCACTGAATTGCAGAATTACACATCAAACAGCCACTTGCTATGAACTCGTGTGTGAAACTGTTTGCTTGTGTCAAACATTGGATCCTACTCCCTATAGATATTATTCTACACGTGGTAGTTTTCCCATAGTAAAAAGCTAAAACAATAAAATATGATTTTATGAACCTTGAACAAGGTCTTACGCAATCTTTTTATAAAGATCTTTTGATTTTGATCAAGATACGAATACTAATTTTCATGGAATATGATTTTTTTATTTATTCTGCAAGGCGCATTGAATTGTATAATTACACATCAAACAACCACTTCCTATGAACTCGGGTGTGAAACTGGATCATTGTGTCAAACATTGGGTCCTTCTCCCTTGGGAAATTTTTCATCATGTGGGAGTTTTCCCACAATAAAGAGCTAAAACAATAAAATATGATTTTATGAACCTTGAAGAAGGTCTTACGTAATCTTTTTATAAAGATCTTTTGATTTTGTTCCAGATTCGAATACTAATTTTCATGGAATCCGATTTTTTTATTTTTTCTGCAAGGCCCACTGAATTGTAGAATTACACATCAAACAACTACTTGCTATGAACTCGGGTGTGAAACTGTTTCATTGTGTCAAACATTGGGTCCTTCTCCCTTAGAAAATTCTTCGACACTTGAGATTTTCCCACAGTAAATAGATAAAACAATAAAATATGATTTTATGAACCTTGAACAAGATCTTACTTAATCTTTTTATAAAGATCTTTTGATTTTGTTCCAGATTCAAATACTAATTTTCATGGAAACCTATTTTTTTATATATTCTGCAAGGTGCATTGAATTGTATAATTACACATCAAACAACCACTTGCTATGAACTCGTGTGTGAAACTGTTTCATTCTGTCAAACAATGGGTCCTTTTCCCTTGGGAAATTCTTCGACACATGGTAGTTTTCCCATAATAAAAAGCTAAAACAATAAAATATGAGTTTATGAACCTTGAACAAGGTCTTACGTAATCTTTTTATAAAGATCTTTTGATTTTGTTCCAGATTCGAATACTAATTTTCATGGAATCTGATTTTTTTATTTATTTTGCAAGGCGCACTGAATTGTAGAATTACACATTAAACAACCACTTGCTATGAACTCGTGTGTGAAACTGTTTCATTGTGTCAAACATTGGGTCATTCTCCCTTGGAAAATTCTTCGACACGTGGGAGTTTTCCCACAATAAAAAGCTAAAACAATAAAATATGATTTTATTAACCTTGAACAAGGTCTTACGTAACCTTTTTATAAAGATCTTTTGATTTTGTTCCAGAATCGAATACTAATTTTCATAGATTCGGATTTTTTTATATATTCTGCAAGGCGCACTGAATTGTATAATTACACAACAAACAACCACTTGCTATACACTCGGGTGTGAAACTGTTTCACTGTGTCAAACATTGGGTCCTTCTCCCTTGGGAAATTATTCGACACGTGAGGGATTTCCCCAATAAAAAGGTAAAACAATAATATATGAGTTTATGAACTTTGAACCAGGTCTTACGTAATCTTTTGATAAAGATCTTTTGATTTTGTTCCAGATTCGAATACTAATTTTCATGGAATCCGATTTTTTTATATATTCTGCAAGGCGCACTGAATTGTATAAAACCACATCAAACAACCACTTGCTATGAACTTGGGTGTGAAACTTTTTCATTCTGTCAAACATTGGGTCCTTCTCCCTTGGGAAATTCTTCGACATGTGGAAGTTTTCCCACAATAAAGAGCAAAAACAATAAAATATGATTTTATGAACCTTGAACGAGGTCTTACGTAAACTTTTTATAAAGATCTTTTGATTTTGTTCCTGATTCGAATATTAACTTTCATGGAATCCGATTTTTTATATATTTTGCAAGGCGCACTGAATTGTAGAATTACACATCAAACAACTACTTGCTATGAACTCGGGTGTGAAACTGTTTCATTGTGTCAAACATTGGGTCCTTCTCCCTTAGAAAATTCTTCGACACTTGAGATTTTCCCACAGTAAATAGATAAAACAATAAAATATGATTTTATGAACCTTGAACAAGATCTTACTTAATCTTTTTATAAAGATCTTTTGATTTTGTTCCAGATTCGAATACTAATTTTCATGGAATCTGATTTTTTTATTTATTTTGCAAGGCGCACTGAATTGTAGAATTACACATTAAACAACCACTTGCTATGAACTCGGGTGTGAAACTGTTTCATTGTGTCAAACATTGGGTCCTTCTCCCTTGGAAAATTCTTCGACACGTGGGATTTTCCCACAATAAAAAGCTAAAACAGTAAAATATGATTTTATGAACCTTGAACAAGGTCCTACGTAATCTTTTTATAAAGATCTTTTGATTTTGTTCCAGATTCAAATACTAATTTTCATGGAAACCTATTTTTTTATATATTCTGCAAGGTGCATTGAATTGTATAATTACACATCAAACAACCACTTGCTATGAACTCGTGTGTGAAACTGTTTCATTCTGTCAAACAATGGGTCCTTTTCCCTTGGGAAATTCTTCGACACATGGTAGTTTTCCCATAATAAAAAGCTAAAACAATAAAATATGAGTTTATGAACCTTGAACAAGGTCTTACGTAATCTTTTTATAAAGATCTTTTGATTTTGTTCCAGATTCGAATACTAATTTTCATGGAATCTGATTTTTTTATTTATTTTGCAAGGCGCACTGAATTGTAGAATTACACATTAAACAACCACTTGCTATGAACTCGGGTGTGAAACTGTTTCATTGTGTCAAACATTGGGTCATTCTCCCTTGGAAAATTCTTCGACACGTGGGAGTTTTCCCACAATAAAAAGCTAAAACAATAAAATATGATTTTATTAACCTTGAACAAGGTCTTACGTAACCTTTTTATAAAGATCTTTTGATTTTGTTCCAGAATCGAATACTAATTTTCATAGATTCGGATTTTTTTATATATTCTGCAAGGCGCACTGAATTGTATAATTACACATCAAACAACCACTTGCTATACACTCGGGTGAGAAACTGTTTCCTTGTGTCAAACATTGGGTACTACTCCCTTTAGAAATTATTCTACACGTGGGAGTTTTCCCACAGTAAAAAGCTAAAACAATAAAATATGATTTTACGAACCTTGAACAAGGTCTTACGCAATCTTTTTATAAAGATCTTTTGATTTTGATCAAGATTCGAATACTAATTTTCATGGAATATGATTTTTTTATTTATTCTGCAAGGCGCATTGAATTGTATAATTACACATCAAGCAACCACTTCCTATGAACTCGGGTGTGAAACTGTTTCATTGTGTCAAACATTGGGTCCTACTCCCTTTAGAAATTATTCTACACGTAGGAGTTTTCCCACTGTAAAAAGCTAAAACAATAAAATATGATTTTATAAACCTTGAATAAGGTCTAACGCAATCTTTTTATAAAGATCTTTTGATTTTGTTCCAGATTCGAATACTAATTTTCATGGAATCCGATTTTTTTATATATTTTGCAAGGTGCATTGAATTGTATAATTACACATCAAACAACCACTTGCTATGAACTCGTGTGTGAAACTGTTTCATTCTGTCAAACAATGGGTCCTTCTCCCTTGGGAAATTCTTCGACACGTGGTAGTTTTCCCATAATAAAAAGCTAAAACAATAAAATATGAGTTTATGAACCTTGAACAAGTTCTTACGTAATCTTTTTATAAAGATCTTTTGATTTTGTTCCTGATTCGAATACTAATTTTCATGGAATCTGATTTTTTTATTTATTTTGCAAGGCGCACTGAATTGCAGAATTACACATCAAACAGCCACTTGCTATGAACTCGTGTGTGAAACTGTTTGCTTGTGTCAAACATTGGATCCTACTCCCTATAGATATTATTCTACACGTGGTAGTTTTCCCATAGTAAAAAGCTAAAACAATAAAATATGATTTTATGAACCTTGAACAAGGTCTTACGCAATCTTTTTATAAAGATCTTTTGATTTTGATCAAGATACGAATACTAATTTTCATGGAATATGATTTTTTTATTTATTCTGCAAGGCGCATTGAATTGTATAATTACACATCAAACAACCACTTCCTATGAACTCGGGTGTGAAACTGGATCATTGTGTCAAACATTGGGTCCTTCTCCCTTGGGAAATTTTTCATCATGTGGGAGTTTTCCCACAATAAAGAGCTAAAACAATAAAATATGATTTTATGAACCTTGAAGAAGGTCTTACGTAATCTTTTTATAAAGATCTTTTGATTTTGTTCCAGATTCGAATACTAATTTTCATGGAATCCGATTTTTTTATTTTTTCTGCAAGGCGCACTGAATTGTAGAATTACACATCAAACAACTACTTGCTATGAACTCGGGTGTGAAACTGTTTCATTGTGTCAAACATTGGGTCCTTCTCCCTTAGAAAATTCTTCGACACTTGAGATTTTCCCACAGTAAATAGATAAAACAATAAAATATGATTTTATGAACCTTGAACAAGATCTTACTTAATCTTTTTATAAAGATCTTTTGATTTTGTTCCAGATTCAAATACTAATTTTCATGGAAACCTATTTTTTTATATATTCTGCAAGGTGCATTGAATTGTATAATTACACATCAATCAACCACTTGCTATGAACTCGTGTGTGAAACTGTTTCATTCTGTCAAACAATGGGTCCTTTTCCCTTGGGAAATTCTTCGACACATGGTAGTTTTCCCATAATAAAAAGCTAAAACAATAAAATATGAGTTTATGAACCTTGAACAAGGTCTTACGTAATCTTTTTATAAAGATCTTTTGATTTTGTTCCAGATTCGAATACTAATTTTCATGGAATCTGATTTTTTTATTTATTCTGCAAGGCGCACTGAATTGTATAATTACACAACAAACAACCACTTCCTATGAACTCGGGTGTGAAACTGTTTCCTTGTGTCAAACATTGGGTCCTACTCCCTTTAGAAATTATTCTACACGTGGGAGTTTTCCCACAGTAAAAAGCTAAAACAATAAAATATGATTTTACGAACCTTGAACAAGGTCTTACGCAATATTTCTACAAAGATCTTTTGATTTTGATCAAGATTCGAATACTAATTTTCATGGAATATGATTTTTTTATTTATTCTGCAAGGCGCATTGAATTGTATAATTACACATCAAGCAACCACTTCCTATGAACTCGGGTGTGAAACTGTTTCATTGTGTCAAACATTGGGTCCTTCTCCCATGGGAAATTCTTCATCATGTGGGAGTTTTCCCACAATAAAGAGCTAAAACAATAAAATATGATTTTATGAACCTTGATCAAGGTCTTACGTAATCTTTTTATAAAGATCTTTTGATTTAGTTCCAGATTTGAATACTAATTTTCATGGAATCCGATTTTTTTATATATTCTGCAAGGTGCATTGAATTGTATAATTACACATCAAGCAACCACTTCCTATGAACTCGGGTGTGAAACTGTTTCATTCTGTCAAACAATGGGTCCTTTTCCCTTGGGAAATTCTTCGACAAATGGGAGTTTTCCCACAATAAAAAGCTAAAACAATAAAATATGATTTTATGAACCTTGAACAAGGTCTTACGTAATCTTTTTATTAAGATCTTTTGATTTTGTTCCAGAATCGAATACTAATTTTCATAGAATCGGATTTTTTTATATATTCTGCAAGGCGCACTGAATTGTATAATTACACAACTAACAACCACTTCCTATGAACTCGGGTGTGAAACTGTTTCCTTGTGTCAAACATTGGGTCCCACTCCCTTTAGAAATTATTCTACACGTGGGAGTTTTCCCACAGTAAAAAGCTAAAACAATAAAATATGATTTTACGAACCTTGAACAAGGTCTTACGTAATCTTTTTATAAAGATCTTTTGATTTTGATAAAGATTCGAATAGTAATTTTCTTGGAATATGATTTTTTTATTTATTCTGCAAGGCGCATTGAATTGTATCATTACACATCAAGCAACCACTTCCTATGAACTCGGGTGTGAAACTGTTTCATTGTGTCAAACATTCGGTCCTTCTCCCTTGGGAAATTCTTCATCATGAGGGAGTTTTATCACAATAAAGAGCTAAAACAATAAAATATGATTTTATGAACCTTGAACAAGGTCTTACGTAATCTTTTTATAAAGATCTTTTGATTTTGTTCCAGAATCGAATACTAATTTTCATAGAATCGGATTTTTTTATATATTCTGCAAGGCGCATTGAATTGTATAATTACACATCAAACAACCACTTGCTATGAACTCGTGTGTGAAACTGTTTCATTGTGTCAAACATTGGGTCCTTCTCCCTTGGGAAATTCTTCATCATGAGGGAGTTTTCCCACAATAAAGAGCTAAAACAATAAAATATGATTTTATGAACCTTGAACAAGGTCTTACGTAATCTTTTTATAAAGATCTTTTGATTTTGTTCCAGATTCGAATACTAATTTTCATGGAATCCGATTTTTTTATTTTTTCTGCAAGGCGCACTGAATTGTAGAATTACACATCAAACAACTACTTGCTATGAATTGGGGTGTGAAACTGTTTCATTGTGTGAAACATTGGGTCCTTCTCCCTCGGAAAATTGTTCGACACGTGAGATTTTCCCACAATAAATAGCTAAAACAATAAAGTATGATTTTATGAACCTTGAACAAGGTCCTACGTAATCTTTTTATAAAGATCTTTTGATTTTATTGCAGATTCGAATACAAATTTTCATGGAATCTGATTTTTTAAATTTATTTTGCAAGGAGCACTGAATTGTATAATTACACATCAAACAACCACTTCCTATGAACTCGGGTGTGAAACTGTTTCCTTGTGTCAAACATTGGGTCCTACTCCCTTTAGAAATTATTCTACACGTGGGAGTTTTCCCACAGTAAAAAGCTAAAACAATAAAATATAATTTTATGAACCTTGAACAAGGTCTTACGTAATCTTTTTATAAAGATCTTTTGATTTTGTTCCAGATTCGAATACTAATTTTCATGGAATCCGATTTTTTTATATTTTCTGCAAGGTGCATTGAATTGTAGAATTACACATCAAACAACCACTTCCTATGAACTCGGGTGTGAAACTGTATCATTGTGTCAAACATTGGGTCCTTCTCCCTTGGGAAATTTTTCATCATGTGGGAGTTTTCCCACAATAAAGAGCTAAAACAGTAAAATATGATTTTATGAACCTTGAACAAGGTCTTACGTAATCTTTTTAAAAAGATCTTTTGATTTTGTTCCAGATTCGAATACTAATTTTCATGGAATCTGACTTTTTTTACTTATTTTGCAAGGCTCACTGAATTGTAGAATTACACATTAAACAACCACTTGCTATGAACTCGGGTGTGAAACTGTTTCATTGTGTCAAACATTGGGTCCTTCTCCCTTGGAAAATTCTTCGACACGTGGGATTTTCCCTCAATAAATAGCTAAAACAATAAAATATGATTTTATGAACCTTGAACAAGGTCTTACGTAATCTTTTTATAAAGATCTTTTGATTTTGTTCCAGATTCGAATACTAATTTTCATGGAATCTGACTTTTTTTACTTATTTTGCAAGGCGCACTGAATTGTAGAATTATACATTAAACAACCACTTACTATGAACTCGGGTGTGAAACTGTTTCATTGTGTCAAACATTGGGTCCTTCTCCCTTGGAAAATTCATCGACACGTGGGATTTTTCAACAATAAAAAGCTAAAACAGTAAAATATGATTTTATGAACCTTGAACAAGGTCCTACGTTATCTTTTTATAAAGATCTTTTGATTTTATTGCAGATTCGAATACTAATTTTCATGGAATATGATTTTTTTATTTATTCTGCAAGCCGCATTGAATTGTATCATTACACATCAAGCAACCACTTCCTATGAACTCGGGTGTGAAACTGTTTCATTCTGTCAAACAATGGGTCCTTTTCCCTTGCGAAATTCTGCGACACGTGGTAGTTTTCCCATAATAAAAAGCTAAAACAATAAAATATGAGTTTATGAACCTTGAACAAGGTCTTACGTAATCTTTTTATAAAGATCTTTTGATTTTGTTCCTGATTCGAATATTAACTTTCATGGAATCCGATTTTTTATATATTTTGCAAGGCGCACTGAATTGTAGAATTACACATCAAACAACCACTTGCTATACACTCGGGTGTGAAACTGTTTCACTGTGTCAAACATTGGGTCCTTCTCCCTTGGAAAATTCTTCGACACGTGGGATTTTCCCACAATAAAAAGCTAAAACAGTAAAATATGATTTTATGAACCTTGAACAAGGTCCTACGTAATCTTTTTATAAAGATCTTTTGATTTTATTGCAGATTCGAATACAAATTTTCATGGAATATGATTTTTTTATTTATTCTGCAAGGCGCATTGAATTGTATAATTACACATCAAGCAACCACTTCCTATGAACTCGGGTGTGAAACTGTTTCATTGTGTCAAACATTGGGTCCTTCTCCCTTGGGAAATTCTTCATCATGAGGGAGTTTTATCACAATAAAGAGCTAAAACAATAAAATATGATTTTATGAACCTTGAACAAGGTCTTACGTAATCTTTTTATAAAGATCTTTTGATTTTGATAAAGATTCGAATAGTAATTTTCTTGGAATATGATTTTTTTATTTATTCTGCAAGGCGCATTGAATTGTATCATTACACATCAAGCAACCACTTCCTATGAACTCGGATGTGAAACTGTTTCATTCTGTCAAACAATGGGTCCTTTTCCCTTGCGAAATTCTTCGACACGTGGTAGTTTTCCCATAATAAAAAGCTAAAACAATAAAATATGAGTTTATGAACCTTGAACAAGGTCTTACGTAATCTTTTTATAAAGATCTTTTGATTTTGTTCCTGATTCGAATATTAACTTTCATGGAATCCGATTTTTTATATATTTTGCAAGGCGCACTGAATTGTAGAATTACACATCAAACAACCACTTGCTATACACTCGGGTGTGAAACTGTTTCACTGTGTCAAACATTGGGTCCTTCTCCCTTGGAAAATTCTTCGACACGTGGGATTTTCCCTCAATAAATAGCTAAAACAATAAAATATGATTTTATGAACCTTGAACAAGGTCTTACGTAATCTTTTTATAAAGATCTTTTGATTTTGTTCCAGATTCGAATACTAATTTTCATGGAATATGATTTTTTTATTTATTCTGCAAGGCGCATTGAATTGTATAATTACACATCAAGCAACCACTTCCTATGAACTCGGGTGTGAAACTGTTTCATTGTGTCAAATATTGGGTCCTTCTCCCTTGGAAAATTCTTCGACACGTGGGATTTTCCCACAATAAAAAGCTAAAACAGTAAAATATGATTTTATGAACCTTGAACAAGGTCTTACGTAATCTTTTTAAAAAGATCTTTTGATTTTGTTCCAGATTCGAATACTAATTTTCATGGAATCTGACTTTTTTTACTTATTTTGCAAGGCTCACTGAATTGTAGAATTACACATTAAACAACCACTTGCTATGAACTCGGGTGTGAAACTGTTTCATTGTGTCAAACATTGGGTCCTTCTCCCTTGGAAAATTCTTCGACACGTGGGATTTTCCCTCAATAAATAGCTAAAACAATAAAATATGATTTTATGAACCTTGAACAAGGTCTTACGTAATCTTTTTATAAAGATCTTTTGATTTTGTTCCAGATTCGAATACTAATTTTCATGGAATCTGACTTTTTTTACTTATTTTGCAAGGCGCACTGAATTGTAGAATTATACATTAAACAACCACTTACTATGAACTCGGGTGTGAAACTGTTTCATTGTGTCAAACATTGGGTCCTTCTCCCTTGGAAAATTCATCGACACGTGGGATTTTTCAACAATAAAAAGCTAAAACAGTAAAATATGATTTTATGAACCTTGAACAAGGTCCTACGTTATCTTTTTATAAAGATCTTTTGATTTTATTGAAGATTCGAATACAAATTTTCATGGAATCTGATTTTTTTAATTTATTTTGCAAGGAGCACTGAATTGTATAATTACACATCAAACAACCACTTGCTATGAACTCGGGTGTGAAACTGTTTCCTTGTGTCAAACATTGGGTCCCACTCCCTTTAGAAATTATTCTACACGTGGGAGTTTTCCAACAGTAAAAAGCTAAAACAATAAAATATGATTTTACGAACCTTGAACAAGGTCTTACGTAATCTTTTTATAAAGATCTTTTGATTTTGATAAAGATTCGAATAGTAATTTTCTTGGAATATGATTTTTTTATTTATTCTGCAAGGCGCATTGAATTGTATCATTACACATCAAGCAACCACTTCCTATGAACTCGGATGTGAAACTGTTTCATTCTGTCAAACAATGGGTCCTTTTCCCTTGCGAAATTCTTCGACACGTGGTAGTTTTCCCATAATAAAAAGCTAAAACAATAAAATATGAGTTTATGAACCTTGAACAAGGTCTTACGTAATCTTTTTATAAAGATCTTTTGATTTTGTTCCTGATTCGAATATTAACTTTCATGGAATCCGATTTTTTATATATTTTGCAAGGCGCACTGAATTGTAGAATTACACATCAAACAACCACTTGCTATACACTCGGGTGTGAAACTGTTTCACTGTGTCAAACATTGGGTCCTTCTCCCTTGGAAAATTCTTCGACACGTGGGATTTTCCCACAATAAAAAGCTAAAACAGTAAAATATGATTTTATGAACCTTGAACAAGGTCCTACGTAATCTTTTTATAAAGATCTTTTGATTTTATTGCAGATTAGAATACAAATTTTCATGGAATATGATTTTTTTATTTATTCTGCAAGGCGCATTGAATTGTATCATTACACATCAAACAACCACTTGCTATGAACTCGTGTGTGAAACTGTTTCATTGTGTCAAACATTGGGTCCTTCTCCCTTGGGAAATTCTTCATCATGAGGGAGTTTTCCCACAATAAAGAGCTAAAACAATAAAATATGATTTTATGAACCTTGAACAAGGTCTTACGTAATCTTTTTATAAAGATCTTTTGATTTTGTTCCAGATTCGAATACTAATTTTCATGGAATCCGATTTTTTTATTTTTTCTGCAAGGCGCACTGAATTGTAGAATTACACATCAAACAACTACTTGCTATGAATTGGGGTGTGAAACTGTTTCATTGTGTGAAACATTGGGTCCTTCTCCCTCGGAAAATTGTTCGACACGTGAGATTTTCCCACAATAAATAGCTAAAACAATAAAGTATGATTTTATGAACCTTGAACAAGGTCCTACGTAATCTTTTTATAAAGATCTTTTGATTTTATTGCAGATTCGAATACAAATTTTCATGGAATCTGATTTTTTAAATTTATTTTGCAAGGAGCACTGAATTGTATAATTACACATCAAACAACCACTTCCTATGAACTCGGGTGTGAAACTGTTTCATTCTGTCAAACAATGGGTCCTTCTCCCTTGGGAAATTCTTCATCATGAGGGAGTTTTATCACAATAAAGAGCTAAAACAATAAAATATGATTTTATGAACCTTGAACAAGGTCTTACGTAATCTTTTTATAAAGATCTTTTGATTTTGTTCCAGAATCGAATACTAATTTTCATAGAATCGGATTTTTTTATATATTCTGCAAGGCGCATTGAATTGTATAATTACACATCAAACAACCACTTGCTATGAACTCATGTGTGAAACTGTTTCATTGTGTCAAACATTGGGTCCTTCTCCCTTGGGAAATTCTTCATCATGAGGGAGTTTTCCCACAATAAAGAGCTAAAACAATAAAATATGATTTTATGAACCTTGAACAAGGTCTTACATAATCTTTTTATAAAGATCTTTTGATTTTGTTCCAGATTCGAATACTAATTTTCATGGAATATGATTTTTTTATTTATTCTGCAAGGCGCATTGAATTGTATAATTACACATCAAGCAACCACTTCCTATGAACTCGGGTGTGAAACTGTTTCATTGTGTCAAACATTGGGTCCTTCTCCCTTGGAAAATTCTTCGACACGTGGGATTTTCCCACAATAAAAAGCTAAAACAGTAAAATATGATTTTATGAACCTTGAACAAGGTCTTACGTAATCTTTTTAAAAAGATCTTTTGATTTTGTTCCAGATTCGAATACTAATTTTCATGGAATCTGACTTTTTTTACTTATTTTGCAAGGCTCACTGAATTGTAGAATTACACATTAAACAACCACTTGCTATGAACTCGGGTGTGAAACTGTTTCATTTTGTCAAACATTGGGTCCTTCTCCCTTGGAAAATTCTTCGACACGTGGGATTTTCCCTCAATAAATAGCTAAAACAATAAAATATGATTTTATGAACCTTGAACAAGGTCTTACGTAATCTTTTTATAAAGATCTTTTGATTTTGTTCCAGATTCGAATACTAATTTTCATGGAATCTGACTTTTTTTACTTATTTTGCAAGGCGCACTGAATTGTAGAATTATACATTAAACAACCACTTACTATGAACTCGGGTGTGAAACTGTTTCATTGTGTCAAACATTGGGTCCTTCTCCCTTGGAAAATTCATCGACACGTGGGATTTTTCAACAATAAAAAGCTAAAACAGTAAAATATGATTTTATGAACCTTGAACAATGTCCTACGTTATCTTTTTATAAAGATCTTTTGATTTTATTGCAGATTCGAATACAAATTTTCATGGAATCTGATTTTTTTAATTTATTTTGCAAGGAGCACTGAATTGTATAATTACACATCAAACAACCACTTGCTATGAACTCGGGTGTGAAACTGTTTCCTTGTGTCAAACATTGGGTCCTACTCCCTTTAGAAATTATTCTACACGTGCAAGTTTTCCCACAGTAAAAAGCTAAAACAATAAAATATGATTTTATGAACCTTGAACAAGGTCTTACGCAATCTTTTTATAAAGATCTTTTGATTTTGATCAAGATTTGAATACTAATTTTCATGGAATATGATTTTTTTATTTATTCTGCAAGGCGCATTGAATTGTATAATTACACATCAAACAACCACTTCCTATGAACTCGGGTGTGAAACTGTATCATTGTGTCAAACATTGGGTCCTTCTCCCTTGGGAAATTTTTCATCATGTGGGAGTTTTCCCACAATAAAGAGCTAAAACAATAAAATATGATTTAATGAACCTTGAATAAGGTCTTACGTAATCTTTTTATAAAGATCTTTTGATTTTGTTCCAGATTCGAATATTAATTTTCAGGAATATGATTTTTTTATTTATTCTGCAAGGCGCATTGAATTGTATAATTACACATCAAGCAACCTCTTCCTATAAACTCGGGTGTGAAACTGTTTCACTGTGTCAAACATTGGGTCCTTCTCCCTTGGAAAATTCTTCGACACGTGGGATTTTCCCACAATAAATAGCTAAAACAATAAAATATGATTTTATGAACCTTGAACAAGGTCTTACGTAATCTTTTTATAAAGATCTTTTGATTTTGTTCCAGATTCGAATACTAATTTTCATGGAATCTGACTTTTTTTACTTATTTTGCAAGGCGCACTGAATTGTAGAATTATACATTAAACAAACACTTACTATGAACTCGGGTGTGAAACTGTTTCATTGTGTCAAACATTGGGTCCTTCTCCCTTGGAAAATTCTTCGACACGTGGGATTTTCCCACAATAAAAAGCTAAAACAGTAAAATATGATTTTATGAACCTTGAACAAGGTCCTACGTAATCTTTTTATAAAGACCTTTGATTTTATTGCAGATTCGAATACAAATTTTCATGGAATCTGATTTTTTAAATTTATTTTGCAAGGCGCACTGAATTGTAGAATTACACATCAAACAACCACTTGCTATACACTCGGGTGTGAAACTGTTTCACTGTGTCAAACATTGGGTCCTTCTCCCTTGGAAAATTCTTCGACACGTGGGATTTTCCCACAATAAAAAGCTAAAACAGTAAAATATGATTTTATGAACCTTGAACAAGGTCTTACGTAATCTTTTTATAAAGATCTTTTGATTTTATTGCAGATTCGAATACAAATTTTCATGGAATATGATTTTTTTATTTATTCTGCAAGGCGCATTGAATTGTATAATTACACATCAAGCAACCACTTCCTATGAACTCGGGTGTGAAACTGTTTCATTGTGTCAAACATTGGGTCCTTCTCCCTTGGGAAATTCTTCATCATGAGGGAGTTTTATCACAATAAAGAGCTAAAACAATAAAATATGATTTTATGAACCTTGAACAAGGTCTTACGTAATCTTTTTATAAAGATCTTTTGATTTTGTTCCAGAATCGAATACTAATTTTCATAGAATCGGATTTTTTTATATATTCTGCAAGGCGCATTGAATTGTATAATTACACATCAAACAACCACTTGCTATGAACTCGTGTGTGAAACTGTTTCATTGGTTCAAACATTGGGTCCTTCTCCCTTGGGAAATTCTTCATCATGAGGGAGTTTTCCCACAATAAAGAGCTAAAACAATAAAATATGATTTTATGAACCTTGAACAAGGTCTTACGTAATCTTTTTATAAAGATCTTTTGATTTTGTTCCAGATTCGAATACTAATTTTCATGGAATCCGATTTTTTTATTTTTTCTGCAAGGCGCACTGAATTGTAGAATTACACATCAAACAACTACTTGCTATGAATTGGGGTGTGAAACTGTTTCATTGTGTGAAACATTGGGTCCTTCTCCCTCGGAAAATTGTTCGACACGTGAGATTTTCCCACAATAAATAGCTAAAACAATAAAGTATGATTTTATGAACCTTGAACAAGGTCCTACGTAATCTTTTTATAAAGATCTTTTGATTTTATTGCAGATTCGAATACAAATTTTCATGGAATCTGATTTTTTAAATTTATTTTGCAAGGAGCACTGAATTGTATAATTACACATCAAACAACCACTTCCTATGAACTCGGGTGTGAAACTGTTTCCTTGTGTCAAACATTGGGTCCTACTCCCTTTAGAAATTATTCTACACGTGGGAGTTTTCCCACAGTAAAAAGCTAAAACAATAAAATATAATTTTATGAACCTTGAACAAGGTCTTACGTAATCTTTTTATAAAGATCTTTTGATTTTGTTCCAGATTCGAATACTAATTTTCATGGAATCTGATTTTTTTATTTATTTTGCAAGGCGCACTGAATTGTAGAATTACACATCAAACAACCACTTCCTATGAACTCGGGTGTGAAACTGTATCATTGTGTCAAACATTGGGTCCTTCTCCCTTGGGAAATTTTTCATCATGTGGGAGTTTTCCCACAATAAAGAGCTAAAACAATAAAATATGATTTTATGAACCTTGAAGAAGGTCTTACGTAATCTTTTTATAAAGATCTTTTGATTTTGTTCCAGATTCGAATACTAATTTTCATGGAATATGATTTTTTTATTTATTCTGCAAGGCGCATTGAATTGTATAATTACACATCAAGCAACCACTTCCTATGAACTCGGGTGTGAAACTGTTTCATTGTGTCAAACATTGGGTCCTTCTCCCTTGGAAAATTCTTCGACACGTGGGATTTTCCCACAATAAAAAGCTAAAACAGTAAAATATGATTTTATGAACCTTGAACAAGGTCTTACGTAATCTTTTTAAAAAGATCTTTTGATTTTGTTCCAGATTCGAATACTAATTTTCATGGAATCTGACTTTTTTTACTTATTTTGCAAGGCTCACTGAATTGTAGAATTACACATTAAACAACCACTTGCTATGAACTCGGGTGTGAAACTGTTTCATTGTGTCAAACATTGGGTCCTTCTCCCTTGGAAAATTCTTCGACACGTGGGATTTTCCCTCAATAAATAGCTAAAACAATAAAATATGATTTTATGAACCTTGAACAAGGTCTTACATAATCTTTTTATAAAGATCTTTTGATTTTGTTCCAGATTCGAATACTAATTTTCATGGAATCTGACTTTTTTTACTTATTTTGCAAGGCGCACTGAATTGTAGAATTATACATTAAACAACCACTTACTATGAACTCGGGTGTGAAACTGTTTCATTGTGTCAAACATTGGGTCCTTCTCCCTTGGAAAATTCATCGACACGTGGGATTTTTCAACAATAAAAAGCTAAAACAGTAAAATATGATTTTATGAACCTTGAACAATGTCCTACGTTATCTTTTTATAAAGATCTTTTGATTTTATTGCAGATTCGAATACAAATTTTCATGGAATCTGATTTTTTTAATTTATTTTGCAAGGAGCACTGAATTGTATAATTACACATCAAACAACCACTTGCTATGAACTCGGGTGTGAAACTGTTTCCTTGTGTCAAACATTGGGTCCCACTCCCTTTAGAAATTATTCTACACGTGGGAGTTTTCCCACAGTAAAAAGCTAAAACAATAAAATATGATTTTACGAACCTTGAACAAGGTCTTACGTAATCTTTTTATAAAGATCTTTTGATTTTGATAAAGATTCGAATAGTAATTTTCTTGGAATATGATTTTTTTATTTATTCTGCAAGGCGCATTGAATTGTATCATTACACATCAAGCAACCACTTCCTATGAACTCGGGTGTGAAACTGTTTCATTCTGTCAAACAATGGGTCCTTTTCCCTTGCGAAATTCTTCGACACGTGGTAGTTTTCCCATAATAAAAAGCTAAAACAATAAAATATGAGTTTATGAACCTTGAACAAGGTCTTACGTAATCTTTTTATAAAGATCTTTTGATTTTGTTCCTGATTCGAATATTAACTTGCATGGAATCCGATTTTTTATATATTTTGCAAGGCGCACTGAATTGTAGAATTACACATCAAACAACCACTTGCTATACACTCGGGTGTGAAACTGTTTCACTGTGTCAAACATTGGGTCCTTCTCCCTTGGAAAATTCTTCGACAAGTGGGATTTTCCCACAATAAAAAGCTAAAACAGTAAAATATGATTTTATGAACCTTGAACAAGGTCCTACGTAATCTTTTTATAAAGATCTTTTGATTTTATTGCAGATTCGAATACAAATTTTCATGGAATATGATTTTTTTATTTATTCTGCAAGGCGCATTGAATTGTATAATTACACATCAAGCAACCACTTCCTATGAACTCGGGTGTGAAACTGTTTCATTGTGTCAAACATTGGGTCCTTCTCCCTTGGGAAATTTTTCATCATGTGGGAGTTTTCCCACAATAAAGAGCTAAAACAATAAAATATGATTTAATGAACCTTGAATAAGGTCTTACGTAATCTTTTTATAAAGATCTTTTGATTTTGTTCCAGATTCGAATATTAATTTTCAGGAATATGATTTTTTTATTTATTCTGCAAGGCGCATTGAATTGTATAATTACACATCAAGCAACCTCTTCCTATAAACTCGGGTGTGAAACTGTTTCACTGTGTCAAACATTGGGTCCTTCTCCCTTGGAAAATTCTTCGACACGTGGGATTTTCCCACAATAAATAGCTAAAACAATAAAATATGATTTTATGAACCTTGAACAAGGTCTTACGTAATCTTTTTATAAAGATCTTTTGATTTTGTTCCAGATTCGAATACTAAATTTCATGGAATCTGACTTTTTTTACTTATTTTGCAAGGCGCACTGAATTGTAGAATTATACATTAAACAAACACTTACTATGAACTCGGGTGTGAAACTGTTTCATTGTGTCAAACATTGGGTCCTTCTCCCTTGGAAAATTCTTCGACAAGTGGGATTTTCCCACAATAAAAAGCTAAAACAGTAAAATATGATTTTATGAACCTTGAACAAGGTCCTACGTAATCTTTTTATAAAGACCTTTGATTTTATTGCAGATTCGAATACAAATTTTCATGGAATCTGATTTTTTAAATTTATTTTGCAAGGCGCACTGAATTGTATAATTACACATCAAACAACCACTTGCTATGAACTCGGGTGTGAAACTGTTTCATTGTGTCAAACAGTGGGTCCTTCTCCCTTGGAAAATTCTTCGACACATGGGATTTTCACACAATAAAAAGCTAAAACAGTAAAATGTGATTATATGAACCTTGAACAAGGTCCTACGTAATCTTTTTATAAAGACCTTTGATTTTATTGCAGATTCGAATACAAATTTTCATGGAATCTGATTTTTTAAATTTATTTTGCAAGGAGCACTGAATTGTATAATTACACATCAAACAACCACTTGCTATGAACTCGGGTGTGAAACTGTTTCATTGTGTCATACATTGGATCCTTCTCCTTTGGGAAATTCTTCGTCATGTGGGAGTTTACCCACAATAAAAAGCTAATACAATAAAAAATGATTTTGTGAACCTTGAACAAGGTCTTACGCCATCTTTTTATAAAGACCTTTTGATTTTGTTCCAGAATCGAATACTAATTTTCATAGACTCCGATTTTTTTATTTATTCTGCAAGGCGCACTGAATTGTATAATTACACATCAAACAACCACTTCCTATGAACTCGGGTGTGAAACTGTTTCCTTGTGTCAAACATTGTGTCCTACTCCATTTAGAAATTATGCTACACGTGGGAGTTTTCCCACTGTAAAAAGCAAAAACAATAAAATATGATTTTATGAACCTTGAACAAGGTCTTACGCAATCTTTTTATAAAGATCTTTTGATTTTGATCAAGATTCGAATACTAATTTTCATGGAATATGATTTTTTTATTTATTCTGCAAAGGCGCATTGAATTGTATAATTACACATCAAACAACCACTTCCTATGAACTCGGGTGTGAAACTGTTTCATTGTGTCAAACATTGGGTCCTTCTCCCTTGGGAAATTTTTCATCATGTGGGAGTTTTCCCACAATAAAGAGCTAAAACAATAAAATATGATTTTATGAACCTTGAAGAAGGTCTTACGTAATCTTTTTATAAAGATCTTTAGATTTTGTTCCAGATTCGAATACTAATTTTCATGGAATCCGATTTTTTTATTTTTTCTGCAAGGTGCACTGAATTGTAGAATTACACATCAAACAACCACTTGCTATGAACTCGGGTGTGAAACTGTTTCATTGTGTCAAACATTGGGTCATTCTCCCTTAGAAAATTCTTCGACACGTGAGATTTTCCCACAATAAATAGCTAAAACAATAAAATATGATTTTATGAACCTTGAACAAGGTCTTACGTAATCTTTTTATAAAGATCTTTTGATTTTGTTCCAGAATCGAATACTAATTTCCATAGAATCGGATTTTTTTATATATTCTGCAAGGCGCACTGAATTGTATAATTACACATCAAACAACCACTTCCTATGAACTCGGGTGTGAAACTGTTTCCTTGTGTCAAACATTGGGTACTACTCCCTTTAGAAATTATTCTACACGTGGGAGTTTTCCCACAGTAAAAAGCTAAAACAATAATATATGATTTTACGAACCTTGAACAAGGTCTTACGCAATCTTTTTATAAAGATCTTTTGATTTTGATCAAGATTCGAATACTAAATTTCATGGAATATGATTTTTTTATTTATTCTGCAAGGCGCATTGAATTGTATAATTACACATCAAGCAACCACTTCCTATGAACTCGGGTGTGAAACTGTTTCATTGTGTCAAACATTGGGTCCTTCTCCCTTGGGAAATTCTTCATCATGAGGGAGTTTTCCCACAATAAAGATCTAAAACAATAAAATATGATTTTATGAACCTTGAAGAAGGTCTTACGTAATCTTTTTATAAAGATCTTTTGATTTTTTTCCAGATTCGAATACTAATTTTCATGGAATCCGATTTTTTTATATATTCTGCAAGGTGCATTGAATTGTATAATTACACATCAAAAAACCACTTGCTATGAACTCGTGTGTGAAACTGTTTCATTCTGTCAAACAATGGGTCCTTTTCCCTAGGGAAATTCTTCGACACGTGGTAGTTTTCCCATAATAAAAAGCTAAAACAATAAAATATGAGTTTATGAACCTTGAACAAGGTCTTACGTAATCTTTTTATAAAGTTCTTTTGATTTTGTTCCTGATTCGAATACTAATTTTCATGGAATCCGATTTTTTTATTTTTTCTGCAAGGTGCACTGAATTGTAGAATTACACATCAAACAACCACTTGCTATGAACTCGGGTGTGAAACTGTTTCATTGTGTCAAACATTGGGTCATTCTCCCTTAGAAAATTCTTCGACACGTGAGATTTTCCCACAATAAATAGCTAAAACAATAAAATATGATTTTATGAACCTTGAACAAGGTCTTACGTAATCTTTTTATAAAGATCTTTTGATTTTGTTCCAGAATCGAATACTAATTTCCATAGAATCGGATTTTTTTATATATTCTGCAAGGCGCACTGAATTGTATAATTACACATCAAACAACCACTTCCTATGAACTCGGGTGTGAAACTGTTTCCTTGTGTCAAACATTGGGTACTACTCCCTTTAGAAATTATTCTACACGTGGGAGTTTTCCCACAGTAAAAAGCTAAAACAATAATATATGATTTTACGAACCTTGAACAAGGTCTTACGCAATCTTTTTATAAAGATCTTTTGATTTTGATCAAGATTCGAATACTAAATTTCATGGAATATGATTTTTTTATTTATTCTGCAAGGCGCATTGAATTGTATAATTACACATCAAGCAACCACTTCCTATGAACTCGGGTGTGAAACTGTTTCATTGTGTCAAACATTGGGTCCTTCTCCCTTGGGAAATTCTTCATCATGTGGGAGTTTTCCCACAATAAAGATCTAAAACAATAAAATATGATTTTATGAACCTTGAAGAAGGTCTAACGTAATCTTTTTATAAAGATCTTTTGATTTTTTTCCAGATTCGAATACTAATTTTCATGGAATCCGATTTTTTTATATATTCTGCAAGGTGCATTGAATTGTATAATTACACATCAAAAAACCACTTGCTATGAACTCGTGTGTGAAACTGTTTCATTCTGTCAAACAATGGGTCCTTTTCCCTAGGGAAATTCTTCGACACGTGGTAGTTTTCCCATAATAAAAAGCTAAAACAATAAAATATGAGTTTATGAACCTTGAACAAGGTCTTACGTAATCTTTTTATAAAGTTCTTTTGATTTTGTTCCTGATTCGAATACTAATTTTCATGGAATCTGATTTTTTTATTTATTTTGCAAGGCGCACTGAATTGTAGAATAACACATCAAACAACCACTTGCTATGAACTCGTGTGTGAAACTGTTTGCTTGTGTCAAACATTGGATCCTACTCCCTATAGATATTATTCTACACGTGGTAGTTTTCCCATAGTAAAAAGCTAAAACAATAAAATATGAGTTTATGAACCTTGAACAAGGCCTTACGTAATCTTTTTATAAAGATCTTTTGATATTGTTCCAGATTCGAATACTAATTTTCATGGAATATGATTTTTTTATTTATTCTGCAAAGGCGCATTGAATTGTATAATTACACATCAAACAACCACTTCCTATGAACTCGGGTGTGAAACTGTTTCATTGTGTCAAACATTGGGTCCTTCTCCCTTGGGAAATTTTTCATCATGTGGGAGTTTTCCCACAATAAAGAGCTAAAACAATAAAATATGATTTTATGAACCTTGAAGAAGGTCTTACGTAATCTTTTTATAAAGATCTTTAGATTTTGTTCCAGATTCGAATACTAATTTTCATGGAATCCGATTTTTTTATTTTTTCTGCAAGGTGCACTGAATTGTAGAATTACACATCAAACAACCACTTGCTATGAACTCGGGTGTGAAACTGTTTCATTGTGTCAAACATTGGGTCATTCTCCCTTAGAAAATTCTTCGACACGTGAGATTTTCCCACAATAAATAGCTAAAACAATAAAATATGATTTTATGAACCTTGAACAAGGTCTTACGTAATCTTTTTATAAAGATCTTTTGATTTTGTTCCAGAATCGAATACTAATTTCCATAGAATCGGATTTTTTTATATATTCTGCAAGGCGCACTGAATTGTATAATTACACATCAAACAACCACTTCCTATGAACTCGGGTGTGAAACTGTTTCCTTGTGTCAAACATTGGGTACTACTCCCTTTAGAAATTATTCTACACGTGGGAGTTTTCCCACAGTAAAAAGCTAAAACAATAATATATGATTTTACGAACCTTGAACAAGGTCTTACGCAATCTTTTTATAAAGATCTTTTGATTTTGATCAAGATTCGAATACTAAATTTCATGGAATATGATTTTTTTATTTATTCTGCAAGGCGCATTGAATTGTATAATTACACATCAAGCAACCACTTCCTATGAACTCGGGTGTGAAACTGTTTCATTGTGTCAAACATTGGGTCCTTCTCCCTTGGGAAATTCTTCATCATGTGGGAGTTTTCCCACAATAAAGATCTAAAACAATAAAATATGATTTTATGAACCTTGAAGAAGGTCTAACGTAATCTTTTTATAAAGATCTTTTGATTTTTTTCCAGATTCGAATACTAATTTTCATGGAATCCGATTTTTTTATATATTCTGCAAGGTGCATTGAATTGTATAATTACACATCAAAAAACCACTTGCTATGAACTCGTGTGTGAAACTGTTTCATTCTGTCAAACAATGGGTCCTTTTCCCTAGGGAAATTCTTCGACACGTGGTAGTTTTCCCATAATAAAAAGCTAAAACAATAAAATATGAGTTTATGAACCTTGAACAAGGTCTTACGTAATCTTTTTATAAAGTTCTTTTGATTTTGTTCCTGATTCGAATACTAATTTTCATGGAATCTGATTTTTTTATTTATTTTGCAAGGCGCACTGAATTGTAGAATAACACATCAAACAACCACTTGCTATGAACTCGTGTGTGAAACTGTTTGCTTGTGTCAAACATTGGATCCTACTCCCTATAGATATTATTCTACACGTGGTAGTTTTCCCATAGTAAAAAGCTAAAACAATAAAATATGAGTTTATGAACCTTGAACAAGGCCTTACGTAATCTTTTTATAAAGATCTTTTGATATTGTTCCAGATTCGAATACAAATTTTCATGGAATCTGATTTTTTTATTTATTTTGCAAGGCGCACTGAATTGTAGAATTACACATCAAACAACCACTTGCTATGAACTCGGGTAGAAACTGTTTCATTGTGTCAAACATTGGGTCCTTCTCCCTTGAAAAATTCTTCGACACGTGGGATTTTCCCACAATAAAAAGCTAAAACAGTAAAATATGATTTTATGAACCTTGAACAAGGTCTTACGCAATCTTTTTATAAAGATCTTTTGATTTTGATCAAGATTCGAATACTAATTTTCATGGAATATGATTTTTTTATTTATTCTGCAAGGCGCATTGAATTGTATAATTACACATCAAACAACCACTTCCTATGAACTCGGGTGTGAAACTGGATCATTGTGTCAAACATTGGGTCCTTCTCCCTTGGGAAATTTTTCATCATGTGGGAGTTTTCCCACAATAAAGAGCTAAAACAATAAAATATGATTTTATGAACCTTGAAGAAGGTCTTACGTAATCTTTTTATAAAGATCTTTTGATTTTGTTCCAGATTCGAATACTAATTTTCATGGAATCCGATTTTTTTATTTTTTCTGCAAGGCGCACTGAATTGTAGAATTACACATCAAACAACTACTTGCTATGAACTCGGGTGTGAAACTGTTTCATTGTGTCAAACATTGGGTCCTTCTCCCTTAGAAAATTCTTCGACACTTGAGATTTTCCCACAGTAAATAGCTAAAACAATAAAATATGATTTTATGAACCTTGAACAAGATCTTACTTAATCTTTTTATAAAGATCTTTTGATTTTGTTCCAGATTCGAATACTAATTTTCATGGAAATCGATTTTTTTATATATTCTGCAAGGTGCATTGAATTGTATAATTACACATCAAACAACCACTTGCTATGAACTCGTATGTGAAACTGTTTCATTCTGTCAAACAATGGGTCCTTTTCCCTTGGGAAATTCTTCGACACATGGTAGTTTTCCCATAATAAAAAGCTAAAACAATAAAATATGAGTTTATGAACCTTGAACAAGGTCTTACGTAATCTTTTTATAAAGATCTTTTGATTTTGTTCCAGATTCGAATACTAATTTTCATGGAATCTGATTTTTTTATTTATTTTGCAAGGCGCACTGAATTGTAGAATTACACATTAAACAACCACTTGCTATGAACTCGGGTGTGAAACTGTTTCATTGTGTCAAACATTGGGTCATTCTCCCTTGGAAAATTCTTCGACACGTGGGAGTTTTCCCACAATAAAAAGCTAAAACAATAAAATATGATTTTATGAACCTTGAACAAGGTCTTACGTAATCTTTTTATAAAGATCTTTTGATTTTGTTCCAGAATCGAATACTAATTTTCATAGAATCGGATTTTTTTATATATTCTGCAAGGCGCACTGAATTGTATAATTACACAACAAACAACCACTTCCTATGAACTCGGGTGTGAAACTGTTTCCTTGTGTCAAACATTGGGTCCCACTCCCTTTAGAAATTATTCTACACGTGGGAGTTTTCCCACAGTAAAAAGCTAAAACAATAAAATATGATTTTACGAACCTTGAACAAGGTCTTACGCAATCTTTTTATAAAGATCTTTTGATTTTGATCAAGATTCGAATACTAATTTTCATGGAATATGATTTTTTTATTTATTCTGCAAGGCGCAATGAATTGTATCATTACACATCAAGCAACCACTTCCTATGAACTCGGGTGTGAAACTGTTTCATTGTGTCAAACATTGGGTCCTTTTCCCTTGGGAAATTCTTCATCATGTGGGAGTTTTCCCACAATAAAGAGCTAAAACAATAAAATATGATTTTAGGAACCTTGAACAAGGTCTTACGTAATCTTTTTATAAAGATCTTTTGATTTTGTTCCAGATTTGAATACTAATTTTCATGGAATCCGATTTTTTTATATATTCTGCAAGGTGCATTGAATTGTATAATTACACATCAAACAACCACTTGCTATGAACTCGGGTGTGAAACTGTTTCACTGTGTCAAACATTGGGTCCTTCTCCCTAGGAAAATTCTTCGACACGTGGGATTTTCCCACAATAAAAAGCTAAAACAGTAAAATATGATTTTATGAACCTTGAACAAGGTCCTACGTAATCTTCTTATAAAGATCTTTTGATTTTATTGCAGATTCGAATACAAATTTTCATGGAATATGATTTTTTTATTTATTCTGCAAGGCGCATTGAATTGTATAATTACACATCAAGCAACCACTTCCTATGAACTCGGGTGTGAAACTGTTTCATTGTGTCAAACATTGGGTCCTACTCCCTATAGATATTATTCTACACGTGGTAGTTTTCCCATAGTAAAAAGCTAAAACAATAAAATATGAGTTTATGAACCTTGAACAAGGTCTTACGTAATCTTTTTATAAAGATCTTTAGATTTTGTTCCAGATTCGAATACTAATTTTCATGGAATCCGATTTTTTTATTTTTTCTGCAAGGTGCACTGAATTGTAGAATTACACATCAAACAACCACTTGCTATGAACTCGGGTGTGAAACTGTTTCATTGTGTCAAACATTGGGTCATTCTCCCTTAGAAAATTCTTCGACACGTGAGATTTTCCCACAATAAATAGCTAAAACAATAAAATATGATTTTATGAACCTTGAACAAGGTCTTACGTAATCTTTTTATAAAGATCTTTTGATTTTGTTCCAGAATCGAATACTAATTTCCATAGAATCGGATTTTTTTATATATTCTGCAAGGCGCACTGAATTGTATAATTACACATCAAACAACCACTTCCTATGAACTCGGGTGTGAAACTGTTTCCTTGTGTCAAACATTGGGTACTACTCCCTTTAGAAATTATTCTACACGTGGGAGTTTTCCCACAGTAAAAAGCTAAAACAATAATATATGATTTTACGAACCTTGAACAAGGTCTTACGCAATCTTTTTATAAAGATCTTTTGATTATGATCAAGATTCGAATACTAAATTTCATGGAATATGATTTTTTTATTTATTCTGCAAGGCGCATTGAATTGTATAATTACACATCAAGCAACCACTTCCTATGAACTCGGGTGTGAAACTGTTTCATTGTGTCAAACATTGGGTCCTTCTCCCTTGGGAAATTCTTCATCATGTGGGAGTTTTCCCACAATAAAGAGCTAAAACAATAAAATATGATTTTATGAACCTTGAAGAAGGTCTAACGTAATCTTTTTATAAAGATCTTTTGATTTTTTTCCAGATTCGAATACTAATTTTCATGGAATCCGATTTTTTTATATATTCTGCAAGGTGCATTGAATTGTATAATTACACATCAAACAACCACTTGCTATGAACTCGTGTGTGAAACTGTTTCATTCTGTCAAACAATGGGTCCTTTTCCCTTGGGAAATTCTTCGACACGTGGTAGTTTTCCCATAATAAAAAGCTAAAACAATAAAATATGAGTTTATGAACCTTGAACAAGGTCTTACGTAATCTTTTTATATAGATCTTTTGATTTTGTTCCTGATTCGAATACTAATTTTCATGGAATCTGATTTTTTTATTTATTTTGCAAGGCGCACTGAATTGTAGAATAACACATCAAACAACCACTTGCTATGAACTCGTGTGTGAAACTGTTTGCTTGTGTCAAACATTGGATCCTACTCCCTATAGATATTATTCTACACGTGGTAGTTTTCCCATAGTAAAAAGCTAAAACAATAAAATATGAGTTTATGAACCTTGAACAAGGCCTTACGTAATCTTTTTATAAAGATCTTTTGATATTGTTCCAGATTCGAATACAAATTTTCATGGAATCTGATTTTTTTATTTATTTTGCAAGGCGCACTGAATTGTAGAATTACACATCAAACAACCACTTGCTATGAACTCGGGTAGAAACTGTTTCATTGTGTCAAACATTGGGTCCTTCTCCCTTGAAAAATTCTTCGACCCGTGGGATTTTCCCACAATAAAAAGCTAAAACAGTAAAATATGATTTTATGAACCTTGAACAAGGTCTTACGCAATCTTTTTATAAAGATCTTTTGATTTTGATCAAGATTCGAATACTAATTTTCATGGAATATGATTTTTTTATTTATTCTGCAAGGCGCATTGAATTGTATAATTACACATCAAACAACCACTTCCTATGAACTCGGGTGTGAAACTGGATCATTGTGTCAAACATTGGGTCCTTCTCCCTTGGGAAATTTTTCATCATGTGGGAGTTTTCCCACAATAAAGAGCTAAAACAATAAAATATGATTTTATGAACCTTGAAGAAGGTCTTACGTAATCTTTTTATAAAGATCTTTTGATTTTGTTCCAGATTCGAATACTAATTTTCATGGAATCCGATTTTTTTATTTTTTCTGCAAGGCGCACTGAATTGTAGAATTACACATCAAACAACTACTTGCTATGAACTCGGGTGTGAAACTGTTTCATTGTGTCAAACATTGGGTCCTTCTCCCTTAGAAAATTCTTCGACACTTGAGATTTTCCCACAGTAAATAGCTAAAACAATAAAATATGATTTTATGAACCTTGAACAAGATCTTACTTAATCTTTTTATAAAGATCTTTTGATTTTGTTCCAGATTCGAATACTAATTTTCATGGAAATCGATTTTTTTATATATTCTGCAAGGTGCATTGAATTGTATAATTACACATCAAACAACCACTTGCTATGAACTCGTGTGTGAAACTGTTTCATTCTGTCAAACAATGGGTCCTTTTCCCTTGGGAAATTCTTCGACACGTGGTAGTTTTCCCATAATAAAAAGCTAAAACAATAAAATATGAGTTTATGAACCTTGAACAAGGTCTTACGTAATCTTTTTATATAGATCTTTTGATTTTGTTCCTGATTCGAATACTAATTTTCATGGAATCTGATTTTTTTATTTATTTTGCAAGGCGCACTGAATTGTAGAATAACACATCAAACAACCACTTGCTATGAACTCGTGTGTGAAACTGTTTGCTTGTGTCAAACATTGGATCCTACTCCCTATAGATATTATTCTACACGTGGTAGTTTTCCCATAGTAAAAAGCTAAAACAATAAAATATGAGTTTATGAACCTTGAACAAGGTCTTACGTAATCTTTTTATATAGATCTTTTGATTTTGTTCATGATTCGAATACTAATTTTCATGGAATCTGATTTTTTTATTTATTTTGCAAGGCGCACTGAATTGTAGAATAACACATCAAACAACCACTTGCTATGAACTCGTGTGTGAAACTGTTTGCTTGTGTCAAACATTGGATCCTACTCCCTATAGATATTATTCTACACGTGGTAGTTTTCCCATAGTAAAAAGCTAAAACAATAAAATATGAGTTTATGAACCTTGAACAAGGCCTTACGTAATCTTTTTATAAAGATCTTTTGATATTGTTCCAGATTCGAATACAAATTTTCATGGAATCTGATTTTTTTATTTATTTTGCAAGGCGCACTGAATTGTAGAATTACACATCAAACAACCATTTGCTATGAACTCGGGTTGAAACTGTTTCATTGTGTCAAACATTGGGTCCTTCTCCCTTGAAAAATTCTACGACACGTGGGATTTTCCCACAATAAAAAGCTAAAACAGTAAAATATGATTTTATGAACCTTGAACAAGGTCTTACGCAATCTTTTTATAAAGATCTTTTGATTTTGATCAAGATTCGAATACTAATTTTCATGGAATATGATTTTTTTATTTATTCTGCAAGGCGCATTGAATTGTATAATTACACATCAAACAACCACTTGCTATGAACTCGTGTGTGAAACTGTTTCATTCTGTCAAACAATGGGTCCTTTTCCCTTGGGAAATTCTTCGACACGTGGTAGTTTTCCCATAATAAAAAGCTAAAACAAAAAAATATGAGTTTATGAACCTTGAACAAGGTCTTACGTAATCTTTTAATATAGATCTTTTGATTTTGTTCCAGATTCGAATACTAATTTTCATGGAATCTGATTTTTTTATTTATTTTGCAAGGCGCACTGAATTGTAGAATAACACATCAAACAACCACTTGCTATGAACTCGTGTGTGAAACTGTTTGCTTGTGTCAAACATTGGATCCTACTCCCTATAGATATTATTCTACACGTGGTAGTTTTCCCATAGTAAAAAGCTAAAACAGTAAAATATGATTTTATGAACCTTGAACAAGGTCTTACGCAATCTTTTTATAAAGATCTTTTGATTTTGATCAAGATTCGAATACAAATTTTAATGGAATATGATTTTTTTATTTATTCTGCAAGGCGCATTGAATTGTATAATTACACATCAAACAACCACTTCCTATGAACTCGGGTGTGAAACTGGATCATTGTGTCAAACATTGGGTCCTTCTCCCTTGGGAAATTTTTCATCATGTGGGAGTTTTCCCACAATAAAGAGCTAAAACAATAAAATATGATTTTATGAACCTTGAAGAAGGTCTTACGTAATCTTTTTATAAAGATCTTTTGATTTTGTTCCAGATTCGAATACTAATTTTCATGGAATCCGATTTTTTTATTTTTTCTGCAAGGCGCACTGAATTGTAGAATTACACATCAAACAACTACTTGCTATGAACTCGGGTGTGAAACTGTTTCATTGTGTCAAACATTGGGTCCTTCTCCCTTAGAAAATTCTTCGACACTTGAGATTTTCCCACAGTAAATAGCTAAAACAATAAAATATGATTTTATGAACCTTGAACAAGATCTTACTTAATCTTTTTATAAAGATCTTTTGATTTTGTTCCAGATTCGAATACTAATTTTCATGGAAATCGATTTTTTTATATATTCTGCAAGGTGCATTGAATTGTATAATTACACATCAAACAACCACTTGCTATGAACTCGTGTGTGAAACTGTTTCATTCTGTCAAACAATGGGTCCTTTTCCCTTGGGAAATTCTTCGACACGTGGTAGTTTTCCCATAATAAAAAGCTAAAACAATAAAATATGAGTTTATGAACCTTGAACAAGGTCTTACGTAATCTTTTTATATAGATCTTTTGATTTTGTTCCTGATTCGAATACTAATTTTCATGGAATCTGATTTTTTTATTTATTTTGCAAGGCGCACTGAATTGTAGAATAACACATCAAACAACCACTTGCTATGAACTCGTGTGTGAAACTGTTTGCTTGTGTCAAACATTGGATCCTACTCCCTATAGATATTATTCTACACGTGGTAGTTTTCCCATAGTAAAAAGCTAAAACAATAAAATATGAGTTTATGAACCTTGAACAAGGTCTTACGTAATCTTTTTATATAGATCTTTTGATTTTGTTCATGATTCGAATACTAATTTTCATGGAATCTGATTTTTTTATTTATTTTGCAAGGCGCACTGAATTGTAGAATAACACATCAAACAACCACTTGCTATGAACTCGTGTGTGAAACTGTTTGCTTGTGTCAAACATTGGATCCTACTCCCTATAGATATTATTCTACACGTGGTAGTTTTCCCATAGTAAAAAGCTAAAACAATAAAATATGAGTTTATGAACCTTGAACAAGGCCTTACGTAATCTTTTTATAAAGATCTTTTGATATTGTTCCAGATTCGAATACAAATTTTCATGGAATCTGATTTTTTTATTTATTTTGCAAGGCGCACTGAATTGTAGAATTACACATCAAACAACCATTTGCTATGAACTCGGGTTGAAACTGTTTCATTGTGTCAAACATTGGGTCCTTCTCCCTTGAAAAATTCTACGACACGTGGGATTTTCCCACAATAAAAAGCTAAAACAGTAAAATATGATTTTATGAACCTTGAACAAGGTCTTACGCAATCTTTTTATAAAGATCTTTTGATTTTGATCAAGATTCGAATACTAATTTTCATGGAATATGATTTTTTTATTTATTCTGCAAGGCGCATTGAATTGTATAATTACACATCAAACAACCACTTGCTATGAACTCGTGTGTGAAACTGTTTCATTCTGTCAAACAATGGGTCCTTTTCCCTTGGGAAATTCTTCGACACGTGGTAGTTTTCCCATAATAAAAAGCTAAAACAAAAAAATATGAGTTTATGAACCTTGAACAAGGTCTTACGTAATCTTTTAATATAGATCTTTTGATTTTGTTCCAGATTCGAATACTAATTTTCATGGAATCTGATTTTTTTATTTATTTTGCAAGGCGCACTGAATTGTAGAATAACACATCAAACAACCACTTGCTATGAACTCGTGTGTGAAACTGTTTGCTTGTGTCAAACATTGGATCCTACTCCCTATAGATATTATTCTACACGTGGTAGTTTTCCCATAGTAAAAAGCTAAAACAGTAAAATATGATTTTATGAACCTTGAACAAGGTCTTACGCAATCTTTTTATAAAGATCTTTTGATTTTGATCAAGATTCGAATACAAATTTTAATGGAATATGATTTTTTTATTTATTCTGCAAGGCGCATTGAATTGTATAATTACACATCAAACAACCACTTCCTATGAACTCGGGTGTGAAACTGGATCATTGTGTCAAACATTGGGTCCTTCTCCCTTGGGAAATTTTTCATCATGTGGGAGTTTTCCCACAATAAAGAGCTAAAACAATAAAATATGATTTTATGAACCTTGAAGAAGGTCTTACGTAATCTTTTTATAAAGATCTTTTGATTTTGTTCCAGATTCGAAT
Organism: Tanypteryx hageni; assembly: GCA_028673005.1. Lineage (NCBI taxonomy): Eukaryota > Metazoa > Arthropoda > Insecta > Odonata > Petaluridae > Tanypteryx > Tanypteryx hageni. The sequence goes on from CM054120.1 coordinate 89,847,343, forward strand.
ACTAATTTTCATGGAATCCGATTTTTTTATTTTTTCTGCAAGGCGCACTGAATTGTAGAATTACACATCAAACAACTACTTGCTATGAACTCGGGTGTAAAACTGTTTCATTGTGTCAAACATTGGGTCCTTCTCCCTTAGAAAATTCTTCGACACTTGAGATTTTCCCACAGTAAATAGCTAAAACAATAAAATATGATTTTATGAACCTTGAACAAGATCTTACTTAATCTTTTTATAAAGATCTTTTGATTTTGTTCCAGATTCGAATACTAATTTTCATGGAAACCGATTTTTTTATATATTCTGTAAGGTGCATTGAATTGTATAATTACACATCAAACAACCACTTGCTATGAACTCGTGTGTGAAACTGTTTCATTCTGTCAAACAATGGATCCTTTTCCCTTGGGAAATTCTTCGACACATGGTAGTTTTCCCATAATAAAAAGCTAAAACAATAAAATATGAGTTTATGAACCTTGAACAAGGTCTTACGTAATCTTTTTATAAAGATCTTTTGATTTTGTTCCAGATTCGAATACTAATTTTCATGGAATCTGATTTTTTTATTTATTTTGCAAGGCGCACTGAATTGTAGAATTACACATTAAACAACCACTTGCTATGAACTCGGGTGTGAAACTGTTTCATTGTGTCAAACATTGGGTCATTCTCCCTTGGAAAATTCTTCGACACGTGGGAGTTTTCCCACAATAAAAAGCTAAAACAATAAAATATGATTTTATGAACCTTGAACAAGGTCTTACGTAATCTTTTTATAAAGATCTTTTGATTTTGTTCCAGAATCGAATACTAATTTTCATAGAATCGGATTTTTTTATATATTCTGCAAGGCGCACTGAATTGTATAATTACACAACAAAAAACCACTTCCTATGAACTCGGGTGTGAAACTGTTTCCTTGTGTCAAACATTGGGTCCCACTCCCTTTAGAAATTATTCTACACGTGGGAGTTTTCCCACAGTAAAAAGCTAAAACAATAAAATATGATTTTACGAACCTTGAACAAGGTCTTACGCAATCTTTTTATAAAGATCTTTTGATTTTGATCAAGATTCGAATACTAATTTTCATGGAATATGATTTTTTTATTTATTCTGCAAGGCGCAATGAATTGTATCATTACACATCAAGCAACCACTTCCTATGAACTCGGGTGTGAAACTGTTTCATTGTGTCAAACATTGGGTCCTTTTCCCTTGGGAAATTCTTCATCATGTGGGAGTTTTCCCACAATAAAGAGCTAAAACAATAAAATATGATTTTAGGAACCTTGAACAAGGTCTTACGTAATCTTTTTATAAAGATCTTTTGATTTTGTTCCAGATTTGAATACTAATTTTCATGGAATCCGATTTTTTTATATATTCTGCAAGGTGCATTGAATTGTATAATTACACATCAAACAACCACTTGCTATGAACTCGTGTGTGAAACTGTTTCATTCTGTCAAACAATGGGTCCTTTTCCCTTGCGAAATTCTTCGACACGTGGTAGTTTTCCCATAATAAAAAGCTAAAACAATAAAATATGAGTTTATGAACCTTGAACAAGGTCTTACGTAATCTTCTTATAAAGATCTTTTGATTTTATTGCAGATTCGAATACAAATTTTCATGGAATATGATTTTTTTATTTATTCTGCAAGGCGCATTGAATTGTATAATTACACATCAAGCAACCACATCCTATGAACTCGGGTGTGAAACTGTTTCATTGTGTCAAACATTGGGTCCTTCTCCCTTGGGAAATTCTTCATCATGAGGGAGTTTTCCCACAATAAAGAGCTAAAACAATAAAATATGATTTTATGAACCTTGAACAAGGTCTTACGTAATCTTTTTATAAAGATCTTTTGATTTTGTTCCAGAATCGAATACTAATTTTCATGGAATCTGATTTTTTTATTTATTTTGCAAGGCGCACTGAATTGTAGAATTACACATTAAACAACCACTTGCTATGAACTCGGGTGTGAAACTGTTTCATTGTGTCAAACATTGGGTCATTCTCCCTTGGAAAATTCTTCGACACGTGGGAGTTTTCCCACAATAAAAAGCTAAAACAGTAAAATATGATTTTATGAACCTTGAACAAGGTCTTACGTAATCTTTTTATAAAGATCTTTTGATTTTGTTCCAGAATCGAATACTAATTTTCATAGAATCGGATTTTTTTATATATTCTGCAAGGCGCACTGAATTGTATAATTACACAACAAACAACCACTTCCTATGAACTCGGGTGTGAAACTGTTTCCTTGTGTCAAACATTGGGTCCCACTCCCTTTAGAAATTATTCTACACGTGGGAGTTTTCCCACAGTAAAAAGCTAAAACAATAAAATATGATTTTACGAACCTTGAACAAGGTCTTACGCAATCTTTTTATAAAGATCTTTTGATTTTGATCAAGATTCGAATACTAATTTTCATGGAATATGATTTTTTTATTTATTCTGCAAGGCGCAATGAATTGTATCATTACACATCAAGCAACCACTTCCTATGAACTCGGGTGTGAAACTGTTTCATTGTGTCAAACATTGGGTCATTCTCCCTTGGAAAATTCTTCATCATGTGGGAGTTTTCCCACAATAAAGAGCTAAAACAATAAAATATGATTTTAGGAACCTTGAACAAGGTCTTACGTAATCTTTTTATAAAGATCTTTTGATTTTGTTCCAGATTTGAATACTAATTTTCATGGAATCCGATATTTTTATATATTCTGCAAGGTGCATTGAATTGTATAATTACACATCAAACAACCACTTGCTATGAACTCGGGTGTGAAACTGTTTCACTGTGTCAAACATTGGGTCCTTCTCCCTAGGAAAATTCTTCGACACGTGGGATTTTCCCACAATAAAAAGCTAAAACAGTAAAATATGATTTTATGAACCTTGAACAAGGTCCTACGTAATCTTCTTATAAAGATCTTTTGATTTTATTGCAGATTCGAATACAAATTTTCATGGAATATGATTTTTTTATTTATTCTGCAAGGCGCATTGAATTGTATAATTACACATCAAGCAACCACTTTCCTATGAACTCGGGTGTGAAACTGTTTCATTGTGTCAAACATTGGGTCCTACTCCCTATAGATATTATTCTACACGTGGTAGTTTTCCCATAGTAAAAATCTAAAACAATAAAATATGAGTTTATGAACCTTGAACAAGGTCTTACGTAATCTTTTTATAAAGATCTTTAGATTTTGTTCCAGATTCGAATACTAATTTTCATGGAATCCGATTTTTTTACATATTCTGCAAGGCGCATTGAATTGTATAATTACACATCAAACAACCACTTGCTATGAACTCGTGTGTGAAATTGTTTGCTTGTGTCAAACATTGGGTCCTACTCCCTATAGATATTATTCTACACGTGGTAGTTTTCCCATAGTAAAAAGCTAAAACAATAAAATATGAGTTTATGAACCTTGAACAAGGTCTTACGTAATCTTTTTATAAAGATCTTTAGATTTTGTTCCAGATTCGAATACTAATTTTCATGGAATCCGATTTTTTTATTTTTTCTGCAAGGTGCACTGAATTGTAGAATTACACATCAAACAACCACTTGCTATGAACTCGGGTGTGAAACTGTTTCATTGTGTCAAACATTGGGTCATTCTCCCTTAGAAAATTCTTCGACACGTGAGATTTTCCCACAATAAATAGCTAAAACAATAAAATATGATTTTATGAACCTTGAACAAGGTCTTACGTAATCTTTTTATAAAGATCTTTTGATTTTGTTCCAGAATCGAATACTAATTTCCATAGAATCGGATTTTTTTATATATTCTGCAAGGCGCACTGAATTGTATAATTACACATCAAACAACCACTTCCTATGAACTCGGGTGTGAAACTGTTTCCTTGTGTCAAACATTGGGTACTACTCCCTTTAGAAATTATTCTACACGTGGGAGTTTTCCCACAGTAAAAAGCTAAAACAATAATATATGATTTTACGAACCTTGAACAAGGTCTTACGCAATCTTTTTATAAAGATCTTTTGATTATGATCAAGATTCGAATACTAAATTTCATGGAATATGATTTTTTTATTTATTCTGCAAGGCGCATTGAATTGTATAATTACACATCAAGCAACTACTTCCTATGAACTCGGGTGTGAAACTGTTTCATTGTGTCAAACATTGGGTCCTTCTCCCTTGGGAAATTCTTCATCATGTGGGAGTTTTCCCACAATAAAGAGCTAAAACAATAAAATATGATTTTATGAACCTTGAAGAAGGTCTAACGTAATCTTTTTATAAAGATCTTTTGATTTTTTTCCAGATTCGAATACTAATTTTCATGGAATCCGATTTTTTTATATATTCTGCAAGGTGCATTGAATTGTATAATTACACATCAAACAACCACTTGCTATGAACTCGTGTGTGAAACTGTTTCATTCTGTCAAACAATGGGTCCTTTTCCCTTGGGAAATTCTTCGACACGTGGTAGTTTTCCCATAATAAAAAGCTAAAACAATAAAATATGAGTTTATGAACCTTGAACAAGGCCTTACGTAATCTTTTTATAAAGATCTTTTGATATTGTTCCAGATTCGGATACAAATTTTCATGGAATCTGATTTTTTTATTTATTTTGCAAGGCGCACTGAATTGTAGAATTGCACATCAAACAACCACTTGCTATGAACTCGGGTAGAAACTGTTTCATTGTGTCAAACATTGGGTCCTTCTCCCTTGAAAAATTCTTCGACACGTGGGATTTTACCACAATAAAAAGCTAAAACAGTAAAATATGATTTTATGAACCTTGAACAAGGTCTTACGCAATCTTTTTATAAAGATCTTTTGATTTTGATCAAGATTCGAATACTAATTTTCATGGAATATGATTTTTTTATTTATTCTGCAAGGCGCATTGAATTGTATAATTACACATCAAACAACCACTTCCTATGAACTCGGGTGTGAAACTGGATCATTGTGTCAAACATTGGGTCCTTCTCCCTTGGGAAATTTTTCATCATGTGGGAGTTTTCCCACAATAAAGAGCTAAAACAATAAAATATGATTTTATGAACCTTGAAGAAGGTCTTACTTAATCTTTTTATAAAGATCTTTTGATTTTGTTCCAGATTCGAATACTAATTTTCATGGAATCCGATTTTTTTATTTTTTCTGCAAGGCGCACTGAATTGTAGAATTACACATCAAACAACTACTTGCTATGAACTCGGGTGTGAAACTGTTTCATTGTGTCAAACATTGGGTCCTTCTCCCTTAGAAAATTCTTCGACACTTGAGATTTTCCCACAGTAAATAGCTAAAACAATAAATTATGATTTTATGAACCTTGAACAAGATCTTACTTAATCTTTTTATAAAGATCTTTTGATTTTGTTCCAGATTCGAATACTAATTTTCATGGAAACCGATTTTTTTATATATTCTGCAAGGTGCATTGAATTGTATAATTACACATCAAACAACCACTTGCTATGAACTCGTGTGTGAAACTGTTTCATTCTGTCAAACAATGGGTCCTTTTCCCTTGGGAAATTCTTCGACACATGGTAGTTTTCCCATAATAAAAAGCTAAAACAATAAAATATGAGTTTATGAACCTTGAACAAGGTCTTACGTAATCTTTTTATAAAGATCTTTTGATTTTGTTCCAGATTCGAATACTAATTTTCATGGAATCTGATTTTTTTATTTATTTTGCAAGGCGCACTGAATTGTAGAATTACACATTAAACAACCACTTGCTATGAACTCGGGTGTGAAACTGTTTCATTGTGTCAAACATTGGGTCATTCTCCCTTGGAAAATTCTTCGACACGTGGGAGTTTTCCCACAATAAAAAGCTAAAACAATAAAATATGATTTTATGAACCTTGAACAAGGTCTTACGTAATCTTTTTATAAAGATCTTTTGATTTTGTTCCAGAATCGAATACTAATTTTCATAGAATCGGATTTTTTTATATATTCTGCAAGGCGCACTGAATTGTATAATTACACAACAAAAAACCACTTCCTATGAACTCGGGTGTGAAACTGTTTCCTTGTGTCAAACATTGGGTCCCACTCCCTTTAGAAATTATTCTACACGTGGGAGTTTTCCCACAGTAAAAAGCTAAAACAATAAAATATGATTTTACGAACCTTGAACAAGGTCTTACGCAATCTTTTTATAAAGATCTTTTGATTTTGATCAAGATTCGAATACTAATTTTCATGGAATATGATTTTTTTATTTATTCTGCAAGGCGCAATGAATTGTATCATTACACATCAAGCAACCACTTCCTATGAACTCGGGTGTGAAACTGTTTCATTGTGTCAAACATTGGGTCCTTTTCCCTTGGGAAATTCTTCATCATGTGGGAGTTTTCCCACAATAAAGAGCTAAAACAATAAAATATGATTTTAGGAACCTTGAACAAGGTCTTACGTAATCTTTTTATAAAGATCTTTTGATTTTGTTCCAGATTTGAATACTAATTTTCATGGAATCCGATTTTTTTATATATTCTGCAAGGTGCATTGAATTGTATATTTACACATCAAACAAACACTTGCTATGAACTCGTGTGTGAAACTGTTTCATTCTGTCAAACAATGGGTCCTTTTCCCTTGCGAAATTCTTCGACACGTGGTAGTTTTCCCATAATAAAAAGCTAAAACAATAAAATATGAGTTTATGAACCTTGAACAAGGTCTTACGTAATCTTTTTATAAAGATCTTTTGATTTTGTTCCTGATTCGAATACTAACTTTCATGGAATCTGATTTTTTTATTTATTTTGCAAGGCGCACTGAATTGTAGAATTACACATCAAACAACCACTTGCTATAAACTCGGGTGTGAAACTGTTTCACTGTGTCAAACATTGGGTCCTTCTCCCTTGGAAAATTCTTCGACACGTGGGATTTTCCCACAATAAAAAGCTAAAACAGTAAAATATTATTTTATGAACCTTGAACAAGGTCCTACGTAATCTTCTTATAAAGATCTTTTGATTTTATTGCAGATTCGAATACAAATTTTCATGGAATATGATTTTTTTATTTATTCTGCAAGGCGCATTGAATTGTATAATTACACATCAAGCAACCACATCCTATGAACTCGGGTGTGAAACTGTTTCATTGTGTCAAACATTGGGTCCTTCTCCCTTGGGAAATTCTTCATCATGAGGGAGTTTTCCCACAATAAAGAGCTAAAACAATAAAATATGATTTTATGAACCTTGAACAAGGTCTTACGTAATCTTTTTATAAAGATCTTTTGATTTTGTTCCAGAATCGAATACTAATTTTCATAGAATCGGATTTTTTTACATATTCTGCAAGGCGCATTGAATTGTATAATTACACATCAAACAACCACTTGCTATGAACTCGTGTGTGAAATTGTTTGCTTGTGTCAAACATTGGGTCCTACTCCCTATAGATATTATTCTACACGTGGTAGTTTTCCCATAGTAAAAAGCTAAAACAATAAAATATGAGTTTATGAACCTTGAACAAGGTCTTACGTAATCTTTTTATAAAGATCTTTTGATTTTGTTCCAGATTCGAATACAAATTTTCATGGAATCTGATTTTTTTATTTATTTTGCAAGGCGCACTGAATTGTAGAATTACACATCAAACAACCACTTGCTATGAACTCGGGTGAGAAACTGTTTCACTGTGTCAAACATTGGGTCCTTCTCCCTTGAAAAATTCTTCGACACGTGGAATTTTCCCACAATAAAAAGCTAAAACAGTAAAATATGATTTTATGAACCTTGAACAAGGTCCTACGTAATCTTTTTATAAAGATCTTTTGATTTTATTGCAGATTCGAATACAAATTTTCATGGAATCTGATTTTTTAAATTTATTTTGCAAGGAGCACTGAATTGTATAATTACACATCAAACAACCACTTCCTATGAACTCGGGTGTGAAACTGTTTCCTTGTGTCAAACATTGGGTACTACTCCCTTTAGAAATTATTCTACACGTGGGAGTTTTCCCACAGTAAAAAGCTAAAACAATAAAATATGATTTTACGAACCTTGAACAAGGTCTTACGCAATCTTTTTATAAAGATCTTTTGATTTTGATCAAGATTCGAATACTAATTTTCATGGAATATGATTTTTTTATTTATTCTGCAAGGCGCATTGAATTGTATAATTACACATCAAGCAACCACTTCCTATGAACTCGGGTGTGAAACTGTTTCATTGTGTCAAACATTGTGTCCTTCTCCCTTGGGAAATTCTTCATCATGTGGGAGTTTTCCCACAATAAAGAGCTAAAACAATAAAATATGATTTTATGAACCTTGAAGAAGGTCTAACGTAATCTTTTTATAAAGATCTTTTGATTTTGTTCCAGATTCGAATACTAATTTTCATGGAATCCGATTTTTTTATATATTCTGCAAGGTGCATTGAATTGTATAATTACACATCAAACAACCACTTGCTATGAACTCGTGTGTGAAACTGTTTCATTCTGTCAAACAATGGGTCCTTTTCCCTTGGGAAATTCTTCGACACGTGGTAGTATTCCCATAATAAAAAGCTAAAACAATAAAATATGAGTTTATGAACCTTGAACAAGGTCTTACGTAATCTTTTTATAAAGATCTTTTGATTTTGTTCCTGATTCGAATACTAATTTTCATGGAATCTGATTTTTTTATTTATTTTGCAAGGCGCACTGAATTGTAGAATTACACATCAAACAACCACTTGCTATGAACTCGTGTGTGAAACTGTTTGCTTGTGTCAAACATTGGATCCTACTCCCTATAGATATTATTCTACACGTGGTAGTTTTCCCATAGTAAAAAGCTAAAACAATAAAATATGAGTTTATGAACCTTGAACAAGGCCTTACGTAATCTTTTTATAAAGATCTTTTGATATTGTTCCAGATTCGAATACAAATTTTCATGGAATCTGATTTTTTTATTTATTTTGCAAGGCGCACTGAATTGTAGAATTACACATCAAACAACCAATTCCTATGAACTCGGGTGTGAAACTGGATCATTGTGTCAAACATTGGGTCCTTCTCCCTTGGGAAATTTTTCATCATGTGAAAGTTTTCCCACAATAAAGAGCTAAAACAATAAAATATGATTTTATGAACCTTGAAGAAGGTCTTACGTAATCTTTTTATAAAGATCTTTTGATTTTGTTCCAGATTCGAATACTAATTCTCATGGAATCCGATTTTTTTATTTTTTCTGCAAGGCGCACTGAATTGTAGAATTACACATCAAACAACTACTTGCTATGAACTCGGGTGTGAAACTGTTTCATTGTGTCAAACATTGGGTCCTTCTCCCTTAGAAAATTCTTCGACACTTGAGATTTTCCCACAGTAAATAGCTAAAACAACAAAATATGATTTTATGAACCTTGAACAAGATCTTACTTAATCTTTTTATAAAGATCTTTAGATTTTGTTCCAGATTCGAATACTAATTTTCATGGAAACCGATTTTTTTATATATTCTGCAAGGTGCATTGAATTGTATAATTACACATCAAACAACCACTTGCTATGAACTCGTGTGTGAAACTGTTTCATTCTGTCAAACAATGGGTCCTTTTCCCTTGGGAAATTCTTCGACACATGGTAGTTTTCCCATAATAAAAAGCTAAAACAATAAAATATGAGTTTATGAACCTTGAACAAGGTCTTACGTAATCTTTTTATAAAGATCTTTTGATTTTGTTCCAGATTCGAATACTAATTTTCATGGAATCTGATTTTTTTATTTATTTTGCAAGGCGCACTGAATTGTAGAATTACACATTAAACAACCACTTGCTATGAACTCGGGTGTGAAACTGTTTCATTGTGTCAAACATTGCGTCCTTCTCCCTTGGAAAATTCTTCGACACGTGGGAGTTTTCCCACAATAAAAAGCTAAAACAATAAAATATGATTTTATGAACCTTGAACAAGGTCTTACGTAATCTTTTTATAAAGATCTTTTGATTTTGTTCCAGAATCGAATACTAATTTTCATAGAATCGGATTTTTTTATATATTCTGCAAGGCGCACTGAATTGTATAATTACACAACAAACAACCACTTCCTATGAACTCGGGTGTGAAACTGTTTCCTTGTGTCAAACATTGGGTCCTACTCCCTTTAGAAATTATTCTACACGTGGGAGTTTTCCCACAGTAAAAAGCTAAAACAATAAAATATGATTTTACGAACCTTGAACAAGGTCTTACGCAATCTTTTTATAAAAATCTTTTGATTTTGATCAAGATTCGAATACTAATTTTCATGGAATATGATTTTTTTATTTATTCTGCAAGGCGCATTGAATTGTATAATTACACATCAAGCAACCATTTCCTATGAACTCGGGTGTGAAACTGTTTCATTGTGTCAAACATTGGGTCCTTCTCCCTTGGGAAATTCTTCATCATGTGGGAGTTTTCCCACAATAAAGAGCTAAAACAATAAAATATGATTTTATGAACCTTGAACAAGGTCTTACATAATCTTTTTATAAAGGTCTTTTGATTTTGTTCCAGATTCGAATACTAATTTTCATGGAATCCGATTTTTTTATATATTCTGCAAGGTGCATTGAATTGTATAATTACACATCAAACAACCACTTGCTATGAACTCTTGTGTGAAACTGTTTCATTCTGTCAAACAATGGGTCCTTTTCCCTTGGGAAATTCTTCGACACGTGGTAGTTTTCCCATAATAAAAAGCTAAAACAATAAAATATGAGTTTATGAACCTTGAACAAGGTCTTACGTAATCTTTTTATAAAGATCTTTAGATTTTGTCCCAGATTCGAATACTAATTTTCATGGAATCTGATTTTTTTATTTATTTTGCAAGGCGCACTGAATTGTAGAATTACACATCAAACAACCACTTGCTATGAACTCGGGTGTGAAACTGTTTCATTGTGTCAAACATTGGGTCCTTCTCCCTTGGAAAATTCTTCGACACGTGGGATTTTCCCACAATAAAAAGCTAAAACAGTAAAATATGATTTTATGAACCTTGAACAAGGTCCTACGTAATCTTTTTATAAAGATCTTTTGATTTTATTGCAGATTCGAATACAAATTTTCATGGAATCTGATTTTTTAAATTTATTTTGCAAGGCGCACTGAATTGTATAATTACATATCAAACAACCACTTTCTATGAACTCGGGTGTGAAACTGTTTCATTGTGTCAAACATTGGATCCTTCTCCCTTGGGAAATTCTTCGACACGTGGGAGTTTTCCCACAATAAAAAGCTAAAACAATAAAATATGATTTTATGAACCTTGAACAAGGTCTTACGTAATCTTTTTATAAAGATCTTTTGATTTTGTTCCAGAATCGAATACTAATTTTCATAGAATCGGATTTTTTTATATATTCTGCAAGGCGCACTAAATTGTATAATTACACAACAAACAACCACTTCCTATGAACTCGGGTGTGAAACTGTTTCCTTGTGTCAAACATTGGGTCCTACTCCCTTTAGAAATTATTCTACACGTGGGAGTTTTCCCACAGTAAAAAGCTAAAACAATAAAATATGATTTTACGAACCTTGAACAAGGTCTTACGCAATCTTTTTATAAAAATCTTTTGATTTTGATCAAGATTCGAATACTAATTTTCATGGAATATGATTTTTTTATTTATTCTGCAAGGCGCATTGAATTGTATAATTACACAACAAACAACCACTTCCTATGAACTCGGGTGTGAAACTGTTTCATTGTGTCAAACATTGGGTCCTTCTCCCTTGGGAAATTCTTCATCATGTGGGAGTTTTCCCACAATAAAGAGCTAAAACAATAAAATATGATTTTATGAATCTTGAACAAGGTCTTACATAATCTTTTTATAAAGGTCTTTTGATTTTGTTCCAGATTCGAATACTAATTTTCATGGAATCCGATTTTTTTATATATTCTGCAAGGTGCATTGAATTGTATAATTACACATCAAACAAACACTTGCTATGAACTCGTGTGTGAAACTGTTTCATTCTGTCAAACAATGGGTCCTTTTCCCTTGGGAAATTCTTCGACACGTGGTAGTTTTCCCATAATAAAAAGCTAAAACAATAAAAAATGAGTATATGAACCTTGAACAAGGTCTTACGTAATCTTTTTATAAAGATCTTTTGATTTTATTGCAGATTCGAATACAAATTTTCATGGAATCTGATTTTTTAAATTTATTTTGCAAGGCGCACTGAATTGTATAATTACACAACAAACAACCACTTCCTATGAACTCGGGTGTGAAACTGTTTCCTTGTGTCAAACATTGGGTCCTACTCCCTTTAGAAATTATTCTACACGTGGGAGTTTTCCCACAGTAAAAAGCTAAAACAATAAAATATGATTTTACGAACCTTGAACAAGGTCTTACGCAATCTTTTTATAAAGATCTTTTGATTTTGATCAAGATTCGAATACTAATTTTCATGGAATATAATTTTTTTATTTATTCTGCAAGGCGCATTGAATTGTATAATTACACATCAAGCAAACACTTCCTATGAACTCGGGTGTGAAACTGTTTCATTGTGTCAAAAATTGGGTCCTTCTCCCTTGGGAAATTCTTCATCATGTGGGAGTTTTCCCACAATAAAGAGCTAAAACAATAAAATATGATTTTATGAACCTTGAACAAGGTCTTACGTAATCTTTTTATAAAGATCTTTTGATTTTGTTCCAGATTCGAATACTAATTTTCATGGAATCCGATTTTTTTATATATTCTGCAAGGTGCATTGAATTGTATAATTACACATCAAACAACCACTTGCTATGAACTCGTGTGTGAAACTGTTTCATTCTGTCAAACAATGGGTCCTTTTCCCTTGGGAAATTCTTCGACACGTGGTAGTTTTCCCATAATAAAAAGCTAAAACAATAAAATATGAGTTTATGAACCTTGAACAAGGTCTTACGTAATCTTTTTATAAAGATCTTTAGATTTTGTCCCAGATTCGAATACAAATTTTCATGGAATCTGATTTTTTAAATTTATTTTGCAAGGCGCACTGAATTGTATAATTACATATCAAACAACCACTTGCAATGAACTCGGGTGTAAAACTGTTTCATTGTGTCAAACATTGGATCCTTCTCCCTTGGGAAATTCTTCGACACGTGGGAGTTTTCCCACAATAAAAAGCTAAAACAATAAAATATGATTTTACGAACCTTGAACAAGTTCTTACGTAATCTTTTTATAAAGATCTTTTGATTTTGTTCCAGAATCGAATACTAATTTTCATAGAATCGGATTTTTTTATATATTCTGCAAGGCGCACTGAATTGTATAATTACACATCAAACAACCACTTCCTATGAACTCGGGTGTGAAACTGGATCATTGTGTCAAACATTGGGTCCTTCTCCCTTGGGAAATTTTTCATCATGTGGGAGTTTTCCCACAATAAAGAGCTAAAACAATAAAATATGATTTTATGAACCTTGAACAAGGTCTTACATAATCTTTTTATAAAGGTCTTTTGATTTTGTTCCAGATTCGAATACTAATTTTCATGGAATCCGATTTTTTTATATATTCTGCAAGGTGCATTGAATTGTATAATTACACATCAAACAACCACTTGCTATGAACTCATGTGTGAAACTGTTTCATTCTGTCAAACAATGGGTCCTTTTCCCTTGGGAAATTCTTCGTCACGTGGTAGTTTTCCCATAATAAAAAGCTAAAACAATAAAAAATGAGTATATGAACCTTGAACAAGGTCTTACGTAATCTTTTTATAAAGATCTTTTGATTTTATTGCAGATTCGAATACAAATTTTCATGGAATCTGATTTTTTAAATTTATTTTGCAAGGCGCACTGAATTGTATAATTACACAACAAACAACCACTTCCTATGAACTCGGGTGTGAAACTGTTTCCTTGTGTCAAACATTGGGTCCTACTCCCTTTAGAAATTATTCTACACGTGGGAGTTTTCCCACAGTAAAAAGCTAAAACAATAAAATATGATTTTACGAACCTTGAACAAGGTCTTACGCAATCTTTTTATAAAGATCTTTTGATTTTGATCAAGATTCGAATACTAATTTTCATGGAATATAATTTTTTTATTTATTCTGCAAGGCGCATTGAATTGTATAATTACACATCAAACAACCACTTGCTATGAACTCGTGTGTGAAACTGTTTCATTCTGTCAAACAATGGGTCCTTTTCCCTTGGGAAATTCTTCGACACGTGGTAGTTTTCCCATAATAAAAAGCTAAAACAATAAAATATGAGTTTATGAACCTTGAACAAGGTCTTACGTAATCTTTTTATAAAGATCTTTTGATTTTGTTCCAGATTCGAATACTAATTTTCATGGAATCCGATTTTTTTATATATTCTGCAAGGTGCATTGAATTGTATAATTACACATCAAACAACCACTTGCTATGAACTCGTGTGTGAAACTGTTTCATTCTGTCAAACAATGGGTCCTTTTCCCTTGGGAAATTCTTCGACACGTGGTAGTTTTCCCATAATAAAAAGCTAAAACAATAAAATATGAGTTTATGAACCTTGAACAAGGTCTTACGTAATCTTTTTATAAAGATCTTTAGATTTTGTCCCAGATTCGAATACTAATTTTCATGAAATCTGATTTTTTTATTTATTTTGCAAGGCGCACTGAATTGTAGAATTACACATCAAACAACCACTTGCTATGAACTCGGGTGTGAAACTGTTTCATTGTGTCAAACATTGGGTCCTTCTCCCTTGGAAAATTCTTCGACACGTGGGATTTTCCCACAATAAAAAGCTAAAACAGTAAAATATGATTTTACGAACCTTGAACAAGGTCTTACGCAATCTTTTTATAAAAATCTTTTGATTTTGATCAAGATTCGAATACTAATTTTCATGGAATATGATTTTTTTATTTATTCTGCAAGGCGCATTGAATTGTATAATTACACATCAAGCAACCACTTCCTATGAACTCGGGTGTGAAACTGTTTCATTGTGTCAAACATTGGGTCCTTCTCCTTTGGGAAATTCTTCATCATGTGGGAGTTTTCCCACAATAAAGAGCTAAAACAATAAAATATGATTTTATGAACCTTGAACAAGGTCTTACGTAATCTTTTTATAAAGATCTTTTGATTTTGTTCCAGATTCGAATACTAATTTTCATGGAATCCGATTTTTTTATATATTCTGCAAGGTGCATTGAATTGTATAATTACACATCAAAGAACCACTTGCTATGAACTCGTGTGTGAAACTGTTTCATTCTGTCAAACAATGGGTCCTTTTCCCTTGGGAAATTCTTCGACACGTGGTAGTTTTCCCATAATAAAAAGCTAAAACAATAAAATATGAGTTTATGAACCTTGAACAAGGTCTTACGTAATCTTTTTATAAAGATCTTTTGATTTTGTTCCTGATTCGAATACTAATTTTCATGGAATCTGATTTATTTATTTATTTTGCAAGGCGCACTGAATTGTAGAATAACACATCAAAATACCACTTGCTATGAACTCGGGTGTGAAACTGTTTCCCTGTGTCAAACATTGGGTCCTTCTCCCTTGGAAAATTCTTCGACACGTGGGATTTTCCCACAATAAAAAGCTAAAACAGTAAAATATGATTTTATGAACCTTGAACAAGTTCCTACGTAATCTTTTTATAAAGATCTTTTGATTTTATTGCAGATTCGAATACAAATTTTCATGGAATCTGATTTTTTAAATTTATTTTGCAAGGCGCACTGAATTGTATAATTACATATCAAACAACCACTTGCTATGAACTCGGGTGTGAAACTGTTTCATTGTGTCAAACATTGGATCCTTCTCCCTTGGGAAATTCTTCGACACGTGGGAGTTTTCCCACAATAAAAAGCTAAAACAATAAAATATGATTTTATGAACCTTGAACAAGGTCTTACGTAATCTTTTTATAAAGATCTTTTGATTTTGTTCCAGAATCGAATACTAATTTTCATAGAACCGGATTTTTTTATATATTCTGCAAGGCGCATTGAATTGTATAATTACACATCAAACAACCACTTGCTATGAACTCGTGTGTGAAACTGTTTGCTTGTGTCAAACATTGGGTCCTACTCCCTATAGATATTATTCTACATGTGGTAGTTTTCCCATAGTAAAAACCTAAAACAATAAAATATGATTTTATGAACCTTGAACAAGGTCTTATGTAATCTTTTTATAAAGATCTTTTGATTTTGTTCCAGATTCGAATACTAATTTTCATGGAATCTGACTTTTTTTACTTATTTTGCAAGGCGCACTGAATTGTAGAATTACACATTAAACAACCACTTGCTATGAACTCGGGTGTGAAACTGTTTCATTGTGTCAAACATTGGGTCCTTCTCCCTTGGAAAATTCTTCGACACGTGGGATTTTCCCACAATAAATAGCTAAAACAATAAAATATGATTTTATGAACCTTGAACAAGGTCTTACGTAATCTTTTTATAAAGATCTTTTGATTTTGTTCCAGATTCGAATACTAATTTTCATGGAATCTGATTTTTTTTACTTATTTTGCAAGGGGCACTGAATTGTAGAATTACACATCAAACAACCACTTGCTATGAACTCGGGGGTGAAACTGTTTCATTGTGTCAAACATTGGGTCCTTCTCCCTTGGGAAATTCTTCGACACGTGGGAGTTTTTCCACTATAAAGGGCTAAAACAATAAAATATTATTATACGAACCTTGAAGAAGGTCTTACGTAATCTTTTTATAAAGATCTTTTGATTTTGTTCCAGATTTAAATACTAATTTTCATGGAATCCGATTTTTATATTTATTTTGCAAGGCGCACTGAATTGTATAATTACACATCAAACAACCGCTTGCTATGAACTCGGGTGTGAAACTGTTTCATTGTGTCAAACATTGGGTCCTTCTCCCTTGGGAAATTCTTCGACACGTGGGAGTTTTCCCACAATAAAAAGCTAAAACAATAAAATATGATTTTATGAACCTTGAACAAGGTCTTACGTAATCTTTTCATAAAGATCTTTTGATTTTGTTCCAGATTCGAATACAAATCGATGATTGAAATTTAATCTTTATTTCAAAATTCTAAAATTTAAAAATGTTAATATTAAAGAAAACACTAAATAGCAAATTTATTAAAATATAATTTTTACTTTTATTTACAATTGAAAAGCATAGGATACAAAGTACACAAAGTAAGAAGTATATTTAAATCGTTAATTTGATCTTTTGTTAATCGAATCGCAATTTTCAACCAAATAAATCACCACATTTGATCGGGCACGAGATTTCGCGTGCTTTTTTGGAGTTATGAGAAAATGTCCAGGGACTGAGTGTAGTATGGGAATCTAATTGCAGTACACTTGTCAATGCGACGTATTGTGTTTACACACATTGAAAATTGTTGTAGAAAAAGACAAACATATATGAAAATACTGGCATGATTCCAGCAAACGTAAAACACATTCTCGAGTGCTTTCATCCTACTTCAACAGAAAGTGAATGCATATTTTCTCTGGCTGGGAATTTAATCACTATTAAAAGAGTCTTAGTGAACAAAGCATAAAGGTAATTTGTTTTTTGAAAAATTATTTTTTACAGAGCAATTAATAATTATTTAGATGTTGTACCATATTATAGATTATAAATAGGCTTGGTAGGATGGACGTTTATTTTTTGAAAATCAAGGACTAAAATTGATGTTTATTTTCATGAGTGATTTTCGACGAATATCAACGCTTTAAATTACTACCTGGTAGAATTTGAAGTTTAATTTTTTGAAATCTGACCTTTATTTTCCAGAGATATTTTTGATGAATATCTATGCTTAAAATTACTACTTACATATATGGCTGGCAGTTTTTGACCTTACAATTCGATGATTTAAATTTAATTTTTATTTCGAAATTCTAAAATTTAAAAATGTTAATATTAAAGAAAACACTAAATAACGAATTTATTAAAATATTATTTTATCTTTTATTTACAATTGAAAAGCATAGGATACAAAGTACACAAAGTAAGAAGTATATTTAAATCATTAATTTGATCTTTTGGTAATCGAATCGCAATTTTCAACCAAATAAATCACCACATTTGATCGGGCAAGAGATTTCGCGTGCTTTTTTGGAGTTATGAGAAAATGTCCAGGGACTGAGTGTAGTATGGGAATCTAAATCCAGTACACTTGTCAATGCGACATATTGTGTTTAAACACATTGAAAATTGTTGTTAGTATATTTTCAATCTCAAATATCTTAAGCTGGTATTTCTAATTTTAGATAATTTTGATTGTGTTTACACACATTGAAAATTGTTGTTAGTATATTTTCAATCTCAAATATCTTAAGCTGGTATTTCTAATTTTAGATAATTTTGATTTTGTGCAGTAATTCTTCCAAATGCATCATTGACAAATATATTATTTCGCGAATCTAGACAGTATATTCTGCTTCACTTCTTGAAATCCGAACAATAGACATTTAGACATTCCTTGATGCCAATTAAGGGCTTATGAAGGAAAAATATTAATGATATAATTATCGGAATATTTTCCCATCAAAAAAGAACTATATGATACTGAACTTTGATCATTTGATATATTTTATCGCTTTACTAATTTGTTTGCTTTCTCTAACATAAAATATATAGAGAGAAAAATTAGACTTAATTATTCCACGCTCAATCAACAGTCTTACCTCAAATCCTGATTACAATGTTTTTCCAATCGGCAAAATATTTTACAACAAATAGCAAATAAATATTTATCCTTAATCCCTCTTCAATTTATGGTATTGCTAATTTATGTGCACCTTTTATAAACCATTATATTTCAATTGAAATTTACTAACTTTGGGCAAAAGATGGAGCCAAAAGCACGAGAGAGGAACAATCCTTCCCGGATAACTTTAAGAAAAAGACTGCCAAAGATTAGGTTGTGCATAGGGAGAATGGGTGAAAGTGCATACAACAAGGTCATCTATAGGAAAAACCCTAGCAAGGATCGAGAAACATTTGTTTCCGGAATACACTCCATGGGGTTGATGAGTGGAAGGGTTACAAAAACAATTAGCAGGCTGTCTTCATACGACCACCGAAATTCCTTTCTTCCAAACCTCGTTTATAGTGCTTTTCAGATGAGATGGCGGGTAAGATTTTGGCCATACTCCGGACAGCTCATATGTCTCCGCTGCTAAGAGGTGGGGTACTGCCTCTTAGCAGAAAGCTCATGCTAGATGTTGCCAACTCTACACCGGAACACACAAAACGTTTGGCAGGCATTTAAAGGGAAATCGCATATGTGGCAACACAGCACACTCGGACACTATTTTACCACTAGGGAGACTCGAAGGAGAACTTTCGAATGCTTGGGTTCCCCCTCCTTCTTTCCTATTGGTTCGCTAAGCGTCTCGCCCCATCTAATGTCTCTTTTACCTCCCCCTCACTCACCATCTCATCTAAAAAAACTATAACAGGGATCGAGGCATTCTCAGCAGGGCATATCCGTGACCTTGTGTTTAGAAAAGCTAGTGGAATATCCCACCATTAGGTCGGTAAATATAATCTCAAAAGCGCTAAGAAACACGTGTTCTCAAAACTACCCTAGGACCTTACGGTTACCCAATTGTTTCAGAGTAGAAGTGTCAGCTTTTCAAATAGATGCATATTTTAGTGCAAGAAAATACCCTTCTTTCAGTCCCACTGCTAATGCAAGCCCAGAAAATGAATGAAATTGTACGTAGAAAATAATACTGCGAAAAAAATGTAAACGGGAACGACTTAAATATTATAATTAAGAACAGGTTTTGGACCTATATATATCCATCTTGTTGGAAAATAGATGCTTATCGAGGACTATTCATTTTTGCTGATTTTGATTATTTAAAAAAGTCAACATTTATCGCCGTTTTTAGATTTAAATCAAATCCTAACAAGCCTAATTATAATGTATTATACTATACGCAATACACTTGTAACTCCTATGTATCCTATATATATAGGCATCTGTTAATTGTTGTTAAGTAGGTAATTTACTGCAAATTATAATTTTTTAAAGTGCATACAATTTTTAATTTTTCCTTATAAATAAATAGAAAATAGAAATAAAAATGTGTTGTGTTATTACGCATTGAAATTCTTACGAAAAGCTAAGGTAGCTTGATTACCCAAGCTTTACCTTAAAAAGATGCTCGCAAGCTTGAGCTTTTGCAAATCGTCAAGTTTCAGCAGCTCTAATTACAAATGTCAATGTGTGATCAAAAATGTACGAACGGACAAACTTTTTATATAAATTTGACGTTATTTTCTAATGAAATTATTTTAATTACTAAGATTAAACTTTTATTAGGTAAATTATAAAACATGGAAATGTATTCATTATGAATGCTTCTAACTTCAATTTTTATTTACTTTTGGTGGTGGGTATCACGAAATATGTTGATTAGTTTTACAGTCTTTAAAAAGGTTTGGGAGTTACAACGTGACAATATCTCCATCTGGCACAGCGTCTCAGTCGATGGTCCGTTTCTCGGCGCTGCACTGGGCTTTTGTTTGAAAGTCCGTATCATAAGAACTACAAATGTTATTGGCTTGGAGTCCTTTTCAAAAATAAATTTTGGCATTTTTGCACATTTCGTTCGCTCAATCTATCTTCTAAATTAATTAGGAAAAAAGTTTCACACAGATCGACTTTTTCATGTACCAAGAAATGATTTTGGAGATATAACAATATTTTAAGACGTTTGATAATTATTATAAATTTATCATTTATAAAAGCATGATAAACAATCCTTCAAGAGGCATGACAAAAGAAATTGACCTTATTGGATAAGTAGAAGCCGACATATGATGTATGTTCAAAAACAAAAAAACTCGTGTTCACATTGTTTTTCTTATTTTTAATAACTTTCTCGAATTTTTATAAAATAACCACATACGTAATCAGGTTCAGCATAAATTTTACTACAATTGAGCATCATAATTTTACTTAAATAACAATATCACCAAAATTGCAACAAATTTGGCAACTGAGCGCGATTAGAGAAGTCGGAGCAATAAGGAAAATCAATGGAAACGAGACAGCAATAAGCCCATAAGACACCATACCGTCAACTAAGTGTAGAATGTGCTCTAGTGATTTTAAAATAACATAAAATTGTTTCCAAAAATCACTGAACAATCTGCATGTCTGTTGCATTGCAGACATATAAGCCATACATGCTATAATGTACTTGAAAAGCATCCGAGGCAAGAATAGATCACGTTAAGTCGGCAACCATACTCCTAATTAGTCATTGAATTGAAGCTATCAGTGCATCAGCGTGTTCTTAGCAAGTATTTACCCATCCGTTATTTTAACAATGGGTGACAAAAAGGATGCTGATCATGTTGAGAAAAAAGGTTCTTCCAAAACCCAGGTTAACAGAGGATTCGGACCATGTTATAACATGAATTTTAAAATAGTCATGGCCTGAGAGTGGAAAAAACAAACAATATTCAAGCTTCGAGAAAGTATAATGTTCCTGAAGTAAATATACCTATGTCTATGTACAATTTTCCAGACAAATGGAATGTGGGGAATGTAATGAAAACCCAAGCATACTATACATACTAGCATTTTAATTCAGCAAATATTTTAATATTATTATTTAAAAAGTGTGCTGGTTAAGTAAATGAATTAATAGTTATACTCTTTATAAACTTAGCTCTTTTAACACTGATTTTCTTAGTCTTACTGTAACAAATGAGCGAGTTTTAAATTAAGTTGAGCCATTATTCCTTTTCCCTCAATTTGCACTTCTTTCCCAGGTCCCTAGAAAAACGTAAATAAGGGGTTTTACTGTATTTTGCAATTCGGCCATTCCATGTCACACTACGTAAAAGAAAATCACATCACCATGTTCAATGTAGTTTGTCAAATGTTAGAGTGCAGTGTAAATGTGAATATGCATTGTTTTTCAATTTTTTATATCATGTACTTAATCTTGAATTAGTCACTATTAGTCAGTTTTCAATCTCTGCCTTAAGGTATGGTCTTGCTGCTCTTCATCCCAAAGAATGTAATCTTCAATGCTACCTAAATTATTTTAAATTCAGCTATAAATCACATTCAAGTCAAACTGGAGCCAATGGCTAATTTTTCACAAGATATTTTATAAAAAAGTATTTATATTGACACTTATGGTTTATTATTACAGGTAGTAGTCTTACATAGGCAAAAGGTGCTAACACGAATGCAAATGTTCATGATACCACAATCAAATATCACTATCACAGCCAAGTTAAATGAACAGTTATCACAGAAGATTTATAAAGCGTTACTTAACCTAATAACGGTAATAAGTTTCCACTTTCATGGAGCTGCCTAGTTTCCGTTGCTCCCCCAATGCACTTGCCATTCACGAACACCCGTGGAACCTAATTTCAAAAGAGAAAACACACTTTCAGAGAATATGAAAAATAATATCTGGCTTCATTTTCAATTTATTGAATGAAATATTTTTGAAAATTTTAACGGTAATGGAAATGTAAAACTTATGGTGACTGTGTTCCTTAATCCATACACTGCTTGCACTTGGCTATAAAAACACACTGGGCATCAAAGAGTAAGCTAACAAATTCCTGTAGGTAGTTTTGCCAGCAAAAGGCTATTACTTCACCCTTCAAAAAACTATCTTAACTCATCACTTGGGAGATCAAATGCAGTCATTTCGGTAATTTTTGATAAATGACATCTCAAAATCAGGATATTTGGAGCTGAACACACATGTTGGCAGAAATGTAATTTCTTACTTTGCCAAACCATTTTTTTGCACCAAAACTACTGCGAATTTGTAAACCGAGTAGGCTTATACAGGCTACATGTTGTAAACAAATAATGAAACATCTTACCAAAAAGAATATTATAAGAGGTCTGACAATTATATAACGAGACTACTCATAAGCAACTATATATATATTACTAGTAGGTGCTTACATTCTGGAAGCATTTCATCTCACCTTCAAAAAACATTAAAATTTCAGAGATATTTCAATATTAGAAATATTTCTTTATTTCAAAAGTTTTCACCTCTGCACCAATTTTCGTTCTTCACTTATGGAATATTATTGCAGTAAAACAATCCTTCAAATATACAATGTTAAGTCTTTCTCTTTTTCCATTGTGAGGCACTAATTCCACACATTTTAGCCAAATTTTAATCTAGAAGTGAAATAACATCTACCTAATTTCTAAATTTAAAAAATATTTAAAGGCCGCAACAACATATTCATTGAGATTTTCAAATATTTACTCGTGCATTTGCACTATGCTCTAAATAACTTAATTATTTCAGCTCCTTGCTTGCCCCATAATATCTAAACATTATCTATTTATTTGTTTCAACTTGAAGAATTCTTTAAGCTACAAATGAGGTAAAAACAACCCCTAAAAATTAACAATTTTGAAGTTTTTGATTTTTCTGGTTTGTTGAGAGCAAAATTTCAGCTACCTATTCCTCTTAGATTGGCTTACACACTGGAATCACTTTTTCCCATGCTATCTTATGAGAGATATTCCGGGGCATCTGGAGTCGAACACAGGACACTGTAAGCAAAAACGATACCGATTCCCGATATGTATTGTGGGCATCTAGCAACACTCAAAATTTCATTTTTCCAGCTTATAGGTAAGTGCACTATGTAAAAGCACATAAGAGCCTGTATACTCTACCCCACGCAGCTTGCTTCCCGCAAAATCTCTATAATCGTGCAAAATTTCAGCTACCTATTCCTCTTAGATTGGTCTACACACTGGAATAACTTTTCCAAATGTTAACTTATGAGAGATTTTCCAGAGCATCTGGAGTTGAACCCAGAATACTGTTAGCCAAAATTATACCAATTTCTAATAAATATTGCAACCATCTAGCAACGCTTAAAATTTCATTTTTCTAGCTTATTGGCAAGTGCAAAAAATTAATTTACAAAAATGGCGCAATGCTTTTCTTATGGGGAAATACACAACTTGCAGAGTCGAACCCATATCACTTAGGTGAGAAGTCCCATTTTTTCTGGAGGTATCTCCATGGCCTCTACAAATGCTGAAACTTGCAGCACTCTAGCTCTTGTAATTTGGGCTGGACATTAGTAATCCTCCTATATATCCTCCTCAGTAAGGAACCTCTATACATAATAGATGTTAATAATGACATATCATAAGTAAAAGGAGTCAATATAGTATAGATATATCATTGTAAATTGCAATGGCCTCCTTCAAAGTAGGTCCCTCCTGCACATGAATTCCCGCAGTTTCCAACTTCCAGAAGTCATTCTCCTGCAAGCTGTTTAGAATGGCCATTGTAACCTGAATCTCTTCCCCAGTTTTGAAATGTGATCACTTGAGGTGATTCTTCACAGTAAGGAAGAGGGAAGAGTCACACGGAGCGAGATTTGGTTATTAAGGGGGGTGTTCCATTACTGTGGCAACCGATTTTCGCCAAAAACTCCTTGACGAAAAGCGCTGTGATGGTAGTCTCATTATTTGTCTGATCTCATAGTTAAATTTTTACTTGATTCTGTTGATTCAATAAAAAAAAAATATTAATCTTACCGTTCGAGCCCCAGTTAGACTGCCTAGGAAGTCCTGGATTATCATTCCATCAGGCATCTTGTCCAACTCATGCACGGTGAACTGGCATCCCAGTGACATCAATAGCTGCAACACATTAGAAATGTGGCAGCATGTAAAAAATTAAATAACCATAGGTATAGTTCACATATTTCCAACAAGTACTCAAACCCAATTTACCTCTTTCACTTGAACACAATACGGACAGGTTGTCTTGGAGAAGACAACGATTTGATTTGCTTTTATCAGTTGGGTCACCATATTTTTAAGGTCACCCATCTTGTATATCTAAAAAAGGAATCACATATATATATATATGATTAGTTACATTTAATTTGAGTATATGTCATTGCATGTCATACATTCTGTGCACCGAAATTTGTGAACAGTAAACCACCTGTACTCTAAGCAAATGAAAGAGCATGAGTGTTCCTTAAGTTCTGTTTACGCTAGGTAACCTGAGTAGTACGAGTTGGAGTGTGCGATACAAGTAGAAAAAAAACTGTTTAGAAGGCTCAACCCAAGTCAATTTGACAGTTCTAACCAAAATGGCATCTACTGAGTTACTTGGTGTGGGCATGCAACTAACTTGTGTTATAAGGAAGAAACTTAGGAAAATTTTGTAAAAAAGAATGGATGACACCTTTGTACCAGACATTGGATATTAAGGCATATGGCCCTTGGGGGATCGCATTGTCTAAGGAGATCTTTTGAGGACAGAGACTTATAGGAACCGTTTAAGAATGACCTTTGAAGAAGTATTAGGAAGATAAATCTCCTGCAACAAATAAAAGATAATAACGTACATTCTGTAAAAATCGAAAAAGTAGATATCATTATGAGCAATGCTAAACATATTTTTAGAACACTTTTGCAAGACTTGTGGTACCAGAAATGATACGTTATCATGGTATTTTAGTTTTGAAGGTGATATATTATTATTACTTTAATTAATAAGTTCTGTAAGTAAAAAGACTTGTGTATCTCTTTCTTCAATGAATATTTTCAGAAAACATGATGAAATCAATTATTCAGCATAAGAATATAAACCTATCGGGCATAACATAACACCGTTGTTATTTTTTATCACATCCCCTAGGGTTAAAAACGAGCAGGCTCCGACACATGGCCATCTTCGGAGCCAGTTCGGGCATGTTTGACATTGCCACATGAGAATTGCTTCTGAAAAAGCAGTCTCTCTAATTTTGTACAACCAAAATGCTTGTCCAAGCTGAAAGGGCGTTTTACATGGCCAATTTGGTTTCAATTCGCCAGTCGTTCTACAATGAAGCTGGAAAAATACTCCTTAGCCGCATTTACCTGTGGATACAACAATCGAGTATTATGAAGCATCACCATAGCTACTCCTATACACCAGCATAATGTTATTTCAATAATCAATAAATTTTCTACCCACTACTTTCTCCCCATTAAAATCATTACGGTTGTTTTCAAGATATAATGTCTCAAAATCAGGTTTCTAGACTTTTTGCAAAAGCAGTAGTTTCCTTATCGAGAATACGTTGAATATTTAAAAAATAATTAGAATCACATGTCTCTGGTGGCAGTTTTCGAATTTGACAAGTGGAAATTTTCAATGCCTTTGTACTATTATTACAATTAAAAATCTTTTTAACAATCAAAATAAATTCAATTTAAAACCAACATTTTATCCCAATCCTGGAAAAAGAATAATTTGAGATGTTGAGTGTATTGTGGAAGAACAGAAACATTTTAATTTTAAATTCTGCTCGTTTTTTATCTTCTCATGCCAATATTGAGAAAATATTGACTGTGTAACTAGGGTAAATTACGAATTAGGAGAAAAAATGGATGATAGTAAAATTACAGAAACAGCATGGAAAGGGAAAGATACTTCAAGAAGCTTTCACTTGCAAAGAGAAAGAAAATAAGACAGGCTCATAGACAATAATGAACGGTTCCTTAACTCTTCGCTGGAAGTGGGCCTACCCTACATTTGCAAAAACGGTTCACTTATTGAAGAGAAAAAATATAGCACAGTAGCCAGCTCTTAATTTTTGCCAACCAGAATTTATTTACAAAGTAACAATTGAATAATTCTGTAACGATGAAATTATTTCTAATCGAGACTACAACTTCAAATAGATGCTTGAATCCTTCACTCGATACGATGTTCAGTCAACGATTTGCAGCAGACAAAACAGTAGCAGTTCATGAACTTAGAACTTTAAAAAGAGAATTGAAATTGGCATGCCAGATTGTAAGGGAGATGCTTTAAATCTACCTACATCTAACTACTCCAATAACAGTCGCTTTTTTTCCGTATATTGCAAGCATTTTTAAAAATAATTTTGAAGGCAATTACGCTCCTTGGATATCGAGGCCTCAAGCTATTGCTTATGCCTAAATCCGACTTTGCAGAGGAGCCCCCACAGAAATCGCGCAGGCCCAGTTTACCACCCATACCTTCCCCGGCAATACAACTAAACCTGTGATAATGAGAATAATCATTCGTATATATGCTATGAAAAGCAAGAGATACAAACAATTATTCGAGTCGATAATTTTATAATTAAGCTACGAAATAACCAATGAAATTTCCGGGCGAGATTGGAAGCTAATTCACGATCAGCAAGGCAAAAAATCTAATAAATAAGTTGTACAAATTAAAAATGAGAACCTATCCATGTTTACAAGGCTTCACCAGCACATGGCGATTAATACTGAACTACTTCAGCGTAAAAAATGCCACCTTCGAAATAGGATATCAATCATATTACTGTATAATAACACTATGAAGTGAGGTGATTAAAATTATGTACTTACAATTTAGTGAAACGTATTAATATCCACAGATTCTTTGGATTTCCACCACAAAATGAACACAAGACGCTTGTCTAAGAAATGGCTAGAGGAAATTACGTGAATCAACTGCAGCAATAATGATAGTAGCACACTCAAATAAATAATAAGGTTGAAATAGATTTATATTAATCTCGTAAAATTAAATAATTACAAATTAAGAAACATGCTATTTATCTTCATTCGATATTTCAAGTTATCACTTTATGTTAATCTCCTATGATGACACCAGTAGTTTTCAAACCGCAATATTTGATCATTTGTTTTTGATGGTTTCGGAAATTGTACCTGGTAATGTAATGATCACGAGAAGATAAATGTGTTCGTATAAGAATCTTTATAAAAGACATTTACGTATATATTTGTGCGTACATCTATGCTCCTACATCTGGCGAATTATTTTTCATACCAATATATCAAAGCTTTATAAGTATCATTATATATAGCCGTTTCTTACAGAGGAGGATATAACATACTAGTAGAATGTGCTTGCATTCTGCAAGCATTTCATCTCACCTTGAAAAAATATTAATTTTCCTGGAAGATATTCCAATATACTGAACTGAAAGTTTGCAGCAAAGGTCCTAAAGCAATGTGTATAAAACTATATAATAGATTACCAGCTGAAATTAAGATAATCAGGAGTCTGCTGTATTTAAAAAAAACTGTTCTTGACTTCCTTATAACAAAATGTTATTATAGAATTGATGAATTTATGTAACTTATTATTATTATTTTTTTTGACGTGTCCTATGCATTATATACTATGTAGTGCCTTTTGGACAAATAAAGCATTGTATTGTATGGGAAATATTTCTTTAATTCAAATGATTTCTCTTCGGGACCGATTTTCGTTTTTACATTATGGAACAATAATGGAGTAAAACATTCGCTAATTTTTGCAATTTCCACATTGGTTTAATAATGCCACACATTTCCGCCAAATTTTAAATTTGTAGCACATTTAGAAGTGTAATAACATTTATCTAATTTTTTAAATTTAAATAATTTTTATCGGCCGCAATAAGAACTTCATAGATAAATTGATATGTTTATTCGTTTATATAGATTAAACTCTAAATAATTTTAAAATTTCAGCTCTCTACCTCGCCCCGTAGTATCTAAACATTTACCTATTTGTTTAAAATTTAAGAATTTTTAACTGCCAAACAAATTAAAATATCAAAATTTGTATAATCCCTAATACGTTTTTTTACAAATCCTACCTCTAAAAAAATTTCAGCTCCGTAGCACATTCGAAAATACATAAACCTCCAAATTTTGTTTAAACAATTGCGAATTTTTAGCGGCCGCATTGTTGAACTTTTTCTATATTTTCGTTTTTTCTAGTTTGTTTTGCAAAATATTCTACTTAAGAAAAAATACTAGTACATTAGTATCCTCCTATATATGTTATCATTATATATCGACGTTTCTTACAGAGGAGGAGGATATAACATAATAGGAGGATACTAATGTTTAGGCACTTCCAGATGAGCTGGAGATTCGAAATTTTTTTCTTAGGTAGGACTATGTGCAAAACCGACCGAAAAAAAACGAAAATTTCCAAAAAGTGCAACGATTCGGGCGTTAAAAATTCGCAATTGTTTAAACAAAATTTCAAGGTTTATGTATTTCCGAATGTGCTACGGAGCTGAAATTGTTTTTATAAGTAGAATTCTTAAAAAAAACGAAATAAGGATTATACAAATTTTGATTTTAATTTGATTGGCAGTTAAAATTTCTTAAAGTTTAAACAAATAGATAACTGTTTAGACATTACGGGATGAGCTAGGAAGCTGAAATTTTCAAGATATGTACAGAGTAGTACATTTGCACAAATAAACATTTGAATCTCTCCATAAACATATTGCGGCGGCCGTTAAAAATGTTTAAAATTTTAATAATTGGAAAAATATTATTTCACTTCTAGAAGTACTACAACTTAAAAATTTGGCAGAAATGTGTAGCATTAGTACCCCATAATGGAGAAAGTATAAAATTCTTAATATTGCAAAGTTTTGGGATTGATTTAATCTATTATTTTTACATAACGGAAAAACGAATATCGCTCCGGAGGTGAAATATTTAGAATTAAAAAAATATTTGTAATGATGAAATATGAATGTTTTTTATGTTGAGATGATATGCTTGCAGAATGCAAGCACCAACTACTAGTCATTATATATCGACGTTTCTTACAGAGGAGGAGGATATAGGAGGATATTAATGTTTAAGCACTTTCAGATGAGCTGGAGATTTGAAATATCTTTATTAAGTGGGATTTTGTGCAAAACCGACGAGAAAAAATGAAAATCTTGAAAAAGTGCAACAATGCGGCCGCTAAAAATTCGCAATTGTTTAAACACATTTTTCAGGGATTATGTATTTTTAAATGTGCTACGGAGCTGAAATTGATTCTAGAGGTAGGATTTCTAAAAAAAAATTATATAGGGGTTATAGAAATTTTGATATTTTAATTTGTTTGGCAGTTAAAAATTCTTAATTTTA
Source organism: Tanypteryx hageni (assembly GCA_028673005.1). NCBI lineage: Eukaryota > Metazoa > Arthropoda > Insecta > Odonata > Petaluridae > Tanypteryx > Tanypteryx hageni. The sequence goes on from CM054120.1 coordinate 89,877,391, forward strand.
AACAAATAGGTAAATGTTTAGACACTACGCGGCGAGTTACGGAGCTGAAATTTTTAAATTATTTAGAATTTTGTCAATATTAACGAATAAACATTTAAATGAATCCATGAATATATTATTGCGGCCGTTAAAAATTATTTAAATTTAAACATTTAGAAAAATGTAATTTCACTTCTAATTGTGCTATAAATTTAAAATTCGGCAGAAATGTGTGGCATTATTAACCCAATGTGGGAAAAGTATTATATTTCTAAAATTGTAAAAATTAGTGATTGTTTAACTCCATTATATTTCCATAATGAAAAAACGAAAACCGATCCTGAGGAGAAATCTTTTGAATTAAAGAAATATTCCTTATGACGAAATATCTCTATGAAAAATTAATGTTTTTTCAAGGTGAGATGAAATGCTTGCAGTATGCAAGCACCTTCTACTAGTATGTTTTTTCCTCCTCTGTAAGGAACGTCTATATATATTGATAACAGGAGGATACTTATGTCCAGCCCAAATTACAAGAGCTAGAGATGAAAGTTTCAGTTTTTGTAGATATGATGGAGAAACCTACAGATAAAATAAGACAACTCACGTAAGTGACGTGAGTTCGACTCCAGAAAATCCGAAAGTTGCGTTTTTTTCCCATAAGAAAAGCATTGCGCCATTTTTGTAAATTAATTTTGGGCACTTGTCCGTAGGATAGAAAAATTAAATTATCAGTGTTGCTAGATGGCCGCAATATCTATGAGGAATTATTGTTATTTTGGTTTACAGTGTCCTGGGTTCGACTCCAGATATTTCGGAATATCTCCCATAAGTTAGCATGGGAAAAAGTTATCCCAGTGCGTAGACCAATCTAATAGATTTAGGAAGCTGAAATTTTGCAGGATTATAAAATTTTTCTCATGGCCAACTATAAAAATCGATAATTTCAAAATTGTTTTTTTTAGGGGTTGTATTAACCCCATTCGAACATTAAAGTTTAATAATATTTATCTTAGAAATTATATGCTGTAGGTTCGAGTTTTTGAAATCATTTTGTAACAAATTATACATAGAAAAAAATGAAATTTTGAAATACTTAACTAATTTGACCGCTAAAATTCGCAATTGTTTAAACATATTTTTGAGGTTTATGTATTACTGAATGTGCTAGGAAGCTGAAATTTTTTTACCGGTAGATTTTGTAGAAACGAAATAAAAAATGATAGAAATTTTAATTTCTTTGGCTGTTAAAAATTCTTAAAATTTAAACTAATAGATAAATGTTTAGGTACTTTGGGGAAAGCTAGGAAGCTGAAATTTTAAAGTTAAGTCGAGCTCAATGCATTGAAACTAACAAACATTTGAAAGCTCTAACAAAATGTTGTTGTGGCTGTATTCAACTTTTAAAATTTAAACAATTATATAAATATTATTTCACTTTTAGATGTGCTACAAATTCAAATTTGACAAAAATGCGTAGAATTAGTAGCTTATATTGGATAAACTATAATACTCTTAAAATTGAAAATTTAAGGCATTGTTTTAATAAAATATTGTTCAATATGAAATATATAAATTGGGGGCAGAGGTGAAATATTTTGAATTAAAAAAACATTTCTAATAAGGTTATATTTCTGAAATATTAAAGTTTATCAGGGTTGGATGAAATGCTTGCAGAATGCAAGCACCAACTACTTGTTATCTTTACCGAGTGTCCATATTTCTGCTCCATGCAAAGCGGTACTCCACACATTGCATTTATGAATTCCTTGCATATATTTTCCTTTAGTAGTAGTCTTAATTACGAAAATCACTTCGATTCATTCTGCATGTATTGATAGCCTGACATGTTTCCACCAATACTTGTGTATGCGTTTTCTTCTTTTCTAAATATTTTCATAACTTGGACCCTTTTGTGTTTATTTCCATACCGTATTGTATACTTGTTCTTACATATATTTATAATTTTCTGTACTTTCTTTTCCATTCTTACTAGAAGCACATCATATTCTACTGTTCTTACAATCTTTCTTCTAATCTTGATATCTCTCACATTCAGCTCCCTAATCTTAGACGTTATTTGACAATAATGGACTTGTAACAAAACTGAATCATTCATTATAAAACCTGTATCTCATTATAGTATTACATCTCTGGTATGCACGCACTATATATCTGATGAAAGATGATTATTTTAAGAATAACATGTCAGGGTCAAATGAAATTTTCAAGTTTGTTTAATCCTCTCATACATTGAGTCCAAAGAAGGTAAAAATATTTTGCAAAAATTCTAAAACAACTTTCTCGAAACTGCAGGAAGTTCAATATTTTGTTAGGTTTGCTACATTGAGCTCAGCCAAGCTTGCAAGTGCTAGATTTTAGCTGGTTTGGCTACTCCATTGTAAAAATAAAAATAATTTTAAAAACTGTTATTCAACTACAGGGCACCATGGGGCTGTCCATTCTGCAGTTTATATCTCTTTATTGTATTTATTTAAAGATTTTAGTAGGACTTATCTCTTTCCAAATACATTCTCTTGCTATGCAATGAAAATATTGAGTGTATCAATATTTCTTTGCCAAAATTAAGAAACCAATTTAAATAATTAAATTTAATTCAAATCATTAAAATCCTACTATAGAAGTTCATCTTGTATTCCTTCTCTTACCTTGCATATGGCAAGCACGTTTAACTGCAAAGCCCTAACTCCATGGGTGCTCACTGGAACTTTTCCAGGGAGGGATAAGAGGATAGGCAAGCTCTCACAGACAGATTTGGTGGGCTTAATATTTTAATGGTTTGTTTCAAGCATATTGTAGCGGGTTCCCACCTGCTTACCTGACCTCAGAAAAATGACTGTCTTAATCCCCTCACCTAACACTACATCGATGTTTGTTTTCCCTTGACATAGACCTGATTCCAAGGGGGGAAACTGTCTCCATGCTCCCCCCCCCAGCAGATGCCTATGCCTGACTCTATTTGCCAGAGATTTCATTTGTCTACCCATCATTAACCAGTTATAAAATGCTCCGAGGGTAAAATTCTGTAACAGTGGAAGGTACGTAGGGGCAAGAAAGTATGTGGGTGGTAATATTATTTACTTTACTTTGGTGGTGGTGGTCCAGAGGTCAATGCAGTCTGCAAAAAGAAGCGTAAAATCGCTAGCTTCCAGGACCCCTGCAAGTTCTCTCCCATACACTTAGGATAAAATGTTCAACTGAATATGGTTTCAAAGCACTATAAGGACCCACCAAAGTGCACTTTTAGCTTGGTTCACATAATGATCCTTTCTTCCCGAAGTTGCACTTGGGTTTTATTTGGAGGCTTGTTTATCCCTTAACTACCGACACTCAGTTTTGTCATGCTTATAACAAATCCTCATCTCACAGACTACTACGTCTTCTCACCCACATATCTTGGTGCTAAAGCATGCTAAGAGTGCTGAAACTTTTCCTTTGTTTAACATCTAATTGCCAAATAGTTTCCTTTTTTTGAAGAAAAAAATGGCCAAACCTAACCATTTAAATTGGCAATATATGCAAACAGTACCACAAGAAAAGAAAGAAAATTGTTGATACACTCTTTTTTAATACAAATTTAGTGTCTTAAAAATACAAAACTTACTGCAATTGTATGTTTTTAAGGGTACCTAAATACATTTTAGCTAAATAGATTACAAGAAAGCAAAAAATCGATAAAAATAATGTCACGAGACGAACTTAACGACTTTGATGACTGCTGCCACTCAACTGATCATTTTGAAACACTACAAGCTACACCCAAATACTCCATCTACAGCCATTTGAAGGTACTAGGATGCAGGAGGCTCCTAGATTAGATAATAGAGAGCAAAAGCGATTACAAAAAATGCACTCACCTCAAAGTCAGTAATCAAGGAACATTTATTCCTATTAAAAAACATAGTCATTATAAATTTGATATTTTAAATTGGTTAGGATAAGGAGTGAATCTAAGAACTTTTCAAGACTTTTGATGATGTTTCTGAGAAGCAGGTGCAATAATAATTTTAATAACCACAATTAATCCTTTTATTATTCACTTCATCACTTTTATTGACAAAATCATTCATTAAATAATCTTGTAAAGAAATTATTATTATAGTAAAATTACATATCTACTGCCATGCAAAACTGGGAAATTTCTATGATGATGGTTCTGGCTGCCGGTGGGGTTCCATCCTCGTAAACCCCCTTTATATCCATCACTGCTTAGGATTGAGCTTGATATTTGGGTGTTCTCAAATTTCAATGTGAAAATTTTATCTTTCTTGACTGGGGAATTAGAAGTGATAATGGATTGGCTTGAAAATTTTACCTAAGAACTGTATTTTACAGGCATTTACAATGAATACAATTATTTTCCTGTTAATAAATCTTTCATTCAGGTTGCCTATTTTATTAAACTTATAAGATGTGATTATTTCCTCACTTGTTTGTTATTGCTTAAACAGTTGAGAAAATGAGACTACAGTTTATAGTTAGTGACTCTTTATCAGGGCTGTCCATTTCCATGTGATGGTCATAGAAAAACCATATATACACAGGCCATAATACTAGAGTCAATCATAATAACTTGGTTACTTGTGACGGATGCACTTCAGCAATCTATAAGTTTATGCTCTGTGGTTCACGTGGTCAACAGACTTTGTCAATAATTACAGGTAATTTGTTAAAAGATTTTTCCAGTTCTGTTCTGGTTTTCTAAAGAATAACAAACACTTTGTAATCATTTATTACTTTTTATTCATGAGTAAATATTGCAATCATTAATTTTTAAGGCACGCTATCTCAGGGCAATGCGCCCTTTGGGTGATTCCCCGCTCGCTCAATCACCCACTTCAGGGGATGACTAGCGCTTGACCTTTGTATCTCATGTTAGTATATAAGCGCGGGTCATCCCTGAGGCTGGGCGGTGTTTCCTCGCGACTCCTCTGTCAGTAGGATCGGCTGTGTTAGCGTCAACCTTGACCGGCTAGCCCTTCCTACGGGACTAGGATCGCCCGCCCCTCCGCGGTGTTTCCTCGCGACTCCTCTGTCAGTAGGATTGGCTGTGTTAGCGTCAACCTTGACCGGCTAGCCCTTCCTTATGGGACTAGGATCGCCCGCCCCTCCGCGGTCCCTCGTTCGTTGGTCCAGCTACGTTTCTGTCAAACCTCGACCGGCTAGTCCGCCTTCGCGGGCTACGTTTGCATCGGAACTGACTGGCTAGCAGCTCCTACGAGACCAGGGTCACCAAGGCACCCCGCGCCACCTCCCCCTTGCAGGATTTAGCCGAGTAAGCATGTTGGGTATTACTGATCACCTGTTGTACTCTATGTAACGTTTGGGTATTACTGATCTCCATTCGTATCCTATGTAACGCTTGGCAATATATTCCTTCTCGCACTAAAACGTCTTACAATTACTCGACACTCCCTATGTCACTACGACAGGAGGATACTAATGTTTAGGCACTTCCAGATGAGCAGGAGATTCGAAATTTTTTTCTTAGGTAGGATTTTGTGTAAAACCGAATAGAAAAAACGAAAATCTTGAAAAAGTACAACAATGCGGACGCTAAAAATTTGAATCGTTTAAACAAAATTTCAAGGTTTATGTATTTTCGCATGTGCTACGGAGTTAAAAAATTTTTATAAGTAGAATTTGTAAAAAAAAACGAAATAAAATTATACAAATTTTTATTTTTTATTTTGTTTGGCAGTTAAAAACTCTTAAAGTTTAAACAAATAGATAACTGTTTAGACATTACGGGATGAGCTAGGAAGCTGAAATTTTCAAGTTATGTACAGAGTAGTGCATTTGCACAAATAAACATTTGAATCTCTTCATAAACATATTGCGGCGGCCGTTAAAAATGTTTAAAATTTAAACAATTAGAAAAATATTATATAACTTCTAGAAGTACTACAACTTTAAAATTTGGCAGAAATGTGTAGCATTAGTACCCCATGATGAAGAAAGTATAAAATTCTTAAAATTGCAAGGTTTTGGGGTTGTTTTAATCTGTTACTTTTACATAATGGAAAAACAAAAATCACTCCGGAGGTGAAATATTTAGAATTAAAAAAATATTTGTAATGATAAAATATGAAAAATGAATGTTTTTTTCTATTGAGATGATATGATTGCAGAATGCAAGCACCAACTACTAGTGTGTGTGTGTTTGTGTGTGTATATATATATATATATATATATATATATATATATACATACATATGTATATATTTTTGGGTTGGTTTAGATATATTTGCCAACTTATGAAAAAGGTTACATATATATATATATATATATATATATATATATATATATATATATATATATATATATATATATATACTAGTTGTTGGTGCTTACACACTGCAAGCATTTCATATAACCTTGAAAAAACATTCATTTTTCAAACAGACATTTCATCATTACAAATATTCTTTTAATTCTTAAGATTTCACCTCCGCAGCGATTTCCGTTTTCCCACATGTAAAAAAAAATAGTTTAAAACAATCCCAAAATGTTGCAATTTTAAATATTTTACACTTTCTTCATTATAAGGTTCTAATACTACACATTTTAGCCATATTTTGAAGTTGTAGCACTTCTAGAAGTAAAATAATATTTTTCTAATTGTTTAAATTTAAATAACGGGCGCCGCAATTCATATATGGTAAAATTGAAATGTTTATTTGTGCAAATTCACTACTCTGTAAATAATTTGAAAATTTCAGCTTCCTAGCTCATCCCATAGTACCTAAACTGTTATCTATTTGTTTAAACTTTAAGAATTTTTAACTGTCAAACAAATTTAAATATCAAAATTTGTATAATATTTATTGCAGTAACATTAGACAATAGCCAAGAAGCAGAAGGTATAGTGATAGATATAACGAAAGCATTTGATGTAGTCCCTTATGATTTACTCTTGACTAAGGTTTATGCTCTAGGAATAGATATGAGGGTAGTGCGATGGATAGAAACCTTTCTAGCAGATAGAAAACAAAGGGTTAGGATAGGAGATAGTTTATCCGATGAAATAGATGTCACCTCAGGTGTCCCTCAGGGAAGCGTTTTAGGACCGTTATTATTCTTAATCTACATAAATGATTTACCAAGTCAAATATCCTCAAAAGTAAGACTTTTCGCAGACGACTGCATCATTTATAGAGTAATTAAAGATGAAAATGACAGAGGTTTACTGCAGAGGGACATAGATAAGCTGATGTCTTGGGTATGTTCCAATAAAATGAAAATAAACGTTAAGAAAAGCAAGCATATTCTATTCTCTATGAAAAGGGAAAAGAGTAATTTTCCTTACTATATGGAAGGGATACAAATACCAAAGGTTGATAATATAAAATATCTTGGAATACATATTACGAAAGATTTAGCATGGGGTCTTCAGGCAGAATGTATAGTTTCAAAGGGTTTCAAGGCACATAACTTTGTTATGAGAAATTTAAAACATAGCAGTAGGAAAGCTAAAGAATTAGCATACAAAACAATAGTAAGGCCTATATTGGAATATTCTTCAGGAGTCTGGGATCCTCATGACAGAATACATATTAATAAATTGGAAAAGGTTCAGCGAAAGGCAGCCAGGTTTGTTATGGGTCGTTTTGGAAGAGAGTGGCGTGGCACTGACATGTATGTTTTATTTAATTGTTAATAAATAAAGTGGATACAGTCATACAGTACCACAATGCTGTACAGAAACTTCTAGTGGAGACACTGCCATTGTTGTGGAAAGTCACCATCTACCAACAGGTCCTGGGGGATGAATCACTTCTGTGGCCGGACCACACCATCTGATAGGTCCTGGGAGGTATGGTCCACATCATCAATGTGACCATGTCTTTCAAGAATGACCTCTTAGCACTCCATGCATCAAGGGCCGTCAAGATGGAAAAATACAATGGCCTGGCAGAGAGGGTGTGGAGATGGCTGCCGTGCGTTGTTCCCGAGACATATATGTGAAGCATGTCGCGGGACAACGCCTATTCGACCGGTGAGAGTGAATATATAAAAAAAAGGACTAGTAGATTGATATCCCCCAAGAATGATTGGGGGATCGGCCATTGTATGGCAATGAATTATAATTTTTTTTACTTAATTATAATAAATAAGGTGGATACAGTGCCACAATGCCGTACAGAAACTCCTAGTGGAGGCACTGCCATCGTCGTGGAAGGTCTCCATCTACCAACGGGTCCAGGGGGACGAATCACTCCTGCAGCCGGACCTCATCATCCGAGAGGCCCCGGGAGGTATGGTCCACATCATCGATGTGACCGTGCCTTTCAAGAACCGCCTCTTAGCACTCCATGCATCAAGGGCCGTCATGATGGAAAAATATGATGTATTAGTATCCTAGATCCTAGTCCCGTAGGAAGGGCTAGCCGGTCAAGGTTGGCGCTAACACAGCCGATCCTACTGACAGAGGAGTCGCGAGGAAACACCGCCCAGCCTCAGGGATGACCCGCGCTTATATACTAACATGAGATACAAAGGTCAAGCGCTAGTCATCCCCTGAAGTGGGTGATTGAGCGAGCGGGGAATCACCCAAAGGGCGCATTGCCCTGAGATAGCGTGCCTTAAGGGCCTGATTCACCCATAGAGTAAATAATGAGTGTGGCGCTGCGGCTGACTATATGATGTCTTTCGGCATCCTTACAACATCACCCTGGCGACAGTTGAGACCCCGGGGGTAGAAATAAAATAATAATAACCTGAATTCCACTCGCTCACTTCCTAGGGATGGGTACAGGATATAGCCGATTTTACATAATAATCTTAATTCAACCTCGGAAACAACGGTGCATGTACAGGAGCTATGCACGTTGTAGAATCTTGAGCACATTGTGGAATGTTATAAACAGCAATTGGGCTATTTGCCAGACTCGGCGGTACATTTTGAGTGCTGACGATTTGCAATGGTACATCTGCAGGCATAACAGGCTTCTTAAATTTGTAGTACAACAGTGAAACAATACGACAAAGTAATATTACAAAGATAGCAATGATTGATATATCAAAATAATGAATTTTCTTTAAGCTCCAGTCAACTGGTGACAACAACTTAACATTACGTTCTATTTCAGACATGGAAATTGTTGGTACGTTATGGGTATCAAGCCGTTCGATCGATGTAAGAATATGCCTTAGATCGTTGGAACCGTTTGCTATGTCAAGATATGTTGAGTCAATTATATTTACATCGAATTTTTCAAGAGTTTCCAGAGACACTTCAACGTCGATGGAAGAGCTGCTTCTGAAAACATTTGTTATTCCGAGCAGGTAATTTGTATCGTTGTATGCTGAGCAACCTGGAGGTATTTCCAAACTCCCTTGACCAGCTATACTTAAGCGTGAATATTTCTGTAGGCAAACGATATTAAGTGTGGTTTCCTTGCTTACGCTGTAGAACCATCGGCCAGGCGTTTCGCCCTTGATGTAGACGGTGCAAGGGGATTTAGCAAGATGTGTATCGTAATTACGTTTGATGTAATCGCTGTTATTCAGGAACACGGCTATATTGCAGGAGCTAGTTGCATCGGTAAGGATGGGGTAGGTAGGAGGACAAACGTATATGTCGCCTTTGATACAGTTCTGTGAGTACTCGTTAGGGAGTAAGACAAAGCCATTACGTCTAGCCGTCACCGCTAGGTAGGGCGAGTCTGGTTTCAGGAGCACGGCATGGTGATCTTGAGCTGTAGCTGATGGAAAGGAGTACGCCTTAAGTACTTTGAAACTCCTCTCATTGTGAGAAAGTGGTAATATTACTAGCAACATTAAGGTCCCTGATTGCCGTAATACTCTCACTCGGGCGATGCCATAGACAGGTATTACATCGCTATTTTCATAGCCAACAAATGTCAGCTCAGAGGTAAGGGTTGGTAAGGCGTTCTGAATGATGCCTTTAAGGTGAGTGGGTGATAGGGTGGAAGGGGTTAGTGTGCCTAGCTCCGCTGACATAACAGTATTACTTAATCGATTTAGTTCATGGACCAGTTGAGAAATATGCCGAGAGAGAGAAGTAAAGCTTATATGTAGAACACTGAAAAGTTTATCCGCAAGGTTTGTGTTAGAAATAGCATGGGAAAGTTCGTTGTTGCTATAATTTAAGGTTTGCTGCAAGGCTTGAAGAGCCTTATATGTTTGCGAAAGCATTTTGTCATGTCTTTTTAAGGTATTTGACGTGTTTGCCAGAAACATATATCTAGAATTTAAAGATTGTCTAGTCTGGTTTGTGAGTTTGGAAATTTCTTTTGACAACATCTTAACCTGATCATCAGTCGCGGTTCCTGCCAGAAAATGCAACCCATAGCCTACCACATCAAATAATCCTCTATTTACACGACTACGATTTGAAATATACATTAGATTGTTAAAATCATCATTTAAACTAGAAATTCCATAGTGTAAATTATGCTCATACACTCGTGACATATTATGTAAATTGAGCACGACATTTGATACAGCTTGTGCTGCAACTCTTGAACTTAATTTACAAAATTCTGAATATTGTTCATTCACTCCACGTATTCCTTGTCCAAAGGTGTCAATGTGTGTCTATATGAACAACCCACTCTCCTGTTGCAAACACAATTTGTCCTTTTGGCACGAATAGAAGTCCTGAGGAGTCCACTGATGGCACCGTTACTGACAGCACAAAAAAGAGCAACATAGTTTTCACAAGGTAGGCCATGGTATCTGGAATAACATTGCACACAATTATTTTATATCACTCACACCAGCTAAAGATTTCTGTCATGGACACTCTGCAAATAGGTCACACAACACAAGGATCACTGCGCACTTTGGTGGAGTCTCTCGAGCTTGGGTTTCCTTTTACGAAGCTTGTTGAGCTCGCGCCGCCTTTGATTGTGGCGTTTTCGACCGATGCTGATGAGGTCATGAAGTGTTGTTCCAGAAGGGGAAGGATCACGCGTCATCTTGATGACATGCTCTCCAGAATAGTGGGGAATTATTTTAAGGTCGGCAGGCAGCTTAATGGTAGGAAGTGCCTCCCTTGTAGCTCGAGGGTCCTTGGGCAAGGATGCTTGTAGTCCATCCCCTTTAGGGGGCATTTCTAGTCTCACCCTAGGAGGGTCCAAATTACGTCCCGGCGTGGGTGGTGGTTCGACAGGCGTACCGTCAAAGGGTCGTCGGGTGAATCAGGAACCTGCCCCTTCTGCAGAGTGTGGAACAGTCTCCTGGCACATGAAAGTCTCAACAATTTGCCCGGTGTGGGAGGGCAAGTATTGGGGACCTCGGGACTGCCTCCGTACACCACTAGTGATTGAAGTGGGCTCCCAAAAATGTCTTTTAACCTTTTCAACTCTCTGGAGGAGATGGTTCGTGCCATACTATAATTAGAATATATGCAGCACAGTTATTGAGGGAGTGTCCTCCCTAGTCTAGGTCTTAGGTTGTAACGTGGGTGGGGAGAGTTAGGGGTAGGCACGGAAAGGGAGTTAGGAGGGGGTGGCAACTGTGACTGCAAGGGTGGATCAGATTTATTTGGAAATGGGGAGGAATCGGGTTCTGCTGGTATGGGCTCAGGAATGGGGGGTAGCAATTGATCCGTGCGATCATTATTGAGCAGGATTTTGGAAAGGGTAGGCTCAGGATCAGGGGGTATGGGGACCAAATTCCTGTGATGAGCCGTGAGTATGCGTCCATCCTGAAGATTTCTTATGTCATACATTACCAGGCTCCTGACCTTCACTACTTCGTAGGGACCTAACCAGCGGGAAACCAGTTTCTTGGCTTGCCCCTTTGAGAGCGCCATATTACGTAATAAAACTAACTGACCCAGACCAATTGGAATTAATTTTAGATTTCTATTATACCTATCGTGTTCAGCCTCAGAATTAGTTCTGTTGAACTCCGCAGCTTGTGCGTGAGCCATTTGGAGCCTACGTCGCAGGACATAGTCGTAGGATGGTTCCTCAGAATAAGAAGTGTGAGCTGGTGTTAGAATGTCATCCCACGGCATGTTGAGTTCCCTACCATACATAAGATATGCGGGACTGAACCCCGTCATCCTGTGCTTGCTGTTACGGTAGGCAAATAAAGCAAAATTAAGTTTGTCGTCCCAGTCCTTGTGGTCTTGGGAGACATAGTGTGAAATGACAGCAGCGAAGGTTTGATGGGCCCTTTCTAGTTGACCATTCGCAGCTGGGTTGTAGGGCGACGTAAATATAGTTTTAATTTTCAAAAGTTCACATATGTGGCGCATCAACTGAGAGGTAAAATTGGCACCTCTGTTGGTAAGAAGGTATTTTGGAACACCGTGACGACAGATGATGTTCTCAACAAAGACACGAGCTACAGTGTCCGCGGTCTGATCTGGGATGGGAAAGGCTTCAGGGTATCTTGTGAAATAATCTTGACAAGTCAGTATGAAGCGATTGCCTTTGTCTGACCTGGGTAGAGGGCCAACTATATCGAGCGAAAGTTTTTCTAGGGGGTAAGTTGCTTCTGCTACAGGCTGCAGTGGCACTGATGGTTTTGTCACTTTCCGTTTCTTGCACTCTAAGCATTGCTGTACATATTTCTGAGTATCTACATAGCACCTATTCCAATTGAATTGTCTCTGTACTAACTCTAGCGTTTTGTCAAACCCCAAGTGTCCTGCTAGTGGGATATCGTGGCAACGTCGTAGTATATAATTTCTCATGAGTTTTGGGGTGCATATCGTAAACTGAGGGTCTGGTGTTTTTGTGTGAATTTTGTATAACACATTATCATTATCGTAAAAGTAGCTAGGGTCATGTTTTTTCGCTAGTTCGTGATATGATCGAAGCTCGGGGCAAACTGCTTGCTCTTTGGCAATCCGTTGTTTATCCCACACAGGCTCATATCGCACGTCGTCGTGTAAGGCTGAGACCCTAGGGATGGTTTTGCGGGAGAGCGCATCAGCGTGAGCGATCTCCTTGCCAGGGCGGTATTTAACGTTGAATGAATATTCAGTTAACTCCATAATCCATCTAGCAAGTCTTGGCTTTGGCTCTTTAAGGGTAAGGAGCCAACGAAGGGGTTTGTGGTCGGTATGCAGGGTGAAATGGCGCCCGAGGAGATAGACTCGAAATTTTTTAACCATGTCCACTACGGCTAACCATTCCAGCTCGGTTGCAGAATAGGATTTTTCGGCCTTATGTAACTGTCTACTAGCACAAGCTACCGGATGTTCTCCATCTTCAAATTCCTGAGATAACACGCCACCAGTAGAGAAAGGAGACGCATCGGTCGTCAAAATGAACAGTTTCGAGAAGTCAGGAAATCGTAAGACGGGATGCGATATGAGGGCATTTCGCAAAACTTCGAAGGCTTCCTGCTGTTCAGTGTTCCACGTATACTCCACATTTTTACTTGTCAACTTCGTAAGTGGGCTAGAAATCTTTGCAAAATTCGGCATGAATTTTCGGTAGTAGCCTGCAAGTCCAAGGAAAGACTGTAATTGTCGGACATTTGTTGGTACTGGAAAATTTTTTATTGCCTCTACTTTATCGTCATCAGGCTGAAGACCCCTAGCAGAAATTATATGGCCTAAAAATTTCACGCGTTTTTGGAAGAATCTGCATTTCTGTGGCTTTAGTTTCAAATTCGCCTTCCTAAGTCTTCCGAAGATTTCTCGTAAGCCTGCTACGTGTTCCTCACTCGTTTTGTCGTATCTCAAAATGTCGTCTAAATAAATGGTACACCCTTGGTTTACAATTCCTGATAGAACATTTGTCATCAGCCTCATGAAGGTTGAAGGCGCGTTTGCAAGACCGAAGCTCATCCTATTGCAGTGAAAATGTCCTTCGGGCGTGCTGAACGCGGTATATTCCTTACTTCTTTCATCCATCTCCACCTGCCAATAACCAGTACACAAGTCCATGGTGGAAAAAAAATGACGCTCCTCCTAATAGGTCAAACGTTTCGTCCATATTAGGAATAGGGAAAACCTCCGTCTTGGTAATACTGTTCAAGGCTCTGTAATCGATACAGGGTCGGTATGGTATTTGATCGCCGTTCGGGGTTCTCTTTTTCACTAGAATTATAGGCGCAGACCACGGGCTTGTGGAAGGGGATATGATGCCTTGACCTAACATGTCTTGGATAGCTTTGTCCAGAGCGGCTCGCTGAGAATGGGGTACTCGATATGGTCGCTTCTTGATTGGTCTCGAATCGTCAACATCTATAGTATGACTAACAATGTTGGTGCACCCTAAGCGGACGTTGCCATGAATAAAAATATCCACATATTCCCTAATGAGCTGTTTTAGTGGCTCAACAGCCTCGACCGGAGCGTCTTTTAAGTCAAAAAGTGAAAGCAAATCTTCAACAATGGGAGGTTCGGGCCATAACTCTGCGTTGCCTGTATCTATCTCATTCACAAGAGGTACATTTTGGTCGTTGGTGAATAGCTCGACATTGATCCTGTAGTGCTTTTTTAATACTTGAGTACTACAACGTAAATTGCACATAAGTATAGGAACCGTGCCATCTGGTGTCACTGTGGCTATAATTGGAAGAATAGTTATATCTTGGTCGTCCTCAATTACACAGACTTCTTTACCATGCAAGTTATCCAGTTTTGCTTTCGACAACACAAGCGAAAAAGGAGGTACTGTAATTGACTCTTTAGTAACCGCTACATTCAGACCAATTTCCACATTTGAATAGTGACACACATCTATCTTACAACCGGAATCGGTGGCAGTCTCTTGGACATCGTCAGTATAACTACAAGCACCATTGCTAAAATCAACGACTGACGGCAGGGCATCGGCTTCACCAGACTCTATTATACTCGATCCAAATATGTCTACTATATGCGCGGTCTTTTCTTCAACATAAAAAACTTCCCCATTTTCGCTATCAAATGATGTCAAGTCGTTTGCGACTAAGGCAGAACTATTTTCGTTTACAGTGATGTTGATAAAGGATTTGGGTTCCGTGACTTCTACTTCAAAAGAGATTAAATCTTCAGTGCAATCTTCATGACTCCTAAAACTATTATTGCTAGACTTCAAATTTGTTTCATGACCTTCGCTTATTTTTATTTGGCGATTGTCAAACGAAATACTCCTCCCATAACGGATCATGAAGTCGAGGCCAAGAATTCCATCATAATTTGTATGATCGAGATTTACTATCAGGGCATCATGCGGGTATGGACTACAGTCTATAAAAAATGGAACGTAGCACTGACCGATGATTGGTAAGGCATGACCTGAAGCGCTCCTAACTGGAGAGTGATATTCGGAAATTTTGAGTTTACCGAATGGAAAATTCTTACTGCTAACGATGGTTACGGCTGCTCCAGTATCGACAAGAAAGTTATATTGTACTCCTAATATACGAACTGAGACAGTCAAACCGGCTTCAGGTGTTACTGCCAGAATTAATTCATTCCCGACCGGTTGGCCGGGATCGGGCCGTTTCCCGAATTGTGGGGAATTAGACGAGTAGGACAATTAATAGGTCGATGCCCGTTCTGTTTACACACACCGCAGAGCATGAGAGGACAGTCCTTGGAGATATGTGTAGCATCACTGCAATTGAAACATTCGCGAGATTGGCTCTTCTCTTTGAAACGACAGAAGCGGGCAAAATGTCCGGTATTCCCACAGTTATAGCAGGTACGTATCCCGTTTTGTGTATTTGACACTTGGGTTCGAGCGGCGCGTACGTGCCTTCCTGAAGGAGGGTGTTGAGGGGCTTGTACGGCGTTAAACCACCTTGTGCAATTCAAAAGTGGCTGAGGCATTGGCTGAAAATGAAAATTTTGGGCGTCCTGATTTGTCACATATTGTTGATGCGGCGCGAACTGAGGCAATGTCATGGGTTGGCTCTGAGGGAACGGTTGGGGTGCTAACGCACAAGAGTATTGTAGCGAGTTAATTTCCTGATTCCTGCATGTGTAATTTCTCGCGTTTGCTTCCTCGATGGTGGCATACTCTTCCGCTTCTAGGATGTTTTTGGGGTTACGGACTAAAACAAATCTGCCGACTTCCTCCTTCAACCCAATCAAAAATTGCGCGAGAAGTCTATTATCTGTTATTTTCTTTGTTGCCTTGGAGTTTGAATCGCTACCTGACTGACGTAGTTTATGGGCGATATTCCGCAACCTAGTCGAAACTCAGCGACACTCTCTAGTGGTTTTTGTATGCAGGTGCTGAACATTCTCTCAAGTGTAATTGGGGATACCTTTGAGGAAAATCTCCTTTTAAGATGTGTTGAGAAATTTTCATACGATTCTGTACCGGCAGTACCGTTCAGCCGTAGGCGGGCTAAACCTAATGTCTGAGTTTCACTCCAGCCACTCAGGTGGCTGGTGATTCGAACACTATCCAAAAATTTATCGATTAATATTTCATCGTCCCCACTAAAATTTGGGATAAAATGAATTTGGCTTCCTATTGTGCAGGTTGTACTGCCGGCTGAAAACCGATCGCACCGTTTTGAGGATCAAAACTACTGCCCTGGGGCTGTATAGTGTTTACGGAGGGCGTGAAATTAATTAAACCTTGAGTTTGTACTGGGTGAGACTCCTAAGGTAGGAGAAAATGGCGATCGCACCGTGACGTATCTGTACGCAACCAGTCCATAATGACAGAATTCTTCCGTCGCGTTTCAAAATTTTAAATACATGAAAACATCTTACAAAACTCGACACTTGTAGTGGGGTCAAGTTAGAGTAAAAAAATTAATTAATCATCACGAAAACCGAAAAATGCATAAGAACGTTAATCAGTGACCAACATTAGGGAAACGAAAAAAAAAATTTCCTTTGTTAACTACTTAATATTGCATACCGTGAGAAAAAGAAGAAAATAACAGGAGAATATAAAGAGATTGGTTTAACTGTTTCAATGCTCACAAATGTTTGCCATTTTTACTCGTTAGATTTCTCGACCATTTGAAGGAAGAAAAAAAATGTCGGTTCGTTCGATCCATGCATTACTGCCTTCCGCCGCCTGTTTCCGATAGAATGTCGTGACATCCTTTGATCCGTTTAGCGAATCAATGTGACACCTACGGTTATAGGAATAAACAAAATTTGCGATATCCTCAAAATATTAATTTTATTTAATGTTAGGCCGTCAATCGCGGATTTCTTTAAAGTATACGTCTATACACTCGTCTATCCAAAAAATAAGTTAAATCGGTCATGTAAAATTCCAATTTTTAACATTTAATTGCTGGTCTGCAAAATTTATCGTTGGCCTTTCAAAACTTCAATTCGAGTGCATTTCTTAACGAACATTTCTTACTCCAACTCCATAGACCCCACACCTGACACCAATATGTCGTAGTGACATAGGGAGTGTCGAGTAATCGTAAGATGTTTTAGTGCGAGAAGGAATGTATTGCCAAGCGTTACATAGGATACGAAAGGAGATCAGTAATACCCAAACGTTACATAGAGTACAACAGGTGATCAGTAATACCCAACATGCTTACTCGGCTAAATCCTGCAAGGGGGAGGTGGCGCGGGGTGCCTTGGTGACCCTGGTCTCGTAGGAGCTGCTAGCCAGTCAGTTCCGATTCAAACGTAGCCTGCGAAGGCGGACTAGCCGGTCGAGGTTTGACAGAAACGTAGCTGGACCAACGAACGAGGGACCGCGGAGGGGCGGGCGATCCTAGTCCCATAAGGAAGGGCTAGCCGGTCAAGGTTGACGCTAACACAGCCAATCCTACTGACAGAGGAGTCGCGAGGAAACACCGCGGAGGGGCGGGCGATCCTAGTCCCGTAGGAAGGGCTACCCGGTCAAGGTTGACGCTAACACAGCCGATCCTACTGACATAGGAGTCGCGAGGAAACACCGCCCAGCCTCAGGGATGACCCGCGCTTATATACTAACATGAGATACAAAGGTCAAGCGCTAGTCATCCCCTGAAGTGGGTGATTGAGCGAGCGGGGAATCACCCAAAGGGCGCATTGCCCTGAGATAGCGTGCCTTAAGGGCCTGATTCACCCATAGAGTAAATAATGAGTGTGGCGCTGCGGCTGACTATATGATGTCTTTCGGCATCCTTACAACACTCCTATCATTATATATAGACGTTTCTTACAGAGGAGGAGGATATAACATACATATAACATAATAGGAGGATACTAATGTTTAGGCACTTCCAGATGAGCTGGAGATTCGAAATTTGAATCTCTCCATAAACATATTGTGGTGGCCGTTAAAAATGTTTAAAATTTAAACAATTGGAAAAATATTATTTCACTTCTAGAAGTACTTCAACTTTAAAATTTGGCAGAAATGTGTAGCATTAGTGCCCCATAATGGAGAAAGTATAAAATTCTTAAAATGGCAAAGTTTTGGTATTGTTTTAGTATATTATTTTTACATAAGTGAAAAACGAAAATCACTCTGGAGGTCAAATATTTAAAATTAAAAAAATATTTGTAATGATGAAATTTGAAAAATGAATGTTTTTTTATGGTGAGATGATATGCTTGCAGAATGCAAGCACCAACTACTAGTATGTTATATCCTCCTCCTCCTCCTCTGTAAGAAACGTCTACATATAATGATATTTGGGTTGGTTTAGATATATTTCATGTAGTCGGCTATCTGTCGATGTCAGGCATATAGGGGATAATCCCCACAATAACTGTTTTCAAAAAAGTTGAAATAACATTAAAGTAAGTTCAGTAGTGTTCTTCCAAAATAAACACCTGAAAAGTATTGTCAAAAACCTTATCTTTTAATTTAAATGAAAGTAAATACATATCACTATTATATAATTCAAGATTTTTTTGGAGAGAATAAAAACATAATTTGTGAATGTCATATTTTATGCATCTAGGATGAATAATATTACATATATTAAGATTGCAATGACTACAAGAATGAAAATATGCCTACACTATTACCTATAAGCTTCAGGTGATTCAATATGCAAAAACGCATGTAAACTGAGCAGCAGCACATCATTTTGGTCCACCTCCCACATAAAAATACAATCTGTGAATGGAGCAAATGAGGAAAAACTGAAGTTGATAATAATAATTTATTTTCACCGTTGGCAAGTACATTGCATGGTTTCATCATATTGATATAAAATTCACACATTATCATCTAAGTACATATTCAAAAACACTATAATAAGTTATTCCCAAAAGTTAATTTTTTAAACTGACTTTTAAACAATTTATGTGGGACATTAACTTAATTGCAGCAGATGGTTTCTTAAATATAATAGCAGCTGCATGGTGAGGTGCATTTTGAGAAAGAGTCAAGTGATATTTATTGAGATGAATGTTATTTTTGGTACGAGTGTGATAATGATGGTAGTCGAGATTTCTTGGGAAGAGGTGAGGATTTTGCTTGACAAAAATGGTGCTGTTAAGAATGTATATGGAAGGAAGAGTTAATATTTGAAGAGACTGAAAAAGGGGCTTACCAGGAGTGCGATATGAGATTCGTAGCATTGCTTTGATAGCCTGTTTTTGTAAGGAGAAAGCTTTTTTAGAGTGGGTTGCATTGCCCCAGAAAATGATGCCATAGGATAGTTGGGAGTGGATATTTGCATAATAAAGGAGCTTAAGGGTATCAACCGAGGTTATGGGTGCTTATTTTCTGAGTAAGAAAATTGCAATAGCTACTTTTTCATCACAGCCTTAATATATGTAGACCATTCCAGGTCATCACCCTATGAATTTCATTGAGGTGGAGCATTCAAAGCTTGTATTGTTCATTGAAAGTTGGAGGTTAAAGGAAGGCAATGCTATTTTGGTGTGAAATTGTATATAGACAGTTTTAGCGTTGTTCACATCAAGACCATTAGAAGAAAACCACTGAATCATATCTTCTATTGAAGCACTGAATATATTGTGAAGATCAACTGGATTCTTGGAGTAAAGAAGGCATGAGGTATCATCAGCATATAATATAGATTTGCTGTAAGACATGCTATTAGCCAGATCATTAATTGATACAATGAAAAGTAAAGATTCTAATATGGATCCTTGAGGAACACCACATACTACTTTAAGTATTGACTTTGAAGTAATCATACCTTGGGAGAAGCAAGAAGAGTATTTAACAATTTGCCTTCTGTCTGTCAGGAAAGAAATTACCCAGTTTAAGGCATTACCTTTGATATCAAGGTTAATGAGTTTAAGATAACCTAAGTCATGGTTTACACTATCAAATGCTTTTGATAAATCAAAAAAATACCAAGGGTAAGTTCTTTATTGTTTAATGCTTGATAGATTTGATTGAGTAGTTGAAAAGAGACTGATATTGTTGATCTTGCTTTTCTGAACCCATGTTGGTATTCATGAATAAGATGGTTAGATTCAAGAAAGAAAGTAACACATTTATAGAAGATTTTCTCTAGAATTTTAGAAAACACAGGAAGAACAGATATGGGCCTGTAAGTTCTTGCAATCAGAAAGTGGACCTTTTTTTAGGAATAGGAAGAACACATGCTAACTTAAGATAAGAAGGAAACTCACCTTAGAAAAGGATTGATTAATAATGTTTGCTAAGGGGCCAGCAATATAGTGGATGACAGCTTTAACCATATGCATAGTGGTATCATCAAAGCCTGAGGACCAGCTGTTGATAAATGAGCTCACAACTTTTATAATTTCACGAGAGTCCATAGGGGTTAAGAACAATGAGTTGGGAAATGGTGCAGGCAGTGAGCGATAAGCTGAAAAAGGAGTTGTAGGGGCTTGGGGAGATTGACAAAATTGTTGATTAAAGTGATAAGCTATTTCACCAGGATTTGAAATGGGTTGTTTATTGAGGAAGATATTTATTTGATTCAGGTTATTTTTTGCAGCTTTGGAGTTGTATTTAATAACATCCCATTCAGACTTGACTGGGTTTTTGGATGAATGAGTCTAGTTTTCATTTATAGTTCTATGATATTGGGATAAGAGAAACATAGTCTTTCAGGTTGGTCTTAAATAGCCACATCTAGAGGAAGAAGTGATGGATAGTAGAACAGAGGAAGTTAGGTATTGCTGTATCAGTCAAAATCATTATGTATGCGGCAAAAAAAGTTGCAGAAGAAAAAAAGACTAGCATGCGTATCATTATTAGACATTCATTCCATTTATTATTTATCCCATTATATTAAAATATCATCTTTCACCTAAGTTTAAGTGAGTACTATTGGTAAAGGGTATCTATATGTATGACATGTGTGGCACACTCCGACAGCTTAATTAATATGGCTGCCGAGTTCACACAGTATAAGTCTTGAAGCAATTATTTGTTTTAGATCATCCCTATTTATTTTACAAATTAAGTTTATATAAAATGTTATATTTAACTGTTATCATGCTGTAATATTTTCTGCAAATGTTGCAAGATAGGGAATTAATCATGGCTGGAAATGATGCATGACATGGACCTTCGTAAATGCCTTGGTGAACAAAAAATACTTTTTATCCTGAAAAAATCATCTAAAAAACTGAGGTGTATCTTATACTTTGCTTCATCTTATATGCCAAAATATATGGTATTTGCCAATTCTGAGACAGCCACTAAAATTTCATCATTCATAACCAAGATAGAAGGAATTGTCAACCAAATATTAGCACCATATTCACTACAATTAATAAAAAGTAAAGTTGAGCATGACATTATGTACATTAGGGTCTCTACTAATGGTAGTATTCATTTATCAACATTTTTTCCAATATTCATACAGTATTTTGATCATCTCACACAGGCTAGTTGAATTGAAATGTTTCAAATGTATCAGCGGAGACTAAAAGTCAGCTTATATTAAATGCATTCAAGACCTATGGATGTACAGAAAAGTGTATTGCATTTGGAATGGAAAACTGCAACACCAATTCTGGGGGTGTAAACAGAAAGGGACAAAACAATGTTATTGTGCTCTTGTCTGTAGAACTTGGGCAATTGATTGGAATTGGATGTACTACCCATATCTTAAATACTTATGTTAAACATGCAATTGATTCCTGGACAATAGACAATGAATCAATTTTGGTAAAAATCAACAGGTAATAATTTTTCAGTGCTCATTGTTAGAACAGAAAGCTTGAAAAAATGTTTTGACTTTGTATCTGTGTATTATAATCAACTTTTAAAACATTCAAATGTGAGGTGATTGTCACATTGAAAGAATTCTGAAAATGTATGAGCCATTAAAATGTTATTTTCCTTCACTTGCAAAAGCTCCTACTATGTTAAAAGTATTTTTTGAAAATCCATTTAATGAAGACTAGTTATTATTTTGCATTCTTTAGTTTGTGTGTTTCATTCAAATGTAAAATACATGGAAAGAGAAAAATTGAACAAGGTACACCGGGGTAAGTAGAACCTCAAATTTGAATAGTTGAACTTTGATTGGTCATTACTCAGTGTATTGAAATTCGATTTTGTTCAAACTTCATATGCTGGGTCGAAAACACATCAACCAACTGTGGGTAAAATATATGGAACGAATGTTTCATAGTTTCCAGTCAGGAACACAGAATATTTTTTATGAGCTTACCCAATAGTATGGGGCAAGTGGATCCTAAGGCTAGTTTCTGCACTTGAAGGCATGAAAATGTCAATTGGGCAAGTGGTAATAAGTAAATATTGAAAAAAGAACTTTGTTATTTCCACAAAATTTAATTTAAAAACAACCGGTTTCACTATGATCATAGCATCATCAGGTGATAAAATATAAAAATCGTTCCATATATATATATATATATATATATATATATATATATATATATATATACATACATAGAGTAAAATGAGGGGGGGAGAGGGAGACAGGAGGGGTTACAAAGAAAATGAATATAAGGTAATTGAATAAGCGGTTGGGAAAAGGAAGGGGTGGGAAAGGAAGGCAAAAGCAACATAGTAGCAAAATGTTACAAAAACTTGTTAAAAGGGCCAAAGACAACAATGTTGATACAAAGTATTTATAAAATATTCAGTAAGCTAAATAGAAGAGAATGATTGTGGAAAAGGTATTCATTTAAGAGGAGCAAGTCTTCACAAATAATTATCTCTAGCTGTTCAAGAGCATCCAATTTGTGACCTTTAATTTCAAAGTGAAGGAATTTAGGGTTGAAGGAACTATGATGATTGAGGTTTAAAAGATGTTTCGCAAATTGAGAATTCAAATTATTTAAATGGAAGTATCGCTTATGTTCCTTAATCCTCTTGTCAAAACTCCTCCCCATTTGGCTGATGTAGACTGCTCCTCAATCATCACACGCAAGTTTATATACACCACTTCTTAATGACAACTGTATCGGGTCTTTAGCATTAAGGAATAATTTGAAAAAAGTAATAATTAAGTTTGTATTCTGACACAAAAGAAAATTTATTTTTGGTTATTTTTTTACACTTTTAATTGATATTGTATGAATCAAAGGAGACGTCAAAATTTATTTTGCCTTGCCTGTCGATAGCTGGTGGTGGTAGGTATATAAAAAGTTCTTCTTGCTTAATGATGCTTTTGTCCTTGATGATGGACCAATGAAATGTTGACGTTGAACCACTTCTTCGGCAAAATTTTGCTTCCAGACATGGTTCCGCTCAGTGAGCTGTCTGACGTACATTTTAATTTTTTTATTAAGACAAAATTTTGCAATAATCCAACCCTCACTGTTGACACATCTCTGTCCATAAGATCAATGAAATTATTTTCTTTGCTTATTTCTCTAAACTCATCTTCCAGTTCAAACTCGTCCGAGTCATTTACTAATTCTTCTGGATTTTCTTCATCACTACTCTCCTTCTCACTCAATATTCTCTTCTTCATTTTATTTGCTTGCTTCATGTTCTTTTTATTCTCATTTTCTTTTAGTTTCGCAGTTGCATCTGCTGAGGTTATAACTTTGGCACCTTTGCAAATTATTTTTTTTGCATGAGTTGACTTTGATGCTTGCTTCAATTGTTCCAAAAGTAATTCTTCGAATGATGTCTTTCAGAGAATTGCTGTTGGAACCTGTGAAGTAGGATCATCTGTAGATGTTGACGGAAGAGCTGTGGGAGATTCTGCTGGAGGCGTTGTTGATGGCAGACGACCTGCAGCCTCTTGGCCTTGTTGAAAACTAGACCATCTTCTGTATGCTTGTGGTTCGTAGCTCTCTGTTGGAATTACTGTAATGCAAAATGGAAAAATTCTAGCTTTATCATATCCATTTTTAATAATAACAGGACGGTTTTCCGACTTCCCTTTGGTATTTTTTATTTATTACTGAAAACCCTTTACTAATCGTTAGGCAAGCAAGGACCCGACCTGGTATTTCGATACTTTTAGTGACCATATGCGGAAATGGATGAGGGTAAACGGGAAAACCAAAACGTCCTCCACACGCATGCCGAGACGTTTCTCTCTTGGTCTCCACTCTGTTCTTGAAAATGGTCGCGATGGGCTAACAGGGACCCACCATTTAGGAAAGAGTATACACCATATTCATCCTTGTTCACTTTTAACGGAGGTCTTGAGGGTTAGTTGCACCAATAAATCTCTAAATGATTCTCTCCAACTAAAAAACCGTCCCTTTCAGTGAGGTTGGTCTCCTAAATCCCCATAATTGTCACCGTTTTAGTTCAGCAAAGGCTAATTACTAAATTAAATGGAATTAAAGTATATCTACCAACTTACAATTAGACTACAATGTTTTAGTAAGTGTAAAACCTAAGTAAAGCATAGAATCAACAAATTATAATCTATTCCAGATTTAATAAAGTTGTGTACTAACTTAAAATGGACTAAACTCAAGATTAAATATTAGACACGATCATCAAATGAAACTCCAATATATTTATCATCTACATAATTTCAGTTAATATTGTATCGCAAGACTTTCGTTTAAACAGTAGCTGCAGTTAATACCTATAGCGTGCCGTACATATTAAAGCTTACTGTACCGTTCAATTTCTTATTTTTAACAATAATTTAGTGAAACTTCAACATAATTATGAAAGTTTGTTTACTAACTATATATTGTTGTTAGTAACCATCTCAATTATGTGAACAAAGTGTCACCGCACCTTGTGTAATAAGGGATGAATTACCTCACTGTATATATGTTCACTGTTTCAATCACCTACTGAACCTTGTAATCGTCCATATTTGCAAACAGGTAAAACATGTAAACTCCTTTTTCTCTACATTGGAATAATTGTATATATTTTTTTCTGGGTCAGCTATTCATTCCTGGTTTATAAAACTATAGAAAGATATGTACCCGAATAGCGAATTACGAGAACTAAAACGAATTTGTTATACCCGGTGGACAGCCCAGGTATCTGCATGTTCAGCTTTGAAAAATACTTTCGAGGCCATATTAGTTTTATTAAATATTATTGCAAAGCAGGTGAACGGAGAATAGAAGCCAGCCGTTTGCTTAATGGAATTGATTTTCAATTTCTATTTTTAGAAGGCATACGTAGCTTAAATCCGCTGTATGAAAACTTTCTAAATTTCGAACAAATAAAACCTTTTGCTTTAAATTATGGAATTGATATTGAGAATTTGAAGGTCGAATTACAAATTTTGCCACAAACTATTAAAAGGTATGAGTCTGAAAATAAAACTAAAATTACATGTTTCAATTATTAGGAATGAAAAGCAAGTTCAAAGTAGATTTTTACGAATTTCACAAATTATGTACAATAGCTGTAACGTTACCAGTATCAACTGCAATAAAGATCTTCTGATTTTGTTTCAGAATCTAATACTAATTTTCATGGAATCTGATTTTTATATTTATTCTGCAAGGCGGACTGAATTGTATAATTACACATCAAACAACCACTTGCTATGTACTCTGGAGTGAAACTGTTTCATTGTGTCAAACATTGGGTCCTTCTCCCTTGGGAAATTCTTCGACACGTGGGAGTTTACCCACAATAAAAAGCTAAAACAATAAAATATGATTATACGAACCTTGAAGAAGGTCTTACGTAATCTTTTTATAAAGATCTTCTGATTTTGTTCCAGAATCGAATACTAATTTTCATAGAATCCTATTTTTTTATTTATTCTGCAAGGCGCACTGAATTGTATAATTACACATCAAACAACCACTTTCCATGAATTCGGGTGTGAAACTGTTTCATTGTGCAAACATTGGGTCCTTCTCCCTTGGGAAATTCTTCGATACATGGGAGATTTCCCCAATAAAAAGGTAAAACAATAAAATATGATTTTATGAACCTTGAAGAAGGACTTACGTAATCTTTTTATAAAGATCTTCTGATTTAGTTCCAGAATCGAATACTAATTTTCATGGAATCCGATTTTTTTATATATTCTGCATAAAATATATTCTGTATAAAACCACATCAAACAACCACTTGCTATGAACTCGGGTGAGAAACTGTTTCATTGTGCAAACATTGGGTCCTTCTCCCTTGGGAAATTCTTCAACACGTGGGAGTTTTCCCCAATAAAAAGCTAAAACAATAAAATATGAGTTTATGAACTTTGAACCAGGTCTTACATAATCTTTTGATAAAGATCTATTGATTTTGTTCCAGATTCGAATACTAATTTTCATGGAATCCGATTTTTTTATATATTCTGCATAAAATATATTCTGTATAAAACCACATCAAACAACCACTTGCTATGAACTCGGGTGAGAAACTGTTTCATTGTGCAAACATTGGGTCCTTCTCCCTTGGGAAATTCTTTGACACATGGGAGATTTCCCCAATAAAAAGGTAAAACAATAAAATATGATTTTATGAACCTTGAAGAAGGACTTACGTAATCTTTTTATAAAGATCTTTTGATTTTGTTCCAGATTCAAATACTAATTTTCATGGAATCTGATTTTTATATTTATTCTGCAAGGCGGACTGAATTGTATAATTATACATCAAACAACCACTTGCTATGAACTCGGGTATGAAACTGTTTCATTGTGTCAAACATTAGGTCCTTCTCCCTTGGGAAATTCTTCGACACATGGGAGTTTTCCCCAATAAAAAGGTAAAACAATAAAATATGATTATATGAACCTTGAACAATGTCTTACGAAATCTTCTGATAAAGATCTTTTGATTTTGTTCCAGAATTGAATACTAATTTTTATGGAATCTGATTTTTTTATTTATTCTGCAAGGCGCACTGAATTGTATAATTACACATCAAACAACCACTTGCTATGAACTCGGGTGTGAAACTGTTTCATTCTGTCAAACATTGGGTCCTTCTCCCTTGGGAAATTCTTCGACACGTGGGAATTTACCCAATAAAAAGGTAAAACAATAAAATATGATTTTTGAACCTTGAAGAAGGACTTACGTAATCTTTTTATAAAGATCTTATGATATTGTTCCAGAATCGAATACTAATTTTCATAGAATCCGATTTTTTTATTTATTCTGCAAGGCGCACTGAATTGTATAATTACACATCATACAACCACTTGCTATGAACTCGGGTGTGAAACTGTTTCATTGTGCAAACATTGGGTCCTTCTCCCTTGGGAAATTCTTCGACACGTGGGAGTTTTCCCCAATAAAAAGCTAAAACAATAAAATATGAGTTTATGAACGTTGAAGAAGGACTTACGTAATATTTTTATAAGGATCTTCTGATTTTGTTCCAGAATCGAATACTAATTTTCATAGAATCCGATTTTTTATTTATTCTGCAAGGCGCACTGAATTGTATAATTATACATCAAACAACCACTTGCTATGAACTCGGGTGTGAAACTTTTTCATTCTGTCAAACATTGGGCCCTTCTCCCTTGGGAAATTCTTCGATACATGGGAGATTTCCCCAATAAAAAGGTAAAACAATAAAATATGATTTTATGAACCTTGAAGAAGGACTTACGTAATATTTTTATAAAGATCTTCTGATTTTGTTCCAGAATCGAATACTAATTTTCATAGAATCCTATTTATTTATTTATTCTGCAAGGCGCACTGAATTGTATAATTACACATCAAACAACCACTTGCTATGTACTCTGGAGTGAAACTGTTTCATTGTGTCAAACATTGGGTCCTTCTCCCTTGGGAAATTCTTCGACACGTGGGAGTTTACCCACAATAAAAAGCTAAAACAATAAAATATGATTATACGAACCTTGAAGAAGGTCTTACGTAATCTTTTTATAAGGATCTTCTGATTTTGTTCCAGAATCGAATACTAATTTTCATAGAATCCTATTTTTTTATTTATTCTGCAAGGCGCACTGAATTGTATAATTACACATCAAACAACCACTTTCCATGAATTCGGGTGTGAAACTGTTTCATTGTGCAAACATTGGGTCCTTCTCCCTTGGGAAATTCTTCGATACATGGGAGATTTCCCCAATAAAAAGGTAAAACAATAAAATATGATTTTATGAACCTTGAAGAAGGACTTACGTAATCTTTTTATAAAGATCTTCTGATTTTGTTCCAGAATCGAATACTAATTTTCATAGAATCCTATTTATTTATTTATTCTGCAAGGCGCACTGAATTGTATAATTACACATCAAACAACCACTTGCTATGAACTCGGGTGTGAAACTGTTTCATTGTGCAAACATTGGGTCCTTCTCCCTTGGGAAATTCTTCAACACGTGGGAGTTTTTCCCAATAAAAAGCTAAAACAATAAAATATGAGTTTATGAACTTTGAACCAGGTCTTACATAATCTTTTGATAAAGATCTATTGATTTTGTTCCAGATTCGAATACTAATTTTCATGGAATCCGATATTTTTATATATTCTGCATAAAATATATTCTGTATAAAACCACATCAAACAACCACTTGCTATGAACACGGGTGAGAAACTGTTTCATTGTGCAAACATTGGGTCCTTCTCCCTTGGGAAATTCTTTGACACATGGGAGATTTCCCCAATAAAAAGGTAAAACAATAAAATATGATTTTATGAACCTTGAAGAAGGACTTACGAAATCTTCTCATAAAGATCTTCTGATTTTGTTACAGAATCGAATACTAATTTTGAATATGAGTTGAATATGAGTTTCTGAACTTTGAACCAGGTCTTACGTAATCTTTTTATAAAGATCTTTTGATTTTGTTCCAGATTCGAATACTAATTTTCATGGAATCTGATTTTTATATTTATTCTGCAAGGCGGACTGAATTGTATAATTACACATCAAACAACCACTTGCTATGAACTCGGGTGTGAAACTGTTTCATTGTGTCAAACATTAGGTCCTTCTCCCTTGGGAAATTCTTCGACACACGGGAGTTTTCCCCAATAAAAAGGTAAAACAATAAAATATGATTTTATGAACCTTGAACAAGGTCTTACGAAATCTTCTCATAAAGATCTTCTGATTTTGTTACAGAATCGAATACTAATTTTGAATATGAGTTGAATATGAGTTTCTGAACTTTGAACCAGGTCTTACGTAATCTTTTTATAAAGATCTTTTGATTTTGTTCCAGATTCGAATACTAATTTTCATAGAATCCGTTTTTTTTATATATTCTGCATAAAATATATTCTGTATAAAACCACATCAAACAACCACTTGCTATAACCTCGGGTGTGAAACTTTTTCATTCTGTCAAACACGTGAAGGATTTCCCCAATAAAAAGCTAAAACAATAAAATATGATTTTATGAACCTTGAAGAAGGACTTACGTAATCTTTTTATGAAGATCTTCTGATTTTGTTTCAGAATCGAATACTAATTTTCATAGAATCCTATTTATTTATTTATTCTGCAAGGCGCACTGAATTGTATAATTACACATCAAACAACCACTTTCCATGAATTCGGGTGTGAAACTGTTTCATTGTGCAAACATTGGGTCCTTCTCCCTTGGGAAATTCTTCGATACATGGGAGATTTCCCCAATAAAAAGGTAAAACAATAAAATATGATTTTATGAACCTTGAAGAAGGACTTACGTAATCTTTTTATAAAGATCTTCTGATTTTGTTCCAGAATCGAATACTAATTTTCATAGAATCCTATTTTTTTATTTATTCTGCAAGGCGCACTGAATTGTATAATTACACATCAAACAACCACTTGCTATGAACTCGGGTGTGAAACTGTTTCATTGTGCAAACATTGGGTCCTTCTCCCTTGGGAAATTCTTCAACACGTAGGAGTTTTCCCCAATAAAAAGCTAAAACAATAAAATATGAGTTTATGAACTTTGAACCAGGTCTTACATAATCTTTTGATAAAGATCTATTGATTTTGTTCCAGATTGGAATACTAATTTTCATGGAATCCGATTTTTTTATTTATTCTGCAAGGCGCACTGACTTGTATAATTACACATCAAACAACCACTTGCTATGAACTCGGGTGTGAAACTGTTTCATTGTGCAAACATTGGGTCCTTCTCCCCTATGAAATTCTTCGACACATGGGAGATTTCCCCAATAAAAAGGTAAAACAATAAAATATGATTTTATGAACCTTGAACAAGGTCTTACGTAAACTTTTTATAAAGATCTTTTGATTTGTTGCAGATACGAATACAAATTTTCGTGGAATCTAATTTTTTTTATTTATTTTGCAAGGCGCACTGAATTGTATAATTACACATCAAACAACCACTTGCTATGAACTCGGGTGTGAAACTGTTTCATTGTGCAAACATTGGGTCCTTCTCCCCTATGAAATTCTTCGACACATGGGAGATTTCCCCAATAAAAAGGTAAAACAATAAAATATGATTTTATGAACCTTGAAGAAGGACTTACGTAATCTTTTTATAAAGATCTTCTGATTTTGTTTCAGAATCGAATACTAATTTTCATGGAATCTGATTTTTATATTTATTCTGCAAGGCGGACTGAATTGTATAATTACACATCAAACAACCACTTGCTATGTACTCTGGAGTGAAACTGTTTCATTGTGTCAAACATTGGGTCCTTCTCCCTTGGGAAATTCTTCGACACGTGGGAGTTTACCCACAATAAAAAGCTAAAACAATTAAATATGATTATACGAACCTTGAAGAAGGTCTTACGTAATCTTTTTATAAGGATCTTCTGATTTTGTTCCAGAATCGAATACTAATTTTCATAGAATCCTATTTATTTATATATTCTGCAAGGCGCACTGAATTGTATAATTACACATCAAACAACCACTTTCCATGAATTCGGGTGTGAAACTGTTTCATTGTGCAAACATTGGGTCCTTCTCCCTTGGGAAATTCTTCGACACATGGGAGATTTCCCCAATAAAAAGGTAAAACAATAAAATATGATTTTATGAACCTTGAAGAAGGACTTACGTAATCTTTTTATAAAGATCTTCTGATTTTTTCTGATTTTGTTCCAGAATCGAATACTAATTTTCATAGAATCCTATTTTTTTATTTATTCTGCAAGGCGCACTGAATTGTATAATTACACATCAAACAACCACTTTCCATGAATTCGGGTGTGAAACTGTTTCATTGTGCAAACATTGGGTCCTTCTCCCTTGGGAAATTCTTCGATACATGGGAGATTTCCCCAATAAAAAGGTAAAACAATAAAATATGATTTTATGAACCTTGAAGAAGGACTTACGTAATCTTTTTATAAAGATCTTCTGATTTTGTTCCAGAATCGAATACTAATTTTCATAGAATCCTATTTTTTTATATATTCTGCAAGGCGCACTGAATTGTATAATTACACATCAAACAACCACTTGCTATGAACTCGGGTGTGAAACTGATTCATTGTGCAAACATAGGGTCCTTCTCCCTTGGGAAATTCTTCGACACGTTGGAGTTTTCCCCAATAAAAAGCTAAAACAATAATATATGAGTTTATGAACTTTGAACCAGGTCTTACGTAATCTTTTGATAAAGATCTTTTGATTTTGTTCCAGATTCGAATACTAATTTTCATAGAATCCTATTTTTTTATATATTCTGCAAGGCGCACTGAATTTGTATAATTACACATCAAACAACCACTTGCTATGAACTCGGGTGTGAAACTGTTTCATTGTGCAAACATTGGGTCCTTCTCCCTTGGGAAATTCTTCAACACGTGGGAGTTTTCCCCAATAAAAAGCTAAAACAATAAAATATGAGTTTATGAACTTTGAACCAGGTCTTACATAATCTTTTGATAAAGATCTATTGATTTTGTTCCAGATTCGAATACTAATTTTCATGGAATCCGATTTTTTTATATATTCTGCATAAAATATATTCTGTATAAAACCACATCAAACAACCACTTGCTATGAGCTCGGGTGAGAAACTGTTTCATTGTGCAAACATTGGGTCCTTCTCCCTTGGGAAATTCTTTGACACATGGGAGATTTCCCCAATTAAAAGGTAAAACAATAAAATATGATTTTATGAACCTTGAAGAAGGACTTACGTAATTTTTTTATAAAGATCTTTCGATTTTGTTCCAGATTCGAATACTAATTTTCATGGAATCCGATTTTTTTATATATTCTGCATTAAATATATTCTGTATAAAACCACATCAAACAACCACTTGCTATGAACTCGGGTGTGAAACTTTTTCATTCTGTCAAACATTGGGTCCTTCTCCCTTGGGAAATTCTTCGACATGTGGGAGTTTTCCCACAATAAAGAGCAAAAACAATAAAATATGATTTTATGAACCTTGAACAAGGTCTTACGTAAACTTTTTATAAAGATCTTTTGATTTGTTGCAGATACGAATACAAATTTTTGTGGAATCTAATTTTTTTTATTTATTTTGCAAGGCGCACTGAATTGTATAATTACACATCAAACAACCACTTGCTATGAACTCGAGTGTGAAAATGTTTCATTGTGTCAAACATTGGATCCTTCTCCCTTGGGAAATTCTTCGACACGTGGGATTTTCCCACAATAAAAAGCTAAAACAATAAAATATGATTTTATGAACCTTGAACAAGGTCTTGCGTAATCTGTTTATAAAGATCTTTTGATTTAGTTCCAGAATTGGATACTAATTTTCATAGAATCCGATTTTTTAATTTATTTTGCAAGGCGCATTGAACTGTATAATTACACATCAAACAACCACTTGCTATGAACTCGGGTGTGTAACTGTTTCATTGTGTCAAACATTGGGTGTTTCTCCCTTGGGAAATTTTTTGACATGTGGGAGTTTTCCCACAGTAAAAAGCTATAACAATAAAATATGATTTTATGAACCTTGAACAAGGTGTTACGTAATCTTTTTATAAAGATCTTTTGATTTTGTTCCAGATTCAAATACTAATTTTCATAGAATCAGATTTTCTTATTTATTCTGCAAGGCGCACTGAATTGTATAATTACACATCAAACAACCACTTGCTATGAACTCGGGTGTGAAACTGTTTCATTGTGTCAAACATTAGATCCTTCTCCCTTGGGAAATTCTTCGACACATGGGAGTTTTCCCCAATAAAAAGGTAAAACAAATAAATATATTTTATGAACCTTGAACAAGGTCTTACGAAATCTTCTCATAAAGATCTTCTGATTTTGTTCCAGAATCGAATACTAATTTTCATATAATCCGATTTATTTACTTATTCTGCAAGGCGCACTGAATTGTATAATTACACATCAAACAACCACTTGCTATGAACTCGGGTGTGAAACTGTTTCATTGTGCAAACATTGGGTCCTTCTCCCTTGGGAAATCCTTTGACACGTGGGAGTTTTCCCCAATAAAAAGCTAAAACAATAATATATGAGTTCATGAACTTTGAACCATGTCTTACGTAATGTTTTGATTAAGATCTTTTGATTTTGTTCCAGATTCGAAGACTAATTTTCATGGAATCCGATTTTTTTATATATTCTGCAAGGCGCACTGAATTGTATAATTACACATCAAACAACCACTTGCTATGTACTCTGGAGTGAAACTGTTTCATTGTGTCAAACATTGGGTCCTTCTCCCTTGGGAAATTCTTCGACACGTGGGAGTTTACCCACAATAAAAAGCTAAAACAATAAAATATGATTATACGAACCTTGAAGAAGGTCTTTCGTAATCTTTTTATAAGGATCTTCTGATTTTGTTCCAGAATCGAATACTAATTTTCATAGAATCCTATTTATTTATTTATTCTGCAAGGCGCACTGAATTGTATAATTACACATCAAACAACCACTTGCTATGAACTCGGGTGTGAAACTGTTTCATTGTGCAAACATTGGGTCCTTCTCCCTTGGGAAATTCTTCAACACGTGGGAGTTTTCCCCAATAAAAAGCTAAAACAATAAAATATGAGTTTATGAACTTTGAACCAGGTCTTACATAATCTTTTGATAAAGATCTATTGATTTTGTTCCAGATTCGAATACTAATTTTCATGGAATCCGAATTTTTTATATATTCTGCATAAAATATATTCTGTATAAAACCACATCAAACAACCACTTGCTATGAACTCGGGTGAGAAACTGTTTCATTGTGCCAATATTGGGTCCTTCTCCCTTGGGAAATTCTTTGACACATGGGAGATTTCCCCAATAAAAAGGTAAAACAATAAAATATGATTTTATGAACCTTGAAGAAGGACTTACGTAATTTTTTTATAAAGATCTTTTGATTTTGTTCCAGATTCAAATACTAATTTTCATGGAATCTGATTTTTATATTTATTCTGCAAGGCGGACTGAATTGTATAATTACACATCAAACAACCACTTGCTATGAACTCGGGTGTGAAACTGTTTCATTGTGTCAAACATTAGGTCCTTCTCCCTTGGGAAATTCTTCGACACATGGGAGTTTTCCCCAATAAAAAGGTAAGACAATAAAATATGATTTTATGAACCTTGAACAAGGTCTTACGAAATCTTCTCATAAAGATCTTCTGATTTTGTTCCAGAATCGAATACTAATTTTGAATATGAGTAGAATATGAGTTTCTGAACTTGGAACCAGGTCTTACGTAATGTTTTTATAAAGATCTTTTGATTTTGTTCCAGATTCGAATACTAATTTTCATGGAATCCGATTTTTTTATATATTCTGCATAAAATATATTCTGTATAAAACCACATCAAACAAACACTTGCTATAACCTCGGGTGTGAAACTTTTTCATTCTGTCAAACATTATGTCCTTCTCCCTTGGGAAATTATTCGACACGTGAGGGATTTCCCCAATAAAAAGGTAAAACAATAAAATATGATTTTATGAACCTTGAAGAAGGACTTACGTAATCTTTTTATAAAGATTTCTGATTTTGTTTCAGAATCGAATACTAATTTTCATGGAATCCGATTTTTTTATATATTCTGCAAGGCGCACTGAATTGTATAATTACACATCAAACAACCACTTCCTATGTACTCTGGAGTGAAACTGTTTCATTGTGTCAAACATTGGGTCCTTCTCCCTTGGGATATTCTTCGACATGTGGGAGTTCACCCACAATAAAAAGCTAAAACAATAAAATATGATTATACGAACCTGGAAGAATGTCTTACGTAATATTTTTATAAAGATCTTTCGATTTTGTTCCAGATTCGAATACTAATTTTCATGGAATCCGATTTTTTTATATATTCTGCATTAAATATATTCTGTATAAAACCACATCAAACAACCACTTGCTATGAACTCGGGTGTGAAACTTTTTCATTCTGTCAAACATTGGGCCCTTCTCCCTTGGGAAATTCTTCGACACGTGGGAGATTTCCCCAATAAAAAGCTAAAACAATAAAATATGATTTTATGAACCTTGAAGAAGGACTTACGTAATCTTTTTATAAAGATCTTCTGATTTTGTTCCAGAAACGAATACTAATTTTCATGGAATCAGATTTTTTTATTTATTCTGCAAGGCGAACTGAATTGTATAATTACACATCATACAACCACTTGCTATGAACTCGGGTGTGAAACTGTTTCATTGTGCAAACATTGGGTCCTTCTCCCTTGGGAAATCCTTCGACACGTGGGAGTTTTCCCCAATAAAAAGCTAAAACAATAATATATGAGTTTATGAACTTTGAACCAGGTCTTACGTAATCTTTTGATTAAGATCTTTTGATTTTGTTCCAGATTCGAATACTAATTTTCATGGAATCCGATTTTTTTATATATTCTGCAAGGCGCACTGAATTGTATAAAACCACACCAAACAACCACTTGCTATGAACTCGGGTGTGAAACTTTTTCATTCTGTCAAACATTGGGTCCTTCTCCCTTGGGAAATTCTTCGACATGTGGGAGTTTTCCCCAATAAAAAGGTAAAACAATAAAATATGATTTTATGAACCTTGAACAAGGTCTTACGAAATCTTCTCATAAAGATCTTCTGATTTTGTTCCAGAATCGAATACTTATTTTGAATATGAGTTGAATATGAGTTTCTGAACTTTGAACCAGGCCTTACGTAATCTTTTTATAAAGATCTTTTGATTTTGTTCCAGATTCGAATACTAATTTTCATGGAATCCGATTTTTTTATATATTCTGCATAAAATATATTCTGTATAAAACCACATCAAACAACCACTTGCTATGAACTCGGGTGTGAAACTTTTTCATTCTGTCAAACATTATGTCCTTCTCCCTTGGGAAATTATTCGACACGTGAGGGATTTCCCCAATAAAAAGGTAAAACAATAAAATATGATTTTATGAACCTTGAAGAAGGACTTACGTAATCTTTTTATAAAGATCTTCTGATTTTGTTTCAGAATCGAATACTAATTTTCATGGAATCTGATTTTTATATTAATTCTGCAAGGCGGACTGAATTGTATAATTACACATCAAACAACCACTTGCTATGTACTCTGGAGTGAAACTGTTTCATTGTGTCAAACATTGGGTCCTTCTCCCTTGGGAAATTCTTCGACATGTGGGAGTTCACCCACAATAAAAAGCTAAAACAATAAAATATGATTATACGAACCTGGAAGAAGGTCTTACGTAATATTTTTATAAAGATCTTTCGATTTTGTTCCAGATTCAAATACTAATTTTCATGGAATCCGATTTTTTTATATATTCTGCATTAAATATATTCTGTATAAAACCACATCAAACAACCACTTGCTATGAACTCGGGTGTGAAACTTTTTCATTCTGTCAAACATTGAGCCCTTCTCCCTTGGGAAATCCTTCGACACGTTGGAGTTTTCCCCAATAAAAAGCTAAAACAATAATATATGAGTTTATGAACTTTGAACCAGGTCTTACGTAATCTTTTGATAAAGATCTTTTGATTTTGTTCCAGATTCGAATACTAATTTTCATGGAATCCGATTTTTTTATATATTCTGCAAGGCGCACTGAATTGTATAAAACCACATCAAACAACCACTTGCTATGAACTTGGGTGTGAAACTTTTTCATTCTGTCAAACATTGGGTCCTTCTCCCTTGGGAAATTCTTCGACATGTGGGAGTTTTCCCACAATAAAGAGCAAAAACAATAAAATATGATTTTATGAACCTTAAACAAGGTCTTACGTAAACTTTTTATAAAGATCTTTTGATTTGTTGCAGATACGAATACAAATTTTCGTGGAATCTAATTTTTTTTATTTATTTTGCAAGGCGCACTGAATTGTATAATTACACATCAAACAACCACTTGCTATGAACTCGGGTGTGAAACTGTTTCATTGTGCAAACATTGGGTCCTTCTCCCCTATGAAATTCTTCGACACATGGGAGATTTCCCCAATAAAAAGGTAAAACAATAAAATATGATTTTATGAACCTTGAACAAGGTCTTACGTAAACTTTTTATAAAGATCTTTTGATTTGTTGCAGATACGAATACAAATTTTCGTGGAATCTAATTTTTTTTATTTATTTTGCAAGGCGCACTGAATTGTATAATTACACATCAAACAACCACTTGCTATGAACTCGGGTGTGAAACTGTTTCATTGTGCAAACATTGGGTCCTTCTCCCCTATGAAATTCTTCGACACATGGGAGATTTCCCCAATAAAAAGGTAAAACAATAAAATATGATTTTATGAACCATGAAGAAGGACTTACGTAATCTTTTTATAAAGATCTTCTGATTTTGTTTCAGAATCGAATACTAATTTTCATGGAATCTGATTTTTATATTTATTCTGCAAGGCGGACTGAATTGTATAATTACACATCAAACAACCACTTGCTATGTACTCTGGAGTGAAACTGTTTCATTGTGTCAAACATTGGGTCCTTCTCCCTTGGGAAATTCTTCGACACGTGGGAGTTTACCCACAATAAAAAGCTAAAACAATTAAATATGATTATACGAACCTTGAAGAAGGTCTTACGTATTCTTTTTATAAGGATCTTCTGATTTTGTTCCAGAATTGAATACTAATTTTCATAGAATCCTATTTTTTTATTTATTCTGCAAGGCGCACTGAATTGTATAATTACACATCAAACAACCACTTTCCATGAATTCGGGTGTGAAACTGTTTCATTGTGCAAACATTGGGTCCTTCTCCCTTGGGAAATTCTTCGATACATGGGAGATTTCCCCAATAAAAAGGTAAAACAATAAAATATGATTTTATGAACCTTGAAGAAGGACTTACGTAATCTTTTTATAAAGATCTTCTGATTTTGTTTCAGAATCGAATACTAATTTTCGTGGAATCTAATTTTTTTTATTTATTTTGCAAGGCGCACTGAATTGTATAATTACACATCAAACAACCACTTGCTATGAACTCGGGTGTGAAACTGTTTCATTGTGTCAAACATTAGGTCCTTCTCCCTTGGGAAATTCTTCGACACATGCGAGTTTTCCCCAATAAAAAGGTAAAACAATAAAATATGATTTTATGAACCTTGAACAAGGTCTTACGAAATCTTCTCATAAAGATCTTCTGATTTTGTTCCAGAATCGAATACTAATTTTGAATATGAGTTGAATATGAGTTTCTGAACTTTGAACCAGGTCTTACGTAATCTTTTTATAAAGATCTTTTGATTTTGTTCCAGATTCGAATACTAATTTTAATGGAATCCGATTTTTTTATATATTCTGCATAAAATATATTCTGTATAAAACCACATCAAACAACCACTTGCTATGAACTCGGGTGTGAAACTTTTTCATTCTGTCAAACATTATGTCCTTCTCCCTTGGGAAATTATTCGACACGTGAGGGATTTCCCCAATAAAAAGGTAAAACAATAAAATATGATTTTATGAACCTTGAAGAAGGACTTACGTAATCTTTTTATAAAGATCTTCTGATTTTGTTTCAGAATCGAATACTAATTTTCATGGAATCTGATTTTTATATTAATTCTGCAAGGCGGACTGAATTGTATAATTACACATCAAACAACCACTTGCTATGTACTCTGGAGTGAAACTGTTTCATTGTGTCAAACATTGGGTCCTTCTCCCCTATGAAATTCTTCGACACATGGGAGATTTCCCCAATAAAAAGGTAAAACAATAAAATATGATTTTATG
Source organism: Tanypteryx hageni (assembly GCA_028673005.1). NCBI lineage: Eukaryota > Metazoa > Arthropoda > Insecta > Odonata > Petaluridae > Tanypteryx > Tanypteryx hageni. The sequence continues at coordinate 89,916,737 of CM054120.1, forward strand.
AACCTTGAAGAAGGACTTACGTAATCTTTTTATAAAGATCTTCTGATTTTGTTTCAGAATCGAATACTAATTTTCATGGAATCTGATTTTTATATTTATTCTGCAAGGCGGACTGAATTGTATAATTACACATCAAACAACCACTTGCTATGTACTCTGGAGTGAAACTGTTTCATTGTGTCAAACATTGGGTCCTTCTCCCTTGGGAAATTCTTCGACACGTGGGAGTTTACCCACAATAAAAAGCTAAAACAATTAAATATGATTATACGAACCTTGAAGAAGGTCTTACGTATTCTTTTTATAAGGATCTTCTGATTTTGTTCCAGAATTGAATACTAATTTTCATAGAATCCTATTTTTTTATTTATTCTGCAAGGCGCACTGAATTGTATAATTACACATCAAACAACCACTTTCCATGAATTCGGGTGTGAAACTGTTTCATTGTGCAAACATTGGGTCCTTCTCCCTTGGGAAATTCTTCGATACATGGGAGATTTCCCCAATAAAAAGGTAAAACAATAAAATATGATTTTATGAACCTTGAAGAAGGACTTACGTAATCTTTTTATAAAGATCTTCTGATTTTGTTTCAGAATCGAATACTAATTTTCGTGGAATCTAATTTTTTTTATTTATTTTGCAAGGCGCACTGAATTGTATAATTACACATCAAACAACCACTTGCTATGAACTCGGGTGTGAAACTGTTTCATTGTGTCAAACATTAGGTCCTTCTCCCTTGGGAAATTCTTCGACACATGCGAGTTTTCCCCAATAAAAAGGTAAAACAATAAAATATGATTTTATGAACCTTGAACAAGGTCTTACGAAATCTTCTCATAAAGATCTTCTGATTTTGTTCCAGAATCGAATACTAATTTTGAATATGAGTTTCTGAACTTTGAACCAGGTCTTACGTAATCTTTTTATAAAGATCTTTTGATTTTGTTCCAGATTCGAATACTAATTTTCATGGAATCCGATTTTTTTATATATTCTGCATAAAATATATTCTGTATAAAACCACATCAAACAACCACTTGCTATGAACTCGGGTGTGAAACTTTTTCATTCTGTCAAACATTATGTCCTTCTCCCTTGGGAAATTATTCGACACGTGAGGGATTTCCCCAATAAAAAGGTAAAACAATAAAATATGATTTTATGAACCTTGAAGAAGGACTTACGTAATCTTTTTATAAAGATCTTCTGATTTTGTTTCAGAATCGAATACTAATTTTCATGGAATCTGATTTTTATATTAATTCTGCAAGGCGGACTGAATTGTATAATTACACATCAAACAACCACTTGCTATGTACTCTGGAGTGAAACTGTTTCATTGTGTCAAACATTGGGTCCTTCTCCCTTGGAAAATTCTTCGACATGTGGGAGTTCACCCACAATAAAAAGCTAAAACAATAAAATATGATTATACGAACCTGGAAGAAGGTCTTACGTAATATTTTTATAAAGATCTTTCGATTTTGTTCCAGATTCGAATACTAATTTTCATGGAATCCGATTTTTTTATATATTCTGCATTAAATATATTCTGTATAAAACCACATCAAACAACCACTTGCTATGAACTCGGGTGTGAAACTTTTTCATTCTGTCAAACATTGGGTCCTTCTCCCTTGGGAAATTCTTCGACATGTGGGAGATTTCCCACAATAAAGAGCAAAAACAATAAAATATGATTTTATGAACCTTGAACAAGGTCTTACGTAAACTTTTTATAAAGATCTTTTGATTTGTTGCAGATACGAATACAAATTTTTGTGGAATCTAATTTTTTTTATTTATTTTGCAAGGCGGACTGAATTGTATAATTACACATCAAACAACCACTTGCTATGAACTCGAGTGTGAAAATGTTTCATTGTGTCAAACATTGGATCCTTCTCCCTTGGGAAATTCTTCGACACGTGGGATTTTCCCACAATAAAAAGCTAAAACAATAAAATATGATTTTATGAACCTTGAACAAGGTCTTGCGTAATCTGTTTATAAAGATCTTTTGATTTAGTTCCAGAATTGGATACTAATTTTCATAGAATCCGATTTTTTAATTTATTTTGCAAGGCGCATTGAACTGTATAATTACACATCAAACAACCACTTGCTATGAACTCGGGTGTGTAACTGTTTCATTGTGTCAAACATTGGGTGTTTCTCCCTTGGGAAATTTTTTGACATGTGGGAGTTTTCTCACAGTAAAAAGCTATAACAATAAAATATGATTTTATGAACCTTGAACAAGGTGTTACGTAATCTTTTTATAAAGATCTTTTGATTTTGTTCCAGATTCAAATACTAATTTTCATAGAATCAGATTTTCTTATTTATTCTGCAAGGCGCACTGAATTGTATAATTACACATCAAACAACCACTTGCTATGAACTCGGGTGTGAAACTGTTTCATTGTGTCAAACATTAGATCCTTCTCCCTTGGGAAATTCTTCGACACATGGGAGTTTTCCCCAATAAAAAGGTAAAACAAATAAATATATTTTATGAACCTTGAACAAGGTCTTACGAAATCTTCTCATAAAGATCTTCTGATTTTGTTCCAGAATCGAATACTAATTTTCATATAATCCGATTTATTTACTTATTCTGCAAGGCGCACTGAATTGTATAATTACACATCAAACAACCACTTGCTATGAACTCGGGTGTGAAACTGTTTCATTGTGCAAACATTGGGTCCTTCTCCCTTGGGAAATCCTTTGACACGTGGGAGTTTTCCCCAATAAAAAGCTAAAACAATAATATATGAGTTCATGAACTTTGAACCATGTCTTACGTAATGTTTTGATTAAGATCTTTTGATTTTGTTCCAGATTCGAAGACTAATTTTCATGGAATCCGATTTTTTTATATATTCTGCAAGGCGCACTGAATTGTATAATTACACATCAAACAACCACTTGCTATGTACTCTGGAGTGAAACTGTTTCATTGTGTCAAACATTGGGTCCTTCTCCCTTGGGAAATTCTTCGACACGTGGGAGTTTACCCACAATAAAAAGCTAAAACAATAAAATATGATTATACGAACCTTGAAGAAGGTCTTTCGTAATCTTTTTATAAGGATCTTCTGATTTTGTTCCAGAATCGAATACTAATTTTCATAGAATCCTATTTATTTATTTATTCTGCAAGGCGCACTGAATTGTATAATTACACATCAAACAACCACTTGCTATGAACTCGGGTGTGAAACTGTTTCATTGTGCAAACATTGGGTCCTTCTCCCTTGGGAAATTCTTCAACACGTGGGAGTTTTCCCCAATAAAAAGCTAAAACAATAAAATATGAGTTTATGAACTTTGAACCAGGTCTTACATAATCTTTTGATAAAGATCTATTGATTTTGTTCCAGATTCGAATACTAATTTTCATGGAATCCGAATTTTTTATATATTCTGCATAAAATATATTCTGTATAAAACCACATCAAACAACCACTTGCTATGAACTCGGGTGAGAAACTGTTTCATTGTGCCAATATTGGGTCCTTCTCCCTTGGGAAATTCTTTGACACATGGGAGATTTCCCCAATAAAAAGGTAAAACAATAAAATATGATTTTATGAACCTTGAAGAAGGACTTACGTAATTTTTTTATAAAGATCTTTTGATTTTGTTCCAGATTCAAATACTAATTTTCATGGAATCTGATTTTTATATTTATTCTGCAAGGCGGACTGAATTGTATAATTACACATCAAACAACCACTTGCTATGAACTCGGGTGTGAAACTGTTTCATTGTGTCAAACATTAGGTCCTTCTCCCTTGGGAAATTCTTCGACACATGGGAGTTTTCCCCAATAAAAAGGTAAGACAATAAAATATGATTTTATGAACCTTGAACAAGGTCTTACGAAATCTTCTCATAAAGATCTTCTGATTTTGTTCCAGAATCGAATACTAATTTTGAATATGAGTAGAATATGAGTTTCTGAACTTGGAACCAGGTCTTACGTAATGTTTTTATAAAGATCTTTTGATTTTGTTCCAGATTCGAATACTAACTTTCATGGAATCCGATTTTTTTATATATTCTGCATAAAATATATTCTGTATAAAACCACATCAAACAACCACTTGCTATAACCTCGGGTGTGAAACTTTTTCATTCTGTCAAACATTATGTCCTTCTCCCTTGGGAAATTATTCGACACGTGAGGGATTTCCCCAATAAAAAGGTAAAACAATAAAATATGATTTTATGAACCTTGAAGAAGGACTTACGTAATCTTTTTATAAAGATCTTCTGATTTTGTTTCAGAATCGAATACTAATTTTCATGGAATCCGATTTTTTTATATATTCTGCAAGGCGCACTGAATTGTATAATTACACATCAAACAACCACTTCCTATGTACTCTGGAGTGAAACTGTTTCATTGTGTCAAACATTGGGTCCTTCTCCCTTGGGATATTCTTCGACATGTGGGAGTTCACCCACAATAAAAAGCTAAAACAATAAAATATGATTATACGAACCTGGAAGAATGTCTTACGTAATATTTTTATAAAGATCTTTCGATTTTGTTCCAGATTCGAATACTAATTTTCATGGAATCCGATTTTTTTATATATTCTGCATTAAATATATTCTGTATAAAACCACATCAAACAACCACTTGCTATGAACTCGGGTGTGAAACTTTTTCATTCTGTCAAACATTGGGCCCTTCTCCCTTGGGAAATTCTTCGACACGTGGGAGATTTCCCCAATAAAAAGCTAAAACAATAAAATATGATTTTATGAACCTTGAAGAAGGACTTACGTAATCTTTTTATAAAGATCTTCTGATTTTGTTCCAGAAACAAATACTAATTTTCATGGAATCAGATTTTTTTATTTATTCTGCAAGGCGAACTGAATTGTATAATTACACATCATACAACCACTTGCTATGAACTCGGGTGTGAAACTGTTTCATTGTGCAAACATTGGGTCCTTCTCCCTTGGGAAATCCTTCGACACGTGGGAGTTTTCCCCAATAAAAAGCTAAAACAATAATATATGAGTTTATGAACTTTGAACCAGGTCTTACGTAATCTTTTGATTAAGATCTTTTGATTTTGTTCCAGATTCGAATACTAATTTTCATGGAATCCGATTTTTTTATATATTCTGCAAGGCGCACTGAATTGTATAAAACCACACCAAACAACCACTTGCTATGAACTCGGGTGTGAAACTTTTTCATTCTGTCAAACATTGGGTCCTTCTCCCTTGGGAAATTCTTCGACATGTGGGAGTTTTCCCACAATAAAGAGCAAAAACAATAAAATATGATTTTATGAACCTTGAACAAGGTCTTGCGTAATCTGTTTATAAAGATATTTGATTTTGTTCCAGAATTGGATACTAATTTTCATAAAATCCGATTTTTTTATTTATTTTGCAAGGCGCACTAAATTGTATAAGTACACATCAAACAACCACTTTCCTTGAATTCGGGTGTGAAACTGTTTCATTGTGCAAACATTGGGTCCTTCTCCCTTGGGAAATTCTTCGACACATGGGAGATTTCGCCAATAAAAAGGTAAAACAATAAAATATGATTTTATGAACCTTGAAGAAGGACTTACGTAATCTTTTTATAAAGATCTTCTGATTTTGTTTCAGAATCGAATACTAATTTTCATGGAATCTGATTTTTATATTAATTCTGCAAGGCGGACTGAATTGTATAATTACACATCAAACAACCACTTGCTATGTACTCTGGAGTGAAACTGTTTCATTGTGTCAAACATTGGGTCCTTCTCCCCTATGAAATTCTTCGACACATGGGAGATTTCCCCAATAAAAAGGTAAAACAATAAAATATGATTTTATGAACCTTGAAGAAGGACTTACGTAATCTTTTTATAAAGATCTTCTGATTTTGTTTCAGAATCGAATACTAATTTTCATGGAATCTGATTTTTATATTTATTCTGCAAGGCGGACTGAATTGTATAATTACACATCAAACAACCACTTGCTATGTACTCTGGAGTGAAACTGTTTCATTGTGTCAAACATTGGGTCCTTCTCCCTTGGGAAATTCTTCGACACGTGGGAGTTTACCCACAATAAAAAGCTAAAACAATTAAATATGATTATACGAACCTTGAAGAAGGTCTTACGTATTCTTTTTATAAGGATCTTCTGATTTTGTTCCAGAATTGAATACTAATTTTCATAGAATCCTATTTTTTTATTTATTCTGCAAGGCGCACTGAATTGTATAATTACACATCAAACAACCACTTTCCATGAATTCGGGTGTGAAACTGTTTCATTGTGCAAACATTGGGTCCTTCTCCCTTGGGAAATTCTTCGATACATGGGAGATTTCCCCAATAAAAAGGTAAAACAATAAAATATGATTTTATGAACCTTGAAGAAGGACTTACGTAATCTTTTTATAAAGATCTTCTGATTTTGTTTCAGAATCGAATACTAATTTTCGTGGAATCTAATTTTTTTTATTTATTTTGCAAGGCGCACTGAATTGTATAATTACACATCAAACAACCACTTGCTATGAACTCGGGTGTGAAACTGTTTCATTGTGTCAAACATTAGGTCCTTCTCCCTTGGGAAATTCTTCGACACATGCGAGTTTTCCCCAATAAAAAGGTAAAACAATAAAATATGATTTTATGAACCTTGAACAAGGTCTTACGAAATCTTCTCATAAAGATCTTCTGATTTTGTTCCAGAATCGAATACTAATTTTGAATATGAGTTTCTGAACTTTGAACCAGGTCTTACGTAATCTTTTTATAAAGATCTTTTGATTTTGTTCCAGATTCGAATACTAATTTTCATGGAATCCGATTTTTTTATATATTCTGCATAAAATATATTCTGTATAAAACCACATCAAACAACCACTTGCTATGAACTCGGGTGTGAAACTTTTTCATTCTGTCAAACATTATGTCCTTCTCCCTTGGGAAATTATTCGACACGTGAGGGATTTCCCCAATAAAAAGGTAAAACAATAAAATATGATTTTATGAACCTTGAAGAAGGACTTACGTAATCTTTTTATAAAGATCTTCTGATTTTGTTTCAGAATCGAATACTAATTTTCATGGAATCTGATTTTTATATTAATTCTGCAAGGCGGACTGAATTGTATAATTACACATCAAACAACCACTTGCTATGTACTCTGGAGTGAAACTGTTTCATTGTGTCAAACATTGGGTCCTTCTCCCTTGGAAAATTCTTCGACATGTGGGAGTTCACCCACAATAAAAAGCTAAAACAATAAAATATGATTATACGAACCTGGAAGAAGGTCTTACGTAATATTTTTATAAAGATCTTTCGATTTTGTTCCAGATTCGAATACTAATTTTCATGGAATCCGATTTTTTTATATATTCTGCATTAAATATATTCTGTATAAAACCACATCAAACAACCACTTGCTATGAACTCGGGTGTGAAACTTTTTCATTCTGTCAAACATTGGGTCCTTCTCCCTTGGGAAATTCTTCGACATGTGGGAGATTTCCCACAATAAAGAGCAAAAACAATAAAATATGATTTTATGAACCTTGAACAAGGTCTTACGTAAACTTTTTATAAAGATCTTTTGATTTGTTGCAGATACGAATACAAATTTTTGTGGAATCTAATTTTTTTTATTTATTTTGCAAGGCGGACTGAATTGTATAATTACACATCAAACAACCACTTGCTATGAACTCGAGTGTGAAAATGTTTCATTGTGTCAAACATTGGATCCTTCTCCCTTGGGAAATTCTTCGACACGTGGGATTTTCCCACAATAAAAAGCTAAAACAATAAAATATGATTTTATGAACCTTGAACAAGGTCTTGCGTAATCTGTTTATAAAGATCTTTTGATTTAGTTCCAGAATTGGATACTAATTTTCATAGAATCCGATTTTTTAATTTATTTTGCAAGGCGCATTGAACTGTATAATTACACATCAAACAACCACTTGCTATGAACTCGGGTGTGTAACTGTTTCATTGTGTCAAACATTGGGTGTTTCTCCCTTGGGAAATTTTTTGACATGTGGGAGTTTTCTCACAGTAAAAAGCTATAACAATAAAATATGATTTTATGAACCTTGAACAAGGTGTTACGTAATCTTTTTATAAAGATCTTTTGGTTTTGTTCCAGATTCAAATACTAATTTTCATAGAATCAGATTTTCTTATTTATTCTGCAAGGCGCACTGAATTGTATAATTACACATCAAACAACCACTTGCTATGAACTCGGGTGTGAAACTGTTTCATTGTGTCAAACATTAGATCCTTCTCCCTTGGGAAATTCTTCGACACATGGGAGTTTTCCCCAATAAAAAGGTAAAACAAATAAATATATTTTATGAACCTTGAACAAGGTCTTACGAAATCTTCTCATAAAGATCTTCTGATTTTGTTCCAGAATCGAATACTAATTTTCATATAATCCGATTTATTTACTTATTCTGCAAGGCGCACTGAATTGTATAATTACACATCAAACAACCACTTGCTATGAACTCGGGTGTGAAACTGTTTCATTGTGCAAACATTGGGTCCTTCTCCCTTGGGAAATCCTTTGACACGTGGGAGTTTTCCCCAATAAAAAGCTAAAACAATAATATATGAGTTCATGAACTTTGAACCATGTCTTACGTAATGTTTTGATTAAGATCTTTTGATTTTGTTCCAGATTCGAAGACTAATTTTCATGGAATCCGATTTTTTTATATATTCTGCAAGGCGCACTGAATTGTATAATTACACATCAAACAACCACTTGCTATGTACTCTGGAGTGAAACTGTTTCATTGTGTCAAACATTGGGTCCTTCTCCCTTGGGAAATTCTTCGACACGTGGGAGTTTACCCACAATAAAAAGCTAAAACAATAAAATATGATTATACGAACCTTGAAGAAGGTCTTTCGTAATCTTTTTATAAGGATCTTCTGATTTTGTTCCAGAATCGAATACTAATTTTCATAGAATCCTATTTATTTATTTATTCTGCAAGGCGCACTGAATTGTATAATTACACATCAAACAACCACTTGCTATGAACTCGGGTGTGAAACTGTTTCATTGTGCAAACATTGGGTCCTTCTCCCTTGGGAAATTCTTCAACACGTGGGAGTTTTCCCCAATAAAAAGCTAAAACAATAAAATATGAGTTTATGAACTTTGAACCAGGTCTTACATAATCTTTTGATAAAGATCTATTGATTTTGTTCCAGATTCGAATACTAATTTTCATGGAATCCGAATTTTTTATATATTCTGCATAAAATATATTCTGTATAAAACCACATCAAACAACCACTTGCTATGAACTCGGGTGAGAAACTGTTTCATTGTGCCAATATTGGGTCCTTCTCCCTTGGGAAATTCTTTGACACATGGGAGATTTCCCCAATAAAAAGGTAAAACAATAAAATATGATTTTATGAACCTTGAAGAAGGACTTACGTAATTTTTTTATAAAGATCTTTTGATTTTGTTCCAGATTCAAATACTAATTTTCATGGAATCTGATTTTTATATTTATTCTGCAAGGCGGACTGAATTGTATAATTACACATCAAACAACCACTTGCTATGAACTCGGGTGTGAAACTGTTTCATTGTGTCAAACATTAGGTCCTTCTCCCTTGGGAAATTCTTCGACACATGGGAGTTTTCCCCAATAAAAAGGTAAGACAATAAAATATGATTTTATGAACCTTGAACAAGGTCTTACGAAATCTTCTCATAAAGATCTTCTGATTTTGTTCCAGAATCGAATACTAATTTTGAATATGAGTAGAATATGAGTTTCTGAACTTGGAACCAGGTCTTACGTAATGTTTTTATAAAGATCTTTTGATTTTGTTCCAGATTCGAATACTAATTTTCATGGAATCCGATTTTTTTATATATTCTGCATAAAATATATTCTGTATAAAACCACATCAAACAACCACTTGCTATAACCTCGGGTGTGAAACTTTTTCATTCTGTCAAACATTATGTCCTTCTCCCTTGGGAAATTATTCGACACGTGAGGGATTTCCCCAATAAAAAGGTAAAACAATAAAATATGATTTTATGAACCTTGAAGAAGGACTTACGTAATCTTTTTATAAAGATCTTCTGATTTTGTTTCAGAATCGAATACTAATTTTCATGGAATCCGATTTTTTTATATATTCTGCAAGGCGCACTGAATTGTATAATTACACATCAAACAACCACTTCCTATGTACTCTGGAGTGAAACTGTTTCATTGTGTCAAACATTGGGTCCTTCTCCCTTGGGATATTCTTCGACATGTGGGAGTTCACCCACAATAAAAAGCTAAAACAATAAAATATGATTATACGAACCTGGAAGAATGTCTTACGTAATATTTTTATAAAGATCTTTCGATTTTGTTCCAGATTCGAATACTAATTTTCATGGAATCCGATTTTTTTATATATTCTGCATTAAATATATTCTGTATAAAACCACATCAAACAACCACTTGCTATGAACTCGGGTGTGAAACTTTTTCATTCTGTCAAACATTGGGCCCTTCTCCCTTGGGAAATTCTTCGACACGTGGGAGATTTCCCCAATAAAAAGCTAAAACAATAAAATATGATTTTATGAACCTTGAAGAAGGACTTACGTAATCTTTTTATAAAGATCTTATGATTTTGTTCCAGAAACAAATACTAATTTTCATGGAATCAGATTTTTTTATTTATTCTGCAAGGCGAACTGAATTGTATAATTACACATCATACAACCACTTGCTATGAACTCGGGTGTGAAACTGTTTCATTGTGCAAACATTGGGTCCTTCTCCCTTGGGAAATCCTTCGACACGTGGGAGTTTTCCCCAATAAAAAGCTAAAACAATAATATATGAGTTTATGAACTTTGAACCAGGTCTTACGTAATCTTTTGATTAAGATCTTTTGATTTTGTTCCAGATTCGAATACTAATTTTCATGGAATCCGATTTTTTTATATATTCTGCAAGGCGCACTGAATTGTATAAAACCACACCAAACAACCACTTGCTATGAACTCGGGTGTGAAACTTTTTCATTCTGTCAAACATTGGGTCCTTCTCCCTTGGGAAATTCTTCGACATGTGGGAGTTTTCCCACAATAAAGAGCAAAAACAATAAAATATGATTTTATGAACCTTGAACAAGGTCTTGCGTAATCTGTTTATAAAGATATTTGATTTTGTTCCAGAATTGGATACTAATTTTCATAAAATCCGATTTTTTTATTTATTTTGCAAGGCGCACTAAATTGTATAAGTACACATCAAACAACCACTTTCCTTGAATTCGGGTGTGAAACTGTTTCATTGTGCAAACATTGGGTCCTTCTCCCTTGGGAAATTCTTCGACACATGGGAGATTTCGCCAATAAAAAGGTAAAACAATAAAATATGATTTTATGAACCTTGAAGAAGGACTTACGTAATCTTTTTATAAAGATCTTCTGATTTTTTCTGATTTTGTTCCAGAATCGAATACTAATTTTCATAGAATCCTATTATTTTATTTATCCTGCAAGGCGCACTGAATTGTATAATTACACATCAAACAACCACTTTCCATGAATTCGGGTGTGAAACTGTTTCATTGTGCAAACATTGGGTCCTTCTCCCTTGGGAAATTCTTCGATACATGGGAGATTTCCCCAATAAAAAGGTAAAACAATAAAATATGAAATTATGAACCTTGAAGAAGGACTTACGTAATCTTTTTATAAAGATCTTCTGATTTTGTTCCAGAATCGAATACTAATTTTCATAGAATCCTATTTTTTTATATATTCTGCAAGGCGCACTGAATTGTATAATTACACATCAAACAACCACTTGCTATGAACTCGGGTGTGAAACTGATTCATTGTGCAAACATTGGGTCCTTCTCCCTTGGGAAATTCTTCGACACGTTGGAGTTTTCCCCAATAAAAAGCTAAAACAATAATATATGAGTTTATGAACTTTGAACCAGGTCTTACGTAATCTTTTGATAAAGATCTTTTGATTTTGTTCCAGATTCGAATACTAATTTTCATAGAATCCTATTTTTTTAAATATTCTGCAAGGCGCACTGAATTTGTATAATTACACATCAAACAACCACTTGCTATGAACTCGGGTGTGAAACTGTTTCATTGTGCAAACATTGGGTCCTTCTCCCTTGGGAAATTCTTCAACACGTGGGAGTTTTCCCCAATAAAAAGCTAAAACAATAAAATATGAGTTTATGAACCTTGAAGAAGGACTTACGTAATTTTTTTATAAAGATCTTTTGATTTTGTTCCAGATTCAAATACTAATTTTCATGGAATCTGATTTTTATATTTATTCTGCAAGGCGGACTGAATTGTATAATTACACATCAAACAACCACTTGCTATGAACTCGGGTGTGAAACTGTTTCATTGTGTCAAACATTAGGTCCTTCTCCCTTGGGAAATTCTTCGACACATGGGAGTTTTCCCCAATAAAAAGGTAAAACAATAAAATATGATTTTATGAACCTTGAACAAGGTCTTACGAAATCTTCTCATAAAGATCTTCTGATTTTGTTCCAGAATCGAATACTAATTTTGAATATGAGTTGAATATGAGTTTCTGAACTTTGAACCAGGCCTTACGTAATCTTTTTATAAAGATCTTTTGATTTTGTTCCAGATTCGAATACTAATTTTCATGGAATCCGATTTTTTTATATATTCTGCATAAAATATATTCTGTATAAAACCACATCAAACAACAACTTGCTATGAACTCGGGTGTGAAACTTTTTCATTCTGTCAAACATTATGTCCTTCTCCCTTGGGAAATTATTCGACACGTGAGGGATTTCCCCAATAAAAAGGTAAAACAATAATATATGAGTTTATGAACTTTGAACCAGGTCTTACGTAATCTTTTGATAAAGATCTTTTGATTTTGTTCCAGATTCGAATACTAATTTTCATGGAATCCGATTTTTTTATATATTCTGCAAGGCGCACTGAATTGTATAAAACCACATCAAACAACCACTTGCTATGAACTTGGGTGTGAAACTTTTTCATTCTGTCAAACATTGGGTCCTTCTCCCTTGGGAAATTCTTCGACATGTGGAAGTTTTCCCACAATAAAGAGCAAAAACAATAAAATATGATTTTATGAACCTTGAACAAGGTCTTACGTAAACTTTTTATAAAGATCTTTTGATTTGTTGCAGATACGAATACAAATTTTCGTGGAATCTAATTTTTTTTATTTATTTTGCAAGGCGCACTGAATTGTATAATTACACATCAAACAACCACTTGCTATGAACTCGGGTGTGAAACTGTTTCATTGTGCAAACATTGGGTCCTTCTCCCCTATGAAATTCTTCGACACATGGGAGATTTCCCCAATAAAAAGGTAAAACAATAAAATATGATTTTATGAACCTTGAAGAAGGACTTGCGTAATCTTTTTATAAAGATCTTCTGATTTTGTTTCAGAATCGAATACTAATTTTCATGGAATCTGATTTTTATATTTATTCTGCAAGGCGGACTGAATTGTATAATTACACATCAAACAACCACTTGCTATGTACTCTGGAGTGAAACTGTTTCATTGTGTCAAACATTGGGTCCTTCTCCCTTGGGAAATTCTTCGACACGTGGGAGTTTACCCACAATAAAAAGCTAAAACAATAAAATATGATTATACGAACCTTGAAGAAGGTCTTACGTAATCTTTTTATAAGGATCTTCTGATTTTGTTCCAGAATCGAATACTAATTTTCATAGAATCCTATTTTTTTATTTATTCTGCAAGGCGCACTGAATTGTATAATTACACATCAAACAACCACTTGCTATGAACTCGGGTGTGAAACTGTTTCATTGTGTCAAACATTAGGTCCTTCTCCCTTGGGAAATTCTTCGACACATGGGAGTTTTCCCCAATAAAAAGGTAAAACAAATCAATATATTTTATGAACCTTGAACAAGGTCTTACGAAATCTTCTCATAAAGATCTTCTGATTTTGTTCCAGAATCGAATACTAATTTTCATATAATCCGATTTATTTACTTATTCTGCAAGGCGCACTGAATTGTATAATTACACATCAAACAACCACTAGCTATGAACTCGGGTGTGAAACTGTTTCATTCTGTCAAACATTGGGTCCTTCTCCCTTGGGAAATTCTTCGACACGTGGAAGATTTCCCCAATAAAAAGGTAAAACAATAAAATATGATTTTATGAACCTTGAAGAAGGACTTACGTAAACATTTTATAAAGATCTTCTTATTTTGTTCCAGAATCGAATACTAATTTTCATAGAATCCTATTTTTTTATTTATTCTGCAAGGCGCACTGAATTGTATAATTACACATCAAACAACCACTTGCTATGAACTCGGGTGTGAAACTGTTTCATTGTGTCAAACATTAGATCCTTCTCCCTTGGGAAATTCTTCGACACATGGGAGTTTTCCCCAATAAAAAGGTAAAACAAATAAATATATTTTATGAACCTTGAACAAGGTCTTACGAAATCTTCTCATAAAGATCTTATGATTTTGTTCCAGAATCGAATACTAATTTTCATAGAATAGGATTTATTTACTTATTCTGCAAGGCGCACTGAATTGTATAATTACACATCATACAACCACTTGCTATGAACTCGGGTGTGAAACTGTTTCATTCTGTGAAACATTGGGTCCTTCTCCCTTGGGAAATTCTTCGACACGTGGGAGTTTTCCCCAATAAAAAGCTAAAACAATAAAATATGAGTTTATGAACGTTGAAGAAGGACTTACGTAATATTTTTATAAGGATCTTCTGATTTTGTTCCAGAATCGAATACTAATTTTCATAGAATCCGATTTTTTTATTTATTCTGCAAGGCGCACTGAATTGTATAATTACACATCAAACAACCACTTGCTATGAACTCGGGTGTGAAACTGTTTCATTGTGCAAACATTGGGTCCTTCTCCCTTGGGAAATCCTTTGACACGTGGGAGTTTTCCCCAATAAAAAGCTAAAACAATAATATATGAGTTCATGAACTTTGAACCATGTCTTACGTAATGTTTTGATTAAGATCTTTTGATTTTGTTCCAGATTCGAAGACTAATTTTCATGGAATCCGATTTTTTTATATATTCTGCAAGGCGCACTGAATTGTATAATTACACATCAAACAACCACTTGCTATGTACTCTGGAGTGAAACTGTTTCATTGTGTCAAACATTGGGTCCTTCTCCCTTGGGAAATTCTTCGACACGTGGGAGTTTACCCACAATAAAAAGCTAAAACAATAAAATATGATTATACGAACCTTGAAGAAGGTCTTACGTAATCTTTTTATAAGGATCTTCTGATTTTGTTCCAGAATCGAATACTAATTTTCATAGAATCCTATTTATTTATTTATTCTGCAAGGCGCACTGAATTGTATAATTACACATCAAACAACCACTTGCTATGAACTCGGGTGTGAAACTGTTTCATTGTGCAAACATTGGGTCCTTCTCCCTTGGGAAATTTTTCAACACGTGGGAGTTTTCCCCAATAAAAAGCTAAAACAATAAAATATGAGTTTATGAACTTTGAACCAGGTCTTACATAATCTTTTGATAAAGATCTATTGATTTTGTTCCAGATTCGAATACTAATTTTCATGGAATCCGATTTTTTTATATATTCTGCATAAAATATATTCTGTATAAAACCACATCAAACAACCACTTGCTATGAGCTCGGGTGAGAAACTGTTTCATTGTGCAAACATTGGGTCCTTCTACCTTGGGAAATTCTTTGACACATGGGAGATTTCCCCAATAAAAAGGTAAAACAATAAAATATGATTTTATGAACCTTGAACAAGGTCTTACGAAATCTTCTCATAAAGATCTTCTGATTTTGTTCCAGAATCGAATACTAATTTTCATGGAATCTGATTTTTATATTTATTCTGCAAGGCGGACTGAATTGTATAATTACACATCAAACAACCACTTGCTATGAACTCGGGTGTGAAACTGTTTCATTGTGTCAAACATTAGGTCCTTCTCCCTTGGGAAATTCTTCGACACATGGGAGTTTTCCCCAATAAAAAGGTAAAACAATAAAATATGATTTTATGAACCTTGAACAAGGTCTTACGAAATCTTCTCATAAAGATCTTCTGATTTTGTTCCAGAATCGAATACTAATTTTGAATATGAGTTGAATATGAGTTTCTGAACTTTGAACCAGGCCTTACGTAATCTTTTTATAAAGATCTTTTGATTTTGTTCCAGATTCGAATACTAATTTTCATGGAATCCGATTTTTTTATATATTCTGCATAAAATATATTCTGTATAAAACCACATCAAACAACCACTTGCTATGAACTCGGGTGTGAAACTTTTTCATTCTGTCAAACATTATGTCCTTCTCCCTTGGGAAATTATTCGACACGTGAGGGATTTCCCCAATAAAAAGGTAAAACAATAATATATGAGTTTATGAACTTTGAACCAGGTCTTACGTAATCTTTTGATAAAGATCTTTTGATTTTGTTCCAGATTCGAATACTAATTTTCATGGAATCCGATTTTTTTATATATTCTGCAAGGCGCACTGAATTGTATAAAACCACATCAAACAACCACTTGCTATGAACTTGGGTGTGAAACTTTTTCATTCTGTCAAACATTGGGTCCTTCTCCCTTGGGAAATTCTTCGACATGTGGAAGTTTTCCCACAATAAAGAGCAAAAACAATAAAATATGATTTTATGAACCTTGAACAAGGTCTTACGTAAACTTTTTATAAAGATCTTTTGATTTGTTGCAGATACGAATACAAATTTTCGTGGAATCTAATTTTTTTTATTTATTTTGCAAGGCGCACTGAATTGTATAATTACACATCAAACAACCACTTGCTATGAACTCGGGTGTGAAACTGTTTCATTGTGCAAACATTGGGTCCTTCTCCCCTATGAAATTCTTCGACACATGGGAGATTTCCCCAATAAAAAGGTAAAACAATAAAATATGATTTTATGAACCTTGAAGAAGGACTTACGTAATCTTTTTATAAAGATCTTCTGATTTTGTTTCAGAATCGAATACTAATTTTCATGGAATCTGATTTTTATATTTATTCTGCAAGGCGGACTGAATTGTATAATTACACATCAAACAACCACTTGCTATGTACTCTGGAGTGAAACTGTTTCATTGTGTCAAACATTGGGTCCTTCTCCCTTGGGAAATTCTTCGACACGTGGGAGTTTACCCACAATAAAAAGCTAAAACAATAAAATATGATTATACGAACCTTGAAGAAGGTCTTACGTAATCTTTTTATAAGGATCTTCTGATTTTGTTCCAGAATCGAATACTAATTTTCATAGAATCCTATTTTTTTATTTATTCTGCAAGGCGCACTGAATTGTATAATTACACATCAAACAACCACTTGCTATGAACTCGGGTGTGAAACTGTTTCATTGTGTCAAACATTAGGTCCTTCTCCCTTGGGAAATTCTTCGACACATGGGAGTTTTCCCCAATAAAAAGGTAAAACAAATAAATATATTTTATGAACCTTGAACAAGGTCTTACGAAATCTTCTCATA
Source organism: Tanypteryx hageni (assembly GCA_028673005.1). NCBI lineage: Eukaryota > Metazoa > Arthropoda > Insecta > Odonata > Petaluridae > Tanypteryx > Tanypteryx hageni. Next base: position 89,934,414 of record CM054120.1, read on the forward strand.
AAGATCTTCTGATTTTGTTCCAGAATCGAATACTAATTTTCATATAATCCGATTTATTTACTTATTCTGCAAGGCGCACTGAATTGTATAATTACACATCAAACAACCACTTGCTATGAACTCGGGTGTGAAACTGTTTCATTCTGTCAAACATTGGGTCCTTCTCCCTTGGGAAATTCTTCGACACGTGGAAGATTTCCCCAATAAAAAGGTAAAACAATAAAATATGATTTTATGAACCTTGAAGAAGGACTTACGTAAACATTTTATAAAGATCTTCTATTTTGTTCCAGAATCGAATACTAATTTTCATAGAATCCGATTTTCTTATTTATTCTGCAAGGCGCACTGAATTGTATAATTACACATCAAACAACCACTTGCTATGAACTCGGGTGTGAAACTGTTTCATTGTGTCAAACATTAGATCCTTCTCCCTTGGGAAATTCTTCGACACATGGGAGTTTTCCCCAATAAAAAGCTAAAACAATAAAATATGAGTTTATGAACGTTGAAGAAGGACTTACGTAATATTTTTATAAGGATCTTCTGATTTTGTTTCAGAATCGAATACTAATTTTCATAGAATCCGATTTTTTTATTTATTCTGCAAGGCGCACTGAATTGTATAATTACACATCAAACAACCACTTGCTATGAACTCGGGTGTGAAACTTTATCATTCTGTCAAACATTGGGCCCTTCTCCCTTAGGATATTCTTCGACACGTGGGAGATTTCCCCAATAAAAAGCTAAAACAATAAAATATGATTTTATGAACCTTGAAGAAGGACTTACGTAATATTTTTATAAAGATCTTCTGATTTTGTTCCAGAAACGAATACTGATTTTAATGGAATCTGATTTTTTTATTTATTCTGCAAGGCGAACTGAATTGTATAATTACACATCATACAACCACTTGCTATGAACTCGGGTGTGAAACTGTTTCATTGTGCAAACATTGGGTCCTTCTCCCTTGGGAAATCCTTTGACACGTGGGAGTTTTCCCCAATAAAAAGCTAAAACAATAATATATGAGTTCATGAACTTTGAACCATGTCTTACGTAATGTTTTGATTAAGATCTTTTGATTTTGTTCCAGATTCGAAGACTAATTTTCATGGAATCCGATTTTTTTATATATTCTGCAAGGCGCACTGAATTGTATAATTACACATCAAACAACCACTTGCTATGTACTCTGGAGTGAAACTGTTTCATTGTGTCAAACATTGGGTCCTTCTCCCTTGGGAAATTCTTCGACACGTGGGAGTTTACCCACAATAAAAAGCTAAAACAATAAAATATGATTATACGAACCTTGAAGAAGGTCTTACGTAATCTTTTTATAAGGATCTTCTGATTTTGTTCCAGAATCGAATACTAATTTTCATAGAATCCTATTTATTTATTTATTCTGCAAGGCGCACTGAATTGTATAATTACACATCAAACAACCACTTGCTATGAACTCGGGTGTGAAACTGTTTCATTGTGCAAACATTGGGTCCTTCTCCCTTGGGAAATTCTTCAACACGTGGGAGTTTTCCCCAATAAAAAGCTAAAACAATAAAATACGAGTTTATGAACTTTGAACCAGGTCTTACATAATCTTTTGATAAAGATCTATTGATTTTGTTCCAGATTCGAATACTAATTTTCATGGAATCCGATTTTTTTATATATTCTGCATAAAATATATTCTGTATAAAACCACATCAAACAACCACTTGCTATGAACTCGGGTGAGAAACTGTTTCATTGTGCAAACATTGGGTCCTTCTCCCTTGGGAAATTCTTTGACACATGGGAGATTTCCCCAATAAAAAGGTAAAACAATAAAATATGATTTTATGAACCTTGAAGAAGGACTTACGTAATTTTTTTATAAAGATCTTTTGATTTTGTTCCAGATTCAAATACTAATTTTCATGGAATCTGATTTTTATATTTATTCTGCAAGGCGGACTGAATTGTATAATTACACATCAAACAACCACTTGCTATGAACTCGGGTGTGAAACTGTTTCATTGTGTCAAACATTAGGTCCTTCTCCCTTGGGAAATTCTTCGACACATGGGAGTTTTCCCCAATAAAAAGGTAAAACAATAAAATATGATTTTATGAACCTTGAACAAGGTCTTACGAAATCTTCTCATAAAGATCTTCTGATTTTGTTCCAGAATCGAATACTAATTTTGAATATGAGTTGAATATGAGTTTCTGAACTTGGAACCAGGTCTTACGTAATGTTTTTATAAAGATCTTTTGATTTTGTTCCAGATTCGAATACTAATTTTCATGGAATCCGATTTTTTTATATATTCTGCATAAAATATATTCTGTATAAAACCACATCAAACAACCACTTGCTATAACCTCGGGTGTGAAACTTTTTCATTCTGTCAAACATTATGTCCTTCTCCCTTGGGAAATTATTCGACACGTGAGGGATTTCCCCAATAAAAAGGTAAAACAATAAAATATGATTTTATGAACCTTGAAGAAGGACTTACGTAATCTTTTTATAAAGATCTTCTGATTTTGTTTCAGAATCGAATACTAATTTTCATGGAATCCGATTTTTTTATATATTCTGCAAGGCGCACTGAATTGTATAATTACACATCAAACAACCACTTCCTATGTACTCTGGAGTGAAACTGTTTCATTGTGTCAAACATTGGGTCCTTCTCCCTTGGGATATTCTTCGACATGTGGGAGTTCACCCACAATAAAAAGCTAAAACAATAAAATATGATTATACGAACCTGGAAGAAGGTCTTACGTAATATTTTTATAAAGATCTTTCGATTTTGTTCCAGATTCGAATACTAATTTTCATGGAATCCGATTTTTTTATATATTCTGCATTAAATATATTCTGTATAAAACCACATCAAACAACCACTTGCTATGAACTCGGGTGTGAAACTTTTTCATTCTGTCAAACATTGGGTCCTTCTCCCTTGGGAAATTCATCGACACGTGGGAGATTTCCCTAATAAAAAGCTAAAACAATAAAATATGATTTTATGAACCTTGAAGAAGGTCTTGCGTAATCTGTTTATAAAGATATTTGATTTTGTTCCAGAAACGAATACTAATTTTCATAAAATCCGATTTTTTTATTTATTTTGCAAGGCGCACTAAATTGTATAAGTACACATCAAACAACCACTTTCCTTGAATTCGGGTGTGAAACTGTTTCATTGTGCAAACATTGGGTCCTTCTCCCTTGGGAAATTCTTCGACACATGGGAGATTTCCCCAATAAAAAGGTAAAACAATAAAATATGATTTTATGAACCTTGAAGAAGGACTTACGTAATCTTTTTATAAAGATCTTCTGATTTTGTTCCAGAATCGAATACTAATTTTCATAGAATCCTATTTTTTTATATATTCTGCAAGGCGCACTGAATTGTATAATTACACATCAAACAACCACTTGCTATGAACTCGGGTGTGAAACTGATTCATTGTGCAAACATTGGGTCCTTCTCCCTTGGGAAATTCTTCGACACGTTGGAGTTTTCCCCAATAAAAAGCTAAAACAATAATATATGAGTTTATGAACTTTGAACCAGGTCTTACGTAATCTTTTGATAAAGATCTTTTGATTTTGTTCCAGATTCGAATACTAATTTTCATAGAATCCTATTTTTTTAAATATTCTGCAAGGCGCACTGAATTTGTATAATTACACATCAAACAACCACTTGCTATGAACTCGGGTGTGAAACTGTTTCATTGTGCAAACATTGGGTCCTTCTCCCTTGGGAAATTCTTCGACACGTGGGAGATTTCCCCAATAAAAAGCTAAAACAATAAAATATGATTTTATGAACCTTGAAGAAGGACTTACGTAATATTTTTATAAAGATCTTCTGATTTTGTTCCAGAAACGAATACTGATTTTAATGGAATCTGATTTTTTTATTTATTCTGCAAGGCGAACTGAATTGTATAATTACACATCATACAACCACTTGCTATGAACTCGGGTGTGAAACTGTTTCATTGTGCAAACATTGGGTCCTTCTCCCTTGGGAAATCCTTTGACACGTGGGAGTTTTCCCCAATAAAAAGCCAAAACAATAATATATGAGTTCATGAACTTTGAACCATGTCTTACGTAATGTTTTGATTAAGATCTTTTGATTTTGTTCCAGATTCGAAGACTAATTTTCATGGAATCCGATTTTTTTATATATTCTGCAAGGCGCACTGAATTGTATAATTACACATCAAACAACCACTTGCTATGTACTCTGGAGTGAAACTGTTTCATTGTGTCAAACATTGGGTCCTTCTCCCTTGGGAAATTCTTCTACACGTGGGAGTTTACCCACAATAAAAAGCTAAAACAATAAAATATGATTATACGAACCTTGAAGAAGGTCTTACGTAATCTTTTTATAAGGATCTTCAGATTTTGTTCCAGAATCGAATACTAATTTTCATAGAATCCTATTTATTTATTTATTCTGCAAGGCGCACTGAATTGTATAATTACACATCAAACAACCACTTGCTATGAACTCGGGTGTGAAACTGTTTCATTGTGCAAACATTGGGTCCTTCTCCCTTGGGAAATTCTTCAACACGTGGGAGTTTTCCCCAATAAAAAGCTAAAACAATAAAATACGAGTTTATGAACTTTGAACCAGGTCTTACATAATCTTTTGATAAAGATCTATTGATTTTGTTCCAGATTCGAATACTAATTTTCATGGAATCCGATTTTTTTATATATTCTGCATAAAATATATTCTGTATAAAACCACATCAAACAACCACTTGCTATGAACTCGGGTGAGAAACTGTTTCATTGTGCAATCATTGGGTCCTTCTCCCTTGGGAAATTCTTTGACACATGGGAGATTTCCCCAATAAAAAGGTAAAACAATAAAATATGATTTTATGAACCTTGAAGAAGGACTTACGTAATTTTTTTATAAAGATCTTTTGATTTTGTTCCAGATTCAAATACTAATTTTCATGGAATCTGATTTTTATATTTATTCTGCAAGGCGGACTGAATTGTATAATTACACATCAAACAACCACTTGCTATGAACTCGGGTGTGAAACTGTTTCATTGTGTCAAACATTAGGTCCTTCTCCCTTGGGAAATTCTTCGACACATGGGAGTTTTCCCCAATAAAAAGGTAAAACAATAAAATATGATTTTATGAACCTTGAACAAGGTCTTACGAAATCTTCTCATAAAGATCTTCTGATTTTGTTCCAGAATCGAATACTAATTTTGAATATGAGTTGAATATGAGTTTCTGAACTTGGAACCAGGTCTTACGTAATGTTTTTATAAAGATCTTTTGATTTTGTTCCAGATTCGAATACTAATTTTCATGGAATCCGATTTTTTTATATATTCTGCATAAAATATATTCTGTATAAAACCACATCAAACAACCACTTGCTATAACCTCGGGTGTGAAACTTTTTCATTCTGTCAAACATTATGTCCTTCTCCCTTGGGAAATTATTCGACACGTGAGGGATTTCCCCAATAAAAAGGTAAAACAATAAAATATGATTTTATGAACCTTGAAGAAGGACTTACGTAATCTTTTTATAAAGATCTTCTGATTTTGTTTCAGAATCGAATACTAATTTTCATGGAATCCGATTTTTTTATATATTCTGCAAGGCGCACTGAATTGTATAATTACACATCAAACAACCACTTCCTATGTACTCTGGAGTGAAACTGTTTCATTGTGTCAAACATTGGGTCCTTCTCCCTTGGGATATTCTTCGACATGTGGGAGTTCACCCACAATAAAAAGCTAAAACAATAAAATATGATTATACGAACCTGGAAGAAGGTCTTACGTAATATTTTTATAAAGATCTTTCGATTTTGTTCCAGATTCGAATACTAATTTTCATGGAATCCGATTTTTTTATATATTCTGCATTAAATATATTCTGTATAAAACCACATCAAACAACCACTTGCTATGAACTCGGGTGTGAAACTTTTTCATTCTGTCAAACATTGGGCCCTTCTCCCTTGGGAAATTCATCGACACGTGGGAGATTTCCCCAATAAAAAGCTAAAACAATAAAATATGATTTTATGAACCTTGAAGAAGGACTTACGTAATCTTTTTATAAAGATCTTCTGATTTTGTTCCAGAAACGAATACTAATTTTCATGGAATCAGATTTTTTTATTTATTCTGCAAGGCGAACTGAATTGTATAATTACACATCATACAACCACTTGCTATGAACTCGGGTGTGAAACTGTTTCATTGTGCAAACATTGGGTCCTTCTCCCTTGGGAAATCCTTCGACACGTGGGAGTTTTCCCCAATAAAAAGCTAAAACAATAAAATATGATTTTATGAACCTTGAACAAGGTCTTACGTAATCTTTTGATTAAGATCTTTTGATTTTGTTCCAGATTCGAATACTAATTTTCATGGAATCCGATTTTTTTATATATTCTGCAAGGCGCACTGAATTGTATAAAACCACATCAAACAACCACTTGCTATGAACTCGGGTGTGAAACTTTTTCATTCTGTCAAACATTGGGTCCTTCTCCCTTGGGAAATTCTTCGACATGTGGGAGTTTTCCCACAATAAAGAGCAAAAACAATAAAATATGATTTTATGAACCTTGAACAAGGTCTTGCGTAATCTGTTTATAAAGATATTTGATTTTGTTCCAGAATTGGATACTAATTTTCATAAAATCCGATTTTTTTATTTATTTTGCAAGGCGCACTAAATTGTATAAGTACACATCAAACAACCACTTTCCTTGAATTCGGGTGTGAAACTGTTTCATTGTGCAAACATTGGGTCCTTCTCCCTTGGGAAATTCTTCGACACATGGGAGATTTCCCCAATAAAAAGGTAAAACAATAAAATATGATTTTATGAACCTTGAAGAAGGACTTACGTAATCTTTTTATAAAGATCTTCTGATTTTGTTCCAGAATCGAATACTAATTTTCATAGAATCCTATTTTTTTATATATTCTGCAAGGCGCACTGAATTGTATAATTACACATCAAACAACCACTTGCTATGAACTCGGGTGTGAAACTGATTCATTGTGCAAACATTGGGTCCTTCTCCCTTGGGAAATTCTTCGACACGTTGGAGTTTTCCCCAATAAAAAGCTAAAACAATAATATATGAGTTTATGAACTTTGAACCAGGTCTTACGTAATCTTTTGATAAAGATCTTTTGATTTTGTTCCAGATTCGAATACTAATTTTCATAGAATCCTATTTTTTTAAATATTCTGCAAGGCGCACTGAATTTGTATAATTACACATCAAACAACCACTTGCTATGAACTCGGGTGTGAAACTGTTTCATTGTGCAAACATTGGGTCCTTCTCCCTTGGGAAATTCTTCGACACGTGGGAGATTTCCCCAATAAAAAGCTAAAACAATAAAATATGATTTTATGAACCTTGAAGAAGGACTTACGTAATATTTTTATAAAGATCTTCTGATTTTGTTCCAGAAACGAATACTGATTTTAATGGAATCTGATTTTTTTATTTATTCTGCAAGGCGAACTGAATTGTATAATTACACATCATACAACCACTTGCTATGAACTCGGGTGTGAAACTGTTTCATTGTGCAAACATTGGGTCCTTCTCCCTTGGGAAATCCTTTGACACGTGGGAGTTTTCCCCAATAAAAAGCCAAAACAATAATATATGAGTTCATGAACTTTGAACCATGTCTTACGTAATGTTTTGATTAAGATCTTTTGATTTTGTTCCAGATTCGAAGACTAATTTTCATGGAATCCGATTTTTTTATATATTCTGCAAGGCGCACTGAATTGTATAATTACACATCAAACAACCACTTGCTATGTACTCTGGAGTGAAACTGTTTCATTGTGTCAAACATTGGGTCCTTCTCCCTTGGGAAATTCTTCGACACGTGGGAGTTTACCCACAATAAAAAGCTAAAACAATAAAATATGATTATACGAACCTTGAAGAAGGTCTTACGTAATCTTTTTATAAGGATCTTCTGATTTTGTTCCAGAATCGAATACTAATTTTCATAGAATCCTATTTATTTATTTATTCTGCAAGGCGCACTGAATTGTATAATTACACATCAAACAACCACTTGCTATGAACTCGGGTGTGAAACTGTTTCATTGTGCAAACATTGGGTCCTTCTCCCTTGGGAAATTCTTCAACACGTGGGAGTTTTCCCCAATAAAAAGCTAAAACAATAAAATACGAGTTTATGAACTTTGAACCAGGTCTTACATAATCTTTTGATAAAGATCTATTGATTTTGTTCCAGATTCGAATACTAATTTTCATGGAATCCGATTTTTTTATATATTCTGCATAAAATATATTCTGTATAAAACCACATCAAACAACCACTTGCTATGAACTCGGGTGAGAAACTGTTTCATTGTGCAAACATTGGGTCCTTCTCCCTTGGGAAATTCTTTGACACATGGGAGATTTCCCCAATAAAAAGGTAAAACAATAAAATATGATTTTATGAACCTTGAAGAAGGACTTACGTAATTTTTTTATAAAGATCTTTTGATTTTGTTCCAGATTCAAATACTAATTTTCATGGAATCTGATTTTTATATTTATTCTGCAAGGCGGACTGAATTGTATAATTACACATCAAACAACCACTTGCTATGAACTCGGGTGTGAAACTGTTTCATTGTGTCAAACATTAGGTCCTTCTCCCTTGGGAAATTCTTCGACACATGGGAGTTTTCCCCAATAAAAAGGTAAAACAATAAAATATGATTTTATGAACCTTGAACAAGGTCTTACGAAATCTTCTCATAAAGATCTTCTGATTTTGTTCCAGAATCGAATACTAATTTTGAATATGAGTTGAATATGAGTTTCTGAACTTGGAACCAGGTCTTACGTAATGTTTTTATAAAGATCTTTTGATTTTGTTCCAGATTCGAATACTAATTTTCATGGAATCCGATTTTTTTATATATTCTGCATAAAATATATTCTGTATAAAACCACATCAAACAACCACTTGCTATAACCTCGGGTGTGAAACTTTTTCATTCTGTCAAACATTATGTCCTTCTCCCTTGGGAAATTATTCGACACGTGAGGGATTTCCCCAATAAAAAGGTAAAACAATAAAATATGATTTTATGAACCTTGAAGAAGGACTTACGTAATCTTTTTATAAAGATCTTCTGATTTTGTTTCAGAATCGAATACTAATTTTCATGGAATCCGATTTTTTTATATATTCTGCAAGGCGCACTGAATTGTATAATTACACATCAAACAACCACTTCCTATGTACTCTGGAGTGAAACTGTTTCATTGTGTCAAACATTGGGTCCTTCTCCCTTGGGATATTCTTCGACATGTGGGAGTTCACCCACAATAAAAAGCTAAAACAATAATATATGAGTTTATGAACTTTGAACCAGGTCTTACGTAATCTTTTGATTAAGATCTTTCGATTTTGTTCCAGATTCGAATACTAATTTTCATGGAATCCGATTTTTTTATATATTCTGCATTAAATATATTCTGTATAAAACCACATCAAACAACCACTTGCTATGAACTCGGGTGTGAAACTTTTTCATTCTGTCAAACATTGGGCCCTTCTCCCTTGGGAAATTCATCGACACGTGGGAGATTTCCCTAATAAAAAGCTAAAACAATAAAATATGATTTTATGAACCTTGAAGAAGGACTTACGTAATCTTTTTATAAAGATCTTCTGATTTTGTTCCAGAAACGAATACTAATTTTCATGGAATCAGATTTTTTTATTTATTCTGCAAGGCGAACTGAATTGTATAATTACACATCATACAACCACTTGCTATGAACTCGGGTGTGAAACTGTTTCATTGTGCAAACATTGGGTCCTTCTCCCTTGGGAAATCCTTCGACACGTGGGAGTTTTCCCCAATAAAAAGCTAAAACAATAATATATGAGTTTATGAACTTTGAACCAGGTCTTACGTAATCTTTTGATTAAGATCTTTTGATTTTGTTCCAGATTCGAATACTAATTTTCATGGAATCCGATTTTTTTATATATTCTGCAAGGCGCACTGAATTGTATAAAACCACATCAAACAACCACTTGCTATGAACTCGGGTGTGAAACTTTTTCATTCTGTCAAACATTGGGTCCTTCTCCCTTGGGAAATTCTTCGACATGTGGGAGTTTTCCCACAATAAAGAGCAAAAACAATAAAATATGATTTTATGAACCTTGAACAAGGTCTTGCGTAATCTGTTTATAAAGATATTTGATTTTGTTCCAGAATTGGATACTAATTTTCATAAAATCCGATTTTTTTATTTATTTTGCAAGGCGCACTAAATTGTATAAGTACACATCAAACAACCACTTTCCTTGAATTCGGGTGTGAAACTGTTTCATTGTGCAAACATTGGGTCCTTCTCCCTTGGGAAATTCTTCGACACATGGGAGATTTCCCCAATAAAAAGGTAAAACAATAAAATATGATTTTATGAACCTTGAAGAAGGACTTACGTAATCTTTTTATAAAGATCTTCTGATTTTGTTCCAGAATCGAATACTAATTTTCATAGAATCCTATTTTTTTATATATTCTGCAAGGCGCACTGAATTGTATAATTACACATCAAACAACCACTTGCTATGAACTCGGGTGTGAAACTGATTCATTGTGCAAACATTGGGTCCTTCTCCCTTGGGAAATTCTTCGACACGTTGGAGTTTTCCCCAATAAAAAGCTAAAACAATAATATATGAGTTTATGAACTTTGAACCAGGTCTTACGTAATCTTTTGATAAAGATCTTTTGATTTTGTTCCAGATTCGAATACTAATTTTCATAGAATCCTATTTTTTTAAATATTCTGCAAGGCGCACTGAATTTGTATAATTACACATCAAACAACCACTTGCTATGAACTCGGGTGTGAAACTGTTTCATTGTGCAAACATTGGGTCCTTCTCCCTTGGGAAATTCTTCGACACGTGGGAGATTTCCCCAATAAAAAGCTAAAACAATAAAATATGATTTTATGAACCTTGAAGAAGGACTTACGTAATATTTTTATAAAGATCTTCTGATTTTGTTCCAGAAACGAATACTGATTTTAATGGAATCTGATTTTTTTATTTATTCTGCAAGGCGAACTGAATTGTATAATTACACATCATACAACCACTTGCTATGAACTCGGGTGTGAAACTGTTTCATTGTGCAAACATTGGGTCCTTCTCCCTTGGGAAATCCTTTGACACGTGGGAGTTTTCCCCAATAAAAAGCCAAAACAATAATATATGAGTTCATGAACTTTGAACCATGTCTTACGTAATGTTTTGATTAAGATCTTTTGATTTTGTTCCAGATTCGAAGACTAATTTTCATGGAATCCGATTTTTTTATATATTCTGCAAGGCGCACTGAATTGTATAATTACACATCAAACAACCACTTGCTATGTACTCTGGAGTGAAACTGTTTCATTGTGTCAAACATTGGGTCCTTCTCCCTTGGGAAATTCTTCTACACGTGGGAGTTTACCCACAATAAAAAGCTAAAACAATAAAATATGATTATACGAACCTTGAAGAAGGTCTTACGTAATCTTTTTATAAGGATCTTCAGATTTTGTTCCAGAATCGAATACTAATTTTCATAGAATCCTATTTATTTATTTATTCTGCAAGGCGCACTGAATTGTATAATTACACATCAAACAACCACTTGCTATGAACTCGGGTGTGAAACTGTTTCATTGTGCAAACATTGGGTCCTTCTCCCTTGGGAAATTCTTCAACACGTGGGAGTTTTCCCCAATAAAAAGCTAAAACAATAAAATACGAGTTTATGAACTTTGAACCAGGTCTTACATAATCTTTTGATAAAGATCTATTGATTTTGTTCCAGATTCGAATACTAATTTTCATGGAATCCGATTTTTTTATATATTCTGCATAAAATATATTCTGTATAAAACCACATCAAACAACCACTTGCTATGAACTCGGGTGAGAAACTGTTTCATTGTGCAATCATTGGGTCCTTCTCCCTTGGGAAATTCTTTGACACATGGGAGATTTCCCCAATAAAAAGGTAAAACAATAAAATATGATTTTATGAACCTTGAAGAAGGACTTACGTAATTTTTTTATAAAGATCTTTTGATTTTGTTCCAGATTCAAATACTAATTTTCATGGAATCTGATTTTTATATTTATTCTGCAAGGCGGACTGAATTGTATAATTACACATCAAACAACCACTTGCTATGAACTCGGGTGTGAAACTGTTTCATTGTGTCAAACATTAGGTCCTTCTCCCTTGGGAAATTCTTCGACACATGGGAGTTTTCCCCAATAAAAAGGTAAAACAATAAAATATGATTTTATGAACCTTGAACAAGGTCTTACGAAATCTTCTCATAAAGATCTTCTGATTTTGTTCCAGAATCGAATACTAATTTTGAATATGAGTTGAATATGAGTTTCTGAACTTGGAACCAGGTCTTACGTAATGTTTTTATAAAGATCTTTTGATTTTGTTCCAGATTCGAATACTAATTTTCATGGAATCCGATTTTTTTATATATTCTGCATAAAATATATTCTGTATAAAACCACATCAAACAACCACTTGCTATAACCTCGGGTGTGAAACTTTTTCATTCTGTCAAACATTATGTCCTTCTCCCTTGGGAAATTATTCGACACGTGAGGGATTTCCCCAATAAAAAGGTAAAACAATAAAATATGATTTTATGAACCTTGAAGAAGGACTTACGTAATCTTTTTATAAAGATCTTCTGATTTTGTTTCAGAATCGAATACTAATTTTCATGGAATCCGATTTTTTTATATATTCTGCAAGGCGCACTGAATTGTATAATTACACATCAAACAACCACTTCCTATGTACTCTGGAGTGAAACTGTTTCATTGTGTCAAACATTGGGTCCTTCTCCCTTGGGATATTCTTCGACATGTGGGAGTTCACCCACAATAAAAAGCTAAAACAATAAAATATGATTATACGAACCTGGAAGAAGGTCTTACGTAATATTTTTATAAAGATCTTTCGATTTTGTTCCAGATTCGAATACTAATTTTCATGGAATCCGATTTTTTTATATATTCTGCATTAAATATATTCTGTATAAAACCACATCAAACAACCACTTGCTATGAACTCGGGTGTGAAACTTTTTCATTCTGTCAAACATTGGGCCCTTCTCCCTTGGGAAATTCATCGACACGTGGGAGATTTCCCCAATAAAAAGCTAAAACAATAAAATATGATTTTATGAACCTTGAAGAAGGACTTACGTAATCTTTTTATAAAGATCTTCTGATTTTGTTCCAGAAACGAATACTAATTTTCATGGAATCAGATTTTTTTATTTATTCTGCAAGGCGAACTGAATTGTATAATTACACATCATACAACCACTTGCTATGAACTCGGGTGTGAAACTGTTTCATTGTGCAAACATTGGGTCCTTCTCCCTTGGGAAATCCTTCGACACGTGGGAGTTTTCCCCAATAAAAAGCTAAAACAATAATATATGAGTTTATGAACTTTGAACCAGGTCTTACGTAATCTTTTGATTAAGATCTTTTGATTTTGTTCCAGATTCGAATACTAATTTTCATGGAATCCGATTTTTTTATATATTCTGCAAGGCGCACTGAATTGTATAAAACCACATCAAACAACCACTTGCTATGAACTCGGGTGTGAAACTTTTTCATTCTGTCAAACATTGGGTCCTTCTCCCTTGGGAAATTCTTCGACATGTGGGAGTTTTCCCACAATAAAGAGCAAAAACAATAAAATATGATTTTATGAACCTTGAACAAGGTCTTGCGTAATCTGTTTATAAAGATATTTGATTTTGTTCCAGAATTGGATACTAATTTTCATAAAATCCGATTTTTTTATTTATTTTGCAAGGCGCACTAAATTGTATAAGTACACATCAAACAACCACTTTCCTTGAATTCGGGTGTGAAACTGTTTCATTGTGCAAACATTGGGTCCTTCTCCCTTGGGAAATTCTTCGACACATGGGAGATTTCCCCAATAAAAAGGTAAAACAATAAAATATGATTTTATGAACCTTGAAGAAGGACTTACGTAATCTTTTTATAAAGATCTTCTGATTTTGTTCCAGAATCGAATACTAATTTTCATAGAATCCTATTTTTTTATATATTCTGCAAGGCGCACTGAATTGTATAATTACACATCAAACAACCACTTGCTATGAACTCGGGTGTGAAACTGATTCATTGTGCAAACATTGGGTCCTTCTCCCTTGGGAAATTCTTCGACACGTTGGAGTTTTCCCCAATAAAAAGCTAAAACAATAATATATGAGTTTATGAACTTTGAACCAGGTCTTACGTAATCTTTTGATAAAGATCTTTTGATTTTGTTCCAGATTCGAATACTAATTTTCATAGAATCCTATTTTTTTAAATATTCTGCAAGGCGCACTGAATTTGTATAATTACACATCAAACAACCACTTGCTATGAACTCGGGTGTGAAACTGTTTCATTGTGCAAACATTGGGTCCTTCTCCCTTGGGAAATTCTTCAACACGTGGGAGTTTTCCCCAATAAAAAGCTAAAACAATAAAATATGAGTTTATGAACTTTGAACCAGGTCTTACATAATCTTTTGATAAAGATCTATTGATTTTGTTCCAGATTCGAATACTAATTTTCATGGAATCCGATTTTTTTATATATTCTGCATAAAATATATTCTGTATAAAACCACATCAAACAACCACTTGCTATGAGCTCGGGTAGGAAACTGTTTCATTGTGCAAACATTGGGTCCTTCTCCCTTGGGAAATTCTTTGACACATGGGAGATTTCCCCAATAAAAAGGTAAAACAATAAAATATGATTTTATGAACCTTGAAGAAGGACTTACGTAATTTTTTTATAAAGATCTTTTGATTTTGTTCCAGATTCAAATACTAATTTTCATGGAATCTGATTTTTATATTTATTCTGCAAGGCGGACTGAATTGTATAATTACACATCAAACAACCACTTGCTATGAACTCGGGTGTGAAACTGTTTCATTGTGTCAAACATTAGGTCCTTCTCCCTTGGGAAATTCTTCGACACATGGGAGTTTTCCCCAATAAAAAGGTAAAACAATAAAATATGATTTTATGAACCTTGAACAAGGTCTTACGAAATCTTCTCATAAAGATCTTCTGATTTTGCTCCAGAATCGAATACTAATTTTGAATATGAGTTGAATATGAGTTTCTGAACTTTGAACCAGGCCTTACGTAATCTTTTTATAAAGATCTTTTGATTTTGTTCCAGATTCGAATACTAATTTTCATGGAATCCGATTTTTTTATATATTCTGCATAAAATATATTCTGTATAAAACCACATCAAACAACCACTTGCTATGAACTCGGGTGTGAAACTTTTTCATTCTGTCAAACATTATGTCCTTCTCCCTTGGGAAATTATTCGACACGTGAGGGATTTCCCCAATAAAAAGGTAAAACAATAATATATGAGTTTATGAACTTTGAACCAGGTCTTACGTAATCTTTTGATAAAGATCTTTTGATTTTGTTCCAGATTCGAATACTAATTTTCATGGAATCCGATTTTTTTATATATTCTGCAAGGCGCACTGAATTGTATAAAACCACATCAAACAACCACTTGCTATGAACTTGGGTGTGAAACTTTTTCATTCTGTCAAACATTGGGTCCTTCTCCCTTGGGAAATTCTTCGACATGTGGGAGTTTTCCCACAATAAAGAGCAAAAACAATAAAATATGATTTTATGAACCTTGAACAAGGTCTTACGTAAACTTTTTATAAAGATCTTTTGATTTGTTGCAGATACGAATACAAATTTTCGTGGAATCTAATTTTTTTTATTTATTGTGCAAGGCGCACTGAATTGTATAATTACACATCAAACAACCACTTGCTATGAACTCGGGTGTGAAACTGTTTCATTGTGCAAACATTGGGTCCTTCTCCCCTATGAAATTCTTCGACACATGGGAGATTTCCCCAATAAAAAGGTAAAACAATAAAATATGATTTTATGAACCTTGAAGAAGGACTTACGTAATCTTTTTATAAAGATCTTCTGATTTTGTTTCAGAATCGAATACTAATTTTCATGGAATCTGATTTTTATATTTATTCTGCAAGGCGGACTGAATTGTATAATTACACATCAAACAACCACTTGCTATGTACTCTGGAGTGAAACTGTTTCATTGTGTCAAACATTGGGTCCTTCTTCCTTGGGAAATTCTTCGACACGTGGGAGTTTACCCACAATAAAAAGCTAAAACAATAAAATATGATTATACGAACCTTGAAGAAGGTCTTACGTAATCTTTTTATAAGGATCTTCTGATTTTGTTCCAGAATCGAATACTAATTTTCATAGAATCCTATTTTTTTATTTATTCTGCAAGGCGCACTGAATTGTATAATAACACATCAAACAACCACTTGCTATGAACTCGGGTGTGAAACTGTTTCATTGTGCAAACATTGGGTCCTTCTCCCCTATGAAATTCTTCGACACATGGGAGATTTCCCCAATAAAAAGGTAAAACAATAAAATATGATTTTATGAACCTTGAAGAAGGACTTACGTAATCTTTTTATAAAGACCTTCTGATTTTGTTTCAGAATCGAATACTAATTTTCGTGGAATCTAATTTTTTTTATTTATTTTGCAAGGCGCACTGAATTGTATAATTACACATCAAACAACCACTTGCTATGAACTCGGGTGTAAAACTGTTTCATTGTGTCAAACATTAGGTCCTTCTCCCTTGGGAAATTCTTCGACACATGCGAGTTTTCCATAATAAAAAGGTAAAACAATAAAATATGATTTTATGAACCTTGAACAAGGTCTTACGAAATCTTCTCATAAAGATCTTCTGATTTTGTTCCAGAATCGCACACTAATTTTGAATATGAGTTGAATATGAGTTTCTGAACTTTGAACCAGGTCTTACGTAATCTTTTTATAAAGATCTTATGATTTTGTTCCAGATTCGAATACTAATTTTCATGGAATCCGATTTTTTTATATATACTGCATAAAATATATTCTGTATAAAACCACATCAAACAACCACTTGCTATAACCTCGGGTGTGAAACTGTTTCATTCTGTCAAACATTGGGTCCTTCTCCCTTGGGAAATTCTTCGACACGTGGGAATTTCCCCAATAAAAAGGTAAAACAATAAAATATGATTTTATGAACCTTGAAGAAGGACTTACGTAATCTTTTTATAAAGATCTTCTGATTTTGTTCCAGAATCGAATACTAATTTTCATAGAATCCTATTTTTTTATATATTCTGCAAGGCGCACTGAATTGTATAATTACACATCAAACAACCACTTGCTATGAACTCGGGTGTGAAACTGATTCATTGTGCAAACATTGGGTCCTTCTCCCTTGGGAAATTCTTCGACACGTTGGAGTTTTCCCCAATAAAAAGCTAAAACAATAATATATGAGTTTATGAACTTTGAACCAGGTCTTACGTAATCTTTTGATAAAGATCTTTTGATTTTGTTCCAGATTCGAATACTAATTTTCATAGAATCCTATTTTTTTAAATATTCTGCAAGGCGCACTGAATTTGTATAATTACACATCAAACAACCACTTGCTATGAACTCGGGTGTGAAACTGTTTCATTGTGCAAACATTGGGTCCTTCTCCCTTGGGAAATTCTTCGACACGTGGGAGATTTCCCCAATAAAAAGCTAAAACAATAAAATATGATTTTATGAACCTTGAAGAAGGACTTACGTAATATTTTTATAAAGATCTTCTGATTTTGTTCCCGAAACGAATACTGATTTTAATGGAATCTGATTTTTTTATTTATTCTGCAAGGCGAACTGAATTGTATAATTACACATCATACAACCACTTGCTATGAACTCGGGTGTGAAACTGTTTCATTGTGCAAACATTGGGTCCTTCTCCCTTGGGAAATCCTTTGACACGTGGGAGTTTTCCCCAATAAAAAGCTAAAACAATAATATATGAGTTCATGAACTTTGAACCATGTCTTACGTAATGTTTTGATTAAGATCTTTTGATTTTGTTCCAGATTCGAAGACTAATTTTCATGGAATCCGATTTTTTTATATATTCTGCAAGGCGCACTGAATTGTATAATTACACATCAAACAACCACTTGCTATGTACTCTGGAGTGAAACTGTTTCATTGTGTCAAACATTGGGTCCTTCTCCCTTGGGAAATTCTTCGACACGTGGGAGTTTACCCACAATAAAAAGCTAAAACAATAAAATATGATTATACGAACCTTGAAGAAGGTCTTACGTAATCTTTTTATAAGGATCTTCTGATTTTGTTCCAGAATCGAATACTAATTTTCATAGAATCCTATTTATTTATTTATTCTGCAAGGCGCACTGAATTGTATAATTACACATCAAACAACCACTTGCTATGAACTCGGGTGTGAAACTGTTTCATTGTGCAAACATTGGGTCCTTCTCCCTTGGGAAATTCTTCAACACGTGGGAGTTTTCCCCAATAAAAAGCTAAAACAATAAAATACGAGTTTATGAACTTTGAACCAGGTCTTACATAATCTTTTGATAAAGATCTATTGATTTTGTTCCAGATTCGAATACTAATTTTCATGGAATCCGATTTTTTTATATATTCTGCATAAAATATATTCTGTATAAAACCACATCAAACAACCACTTGCTATGAACTCGGGTGAGAAACTGTTTCATTGTGCAAACATTGGGTCCTTCTCCCTTGGGAAATTCTTTGACACATGGGAGATTTCCCCAATAAAAAGGTAAAACAATAAAATATGATTTTATGAACCTTGAAGAAGGACTTACGTAATTTTTTTATAAAGATCTTTTGATTTTGTTCCAGATTCAAATACTAATTTTCATGGAATCTGATTTTTATATTTATTCTGCAAGGCGGACTGAATTGTATAATTACACATCAAACAACCACTTGCTATGAACTCGGGTGTGAAACTGTTTCATTGTGTCAAACATTAGGTCCTTCTCCCTTGGGAAATTCTTCGACACATGGGAGTTTTCCCCAATAAAAAGGTAAAACAATAAAATATGATTTTATGAACCTTGAACAAGGTCTTACGAAATCTTCTCATAAAGATCTTCTGATTTTGTTCCAGAATCGAATACTAATTTTGAATATGAGTTGAATATGAGTTTCTGAACTTGGAACCAGGTCTTACGTAATGTTTTTATAAAGATCTTTTGATTTTGTTCCAGATTCGAATACTAATTTTCATGGAATCCGATTTTTTTATATATTCTGCATAAAATATATTCTGTATAAAACCACATCAAACAACCACTTGCTATAACCTCGGGTGTGAAACTTTTTCATTCTGTCAAACATTATGTCCTTCTCCCTTGGGAAATTATTCGACACGTGAGGGATTTCCCCAATAAAAAGGTAAAACAATAAAATATGATTTTATGAACCTTGAAGAAGGACTTACGTAATCTTTTTATAAAGATCTTCTGATTTTGTTTCAGAATCGAATACTAATTTTCATGGAATCCGATTTTTTTATATATTCTGCAAGGCGCACTGAATTGTATAATTACACATCAAACAACCACTTCCTATGTACTCTGGAGTGAAACTGTTTCATTGTGTCAAACATTGGGTCCTTCTCCCTTGGGATATTCTTCGACATGTGGGAGTTCACCCACAATAAAAAGCTAAAACAATAAAATATGATTATACGAACCTGGAAGAAGGTCTTACGTAATATTTTTATAAAGATCTTTCGATTTTGTTCCAGATTCGAATACTAATTTTCATGGAATCCGATTTTTTTATATATTCTGCATTAAATATATTCTGTATAAAACCACATCAAACAACCACTTGCTATGAACTCGGGTGTGAAACTTTTTCATTCTGTCAAACATTGGGCCCTTCTCCCTTGGGAAATTCATCGACACGTGGGAGATTTCCCCAATAAAAAGCTAAAACAATAAAATATGATTTTATGAACCTTGAAGAAGGACTTACGTAATCTTTTTATAAAGATCTTCTGATTTTGTTCCAGAAACGAATACTAATTTTCATGGAATCAGATTTTTTTATTTATTCTGCAAGGCGAACTGAATTGTATAATTACACATCATACAACCACTTGCTATGAACTCGGGTGTGAAACTGTTTCATTGTGCAAACATTGGGTCCTTCTCCCTTGGGAAATCCTTCGACACGTGGGAGTTTTCCCCAATAAAAAGCTAAAACAATAATATATGAGTTTATGAACTTTGAACCAGGTCTTACGTAATCTTTTGATTAAGATCTTTTGATTTTGTTCCAGATTCGAATACTAATTTTCATGGAATCCGATTTTTTTATATATTCTGCAAGGCGCACTGAATTGTATAAAACCACATCAAACAACCACTTGCTATGAACTCGGGTGTGAAACTTTTTCATTCTGTCAAACATTGGGTCCTTCTCCCTTGGGAAATTCTTCGACATGTGGGAGTTTTCCCACAATAAAGAGCAAAAACAATAAAATATGATTTTATGAACCTTGAACAAGGTCTTGCGTAATCTGTTTATAAAGATATTTGATTTTGTTCCAGAATTGGATACTAATTTTCATAAAATCCGATTTTTTTATTTATTTTGCAAGGTGCACTAAATTGTATAAGTACACATCAAACAACCACTTTCCTTG
Source organism: Tanypteryx hageni (assembly GCA_028673005.1). Classification (NCBI taxonomy): domain Eukaryota; kingdom Metazoa; phylum Arthropoda; class Insecta; order Odonata; family Petaluridae; genus Tanypteryx; species Tanypteryx hageni. The sequence continues at coordinate 89,955,247 of CM054120.1, forward strand.
AATTCGGGTGTGAAACTGTTTCATTGTGCAAACATTGGGTCCTTCTCCCTTGGGAAATTCTTCGACACATGGGAGATTTCCCCAATAAAAAGGTAAAACAATAAAATATGATTTTATGAACCTTGAAGAAGGACTTACGAAATCTTTTTATAAAGATCTTCTGATTTTGTTCCAGAATCGAATACTAATTTTCATAGAATCCTATTTTTTTATATATTCTGCAAGGCGCACTGAATTGTATAATTACACATCAAACAACCACTTGCTATGAACTCGGGTGTGAAACTGATTCATTGTGCAAACATTGGGTCCTTCTCCCTTGGGAAATTCTTCGACACGTTGGAGTTTTCCCCAATAAAAAGCTAAAACAATAATATATGAGTTTATGAACTTTGAACCAGGTCTTACGTAATCTTTTGATAAAGATCTTTTGATTTTGTTCCAGATTCGAATACTAATTTTCATAGAATCCTATTTTTTTAAATATTCTGCAAGGCGCACTGAATTTGTATAATTACACATCAAACAACCACTTGCTATGAACTCGGGTGTGAAACTGTTTCATTGTGCAAACATTGGGTCCTTCTCCCTTGGGAAATTCTTCAACACGTGGGAGTTTTCCCCAATAAAAAGCTAAAACAATAAAATATGAGTTTATGAACTTTGAACCAGGTCTTACATAATCTTTTGATAAAGATCTATTGATTTTGTTCCAGATTCGAATACTAATTTTCATGGAATCCGATTTTTTTATATATTCTGCATAAAATATATTCTGTATAAAACCACATCAAACAACCACTTGCTATGAGCTCGGGTAGGAAACTGTTTCATTGTGCAAACATTGGGTCCTTCTCCCTTGGGAAATTCTTTGACACATGGGAGATTTCCCCAATAAAAAGGTAAAACAATAAAATATGATTTTATGAACCTTGAAGAAGGACTTACGTAATTTTTTTATAAAGATCTTTTGATTTTGTTCCAGATTCAAATACTAATTTTCATGGAATCTGATTTTTATATTTATTCTGCAAGGCGGACTGAATTGTATAATTACACATCAAACAACCACTTGCTATGAACTCGGGTGTGAAACTGTTTCATTGTGTCAAACATTAGGTCCTTCTCCCTTGGGAAATTCTTCGACACATGGGAGTTTTCCCCAATAAAAAGGTAAAACAATAAAATATGATTTTATGAACCTTGAACAAGGTCTTACGAAATCTTCTCATAAAGATCTTCTGATTTTGCTCCAGAATCGAATACTAATTTTGAATATGAGTTGAATATGAGTTTCTGAACTTTGAACCAGGCCTTACGTAATCTTTTTATAAAGATCTTTTGATTTTGTTCCAGATTCGAATACTAATTTTCATGGAATCCGATTTTTTTATATATTCTGCAAGGCGCACTGAATTGTATAAAACCACATCAAACAACCACTTGCTATGAACTTGGGTGTGAAACTTTTTCATTCTGTCAAACATTGGGTCCTTCTCCCTTGGGAAATTCTTCGACATGTGGGAGTTTTCCCACAATAAAGAGCAAAAACAATAAAATATGATTTTATGAACCTTGAACAAGGTCTTACGTAAACTTTTTATAAAGATCTTTTGATTTGTTGCAGATACGAATACAAATTTTCGTGGAATCTAATTTTTTTTATTTATTGTGCAAGGCGCACTGAATTGTATAATTACACATCAAACAACCACTTGCTATGAACTCGGGTGTGAAACTGTTTCATTGTGCAAACATTGGGTCCTTCTCCCCTATGAAATTCTTCGACACATGGGAGATTTCCCCAATAAAAAGGTAAAACAATAAAATATGATTTTATGAACCTTGAAGAAGGACTTACGTAATCTTTTTATAAAGATCTTCTGATTTTGTTTCAGAATCGAATACTAATTTTCATGGAATCTGATTTTTATATTTATTCTGCAAGGCGGACTTAATTGTATAATTACACATCAAACAACCACTTGCTATGTACTCTGGAGTGAAACTGTTTCATTGTGTCAAACATTGGGTCCTTCTCCCTTGGGAAATTCTTCGACACGTGGGAGTTTACCCACAATAAAAAGCTAAAACAATAAAATATGATTATACGAACCTTGAAGAAGGTCTTACGTAATCTTTTTATAAGGATCTTCTGATTTTGTTCCAGAATCGAATACTAATTTTCATAGAATCCTATTTTTTTATTTATTCTGCAAGGCGCACTGAATTGTATAATAACACATCAAACAACCACTTGCTATGAACTCGGGTGTGAAACTGTTTCATTGTGCAAACATTGGGTCCTTCTCCCCTATGAAATTCTTCGACACATGGGAGATTTCCCCAATAAAAAGGTAAAACAATAAAATATGATTTTATGAACCTTGAACAAGGTCTTACGAAATCTTCTCATAAAGATCTTCTGATTTTGTTCCAGAATCGCACACTAATTTTGAATATGAGTTGAATATGAGTTTCTGAACTTTGAACCAGGTCTTACGTAATCTTTTTATAAAGATCTTTTGATTTTGTTCCAGATTCGAATACTAATTTTCATGGAATCCGATTTTTTTATATATACTGCATAAAATATATTCTGTATAAAACCACATCAAACAACCACTTGCTATAACCTCGGGTGTGAAACTTTTTCATTCTGTCAAACATTGGGTCCTTCTCCCTTGGGAAATTCTTCGACACGTGGGAGTTTTCCTACAGTAAAAAGCTAAAACAATAAAATATTAGTTTATGAACCTTGAACAAGGTCCTACGTAATCTTTTGATAAAGTTCTTTTGATTTTGATCCAGATTCGAATACTAATTTTCATGGAATCTGATTTTTTTACTTATTTTGCAAGGCGCACTGAATTGTAGAATTACACATCAAACAACCACTTTCTACGAACTCGGGTGTGAAACTGTTTCATTCTGTCAAACATTGGGTCCTTCTCCCTTGGGAAATTCTTCGACACGTGGGAATTTCCCCAATAAAAAGGTAAAACAATAAAATATGATTTTATGAACCTTGAAGAAGGACTTACGTAATCTTTTTATAAAGATCTTATGATATTGTTCCAGAATCAAATACTAATTTTCATAGAATCCGATTTTTTTATTTATTCTGCAAGGCGCACTGAATTGTATAATTACACATCATACAACCACTTGCTATGAACTCGGGTGTGAAACTGTTTCATTGTGCAAACATTGGGTCCTTCTCCCTTGGGAAATTCTTCGACATGTGGGAGTTTTCCCACAATAAAGAGCAAAAACAATAAAATATGATTTTATGAACCTTGAACAAGGTCTTACGTAAACATTTTTTATAAAGATCTTTTGATTTGTTGCAGATATGAATACAAATTTTCGTGGAATCTAATTTTTTTTAATTATTTTGCAAGGCGCACTGAAATGTATAATTACACATCAAACAACCACTTGCTATGAACTCGGGTGTGAAAATGTTTCATTGTGTCAAACATTGGATACTTCTCCCTTGGGAAATTCTTCGACACGTGGGATTTTCCCACAATAAAAAGCTAAAACAATAAAATATGATTTTATGAACCTTGAACAAGGTCTTGCGTAATCTGTTTATAAAGATCTTTTGATTTAGTTCCAGAATTGGATACTAATTTTCATAGAATCCGATTTTTTTATTTATTTTGCAAGGCGCACTAAATTGTATAAATACACATCAAACAACCACTGTCCATGAATTCGGGTGTGAAACTGTTACATTGTGCAAACATTGGGTCCTTCTCCCTTGGGAAATTCTTCGATACATGGGAGATTTCCCCAATAAAAAGGTAAAACAATAAAATATGATTTTATGAACCTTGAAGAAGGACTTACATAATCTTTTTATAAAGATCTTCTGATTTTGTTCCAGAATCGAATACTAATTTTCATAGAATCCTATTTTTTTATTTATTCTGCAAGGCGCACTGAATTGTATAATTGCACATCAAACAACCACTTGCTATGAACTCGGGTGTGAAACTGTTTCATTGTGCAAACATTGGGTAATTCTCCCTTGGGAAATTCTTCAACACGTGGGAGTTTTCCCCAATAAAAAGCTAAAACAATAAAATATGAGTTTATGAACTTTGAACCAGGTCTTACATAATCTTTTGATAAAGATCTATTGATTTTGTTCCAGATTCGAATACTAATTTTCATGGAATCCGATTTTTTTATATATTCTGCATAAAATACATTCTGTATAAAACCACATCAAACAACCACTTGCTATGAACTCGGGTGATAAACTGTTTCATTGTGCAAACATTGGGTCCTTCTCCCTTGGGAAATTCTTTGACACATGGGAGATTTCCCCAATAAAAAGGTAAAACAATAAAATATGATTTTTGAACCTTGAAGAAGGACTTACGTAATCTTTTTATAAAGATCTTATGATATTGTTCCAGAATCGAATACTAATTTTCATAGAATCCGATTTTTTTATTTATTCTGCAAGGCGCACTGAATTGTATAATTACACATCATACAACCACTTGCTATGAACTCGGGTGTGAAACTGTTTCATTGTGCAAACATTGGGTCCTTCTCCCTTAGGAAATTCTTCGACACGTGGGAGTTTTCCCCAATAAAAAGCTAAAACAATAAAATATGAGTTTATGAACGTTGAAGAAGGACTTACGTAATATTTTTATAAGGATCTTCTGATTTTGTTCCAGAATCGAATACTAATTTTCATAGAATCCGATTTTTTTATTTATTCTGCAAGGCGCACTGAATTGTATAATTACACATCAAACAACCACTTGCTATGAACTCGGGTGTGAAACTTTTTCATTCTGTCAAACATTGGGCCCTTCTCCCTTAGGAAATTCTTAGACACGTGGGAGATTTCCCCAATAAAAAGCTAAAACAATAAAATATGATTTTATGAACCTTGAACAAGGTCCTACGTAATCTTTTGATAAAGTTCTTTTGATTTTGATCCAGATTCGAATACTAATTTTCATGGAATCTGATTTTTTTACTTATTTTGCAAGGCGCACTGAATTGTAGAATTACACATCAAACAACCACTTTCTACGAACTCGGGTGTGAAACTGTTTCATTCTGTCAAACATTGGGTCCTTCTCCCTTGGGAAATTCTTCGACACGTGGAAATTTCCCCAATAAAAAGGTAAAACAATAAAATATGATTTTATGAACCTTGAAGAAGGACTTACGTAATCTTTTTATAAAGATCTTATGATATTGTTCCAGAATCGAATACTAATTTTCATAGAATCCGATTTTTTTATTTATTCTGCAAGGCGCACTGAATTGTATAATTACACATCATACAACCACTTGCTATGAACTCGGGTGTGAAACTGTTTCATTGTGCAAACATTGGGTCCTTCTCCCTTGGGAAATTCTTCGACATGTGGGAGTTTTCCCACAATAAAAAGCAAAAACAATAAAATATGATTTTATGAACCTTGAACAAGGTCTTACGTAAACATTTTTTATAAAGATCTTTTGATTTGTTGCAGATATGAATACAAATTTTCGTGGAATCTAATTTTTTTTAATTATTTTGCAAGGCGCACTGAAATGTATAATTACACATCAAACAACCACTTGCTATGAACTCGGGTGTGAAAATGTTTCATTGTGTCAAACATTGGATACTTCTCCCTTGGGAAATTCTTCGACACGTGGGATTTTCCCACAATAAAAAGCTAAAACAATAAAATATGATTTTATGAACCTTGAACAAGGTCTTGCGTAATCTGTTTATAAAGATCTTTTGATTTAGTTCCAGAATTGGATACTAATTTTCATAGAATCCGATTTTTTTATTTATTTTGCAAGGCGCACTAAATTGTATAAATACACATCAAACAACCACTGTCCATGAATTCGGGTGTGAAACTGTTACATTGTGCAAACATTGGGTCCTTCTCCCTTGGGAAATTCTTCGATACATGGGAGATTTCCCCAATAAAAAGGTAAAACAATAAAATATGATTTTATGAACCTTGAAGAAGGACTTACATAATCTTTTTATAAAGATCTTCTGATTTTGTTCCAGAATCGAATACTAATTTTCATAGAATCCTATTTTTTTATTTATTCTGCAAGGCGCACTGAATTGTATAATTGCACATCAAACAACCACTTGCTATGAACTCGGGTGTGAAACTGTTTCATTGTGCAAACATTGGGTAATTCTCCCTTGGGAAATTCTTCAACACGTGGGAGTTTTCCCCAATAAAAAGCTAAAACAATAAAATATGAGTTTATGAACTTTGAACCAGGTCTTACATAATCTTTTGATAAAGATCTATTGATTTTGTTCCAGATTCGAATACTAATTTTCATGGAATCCGATTTTTTTATATATTCTGCATAAAATACATTCTGTATAAAACCACATCAAACAACCACTTGCTATGAACTCGGGTGATAAACTGTTTCATTGTGCAAACATTGGGTCCTTCTCCCTTGGGAAATTCTTTGACACATGGGAGATTTCCCCAATAAAAAGGTAAAACAATAAAATATGATTTTTGAACCTTGAAGAAGGACTTACGTAATCTTTTTATAAAGATCTTATGATATTGTTCCAGAATCGAATACTAATTTTCATAGAATCCGATTTTTTTATTTATTCTGCAAGGCGCACTGAATTGTATAATTACACATCATACAACCACTTGCTATGAACTCGGGTGTGAAACTGTTTCATTGTGCAAACATTGGGTCCTTCTCCCTTAGGAAATTCTTCGACACGTGGGAGTTTTCCCCAATAAAAAGCTAAAACAATAAAATATGAGTTTATGAACGTTGAAGAAGGACTTACGTAATATTTTTATAAGGATCTTCTGATTTTGTTCCAGAATCGAATACTAATTTTCATAGAATCCGATTTTTTTATTTATTCTGCAAGGCGCACTGAATTGTATAATTACACATCAAACAACCACTTGCTATGAACTCGGGTGTGAAACTTTTTCATTCTGTCAAACATTGGGCCCTTCTCCCTTAGGAAATTCTTAGACACGTGGGAGATTTCCCCAATAAAAAGCTAAAACAATAAAATATGATTTTATGAACCTTGAACAAGGTCCTACGTAATCTTTTGATAAAGTTCTTTTGATTTTGATCCAGATTCGAATACTAATTTTCATGGAATCTGATTTTTTTACTTATTTTGCAAGGCGCACTGAATTGTAGAATTACACATCAAACAACCACTTTCTACGAACTCGGGTGTGAAACTGTTTCATTCTGTCAAACATTGGGTCCTTCTCCCTTGGGAAATTCTTCGACACGTGGAAATTTCCCCAATAAAAAGGTAAAACAATAAAATATGATTTTATGAACCTTGAAGAAGGACTTACGTAATCTTTTTATAAAGATCTTATGATATTGTTCCAGAATCGAATACTAATTTTCATAGAATCCGATTTTTTTATTTATTCTGCAAGGCGCACTGAATTGTATAATTACACATCATACAACCACTTGCTATGAACTCGGGTGTGAAACTGTTTCATTGTGCAAACATTGGGTCCTTCTCCCTTGGGAAATTCTTCGACATGTGGGAGTTTTCCCACAATAAAGAGCAAAAACAATAAAATATGATTTTATGAACCTTGAACAAGGTCTTACGTAAACATTTTTTATAAAGATCTTTTGATTTGTTGCAGATATGAATACAAATTTTCGTGGAATCTAATTTTTTTTAATTATTTTGCAAGGCGCACTGAAATGTATAATTACACATCAAACAACCACTTGCTATGAACTCGGGTGTGAAAATGTTTCATTGTGTCAAACATTGGATACTTCTCCCTTGGGAAATTCTTCGACACGTGGGATTTTCCCACAATAAAAAGCTAAAACAATAAAATATGATTTTATGAACCTTGAACAAGGTCTTGCGTAATCTGTTTATAAAGATCTTTTGATTTAGTTCCAGAATTGGATACTAATTTTCATAGAATCCGATTTTTTTATTTATTTTGCAAGGCGCACTAAATTGTATAAATACACATCAAACAACCACTTTCCATGAATTCGGGTGTGAAACTGTTTCATTGTGCAAACATTGGGTCCTTCTCCCTTGGGAAATTCTTCGATACATGGGAGATTTCCCCAATAAAAAGGTAAAACAATAAAATATGATTTTATGAACCTTGAAGAAGGACTTACGTAATCTTTTTATAAAGATCTTCTGATTTTGTTCCAGAATCGAATACTAATTTTCATAGAATCCTATTTTTTTATTTATTCTGCAAGGCGCACTGAATTGTATAATTGCACATCAAACAACCACTTGCTATGAACTCGGGTGTGAAACTGTTTCATTGTGCAAACATTGGGTAATTCTCCCTTGGGAAATTCTTCAACACGTGGGAGTTTTCCCCAATAAAACGCTAAAACAATAAAATATGAGTTTATGAACTTTGAACCAGGTCTTACATAATCTTTTGATAAAGATCTATTGATTTTGTTCCAGATTCGGATACTAATTTTCATGGAATCCGATTTTTTTATATATTCTGCATAAAATACATTCTGTATAAAACCACATCAAACAACCACTTGCTATGAACTCGGGTGATAAACTGTTTCATTGTGCAAACATTGGGTCCTTCTCCCTTGGGAAATTCTTTGACACATGGGAGATTTCCCCAATAAAAAGGTAAAACAATAAAATATGATTTTTGAACCTTGAAGAAGGACTTACGTAATCTTTTTATAAAGATCTTATGATATTGTTCCAGAATCGAATACTAATTTTCATAGAATCCGATTTTTTTATTTATTCTGCAAGGCGCACTGAATTGTATAATTACACATCATACAACCACTTGCTATGAACTCGGGTGTGAAACTGTTTCATTGTGCAAACATTGGGTCCTTCTCCCTTAGGAAATTCTTCGACACGTGGGAGTTTTCCCCAATAAAAAGCTAAAACAATAAAATATGAGTTTATGAACGTTGAAGAAGGACTTACGTAATATTTTTATAAGGATCTTCTGATTTTGTTCCAGAATCGAATACTAATTTTCATAGAATCCGATTTTTTTATTTATTCTGCAAGGCGCACTGAATTGTATAATTACACATCAAACAACCACTTGCTATGAACTCGGGTGTGAAACTTTTTCATTCTGTCAAACATTGGGCCCTTCTCCCTTAGGAAATTCTTCGACACGTGGGAGATTTCCCCAATAAAAAGCTAAAACAATAAAATATGATTTTATGAACCTTGAAGAAGGACTTACGTAATATTTTTATAAAGATATTCTGATTTTGTTCCAGAAACGAATACTGATTTTAATGGAATCTGATTTTTTTATTTATTCTGCAAGGCGAACTGAATTGTATAATTACACATCATACAACCACTTGCTATGAACTCGGGTGTGAAACTGTTTCATTGTGCAAACATTGGGTCCTTCTCCCTTGGGAAATCCTTTGACACGTGGGAGTTTTCCCCAATAAAAAGCTAAAACAATAATATATGAGTTTATGAACTTTGAACCATGTCTTACGTAATGTTTTGATTAAGATCTTTTGATTTTGTTCCAGATTCGAAGACTAATTTTCATGGAATCCTATTTATTTATTTATTCTGCAAGGCGCACTGAATTGTATAATTACACATCAAACAACCACTTGCTATGAACTCGGGTGTGAAACTGTTTCATTGTGCAAACATTGGGTCCTTCTCCCTTGGGAAATTCTTCAACACGTGGGAGTTTTCCCCAATAAAAAGCTAAAACAATAAAATATGTGTTCATGAACTTTGAACCAGGTCTTACATAATCTTTTGATAAAGATCTATTGATTTTGTTCCAGATTCGAATACTAATTTTCATGGAATCCGATTTTTTTATATATTCTGCATAAAATATATTCTGTATAAAACCACATCAAACAACCACTTGCTATGAACTCGGGTGAGAAACTGTTTCATTGTGCAAACATTGGGTCCTTCTCCCTTGGGAAATTCTTTGACACATGGGAGATTTCCCCAATAAAAAGGTAAAACAATAAAATATGATTTTATGAACCTTGAAGAAGGACTTACGTAATTTTTTTATAAAGATCTTTTGATTTTGTTCCAGATTCAAATACTAATTTTCATGGAATCTGATTTTTATATTTATTCTGCAAGGCGGACTGAATTGTATAATTACACATCAAACAACCACTTGCTATGAACTCGGGTGTGAAACTGTTTCATTGTGTCAAACATTAGATCCTTCTCCCTTGGGAAATTCTTCGACACATGGGAGTTTTCCCCAATAAAAAGGTAAAACAAATAAATATATTTTATGAACCTTGAACAAGGTCTTACGAAATCTTCTCATAAAGATCTTCTGATTTTGTTCCAGAAACGAATACTAATTTTCATATAATCCGATTTATTTACTTATTCTGCAAGGCGCACTGAATTGTATAATTACACATCAAACAACCACTTGCTATGAACTCGGGTGTGAAACTGTTTCATTCTGTCAAACATTGGGTCCTTCTCCCTTAGGAAATTCTTCGACACGTGGAAGATTTCCCCAATAAAAAGGTAAAACAATAAAATATGATTTTATGAACCTTGAAGAAGGACTTACGTAAACATTTTATAAAGATCTTCTTATTTTGTTCCAGAATCGAATACTAATTTTCATAGAATCCGATTTTCTTATTTATTCTGCAAGGCGCACTGAATTGTATAATTACACATCAAACAACCACTTGCTATGAACTCGGGTGTGAAACTGTTTCATTGTGTCAAACATTAGATCCTTCTCCCTTGGGAAATTCTTCGACACATGGGAGTTTTCCCCAATAAAAAGGTAAAACAAATAAATATATTTTATGAACCTTGAACAAGGTCTTACGAAATCTTCTCATAAAGATCTTATGATTTTGTTCCAGAATCGAATACTAATTTTCATAGAATCCGATTTATTTACTTATTCTGCAAGGCGCACTGAATTGTATAATTACACATCATACAACTACTTGCTATGAACTCGGGTGTGAAACTGTTTCATTCTGTCAAACATTGGGTCCTTCTCCCTTGGGAAATTCTTCGACACGTGGGAGTTTTCCTACAGTAAAAAGCTAAAACAATAAAATATAAGTTTATGAACCTTGAACAAGGTCCTACGTAATCTTTTGATAAAGTTCTTTTGATTTTGATCCAGATTCGAATACTAATTTTCATAGAATCCGATTTATTTACTTATGCTGCAAGGCGCACTGAATTGTATAATTACACATCAAACAACCACTTGCTATGAACTCGGGTGTGAAACTGTTTCATTGTGTCAAACATTAGATCCTTCTCCCTTGGGAAATTCTTCGACACATGGGAGTTTTCCCCAATAAAAAGGTAAAACAAATAAATATATTTTATGAACCTTGAACAAGGTCTTACGAAATCTTCTCATAAAGATCTTATGATTTTGTTCCAGAATCGAATACTAATTTTCATAGAATCCGATTTATTTACTTATTCTGCAAGGCGCACTGAATTGTATAATTACACATCATACAACTACTTGCTATGAACTCGGGTGTGAAACTGTTTCATTCTGTCAAACATTGGGTCCTTCTCCCTTGGGAAATTCATCGACACGTGGGAGTTTTCCCCAAAAAAAAGCTAAAACAATAAAATACGAGTTTATGAACTTTGAACCAGGTCTTACGTAATCTTTTTATAAAGATCTTATGATTTTGTTCCAGATTCGAATACTAATTTTCATAGAATCCGATTTATTTACTTATTCTGCAAGGCGCACTGAATTGTATAATTACACATCATACAACTACTTGCTATGAACTCGGGTGTGAAACTGTTTCATTCTGTCAAACATTGGGTCCTTCTCCCTTGGGAAATTGTTCGACAAGTGGGAGTTTTCCCCAATAAAAAGGTAAAACAATAAAATATGATTTTTGAACCTTGAAGAAGGACTTACGTAATCTTTTTATAAAGATCTTATGATATTGTTCCAGAATCGAATACTAATTTTCATAGAATCCGATTTTTTTATTTATTCTGCAAGGCGCACTGAATTGTATAATTACACATCAAACAACCACTTGCTATGAACTCGGGTGTGAAACTGTTTCATTCTGTCAAACATTGGGTCCTTCTCCCTTGGGAAATTCATCGACACGTGGGAGTTTTCCCCAAAAAAAAGCTAAAACAATAAAATACGAGTTTATGAACTTTGAACCAGGTCTTACGTAATCTTTTTATAAAGATCTTATGATATTGTTCCAGAATCGAATACTAATTTTCATAGAATCCGATTTTTTTATTTATTCTGCAAGGCGCACTGAATTGTATAATTACACATCAAACAACCACTTGCTATGAACTCGGGTGTGAAACTGTTTCATTCTGTCAAACATTGGGTCCTTCTCCCTTGGGAAATTCATCGACACGTGGGAGTTTTCCCCAAAAAAAAGCTAAAACAATAAAATACGAGTTTATGAACTTTGAACCAGGTCTTACGTAATCTTTTTATAAAGATCTTATGATTTTGTTCCAGATTCGAATACTAATTTTCATTGCATCCGATTTTTTTATATATTCTGCAAGGCGCACTGAATTGTATAAAACCACATCAAACAACCACTTTCTATGAACTCGGGTGTGAAACTTTTTCATTCTGTCAAACATTGGGTCCTTCTCCCTTGGGAAATTCTTCGACACGTGGGAGTTTTCCTACAGTAAAAAGCTAAAACAATAAAATATAAGTTTATGAACCTTGAACAAGGTCCTACGTAATCTTTTGATAAAGTTCTTTTGATTTTGATCCAGATTCGAATACTAATTTTCATGGAATCTGATTTTTTTACTTATTTTGCAAGGCGCACTGAATTGTACAATTACACATCAAACAACCACTTTCTACGAACTCGGGTGTGAAACTGTTTCATTCTGTCAAACATTGGGTCCTTCTCCCTTGGGAAATTGTTCGACACGTGGGAGTTTTCCCCAATAAAAAGGTAAAACAATAAAATATGATTTTTGAACCTTGAACAAGGTCTTACGAAATCTTCTCATAAAGATCTTATGATATTGTTCCAGAATCGAATACTAATTTTCATAGAATCCGATTTTTTTATTTATTCTGCAAGGCGCACTGAATTGTATAATTACACATCAAACAACCACTTGCTATGAACTCGGGTGTGAAACTGTTTCATTGTGTCAAACATTAGATCCTTCTCCCTTGGGAAATTCTTCGACACATGGGAGTTTTCCCCAATAAAAAGGTAAAACAAATAAATATATTTTATGAACCTTGAACAAGGTCTTACGAAATCTTCTCATAAAGATCTTATGATTTTGTTCCAGAATCGAATACTAATTTTCATAGAATCCGATTTATTTACTTATTCTGCAAGGCGCACTAAATTGTATAATTACACATCATACAACTACTTGCTATGAACTCGGGTGTGAAACTGTTTCATTCTGTCAAACATTGGGTCCTTCTCCCTTGGGAAATTCTTCGACACGTGGGAGTTTTCCCCAAAAAAAAGCTAAAACAATAAAATACGAGTTTATGAACTTTGAACCAGGTCTTACGTAATCTTTTTATAAAGATCTTATGATTTTGTTCCAGATTCGAATACTAATTTTCATTGCATCCGATTTTTTTATATATTCTGCAAGGCGCACTGAATTGTATAAAACCACATCAAACAACCACTTTCTATGAACTCGGGTGTGAAACTTTTTCATTCTGTCAAACATTGGGTCCTTCTCCCTTGGGAAATTCTTCGACACGTGGGAGTTTTCCTACAGTAAAAAGCTAAAACAATAAAATATAAGTTTATGAACCTTGAACAAGGTCCTACGTAATCTTTTGATAAAGTTCTTTTGATTTTGATCCAGATTCGAATACTAATTTTCATGAAATCTGATTTTTTTACTTATTTTGCAAGGCGCACTGAATTGTACAATTACACATCAAACAACCACTTTCTACGAACTCGGGTGTGAAACTGTTTCATTCTGTCAAACATTGGGTCCTTCTCCCTTGGGAAATTCTTCGACACGTGGGAGATTTCCCCAATAAAAAGGTAAAACAATAAAATATAAGTTTATGAACCTTGAACAAGGTCCTACGTAATCTTTTTATAAAGATCTTCTGATTTTGTTCCAGAATCGAATACTAATTTTCATGGAATCTGATTTTTATATTTATTCTGCAAAGCGGACTGAATTGTATAATTACACATCAAACAACCACTTTCTACGAACTCGGGTGTGAAACTGTTTCATTCTGTCAAACATTGGGTCCTTCTCCCTTGGGAAATTGTTCGACACGTGGGAGTTTTCCCCAATAAAAAGGTAAAACAAATAAATATATTTTATGAACCTTGAACAAGGTCTTACGAAATCTTCTCATAAAGATCTTATGATTTTGTTCCAGAATTGAATACTAATTTTCATAGAATCCGATTTATTTACTTATTCTGCAAGGCGCACTGAATTGTATAATTACACATCATACAACTACTTGCTATGAACTCGGGTGTGAAACTGTTTCATTCTGTCAAACATTGGGTCCTTCTCCCTTGGGAAATTCATCGACACGTGGGAGTTTTCCCCAAAAAAAAGCTAAAACAATAAAATACGAGTTTATGAACTTTGAACCAGGTCTTACGTAATCTTTTTATAAAGATCTTATGATTTTGTTCCAGATTCGAATACTAATTTTCATTGCATCCGATTTTTTTATATATTCTGCAAGGTGCACTGAATTGTATAAAACCACATCAAACAACCACTTTCTATGAACTCGGGTGTGAAACTTTTTCATTCTGTCAAACATTGGGTCCTTCTCCCTTGGGAAATTCTTCGACACGTGGGAGATTTCCTACAGTAAAAAGCTAAAACAATAAAATATAAGTTTATGAACCTTGAACAAGGTCCTACGTAATCTTTTGATAAAGTTCTTTTGATTTTGATCCAGATTCGAATACTAATTTTCATGGAATCTGATTTTTTTACTTATTTTGCAAGGCGCACTGAATTGTACAATTACACATCAAACAACCACTTTCTACGAACTCGGGTGTGAAACTGTTTCATTCTGTCAAACATTGGGTCCTTCTCCCTTGGGAAATTGTTCGACACGTGGGAGTTTTCCCCAATAAAAAGGTAAAACAATAAAATATGATTTTTGAACCTTGAAGAAGGACTTACGTAATCTTTTTATAAAGATCTTATGATATTGTTCCAGAATCGAATACTAATTTTCATAGAATCCGATTTTTTTATTTATTCTGCAAGGCGCACTGAATTGTATAATTACACATCATACAACCACTTGCTATGAACTCGGGTGTGAAACTGTTTCATTGTGCAAACATTGGGTCCTTCTCCCTTGTGAAATTCTTCGACACGTGGGAGTTTTCCCCAATAAAAAGCTAAAACAATAAAATATGAGTTTATGAACGTTGAAGAAGGACTTACGTAATATTTTTATAAGGATCTTCTGATTTTGTTCCAGAATCGAATACTAATTTTCATGGAATCTGATTTTTTTATATATTCTGCAAGGCGCACTGAATTGTATAATTACACATCAAACAACCACTTGCTATGAACTCGGGTGTGAAACTGTTTCATTCTGTCAAACATTGGGAACTTCTCCCTTGGGAAATTCTTCGACACGTGGGAGATTTCCCCAATAAAAAGGTAAAACAATAAAATATAAGTTTATGAACCTTGAACAAGGTCCTACGTAATCTTTTTTTAAAGATCTTCTGATTTTGTTCCAGAATCGAATACTAATTTTCATGGAATCTGATTTTTATATTTATTCTGCAAGGCGGACTGAATTGTATAATTACACATCAAACAACCACTTGCTATGTACTCTGGAGTGAAACTGTTTCATTGTGTCAAACATTGGGTCCTTCTCACTTGGGAAATTCTTCGACACGTGGGAGTTTTCCCACAGTAAAAAGCTATAACAATAAAATATGATTTTATGAACCTTGAAGAAGGTCTTCCGTAATCTTTTGATAAAGATCTTTTGATTTTATTCCAGATTCGAATACTAATTTTCATGGAATCTGATTTTATTTATTTATTTTGCAAGACGCACTGAATTGTATAATTACACATCAAACAACCACTTGCTATGAACTCGGGTGTGAAACTGTTTCATTCTGTCAAACATTGGGTCCTTCTCCCTTGGGAAATACTTCGACACGTGGAAGATTTCCCCAATAAAAAGGTAAAACAGTAAAATATGATTTTATGAACCTTGAACAAGGTCTTACGAAATCTTCTCATAAAGATCTTCTGATTTTGTTCCAGAATCGAATACTAATTTTCATATAATCCGATTTATTTACTTATTCTACAAGGCGCACTGAATTGTATAATTACACATCAAACAACCACTTGCTATGAACTCGGGTGTGAAACTGTTTCATTCTGTCAAACATTGGGTCCTTCTCCCTTGGGAAATTCTTCGACACGTGGAAGATTTCCCCAATAAAAAGGTAAAACAATAAAATATGATTTTATGAACCTTGAAGAAGGACTTACGTAAACATTTTATAAAGATCTTCTTATTTTGTTCCAGAATCGAATACTAATTTTCATATAATCCGATTTATTTACTTATTCTGCAAGGCGCACTGAATTGTATAATTACACATCAAACAACCACTTGCTATGAACTCGGGTGTGAAACTGTTTCATTCTGTCAAACATTGGGTCCTTCTCCCTTGGGAAATTCATCGACACGTGGGAGTTTTCCCCAAAAAAAAGCTAAAACAATAAAATACGAGTTTATGAACTTTGAACCAGGTCTTACGTAATCTTTTTATAAAGATCTTATGATTTTGTTCCAGATTCGAATACTAATTTTCATTGCATCCGATTTTTTTTTATATTCTGCAAGGCGCACTGAATTGTATAAAACCACATCAAACAACCACTTTCTATGAACTCGGGTGTGAAACTTTTTCATTCTGTCAAACATTGGGTCCTTCTCCCTTGGGAAATTCTTCGACACGTGGGAGTTTTCCCACAATAAAAAGCTATAACAATAAAATATGATTTTATGAACCTTGAAGAAGGTCTTGCGTAATCTTTTGATAAAGATCTTTTGATTTTATTCCAGATTCGAATACTAATTTTCATGGAATCTGATTTTATTTATTTATTTTGCAAGACGCACTGAATTGTATAATTACACATCAAACAACCACTTGCTATGAACTCGGGTGTGAAACTGTTTCATTCTGTCAAACATTGGGTCCTTCTCCCTTGGGAAATTCTTCGACACGTGGAAGATTTCCCCAATAAAAAGGTAAAACAATAAAATATGATTTTATGAAACTTGAAGAAGGACTTGCGTAATCATTTTATAAAGATCTTCTGATTTTGTTCCAGAATCGAATACTAATTTTCATAGAATCCGATTTTCTTATTTATTCTGCAAGGCGCACTGAATTGTATAATTAAACATCAAACAACCACTTGCTATGAACTCGGGTGTGAAACTGTTTCATTATGTCAAAAATTAGATCCTTCTCCCTTGGGAAATTCTTCGACACATGGGAGTTTTCCCCAATAAAAAGGTAAAACAAATCAATATATTTTATGAACCTTGAACAAGGTCTTACGAAATCTTCTCATAAAGATCTTATGATTTTGTTCCAGAATCGAATACTAATTTTCATAGAATCCGATTTTCTTATTTATTCTGCAAGGCGCACTGAATTGTATAATTACACATCAAACAACCACTTTCTATGAACTCGGGTGTGAAACTTTTTCATTCTGTCAAACATTGGGTCCTTCTCCCTTGGGAAATTCTTCGACACGTGGGAGTTTTCCTACAGTAAAAAGCTAAAACAATAAAATATAAGTTTATGAACCTTGAACAAGGTCCTACGTAATCTTTTGATAAAGTTCTTTTGATTTTGATCCAGATTCGAATACTAATTTTCATGGAATCTGATTTTTTTACTTATTTTGCAAGGCGCACTGAATTGTAGAATTACACATCAAACAACCACTTTCTACGAACTCGGGTGTGAAACTGTTTCATTCTGTCAAACATTGGGTCCTTCTCCCTTGGGAAATTGTTCGACACGTGGGAGTTTTCCCCAATAAAAAGGTAAAACAATAAAATATGATTTTTGAACCTTGAAGAAGGTCCTACGTAATCTTTTGATAAAGTTCTTTTGATTTTGATCCAGATTCGAATACTAATTTTCATGGAATCTGATTTTTATATTTATTCTGCAAGGCGGACTGAATTGTATAATTACACATCAAACAACCACTTGCTATGTACTCTGGAGTGAAACTGTTTCATTGTGTCAAACATTGGGTCCTTCTCACTTGGGAAATTCTTCGACACGTGGGAGTTTTCCCACAATAAAAAGCTATAACAATAAAATATGATTTTATGAACCTTGAAGAAGGTCTTCCGTAATCTTTTGATAAAGATCTTTTGATTTTATTCCAGATTCGAATACTAATTTTCATGGAATCTGATTTTATTTATTTATTTTGCAAGACGCACTGAATTGTATAATTACACATCAAACAACCACTTGCTATGAACTCGGGTGTGAAACTGTTTCATTCTGTCAAACATTGGGTCCTTCTCCCTTGGGAAATACTTCGACACGTGGAAGATTTCCCCAATAAAAAGGTAAAACAGTAAAATATGATTTTATGAACCTTGAACAAGGTCTTACGAAATCTTCTCATAAAGATCTTCTGATTTTGTTCCAGAATCGAATACTAATTTTCATATAATCCGATTTATTTACTTATTCTGCAAGGCGCACTGAATTGTATAATTACACATCAAACAACCACTTGCTATGAACTCGGGTGTGAAACTGTTTCATTCTGTCAAACATTGGGTCCTTCTCCCTTGGGAAATTCTTCGACACGTGGGAGTTTTCCTACAGTAAAAAGCTAAAACAATAAAATATAAGTTTATGAACCTTGAACAAGGTCCTACGTAATCTTTTGATAAAGTTCTTTTGATTTTGATCCAGATTCGAATACTAATTTTCATGGAATCTGATTTTTTTACTTATTTTGCAAGGCGCACTGAATTGTAGAATTACACATCAAACAACCACTTTCTACGAACTCGGGTGTGAAACTGTTTCATTCTGTCAAACATTGGGTCCTTCTCCCTTGGGAAATTGTTCGACACGTGGGAGTTTTCCCCAATAAAAAGGTAAAACAATAAAATATGATTTTTGAACCTTGAAGAAGGACTTACGTAATCTTTTTATAAAGATCTTATGATATTGTTCCAGAAACGAATACTAATTTTCATAGAATCCGATTTTTTTATTTATTCTGCAAGGCGCACTGAATTGTATAATTACACATCATACAACCACTTGCTATGAACTCGGGTGTGAAACTGTTTCATTGTGCAAACATTGGGTCCTTCTCCCTTGGGAAATTCATCGACACGTGGGAGTTTTCCCCAAAAAAAAGCTAAAACAATAAAATACGAGTTTATGAACTTTGAACCAGGTCTTACGTAATCTTTTTATAAAGATCTTATGATTTTGTTCCAGATTCGAATACTAATTTTCATTGCATCCGATTTTTTTTTATATTCTGCAAGGCGCACTGAATTGTATAAAACCACATCAAACAACCACTTTCTATGAACTCGGGTGTGAAACTTTTTCATTCTGTCAAACATTGGGTCCTTCTCCCTTGGGAAATTCTTCGACACGTGGGAGTTTTCCCACAATAAAAAGCTATAACAATAAAATATGATTTTATGAACCTTGAAGAAGGTCTTGCGTAATCTTTTGATAAAGATCTTTTGATTTTATTCCAGATTCGAATACTAATTTTCATGGAATCTGATTTTATTTATTTATTTTGCAAGACGCACTGAATTGTATAATTACACATCAAACAACCACTTGCTATGAACTCGGGTGTGAAACTGTTTCATTCTGTCAAACATTGGGTCCTTCTCCCATGGGAAATACTTCGACACGTGGAAGATTTCCCCAATAAAAAGGTAAAACAATAAAATATGATTTTATGAAACTTGAAGAAGGACTTGCGTAATCATTTTATAAAGATCTTCTGATTTTGTTCCAGAATCGAATACTAATTTTCATAGAATCCGATTTTCTTATTTATTCTGCAAGGCGCACTGAATTGTATAATTAAACATCAAACAACCACTTGCTATGAACTCGGGTGTGAAACTGTTTCATTATGTCAAACATTAGATCCTTCTCCCTTGGGAAATTCTTCGACACATGGGAGTTTTCCCCAATAAAAAGGTAAAACAAATCAATATATTTTATGAACCTTGAACAAGGTCTTACGAAATCTTCTCATAAAGATCTTATGATTTTGTTCCAGAATCGAATACTAATTTTCATAGAATCCGATTTTCTTATTTATTCTGCAAAGCGCACTGAATTGTATAATTACACATCAAACAACCACTTTCTATGAACTCGGGTGTGAAACTTTTTCATTCTGTCAAACATTGGGTCCTTCTCCCTTGGGAAATTCTTCGACACGTGGGAGTTTTCCTACAGTAAAAAGCTAAAACAATAAAATATAAGTTTATGAACCTTGAACAAGGTCCTACGTAATCTTTTGATAAAGTTCTTTTGATTTTGATCCAGATTCGAATACTAATTTTCATGGAATCTGATTTTTTTACTTATTTTGCAAGGCGCACTGAATTGTAGAATTACACATCAAACAACCACTTTCTACGAACTCGGGTGTGAAACTGTTTCATTCTGTCAAACATTGGGTCCTTCTCCCTTGGGAAATTGTTCGACACGTGGGAGTTTTCCCCAATAAAAAGGTAAAACAATAAAATATGATTTTTGAACCTTGAAGAAGGACTTACGTAATCTTTTTATAAAGATCTTATGATATTGTTCCAGAAACGAATACTAATTTTCATAGAATCCGATTTTTTTATTTATTCTGCAAGGCGCACTGAATTGTATAATTACACATCATACAACCACTTGCTATGAACTCGGGTGTGAAACTGTTTCATTGTGCAAACATTGGGTCCTTCTCCCTTGGGAAATTCATCGACACGTGGGAGTTTTCCCCAAAAAAAAGCTAAAACAATAAAATACGAGTTTATGAACTTTGAACCAGGTCTTACGTAATCTTTTTATAAAGATCTTATGATTTTGTTCCAGATTCGAATACTAATTTTTATTGCATCCGATTTTTTTTTATATTCTGCAAGGCGCACTGAATTGTATAAAACGACATCAAACAACCACTTTCTATGAACTCGGGTGTGAAACTTTTTCATTCTGTCAAACATTGGGTCCTTCTCCCTTGGGAAATTCTTCGACACGTGGGAGTTTTCCCACAATAAAAAGCTATAACAATAAAATATGATTTTATGAACCTTGAAGAAGGTCTTGCGTAATCTTTTGATAAAGATCTTTTGATTTTATTCCAGATTCGAATACTAATTTTCATGGAATCTGATTTTATTTATTTATTTTGCAAGACGCACTGAATTGTATAATTACACATCAAACAACCACTTGCTATGAACTCGGGTGTGAAACTGTTTCATTCTGTCAAACATTGGGTCCTTCTCCCATGGGAAATACTTCGACACGTGGAAGATTTCCCCAATAAAAAGTAAAACAATAAAATATGATTTTATGAAACTTGAAGAAGGACTTGCGTAATCATTTTATAAAGATCTTCTGATTTTGTTCCAGAATCGAATACTAATTTTCATAGAATCCGATTTTCTTATTTATTCTGCAAGGCGCACTGAATTGTATAATTACACATCAAACAACCACTTGCTATGAACTCGGGTGTGAAACTGTTTCATTATGTCAAACATTAGATCCTTCTCCCTTGGGAAATTCTTCGACACATGGGAGTTTTCCCCAATAAAAAGGTAAAACAAATCAATATATTTTATGAACCTTGAACAAGGTCTTACGAAATCTTCTCATAAAGATCTTATGATTTTGTTCCAGAATCGAATACTAATTTTCATAGAATCCGATTTTCTTATTTATTCTGCAAGGCGCACTGAATTGTATAATTACACATCAAACAACCACTTTCTATGAACTCGGGTGTGAAACTTTTTCATTCTGTCAAACATTGGGTCCTTCTCCCTTGGGAAATTCATCGACACGTGGGAGTTTTCCTACAGTAAAAAGCTAAAACAATAAAATATAAGTTTATGAACCTTGAACAAGGTCCTACGTAATCTTTTGATAAAGTTCTTTTGATTTTGATCCAGATTCGAATACTAATTTTCATGGAATCTGATTTTTTTACTTATTTTGCAAGGCGCACTGAATTGTAGAATTACACATCAAACAACCACTTTCTACGAACTCGGGTGTGAAACTGTTTCATTCTGTCAAACATTGGGTCCTTCTCCCTTGGGAAATTGTTCGACACGTGGGAGTTTTCCCCAATAAAAAGGTAAAACAATAAAATATGATTTTTGAACCTTGAAGAAGGACTTACGTAATCTTTTTATAAAGATCTTATGATATTGTTCCAGAAACGAATACTAATTTTCATAGAATCCGATTTTTTTATTTATTCTGCAAGGCGCACTGAATTGAATAATTACACATCAAACAACCACTTGCTATGAACTCGGGTGTGAAACTGTTTCATTCTGTCAAACATTGGGTACTTCTCCCTTGGGAAATTCTTCGACACGTGGGAGATTTCCCCAATAAAAAGGTAAAACAATAAAATATAAGTTTATGAACCTTGAACAAGGTCCTACGTAATCTTTTTATAAAGATCTTCTGATTTCGTTCCAGAATCGAATACTAATTTTCAAGGAATCTGATTTTTATATTTATTCTGCAAGGCGGACTGAATTGTATAATTACACATCAAACAACCACTTGCTATGTACTCTGGAGTGAAACTGTTTCATTGTGTCAAACATTGGGTCCTTCTCCCTTGGGAAATTCTTCGACACGTGGGAGTTTTCCCACAATAAAAAGCTATAACAATAAAATATGATTTTATGAACCTTGAAGAAGGTCTTGCGTAATCTTTTGATAAAGATCTTTTGATTTTATTCCAGATTCGAATACTAATTTTCATGGAATCTGATTTTATTTATTTATTTTGCAAGACGCACTGAATTGTATAATTACACATCAAACAACCACTTGCTATGAACTCGGGTGTGAAACTGCTTCATTCTGTCAAACATTGGGTCCTTCTCCCTTGGGAAATACTTCGACACGTGGAAGATTTCCCCAATAAAAAGGTAAAACAATAAAATATGATTTTATGAAACTTGAAGAAGGACTTGCGTAATCATTTTATAAAGATCTTCTGATTTTGTTCCAGAATCGAATACTAATTTTCATAGAATCCGATTTTCTTATTTATTCTGCAAGGCGCACTGAATTGTATAATTACACATCAAACAACCACTTGCTATGAACTCGGGTGTGAAACTGTTTCATTATGTCAAACATTAGATCCTTCTCCCTTGGGAAATTCTTCGACACATGGGAGTTTTCCCCAATAAAAAGGTAAAACAAATAAATATATTTTATGAACCTTGAACAAGGTCTTACGAAATCTTCTCATAAAGATCTTATGATTTTGTTCCAGAATCGAATACTAATTTTCATAGAATCCGATTTTCTTATTTATTCTGCAAGGCGCACTGAATTGTATAATTACACATCAAACAACCACTTTCTATGAACTCGGGTGTGAAACTTTTTCATTCTGTCAAACATTAGGTCCTTCTCCCTTGGGAAATTCTTCGACACGTGGGAGTTTTCCTACAGTAAAAAGCTAAAACAATAAAATATAAGTTTATGAACCTTGAACAAGGTCCTACGTAATCTTTTGATAAAGTTCTTTTGATTTTGATCCAGATTCGAATACTAATTTTCATGGAATCTGATTTTTCACTTATTTTGCAAGGCGCACTGAATTGTAGAATTACACATCAAACAACCACTTTCTACGAACTCGGGTGTGAAACTGTTTCATTCTGTCAAACATTGGGTCCTTCTCCCTTGGGAAATTGTTCGACACGTGGGAGTTTTCCCCAATAAAAAGGTAAAACAATAAAATATGATTTTTGAACCTTGAAGAAGGACTTACGTAATCTTTTTATAAAGATCTTATGATATTGTTCCAGAAACGAATACTAATTTTCATAGAATCCGATTTTTTTATTTATTCTGCAAGGCGCACTGAATTGTATAATTACACATCAAACAACCACTTGCTATGTACTCTGGAGTGAAACTGTTTCATTGTGTCAAACATTGGGTCCTTCTCCCTTGGGAAATTCTTCGACACGTGGGAGTTTTCCCACAATAAAAAGCTATAACAATAAAATATGATTTTATGAACCTTGAAGAAGGTCTTGCGTAATCTTTTGATAAAGATCTTTTGATTTTATTCCAGATTCGAATACTAATTTTCATGGAATCTGATTTTATTTATTTATTTTGCAAGACGCACTGAATTGTATAATTACACATCAAACAACCACTTGCTATGAACTCGGGTGTGAAACTGCTTCATTCTGTCAAACATTGGGTCCTTCTCCCTTGGGAAATACTTCGACACGTGGAAGATTTCCCCAATAAAAAGGTAAAACAATAAAATATGATTTTATGAAACTTGAAGAAGGACTTGCGTAATCATTTTATAAAGATCTTCTGATTTTGTTCCAGAATCGAATACTAATTTTCATAGAATCCGATTTTCTTATTCATTCTGCAAGGCGCACTGAATTGTATAATTACACATCAAACAACCACTTGCTATGAACTCGGGTGTGAAACTGTTTCATTGTGTCAAACATTAGATCCTTCTCCCTTAGGAAATTCTTCGACACATGGGAGTTTTCCCCAATAAAAAGGTAAAACAAATAAATATATTTTATGAACCTTGAACAAGGTCTTACGAAATCTTCTCATAAAGATCTTCTGATTTTGTTCCAGAAACGAATACTAATTTTCATATAATCCGATTTATTTACTTATTCTGCAAGGCGCACTGAATTGTATAATTACACATCAAACAACCACTTGCTATGAACTCGGGTGTGAAACTGTTTCATTCTGTCAAACATTGGGTCCTTCTCCCTTAGGAAATTCTTCGACACGTGGAAGATTTCCCCAATAAAAAGGTAAAACAATAAAATATGATTTTATGAACCTTGAAGAAGGACTTACGTAAACATTTTATAAAGATCTTCTTATTTTGTTCCAGAATCGAATACTAATTTTCATAGAATCCGATTTTCTTATTTATTCTGCAAGGCGCACTGAATTGTATAATTACACATCAAACAACCACTTGCTATGAACTCGGGTGTGAAACTGTTTCATTGTGTCAAACATTAGATCCTTCTCCCTTGGGAAATTCTTCGACACATGGGAGTTTTCCCCAATAAAAAGGTAAAACAAATAAATATATTTTATGAACCTTGAACAAGGTCTTACGAAATCTTCTCATAAAGATCTTATGATTTTGTTCCAGAATCGAATACTAATTTTCATAGAATCCGATTTATTTACTTATTCTGCAAGGCGCACTGAATTGTATAATTACACATCATACAACTACTTGCTATGAACTCGGGTGTGAAACTGTTTCATTCTGTCAAACATTGGGTCCTTCTCCCTTGGGAAATTCATCGACACGTGGGAGTTTTCCCCAAAAAAAAGCTAAAACAATAAAATACGAGTTTATGAACTTTGAACCAGGTCTTACGTAATCTTTTTATAAAGATCTTATGATTTTGTTCCAGATTCGAATACTAATTTTCATTGCATCCGATTTTTTTATATATTCTGCAAGGCGCACTGAATTGTATAAAACCACATCAAACAACCACTTTCTATGAACTCGGGTGTGAAACTTTTTCATTCTGTCAAACATTGGGTCCTTCTCCCTTGGGAAATTCTTCGACACGTGGCAGTTTTCCTACAGTAAAAAGCTAAAACAATAAAATATAAGTTTATGAACCTTGAACAAGGTCCTACGTAATCTTTTGATAAAGTTCTTTTGATTTTGATCCAGATTCGAATACTAATTTTCATGGAATCTGATTTTTTTACTTATTTTGCAAGGCGCACTGAATTGTACAATTACACATCAAACAACCACTTTCTAGGAACTCGGGTGTGAAACTGATTCATTCTGTCAAACATTGGGTCCTTCTCCCTTGGGAAATTGTTCGACACGTGGGAGTTTTCCCCAATAAAAAAGTAAAACAATAAAATATGATTTTTGAACCTTGAAGAAGGACTTACGTTATCTTTTTATAAAGATCTTATGATATTGTTCCAGAATCGAATACTAATTTTCATAGAATCCGATTTTTTTATTTATTCTGCAAGGCGCACTGAATTGTAGAATTACACATCAAACAACCACTTGCTATGAACTCGGGTGTGAAACTGTTTCATTGTGTCAAACATTAGATCCTTCTCCCTTGGGAAATTCTTCGACACATGGGAGTTTTCCCCAATAAAAAGGTAAAACAAATAAATATATTTTATGAACCTTGAACAAGGTCTTACGAAATCTTCTCATAAAGATCTTATGATATTGCTCCAGAATCGAATACTAATTTTCATAGAATCCGATTTTTTTATTTATTCTGCAAGGCGCACTGAATTGTATAATTACACATCATACAACTACTTGCTATGAACTCGGGTGTGAAACTGTTTCATTCTGTCAAACATTGGGTCCTTCTCCCTTGGGAAATTCATCGACACGTGGGAGTTTTCCCCAAAAAAAAGCTAAAACAATAAAATACGAGTTTATGAACTTTGAACCAGGTCTTACGTAATCTTTTTATAAAGATCTTATGATTTTGTTCCAGATTCGAATACTAATTTTCATTGCATCCGATTTTTTTATATATTCTGCAAGGCGCACTGAATTGTATAAAACCACATCAAACAACCACTTTCTAAGAACTCGGGTGTGAAACTTTTTCATTCTGTCAAACATTGGGTCCTTCTCCCTTGGGAAATTCTTCGACACGTGGGAGTTTTCCTACAGTAAAAAGCTAAAACTATAAAATATAAGTTTATGAACCTTGAACAAGGTCCTACGTAATCTTTTGGTAAAGTTCTTTTGATTTTGATCCAGATTCGAATACTAATTTTCATGAAATCTGATTTTTTTACTTATTTTGCAAGGCGCACTGAATTGTACAATTACACATCAAACAACCACTTTCTACGAACTCGGGTGTGAAACTGTTTCATTCTGTCAAACATTGGGTCCTTCTCCCTTGGGAAATTGTTCGACACGTGGGAGATTTCCCCAATAAAAAGGTAAAACAAATAAATATATTTTATGAACCTTGAACAAGGTCTTACGAAATCTTCTCATAAAGATCTTATGATTTTGTTCCAGAATTGAATACTAATTTTCATAGAATCCGATTTATTTACTTATTCTGCAAGGCGCACTGAATTGTATAATTACACATCATACAACTACTTGCTATGAACTCGGGTGTGAAACTGTTTCATTCTGTCAAACATTGGGTCCTTCTCCTTTGGGAAATTCATCGACACGTGGGAGTTTTCCCCAAAAAAAAGCTAAAACAATAAAATACGAGTTTATGAACTTTGAACCAGGTCTTACGTAATCTTTTTATAAAGATCTTATGATTTTGTTCCAGATTCGAATACTAATTTTCATTGCATCCGATTTTTTTATATATTCTGCAAGGTGCACTGAATTGTATAAAACCACATCAAACAACCACTTTCTATGAACTCGGGTGTGAAACTTTTTCATTCTGTCAAACATTGGGTCCTTCTCCCTTGGGAAATTCTTCGACACGTGGGAGTTTTCCTACAGTAAAAAGCTAAAACAATAAAATACGAGTTTATGAACTTTGAACCAGGTCTTACGTAATCTTTTTATAAAGATCTTATGATTTTGTTCCAGATTCGAATACTAATTTTCATTGCATCCGATTTTTTTATATATTCTGCAAGGCGCACTGAATTGTATAAAACCACATCAAACAACCACTTTCTATGAACTCGGGTGTGAAACTTTTTCATTCTGTCAAACATTGGGTCCTTCTCCCTTGGGAAATTCTTCGACACGTGGGAGTTTTCCTACAGTAAAAAGCTAAAACAATAAAATATAAGTTTATGAACCTTGAACAAGGTCCTACGTAATCTTTTGATAAAGTTCTTTTGATTTTGATCCAGATTCGAATACTAATTTTCATGAAATCTGATTTTTTTACTTATTTTGCAAGGCGCACTGAATTGTACAATTACACATCAAACAACCACTTTCTACGAACTCGGGTGTGAAACTGTTTCATTCTGTCAAACATTGGGTCCTTCTCCCTTGGGAAATTCTTCGACACGTGGGAGATTTCCCCAATAAAAAGGTAAAACAATAAAATATAAGTTTATGAACCTTGAACAAGGTCCTACGTAATCTTTTTATAAAGATCTTCTGATTTTGTTCCAGAATCGAATACTAATTTTCATGGAATCTGATTTTTATATTTATTCTGCAAGGCGGACTGAATTGTATAATTACACATCAAACAACCACTTTCTACGAACTCGGGTGTGAAACTGTTTCATTCTGTCAAACATTGGGTCCTTCTCCCTTGGGAAATTGTTCGACACGTGGGAGATTTCCCCAATAAAAAGGTAAAACAAATAAATATATTTTATGAACCTTGAACAAGGTCTTACGAAATCTTCTCATAAAGATCTTATGATTTTGTTCCAGAATTGAATACTAATTTTCATAGAATCCGATTTATTTACTTATTCTGCAAGGCGCACTGAATTGTATAATTACACATCATACAACTACTTGCTATGAACTCGGGTGTGAAACTGTTTCATTCTGTCAAACATTGGGTCCTTCTCCTTTGGGAAATTCATCGACACGTGGAAGTTTTCCCCAAAAAAAAGCTAAAACAATAAAATACGAGTTTATGAACTTTGAACCAGGTCTTAAGTAATCTTTTTATAAAGATCTTATGATTTTGTTCCAGATTCGAATACTAATTTTCATTGCATCCGATTTTTTTATATATTCTGCAAGGTGCACTGAATTGTATAAAACCACATCAAACAACCACTTTCTATGAACTCGGGTGTGAAACTTTTTCATTCTGTCAAACATTGGGTCCTTCTCCCTTGGGAAATTCTTCGACACGTGGGAGTTTTCCTACAGTAAAAAGCTAAAACAATAAAATATAAGTTTATGAACCTTGAACAAGGTCCTACGTAATCTTTTGATAAAGTTCTTTTGATTTTGATCCAGATTCGAATACTAATTTTCATGGAATCTGATTTTTTTACTTATTTTGCAAGGCGCACTGAATTGTACAATTACACATCAAACAACCACTTTCTACGAACTCGGGTGTGAAACTGTTTCATTCTGTCAAACATTGGGTCCTTCTCCCTTGGGAAATTGTTCGACACGTGGGAGTTTTCCCCAATAAAAAGGTAAAACAATAAAATATGATTTTTGAACCTTGAAGAAGGACTTACGTAATCTTTTTATAAAGATCTTATGATATTGTTCCAGAATCGAATACTAATTTTCATAGAATCCGATTTTTTTATTTATTCTGCAAGGCGCACTGAATTGTATAATTACACATCATACAACCACTTGCTATGAACTCGGGTGTGAAACTGTTTCATTGTGCAAACATTGGGTCCTTCTCCCTTGTGAAATTCTTCGACACGTGGGAGTTTTCCCCAATAAAAAGCTAAAACAATAAAATATGAGTTTATGAACGTTGAAGAAGGACTTACGTAATATTTTTATAAGGATCTTCTGATTTTGTTCCAGAATCGAATACTAATTTTCATGGAATCTGATTTTTTTATATATTCTGCAAGGCGCACTGAATTGTATAATTACACATCAAACAACCACTTGCTATGAACTCGGGTGTGAAACTGTTTCATTCTGTCAAACATTGGGTACTTCTCCCTTGGGAAATTCTTCGACACGTGGGAGATTTCCCCAATAAAAAGGTAAAACAATAAAATATAAGTTTATGAACCTTGAACAAGGTCCTACGTAATCTTTTTATAAAGATCTTCTGATTTTGTTCCAGAATCGAATACTAATTTTCATGGAATCTGATTTTTATATTTATTCTGCAAGGCGGACTGAATTGTATAATTACACATCAAACAACCACTTGCTATGTACTCTGGAGTGAAACTGTTTCATTGTGTCAAACATTGGGTCCTTCTCACTTGGGAAATTCTTCGACACGTGGGAGTTTTCCCACAATAAAAAGCTATAACAATAAAATATGATTTTATGAACCTTGAAGAAGGTCATGCGTAATCTTTTGATAAAGATCTTTTGATTTTATTCCAGATTCGAATACTAATTTTCATGGAATCTGATTTTATTTATTTATTTTGCAAGACGCACTGAATTGTATAATTACACATCAAACAACCACTTGCTATGAACTCGGGTGTGAAACTGTTTCATTCTGTCAAACATTGGGTCCTTCTCCCTTGGGAAATACTTCGACACGTGGAAGATTTCCCCAATAAAAAGGTAAAACAGTAAAATATGATTTTATGAACCTTGAACAAGGTCTTACGAAATCTTCTCATAAAGATCTTCTGATTTTGTTCCAGAATCGAATACTAATTTTCATATAATCCGATTTATTTACTTATTCTGCAAGGCGCACTGAATTGTATAATTACACATCAAACAACCACTTGCTATGAACTCGGGTGTGAAACTGTTTCATTCTGTCAAACATTGGGTCCTTCTCCCTTGGGAAATTCTTCGACACGTGGAAGATTTCCCCAATAAAAAGGTAAAACAATAAAATATGATTTTATGAACCTTGAAGAAGGACTTACGTAAACATTTTATAAAGATCTTCTTATTTTGTTCCAGAATCGAATACTAATTTTCATAGAATCCGATTTTCTTATTTATTCTGCAAGGCGCACTGAATTGTATAATTACACATCAAACAACCACTTGCTATGAACTCGGGTGTGAAACTGTTTCATTGTGTCAAACATTAGATCCTTCTCCCTTGGGAAATTCTTCGACACATGGGAGTTTTCCCCAATAAAAAGGTAAAACAAATAAATATATTTTATGAACCTTGAACAAGGTCTTACGAAATCTTCTCATAAAGATCTTATGATTTTGTTCCAGAATCGAATACTAATTTTCATAGAATCCGATTTATTTACTTATTCTGCAAGGCGCACTGAATTGTATAATTACACATCATACAACTACTTGCTATGAACTCGGGTGTGAAACTGTTTCATTCTGTCAAACATTGGGTCCTTCTCCCTTGGGAAATTCATCGACACGTGGGAGTTTTCCCCAAAAAAAAGCTAAAACAATAAAATACGAGTTTATGAACTTTGAACCAGGTCTTACGTAATCTTTTTATAAAGATCTTATGATTTTGTTCCAGATTCGAATACTAATTTTCATTGCATCCGATTTTTTTTTATATTCTGCAAGGCGCACTGAATTGTATAAAACCACATCAAACAACCACTTTCTATGAACTCGGGTGTGAAACTTTTTCATTCTGTCAAACATTGGGTCCTTCTCCCTTGGGAAATTCTTCGACACGTGGGAGTTTTCCCACAATAAAAAGCTATAACAATAAAATATGATTTTATGAACCTTGAAGAAGGTCTTGCGTAATCTTTTGATAAAGATCTTTTGATTTTATTCCAGATTCGAATACTAATTTTCATGGAATCTGATTTTATTTATTTATTTTGCAAGACGCACTGAATTGTATAATTACACATCAAACAACCACTTGCTATGAACTCGGGTGTGAAACTGTTTCATTCTGTCAAACATTGGGTCCTTCTCCCATGGGAAATACTTCGACACGTGGAAGATTTCCCCAATAAAAAGGTAAAACAATAAAATATGATTTTATGAAACTTGAAGAAGGACTTGCGTAATCATTTTATAAAGATCTTCTTATTTTGTTCCAGAATCGAATACTAATTTTCATAGAATCCGATTTTCTTATTTATTCTGCAAGGCGCACTGAATTGTATAATTACACATCAAACAACCACTTGCTATGAACTCGGGTGTGAAACTGTTTCATTATGTCAAACATTAGATCCTTCTCCCTTGGGAAATTCTTCGACACATGGGAGTTTTCCCCAATAAAAAGGTAAAACAAATCAATATATTTTATGAACCTTGAACAAGGTCTTACGAAATCTTCTCATAAAGATCTTATGATTTTGTTCCAGAATCGAATACTAATTTTCATAGAATCCGATTTTCTTATTTATTCTGCAAGGCGCACTGAATTGTATAATTACACATCAAACAACCACTTTCTATGAACTCGGGTGTGAAACTTTTTCATTCTGTCAAACATTGGGTCCTTCTCCTTTGGAAAATTCTTCGACACGTGGGAGTTTTCCCACAGTAAAAAGCTAAAACAATAAAATATGATTTTACGAACCTTGAACAAGGTCGTACGCAATATTTTTATAAAGATCTTTTGATTTTGATCAAGATTCGAATACTAATTTTCATGGAATCCGATTTTTTTATTTTTTCTGCAAGGCGCACTGAATTGTATAATTACACATCAAACAACCACTTGCTATGAACTCGGGTGTGAAACTGTTTCATTCTGTCAAACATTGGGTACTTCTCCCTTGGGAAATTGTTCGACACGTGGGAGTTTTCCCCAATAAAAAGGTAAAACAATAAAATATGATTTTTGAACCTTGAAGAAGGACTTACGTAATCTTTTTATAAAGATCTTCTGATATTGTTCCAGAAACGAATACTAATTTTCATAGAATCCGATTTTTTTATTTATTCTGCAAGGCGCACTGAATTGTATAATTACACATCATACAACCACTTGCTATGAACTCGGGTGTGAAACTGTTTCATTGTGCAAACATTGGGTCCTTCTCCCTTGGGAAATTCTTCGACACGTGGGAGTTTTCCCCAATAAAAAGCTAAAACAATAAAATATGAGTTTATGAACGTTGAAGAAGGACTTACGTAATATTTTTATAAGGATCTTCTGATTTTGTTCCAGAATCGAATACTAATTTTCATGGAATCTGATTTTTTTATTTATTCTGCAAGGCGCACTGAATTGTATAATTACACATCAAACAACCACTTGCTATGAACTCGGGTGTGAAACTGTTTCATTGTGTCAAACATTGGGTCCTTCTCCCTTGGGAAATTCTTCGACACGTGGGAGTTTTCCCACAATAAAAAGCTATAACAATAAAATATGATTTTATGAACCTTGAAGAAGGTCTTGCGTAATCTTTTGATAAAGATCTTTTGATTTTATTCCAGATTCGAATACTAATTTTCATGGAATCTGATTTTATTTATTTATTTTGCAAGACGCACTGAATTGTATAATTACACATCAAACAACCACTTGCTATGAACTCGGGTGTGAAACTGCTTCATTCTGTCAAACATTGGGTCCTTCTCCCTTGGGAAATACTTCGACACGTGGAAGATTTCCCCAATAAAAAGGTAAAACAATAAAATATGATTTTATGAAACTTGAAGAAGGACTTGCGTAATCATTTTATAAAGATCTTCTGATTTTGTTCCAGAATCGAATACTAATTTTCATAGAATCCGATTTTCTTATTCATTCTGCAAGGCGCACTGAATTGTATAATTACACATCAAACAACCACTTCCTATGAACTCGGGTGTGAAACTGTTTCATTGTGTCAAACATTAGATCCTTCTCCCTTGGGAAATTCTTCGACACATGGGAGTTTTCCCCAATAAAAAGGTAAAACAAATAAATATATTTTATGAACCTTGAACAAGGTCTTACGAAATCTTCTCATAAAGATCTTCTGATTTTGTTCCAGAAACGAATACTAATTTTCATATAATCCGATTTATTTACTTATTCTGCAAGGCGCACTGAATTGTATAATTACACATCAAACAACCACTTGCTATGAACTCGGGTGTGAAACTGTTTCATTCTGTCAAACATTGGGTCCTTCTCCCTTAGGAAATTCTTCGACACGTGGAAGATTTCCCCAATAAAAAGGTAAAACAATAAAATATGATTTTATGAACCTTGAAGAAGGACTTACGTTAACATTTTATAAAGATCTTCTTATTTTGTTCCAGAATCGAATAATAATTTTCATAGAATCCGATTTTCTTATTTATTCTGCAAGGCGCACTGAATTGTATAATTACACATCAAACAACCACTTGCTATGAACTCGGGTGTGAAACTGTTTCATTGTGTCAAACATTAGATCCTTCTCCCTTGGGAAATTCTTCGACACATGGGAGTTTTCCCCAATAAAAAGGTAAAACAAATAAATATATTTTATGAACCTTGAACAAGGTCTTACGAAATCTTCTCATAAAGATCTTATGATTTTGTTCCAGAATCGAATACTAATTTTCATAGAATCCGATTTATTTACTTATTCTGCAAGGCGCACTGAATTGTATAATTACACATCATACAACTACTTGCTATGAACTCGGGTGTGAAACTGTTTCATTCTGTCAAACATTGGGTCATTCTCCCTTGGGAAATTCTTCGACACGTGGGAGTTTTCCTACAGTAAAAAGCTAAAACAATAAAATATAAGTTTATGAACCTTGAACAAGGTCCTACGTAATCTTTTGATAAAGTTCTTTTGATTTTGATCCAGATTCGAATACTAATTTTCATAGAATCCGATTTATTTACTTATTCTGCAAGGCGCACTGAATTGTATAATTACACATCATACAACTACTTGCTATGAACTCGGGTGTGAAACTGTTTCATTGTGTCAAACATTAGATCCTTCTCCCTTGGGAAATTCTTCGACACATGGGAATTTTCCCCAATAAAAAGGTAAAACAAATAAATATATTTTATGAACCTTGAACAAGGTCTTACGAAATCTTCTCATAAAGATCTTATGATTTTGTTCCAGAATCGAATACTAATTTTCATAGAATCCGATTTATTTACTTATTCTGCAAGGCGCACTGAATTGTATAATTACACATCATACAACTACTTACTATGAACTCGGGTGTGAAACTGTTTCATTCTGTCAAACATTGGGTCCTTCTCCCTTGGGAAATTCATCG
This sequence comes from Tanypteryx hageni, assembly GCA_028673005.1. Classification (NCBI taxonomy): domain Eukaryota; kingdom Metazoa; phylum Arthropoda; class Insecta; order Odonata; family Petaluridae; genus Tanypteryx; species Tanypteryx hageni. The sequence goes on from CM054120.1 coordinate 89,990,447, forward strand.
ACACGTGGGAGTTTTCCCCAAAAAAAAGCTAAAACAATAAAATACGAGTTTATGAACTTTGAACCAGGTCTTACGTAATCTTTTTATAAAGATCTTATGATTTTGTTCCAGATTCGAATACTAATTTTCATTGCATCCGATTTTTTTATATATTTTGCAAGGTGCACTGAATTGTACAATTACACATCAAACAACCACTTTCTACGAACTCGGGTGTGAAACTGTTTCATTCTGTCAAACATTGGGTCCTTCTCCCTTGGGAAATTGTTCGACACTTGGGAGTTTTCCCCAATAAAAAGGTAAAACAATAAAATATGATTTTTGAACCTTGAAGAAGGACTTACGTAATCTTTTTATAAAGATCTTATGATATTGTTCCAGAATCGAATACTAATTTTCATAGAATCCGATTTTTTAATTTATTCTGCAAGGCGCACTGAATTGTATAATTACACATCATACAACCACTTGCTATGAACTCGGGTGTGAAACTGTTTCATTGTGCAAACATTGGGTCCTTCTCCCTTGGGAAATTCTTCGACACGTGCGAGTTTTCCCCAATAAAAAGCTAAAACAATAAAATATGAGTTTATGAACGTTGAAAAAGGACTTACGTAATATTTTTATAAGGATCTTCTGATTTTGTTCCAGAATCGAATACTAATTTTCATGGAATCTGATTTTTTTATTTATTCTGCAAGGCGCACTGAATTGTATAATTACACATGAAACAACCACTTGCTATGAACTCGGGTGTGAAACTGTTTCATTCTGTCAAACATTGGGTACTTCTCCCTTGGGAAATTCTTCGACACGTGGGAGATTTCCCCAATAAAAAGGTAAAACAATAAAATATAAGTTTATGAACCTTGAACAAGGTCCTACGTAATCTTTTTATAATGATCTTCTGATTTTGTTCCAGAATCAAATACTAATTTTCATGGAATCTGATTTTTATATTTATTCTGCAAGGCGGACTGAATTGTATAATTACACATCAAACAACCACTTGCTATGTACTCTGGAGTGAAACTGTTTCATTGTGTCAAACATTGGGTCCTTCTCCTTTGGGAAATTCTTCGACACGTGGGAGTTTTCCCACAATAAAAAGCTATAACAATAAAATATGATTTTATGAACCTTGAAGAAGGTCTTGCGTAATCTTTTGATAAAGATCTTATGATATTGTTCCAGAATCGAATACTAATTTTCATAGAATCCGATTTTTTTATTTATTCTGCAAGGCGCACTGAATTGTATAATTACACATCAAACAACCACTTGCTATGAACTCGGGTGTGAAACTGTTTCATTGTGTCAAACATTAGATCCTTCTCCCTTGGGAAATTCTTCGACACATGGGAGTTTTCCCCAATAAAAAGGTAAAACAAATAAATATATTTTATGAACCTTGAACAAGGTCTTACGAAATCTTCTCATAAAGATCTTATGATATTGTTCCAGAATCGAATACTAATTTTCATAGAATCCGATTTTTTTATTTATTCTGCAAGGCGCACTGAATTGTATAATTACACATCAAACAACCACTTGCTATGAACTCGGGTGTGAAACTGTTTCATTGTGTCAAACATTAGATCCTTCTCCCTTGGGAAATTCTTCGACACATGGGAGTTTTCCCCAATAAAAAGGTAAAACAAATAAATATATTTTATGAACCTTGAATAAGGTCTTACGAAATCTTCTCATAAAGATCTTATGATTTTGTTCCAGAATCGAATACTAATTTTCATAGAATCCGATTTATTTACTTATTCTGCAAGGCGCACTGAATTGTATAATTACACATCATACAACTACTTGCTATGAACTCGGGTGTGAAACTGTTTCATTCTGTCAAACATTGGGTCCTTCTCCCTTGGGAAATTCATCGACACGTGGGAGTTTTCCCCAAAAAAAAGCTAAAACAATAAAATACGAGTTTATGAACTTTGAACCAGGTCTTACGTAATCTTTTTATAAAGATCTTATGGTTTTGTTCCAGATTCGAATACTAATTTTCATTGCATCCGATTTTTTTATATATTCTGCAAGGCGCACTGAATTGTATAAAACCACATCAAACAACCACTTTCTATGAACTCGGGTGTGAAACTTTTTCATTCTGTCAAACATTGGGTCCTTCTCCCTTGGGAAATTCTTCGACACGTGGGAGTTTTCCTACAGTAAAAAGCTAAAACAATAAAATATAAGTTTATGAACCTTGAACAAGGTCCTACGTAATCTTTTGATAAAGATCCAGATTCGAATACTAATTTTCATGGAATCTGATTTTTATATTTATTCTGCAAGGCGGACTGAATTGTATAATTACACATCAAACAACCACTTTCTACGAACTCGGGTGTGAAACTGTTTCATTCTGTCAAACATTGGGTCCTTCTCCCTTGGGAAATTGTTCGACACGTGGGAGATTTCCCCAATAAAAAGGTAAAACAAATAAATATATTTTATGAACCTTGAACAAGGTCTTACGAAATCTTCTCATAAAGATCTTATGATTTTGTTCCAGAATTGAATACTAATTTTCATAGAATCCGATTTATTTACTTATTCTGCAAGGCGCACTGAATTGTATAATTACACATCATACAACTACTTGCTATGAACTCGGGTGTGAAACTGTTTCATTCTGTCAAACATTGGGTCCTTCTCCTTTGGGAAATTCATCGACACGTGGAAGTTTTCCCCAAAAAAAAGCTAAAACAATAAAATACGAGTTTATGAACTTTGAACCAGGTCTTAAGTAATCTTTTTATAAAGATCTTATGATTTTGTTCCAGATTCGAATACTAATTTTCATTGCATCCGATTTTTTTATATATTCTGCAAGGTGCACTGAATTGTATAAAACCACATCAAACAACCACTTTCTATGAACTCGGGTGTGAAACTTTTTCATTCTGTCAAACATTGGGTCCTTCTCCCTTGGGAAATTCTTCGACACGTGGGAGTTTTCCTACAGTAAAAAGCTAAAACAATAAAATATAAGTTTATGAACCTTGAACAAGGTCCTACGTAATCTTTTGATAAAGTTCTTTTGATTTTGATCCAGATTCGAATACTAATTTTCATGGAATCTGATTTTTTTACTTATTTTGCAAGGCGCACTGAATTGTACAATTACACATCAAACAACCACTTTCTACGAACTCGGGTGTGAAACTGTTTCATTCTGTCAAACATTGGGTCCTTCTCCCTTGGGAAATTGTTCGACACGTGGGAGTTTTCCCCAATAAAAAGGTAAAACAATAAAATATGATTTTTGAACCTTGAAGAAGGACTTACGTAATCTTTTTATAAAGATCTTATGATATTGTTCCAGAATCGAATACTAATTTTCATAGAATCCGATTTTTTTATTTATTCTGCAAGGCGCACTGAATTGTATAATTACACATCATACAACCACTTGCTATGAACTCGGGTGTGAAACTGTTTCATTGTGCAAACATTGGGTCCTTCTCCCTTGTGAAATTCTTCGACACGTGGGAGTTTTCCCCAATAAAAAGCTAAAACAATAAAATATGAGTTTATGAACGTTGAAGAAGGACTTACGTAATATTTTTATAAGGATCTTCTGATTTTGTTCCAGAATCGAATACTAATTTTCATGGAATCTGATTTTTTTATATATTCTGCAAGGCGCACTGAATTGTATAATTACACATCAAACAACCACTTGCTATGAACTCGGGTGTGAAACTGTTTCATTCTGTCAAACATTGGGTACTTCTCCCTTGGGAAATTCTTCGACACGTGGGAGATTTCCCCAATAAAAAGGTAAAACAATAAAATATAAGTTTATGAACCTTGAACAAGGTCCTACGTAATCTTTTTATAAAGATCTTCTGATTTTGTTCCAGAATCGAATACTAATTTTCATGGAATCTGATTTTTATATTTATTCTGCAAGGCGGACTGAATTGTATAATTACACATCAAACAACCACTTGCTATGTACTCTGGAGTGAAACTGTTTCATTGTGTCAAACATTGGGTCCTTCTCACTTGGGAAATTCTTCGACACGTGGGAGTTTTCCCACAATAAAAAGCTATAACAATAAAATATGATTTTATGAACCTTGAAGAAGGTCATGCGTAATCTTTTGATAAAGATCTTTTGATTTTATTCCAGATTCGAATACTAATTTTCATGGAATCTGATTTTATTTATTTATTTTGCAAGACGCACTGAATTGTATAATTACACATCAAACAACCACTTGCTATGAACTCGGGTGTGAAACTGTTTCATTCTGTCAAACATTGGGTCCTTCTCCCTTGGGAAATACTTCGACACGTGGAAGATTTCCCCAATAAAAAGGTAAAACAGTAAAATATGATTTTATGAACCTTGAACAAGGTCTTACGAAATCTTCTCATAAAGATCTTCTGATTTTGTTCCAGAATCGAATACTAATTTTCATATAATCCGATTTATTTACTTATTCTGCAAGGCGCACTGAATTGTATAATTACACATCAAACAACCACTTGCTATGAACTCGGGTGTGAAACTGTTTCATTCTGTCAAACATTGGGTCCTTCTCCCTTGGGAAATTCTTCGACACGTGGAAGATTTCCCCAATAAAAAGGTAAAACAATAAAATATGATTTTATGAACCTTGAAGAAGGACTTACGTAAACATTTTATAAAGATCTTCTTATTTTGTTCCAGAATCGAATACTAATTTTCATAGAATCCGATTTTCTTATTTATTCTGCAAGGCGCACTGAATTGTATAATTACACATCAAACAACCACTTGCTATGAACTCGGGTGTGAAACTGTTTCATTGTGTCAAACATTAGATCCTTCTCCCTTGGGAAATTCTTCGACACATGGGAGTTTTCCCCAATAAAAAGGTAAAACAAATAAATATATTTTATGAACCTTGAACAAGGTCTTACGAAATCTTCTCATAAAGATCTTATGATTTTGTTCCAGAATCGAATACTAATTTTCATAGAATCCGATTTATTTACTTATTCTGCAAGGCGCACTGAATTGTATAATTACACATCATACAACTACTTGCTATGAACTCGGGTGTGAAACTGTTTCATTCTGTCAAACATTGGGTCCTTCTCCCTTGGGAAATTCATCGACACGTGGGAGTTTTCCCCAAAAAAAAGCTAAAACAATAAAATACGAGTTTATGAACTTTGAACCAGGTCTTACGTAATCTTTTTATAAAGATCTTATGATTTTGTTCCAGATTCGAATACTAATTTTCATTGCATCCGATTTTTTTTTATATTCTGCAAGGCGCACTGAATTGTATAAAACCACATCAAACAACCACTTTCTATGAACTCGGGTGTGAAACTTTTTCATTCTGTCAAACATTGGGTCCTTCTCCCTTGGGAAATTCTTCGACACGTGGGAGTTTTCCCACAATAAAAAGCTATAACAATAAAATATGATTTTATGAACCTTGAAGAAGGTCTTGCGTAATCTTTTGATAAAGATCTTTTGATTTTATTCCAGATTCGAATACTAATTTTCATGGAATCTGATTTTATTTATTTATTTTGCAAGACGCACTGAATTGTATAATTACACATCAAACAACCACTTGCTATGAACTCGGGTGTGAAACTGTTTCATTCTGTCAAACATTGGGTCCTTCTCCCATGGGAAATACTTCGACACGTGGAAGATTTCCCCAATAAAAAGGTAAAACAATAAAATATGATTTTATGAAACTTGAAGAAGGACTTGCGTAATCATTTTATAAAGATCTTCTTATTTTGTTCCAGAATCGAATACTAATTTTCATAGAATCCGATTTTCTTATTTATTCTGCAAGGCGCACTGAATTGTATAATTACACATCAAACAACCACTTGCTATGAACTCGGGTGTGAAACTGTTTCATTATGTCAAACATTAGATCCTTCTCCCTTGGGAAATTCTTCGACACATGGGAGTTTTCCCCAATAAAAAGGTAAAACAAATCAATATATTTTATGAACCTTGAACAAGGTCTTACGAAATCTTCTCATAAAGATCTTATGATTTTGTTCCAGAATCGAATACTAATTTTCATAGAATCCGATTTTCTTATTTATTCTGCAAGGCGCACTGAATTGTATAATTACACATCAAACAACCACTTTCTATGAACTCGGGTGTGAAACTTTTTCATTCTGTCAAACATTGGGTCCTTCTCCCTTGGGAAATTCTTCGACACGTGGGATTTTTCCTACAGTAAAAAGCTAAAACAATAAAATATAAGTTTATGAACCTTGAACAAGGTCCTACGTAATCTTTTGATAAAGTTCTTTTGATTTTGATCCAGATTCGAATACTAATTTTCATGGAATCTGATTTTTTTACTTATTTTGCAAGGCGCACTGAATTGTATAATTACACATCAAACAACCACTTGCTATGAACTCGGGTGTGAAACTGTTTCATTCTGTCAAACATTGGGTACTTCTCCCTTGGGAAATTGTTCGACACGTGGGAGTTTTCCCCAATAAAAAGGTAAAACAATAAAATATGATTTTTGAACCTTGAAGAAGGACTTACGTAATCTTTTTATAAAGATCTTCTGATATTGTTCCAGAAACGAATACTAATTTTCATAGAATCCGATTTTTTTATTTATTCTGCAAGGCGCACTGAATTGTATAATTACACATCATACAACCACTTGCTATGAACTCGGGTGTGAAACTGTTTCATTGTGCAAACATTGGGTCCTTCTCCCTTGGGAAATTCTTCGACACGTGGGAGTTTTCCCCAATAAAAAGCTAAAACAATAAAATATGAGTTTATGAACGTTGAAGAAGGACTTACGTAATATTTTTATAAGGATCTTCTGATTTTGTTCCAGAATCGAATACTAATTTTCATGGAATCTGATTTTTTTATTTATTCTGCAAGGCGCACTGAATTGTATAATTACACATCAAACAACCACTTGCTATGAACTCGGGTGTGAAACTGTTTCATTGTGTCAAACATTGGGTCCTTCTCCCTTGGGAAATTCTTCGACACGTGGGAGTTTTCCCACAATAAAAAGCTATAACAATAAAATATGATTTTATGAACCTTGAAGAAGGTCTTGCGTAATCTTTTGATAAAGATCTTTTGATTTTATTCCAGATTCGAATACTAATTTTCATGGAATCTGATTTTATTTATTTATTTTGCAAGACGCACTGAATTGTATAATTACACATCAAACAACCACTTGCTATGAACTCGGGTGTGAAACTGCTTCATTCTGTCAAACATTGGGTCCTTCTCCCTTGGGAAATACTTCGACACGTGGAAGATTTCCCCAATAAAAAGGTAAAACAATAAAATATGATTTTATGAAACTTGAAGAAGGACTTGCGTAATCATTTTATAAAGATCTTCTGATTTTGTTCCAGAATCGAATACTAATTTTCATAGAATCCGATTTTCTTATTCATTCTGCAAGGCGCACTGAACTGTATAATTACACATCAAACAACCACTTCCTATGAACTCGGGTGTGAAACTGTTTCATTGTGTCAAACATTAGATCCTTCTCCCTTGGGAAATTCTTCGACACATGGGAGTTTTCCCCAATAAAAAGGTAAAACAAATAAATATATTTTATGAACCTTGAACAAGGTCTTACGAAATCTTCTCATAAAGATCTTCTGATTTTGTTCCAGAAACGAATACTAATTTTCATATAATCCGATTTATTTACTTATTCTGCAAGGCGCACTGAATTGTATAATTACACATCAAACAACCACTTGCTATGAACTCGGGTGTGAAACTGTTTCATTCTGTCAAACATTGGGTCCTTCTCCCTTAGGAAATTCTTCGACACGTGGAAGATTTCCCCAATAAAAAGGTAAAACAATAAAATATGATTTTATGAACCTTGAAGAAGGACTTACGTTAACATTTTATAAAGATCTTCTTATTTTGTTCCAGAATCGAATAATAATTTTCATAGAATCCGATTTTCTTATTTATTCTGCAAGGCGCACTGAATTGTATAATTACACATCAAACAACCACTTGCTATGAACTCGGGTGTGAAACTGTTTCATTGTGTCAAACATTAGATCCTTCTCCCTTGGGAAATTCTTCGACACATGGGAGTTTTCCCCAATAAAAAGGTAAAACAAATAAATATATTTTATGAACCTTGAACAAGGTCTTACGAAATCTTCTCATAAAGATCTTATGATTTTGTTCCAGAATCGAATACTAATTTTCATAGAATCCGATTTATTTACTTATTCTGCAAGGCGCACTGAATTGTATAATTACACATCATACAACTACTTGCTATGAACTCGGGTGTGAAACTGTTTCATTCTGTCAAACATTGGGTCATTCTCCCTTGGGAAATTCTTCGACACGTGGGAGTTTTCCTACAGTAAAAAGCTAAAACAATAAAATATAAGTTTATGAACCTTGAACAAGGTCCTACGTAATCTTTTGATAAAGTTCTTTTGATTTTGATCCAGATTCGAATACTAATTTTCATAGAATCCGATTTATTTACTTATTCTGCAAGGCGCACTGAATTGTATAATTACACATCATACAACTACTTGCTATGAACTCGGGTGTGAAACTGTTTCATTGTGTCAAACATTAGATCCTTCTCCCTTGGGAAATTCTTCGACACATGGGAATTTTCCCCAATAAAAAGGTAAAACAAATAAATATATTTTATGAACCTTGAACAAGGTCTTACGAAATCTTCTCATAAAGATCTTATGATTTTGTTCCAGAATCGAATACTAATTTTCATAGAATCCGATTTATTTACTTATTCTGCAAGGCGCACTGAATTGTATAATTACACATCATACAACTACTTACTATGAACTCGGGTGTGAAACTGTTTCATTCTGTCAAACATTGGGTCCTTCTCCCTTGGGAAATTCATCGACACGTGGGAGTCTTCCCCAAAAAAAAGCTAAAACAATAAAATACGAGTTTATGAACTTTGAACCAGGTCTTACGTAATCTTTTTATAAAGATCTTATGATTTTGTTCCAGATTCGAATACTAATTTTCATTGCATCCGATTTTTTTATATATTTTGCAAGGTGCACTGAATTGTACAATTACACATCAAACAACCACTTTCTACGAACTCGGGTGTGAAACTGTTTCATTCTGTCAAACATTGGGTCCTTCTCCCTTGGGAAATTGTTCGACACTTGGGAGTTTTCCCCAATAAAAAGGTAAAACAATAAAATATGATTTTTGAACCTTGAAGAAGGACTTACGTAATCTTTTTATAAAGATCTTATGATATTGTTCCAGAATCGAATACTAATTTTCATAGAATCCGATTTTTTAATTTATTCTGCAAGGCGCACTGAATTGTATAATTACACATCATACAACCACTTGCTATGAACTCGGGTGTGAAACTGTTTCATTGTGCAAACATTGGGTCCTTCTCCCTTGGGAAATTCTTCGACACGTGCGAGTTTTCCCCAATAAAAAGCTAAAACAATAAAATATGAGTTTATGAACGTTGAAAAAGGACTTACGTAATATTTTTATAAGGATCTTCTGATTTTGTTCCAGAATCGAATACTAATTTTCATGGAATCTGATTTTTTTATTTATTCTGCAAGGCGCACTGAATTGTATAATTACACATGAAACAACCACTTGCTATGAACTCGGGTGTGAAACTGTTTCATTCTGTCAAACATTGGGTACTTCTCCCTTGGGAAATTCTTCGACACGTGGGAGATTTCCCCAATAAAAAGGTAAAACAATAAAATATAAGTTTATGAACCTTGAACAAGGTCCTACGTAATCTTTTTATAATGATCTTCTGATTTTGTTCCAGAATCAAATACTAATTTTCATGGAATCTGATTTTTATATTTATTCTGCAAGGCGGACTGAATTGTATAATTACACATCAAACAACCACTTGCTATGTACTCTGGAGTGAAACTGTTTCATTGTGTCAAACATTGGGTCCTTCTCCTTTGGGAAATTCTTCGACACGTGGGAGTTTTCCCACAATAAAAAGCTATAACAATAAAATATGATTTTATGAACCTTGAAGAAGGTCTTGCGTAATCTTTTGATAAAGATCTTATGATATTGTTCCAGAATCGAATACTAATTTTCATAGAATCCGATTTTTTTATTTATTCTGCAAGGCGCACTGAATTGTATAATTACACATCAAACAACCACTTGCTATGAACTCGGGTGTGAAACTGTTTCATTGTGTCAAACATTAGATCCTTCTCCCTTGGGAAATTCTTCGACACATGGGAGTTTTCCCCAATAAAAAGGTAAAACAAATAAATATATTTTATGAACCTTGAACAAGGTCTTACGAAATCTTCTCATAAAGATCTTATGATATTGTTCCAGAATCGAATACTAATTTTCATAGAATCCGATTTTTTTATTTATTCTGCAAGGCGCACTGAATTGTATAATTACACATCAAACAACCACTTGCTATGAACTCGGGTGTGAAACTGTTTCATTGTGTCAAACATTAGATCCTTCTCCCTTGGGAAATTCTTCGACACATGGGAGTTTTCCCCAATAAAAAGGTAAAACAAATAAATATATTTTATGAACCTTGAATAAGGTCTTACGAAATCTTCTCATAAAGATCTTATGATTTTGTTCCAGAATCGAATACTAATTTTCATAGAATCCGATTTATTTACTTATTCTGCAAGGCGCACTGAATTGTATAATTACACATCATACAACTACTTGCTATGAACTCGGGTGTGAAACTGTTTCATTCTGTCAAACATTGGGTCCTTCTCCCTTGGGAAATTCATCGACACGTGGGAGTTTTCCCCAAAAAAAAGCTAAAACAATAAAATACGAGTTTATGAACTTTGAACCAGGTCTTACGTAATCTTTTTATAAAGATCTTATGGTTTTGTTCCAGATTCGAATACTAATTTTCATTGCATCCGATTTTTTTATATATTCTGCAAGGCGCACTGAATTGTATAAAACCACATCAAACAACCACTTTCTATGAACTCGGGTGTGAAACTTTTTCATTCTGTCAAACATTGGGTCCTTCTCCCTTGGGAAATTCTTCGACACGTGGGAGTTTTCCTACAGTAAAAAGCTAAAACAATAAAATATAAGTTTATGAACCTTGAACAAGGTCCTACGTAATCTTTTGATAAAGATCCAGATTCGAATACTAATTTTCATGAAATCTGATTTTTTTACTTATTTTGCAAGGCGCACTGAATTGTACAATTACACATCAAACAACCACTTTCTACGAACTCGGGTGTGAAACTGTTTCATTCTGTCAAACATTGGGTCCTTCTCCCTTAGGAAATTCTTCGACACGTGGGAGATTTCCCCAATAAAAAGGTAAAACAATAAAATATAAGTTTATGAACCTTGAACAAGGTCCTACGTAATCTTTTTATAAAGATCTTCTGATTTTGTTCCAGAATCGAATACTAATTTTCATAGAATCCGATTTTCTTATTTATTCTGCAAGGCGCACTGAATTGTATAATTACACATCAAACAACCACTTGCTATGAACTCGGGTGTGAAACTGTTTCATTGTGTCAAACATTAGATCCTTCTCCCTTGGGAAATTCTTCGACACATGGGAGTTTTCCCCAATAAAAAGGTAAAACAAATAAATATATTTTATGAACCTTGAACAAGGTCTTACGAAATCTTCTCATAAAGATCTTATGATTTTGTTCCAGAATCGAATACTAATTTTCATAGAATCCGATTTATTTACTTATTCTGCAAGGCGCACTGAATTGTATAATTACACATCATACAACTACTTGCTATGAACTCGGGTGTGAAACTGTTTCATTCTGTCAAACATTGGGTCCTTCTCCCTTGGGAAATTCATCGACACGTGGGAGTTTTCCCCAAAAAAAAGCTAAAACAATAAAATACGAGTTTATGAACTTTGAACCAGGTCTTACGTAATCTTTTTATAAAGATCTTATGATTTTGTTCCAGATTCGAATACTAATTTTCATTGCATCCGATTTTTTTTTATATTCTGCAAGGCGCACTGAATTGTATAAAACCACATCAAACAACCACTTTCTATGAACTCGGGTGTGAAACTTTTTCATTCTGTCAAACATTGGGTCCTTCTCCCTTGGGAAATTCTTCGACACGTGGGAGTTTTCCCACAATAAAAAGCTATAACAATAAAATATGATTTTATGAACCTTGAAGAAGGTCTTGCGTAATCTTTTGATAAAGATCTTTTGATTTTATTCCAGATTCGAATACTAATTTTCATGGAATCTGATTTTATTTATTTATTTTGCAAGACGCACTGAATTGTATAATTACACATCAAACAACCACTTGCTATGAACTCGGGTGTGAAACTGTTTCATTCTGTCAAACATTGGGTCCTTCTCCCATGGGAAATACTTCGACACGTGGAAGATTTCCCCAATAAAAAGGTAAAACAATAAAATATGATTTTATGAAACTTGAAGAAGGACTTGCGTAATCATTTTATAAAGATCTTCTTATTTTGTTCCAGAATCGAATACTAATTTTCATAGAATCCGATTTTCTTATTTATTCTGCAAGGCGCACTGAATTGTATAATTACACATCAAACAACCACTTGCTATGAACTCGGGTGTGAAACTGTTTCATTATGTCAAACATTAGATCCTTCTCCCTTGGGAAATTCTTCGACACATGGGAGTTTTCCCCAATAAAAAGGTAAAACAAATCAATATATTTTATGAACCTTGAACAAGGTCTTACGAAATCTTCTCATAAAGATCTTATGATTTTGTTCCAGAATCGAATACTAATTTTCATAGAATCCGATTTTCTTATTTATTCTGCAAGGCGCACTGAATTGTATAATTACACATCAAACAACCACTTTCTATGAACTCGGGTGTGAAACTTTTTCATTCTGTCAAACATTGGGTCCTTCTCCCTTGGGAAATTCTTCGACACGTGGGATTTTTCCTACAGTAAAAAGCTAAAACAATAAAATATAAGTTTATGAACCTTGAACAAGGTCCTACGTAATCTTTTGATAAAGTTCTTTTGATTTTGATCCAGATTCGAATACTAATTTTCATGGAATCTGATTTTTTTACTTATTTTGCAAGGCGCACTGAATTGTATAATTACACATCAAACAACCACTTGCTATGAACTCGGGTGTGAAACTGTTTCATTCTGTCAAACATTGGGTACTTCTCCCTTGGGAAATTGTTCGACACGTGGGAGTTTTCCCCAATAAAAAGGTAAAACAATAAAATATGATTTTTGAACCTTGAAGAAGGACTTACGTAATCTTTTTATAAAGATCTTCTGATATTGTTCCAGAAACGAATACTAATTTTCATAGAATCCGATTTTTTTATTTATTCTGCAAGGCGCACTGAATTGTATAATTACACATCATACAACCACTTGCTATGAACTCGGGTGTGAAACTGTTTTATTGTGCAAACATTGGGTCCTTCTCCCTTGGGAAATTCTTCGACACGTGGGAGTTTTCCCCAATAAAAAGCTAAAACAATAAAATATGAGTTTATGAACGTTGAAGAAGGACTTACGTAATATTTTTATAAGGATCTTCTGATTTTGTTCCAGAATCGAATACTAATTTTCATGGAATCTGATTTTTTTATTTATTCTGCAAGGCGCACTGAATTGTATAATTACACATCAAACAACCACTTGCTATGAACTCGGGTGTGAAACTGTTTCATTGTGTCAAACATTGGGTCCTTCTCCCTTGGGAAATTCTTCGACACGTGGGAGTTTTCCCACAATAAAAAGCTATAACAATAAAATATGATTTTATGAACCTTGAAGAAGGTCTTGCGTAATCTTTTGATAAAGATCTTTTGATTTTATTCCAGATTCGAATACTAATTTTCATGGAATCTGATTTTATTTATTTATTTTGCAAGACGCACTGAATTGTATAATTACACATCAAACAACCACTTGCTATGAACTCGGGTGTGAAACTGCTTCATTCTGTCAAACATTGGGTCCTTCTCCCTTGGGAAATACTTCGACACGTGGAAGATTTCCCCAATAAAAAGGTAAAACAATAAAATATGATTTTATGAAACTTGAAGAAGGACTTGCGTAATCATTTTATAAAGATCTTCTGATTTTGTTCCAGAATCGAATACTAATTTTCATAGAATCCGATTTTCTTATTCATTCTGCAAGGCGCACTGAACTGTATAATTACACATCAAACAACCACTTCCTATGAACTCGGGTGTGAAACTGTTTCATTGTGTCAAACATTAGATCCTTCTCCCTTGGGAAATTCTTCGACACATGGGAGTTTTCCCCAATAAAAAGGTAAAACAAATAAATATATTTTATGAACCTTGAACAAGGTCTTACGAAATCTTCTCATAAAGATCTTCTGATTTTGTTCCAGAAACGAATACTAATTTTCATATAATCCGATTTATTTACTTATTCTGCAAGGCGCACTGAATTGTATAATTACACATCAAACAACCACTTGCTATGAACTCGGGTGTGAAACTGTTTCATTCTGTCAAACATTGGGTCCTTCTCCCTTAGGAAATTCTTCGACACGTGGAAGATTTCCCCAATAAAAAGGTAAAACAATAAAATATGATTTTATGAACCTTGAAGAAGGACTTACGTTAACATTTTATAAAGATCTTCTTATTTTGTTCCAGAATCGAATAATAATTTTCATAGAATCCGATTTTCTTATTTATTCTGCAAGGCGCACTGAATTGTATAATTACACATCAAACAACCACTTGCTATGAACTCGGGTGTGAAACTGTTTCATTGTGTCAAACATTAGATCCTTCTCCCTTGGGAAATTCTTCGACACATGGGAGTTTTCCCCAATAAAAAGGTAAAACAAATAAATATATTTTATGAACCTTGAACAAGGTCTTACGAAATCTTCTCATAAAGATCTTATGATTTTGTTCCAGAATCGAATACTAATTTTCATAGAATCCGATTTATTTACTTATTCTGCAAGGCGCACTGAATTGTATAATTACACATCATACAACTACTTGCTATGAACTCGGGTGTGAAACTGTTTCATTCTGTCAAACATTGGGTCATTCTCCCTTGGGAAATTCTTCGACACGTGGGAGTTTTCCTACAGTAAAAAGCTAAAACAATAAAATATAAGTTTATGAACCTTGAACAAGGTCCTACGTAATCTTTTGATAAAGTTCTTTTGATTTTGATCCAGATTCGAATACTAATTTTCATAGAATCCGATTTATTTACTTATTCTGCAAGGCGCACTGAATTGTATAATTACACATCATACAACTACTTGCTATGAACTCGGGTGTGAAACTGTTTCATTGTGTCAAACATTAGATCCTTCTCCCTTGGGAAATTCTTCGACACATGGGAATTTTCCCCAATAAAAAGGTAAAACAAATAAATATATTTTATGAACCTTGAACAAGGTCTTACGAAATCTTCTCATAAAGATCTTATGATTTTGTTCCAGAATCGAATACTAATTTTCATAGAATCCGATTTATTTACTTATTCTGCAAGGCGCACTGAATTGTATAATTACACATCATACAACTACTTACTATGAACTCGGGTGTGAAACTGTTTCATTCTGTCAAACATTGGGTCCTTCTCCCTTGGGAAATTCATCGACACGTGGGAGTTTTCCCCAAAAAAAAGCTAAAACAATAAAATACGAGTTTATGAACTTTGAACCAGGTCTTACGTAATCTTTTTATAAAGATCTTATGATTTTGTTCCAGATTCGAATACTAATTTTCATTGCATCCGATTTTTTTATATATTTTGCAAGGTGCACTGAATTGTACAATTACACATCAAACAACCACTTTCTACGAACTCGGGTGTGAAACTGTTTCATTCTGTCAAACATTGGGTCCTTCTCCCTTGGGAAATTGTTCGACACTTGGGAGTTTTCCCCAATAAAAAGGTAAAACAATAAAATATGATTTTTGAACCTTGAAGAAGGACTTACGTAATCTTTTTATAAAGATCTTATGATATTGTTCCAGAATCGAATACTAATTTTCATAGAATCCGATTTTTTAATTTATTCTGCAAGGCGCACTGAATTGTATAATTACACATCATACAACCACTTGCTATGAACTCGGGTGTGAAACTGTTTCATTGTGCAAACATTGGGTCCTTCTCCCTTGGGAAATTCTTCGACACGTGCGAGTTTTCCCCAATAAAAAGCTAAAACAATAAAATATGAGTTTATGAACGTTGAAAAAGGACTTACGTAATATTTTTATAAGGATCTTCTGATTTTGTTCCAGAATCGAATACTAATTTTCATGGAATCTGATTTTTTTATTTATTCTGCAAGGCGCACTGAATTGTATAATTACACATGAAACAACCACTTGCTATGAACTCGGGTGTGAAACTGTTTCATTCTGTCAAACATTGGGTACTTCTCCCTTGGGAAATTCTTCGACACGTGGGAGATTTCCCCAATAAAAAGGTAAAACAATAAAATATAAGTTTATGAACCTTGAACAAGGTCCTACGTAATCTTTTTATAATGATCTTCTGATTTTGTTCCAGAATCAAATACTAATTTTCATGGAATCTGATTTTTATATTTATTCTGCAAGGCGGACTGAATTGTATAATTACACATCAAACAACCACTTGCTATGTACTCTGGAGTGAAACTGTTTCATTGTGTCAAACATTGGGTCCTTCTCCTTTGGGAAATTCTTCGACACGTGGGAGTTTTCCCACAATAAAAAGCTATAACAATAAAATATGATTTTATGAACCTTGAAGAAGGTCTTGCGTAATCTTTTGATAAAGATCTTATGATATTGTTCCAGAATCGAATACTAATTTTCATAGAATCCGATTTTTTTATTTATTCTGCAAGGCGCACTGAATTGTATAATTACACATCAAACAACCACTTGCTATGAACTCGGGTGTGAAACTGTTTCATTGTGTCAAACATTAGATCCTTCTCCCTTGGGAAATTCTTCGACACATGGGAGTTTTCCCCAATAAAAAGGTAAAACAAATAAATATATTTTATGAACCTTGAACAAGGTCTTACGAAATCTTCTCATAAAGATCTTATGATATTGTTCCAGAATCGAATACTAATTTTCATAGAATCCGATTTTTTTATTTATTCTGCAAGGCGCACTGAATTGTATAATTACACATCAAACAACCACTTGCTATGAACTCGGGTGTGAAACTGTTTCATTGTGTCAAACATTAGATCCTTCTCCCTTGGGAAATTCTTCGACACATGGGAGTTTTCCCCAATAAAAAGGTAAAACAAATAAATATATTTTATGAACCTTGAATAAGGTCTTACGAAATCTTCTCATAAAGATCTTATGATTTTGTTCCAGAATCGAATACTAATTTTCATAGAATCCGATTTATTTACTTATTCTGCAAGGCGCACTGAATTGTATAATTACACATCATACAACTACTTGCTATGAACTCGGGTGTGAAACTGTTTCATTCTGTCAAACATTGGGTCCTTCTCCCTTGGGAAATTCATCGACACGTGGGAGTTTTCCCCAAAAAAAAGCTAAAACAATAAAATACGAGTTTATGAACTTTGAACCAGGTCTTACGTAATCTTTTTATAAAGATCTTATGGTTTTGTTCCAGATTCGAATACTAATTTTCATTGCATCCGATTTTTTTATATATTCTGCAAGGCGCACTGAATTGTATAAAACCACATCAAACAACCACTTTCTATGAACTCGGGTGTGAAACTTTTTCATTCTGTCAAACATTGGGTCCTTCTCCCTTGGGAAATTCTTCGACACGTGGGAGTTTTCCTACAGTAAAAAGCTAAAACAATAAAATATAAGTTTATGAACCTTGAACAAGGTCCTACGTAATCTTTTGATAAAGATCCAGATTCGAATACTAATTTTCATGAAATCTGATTTTTTTACTTATTTTGCAAGGCGCACTGAATTGTACAATTACACATCAAACAACCACTTTCTACGAACTCGGGTGTGAAACTGTTTCATTCTGTCAAACATTGGGTCCTTCTCCCTTAGGAAATTCTTCGACACGTGGGAGATTTCCCCAATAAAAAGGTAAAACAATAAAATATAAGTTTATGAACCTTGAACAAGGTCCTACGTAATCTTTTTATAAAGATCTTCTGATTTTGTTCCAGAATCGAATACTAATTTTCATGGAATCTGATTTTTATATTTATTCTGCAAGGCGGACTGAATTGTATAATTACACATCAAACAACCACTTTCTACGAACTCGGGTGTGAAACTGTTTCATTCTGTCAAACATTGGGTCCTTCTCCCTTGGGAAATTGTTCGACACGTGGGAGTTTTCCCCAATAAAAAGGTAAAACAAATAAATATATTTTATGAACCTTGAACAAGGTCTTACGAAATCTTCTCATAAAGATCTTATGATTTTGTTCCAGAATTGAATACTAATTTTCATAGAATCCGATTTATTTACTTATTCTGCAAGGCGCACTGAATTGTATAATTACACATCATACAACTACTTGCTATGAACTCGGGTGTGAAACTGTTTCATTCTGTCAAACATTGGGTCCTTCTCCCTTGGGAAATTCATCGACACGTGGGAGTTTTCCCCAAAAAAAAGCTAAAACAATAAAATACGAGTTTATGAACTTTGAACCAGGTCTTACGTAATCTTTTTATAAAGATCTTATGATTTTGTTCCAGATTCGAATACTAATTTTCATTGCATCCGATTTTTTTATATATTCTGCAAGGCGCACTGAATTGTATAAAACCACATCAAACAACCACTTTCTATGAACTCGGGTGTGAAACTTTTTCATTCTGTCAAACATTGGGTCCTTCTCCCTTGGGAAATTCTTCGACACGTGGGAGTTTTCCTACAGTAAAAAGCTAAAACAATAAAATATAAGTTTATGAACCTTGAACAAGGTCCTACGTAATCTTTTGATAAAGTTCTTTTGATTTTGATCCAGATTCGAATACTAATTTTCATGGAATCTGATTTTTTTACTTATTTTGCAAGGCGCACTGAATTGTACAATTACACATCAAACAACCACTTTCTACGAACTCGGGTGTGAAACTGTTTCATTCTGTCAAACATTGGGTCCTTCTCCCTTGGGAAATTGTTCGACACGTGGGAGTTTTCCCCAATAAAAAGGTAAAACAATAAAATATGATTTATGAACTTTGAACCAGGTCTTACGTAATCTTTTTATAAAGATCTTATGATTTTGTTCCAGATTCGAATACTAATTTTCATTGCATCCGACTTTTTTATATATTCTGCAAGGCGCACTGAATTGTATAAAACCACATCAAACAACCACTTTCTATGAACTCGGGTGTGAAACTTTTTCATTCTGTCAAACATTGGGTCCTTCTCCCTTGGGAAATTCTTCGACACGTGAAAGTTTTCCTAAAGTAAAAAGCTAAAACAATAAAATATAAGTTTATGAACCTTGAACAAGGTCCTACGTAATCTTTTGATAAAGTTCTTTTGATTTTGATCCAGATTCGAATACTAATTTTCATGGAATCTGATTTTTTTACTTATTTTGCAAGGCGCACTGAATTGTATAATTACACATCATACAACCACTTGCTATGAACTCGGGTGTAAAACTGTTTCATTGTGCAAACATTGGGTCCTTCTCCCTTGGGAAATTCATCGACACGTGGGAGTTTTCCCCAAAAAAAAGCTAAAACATAAAAATACGAGTTTATGAACTTTGAACCAGGTCTTACGTAATCTTTTTATAAAGATCTATTGATTTAGTTCCAGATTCGAATATTAATTTTCATGGAATCTGATTTTTTTACTTATTTTGCAAGGCGCACTGAATTGTATAATTACACATCATACAACCACTTGCTATGAACTCGGGTGTGAAACTGTTTCATTGTGCAAACATTGGGTCCTTCTCCCTTGGGAAATTCTTCGACACGTGGGAGTTTTCCCCAATAAAAAGCTAAAACAATAAAATATGAGTTTATGAACGTTGAAGAAGGACTTACGTAATATTTTTATAAGGATCTTCTGATTTTGTTAAAGAATCGAATACTAATTTTCATGGAATCTGATTTTTATATTTATTCTGCAAGGCGGACTGAATTGTATAATTACACATCAAACAACCACTTGCTATGTACTCTGGAGTGAAACTGTTTCATTGTGTCAAACATTGGGTCCTTCTCCCTTGGGAAATTCTTCGACACGTGGGAGTTTTCCCACAATAAAAAGCTATAACAATAAAATATGATTTTATGAACCTTGAAGAAGGTCTTGCGTAATCTTTTGATAAAGATCTTTTGATTTTATTCCAGATTCGATTACTAATTTTCATGGAATCTGATTTTATTTATTTATTTTGCAAGACGCACTGAATTGTATAATTACACATCAAACAACCACTTGCTATGAACTCGGGTGTGAAACTGTTTCATTGTGTCAAACATTAGATCCTTCTCCCTTGGGAAATTCTTCGACACATGGGAGTTTTCCCCAATAAAAAGGTAAAACAAATAAATATATTTTATGAACCTTGAACAAGGTCTTACGAAATCTTCTCATAAAGATCTTATGATATTGTTCCAGAATCGAATACTAATTTTCATAGAATCCGATTTTTTTATTTATTCTGCAAGGCGCACTGAATTGTATAATTACACATCAAACAACCACTTGCTATGAACTCGGGTGTGAAACTGTTTCATTGTGTCAAACATTAGATCCTTCTCCCTTGGGAAATTCTTCGACACATGGGAGTTTTCCCCAATAAAAAGGTAAAACAAATAAATATATTTTATGAACCTTGAACAAGGTCTTACGAAATCTTCTCATAAAGATCTTATGATTTTGTTCCAGAATCGAATACTAATTTTCATAGAATCCGATTTATTTACTTATTCTGCAAGGCGCACTGAATTGTATAATTACACATCATACAACTACTTGCTATGAACTCGGGTGTGAAACTGTTTCATTCTGTCAAACATTGGGTCCTTCTCCCTTGGGAAATTCATCGACACGTGGGAGTTTTCCCCAAAAAAAAGCTAAAACAATAAAATACGAGTTTATGAACTTTGAACCAGGTCTTACGTAATATTTTTATAAAGATCTTATGATTTTGTTCCAGATTCGAATACTAATTTTCATTGCATCCGATTTTTTTATATATTCTGCAAGGCGCACTGAATTGTATAAAACCACATGAAACAACCACTTTCTATGAACTCGGGTGTGAAACTTTTTCATTCTGTCAAACATTGGGTCCTTCT
The DNA here is from genome assembly GCA_028673005.1 of Tanypteryx hageni. Classification (NCBI taxonomy): domain Eukaryota; kingdom Metazoa; phylum Arthropoda; class Insecta; order Odonata; family Petaluridae; genus Tanypteryx; species Tanypteryx hageni. The sequence goes on from CM054120.1 coordinate 90,011,786, forward strand.
CCCTTGGGAAATTCTTCGACACGTGGGAGTTTTCCTACAGTAAAAAGCTAAAACAATAAAATATAAGTTTATGAACCTTGAACAAGGTCCTACGTAATCTTTTGATAAAGTTCTTTTGATTTTAATCCAGATTCGAATACTAATTTTCATGAAATCTGATTTTTTTACTTATTTTGCAAGGCGCACTGAATTGTACAATTACACATCAAACAACCACATCCTATGAACTCGGGTGTGAAACTGTTTCATTCTGTCAAACATTGGGTCCTTCTCCCTTAGGAAATTCTTCGACACGTGGGAGATTTCCCCAATAAAAAGGTAAAACAATAAAATATAAGTTTATGAACCTTGAACAAGGTCCTACGTAATCTTTTTATAAAGATCTTCTGATTTTGTTCCAGAATCGAATACTAATTTTCATGGAATCTGATTTTTATATTTATTCTGCAAGGCGGACTGAATTGTATAATTACACATCAAACAACCACTTTCTACGAACTCGGGTGTGAAACTGTTTCATTCTGTCAAACATTGGGTCCTTCTCCCTTGGGAAATTGTTCGACACGTGGGAGTTTTCCCCAATAAAAAGGTAAAACAAATAAATATATTTTATGAACCTTGAACAAGGTCTTACGAAATCTTCTCATAAAGATCTTATGATTTTGTTCCAGAATTGAATACTAATTTTCATAGAATCCGATTTATTTACTTATTCTGCAAGGCGCACTGAATTGTATAATTACACATCATACAACTACTTGCTATGAACTCGGGTGTGAAACTGTTTCATTCTGTCAAACATTGGGTCCTTCTCCCTTGGGAAATTCATCGACACGTGGGAGTTTTCCCCAAAAAAAAGCTAAAACAATAAAATACGAGTTTATGAACTTTGAACCAGGTCTTACGTAATCTTTTTATAAAGATCTTATGATTTTGTTCCAGATTCGAATACTAATTTTCATTGCATCCGATTTTTTTATATATTCTGCAAGGCGCACTGAATTGTATAAAACCACATCAAACAACCACTTTCTATGAACTCGGGTGTGAAACTTTTTCATTCTGTCAAACATTGGGTCCTTCTCCCTTGGGAAATTCTTCGACACGTGGGAGTTTTCCTACAGTAAAAAGCTAAAACAATAAAATATAAGTTTATGAACCTTGAACAAGGTCCTACGTAATCTTTTGATAAAGTTCTTTTGATTTTGATCCAGATTCGAATACTAATTTTCATGGAATCTGATTTTTTTACTTATTTTGCAAGGCGCACTGAATTGTACAATTACACATCAAACAACCACTTTCTACGAACTCGGGTGTGAAACTGTTTCATTCTGTCAAACATTGGGTCCTTCTCCCTTGGGAAATTGTTCGACACGTGGGAGTTTTCCCCAATAAAAAGGTAAAACAATAAAATATGATTTATGAACTTTGAACCAGGTCTTACGTAATCTTTTTATAAAGATCTTATGATTTTGTTCCAGATTCGAATACTAATTTTCATTGCATCCGACTTTTTTATATATTCTGCAAGGCGCACTGAATTGTATAAAACCACATCAAACAACCACTTTCTATGAACTCGGGTGTGAAACTTTTTCATTCTGTCAAACATTGGGTCCTTCTCCCTTGGGAAATTCTTCGACACGTGAAAGTTTTCCTAAAGTAAAAAGCTAAAACAATAAAATATAAGTTTATGAACCTTGAACAAGGTCCTACGTAATCTTTTGATAAAGTTCTTTTGATTTTGATCCAGATTCGAATACTAATTTTCATGGAATCTGATTTTTTTACTTATTTTGCAAGGCGCACTGAATTGTATAATTACACATCATACAACCACTTGCTATGAACTCGGGTGTAAAACTGTTTCATTGTGCAAACATTGGGTCCTTCTCCCTTGGGAAATTCATCGACACGTGGGAGTTTTCCCCAAAAAAAAGCTAAAACATAAAAATACGAGTTTATGAACTTTGAACCAGGTCTTACGTAATCTTTTTATAAAGATCTATTGATTTAGTTCCAGATTCGAATATTAATTTTCATGGAATCTGATTTTTTTACTTATTTTGCAAGGCGCACTGAATTGTATAATTACACATCATACAACCACTTGCTATGAACTCGGGTGTGAAACTGTTTCATTGTGCAAACATTGGGTCCTTCTCCCTTGGGAAATTCTTCGACACGTGGGAGTTTTCCCCAATAAAAAGCTAAAACAATAAAATATGAGTTTATGAACGTTGAAGAAGGACTTACGTAATATTTTTATAAGGATCTTCTGATTTTGTTAAAGAATCGAATACTAATTTTCATGGAATCTGATTTTTATATTTATTCTGCAAGGCGGACTGAATTGTATAATTACACATCAAACAACCACTTGCTATGTACTCTGGAGTGAAACTGTTTCATTGTGTCAAACATTGGGTCCTTCTCCCTTGGGAAATTCTTCGACACGTGGGAGTTTTCCCACAATAAAAAGCTATAACAATAAAATATGATTTTATGAACCTTGAAGAAGGTCTTGCGTAATCTTTTGATAAAGATCTTTTGATTTTATTCCAGATTCGATTACTAATTTTCATGGAATCTGATTTTATTTATTTATTTTGCAAGACGCACTGAATTGTATAATTACACATCAAACAACCACTTGCTATGAACTCGGGTGTGAAACTGTTTCATTGTGTCAAACATTAGATCCTTCTCCCTTGGGAAATTCTTCGACACATGGGAGTTTTCCCCAATAAAAAGGTAAAACAAATAAATATATTTTATGAACCTTGAACAAGGTCTTACGAAATCTTCTCATAAAGATCTTATGATATTGTTCCAGAATCGAATACTAATTTTCATAGAATCCGATTTTTTTATTTATTCTGCAAGGCGCACTGAATTGTATAATTACACATCAAACAACCACTTGCTATGAACTCGGGTGTGAAACTGTTTCATTGTGTCAAACATTAGATCCTTCTCCCTTGGGAAATTCTTCGACACATGGGAGTTTTCCCCAATAAAAAGGTAAAACAAATAAATATATTTTATGAACCTTGAACAAGGTCTTACGAAATCTTCTCATAAAGATCTTATGATTTTGTTCCAGAATCGAATACTAATTTTCATAGAATCCGATTTATTTACTTATTCTGCAAGGCGCACTGAATTGTATAATTACACATCATACAACTACTTGCTATGAACTCGGGTGTGAAACTGTTTCATTCTGTCAAACATTGGGTCCTTCTCCCTTGGGAAATTCATCGACACGTGGGAGTTTTCCCCAAAAAAAAGCTAAAACAATAAAATACGAGTTTATGAACTTTGAACCAGGTCTTACGTAATATTTTTATAAAGATCTTATGATTTTGTTCCAGATTCGAATACTAATTTTCATTGCATCCGATTTTTTTATATATTCTGCAAGGCGCACTGAATTGTATAAAACCACATCAAACAACCACTTTCTATGAACTCGGGTGTGAAACTTTTTCATTCTGTCAAACATTGGGTCCTTCTCCCTTGGGAAATTCTTCGACACGTGGGAGTTTTCCTACAGTAAAAAGCTAAAACAATAAAATATAAGTTTATGAACCTTGAACAAGGTCCTACGTAATCTTTTGATAAAGTTCTTTTGATTTTGATCCAGATTCGAATACTAATTTTCATGAAATCTGATTTTTTTACTTATTTTGCAAGGCGCACTGAATTGTACAATTACACATCAAACAACCACATCCTATGAACTCGGGTGTGAAACTGTTTCATTCTGTCAAACATTGGGTCCTTCTCCCTTGGGAAATTCTTCGACACGTGGGAGATTTCCCCAATAAAAAGGTAAAACAATAAAATATAAGTTTATGAACCTTGAACAAGGTCCTACGTAATCTTTTTATAAAGATCTTCTGATTTTGTTCCAGAATCGAATACTAATTTTCATGGAATCTGATTTTTATATTTATTCTGCAAGGCGGACTGAATTGTATAATTACACATCAAACAACCACTTTTAACGAACTCGGGTGTGAAACTGTTTCATTCTGTCAAACATTGGGTCCTTCTCCCTTGGGAAATTGTTCGACACGTGGGAGTTTTCCCCAATAAAAAGGTAAAACAAATAAATATATTTTATGAACCTTGAACAATGTCTTACGAAATCTTCTGATAAAGATCTTTTGATTTTGTTCCAGAATTGAATACTAATTTTTATGGAATCTGATTTTTTTATTTATTCTGCAAGGCGCACTGAATTGTATAATTACACATCAAACAACCACTTGCTATGAACTCGGGTGTGAAACTGTTTCATTCTGTCAAACATTGGGTCCTTCTCCCTTGGGAAATTCTTCGACACGTGGGAATTTCCCCAATAAAAAGGTAAAACAATAAAATATGATTTTTGAACCTTGAAGAAGGACTTACGTAACCTTTTTATAAAGATCTTATGATATTGTTCCAGAATCGAATACTAATTTTCATAGAATCCGATTTTTTTATTTATTCTGCAAGGCGCACTGAATTGTATAATTACACATCATACAACCACTTGCTATGAACTCGGGTGTAAAACTGTTTCATTGTGCAAACATTGGGTCCTTCTCCCTTGGGAAATTCATCGACACGTGGGAGTTTTCCCCAAAAAAAAGCTAAAACAATAAAATACGAGTTTATGAACTTTGAACCAGGTCTTACGTAATCTTTTTATAAAGATCTATTGATTTTGTTCCAGATTCGAATACTAATTTTCATGGAATCTGATTTTTTTACTTATTTTGCAAGGCGCACTGAATTGTAGAATTACACATCAAACAACCACATTCTACGAACTCGGGTGTGAAACTGTTTCATTCTGTCAAACATTGGGTCCTTCTCCCTTGGGAAATTGTTCGACACGTGGGAGTTTTCCCCAATAACAAGGTAAAACAATAAAATATGATTTTATGAACCTTGAACAATGTCTTACGAAATCTTCTGATAAAGATCTTTTGATTTTGTTCCAGAATTGAATACTAATTTTTATGGAATCTGATTTTTTTATATATTCTGCAAGGCGCACTGAATTGTATAAAACCACATCAAACAACCACTTTCTATGAACTCGGGTGTGAAACTTTTTCATTCTGTCAAACATTGGGTCCTTCTCCCTTGGGAAATTCTTCGACACGTGGGAGTTTTCCTAAAGTAAAAAGCTAAAACAATAAAATATAAGTTTATGAACCTTGAACAAGGTCCTACGTAATCTTTTGATAAAGTTCTTTTGATTTTGATCCAGATTCGAATACTAATTTTCATGGAATCTGATTTTTTTACTTATTTTGCAAGGCGCACTGAATTGTAGAATTACACATCAAACAACCACTTTCTACGAACTCGGGTGTGAAACTGTTTCATTCTGTCAAACATTGGGTCCTTCTCCCTTGGGAAATTGTTCGACACTTGGGAGTTTTCCCCAATAAAAAGGTAAAACAATAAAATATGATTTTATGAACCTTGAACAATGTCTTACGAAATCTTCTGATAAAGATCTTTTGATTTTGTTCCAGAATTGAATAATAATTTTTATGGAATCTGATTTTTTTATTTATTCTGCAAGGCGCACTGAATTGTATAATTACACATCATACAACCACTTGCTATGAACTCGGGTGTGAAACTGTTTCATTGTGCAAACATTGGGTCCTTCTCCCTTGGGAAATTCTTCGACACGTGGGAGTTTTCCCCAATAAAAAGCTAAAACAATAAAATATGAGTTTATGAACGTTGAAGAAGGACTTACGTAATATTTTTATAAGGATCTTCTGATTTTGTTCCAGAATCGAATACTAATTTTCATGGAATCTGATTTTTATATTTATTCTGCAAGGCGGACTGAATTGTATAATTACACATCAAAAAACCACTTGCTATGTACTCTGGAGTGAAACTGTTTCATTGTGTCAAAAATTGGGTCCTTCTCCCTTGGGAAATTCTTCGACACGTGGGAGTTTTCCCACAATAAAAAGCTATAACAATAAAATATGATTTTATGAACCTTGAAGAAGGTCTTGCGTAATCTTTTGATAAAGATCTTTTGATTTTATTCCAGATTCGATTACTAATTTTCATGGAATCTGATTTTATTTATTTATTTTGCAAGACGCACTGAATTGTATAATTACACATCAAACAACCACTTGCTATGAACTCGGGTGTGAAACTGTTTCATTCTGTCAAACATTGGGTCCTTCTCCCTTGGGAAATACTTCGACACGTGGAAGATTTCCCCAATAAAAAGGTAAAACAATAAAATATGATTTTATGAAACTTGAAGAAGGACTTGCGTAATCATTTTATAAAGATCTTCTGATTTTGTTCCAGAATCGAATACTAATTTTCATAGAATGCGATTTTCTTATTTATTCTGCAAGGCGCACTGAATTGTATAATTACACATCAAACAACCACTTGCTATGAACTCGGGTGTGAAACTGTTTCATTGTGTCAAACATTAGATCCTTCTCCCTTGGGAAATTCGTCGACACATGGGAGTTTTCCCCAATAAAAAGGTAAAACAAATAAATATATTTTATGAACCTTGAACAAGGTCTTACGAAATCTTCTCATAAAGATCTTCTGATTTTGTTCCAGAATCGAATACTAATTCTCATATAATCCGATTTATTTACTTATTCTGCAAGGCGCACTGAATTGTATAATTACACATCAAACAACCACTTGCTATGACCTCGGGTGTGAAACTGTTTCATTCTGTCAAACATTGGGTCCTTCTCCCTTGGGAAATTCTTCGACACGTGGAAGATTTCCCCAAAAAAAAGGTAAAACAATAAAATATGATTTTATGAACCTTGAAGAAGGACTTACGTAAACATTTTATAAAGATCTTCTTATTTTGTTCCAGAATCGAATACTAATTTTCATAGAATCCGATTTTCTTATTTATTCTGCAAGGCGCACTGAATTGTATAACTACACATCAAACGACCACTTGCTATGAACTCGGGTGTGAAACTGTTTCATTGTGTCAAACATTAGATCCTTCTCCCTTGGGAAATTCTTCGACACATGGGAGTTTTCCCCAATAAAAAGGTAAAACAAATAAATATATTTTATGAACCTTGAACAAGGTCTTACGAAATCTTCTCATAAAGATGTTATGATTTTGTTCCAGAATCGAATACTAATTTTCATAGAATCCGATTTATTTACTTATTCTGCAAGGCGCACTGAATTGTATAATTACACATCATACAACTACTTGCTATGAACTCGGGTGTGAAACTGTTTCATTCTGTCAAACATTGGGTCCTTCTCCCTTGGGAAATTCATCGACACGTGGGAGTTTTCCCCAAAAAAAAGCTAAAACAATAAAATACCAGTTTATGAACTTTGAACCAGTTCTTACGTAATCTTTTTATAAAGATCTTATGATTTTGTTCCAGATTCGAATACTAATTTTCATTGCATCCGATTTTTTTATATATTCTGCAAGGCGCACTGAATTGTATAAAACCACATCAAACAACCACTTTCTATGAACTCGGGTGTGAAACTTTTTCATTCTGTCAAACATTGGGTCCTTCTCCCTTGGGAAATTCTTCGACACGTGGGAGTTTTCCTACAGTAAAAAGCTAAAACAATAAAATATAAGTTTATGAACCTTGAACAAGGTCCTACGTAATCTTTTGATAAAGTTCTTTTGATTTTGATCCAGATTCGAATACTAATTTTCATGGAATCTGATTTTTTTACTTATTTTGCAAGGCGCACTGAATTGTAGAATTACACATCAAACAACCACTTTCTACGAACTCGGGTGTGAAACTGTTTCATTCTGTCAAACATTGGGTCCTTCTCCCTTGGGAAATTGTTCGACACGTGGGAGTTTTCCCCAATAAAAAGGTAAAACAATAAAATATGAATTTATGAACCTTGAACAATGTCTTACGAAATCTTCTGATAAAGATCTTTTGATTTTGTTCCAGAATTGAATACTAATTTTTATGGAATCTGATTTTTTTATTTATTCTGCAAGGCGCACTGAATTGTATAATTACACATCAAACAACCACTTGCTATGAACTCGGGTGTGAAACTGTTTCATTCTGTCAAACATTGGGTCCTTCTCCCTTGGGAAATTCTTCGACACGTGGGAATTTCCCCAATAAAAAGGTAAAACAATAAAATATGATTTTTGAACCTTGAAGAAGGACTTACGTAACCTTTTTATAAAGATCTTATGATATTGTTCCAGAATCGAATACTAATTTTCATAGAATCCGATTTTTTTATTTATTCTGCAAGGCGCACTGAATTGTATAATTACACATCATACAACCACTTGCTATGAACTCGGGTGTAAAACTGTTTCATTGTGCAAACATTGGGTCCTTCTCCCTTGGGAAATTCATCGACACGTGGGAGTTTTCCCCAAAAAAAAGCTAAAACAATAAAATACGAGTTTATGAACTTTGAACCAGGTCTTACGTAATCTTTTTATAAAGATCTATTGATTTTGTTCCAGATTCGAATACTAATTTTCATGGAATCTGATTTTTTTACTTATTTTGCAAGGCGCACTGAATTGTAGAATTACACATCAAACAACCACTTTCTACGAACTCGGGTGTGAAACTGTTTCATTCTGTCAAACATTGGGTCCTTCTCCCTTGGGAAATTGTTCGACACGTGGGAGTTTTCCCCAATAACAAGGTAAAACAATAAAATATGATTTTATGAACCTTGAACAATGTCTTACGAAATCTTCTGATAAAGATCTTTTGATTTTGTTCCAGAATTGAATACTAATTTTTATGGAATCTGATTTTTTTATTTATACTACAAGGCGCACTGAATTGTATAATTACACATCAAACAACCACTTTCTATGAACTCGGGTGTGAAACTTTTTCATTCTGTCAAACATTGGGTCCTTCTCCCTTGGGAAATTCTTCGACACGTGGGAGTTTTCCTAAAGTAAAAAGCTAAAACAATAAAATATAAGTTTATGAACCTTGAACAAGGTCCTACGTAATCTTTTGATAAAGTTCTTTTGATTTTGATCCAGATTCGAATACTAATTTTCATGGAATCTGATTTTTTTACTTATTTTGCAAGGCGCACTGAATTGTAGAATTACACATCAAACAACCACTTTCTACGAACTCGGGTGTGAAACTGTTTCATTCTGTCAAACATTGGGTCCTTCTCCCTTGGGAAATTGTTCGACACTTGGGAGTTTTCCCCAATAAAAAGGTAAAACAATAAAATATGATTTTATGAACCTTGAACAATGTCTTACGAAATCTTCTGATAAAGATCTTTTGATTTTGTTCCAGAATTGAATAATAATTTTTATGGAATCTGATTTTTTTATTTATTCTGCAAGGCGCACTGAATTGTATAATTACACATCATACAACCACTTGCTATGAACTCGGGTGTGAAACTGTTTCATTGTGCAAACATTGGGTCCTTCTCCCTTGGGAAATTCTTCGACACGTGGGAGTTTTCCCCAATAAAAAGCTAAAACAATAAAATATGAGTTTATGAACGTTGAAGAAGGACTTACGTAATATTTTTATAAGGATCTTCTGATTTTGTTCCAGAATCGAATACTAATTTTCATGGAATCTGATTTTTATATTTATTCTGCAAGGCGGACTGAATTGTATAATTACACATCAAAAAACCACTTGCTATGTACTCTGGAGTGAAACTGTTTCATTGTGTCAAACATTGGGTCCTTCTCCCTTGGGAAATTCTTCGACACGTGGGAGTTTTCCCACAATAAAAAGCTATAACAATAAAATATGATTTTATGAACCTTGAAGAAGGTCTTGCGTAATCTTTTGATAAAGATCTTTTGATTTTATTCCAGATTCGATTACTAATTTTCATGGAATCTGATTTTATTTATTTATTTTGCAAGACGCACTGAATTGTATAATTACACATCAAACAACCACTTGCTATGAACTCGGGTGTGAAACTGTTTCATTCTGTCAAACATTGGGTCCTTCTCCCTTGGGAAATACTTCGACACGTGGAAGATTTCCCCAATAAAAAGGTAAAACAATAAAATATGATTTTATGAAACTTGAAGAAGGACTTGCGTAATCATTTTATAAAGATCTTCTGATTTTGTTCCAGAATCGAATACTAATTTTCATAGAATGCGATTTTCTTATTTATTCTGCAAGGCGCACTGAATTGTATAATTACACATCAAACAACCACTTGCTATGAACTCGGGTGTGAAACTGTTTCATTGTGTCAAACATTAGATCCTTCTCCCTTGGGAAATTCGTCGACACATGGGAGTTTTCCCCAATAAAAAGGTAAAACAAATAAATATATTTTATGAACCTTGAACAAGGTCTTACGAAATCTTCTCATAAAGATCTTCTGATTTTGTTCCAGAATCGAATACTAATTCTCATATAATCCGATTTATTTACTTATTCTGCAAGGCGCACTGAATTGTATAATTACACATCAAACAACCACTTGCTATGACCTCGGGTGTGAAACTGTTTCATTCTGTCAAACATTGGGTCCTTCTCCCTTGGGAAATTCTTCGACACGTGGAAGATTTCCCCAAAAAAAAGGTAAAACAATAAAATATGATTTTATGAACCTTGAAGAAGGACTTACGTAAACATTTTATAAAGATCTTCTTATTTTGTTCCAGAATCGAATACTAATTTTCATAGAATCCGATTTTCTTATTTATTCTGCAAGGCGCACTGAATTGTATAACTACACATCAAACGACCACTTGCTATGAACTCGGGTGTGAAACTGTTTCATTGTGTCAAACATTAGATCCTTCTCCCTTGGGAAATTCTTCGACACATGGGAGTTTTCCCCAATAAAAAGGTAAAACAAATAAATATATTTTATGAACCTTGAACAAGGTCTTACGAAATCTTCTCATAAAGATGTTATGATTTTGTTCCAGAATCGAATACTAATTTTCATAGAATCCAATTTATTTACTTATTCTGCAAGGCGCACTGAATTGTATAATTACACATCATACAACTACTTGCTATGAACTCGGGTGTGAAACTGTTTCATTCTGTCAAACATTGGGTCCTTCTCCCTTGGGAAATTCATCGACACGTGGGAGTTTTCCCCAAAAAAAAGCTAAAACAATAAAATACCAGTTTATGAACTTTGAACCAGGTCTTACGTAATCTTTTTATAAAGATCTTATGATTTTGTTCCAGATTCGAATACTAATTTTCATTGCATCCGATTTTTTTATATATTCTGCAAGGCGCACTGAATTGTATAAAACCACATCAAACAACCACTTTCTATGAACTCGGGTGTGAAACTTTTTCATTCTGTCAAACATTGGGTCCTTCTCCCTTGGGAAATTCTTCGACACATGGGAGTTTTCCTACAGTAAAAAGCTAAAACAATAAAATATAAGTTTATGAACCTTGAACAAGGTCCTACGTAATCTTTTGATAAAGTTCTTTTGATTTTGATCCAGATTCGAATACTAATTTTCATGGAATCTGATTTTTTTACTTATTTTGCAAGGCGCACTGAATTGTAGAATTACACATCAAACAACCACTTTCTACGAACTCGGGTGTGAAACTGTTTCATTCTGTCAAACATTGGGTCCTTCTCCCTTGGGAAATTGTTCGACACGTGGGAGTTTTCCCCAATAAAAAGGTAAAACAATAAAATATGAATTTATGAACCTTGAACAATGTCTTACGAAATCTTCTGATAAAGATCTTTTGATTTTGTTCCAGAATTGAATACTAATTTTTATGGAATCTGATTTTTTTATTTATTCTGCAAGGCGCACTGAATTGTATAATTACACATCAAACAACCACTTGCTATGAACTCGGGTGTGAAACTGTTTCATTCTGTCAAACATTGGGTCCTTCTCCCTTGGGAAATTCTTCGACACGTGGGAATTTCCCCAATAAAAAGGTAAAACAATAAAATATGATTTTTGAACCTTGAAGAAGGACTTACGTAACCTTTTTATAAAGATCTTATGATATTGTTCCAGAATCGAATACTAATTTTCATAGAATCCGATTTTTTTATTTATTCTGCAAGGCGCACTGAATTGTATAATTACACATCATACAACCACTTGCTATGAACTCGGGTGTAAAACTGTTTCATTGTGCAAACATTGGGTCCTTCTCCCTTGGGAAATTCATCGACACGTGGGAGTTTTCCCCAAAAAAAAGCTAAAACAATAAAATACGAGTTTATGAACTTTGAACCAGGTCTTACGTAATCTTTTTATAAAGATCTATTGATTTTGTTCCAGATTCGAATACTAATTTTCATGGAATCTGATTTTTTTACTTATTTTGCAAGGCGCACTGAATTGTAGAATTACACATCAAACAACCACTTTCTACGAACTCGGGTGTGAAACTGTTTCATTCTGTCAAACATTGGGTCCTTCTCCCTTGGGAAATTGTTCGACACGTGGGAGTTTTCCCCAATAACAAGGTAAAACAATAAAATATGATTTTATGAACCTTGAACAATGTCTTACGAAATCTTCTGATAAAGATCTTTTGATTTTGTTGCAGAATTGAATACTAATTTTTATGGAATCTGATTTTTTTATTTATACTACAAGGCGCACTGAATTGTATAATTACACATCAAACAACCACTTTCTATGAACTCGGGTGTGAAACTTTTTCATTCTGTCAAACATTGGGTCCTTCTCCCTTGGGAAATTCTTCGACACGTGGGAGTTTTCCTAAAGTAAAAAGCTAAAACAATAAAATATAAGTTTATGAACCTTGAACAAGGTCCTACGTAATCTTTTGATAAAGTTCTTTTGATTTTGATCCAGATTCGAATACTAATTTTCATGGAATCTGATTTTTTACTTATTTTGCAAGGCGCACTGAATTGTAGAATTACACATCAAACAACCACTTTCTACGAACTCGGGTGTGAAACTGTTTCATTCTGTCAAACATTGGGTCCTTCTCCCTTGGGAAATTGTTCGACACTTGGGAGTTTTCCCCAATAAAAAGGTAAAACAATAAAATATGATTTTATGAACCTTGAACAATGTCTTACGAAATCTTCTGATAAAGATCTTTTGATTTTGTTCCAGAATTGAATAATAATTTTTATGGAATCTGATTTTTTTATTTATTCTGCAAGGCGCACTGAATTGTATAATTACACATCATACAACCACTTGCTATGAACTCGGGTGTGAAACTGTTTCATTGTGCAAACATTGGGTCCTTCTCCCTTGGGAAATTCTTCGACACGTGGGAGTTTTCCCCAATAAAAAGCTAAAACAATAAAATATGAGTTTATGAACGTTGAAGAAGGACTTACGTAATATTTTTATAAGGATCTTCTGATTTTGTTCCAGAATCGAATACTAATTTTCATGGAATCTGATTTTTATATTTATTCTGCAAGGCGGACTGAATTGTATAATTACACATCAAAAAACCACTTGCTATGTACTCTGGAGTGAAACTGTTTCATTGTGTCAAACATTGGGTCCTTCTCCCTTGGGAAATTCTTCGACACGTGGGAGTTTTCCCACAATAAAAAGCTATAACAATAAAATATGATTTTATGAACCTTGAAGAAGGTCTTGCGTAATCTTTTGATAAAGATCTTTTGATTTTATTCCAGATTCGATTACTAATTTTCATGGAATCTGATTTTATTTATTTATTTTGCAAGACGCACTGAATTGTATAATTACACATCAAACAACCACTTGCTATGAACTCGGGTGTGAAACTGTTTCATTCTGTCAAACATTGGGTCCTTCTCCCTTGGGAAATACTTCGACACGTGGAAGATTTCCCCAATAAAAAGGTAAAACAATAAAATATGATTTTATGAAACTTGAAGAAGGACTTGCGTAATCATTTTATAAAGATCTTCTGATTTTGTTCCAGAATCGAATACTAATTTTCATAGAATGCGATTTTCTTATTTATTCTGCAAGGCGCACTGAATTGTATAATTACACATCAAACAACCACTTGCTATGAACTCGGGTGTGAAACTGTTTCATTGTGTCAAACATTAGATCCTTCTCCCTTGGGAAATTCGTCGACACATGGGAGTTTTCCCCAATAAAAAGGTAAAACAAATAAATATATTTTATGAACCTTGAACAAGGTCTTACGAAATCTTCTCATAAAGATGTTATGATTTTGTTCCAGAATCGAATACTAATTTTCATAGAATCCGATTTATTTACTTATTCTGCAAGGCGCACTGAATTGTATAATTACACATCATACAACTACTTGCTATGAACTCGGGTGTGAAACTGTTTCATTCTGTCAAACATTGGGTCCTTCTCCCTTGGGAAATTCATCGACACGTGGGAGTTTTCCCCAAAAAAAAGCTAAAACAATAAAATACCAGTTTATGAACTTTGAACCAGGTCTTACGTAATCTTTTTATAAAGATCTTATGATTTTGTTCCAGATTCGAATACTAATTTTCATTGCATCCGATTTTTTTATATATTCTGCAAGGCGCACTGAATTGTATAAAACCACATCAAACAACCACTTTCTATGAACTCGGGTGTGAAACTTTTTCATTCTGTCAAACATTGGGTCCTTCTCCCTTGGGAAATTCTTCGACACGTGGGAGTTTTCCTACAGTAAAAAGCTAAAACAATAAAATATAAGTTTATGAACCTTGAACAAGGTCCTACGTAATCTTTTGATAAAGTTCTTTTGATTTTGATCCAGATTCGAATACTAATTTTCATGGAATCTGATTTTTTTACTTATTTTGCAAGGCGCACTGAATTGTAGAATTACACATCAAACAACCACTTTCTACGAACTCGGGTGTGAAACTGTTTCATTCTGTCAAACATTGGGTCCTTCTCCCTTGGGAAATTGTTCGACACGTGGGAGTTTTCCCCAATAAAAAGGTAAAACAATAAAATATGAATTTATGAACCTTGAACAATGTCTTACGAAATCTTCTGATAAAGATCTTTTGATTTTGTTCCAGAATTGAATACTAATTTTTATGGAATCTGATTTTTTTATTTATTCTGCAAGGCGCACTGAATTGTATAATTACACATCAAACAACCACTTGCTATGAACTCGGGTGTGAAACTGTTTCATTCTGTCAAACATTGGGTCCTTCTCCCTTGGGAAATTCTTCGACACGTGGGAATTTCCCCAATAAAAAGGTAAAACAATAAAATATGATTTTTGAACCTTGAAGAAGGACTTACGTAACCTTTTTATAAAGATCTTATGATATTGTTCCAGAATCGAATACTAATTTTCATAGAATCCGATTTTTTTATTTATTCTGCAAGGCGCACTGAATTGTATAATTACACATCATACAACCACTTGCTATGAACTCGGGTGTAAAACTGTTTCATTGTGCAAACATTGGGTCCTTCTCCCTTGGGAAATTCATCGACACGTGGGAGTTTTCCCCAAAAAAAAGCTAAAACAATAAAATACGAGTTTATGAACTTTGAACCAGGTCTTACGTAATCTTTTTATAAAGATCTATTGATTTTGTTCCAGATTCGAATACTAATTTTCATGGAATCTGATTTTTTTACTTATTTTGCAAGGCGCACTGAATTGTAGAATTACACATCAAACAACCACTTTCTACGAACTCGGGTGTGAAACTGTTTCATTCTGTCAAACATTGGGTCCTTCTCCCTTGGGAAATTGTTCGACACGTGGGAGTTTTCCCCAATAACAAGGTAAAACAATAAAATATGATTTTATGAACCTTGAACAATGTCTTACGAAATCTTCTGATAAAGATCTTTTGATTTTGTTCCAGAATTGAATACTAATTTTTATGGAATCTGATTTTTTTATTTATACTACAAGGCGCACTGAATTGTATAATTACACATCAAACAACCACTTGCTATGAACTCGGGTGTGAAACTGTTTCATTCTGTCAAACATTGGGTCCTTCTCCCTTGGGAAATTCTTCGACACGTGGGAATTTCCCCAATAAAAAGGTAAAACAATAAAATATGATTTTTGAACCTTGAAGAAGGACTTACGTAATCTTTTTATAAAGATCTTATGATATTGTTCCAGAATCTAATACTAATTTTCATAGAATCCGATTTTTTTATTTATTCTGCAAGGCGCACTGAATTGTATAATTACACATCATACAACCACTTGCTATGAACTCGGGTGTGAAACTGTTTCATTGTGCAAACATTGGGTCCTTCTCCCTTGGGAAATTCATCGACACGTGGGAGTTTTCCCCAAAAAAAAGCTAAAACAATAAAATACGAGTTTATGAACTTTGAACCAGGTCTTACGTAATCTTTTTATAAAGATCTTATGATTTTGTTCCAGATTCGAATACTAATTTTCATTGCATCCGATTTTTTTATATATTCTGCAAGGCGCACTGAATTGTATAAAACCACATTAAACAACCACTTTCTATGAACTCGGGTGTGAAACTTTTTCATTCTGTCAAACATTGGGTCCTTCTCCCTTGGGAAATTCTTCGACACGTGGGAGTTTTCCTACAGTAAAAAGCTAAAACAATAAAATATAAGTTTATGAACCTTGAACAAGGTCCTACGTAATCTTTTGATAAAGTTCTTTTGATTTTGATCCAGATTCGAATACTAATTTTCATGGAATCTGATTTTTTTACTTATTTTGCAAGGCGCACTGAATTGTACAATTACACATCAAACAACCACTTTCTACGAACTCGGGTGTGAAACTGTTTCATTCTGTCAAACATTGGGTCCTTCTCCCTTGGGAAATTGTTCGACACTTGGGAGTTTTCCCCAATAAAAAGGTAAAACAATAAAATATGATTTTTGAACCTTGAAGAAGGACTTACGTAATCTTTTTATAAAGATCTTATGATATTGTTCCAGAATCGAATACTAATTTTCATAGAATCTGATTTTTATATTAATTCAGCATGGCGGACTGAATTGTAAAATTACACATCAAACAACCACTTGCTATGTACTCTGGAGTGAAACTGTTTCATTGTGTCAAACATTGGGTCCTTCTCCCTTGGGAAATTCTTCGACATGTGGGAGTTCACCCACAATAAAAAGCTAAAACAATAAAATATAATTATACGAACCTGGAAGAAGGTCTTACGTAATATTTTTATAAAGATCTTTCGATTTTGTTCCCGATTCGAATACTAATTTTCATGGAATCCGATTTTTTTATATATTCTGCATTAAATATATTCTGTATAAAACCACATCAAACAACCACTTTCTACGAACTCGGGTGTGAAACTGTTTCATTCTGTCAAACATTGGGTCCTTCTCCCTTGGGAAATTGTTCGACACGTGGGAGTTTTCCCCAATAAAAAGGTAAAACAATAAAATGATTTTATGAACCTTGAACAATGTCTTACAAAATCTTCTGATAAAGATCTTTTGATTTTGTTCCAGAATTGAATACTAATTTTTATGGAATCTGATTGTTTTATTTATTCTGCAAGGCGCACTGAATTGTATAATTACACATCAAACAACCACTTGCTATGAACTCGGGTGTGAAACTGTTTCATTCTGTCAAACATTGGGTCCTTCTCCCTTGGGAAATTCTTCGACACGTGGGAATTTCCCCAATAAAAAGGTAAAACAATAAAATATGATTTTTGAACCTTAAAGAAGGACTTACGTAATCTTTTTATAAAGATCTTATGATATTGTTCCAGAATCGAATACTAATTTTCATAGAATCCTATTTTTATATTTATTCTGCAAGGCGGACTGAATTGTATAATTACACATCAAACAACCACTTGCTATGTACTCTGGAGTGAAACTGTTTCATTGTGTCAAACATTGGATCCTTCTCCCTTGGGAAATTCTTCGACACGTGGGAGTTTTCCCACAATAAAAAGCTATTACAATAAAATATGATTTTATGAACCTTGAAGAAGGTCTTGCGTAATCTTTTGATAAAGATCTTTTGATTTTATTCCAGATTCGAATACTAATTTTCATGGAATCTGATTTTATTTATTTATTTTGCAAGACGCACTGAATTGTATAATTACACATCAAACAACCACTTGCTATGAACTCGGGTGTGAAACTGTTTCATTCTGTCAAACATTGGGTCCTTCTCCCATGGGAAATACTTCGACACGTGGAAGATTTCCCCAATAAAAAGGTAAAACAA
Source organism: Tanypteryx hageni (assembly GCA_028673005.1). NCBI lineage: Eukaryota > Metazoa > Arthropoda > Insecta > Odonata > Petaluridae > Tanypteryx > Tanypteryx hageni. The sequence continues at coordinate 90,029,983 of CM054120.1, forward strand.
TAAAATATATTTTATGAACCTTGAACAAGGTCTTACGAAATCTTCTCATAAAGATCTTCTGATTTTGTTCCAGAATCGAATACTAATTTTCATATAATCCGATTTATTTACTTATTCTGCAAGGCGCACTGAATTGTATAATTACACATCAAACAACCACTTGCTATGAACTCGGGAGTGAAACTGTTTCATTCTGTCAAACATTGGGTCCTTCTCCCTTGGGAAATTCTTCGACACGTGGAAGATTTCCCCAATAAAAAGGTAAAACAATAAAATATGATTTTATGAACCTTGAAGAAGGACTTACGTAAACATTTTATAAAGATCTTCTTATTTTGTTCCAGAATCGAATACAAATTTTCATAGAATCCGATTTTCTTATTTATTCTGCAAGGCGCACTGAATTGTATAATTACACATCAAACAACCACATCCTATGAACTCGGGTGTGAAACTGTTTCATTGTGTCAAACATTAGATCCTTCTCCCTTGGGAAATTCTTCGACACATGGGGGTTTTCCCCAATAAAAAGGTAAAACAAATAAATATATTTTATGAACCTTGAACAAGGTCTTACGTAATCTTTTTATAAAGATCTTATGATATTGTTCCAGAATCGAATACTAATTTTCATAGAATCCTATTTTTATATTTATTCTGCAAGGCGGACTGAATTGTATAATTACACATCAAACAACCACTTGCTATGTACTCTGGAGTGAAACTGTTTCATTGTGCAAACATTGGGTCCTTCTCCCTTGGGAAATTCTTCGACACGTGGGAGTTTTCCCCAATAAAAAGCTAAAACAATAAAATATGAGTTTATGAACGTTGAAGAAGGACTTACGTAATATTTTTATAAGGATCTTCTGATTTTGTTCCAGAATCGAATACTAATTTTCATAGAATCCGATTTTTTTATTTATTCTGCAAGGCGCACTGAATTGTATAATTACACATCATACAACCACTTGCTATGAACTCGGGTGTGAAACTGTTTCATTGTGCAAACATTGGGTCCTTCTCCCTTGGGAAATTCTTCGACACGTGGGAGTTTTCCCCAATAAAAAGCTAAAACAATAAAATATGAGTTTATGAACGTTGAAGAAGGACTTACGTAATATTTTTATAAGGATCTTCTGATATTGTTCCAGAATCGAATACTAATTTTCATAGAATCCGATTTTTTTATTAATTCTGCAAGGCGCACTGAATTGTATAATTACACATCATACAACCACTTGCTATGAACTCGGGTGTGAAACTTTTTCATTCTGTCAAACATTGGGCCCTTCTCCCTTGGGAAATTCTTCAACACGTGGGAGTTTTCCCCAATAAAAAGCTAAAACAATAAAATATGAGTTTATGAACTTTGAACCAGGTCTTACATAATCTTTTGATAAAGATCTATTGATTTTGTTCCAGATTCGAATACTAATTTTCATGGAATCCGATTTTTTTATATATTCTGCATAAAATATATTCTGTATAAAACCACATCAAACAACCACTTGCTATGAACTCGGGTGAGAAACTGTTTCATTGTGCAAACATTGGGTCCTTCTCCCTTGGGAAATTCTTTGACACATGGGAGATTTCCCCAATAAAAAGGTAAAACAATAAAATATGATTTTATGAACCTTGAAGAAGGACTTACGTAATCTTTTTATATAGATCTTTTGATTTTGTTCCAGATTCAAATACTAATTTTCATGGAATCTGATTTTTATATTTATTCTGCAAGGCGGACTGAATTGTATAATTACACATCAAACAACCACTTGCTATGAACTCGGGTGTGAAACTGTTTCATTGTGTCAAACATTAGGTCCTTCTCCCTTGGGAAATTCTTCGACACATGGGGGTTTTCCCCAATAAAAAGGTAAAACAATAAAATATGATTTTATGAACCTTGAAGAAGGACTTACGTAATCTTTTTATAAAGATCTTCTGATTTTGTTTCAGATTCGAATACTAATTTTCATGGAATCTGATTTTTATATTAATTCAGCAAGGCGGACTGAATTGTAAAATTACACATCAAACAACCACTTGCTATGTACTCTGGAGTGAAACTGTTTCATTGTGTCAAACATTGGGTCCTTCTCCCTTGGGAAATTCTTCGACATGTGGGAGTTCACCCACAATAAAAAGCTAAAACAATAAAATATAATTATACGAACCTGGAAGAAGGTCTTACGTAATATTTTTATAAAGATCTTTCGATTTTGTTCCCGATTCGAATACTAATTTTCATGGAATCCGATTTTTTTATATATTCTGCATTAAATATATTCTGTATAAAACCACATCAAACAACCACTTTCTACGAACTCGGGTGTGAAACTGTTTCATTCTGTCAAACATTGGGTCCTTCTCCCTTGGGAAATTGTTCGACACGTGGGAGTTTTCCCCAATAAAAAGGTAAAACAATAAAATGATTTTATGAACCTTGAACAATGTCTTACGAAATCTTCTGATAAAGATCTTTTGATTTTGTTCCAGAATTGAATACTAATTTTTATGGAATCTGATTTTTTTATTTATTCTGCAAGGCGCACTGAATTGTATAATTACACATCAAACAACCACTTGCTATGAACTCGGGTGTGAAACTGTTTCATTCTGTCAAACATTGGGTCCTTCTCCCTTGGGAAATTCTTCGACACGTGGGAATTTCCCCAATAAAAAGGTAAAACAATAAAATATGATTTTTGAACCTTAAAGAAGGACTTACGTAATCTTTTTATAAAGATCTTATGATATTGTTCCAGAATCGAATACTAATTTTCATAGAATCCTATTTTTTTATTTATTCTGCAAGGCGCACTGAATTGTATAATTACACATCAAACAACCACTTTCCATGAATTCGGGTGTTAAACTGTTTCATTGTGCAAACATTTGGTCCTTCTCCCTTGGGAAATTCTTCGATACATGTGAGATTTCCCCAATAAAAAGGTAAAACAATAAAATGATTTTATGAACCTTGAAGAAGGACTTACGTAATCTTTTTATAAAGATCTATTGATTTTGTTCCAGATTCGAATACTAATTTTCATGGAATCCGATTTTTTTATATATTCTGCATAAAATATATTCTGTATAAAACCACATCAAACAACCACTTGCTATGAACTCGGGTGTGAAACTGTTTCATTGTGCAAACATTGGGTCCTTCTCCCTTGGGAAATTCTTTGACACATGGGAGATTTCCCCAATAAAAAGGTAAAACAATAAAATATGATTTTATGAACCTTAAAGAAGGACTTACGTAATCTTTTTATAAAGATCTTTTGATTTTGTTCCAGATTCAAATACTAATTTTCATGGAATCTGATTTTTATATTTATTCTGCAAGGCAGACTGAATTGTATAATTACACATCAAACAACCACTTGCTATGAACTCGGGTGTGAAACTGTTTCATTGTGTCAAACATTAGGTCCTTCTCCCTTGGGATATTATTCGACACATAGGAGTTTTCCCCAATAAAAAGGTAAAACAATAAAATATGATTTTATGAACCTTGAACAAGGTCTTACGAAATCTTCTCATAAAGATCTGATTTTGTTCCAGAATCGAATACTAATTTCGAATATGAGTTGAATATGAGTTTCTGAACTTTGAACCAGGTCTTACGTAATCTTTTTATAAAGATCTTTTGATTTTGTTCCAGATTCGAATACTAATTTTCATGGAATCCGATTTTTTTATATATTCTGCATAAAATATATTCTGTATAAAACCACATCAAACAACCACTTGCTATGAACTCGGGTGTGAAACTTTTTCATTCTGTCAAACATTAGGTCCTTCTCCCTTGGGAAATTATTCGACACGTGGGAGTTTTCCCAAATAAAAAGGTAAAACAATAAAATATGATTTTATGAACCTTGAAGAAGGTCTTACGTAATCTTTTTATAAAGATCTTTTGATTTTGTTCCAGATTCGAATACTAATTTTCATGGAATCTGATTTTTTTATTTATTCTGCAAGGCGCACTGAATTGTATAATTACACATCAAACAACCACTTGCTATGAACTCGGGTGTGAAACTGTTTCATTGTGTCAAACATTGGGTCCTTCTCCCTTGGGAAATTCTTTGACACGTGGGAGTTTTCCCACAATAAAAAGCTAAAACAATAAAATATGATTTTATGAACCTTGAACGAGGTCTTACGTAATCTTTTCATAAAGATCTTTTGATTTTGTTCCAGATTCGAATACAATTCGATGTTTTAAATTTAATCTTTATTTCAAAATTCTAAAATTTAAAAATGTTAATATTAAAGAAAACACTAAATAACAAATTTATTAAAATATAATTTTTACTTTTATTTACAATTGAAAAGCTTACGATACAAAGTACACAAAGTAAGAAGTATATTTAAATCGTTCATTTGATCTTTTGTTAATCGAATCGCAATTTTCAACCAAATAAATCACCACATTTGATCGGGCACAAGATTTCGTGTGCTTTTTTGGAGTTATGAGAAAATGTCCAGGGACTGAGTGTAGTATGGGAATCTAAATGCAGTACACTTGTCAATGCGACGTATTGTGTTTACACACATTGAAAATTGTTGTAGAAAAAGACAAACATATATGAAAATACTGGCATGATTCCAGCAAACGTAAAACACATTCTCGAGTGCTTTCATCCTACTTCAACAGAAAGTGAATGCATATTTTCTCTGGCCGGGAATTTAATCACTATTAAAAGAGAGTCTTAGTGAACAAAGCATAAAGGTAATTTGTTTTTTGAAAAATTATTTTTTACAGAGCAATTAATAATTACTTAGATGTTGTACCATATTATAGATTATAAATAGGCTTGGTAGGATGGACGTTTATTTTTTGAAAATCAAGGACTAAAATTGATGTTTATTTTCATGAGTGATTTTCGACGAATATCAACGCTTTAAATTACTACCTGGTAGAATTTGAAGTTTAATTTTTTGAAATCTGACCTTTATTTTCCAGAGATATTTTTGATGAATATCTATGCTTAAAATTACTACTTACATATATGGCTGGCAGTTTTTGACCTTACAATTCGATGATTTAAATTTAATTTTTATTTCGAAATTCTAAAATTTAAAAATGTTAATATTAAAGAAAACACTAAATAACGAATTTATTAAAATATTATTTTATCTTTTATTTACAATTGAAAAGCATACGATACAAAGTACACAAAGTAAGAAGTATATTTAAATCATTAATTTGATCTTTTGGTAATCGAATCGCAATTTTCAACCAAATAAATCACCACATTTGATCGGGCAAGAGATTTCGCGTGCTTTTTTGGAGTTATGAGAAAATGTCCAGGGACTGAGTGTAGTATGGGAATCTAAATCCAGTACACTTGTCAATGCGACATATTGTGTTTAAACACATTGAAAATTGTTGTTAGTATATTTTCAATCTCAAATATCTTAAGCTGGTATTTCTAATTTTAGATAATTTTGATTGTGTTTACACACATTGAAAATTGTTGTTAGTATATTTTCAATCTCAAATATCTTAAGCTGGTATTTCTAATTTTAGATAATTTTGATTTTGTGCAGTAATTCTTCCAAATGCATCATTGACAAATATATTATTTCGCGAATCTAGACAGTATATTCTGCTTCACTTCTTGAAATCCGAACAATAGACATTCCTTGATGCCAATTAAGGGCTTATGAAGGAAAAATATTAATGATATAATTATCGGAATATTTTCCCATCAAAAAAGAACTATATGATACTGAACTTTGATCATTTGATATATTTTATCGCTTTACTAATTTGTTTGCTTTCTCTAACATAAAATATATAGAGAGAAAAATTAGACTTAATTATTCCACGCTCAATCAACAGTCTTACCTCAAATCCTGATTACAATGTTTTTCCAATCGGCAAAATATTTTACAACAAATAGCAAATAAAATATTTATCCTTAATCCCTCTTCAATTTATGGCATTGCTAATTTATGTGCACCTTTTATAAACCATTATATTTCAATTGAAATTTACTAACTTTGGGCAAAAGATGGAGCCAAAAGCACGAGAGAGGAACAATCCTTCCCGGATAACTTTAAGAAAAAGACTGCCAAAGATTAGGTTGTGCATAGGGAGAATGGGTGAAAGTGCATACAACAAGGTCATCTATAGGAAAAACCCTAGCAAGGATCGAGAAACATTTGTTTCCGGAATACACTCCATGGGGTTGATGAGTGGAAGGGTTACAAAAACAATTAGCAGGCTGTCTTCATACGACCACCAAAATTCCTTTTTTCCAAACCTCGTTTATAGTGCTTTTCAGATGAGATGGCGGGTAAGATTTTGGCCATACTCCGGACAGCTCGTATGTCTCCGCTGCTAAGAGGTGGGGTACTGCCTCTTAGCAGAAAGCTCATGCTAGATGTTGCCAACTCTACACCGGAACACACAAAACGTTTGGCAGGCATTTAAAGGGAAATCGCATATGTGGCAACACAGCACACTCGGACACTATTTTACCACTAGGGAGACTCGAAGGAGAACTTTCGAATGCTTGGGTTCCCCCTCCTTCTTTCCTATTGGTTCGCTAAGCGTCTCGCCCCATCTAATTTCTCTTTTACCTCCCCCTCACTCACCATCTCATCTAAAAAACACTATAACAGGGATCGAGGCATTCTCAGCAGGGCATATCCGTGACCTTGTGTTTAGAAAAGCTAGTGGAATATCCCACCATTAGGTCGGTAAATATAATCTCAAAAGCGCTAAGAAACACGTGTTCTCAAAACTACCCTAGGACCTTACGGTTACCCAATTGTTTCAGAGTAGAAGTGTCAGCTTTTCAAATAGACGCATATTTTAGAAAATACCCTTCTTTCAGTCCCACTGCTAATGCAAGCCCAGAAAATGAATGAAATTGTACGTAGAAAATAATACTGCGAAAAAAATGTAAACGGGAACGACTTAAATATTATAATTAAGAACAGGTTTTGGACCTATATATATCCATCTTGTTGGAAAATAGATGCTTATCGAGGACTATTCATTTTTGCTGATTTTGATTATTTAAAAAAGTCAACATTTATCGCCGTTTTTAGATTTAAATCAAATCCTAACAAGCCTAATTATAATGTATTATACTATACGCAATACACTTGTAACTCCTATGTATCCTATATATATAGGCATCTGTTAATTGTTGTTAAGTAGGTAATTTACTGCAAATTATAATTTTTTAAAGTGCATACAATTTTTAATTTTTCCTTATAAATAAATAGAAAATAGAAATAAAAATGTGTTGTGTTATTACGCATTGAAATTCTTACGAAAAGCTAAGGTAGCTTGATTACCCAAGCTTTACCTTAAAAAGATGCTCGCAAGCTTGAGCTTTTGCAAATCGTCAAGTTTCAGCAGCTCTAATTACAAATGTCAATGTGTGATCAAAAATGTACGAACGGACAAACTTTTTATATAAATTTGACGTTATTTTCTAATGAAATTATTTTAATTACTAAGATTAAACTTTTATTAGGTAAATTATAAAACATGGAAATGTATTCATTATGAATGCTTCTAACTTCAATTTTTATTTACTTTTGGTGGTGGGTATCACGAAATATGTTGATTAGTTTTACAGTCTTTAAAAAGGTTTGGGAGTTACAACGTGACAATATCTCCATCTGGCACAGCGTCTCAGTCGATGGTCCGTTTCTCGGCGCTGCACTGGGCTTTTGTTTGAAAGTCCGTATCATAAGAACTACAAATGTTATTGGCTTGGAGTCCTTTTCAAAAATAAATTTTGGCATTTTTGCACATTTCGTTCGCTCAATCTATCTTCTAAATTAATTAGGAAAAAAGTTTCACACAGATCGACTTTTTCATGTACCAAGAAATGATTTTGGAGATATAACAATATTTTAAGACGTTTGATAATTATTATAAATTTATCATTTATAAAAGCATGATAAACAATCCTTCAAGAGGCATGACAAAAGAAATTGACCTTATTGGATAAGTAGAAGCCGACATATGATGTATGTTCAAAAACAAAAAAACTCGTGTTCACATTGTTTTTCTTATTTCTAATAACTTTCTCGAATTTTTATAAAATAACCACATATGTAATCAGGTTCAGCGTAAATTTTACTACAATTGAGCATCATAATTTTACTTAAATAACAATATCACCAAAATTGCAACAAATTTGGCAACTGAGCGCGATTAGAGAAGTCGGAGCAATAAGGAAAATCAATGGAAACGAGACAGCAATAAGCCCATAAGACACCATACCGTCAACTAAGTGTAGAATGTGCTCTAGTGATTTTAAAATAACATAAAATTGTTTCCAAAAATCACTGAACAATCTGCATGTCTGTTGCATTGCAGACATATAAGCCATACATGCTATAATGTACTTGAAAAGCATCCGAGGCAAGAATAGATCACGTTAAGTCGGCAACCATACTCCTAATTAGTCATTGAATTGAAGCTATCAGTGCATCAGCGTGTTCTTAGCAAGTATTTACCCATCCGTTATTTTAACAATGGGTGACAAAAAGGATGCTGATCATGTTGAGAAAAAAGGTTCTTCCAAAACCCAGGTTAACAGAGGATTCGGACCATGTTATAACATGAATTTTAAAATAGTCATGGCCTGAGAGTGGAAAAAACAAACAATATTCAAGCTTCGAGAAAGTATAATGTTCCTGAAGTAAATATACCTATGTCTATGTACAATTTTCCAGACAAATGGAATGTGGGGAATGTAATGAAAACCCAAGCATACTATACATACTAGCATTTTAATTCAGCAAATATTTTAATATTATTATTTAAAAAGTGTGCTGGTTAAGTAAATGAATTAATAGTTATACTCTTTATAAACTTAGCTCTTTTAACACTGATTTTCTTAGTCTTACTGTAACAAATGAGCGAGTTTTAAATTAAGTTGAGCCATTATTCCTTTTCCCTCAATTTGCACTTCTTTCCCAGGTCCCTAGAAAAACGTAAATAAGGGGTTTTACTGTATTTTGCAATTCGGCCATTCCATGTCACACTACGTAAAAGAAAATCACATCACCATGTTCAATGTAGTTTGTCAAATGTTAGAGTGCAGTGTAAATGTGAATATGCATTGTTTTTCAATTTTTTATATCATGTACTTAATCTTGAATTAGTCACTATTAGTCAGTTTTCAATCTCTGCCTTAAGGTATGGTCTTGCTGCTCTTCATCCCAAAGAATGTAATCTTCAATGCTACCTAAATTATTTTAAATTCAGCTATAAATCACATTCAAGTCAAACTGGAGCCAATGGCTAATTTTTCACAAGATATTTTATAAAAAAGTATTTATATTGACACTTATGGTTTATTATTACAGGTAGTAGTCTTACATAGGCAAAAGGTGCTAACACGAATGCAAATGTTCATGATACCACAATCAAATATCACTATCACAGCCAAGTTAAATGAACAGTTATCACAGAAGATTTATAAAGCGTTACTTAACCTAATAACGGTAATAAGTTTCCACTTTCATGGAGCTGCCTAGTTTCCGTTGCTCCCCCAATGCACTTGCCATTCACGAACACCCGTGGAACCTAATTTCAAAAGAGAAAACACACTTTCAGAGAATATGAAAAATAATATCTGGCTTCATTTTCAATTTATTGAATGAAATATTTTTGAAAATTTTAACGGTAATGGAAATGTAAAACTTATGGTGACTGTGTTCCTTAATCCATACACTGCTTGCACTTGGCTATAAAAACACACTGGGCATCAAAGAGTAAGCTAACAAATTCCTGTAGGTGGTTTTGCCAGCAAAAGGCTATTACTTCACCCTTCAAAAAACTATCTTAACTCATCACTTGGGAGATCAAATGCAGTCATTTCGGTAATTTTTGATAAATGACATCTCAAAATCAGGATATTTGGAGCTGAACACACATGTTGGCAGAAATGTAATTTCTTACTTTGCCAAACCATTTTTTTGCACCAAAACTACTGCGAATTTGTAAACCGAGTAGGCTTATACAGGCTACATGTTGTAAACAAATAATGAAACATCTTACCAAAAAGAATATTATAAGAGGTCTGACAATTATATAACGAGACTACTCATAAGCAACTATATATATATTACTAGTAGGTGCTTACATTCTGGAAGCATTTCATCTCACCTTCAAAAAACATTAAAATTTCAGAGATATTTCAATATTAGAAATATTTCTTTATTTCAAAAGTTTTCACCTCTGCACCAATTTTCGTTCTTCACTTATGGAATATTATTGCAGTAAAACAATCCTTCAAATATACAATGTTAAGACTTTCTCTTTTTCCATTGTGAGGCACTAATTCCACACATTTTAGCCAAATTTTAATCTAGAAGTGAAATAACATCTACCTAATTTCTAAATTTAAAAAATATTTAAAGGCCGCAACAACATATTCATTGAGATTTTCAAATATTTACTCGTGCATTTGCACTATGCTCTAAATAACTTAATTATTTCAGCTCCTTGCTTGCCCCATAGTATCTAAACATTATCTATTTATTTGTTTCAACTTGAAGAATTCTTTAAGCTACAAATGAGGTAAAAACAACCCCTAAAAATTAACAATTTTGAAGTTTTTGATTTTTCTGGTTTGTTGAGAGCAAAATTTCAGCTACCTATTCCTCTTAGATTGGCTTACACACTGGAATCACTTTTTCCCATGCTATCTTATGAGAGATATTCCGGGGCATCTGGAGTCGAACACAGGACACTGTAAGCAAAAACTATACCGATTCCCGATATGTATTGTGGGCATCTAGCAACACTCAAAATTTCATTTTTCCAGCTTATAGGTAAGTGCACTATGTAAAAGCACATAAGAGCCTGTATACTCTACCCCACGCAGCTTGCTTCCCGCAAAATCTCTATAATCGTGCAAAATTTCAGCTACCTATTCCTCTTAGATTGGTCTATACACTGGAATAACTTTTCCAAATGTTAACTTATGAGAGATTTTCCAGAGCATCTGGAGTTGAACCCAGAATACTGTTAGCCAAAATTATACCAATTTCTAATAAATATTGCAGCCATCTAGCAACGCTTAAAATTTCATTTTTCTAGCTTATTGGCAAGTGCAAAAAATTAATTTACAAAAATGGCGCAATGCTTTTCTTATGGGGAAATACACAACTTGCAGAGTCGAACCCATATCACTTAGGTGAGAAGTCCCATTTTTTCTGGAGGTATCTCCATGGCCTCTACAAATGCTGAAACTTGCAGCACTCTAGCTCTTGTAATTTGGGCTGGACATTAGTAATCCTCCTATATATCCTCCTCAGTAAGGAACCTCTATACATAATAGATGTTAATAATGACATATCATAAGTAAAAGGAGTCAATATAGTATAGATATATCATTGTAAATTGCAATGGCCTCCTTCAAAGTAGGTCCCTCCTGCACATGAATTCCCGCAGTTTCCAACTTCCAGAAGTCATTCTCCTGCAAGCTGTTTAGAATGGCCATTGTAACCTGAATCTCTTCCCCAGTTTTGAAATGTGATCACTTGAGGTGATTCTTCACAGTAAGGAAGAGGGAAGAGTCACACGGAGCGAGATTTGGTTATTAAGGGGGGTGTTCCATTACTGTGGCAACCGATTTTCGCCAAAAACTCCTTGACGAAAAGCGCTGTGATGGTAGTCTCATTATTTGTCTGATCTCATAGTTAAATTTTTACTTGATTCTGTTGATTCAATAAAAAAAAAATATTAATCTTACCGTTCGAGCCCCAGTTAGACTGCCTAGGAAGTCCTGGATTATCATTCCATCAGGCATCTTGTCCAACTCATGCACGGTGAACTGGCATCCCAGTGACATCAATAGCTGCAACACATTAGAAATGTGGCAGCATGTAAAAAATTAAATAACCATAGGTATAGTTCACATATTTCCAACAAGTACTCAAACCCAATTTACCTCTTTCACTTGAACACAATACGGACAGGTTGTCTTGGAGAAGACAACGATTTGATTTGCTTTTATCAGTTGGGTCACCATATTTTTAAGGTCACCCATCTTGTATATCTAAAAAAGGAATCACATATATATATATATATATGATTAGTTACATTTAATTTGAGTATATGTCATTGCATGTCATACATTCTGTGCACCGAAATTTGTGAACAGTAAACCACCTGTACTCTAAGCAAATGAAAGAGCATGAGTGTTCCTTAAGTTCTGTTTACGCTAGGTAACCTGAGTAGTACGAGTTGGAGTGTGCGATACAAGTAGAAAAAAAACTGTTTAGAAGGCTCAACCCAAGTCAATTTGACAGTTCTAACCAAAATGGCATCTACTGAGTTACTTGGTGTGGGCATGCAACTAACTTGTGTTATAAGGAAGAAACTTAGGAAAATTTTGTAAAAAAGAATGGATGACACCTTTGTACCAGACATTGGATATTAAGGCATATGGCCCTTGGGGGATCGCATTGTCTAAGGAGATCTTTTGAGGACAGAGACTTATAGGAACCGTTTAAGAATGACCTTTGAAGAAGTATTAGGAAGATAAATCTCCTGCAACAAATAAAAGATAATAACGTACATTCTGTAAAAATCGAAAAAGTAGATATCATTATGAGCAATGCTAAACATATTTTTAGAACACTTTTGCAAGACTTGTGGTACCAGAAATGATACGTTATCATGGTATTTTAGTTTTGAAGGTGATATATTATTATTACTTTAATTAATAAGTTCTGTAAGTAAAAAGACTTGTGTATCTCTTTCTTCAATGAATATTTTCAGAAAACATGATGAAATCAATTATTCAGCATAAGAATATAAACCTATCGGGCATAACATAACACCGTTGTTATTTTTTATCACATCCCCTAGGGTTAAAAACGAGCAGGCTCCGACACATGGCCATCTTCGGAGCCAGTTCGGGCATGTTTGACATTGCCACATGAGAATTGCTTCTGAAAAAGCAGTCTCTCTAATTTTGTACAACCAAAATGCTTGTCCAAGCTGAAAGGGCGTTTTACATGGCCAATTTGGTTTCAATTCGCCAGTCGTTCTACAATGAAGCTGGAAAAATACTCCTTAGCCGCATTTACCTGTGGATACAACAATCGAGTATTATGAAGCATCACCATAGCTACTCCTATACACCAGCATAATGTTATTTCAATAATCAATAAATTTTCTACCCACTACTTTCTCCCCATTAAAATCATTACGGTTGTTTTCAAGATATAATGTCTCAAAATCAGGTTTCTAGACTTTTTGCAAAAGCAGTAGTTTCCTTATCGAGAATACGTTGAATATTTAAAAAATAATTAGAATCACATGTCTCTGGTGGCAGTTTTCGAAATTGACAAGTGGAAATTTTCAATGCCTTTGTACTATTATTACAATTAAAAATCTTTTTAACAATCAAAATAAATTCAATTTAAAACCAACATTTTATCCCAATCCTGGAAAAAGAATAATTTGAGATGTTGAGTGTATTGTGGAAGAACAGAAACATTTTAATTTTAAATTCTGCTCGTTTTTTATCTTCTCATGCCAATATTGAGAAAATATTGACTGTGTAACTAGGGTAAATTACGAATTAGGAGAAAAAATGGATGATAGTAAAATTACAGAAACAGCATGGAAAGGGAAAGATACTTCAAGAAGCTTTCACTTGCAAAGAGAAAGAAAATAAGACAGGCTCATAGACAATAATGAACGGTTCCTTAACTCTTCGCTGGAAGTGGGCCTACCCTACATTTGCAAAAACGGTTCACTTATTGAAGAGAAAAAATATAGCACAGTAGCCAGCTCTTAATTTTTGCCAACCAGAATTTATTTACAAAGTAACAATTGAATAATTCTGTAACGATGAAATTATTTCTAATCGAGACTACAACTTCAAATAGATGCTTGAATCCTTCACTCGATACGATGTTCAGTCAACGATTTGCAGCAGACAAAACAGTAGCAGTTCATGAACTTAGAACTTTAAAAAGAGAATTGAAATTGGCATGCCAGATTGTAAGGGAGATGCTTTAAATCTACCTACATCTAACTACTCCAATAACAGTCGCTTTTTTTCCGTATATTGCAAGCATTTTTAAAAATAATTTTGAAGGCAATTACGCTCCTTGGATATCGAGGCCTCAAGCTATTGCTTATGCCTAAATCCGACTTTGCAGAGGAGCCCCCACAGAAATCGCGCAGGCCCAGTTTACCACCCATACCTTCCCCGGCAATACAACTAAACCTGTGATAATGAGAATAATCATTCGTATATATGCTATGAAAAGCAAGAGATACAAACAATTATTCGAGTCGATAATTTTATAATTAAGCTACGAAATAACCAATGAAATTTCCGGGCGAGATTGGAAGCTAATTCACGATCAGCAAGGCAAAAAATCTAATAAATAAGTTGTACAAATTAAAAATGAGAACCTATCCATGTTTACAAGGCTTCACCAGCACATGGCGATTAATACTGAACTACTTCAGCGTAAGAAATGCCACCTTCGAAAAAGGTTATCAATCATATTATTGTATAATAACACTATGAAGTGAGGTGATTAAAATTATGTACTTACAATTTAGTGAACTGTATTAATATCCACAGATTCTTTGGATTTCCACCACAAAATGAACACAAGACGCTTATCTAAGAAATGGCTAGAGGAAATTACGTGAATCAACTGCAGCAATAATGATAGTAGCACACTCAAATAAATAATAAGGTTGAAATAGATTTATATTAATCTCGTAAAATTAAATAATTACAAATTAAGAAACATGCTATTTATCTTCATTCGATATTTTAAGTTATCACTTTATGTTAATCTCCTATGATGACACCAGTAGTTTTCAAACCGCAATATTTGATCATTTGTTTTTGATGGTTTCGGAAATTGTGCCTGGTAATGTAATGATCACGAGAAGATAAATGTGTTCGTATAAGAATCTTTATAAAAGACATTTACGTATATATTTGTGCGTACATCTATGCTCCTACATCTGGCGAATTATTTTTCATACCAATATATCAAAGCTTTATAAGTATCATTATATATAGCCGTTTCTTACAGAGGAGGATATAACATACTAGTAGAATGTGCTTGCATTCTGCAAGCATTTCATCTCACCTTGAAAAAATATTAATTTTCCTGGAAGATATTCCAATATACTGAACTGAAAGTTTGCAGCAAAGGTCCTAAAGCAATGTGTATAAAACTATATAATAGATTACCAGCTGAAATTAAGATAATCAGGAGTCTGCTGTATTTAAAAAAACTGTTCTTGACTTCCTTATAACAAAATGTTATTATAGAATTGATGAATTTATGTAACTTATTATTATTATTATTATTTTTTGACGTGTCCTATGCATTATATACTATGTAGTGCCTTTTGGACAAATAAAGTATTGTATTGTATGGGAAATATTTCTTTAATTCAAATGATTTCTCTTCGGGACCGATTTTCGTTTTTACATTATGGAACAATAATGGAGTAAAACATTCGCTAATTTTTGCAATTTCCACATTGGTTTAATAATGCCACACATTTCCGCCAAATTTTAAATTTGTAGCACATTTAGAAGTGTAATAACATTTATCTAATTTTTTAAATTTAAATAATTTTTATCGGCCGCAATAAGAACTTCATAGATAAATTGATATGTTTATTCGCTTATATAGATTAAACTCTAAATAATTTTAAAATTTCAGCTCTCTACCTCGCCCCGTAGTATCTAAACATTTACCTATTTGTTTAAAATTTAAGAATTTTTAACTGCCAAACAAATTAAAATATCAAAATTTGTATAATCCCTAATACGTTTTTTTACAAATCCTACCTCTAAAAAAATTTCAGCTCCGTAGCACATTCGGAAATACATAAACCTCCAAATTTTGTTTAAACAATTGCGAATTTTTAGCGGCCGCATTGTTGAACTTTTTCTATATTTTCGTTTTTTCTAGTTTGTTTTGCAAAATATTCTACTTAAGAAAAAATACTAGTACATTAGTATCCTCCTATATATGTTATCATTATATATCGACGTTTCTTACAGAGGAGGAGGATATAACATAATAGGAGGATACTAATGTTTAGGCACTTCCAGATGAGCTGGAGATTCGAAATTTTTTTCTTAGGCAGGACTATGTGCAAAACCGACCGAAAAAAACGAAAATTTCCAAAAAGTGCAACGATTCGGGCGTTAAAAATTCGCAATTGTTTAAACAAAATTTCAAGGTTTATGTATTTCCGAATGTGCTACGGAGCTGAAATTGTTTTTATAAGTAGAATTCTTAAAAAAAAACGAAATAAGGATTATACAAATTTTGATTTTAATTTGATTGGCAGTTAAAATTTCTTAAAGTTTAAACAAATAGATAACTGTTTAGACATTACGGGATGAGCTAGGAAGCTGAAATTTTCAAGATATGTACAGAGTAGTGCATTTGCACAAATAAACATTTGAATCTCTCCATAAACATATTGCGGCGGCCGTTAAAAATGTTTAAAATTTTAATAATTGGAAAAATATTATTTCACTTCTAGAAGTACTACAACTTAAAAATTTGGCAGAAATGTGTAGCATTAGTACCCCATAATGGAGAAAGTATAAAATTCTTAATATTGCAAAGTTTTGGGATTGATTTAATCTATTATTTTTAAATAACGGAAAAACGAATATCGCTCCGGAGGTGAAATATTTAGAATTAAAAAAATATTTGTAATGATGAAATATGAATGTTTTTTATGTTGAGATGAT
The DNA here is from genome assembly GCA_028673005.1 of Tanypteryx hageni. Lineage (NCBI taxonomy): Eukaryota > Metazoa > Arthropoda > Insecta > Odonata > Petaluridae > Tanypteryx > Tanypteryx hageni. Next base: position 90,046,761 of record CM054120.1, read on the forward strand.
ATGCTTGCAGAATGCAAGCACCAACTACTAGTCATTATATATCGACGTTTCTTACAGAGGAGGAGGATATAGGAGGATATTAATGTTTAAGCACTTTCAGATGAGCTGGAGATTTGAAATATCTTTATTAAGTGGGATTTTGTGCAAAACCGACGAGAAAAAATGAAAATCTTGAAAAAGTGCAACAATGCGGCCGCTAAAAATTCGCAATTGTTTAAACACATTTTTCAGGGATTATGTATTTTTAAATGTGCTACGGAGCTGAAATTGATTCTAGAGGTAGGATTTCTAAAAAAAAATTATATAGGGGTTATAGAAATTTTGATATTTTAATTTGTTTGGCAGTTAAAAATTCTTAATTTTAAACAAATAGGTAAATGTTTAGACACTACGCGGCGAGTTACGGAGCTGAAATTTTTAAATTATTTAGAATTTTGTCAATATTAACGAATAAACATTTAAATGAATCCATGAATATATTATTGCGGCCGTTAAAAATTATTTAAATTTAAACATTTAGAAAAATGTAATTTCACTTCTAATTGTGCTATAAATTTAAAATTCGGCAGAAATGTGTGGCATTATTAACCCAATGTGGGAAAAGTATTATATTTCTAAAATTGTAAAAATTAGTGATTGTTTAACTCCATTATATTTCCATAATGAAAAAACGAAAACCGATCCTGAGGAGAAATCTTTTGAATTAAAGAAATATTCCTTATGACGAAATATCTCTATGAAAAATTAATGTTTTTTCAAGGTGAGATGAAATGCTTGCAGTATGCAAGCACCTTCTACTAGTATGTTTTTTCCTCCTCTGTAAGGAACGTCTATATATATTGATAACAGGAGGATACTTATGTCCAGCCCAAATTACAAGAGCTAGAGATGAAAGTTTCAGTTTTTGTAGATATGATGGAGAAACCTACAGATAAAATAAGACAACTCACGTAAGTGACGTGAGTTCGACTCCAGAAAATCCGAAAGTTGCGTTTTTTTCCCATAAGAAAAGCATTGCGCCATTTTTGTAAATTAATTTTGGGCACTTGTCCGTAGGATAGAAAAATTAAATTATCAGTGTTGCTAGATGGCCGCAATATCTATGAGGAATTATTGTTATTTTGGTTTACAGTGTCCTGGGTTAGACTCCAGATATTTCGGAATATCTCCCATAAGTTAGCATGGGAAAAAGTTATCCCAGTGCGTAGACCAATCTAATAGATTTAGGAAGCTGAAATTTTGCAGGATTATAAAATTTTTCTCATGGCCAACTATAAAAATCGATAATTTCAAAATTGTTTTTTTTAGGGGTTGTATTAACCCCATTCGAACATTAAAGTTTAATAATATTTATCTTAGAAATTATATGCTGTAGGTTCGAGTTTTTGAAATCATTTTGTAACAAATTATACATAGAAAAAAATGAAATTTTGAAATACTTAACTAATTTGACCGCTAAAATTCGCAATTGTTTAAACATATTTTTGAGGTTTATGTATTACTGAATGTGCTAGGAAGCTGAAATTTTTTTACCGGTAGATTTTGTAGAAACGAAATAAAAAATGATAGAAATTTTAATTTCTTTGGCTGTTAAAAATTCTTAAAATTTAAACTAATAGATAAATGTTTAGGTACTTTGGGGAAAGCTAGGAAGCTGAAATTTTAAAGTTAAGTCGAGCTCAATGCATTGAAACTAACAAACATTTGAAAGCTCTAACAAAATGTTGTTGTGGCTGTATTCAACTTTTAAAATTTAAACAATTATATAAATATTATTTCACTTTTAGATGTGCTACAAATTCAAATTTGACAAAAATGCGTAGAATTAGTAGCTTATATTGGATAAACTATAATACTCTTAAAATTGAAAATTTAAGGCATTGTTTTAATAAAATATTGTTCAATATGAAATATATAAATTGGGGGCAGAGGTGAAATATTTTGAATTAAAAAAACATTTCTAATAAGGTTATATTTCTGAAATATTAAAGTTTATCAGGGTTGGATGAAATGCTTGCAGAATGCAAGCACCAACTACTTGTTATCTTTACCGAGTGTCCATATTTCTGCTCCATGCAAAGCGGTACTCCACACATTGCATTTATGAATTCCTTGCATATATTTTCCTTTAGTAGTAGTCTTAATTACGAAAATCACTTCGATTCATTCTGCATGTATTGATAGCCTGACATGTTTCCACCAATACTTGTGTATGCGTTTTCTTCTTTTCTAAATATTTTCATAACTTGGACCCTTTTGTGTTTATTTCCATACCGTATTGTATACTTGTTCTTACATATATTTATAATTTTCTGTACTTTCTTTTCCATTCTTACTAGAAGCACATCATATTCTACTGTTCTTACAATCTTTCTTCTAATCTTGATATCTCTCACATTCAGCTCCCTAATCTTAGACGTTATTTGACAATAATGGACTTGTAACAAAACTGAATCATTCATTATAAAACCTGTATCTCATTATAGTATTACATCTCTGGTATGCACGCACTATATATCTGATGAAAGATGATTATTTTAAGAATAACATGTCAGGGTCAAATGAAATTTTCAAGTTTGTTTAATCCTCTCATACATTGAGTCCAAAGAAGGTAAAAATATTTTGCAAAAATTCTAAAACAACTTTCTCGAAACTGCAGGAAGTTCAATATTTTGTTAGGTTTGCTACATTGAGCTCAGCCAAGCTTGCAAGTGCTAGATTTTAGCTGGTTTGGCTACTCCATTGTAAAAATAAAAATAATTTTAAAAACTGTTATTCAACTACAGGGCACCATGGGGCTGTCCATTCTGCAGTTTATATCTCTTTATTGTATTTATTTAAAGATTTTAGTAGGACTTATCTCTTTCCAAATACATTCTCTTGCTATGCAATGAAAATATTGAGTGTATCAATATTTCTTTGCCAAAATTAAGAAACCAATTTAAATAATTAAATTTAATTCAAATCATTAAAATCCTACTATAGAAGTTCATCTTGTATTCCTTCTCTTACCTTGCATATGGCAAGCACGTTTAACTGCAAAGCCCTAACTCCATGGGTGCTCACTGGAACTTTTCCAGGGAGGGATAAGAGGATAGGCAAGCTCCCACAGACAGATTTGGTGGGCTTAATATTTTAATGGTTTGTTTCAAGCATATTGTAGCGGGTTCCCACCTGCTTACCTGACCTCAGAAAAATGACTGTATTAATCCCCTCACCTAACACTACATCAATGTTTGTTTTCCCTTGACATAGACCTGATTCCAAGGGGGGAAACTGTCTCCATGCTCCCCCCCCCAGCAGATGCCTATGCCTGACTCTATTTGCCAGAGATTTCATTTGTCTACCCATCATTAACCAGTTATAAAATGCTCCGAGGGTAAAATTCTGTAACAGTGGAAGGTACGTAGGGGCAAGAAAGTATGTGGGTGGTAATTTTATTTACTTTACTTTGGTGGTGGTGGTCCAGAGGTCAATGCAGTCTGCAAAAAGAAGCGTAAAATCGCTAGCTTCCAGGACCCCTGCAAGTTCTCTCCCATACACTTAGGATAAAATGTTCAACTGAATATGGTTTCAAAGCACTATAAGGACCCACCAAAGTGCACTTTTAGCTTGGTTCACATAATGATCCTTTCTTCCCGAAGTTGCACTTGGGTTTTATTTGGAGGCTTGTTTATCCCTTAACTACCGACACTCAGTTTTGTCATGCTTATAACAAATCCTCATCTCACAGACTACTACGTCTTCTCACCCACATATCTTGGTGCTAAAGCATGCTAAGAGTGCTGAAACTTTTCCTTTGTTTAACATCTAATTGCCAAATAGTTTCCTTTTTTTGAAGAAAAAAATGGCCAAACCTAACCATTTAAATTGGCAATATATGCAAACAGTACCACAAGAAAAGAAAGAAAATTGTTGATACACTCTTTTTTAATACAAATTTAGTGTCTTAAAAATACAAAACTTACTGCAATTGTATGTTTTTAAGGGTACCTAAATACATTTTAGCTAAATAGATTACAAGAAAGCAAAAAATCGATAAAAATAATGTCACGAGACGAACTTAACGACTTTGATGACTGCTGCCACTCAACTGATCATTTTGAAACACTACAAGCTATACCCAAATACTCCATCTACAGCCATTTGAAGGTACTAGGATGCAGGAGGCTCCTAGATTAGATAATAGAGAGCAAAAGCGATTACAAAAAATGCACTCACCTCAAAGTCAGTAATCAAGGAACATTTATTCCTATTAAAAAACATAGTCATTATAAATTTGATATTTTAAATTGGTTAGGATAAGGAGTGAATCTAAGAACTTTTCAAGACTTTTGATGATGTTTCTGAGAAGCAGGTGCAATAATAATTTTAATAACCACAATTAATCCTTTTATTATTCACTTCATCACTTTTATTGACAAAATCATTCATTAAATAATCTTGTAAAGAAATTATTATTATAGTAAAATTACATATCTACTGCCATGCAAAACTGGGAAATTTCTATGATGATGGTTCTGGCTGCCGGTGGGGTTCCATCCTCGTAAACCCCCTTTATATCCATCACTGCTTAGGATTGAGCTTGATATTTGGGTGTTCTCAAATTTCAATGTGAAAATTTTATCTTTCTTGACTGGGGAATTAGAAGTGATAATGGATTGGCTTGAAAATTTTACCTAAGAACTGTATTTTACAGGCATTTACAATGAATACAATTATTTTCCTGTTAATAAATCTTTCATTCAGGTTGCCTATTTTATTAAACTTATAAGATGTGATTATTTCCTCACTTGTTTGTTATTGCTTAAACAGTTGAGAAAATGAGACTACAGTTTATAGTTAGTGACTCTTTATCAGGGCTGTCCATTTCCATGTGATGGTCATAGAAAAACCATATATACACAGGCCATAATACTAGAGTCAATCATAATAACTTGGTTACTTGTGACGGATGCACTTCAGCAATCTATAAGTTTATGCTCTGTGGTTCACGTGGTCAACAGACTTTGTCAATAATTACAGGTAATTTGTTAAAAGATTTTTCCAGTTCTGTTCTGGTTTTCTAAAGAATAACAAACACTTTGTAATCATTTATTACTTTTTATTCATGAGTAAATATTGCAATCATTAATTTTTAAGGCACGCTATCTCAGGGCAATGCGCCCTTTGGGCGATTCCCCGCTCGCTCAATCACCCACTTCAGGGGATGACTAGCGCTTGACCTTTGTATCTCATGTTAGTATATAAGCGCGGGTCATCCCTGAGGCTGGGCAGTGTTTCCTCGCGACTCCTCTGTCAGTAGGATCGGCTGTGTTAGCGTCAACCTTGACCGGCTAGCCCTTCCTACGGGACTAGGATCGCCCGCCCCTCCGCGGTGTTTCCTCGCGACTCCTCTGTCAGTAGGATTGGCTGTGTTAGCGTCAACCTTGACCGGCTAGCCCTTCCTTATGGGACTAGGATCGCCCGCCCCTCCGCGGTCCCTCGTTCGTTGGTCCAGCTACGTTTCTGTCAAACCTCGACCGGCTAGTCCGCCTTCGCGGGCTACGTTTGCATCGGAACTGACTGGCTAGCAGCTCCTACGAGACCAGGGTCACCAAGGCACCCCGCGCCACCTCCCCCTTGCAGGATTTAGCCGAGTAAGCATGTTGGGTATTACTGATCACCTGTTGTACTCTATGTAACGTTTGGGTATTACTGATCTCCATTCGTATCCTATGTAACGCTTGGCAATATATTCCTTCTCGCACTAAAACGTCTTACAATTACTCGACACTCCCTATGTCACTACGACAGGAGGATACTAATGTTTAGGCACTTCTAGATGAGCAGGAGATTCGAAATTTTTTTCTTAGGTAGGATTTTGTGTAAAACCGAATAGAAAAAACGAAAATCTTGAAAAAGTACAACAATGCGGACGCTAAAAATTTGAATCGTTTAAACAAAATTTCAAGGTTTATGTATTTTCGCATGTGCTACGGAGTTAAAATATTTTTATAAGTAGAATTTGTAAAAAAAAACGAAATAAAATTATACAAATTTTTATTTTTTATTTTGTTTGGCAGTTAAAAACTCTTAAAGTTTAAACAAATAGATAACTGTTTAGACATTACGGGATGAGCTAGGAAGCTGAAATTTTCAAGTTATGTACAGAGTAGTGCATTTGCACAAATAAACATTTGAATCTCTTCATAAACATATTGCGGCGGCCGTTAAAAATGTTTAAAATTTAAACAATTAGAAAAATATTATTTAACTTCTAGAAGTACTACAACTTTAAAATTTGGCAGAAATGTGTAGCATTAGTACCCCATGATGAAGAAAGTATAAAATTCTTAAAATTGCAAGGTTTTGGGGTTGTTTTAATCTGTTACTTTTACATAATGGAAAAACAAAAATCACTCCGGAGGTGAAATATTTAGAATTAAAAAAATATTTGTAATGATAAAATATGAAAAATGAATGTTTTTTTCTATTGAGATGATATGATTGCAGAATGCAAGCACCAACTACTAGTGTGTGTGTGTTTGTGTGTGTATATATATATATATATATATATATATATATATATATATATATATATATATATACATACATATGTATATATTTTTGGGTTGGTTTAGATATATTTGCCAACTTATGAAAAAGGTTACATATATATATATATATATATATATATATATATATATATATATATATATATATATATATATATATACTAGTTGTTGGTGCTTACACACTGCAAGCATTTCATATAACCTTGAAAAAACATTCATTTTTCAAACAGACATTTCATCATTACAAATATTCTTTTAATTCTTAAGATTTCACCTCCGCAGCGATTTCCATTTTCCCACATGTAAAAAAAAATAGTTTAAAACAATCCCAAAATGTTGCAATTTTAAATATTTTACACTTTCTTCATTATAAGGTTCTAATACTACACATTTTAGCCATATTTTGAAGTTGTAGCACTTCTAGAAGTAAAATAATATTTTTCTAATTGTTTAAATTTAAATAACGGGCGCCGCAATTCATATATGGTAAAATTGAAATGTTTATTTGTGCAAATTCACTACTCTGTAAATAATTTGAAAATTTCAGCTTCCTAGCTCATCCCATAGTACCTAAACTGTTATCTATTTGTTTAAACTTTAAGAATTTTTAACTGCCAAACAAATTTAAATATCAAAATTTGTATAATATTTATTGCAGTAACATTAGACAATAGCCAAGAAGCAGAAGGTATAGTGATAGATCTAACGAAAGCATTTGATGTAGTCCCTTATGATTTACTCTTGACTAAGGTTTATGCTCTAGGAATAGATATGAGGGTAGTGCGATGGATAGAAACCTTTCTAGCAGATAGAAAACAAAGGGTTAGGATAGGAGATAGTTTATCCGATGAAATAGATGTCACCTCAGGTGTCCCTCAGGGAAGCGTTTTAGGACCGTTATTATTCTTAATCTACATAAATGATTTACCAAGTCAAATATCCTCAAAAGTAAGACTTTTCGCAGATGACTGCATCATTTATAGAGTAATTAAAGATGAAAATGACAGAGGTTTACTGCAGAGGGACATAGATAAGCTGATGTCTTGGGTATGTTCCAATAAAATGAAAATAAACGTTAAGAAAAGCAAGCATATTCTATTCTCTATGAAAAGTGAAAAGAGTAATTTTCCTTACTATATGGAAGGGATACAAATACCAAAGGTTGATAATATAAAATATATTGGAATACATATTACGAAAGATTTAGCATGGGGTCTTCAGGCAGAATGTATAGTTTCAAAGGGTTTCAAGGCACTTAACTTTGTTATGAGAAATTTAAAACATAGCAGTAGGAAAGCTAAAGAATTAGCATACAAAACAATAGTAAGGCCTATATTGGAATATTCTTCAGGAGTCTGGGATCCTCATGACAGAATACATATTAATAAATTGGAAAAGGTTCAGCGAAAGGCAGCCAGGTTTGTTATGGGTCGTTTTGGAAGAGAGTGGCGTGGCACTGACATGTATGTTTTATTTAATTGTTAATAAATAAAGTGGATACAGTCATACAGTACCACAATGCTGTACAGAAACTTCTAGTGGAGACACTGCCATTGTTGCGGAAAGTCACCATCTACCAACAGGTCCTGGGGGATGAATCACTTCTGTGGCCGGACCACACCATCTGATAGGTCCTGGGAGGTATGGTCCACATCATCAATGTGACCATGTCTTTCAAGAATGACCTCTTAGCACTCCATGCATCAAGGGCCGTCAAGATGGAAAAATACAATGGCCTGGCAGAGAGGGTGTGGAGATGGCTGCCGTGCGTTGTTCCCGAGACATATATGTGAAGCATGTCACGGGACAACGCCTATTCGACCGGTGAGAGTGAATATATAAAAAAAAGGACTAGTAGATTGATATCCCCCAAGAATGATTGGGGGATCGGCCATTGTATGGCAATGAATTATAATTTTTTTTACTTAATTATAATAAATAAGGTGGATACAGTGCCACAATGCCGTACAGAAACTCCTAGTGGAGGCACTGCCATCGTCGTGGAAGGTCTCCATCTACCAACGGGTCCAGGGGGACGAATCACTCCTGCAGCCGGACCTCATCATCCGAGAGGCCCCGGGAGGTATGGTCCACATCATCGATGTGACCGTGCCTTTCAAGAACCGCCTCTTAGCACTCCATGCATCAAGGGCCGTCATGATGGAAAAATATGATGTATTAGTATCCTAGATCCTAGTCCCGTAGGAAGGGCTAGCCGGTCAAGGTTGACGCTAACACAGCCGATCCTACTGACAGAGGAGTCGCGAGGAAACACCGCCCAGCCTCAGGGATGACCCGCGCTTATATACTAACATGAGATACAAAGGTCAAGCGCTAGTCATCCCCTGAAGTGGGTGATTGAGCGAGCGGGGAATCACCCAAAGGGCGCATTGCCCTGAGATAGCGTGCCTTAAGGGCCTGATTCACCCATAGAGTAAATAATGAGTGTGGCGCTGCGGCTGACTATATGATGTCTTTCGGCATCCTTACAACATCACCCTGGCGACAGTTGAGACCCCGGGGGTAGAAATAAAATAATAATAACCTGAATTCCACTCGCTCACTTCCTAGGGATGGGTACAGGATATAGCCGATTTTACATAATAATCTTAATTCAACCTCGGAAACAACGGTGCATGTACAGGAGCTATGCACGTTGTAGAATCTTGAGCACATTGTGGAATGTTATAAACAGCAATTGGGCTATTTGCCAGACTCGGCGGTACATTTTGAGTGCTGACGATTTGCAATGGTACATCTGCAGGCATAGCAGGCTTCTTAAATTTGTAGTACAACAGTGAAACAATACGACAAAGTAATATTACAAAGATAGCAATGATTGATATATCAAAATAATGAATTTTCTTTAAGCTCCAGTCAACTGGTGACAACAACTTAACATTACGTTCTATTTCAGACATGGAAATTGTCGGTACGTTATGGGTATCAAGCCGTTCGATCGACGTAAGAATATGCCTTAGATCGTTGGAACCGTTTGCTATGTCAAGATATGTTGAGTCAATTATATTTACATCGAATTTTTCAAGAGTTTCCAGAGGCACTTCAACGTCGATGGAAGAGCTGCTTCTGAAAACATTTGTTATTCCGAGCAGGTAATTTGTATCGTTGTATGCTGAGCAACCTGGAGGTATTTCCAAACTCCCTTGACCAGCTATACTTAAGCGTGAATATTTCTGTAGGCAAACGATATTAAGTGTGGTTTCCTTGCTTATGCTGTAGAACCATCGGCCAGGCGTTTCGCCCTTGATGTAGATGGTGCAAGGGGATTTAGCAAGATGTGTATCGTAATTATGTTTGATGTAATCGCTGTTATTCAGGAACACGGCTATATTGCAGGAGCTAGTTGCATCGGTAAGGATGGGGTAGGTAGGAGGACAAACGTATATGTCGCCTTTGATACAGTTCTGTGAGTACTCGTTAGGGAGTAAGACAAAGCCATTACGTCTAGCCGTCACCGCTAGGTAGGGCGAGTCTGGTTTCAGGAGCACGGCATGGTGATCTTGAGCTGTAGCTGATGGAAAGGAGTACGCCTTAAGTACTTTGAAACTCCTCTCATTGTGAGAAAGTGGTAATATTACTAGCAACATTAAGGTCCCTGATTGCCGTAATACTCTCACTCGGGCGATGCCATAGACAGGTATTACATCGCTATTTTCATAGCCAACAAATGTCAGCTCAGAGGTAAGGGTTGGTAAGGCGTTCTGAATGATGCCTTTAAGGTGAGTGGGTGATAGGGTGGAAGGGGTTAATGTGCCTAGCTCCGCTGACATAACAGTATTACTTAATCGATTTAGTTCATGGACCAGTTGAGAAATATGCCGAGAGAGAGAAGTAAAGCTTATATGTAGAACACTGAAAAGTTTATCCGCAAGGTTTGTGTTAGAAATAGCATGGGAAAGTTCGTTGTTGCTATAATTTAAGGTTTGCTGCAAGGCTTGAAGAGAACCTATCGTGTTCAGCCTCAGAATTAGTTCTGTTGAACTCCGCAGCTTGTGCGTGAGCCATTTGGAGCCTACGTCGCAGGACATAGTCGTAGGATGGTTCCTCAGAATAAGAAGTGTGAGCTGGTGTTAGAATGTCATCCCACGGCATGTTGAGTTCCCTACCATACATAAGATATGCGGGACTGAACCCCGTCATCCTGTGCTTGCTGTTACGGTAGGCAAATAAAGCAAAATTAAGTTTGTCGTCCCAGTCCTTGTGGTCTTGGGAGACATAGTGTGAAATGACGGCAGCGAAGGTTTGATGGGCCCTTTCTAGTTGACCATTCGCAGCTGGGTTGTAGGGCGACGTAAATATAGTTTTAATTTTCAAAAGTTCACATATGTGGCGCATCAACTGAGAGGTAAAATTGGCACCTCTGTTGGTAAGAAGGTATTTTGGAACACCGTGACGACAGATGATGTTCTCAACAAAGACACGAGCTACAGTGTCCGCGGTCTGATCTGGGATGGGAAAGGCTTCAGGGTATCTTGTGAAATAATCTTGACAAGTCAGTATGAAGCGATTGCCTTTGTCTGACCTGGGTAGAGGGCCAACTATATCGAGCGAAAGTTTTTCTAGGGGGTAAGTTGCTTCTGCTACAGGCTGCAGTGGCACTGATGGTTTTGTCACTTTCCGTTTCTTGCACTCTAAGCATTGCTGTACATATTTCTGAGTATCTACATAGCACCTATTCCAATTGAATTGTCTCTGTACTAACTCTAGCGTTTTGTCAAACCCCAAGTGTCCTGCTAGTGGGATATCGTGGCAACGTCGTAGTATATAATTTCTCATGAGTTTTGGGGTGCATATCGTAAACTGAGGGTCTGGTGTTTTTGTGTGAATTTTGTATAACACATTATCATTATCGTAAAAGTAGCTAGGGTCATGTTTTTTCGCTAGTTCGTGATATGATCGAAGCTCGGGGCAAACTGCTTGCTCTTTGGCAATCCGTTGTTTATCCCACACAGGCTCATATCGCACGTCGTCGTGTAAGGCTGAGACCCTAGGGATGGTTTTGCGGGAGAGCGCATCAGCGTGAGCGATCTCCTTGCCAGGGCGGTATTTAACGTTGAATGAATATTCAGTTAACTCCATAATCCATCTAGCAAGTCTTGGCTTTGGCTCTTTAAGGGTAAGGAGCCAACGAAGGGGTTTGTGGTCGGTATGCAGGGTGAAATGGCGCCCGAGGAGATAGACTCGAAATTTTTTAACCATGTCCACTACGGCTAACCATTCCAGCTCGGTTGCAGAATAGGATTTTTCGGCCTTATGTAACTGTCTACTAGCACCAGCTACCGGATGTTCTCCATCTTCAAATTCCTGAGATAACACGCCACCAGTAGAGAAAGGAGACGCATCGGTCGTCAAAATGAACAGTTTCGAGAAGTCAGGAAATCGTAAGACGGGATGCGATATGAGGGCATTTCGCAAAACTTCGAAGGCTTCCTGCTGTTGAGTGTTCCACGTATACTCCACATTTTTACTTGTCAACTTCGTAAGTGGGCTAGAAATCTTTGCAAAATTCGGCATGAATTTTCGGTAGTAGCCTGCAAGTCCAAGGAAAGACTGTAATTGTCGGACATTTGTTGGTACTGGAAAATTTTTTATTGCCTCTACTTTATCGTCATCAGGCTGAAGACCCCTAGCAGAAATTACATGGCCTAAAAATTTCACGCGTTTTTGGAAGAATCTGCATTTCTGTGGCTTTAGTTTCAAATTCGCCTTCCTAAGTCTTCCGAAGATTTCTCGTAAGCCTGCTACGTGTTCCTCACTCGTTTTGTCGTATCTGAAAATGTCGTCTAAATAAATGGTACACCCTTGGTTTACAATTCCTGATAGAACATTTGTCATCAGCCTCATGAAGGTTGAAGGCGCGTTTGCAAGACCGAAGCTCATCCTATTGCAGTGAAAATGTCCTTCGGGCGTGCTGAACGCGGTATATTCCTTACTTCTTTCATCCATCTCCACCTGCCAATAACCACTACACAAGTCCATGGTGGGAAAAAAATGACGCTCCTCCTAATAGGTCAAACGTTTCGTCCATATTAGGAATAGGGAAAACCTCCGTCTTGGTAATACTGTTCAAGGCTCTGTAATCGATACAGGGTCGGTATGGTATTTGATCGCCGTTCGGGGTTCTCTTTTTCACTAGAATTATAGGCGCAGACCACGGGCTTGTGGAAGGGGATATGATGCCTTGACCTAACATGTCTTGGATAGCTTTGTCCAGAGCGGCTCGCTGAGAATGGGGTACTCGATATGGTCGCTTCTTGATTGGTCTCGAATCGTCAACATCTATAGTATGACTAACAATGTTGGTTCACCCTAAGCGGACGTTGCCATGAATAAAAATATCCACATATTCCCTAATGAGCTGTTTTAGTGGCTCAACAGCCTCGACCGGAGCGTCTTTTAAGTCAAAAAGTGAAAGCAAATCTTCAACAATGGGAGGTTCGGGCCATAACTCTGCGTTGCCTGTATCTATCTCATTCACAAGAGGTACATTTTGGTCGTTGGTGAATAGCTCGACATTGATCCTGTAGTGCTTTTTTAATACTTGAGTACTACCACGTAAATTGCACATAAGTATAGGAACCGTGCCATCTGGTGTCACTGTGGCTATAATTGGAAGAATAGTTATATCTTGGTCGTCCTCAATTACACAGACTTCTTTACCATGCAAGTTATCCAGTTTTGCTTTCGACAACACAAGCGAAAAAGGAGGTACTTTAATTGACTCTTTAGTAACCGCTACATTCAGACCAATTTCCACATTTGAATAGTGACACACATCTATCTTACAACCGGAATCGGTGGCAGTCTCTTGGACATCGTCAGTATAACTACAAGCACCATTGCTAAAATCAACGACTGACGGCAGGGCATCGGCTTCACCAGACTCTATTATACTCGATCCAAATATGTCTACTATATGCGCGGTCTTTTCTTCAACATAAAAAACTTCCCCATTTTCGCTATCAAATGATGTCAAGTCGTTTGCGACTAAGGCAGAACTATTTTCGTTTACAGTGATGTTGATAAAGGATTTGGGTTCCGTGACTTCTACTTCAAAAGAGATTAAATCTTCAGTGCAATCTTCATGACTCCTAAAACTATTATTGCTAGACTTCAAATTTGTTTCATGACCTTCGCTTATTTTTATTTGGCGATTGTCAAACGAAATACTCCTCCCATAACGGATCATGAAGTCGAGGCCAAGAATTCCATCATAATTTGTATGATCGAGATTTACTATCAGGGCATCATGCGGGTATGGACTACAGTCTATAAAAAATGGAACGTAGCACTGACCGATGATTGGTAAGGCATGACCTGAAGCGCTCCTAACTGGAGAGTGATATTCGGAAATTTTGAGTTTACCGAATGGAAAATTCTTACTGCTAACGATGGTTACGGCTGCTCCAGTATCGACAAGAAAGTTATATTGTACTCCTAATATACGAACTGAGACAGTCAAACCGGCTTCAGGTGTTACTGCCAGAATTAATTCATTCCCGACCGGTTGGCCGGGATCGGGCCGTTTCCCGAATTGTGGGGAATTAGACGAGTAGGACAATTAATAGGTCGATGCCCGTTCTGTTTACACACACCGCAGAGCATGAGAGGACAGTCCTTGGAGATATGTGTAGCATCACTGCAATTGAAACATTCGCGAGATTGGCTCTTCTCTTTGAAACGACAGAAGCGGGCAAAATGTCCGGTATTCCCACAGTTATAGCAGGTACGTATCCCGTTTTGTGTATTTGACACTTGGGTTCGAGCGGCGCGTACGTGCCTTCCTGAAGGAGGGTGTTGAGGGGCTTGTACGGCGTTAAACCACCTTGTGCAATTCAAAAGTGGCTGAGGCATTGGCTGAAAATGAAAATTTTGGGCGTCCTGATTTGTCACATATTGTTGATGCGGCGCGAACTGAGGCAATGTCATGGGTTGGCTCTGAGGGAACGGTTGGGGTGCTAACGCACAAGAGTATTGTAGCGAGTTAATTTCCTGATTCCTGCATGTGTAATTTCTCGCGTTTGCTTCCTCGATGGTGGCATACTCTTCCGCTTCTAGGATGTTTTTGGGGTTACGGACTAAAACAAATCTGCCGACTTCCTCCTTCAACCCAATCAAAAATTGCGCGAGAAGTCTATTATCTGTTATTTTCTTTGTTGCCTTGGAGTTTGAATCGCTACCTGACTGACGTAGTTTATGGGCGATATTCCGCAACCTAGTCGAAACTCAGCGACACTCTCTAGTGGTTTTTGTATGCAGGTGCTGAACATTCTCTCAAGTGTAATTGGGGATACCTTTGAGGAAAATCTCCTTTTAAGATGTGTTGAGAAATTTTCATACGATTCTGTACCGGCAGTACCGTTCAGCCGTAGGCGGGCTAAACCTAATGTCTGAGTTTCACTCCAGCCACTCAGGTGGCTGGTGATTCGAACACTATCCAAAAATTTATCGATTAATATTTCATCGTCCCCACTAAAATTTGGGATAAAATGAATTTGGCTTCCTATTGTGCAGGTTGTACTGCCGGCTGAAAACCGATCGCACCGTTTTGAGGATCAAAACTACTGCCCTGGGGCTGTATAGTGTTTACGGAGGGCGTGAAATTAATTAAACCTTGAGTTTGTACTGGGTGAGACTCCTAAGGTAGGAGAAAATGGCGATCGCACCGTGACGTATCTGTACGCAACCAGTCCATAATGACAGAATTCTTCCGTCGCGTTTCAAAATTTTAAATACATGAAAACATCTTACAAAACTCGACACTTGTAGTGGGGTCAAGTTAGAGTAAAAAAATTAATTAATCATCACGAAAACCGAAAAATGCATAAGAACGTTAATCAGTGACCAACATTAGGGAAACGAAAAAAAAAATTTCCTTTGTTAACTACTTAATATTGCATACCGTGAGAAAAAGAAGAAAATAACAGGAGAATATAAAGAGATTGGTTTAACTGTTTCAATGCTCACAAATGTTTGCCATTTTTACTCGTTAGATTTCTCGACCATTTGAAGGAAGAAAAAAAATGTCGGTTCGTTCGATCCATGCATTACTGCCTTCCGCCGCCTGTTTCCGATAGAATGTCGTGACATCCTTTGATCCGTTTAGCGAATCAATGTGACACCTACGGTTATAGGAATAAACAAAATTTGCGATATCCTCAAAATATTAATTTTATTTAATGTTAGGCCGTCAATCGCGGATTTCTTTAAAGTATACGTCTATACACTCGTCTATCCAAAAAATAAGTTAAATCGGTCATGTAAAATTCCAATTTTTAACATTTAATTGCTGGTCTGCAAAATTTATCGTTGGCCTTTCAAAACTTCAATTCGAGTGCATTTCTTAACGAACATTTCTTACTCCAACTCCATAGACCCCACACCTGACACCAATATGTCGTAGTGACATAGGGAGTGTCGAGTAATCGTAAGATGTTTTAGTGCGAGAAGGAATGTATTGCCAAGCGTTACATAGGATACGAAAGGAGATCAGTAATACCCAAACGTTACATAGAGTACAACAGGTGATCAGTAATACCCAACATGCTTACTCGGCTAAATCCTGCAAGGGGGAGGTGGCGCGGGGTGCCTTGGTGACCCTGGTCTCGTAGGAGCTGCTAGCCAGTCAGTTCCGATGCAAACGTAGCCCGCGAAGGCGGACTAGCCGGTCGAGGTTTGACAGAAACGTAGCTGGACCAACGAACGAGGGACCGCGGAGGGGCGGGCGATCCTAGTCCCATAAGGAAGGGCTAGCCGGTCAAGGTTGACGCTAACACAGCCAATCCTACTGACAGAGGAGTCGCGAGGAAACACCGCGGAGGGGCGGGCGATCCTAGTCCCGTAGGAAGGGCTAGCCGGTCAAGGTTGACGCTAACACAGCCGATCCTACTGACATAGGAGTCGCGAGGAAACACCGCCCAGCCTCAGGGATGACCCGCGCTTATATACTAACATGAGATACAAAGGTCAAGCGCTAGTCATCCCCTGAAGTGGGTGATTGAGCGAGCGGGGAATCACCCAAAGGGCGCATTGCCCTGAGATAGCGTGCCTTAAGGGCCTGATTCACCCATAGAGTAAATAATGAGTGTGGCGCTGCGGCTGACTATATGATGTCTTTCGGCATCCTTACAACACTCCTATCATTATATATAGACGTTTCTTACAGAGGAGGAGGATATAACATACATATAACATAATAGGAGGATACTAATGTTTAGGCACTTCCAGATGAGCTGGAGATTCGAAATTTGAATCTCTCCATAAACATATTGTGGTGGCCGTTAAAAATGTTTAAAATTTAAACAATTGGAAAAATATTATTTCACTTCTAGAAGTACTTCAACTTTAAAATTTGGCAGAAATGTGTAGCATTAGTGCCCCATAATGGAGAAAGTATAAAATTCTTAAAATGGCAAAGTTTTGGTATTGTTTTAGTATATTATTTTTACATAAGTGAAAAACGAAAATCACTCTGGAGGTCAAATATTTAAAATTAAAAAAATATTTGTAATGATGAAATTTGAAAAATGAATGTTTTTTTATGGTGAGATGATATGCTTGCAGAATGCAAGCACCAACTACTAGTATGTTATATCCTCCTCCTCCTCCTCTGTAAGAAACGTCTACATATAATGATATTTGGGTTGGTTTAGATATATTTCATGTAGTCGGCTATCTGTCGATGTCAGGCATATAGGGGATAATCCCCACAATAACTGTTTTCAAAAAAGTTGAAATAACATTAAAGTAAGTTCAGTAGTGTTCTTCCAAAATAAACACCTGAAAAGTATTGTCAAAAACCTTATCTTTTAATTTAAATGAAAGTAAATACATATCACTATTATATAATTCAAGATTTTTTTGGAGAGAATAAAAACATAATTTGTGAATGTCATATTTTATGCATCTAGGATGAATAATATTACATATATTAAGATTGCAATGACTACAAGAATGAAAATATGCCTACACTATTACCTATAAGCTTCAGGTGATTCAATATGCAAAAACGCATGTAAACTGAGCAGCAGCACATCATTTTGGTCCACCTCCCACATAAAAATACAATCTGTGAATGGAGCAAATGAGGAAAAACTGAAGTTGATAATAATAATTTATTTTCACCGTTGGCAAGTACATTGCATGGTTTCATCATATTGATATAAAATTCACACATTATCATCTAAGTACATATTCAAAAACACTATAATAAGTTATTCCCAAAAGTTAATTTTTTAAACTGACTTTTAAACAATTTATGCGGGACATTAACTTAATTGCAGCAGATGGTTTCTTAAATATAATAGCAGCTGCATGGTGAGGTCCATTTTGAGAAAGAGTCAAGTGATATTTATTGAGATGAATGTTATTTTTGGTACGAGTGTGATAATGATGGTAGTCGAGATTTCTTGGGAAGAGGTGAGGATTTTGCTTGACAAAAATGGTGCTGTTAAGAATGTATATGGAAGGAAGAGTTAATATTTGAAGAGACTGAAAAAGGGGCTTACCAGGAGTGCGATATGAGATTCGTAGCATTGCTTTGATAGCCTGTTTTTGTAAGGAGAAAGCTTTTTTAGAGTGGGTTGCATTGCCCCAGAAAATGATGCCATAGGAAAGTTGGGAGTGGATATTTGCATAATAAAGGAGCTTAAGGGTATCAACCGAGGTTATGGGTGCTTATTTTCTGAGTAAGAAAATTGCAATAGCTACTTTTTCATCACAGCCTTAATATATGTAGACCATTCCAGGTCATCACTCTATGAATTTCATTGAGGTGGAGCATTCAAAGCTTGTATTGTTCATTGAAAGTTGGAGGTTAAAGGAAGGCAATGCTATTTTGGTGTGAAATTGTATATAGACAGTTTTAGCGTTGTTCACATCAAGACCATTAGAAGAAAACCACTGAATCATATCTTCTATTGAAGCACTGAATATATTGTGAAGATCAACTGGATTCTTGGAGTAAAGAAGGCATGAGGTATCATCAGCATATAATATAGATTTGCTGTAAGACATGCTATTAGCCAGATCATTAATTGATACAATGAAAAGTAAAGATTCTAATATGGATCCTTGAGGAACACCACATACTACTTTAAGTATTGACTTTGAAGTAATCATACCTTGGGAGAAGCAAGAAGAGTATTTAACAATTTGCCTTCTGTCTGTCAGGAAAGAAATTACCCAGTTTAAGGCATTACCTTTGATATCAAGGTTAATGAGTTTAAGATAACCTAAGTCATGGTTTACACTATCAAATGCTTTTGATAAATCAAAAAAATACCAAGGGTAAGTTCTTTATTGTTTAATGCTTGATAGATTTGATTGAGTAGTTGAAAAGAGACTGATATTGTTGATCTTGCTTTTCTGAACCCATGTTGGTATTCATGAATAAGATGGTTAGATTCAAGAAAGAAAGTAACACATTTATAGAAGATTTTCTCTAGAATTTTAGAAAACACAGGAAGAACAGATATGGGCCTGTAAGTTCTTGCAATCAGAAAGTGGACCTTTTTTAGGAATAGGAAGAACACATGCTAACTTAAGATAAGAAGGAAACTCACCTTAGAAAAGGATTGATTAATAATGTTTGCTAAGGGGCCAGCAATATAGTGGATGACAGCTTTAACCATATGCATAGTGGTATCATCAAAGCCTGAGGACCAGCTGTTGATAAATGAGCTCACAACTTTTATAATTTCACGAGAGTCCATAGGGGTTAAGAACAATGAGTTGGGAAATGGTGCAGGCAGTGAGCGATAAGCTGAAAAAGGAGTTGTAGGGGCTTGGGGAGATTGACAAAATTGTTGATTAAAGTGATAAGCTATTTCACCAGGATTTGAAATGGGTTGTTTATTGAGGAAGATATTTATTTGATTCAGGTTATTTTTTGCAGCTTTGGAGTTGTATTTAATAACATCCCATTCAGACTTGACTGGGTTTTTGGATGAATGAGTCTAGTTTTCATTTATAGTTCTATGATATTGGGATAAGAGAAACATAGTCTTTCAGGTTGGTCTTAAATAGCCACATCTAGAGGAAGAAGTGATGGATAGTAGAACAGAGGAAGTTAGGTATTGCTGTATCAGTCAAAATCATTATGTATGCGGCAAAAAAAGTTGCAGAAGAAAAAAGACTAGCATGCGTATCATTATTAGACATTCATTCCATTTATTATTTATCCCATTATATTAAAATATCATCTTTCACCTAAGTTTAAGTGAGTACTATTGGTAAAGGGTATCTATATGTATGACATGTGTGGCACACTCCGACAGCTTAATTAATATGGCTGCCGAGTTCACACAGTATAAGTCTTGAAGCAATTATTTGTTTTAGATCATCCCTATTTATTTTACAAATTAAGTTTATATAAAATGTTATATTTAACTGTTATCATGCTGTAATATTTTCTGCAAATGTTGCAAGATAGGGAATTAATCATGGCTGGAAATGATGCATGACATGGACCTTCGTAAATGCCTTGGTGAACAAAAAATACTTTTTCTCCTGAAAAAATCATCTAAAAAACTGAGGTATATCTTATACTTTGCTTCATCTTATATGCCAAAATATATGGTATTTGCCAATTCTGAGACAGCCACTAAAATTTCATCATTCATAACCAAGATAGAAGGAATTGTCAATCAAATATTAGCACCATATTCACTACAATTAATAAAAAGTAAAGTTGAGCATGACATTATGTACATTAGGGTCTCTACTAATGGTAGTATTCATTTATCAACATTTTTTCCAATATTCATACAGTATTTTGATCATCTCACACAGGCTAGTTGAATTGAAATGTTTCAAATGTATCAGCAGAGACTAAAAGTCAGCTTATATTAAATGCATTCAAGACCTATGGATGTACAGAAAAGTGTATTGCATTTGGAATGGAAAACTGCAACACCAATTCTGGGGGTGTAAACAGAAAGGGACAAAACAATGTTATTGTGCTCTTGTCTGTAGAACTTGGGCAATTGATTGGAATTGGATGTACTACCCATATCTTAAATACTTATGTTAAACATGCAATTGATTCCTGGACAATAGACAATGAATCAATTTTGGTAAAAATCAACAGGTAATAATTTTTCAGTGCTCATTGTTAGAACAGAAAGCTTGAAAAAATGTTTTGACTTTGTATCTGTGTATTATAATCAACTTTTAAAACATTCAAATGTGAGGTGATTGTCACATTGAAAGAATTCTGAAAATGTATGAGCCATTAAAATGTTATTTTCCTTCACTTGCAAAAGCTCCTACTATGTTAAAAGTATTTTTTGAAAATCCATTTAATGAAGACTAGTTATTATTTTGCATTCTTTAGTTTGTGTGTTTCATTCAAATGTAAAATACATGGAAAGAGAAAAATTGAACAAGGTACACCGGGGTAAGTAGAACCTCAAATTTGAATAGTTGAACTTTGATTGGTCATTACTCAGTGTATTGAAATTCGATTTTGTTCAAACTTCATATGCTGGGTCGAAAACACATCAACCAACTGTGGGTAAAATATATGGAACGAATGTTTCATAGTTTCCAGTCAGGAACACAGAATATTTTTTATGAGCTTACCCAATAGTATGGGGCAAGTGGATCCTAAGGCTAGTTTCTGCACTTGAAGGCATGAAAATGTCAATTGGGCAAGTGGTAATAAGTAAATATTGAAAAAAGAACTTTGTTATTTCCACAAAATTTAATTTAAAAACAACCGGTTTCACTATGATCGTAGCATCATCAGGTGATAAAATATAAAAATCGTTCCATATATATATATATATATATACATACATAGAGTAAAATGAGGGGGGGAGAGGGAGACAGGAGGGGTTACAAAGAAAATGAATATAAGGTAATTGAATAAGCGGTTGGGAAAAGGAAGGGGTGGAAAAGGAAGGCAAAAGCAACATAGTAGCAAAATGTTACAAAAACTTGTTAAAAGGGCCAAAGACAACAATGTTGATACAAAGTATTTATAAAATATTCAGTAAGCTAAATAGAAGAGAATGATTGTGGAAAAGGTATTCATTTAAGAGGAGCAAGTCTTCACAAATAATTATCTCTAGCTGTTCAAGAGCATCCAATTTGTGACCTTTAATTTCAAAGTGAAGGAATTTAGGGTTGAAGGAACTATGATGATTGAGGTTTAAAAGATGTTTCGCAAATTGAGAATTCAAATTATTTAAATGGAAGTATCGCTTATGTTCCTTAATCCTCTTGTCAAAACTCCTCCCCATTTGGCTGATGTAGACTGCTCCTCAATCATCACACGCAAGTTTATATACACCACTTCTTAATGACAACTGTATCGGGTCTTTAGCATTAAGGAATAATTTGAAAAAAGTAATAATTAAGTTTGTATTCTGACACAAAAGAAAATTTATTTTTGGTTATTTTTTTACACTTTTAATTGATATTGTATGAATCAAAGGAGACGTCAAAATTTATTTTGCCTTGCCTGTCGATAGCTGGTGGTGGTAGGTATATAAAAAGTTCTTCTTGCTTAATGATGCTTTTGTCCTTGATGATAGACCAATGAAATGTTGACGTTGAACCACTTCTTCGGCAAAATTTTGCTTCCAGACATGGTTCCGCTCAGTGAGCTGTCTGACGTACATTTTAATTTTTTTATTAAGACAAAATTTTGCAATAATCCAACCCTCACTGTTGACACATCTCTGTCCATAAGATCAATGAAATTATTTTCTTTGCTTATTTCTCTAAACTCATCTTCCAGTTCAAACTCGTCCGAGTCATTTACTAATTCTTCTGGATTTTCTTCATCACTACTCTCCTTCTCACTCAATATTCTCTTCTTCATTTTATTTGCTTGCTTCATGTTCTTTTTATTCTCATTTTCTTTTAGTTTCGCAGTTGCATCTGCTGAGGTTATAACTTTGGCACCTTTGCAAATTATTTTTTTTGCATGAGTTGACTTTGATGCTTGCTTCAATTGTTCCAAAAGTAATTCTTCGAATGATGTCTTTCAGAGAATTGCTGTTGGAACCTGTGAAGTAGGATCATCTGTAGATGTTGACGGAAGAGCTGTGGGAGATTCTGCTGGAGGCGTTGTTGATGGCAGACGACCTGCAGCCTCTTGGCCTTGTTGAAAACTAGACCATCTTCTGTATGCTTGTGGTTCGTAGCTCTCTGTTGGAATTACTGTAATGCAAAATGGAAAAATTCTAGCTTTATCATATCCATTTTTAATAATAACAGGACGGTTTTCCGACTTCCCTTTGGTATTTTTTATTTATTACTGAAAACCCTTTACTAATCGTTAGGCAAGCAAGGACCCGACCTGGTATTTCGATACTTTTGGTGACCATATGCGGAAATGGATGAGGGTAAACGGGAAAACCAAAACGTCCTCCACACGCATGCCGAGACGTTTCTCTCTTGGTCTCCACTCTGTTCTTGAAAATGGTCGCGATGGGCTAACAGGGACCCACCATTTAGGAAAGAGTATACACCATATTCATCCTTGTTCACTTTTAACGGAGGTCTTGAGGGTTAGTTGCACCAATAAATCTCTAAATGATTCTCTCCAACTAAAAAACCGTCCCTTTCAGTGAGGTTGGTCTCCTAAATCCCCATAATTGTCACCGTTTTAGTTCAGCAAAGGCTAACTACTAAATTAAATGGAATTAAAGTATATCTACCAACTTACAATTAGACTACAATGTTTTAGTAAGTGTAAAACCTAAGTAAAGCATAGAATCAACAAATTATAATCTATTCCAGATTTAATAAAGTTGTGTACTAACTTAAAATGGACTAAACTCAAGATTAAATATTAGACACGATCATCAAATGAAACTCCAATATATTTATCATCTACATAATTTCAGTTAATATTGTATCGCAAGACTTTCGTTTAAACAGTAGCTGCAGTTAATACCTATAGCGTGCTGTACATATTAAAGCTTACTGTACCGTTCAATTTCTTATTTTTAACAATAATTTAGTGAAACTTCAACATAATTATGAAAGTTTGTTTACTAACTATATATTGTTGTTAGTAACCATCTCAATTATGTGAACAAAGTGTCACCGCACCTTGTGTAATAAGGGATGAATTACCTCACTGTATATATGTTCACTGTTTCAATCACCTACTGAACCTTGTAATCGTCCATATTTGCAAACAGGTAAAACATGTAGACTCCTTTTTCTCTACATTGGAATAATTGTATATATTTTTTTCTGGGTCAGCTATTCATTCCTGGTTTATAAAACTATAGAAAGATATGTACCCGAATAGCGAATTACGAGAACTAAAACGAATTTGTTATACCCGGTGGACAGCCCAGGTATCTGCATGTTCAGCTTTGAAAAATACTTTCGAGGCCATATTAGTTTTATTAAATATTATTGCAAAGCAGGTGAACGGAGAATAGAAGCCAGCCGTTTGCTTAATGGAATTGATTTTCAATTTCTATTTTTAGAAGGCATACGTAGCTTAAATCCGCTGTATGAAAACTTTCTAAATTTCGAACAAATAAAACCTTTTGCTTTAAATTATGGAATTGATATTGAGAATTTGAAGGTCGAATTACAAATTTTGCCACAAACTATTAAAAGGTATGAGTCTGAAAATAAAACTAAAATTACATGTTTCAATTATTAGGAATGATAAGCAAGTTCAAAGTAGCTTTTTACGAATTTCACAAATTATGTACAATAGCTGTAACGTTACCAGTATCAACTGCAGCATGCGAGAGATCGTTTTCACGTTTGAGGAGAATTAAAACTTTTATTAGAAATAAAATTGCCAACAAACATCTATTGCATTTAGCTGTACTGCACATTGAAAAGGAAATTACTAAATCGATTGATTTAGACATAATTGTGGAAATATTTTCACAAAAAACTGGAGGTAGATGGGTTCAGCTGCTAAAATAAAAATATTTTACTGTTTTAATTTATATATTTATAGTATACAGACAATTAAATATAGATTATATATTATAGTTATAATTTATTTAGATAATTGGTTGCTTATTTTCATTACTTGTGTTATTATAATTGTTATAAAAACGTCTGTAATATGCCTGAAACACTGTACTAATTTATAATAGAAATGGCAATGTTTGTCAAAATTAAAAAAAAATTTGTTCTAATTTGCAAAATAAGAAACGTAATTTTAATTATAACAGCAGAACACAACCCATTATATGGAAAATATCATTCTTAAAATGATACAAAAAATGTATTTAAAATTATCACTCAAAATTAACATAATTTTTATGAATAAAAGCAAACAGTTAATAAACATCAGTATTATAAACTAAAGAGGTAGGAAAAAAGTTTACTGATAATATAAGCAAAGGATTGGTACAAAAATACAGGTCTAGCCTAATAGTTATATTAAATTTTTCATATTTTTGTGTGCCCCAAATATTTTTGGCTTGTATGTTGGCCCCCCCACAGTTAGGGGGCTAGCTATGTCCCTGGTTGTTTCTTCCAAACATACATATGCACCATTCCTGCAATAAATGTTACAAGCCAGTATTTAAAAAATCCAGGGACAAAAAAAATCAATGACATAATCAAGATTTGAGCAGACATATGAATGGGGCAAGTGGAACCTAACAACGGTTACACTTCCCACATGGGAATTTTATTTGGGGCAAGTGGAAGTTTCACATTAAATGTGGTTAGTGAGTCATTGATTAACAGAATTAGCAAAATTTTTTCCAATAAGTTTCAAAGCAGGATTGAATCAACATTCTACATGTCAATTAAATGAATGCATGAATGGTTTAAGAGAAATTGTATACAAATTTATGAGAATGCTTTAGAATATCTACAACTATGGACCACTCAATTCTTAGATTATCAAGTTTTTGAATGTATGGAATCAAAAAGTATCCCACAGTGAGTAGATATAACAAATCCTTTGGAATGCATGTTAACCGAAACTGTTAATAGATGAGTCTAAATCCTTCAATCAGTTGAATAATTTGAAAGCCTCTCTGTCAGGCAAGGCATCATGTAAAGAGTTTGAGGAAAAGTTAACATATGAAAAATGGTTTGATTTTTTAAAATGTTTGTAATTCAGAAGAGAACTCCTGAAGATTGGCCAGTTTCTCTTTGCTATTCCAGCTCACAATGCAAACCTTGAAAGTAATTTAAGAGATGCGGTAGTATAGGTGGAAGAATAAATTAAAAACAATGATTTAAGTAAGGAAAACGTAGATTAGAATATAAAATAGTACTTGATTTAAGCACAATTAAAATTTAAAAATCTTTCAGAAATATGAATCAAGGGAATAGGAGCCGGGAGATATCTAGTGGACTTGTTGCTTAGGCTATTCTTAACTACCACCAGTACAAAGGAGAAATTCTAATAGAATCAGAAGTGCTAAAAATTTGTGAGATTTACAAGATAATTATTTTGGTAGAAATTTCAACCTGATTAGGATGCAAAAAGAAACAAAAGCGATTGAGTTGATATAAAGCGAAAAATCACTTTTCTAGACACGTAATAAGCAACGCTTATGATAACATTTTGACAATGAGTCTATCTTTGGAAGTGGGGGGAAGGTGAAAATTACACATATTAGTGGGAAATAGATACTTCTTGTCACCAGAATTTCCATGAATTGATTTTACGCTATACATTAGATACTCCGAAAGGTTTTTACTAAAAAAATAAATCACATAAAATAGGTTTAAATTATTTACATTAAATAATAAATGACGCCTACGTCAATAAATTTGATAGCGATTTGCTTTATCGCCTTGCCCATCCCGTCGAATGAAGAAGTTTTCTCTTCTTCCTTCGGTCTATCTTACGATTTGGAAAGTATTTTAATGAATTGCGGAAATTGTATCAAGTCGTCTACAAGAAAATTTATCGACCCATTTAAATACATCGCGTTCAAAAGAATCACAATTATTTGAAGGCGGCTTATACAGACGAGTTCTCTATTTCTTAAAACAATATTTTACAGGCAAATAAGTCATAAATCACGTTAAATAATTTACAATTACTATAATGAAGATGAAAACAAAAATAATTTACGAGCGAGTTTCTTTTGTTCGCATGCATCATAACGAATTAAAGTATTTTAAACGTTGTTAATACGAAATATAGAATAAAACAATTAAACGCGCATAATATGTAACAAATACTAACATTAAATTACATTACATCTTCGTTCAAAACTTTCTATCGTCGACTTCAGTCGACTCATGGATAAAAGAGGGGTCGATATACAACGATCTATCGAAGAGTCCGATTGATAGAGTGAAGTTGAAATTTTGTAGTGGCTTTGTTGGCAAAATTTAAAATTATAGGTATCTATTCTTTGTAATGTCGACCCACGTTTTTTAGATGGATCGAATCATATTGCAGCAAGAAAATTAACCTAAGTGACTTTTTTAGACAGTGCTTATCCTTTAAAAATTTTTCCATGGAATATTTTATGAACGTTGGTTTTATAGCTTCTCCTAACCAATATGTTTGTGCTAATGACGCTCTATATTAGTGAGGTGGTGATTATTACGGCATATAAGTAAATTGAAATCGGCATATTGTGTTCAACGGGGAACAACACTCCTCTGTAACTATCTTATTACTATAAAGCACATTACACGTAAGTTGACTTTTTGGGGAAATATTTTTGTAATTAGTAATAGTTAACATGTATGTCAGTTTATCTCATTTCCATGGTTTTCTGCTATGGGAAAGGGGATTTATGGCTAAGTTAACTATGTAATAGTTATCGATTTATAATTATTATTTTTTCACGCAATATGATTTCACATATTTGGGTCTCATGGTAGTTTTTTCTACATTCGATAAAATAGACATAAAAATGCCATACCCGGGAAATGGAATATACATCGTTTTGGGAGAGATGTCATTACTTCTTACGACCATGAAAAGAGGAGCAAGGTGGCCTGCTCATTCTCACCAGGTGGAATGGCTTTTGGCTTTTCGC
This sequence comes from Tanypteryx hageni, assembly GCA_028673005.1. Taxonomy (NCBI): domain Eukaryota; kingdom Metazoa; phylum Arthropoda; class Insecta; order Odonata; family Petaluridae; genus Tanypteryx; species Tanypteryx hageni. The sequence goes on from CM054120.1 coordinate 90,074,299, forward strand.
AGTTATTGAATTATTATTGTTATATCCTCCTTCGCCTTACTTTTATGTCTCATCTCTTCTTATGTCTTTCAAGGATGAAGAGCAGGATTCATTGGTCAAAAGTTTCAATGAACTCAAAGATGTTCTTAGTCAAGTAGGTGACCTAATGGAGCTTGAACCAAACAATTTCCTATCACCGTTTTTGGAGGTAATTCGGTCGGAAGAAACTACTGGACCAGTAACTTGTGCTGCTTTAGCTTCAGTTGATAAATTTATATCGTATGGGCTTATAGGTATATATGTCCTCAGTATAACTTTGCAATATATTTTTATCTATAAAAATAATAATGATAAGAGTAATTAGCGTCAGTATTTTTTATCTAAGAAGTTTACATAATGGTAATATTTCCTTGGAGTTTCATTACTTGGCTAACAATGCTTTTAATGATAAAGTCATAATATCAACATGATTACAATATTCCTTTTTCTGTTGTCTCAGGATTTATTGATATGCCGATTGATGTCTTTGGGCTTGGCATGCAATTTATCCTACATTGGTCTTTCATTATGCATCACTTTAATAGCTTCTTTTGGTAAACTATACTCGAAATATAATATGTTTTAGCCTGAAAATAACCAATTCAAGTTTAATTTAGTGTTTCTATTAATTATTGTTCATTATTTTTTTTAAATATTCAGCACCATCAGGTTCTTCAGTAGCATCCACAGTGGAGAATATTGCTGATGCTGTAATGCATGCTCGTTTTGTTGGCACAGATCCTGTTCATGATGCTGTAGTTTTGATGAAAATTTTACAGGTATGTTTGTTTATAATTGGGTTATTTTGGTTCATTTATGAGTGCACCATTTTCTATTTTTTCACTCAAATCATACGAACTATTGTAATTTTTAATTGGCATACACTACATGCAAAGAAATGTATTCTAGAGCTTCATTATTAAATGTCTTATTTTTCTGTAGCTTCCTAGATGTATATGTTGTTGGGAAAGTTTGATTTATTCTGACTAGTATACATTGGAGTTAGTCTATTTTTATATTGTGTCTGTGATGTTTATTGCCTAATTATAGCTAAGTGATTTCTGAATTGAAATGGCAGAAAGCAAATATTGGTAGAAATAAAATATAAGGGCTCTACCATTGCCATTTGGATAATCCTATTAGTATTCATTCATTGTTATTTGGTTTATTTTTGTATAATATCATTATGTCTCTTCTATTACTGCATTCCCACCAACTTGTGAGTTTGCCCCTTACTTCATATTATTTTTCTGCCTTGAGTCCATGGGTGTCCGCTAGGGGGGGGGGGGGCAGTTTGCCTCCCTCTGGATCAGGCTCATGTCAAGGGAAAACAACCATTGATGTCAGCTTAGATCAGGGGAATAATGTGGTAATTTTTCTGATGTCAGGCAAGCAGGTAGGTACCCCCTGCTATATGAAACAAACCACTAAAATATTAAGCCCACCTAGCCCAACTGTGGGAGCTTGCCTATCACCTTGCCCTCCCTGGAAAAGTTCCAGCAAACACACATGCTTGAGAGTATCATGTCATTAGGTTTTATCAAGTTTTCTTGAACCTATGCAAATTCTATTGTAACAATTTTTTGCATCAAGGGAGTTGATTTTATGTAGGAAATTAAAATTAAAGCCTTGTGCAATTTGAATTCATCTAGGAATTTTTTCTAACAGCATTACTTCATTATTTAATTTATAAAGAGTATTAATTTGCCTTATGTTTGTGTTATTTGATACACATTTATTGTAGTGATAATACTCAATTAAGGCATATTTTATATTTTTATTAATTATAATTTATTACTGATATTTGATGGATGAACAAAATTAAAGGAATCTGGTGTTTTGAAATGGGTTGACATAATGAGCTAACAATGGAAAACCTATGCTCCTTTATTTATAAATAGCTGATTTTCTTCTTAAATCTGCTGAAAGTGCTCTTGTGCTTTTGTTTAGCATGTGTGTGTGTTATTTTCCTGTCAGAGATTAAATGTTAAGTAGGTGCAGTATTACCTTATGCCTTGAAATCATTAGGTTAAAAGTACAAATTTACCCGATTTTTAACTGCTGTGTGATTTATTCTTTAGCTTCTGAGGACATTGATGCTGTCTCCTATTGGAATAATGCTGTCCAATGAGAGTGTGACTGAAATCTTGCTAAGCTGCTTCAGATTTTGTTTTGAGGATAGACTCTCTGGTTAGTTTATTGATTATATGTGTTATTAAGTTTTAAACTGAAAGGAAGAGCTTCAGAACTACATTTGAGGATATCATTTATTCATAAATATATCATATTCTTCTTTTCATTCAGAACTTTTAAGAAAAACTGCAGAGCATTGCTTGAAGGACATGGTTCAGCTTTTATTCACCAGATTGCCATCATTTTCTGAAGATCCTCGTAATCCTGTTCATATCAAGGTTTGTTCTATTAATGTGAATTTTGTTTGGTTTATACCTTTATATGACATTTTATCTCAATAATTTCATTAATTTTATATTATATGAACTAATGAATCATATGACCAGAACTGCATATTGTGTAACTTGTGTTCTCATTAATAGAAACTCAAAATGAGGGCTGGAGTAATGGATTCATCCAGAGGAAAAAGGAAGAGTAAGAGCTCAAAGAGCAGTTTTAGAGGGAGGTCTCCAAAAAGTGCTGCCAAGTTGGATGAGAGTGGTAAATCTTCAGCTGCTGATGGTAAAGATAAGCAAGATTGCCCATTGAGTCCATCCAATCAAGAAAGTCAAGAAAATCAGGAAGGTCAGATTCTACACTATAAAGCTTTTCATATAATATTTCCAGGAAATAATGAATGCCTAATTTATAAATCTATTAAAAATGAGTGGGTTCGTGTTATTACTGAATACAGTGATAATCTTATCTTCAGTCTATAAGATGCAGGCTGATTATAGGAGTCATTTTTTTGGAAAAAAGTGCATCTTATGTCCTAAAAAATATGGCATCTTGAGGTAGATATTGAAGTCACACCAAATTAAAAATTCTAAATTCCTAAAAGTGCCAAACATGTGACAACTTCTCCAAACTCGGTGGCATGATTCCCTTTTACTCAGTTTGACAATGAATAGTTTCCTACTTAGATGATGCACCAGTAGTAATTCTGAATAGTATCAATCAATTGGGCTTAGTTCAGTGTAATAACACAGTGTCTACTTCCCCCACTCCCATAGTAGAAAACCATAGTGAAGTGTCTACACCTGTTGTTTCTGCCATTTCCTTTGCTGATAGTGTTAAAAAAGCAAGTATTGATCATGCTATCGAAATTATCTCGCAAACTACCCCTCAATCTCTCACAACCAGTGATAACCCAAACACCCTGTGCAATAACTCCCCCACACCCTCTTGTGATGACCAATTATCGTATAGTGAAATCACTACACGCTCGAAAACTGGTGTTACGAAACCTAAAACGAAGTGACTAGGAAACTGCACTGAATCGAGTGAAGTGAAGGGTGGGTCTATTCCTACCACATACTCTGACTTAACTATTTTACATATTAATATCCAATGTTTAAGAAATAAGATACTAGAATTAGAACTGTTAACGAATTTTTATAAGCCTGATATTTTGTGTGTAAATGAACATTGGTTAAAGCCCGTAGAATTAAATTCGATATGTCTTCCAGGTTATTATATTGCTGAAATATTTTTTCGCTCTAAGTTTAAGAATGGTGGTGTTGTAATTTTTTTTAGTTGTAACTTAAGTCATGATCCCATCAACTTCTCATACAAATTCCTAAATGAAGATAAAGTGTTTGAATCTTGTGTTACTAGTGTCACTGTCACTCACTTATCTTTTTAGTCCTATCCATATACCGCTCCCCACTCGGTGATTTCAAGGTGTTCCTAGACAGACTTACCTGCCTTTTGGAATTAATTCATAACTCAATACACAGTCCAAATATTATTATTACTGGTGATTTTAACTGTAATCTTCTTGAAAATTCTAATGCTAAAAATGAGTTTATTGACCTCATTAACTATTAACTTTAACATTAACATTAATGTGAAAATAACGGCCTTTGAGCCTACAAGGATTTCCTCAAAATCCCAAACTTTAATTGACAACATACTTACCAATATCAGTAATATCAACACAAAAGTCATTAGCTCTGATATTTCTGACCATCTCCCTATAATATCTACCATCAAACCTGACTTAACACCAGCAGTCAAATCTTATTATAAACGTGTTTTTTCAGAAAGAAATGTGCGTAAGCTTCAGTCAATGCTCCAATCCGAAACCTGGTCAAATGTTTATAATGCTGTCTCTTTTGATGATAGCTTCCAACAATTTCACAGCTGCTTTCAATATTATTTTAATCTAGTCTTTCCCTTAACACTTACGAAAACCCAATGTAAAGCAAAGAGTAAACCATGGATCTCAAATGAAATACGCAGCTTTTCCTCTTTCCTCAAAGACCTTGCTGTATCGGTCAAACTATCCAATGATGCTGAATTACAGGACCAATACAAAACTCTTAAAAAGCAATATCGGAAACTCCTAGCAACAACAAAAAAAACACAACAATAACAGGATACTTGCAGCGGACAATAAGTCCAAGGCCTCATGGGAAATTATTAATGCAGGCAAAGGAAAATCCCCAGTTCATCCTCTACCAAAAATTAAGGACCCCTCAAATAACTCCCTTCAAAATTATTCAACACTTGCCAATTATTTCAATCAATTTTTCACAATAGATTCCACACCATCTCCAATTTTAAGTACTTATACCGGTTCTCTCCCAAACACTCTTAACTCATTCTTTATTCGACCCTGCCTAGAATCTGAACTAAAATTAATTATTTCTAAATTAGACCAAAAAAATAGTGCTGGCCCTGATGAAATACCAGGAAAAATTATCTTTCGTTGCTATGACTTCATAAAACTTCCTCTTTTATTTCTGATAAATGAATCATTAAAACTTGGTATATTTCCCTCCTCTCTAAAAGTTTCTAAAATAGTTCCCATTTATAAAAACAAAGGATGTACAAATGACATGAATAATTACAGGCCCATAACAATACTGAATATTTTCTCCAAAGTTATTGAAAAAGTCTTTTATAAACAACTAATCTCCTTCCTGGAAAAACACCACCTGCTGTCCACATGTCAGCATGGTTTCAGACAAGGAAGATCAACTACATCAGCAATATATCATGCTATTGACTATATTCTGTCATCACTTGATCGAAAGCAAGAAACCCTAGGCTTATTTTTTGATTTTTCAAAAGCATTTGATCATGTCAATCATAGTCATCTCATGGTTAAACTAGAAAGAATCGGAGTCAGAGGGGTCCCCAATAATTGGATAAGATCCTACCTACAAAACCGTTCCCAAGCTGTAACTCTTAACGTGAAAGGTATAAAATATTCCTCCAACTATAAAACTAACTCATTAGGTGTTCCCCAAGGATCTATTTTGGGGCCTGTCCTATTCTTAATATACATTAACGATCTTGCATTCACTTTTAATGAAATAGAAGGTGCAAAATTGCTTTTATATGCTGATGATACCAACATTATACTTTCTGCCTCATCACGCAACAGCCTTGTACACAACTCAAAACTAGTTAGTCTCCATCTTAGCAACTGGTGTCAAGATAACCTCCTAAATCTTAATGTACAAAAATCCCAAATGATCCATTTCTCACATAGCAAAAAGTCAACAGAAAGTCTGTTAATAAAAATTGATCAAAAATCTATCCAACAAGTCTCTACTAGCAAATTTCTTGGTGTTCACCTAAATGCTAATATCTCTTGGGAATCACACATTGACATTTTATCCTATAAGCTAAGCTCTACATGTTACCTGATTAGGCAACTGAGAGAAACAGTTAGTAGAGACGTCCTCTTGAATCTATATTATGGCACATTCTATTCCCATATCACACACAATATTATCTTCTGGGGTTCTTCATCTCATTCCATCAAAATTTTCAAGATCCAGAAAAGAGCAGTTAGAATCATCTCATGGAAACCATATGACTCTCCTTCAAGGCCCATTTTTATGACTTTGAAGCTTCTTCCCCTCCCATGTATTTATATTCTGTCAGTAGTACTGTTTGTGAAAAATAACTTAAATGATTTCACAGTTAATTCGGACCATCATCACTACCTCACTAGAGGTCAATCTGATTTGCATCTTTATGACTTTGAAGCTTCTTCCCCTCCCATGTATTTATATTCTGTCAGTAGTACTGTTTGTGAAAAATAACTTAAATGATTTCACAGTTAATTCGGACCATCATCACTACCTCACTAGAGGTCAATCTGATTTGCATCTTAATTTAATAAGGACCAAAACCATAAAATTAGGACCTAGAGAAATGGGAATCAGACTTTTTAATAAACTTCCTCCACAACTTAAACTTATCCAAAACTATGATTCCTTTAAGATAAAGGTGAAAAGGTTTTTACAAGGTAATATGTACTATTCTGTTAATGAATATTTAAATGATAGGTCATTGTAATTATGTATGACAGCTAACTTTATATTATCTTATATTATCTTTTTTTTATTGCATTTTTTTTACTTTTTTTTACTTTTAGCGTTATTTTACTGTATATTGTCCTATATCATCTGAATGTATGATCCCCGGACCAAGAAATTTGAATTTGAATAGCCAAATTGCAAAAAATTACCAAAAATTCAGCTTTCAACCAAATTTTGGCAGTTTTTTATCACATTTCATCTAACCTGCATCTAGTCTGGTACAGGTCAAATCGCAGCACCATCTAGAGAAGCGCTAATTATATTTATTTTTCTATAGTATTTTAGTATTTTTTCTTAAGCCATTAGTACCTTCCTTGATTATGGAGACAATCTTGGAAATTTCCCTTAAGATTTCCTGGTTATTAAAATTAGCAACACATTTTTGAGATATTTACTTTCATGTTTTCTTTAAAACTTTGACTTGATTTGTCTGAAGATTTCATAATAACATTTGTTAAGCTCTCAGCGCCATCCGATGTGTCATTACCAGGGCTGTGGAGTCAGAGTCAGAGTTTGAATCAATTTTGGGTGGAGTTAGAGTCGGAGTCGGTAGAAATTTACCAACTCGCTTCGCTTCAAAATAAAAACTTTTTTTCATTGTTATATTATAACATTGTTTTATTATAAACTTAATACTTAACTTATTAGACTGGCCCACACTACTAGTGCTGCGCCTGGGTGGAAAGAGGAACTATGTGCCATTGCTTTTGTTAGCGAAGTTATTGTTATTGATTCTGAAATAGCATCTCTCCTCTGAAAAGTTATTTATTATTATTATTTTCGTAGAAACTCATATTCATATTTAGAAGTATTACTTTACCTACTTTTATATTTAAAACAGTGAATTTTACTACAAATTTTGTCCTGCATAAACAGTGGTGGGTAATTTAACAATATAGATAAAATATATCGTAAATATTTCATTTTATACTTATAATTTAAAAATTTTGTCTTTTTTCAGAAAATATTTATAAATTTCATTAACAAATGAAAAAAATATAAATTCAAAATGTCAAAGAAGCTTCCCATGAAGTCAACTGTATTTGAACATTGCACCATAACTCAAGATGGAAAACATTTTGTGTGTCATTGTCATTGTGTGTCCTACGAGAGCTTCCAATCTAAAAAGACATTTACAGCGCTTTCATCCAGAAGTATTCAAAGCTGTGAATGAGAAAGATAACAGTAAAAGCAAGAAACTAATGCCCAACTGCTCCATCCAAGGAAAATATCAGAAATCATCTCAGACATCAGTTGCAAGATATTTTGTCAGCGACAAAGTTACAATAACAATGACCTCAGATACATTCAAAAAACATATCATAGAACTTGTTGCAAAGGATGGTGTTCCTTTATCATTATTTTCAAGTCCAGCTTTTATAGGTCTGAATGGAGAAATGGCTCGCAAACTTGGTGTTTCTCTGGAAAGAAATAGTATTAGAAAACTAGTGATTGAAGAAGTCCTTAAGAGGAACTTAAAAAAAGACTCAAGGGACGCTTTGTATTCCTTAAAATGGATGCCTGCACACGCCACAGAGTGAACTTTTTTGCCGTCAATGTCCGATTTGTTTGTGAGAAGAATGAAATAGTTACCAAGACACTGGTAGTAAAAGACACTGAAGCTCATCATAGCAGTGAGTTTCTCCAGGTCTTAGTGGAAAAGGTTCTGCAAGATTATGAACTTAAAAAAGAACAAGTTCTTTGTATTGTAACTGACAATGCTTCAAATATGATAAGTACAATTAAACTAATGAATGCAGATAATGAAGGTGACCTACAGCTAGAAGAACACTTCAGATTCAGAGAAATAGGAAAGTTTGAAATTGAAGAGCACACTCCTGCCACTGTGGAACAAACTGAAGTTGTTACAGAGCAACAACAACAAAATGATCCTTTAGATGATCTTGTTGAAGCTGCCTCAAAACTTACCCGAATTCATCACATGCGCTGTGTTGTGCACACACAGCAGCTGTCAATAAGAGATAGTCTGCAAGAAGGACATGCTGCTGCTCTGATTGGCAAGGTGAGGAAATTAGTTACTGCTGCCAGAACACCTAAAGTTGATTCCATTTTGAAGAGACGCACCGGAAAAGGGGCAATTATAGATCAAGCCACACGCTGGGGCAGTACCTACTTAATGATCCAGCACTTGCTTGAACTAAAGCCCTTTCTTGTGGACATGGCCAACCCTCAGGTAATGCTAAACGAAGGTCAGTGGACACAGGTGACAGAATTGGAAGAGTTGCTTCATCACCCATTCATAGTGACTCAAAAATTACAAGCTGAGGACTTAACTCCTGGCATTTTCTTAAAGGAGTGGAGGAACTTGATATTTCACCTGACCAAAAGAGTAGGGTTAATTGTAGATGGTATTGCTGCTTCAATGAAACGAAGAGAGACACTATTATTAGAAAATAAGATTTTTTGGCAGCTGTTTATGTAGACCCCATGCACCGAATTCTGTTGGATGATCAGCAGCTGACTAAAGGGAAAGATGCTCTGTTTGAGGTAGCAGTTAGGATGAATGGAATACAGGAATGCCAGGAGGAAAAAGAAGTTGGTGAATTTGCCATGTCTTCCACCTCATCAACTGAGGATGAACTTGATTTTGAAAAATATTTAAATCACAGGGAACGTGCAAAGTGTCGCCGCAAAGAAAAGGATTCCTCCAAACCTAAAGAAAACAAAATGAATAAATTTCAGCTAAATTTCTCACTTGCATTAAAAGAAGTGGAAAATTTTGATCGTTCATCAAAACTAACAGTGCAAGAAGCCATTCCCTTATATCCTGAAATTGTCTGAGATGTTGTCCTGGTGGTTACTGCTTTACCACCAACCCAAGTTAGTGTTGAGAGGTTGTTCTCTGCTCTTAGAATAATTAGATCAGATTTGAGGGCATCCATGAAGGAGGATCTGACTGAGGCTATTCTTTTTCTGAGGACAAATTCTTCATTAACAGTTTATTGTATATTTTCATCTGACAGCATTATTTTGTTCAGGTTATTTGCTCAAATAAATATATTTTGTGGTCTATTTATTCCTAATTTTGTACATATTTTTATTAAAGAATTATCCTGTTTCTTTAATTTATCATTTGTTAATATATCCTATGTTTCTGTAATTAATCACTCTGACTCCGTTTTTAAGGAGTCGGACAGTATAAAAATAAAGGAGTCGGAGGTTTGTGCACCGACTCCACAGCCCTGGTCATTACGTCGAATGAAAACTTTACATGCTGCCGTCCGATGTGTTAGCACATCGAGCGTCATTGCTAGATTTGTTTATTCCACAACTTATCTACATTTATATACACGCTAACTTTCAGTGGTGGTATTTTGTGGGTTTATGGCAGGCCTTCACGGCTACCATAGTGGTCACGGGGCCCACGAAGTCCCCACCGTACATCACCCTGCCAAGCATTCTCCTACTTCTTCCCCACTAGGTTGTTGATTGCAGAAGAATGTATGACAAAATTTATAACATACAGTAAGCATTTATGAAATTGTTCTTGCAATCTTTATCTTATAGAGGCCCACTAGTGAAGGAAAAGGCATAAGACATCTGCAGGTAAACTGTTCCATGTCTCAGTCTCCCTATTCATGAACGGTTCTATTTTGTATTTATGATTTATATGTGTGCAATTCATTTATACAGGTCTGATGATGAAAAATAATTATCCCTAAATAATTTATGTTCAAAACCAACAACTTTTTCACAAAATTCATCACTGTTCCACGTATGGCTGTCTTTTCAACCATTGCTGCCTTTTTTTTGCTTACCCAAATAAACATCCATGTCATAGGTGTAGCCAGAAATGTTTTCTTCTCTTCTTTGTGGCTCATCATCGTCAGCAAAATTCTGGAACCGTAAAATATGCCAATACCTGTCCCTTGTCATGGTTTATCTATAGAAAGGAGTTTCATACATTTCATCATTTGACCAATAATCTCTGATAGTGTTGTGGTCGTTGTGCCCCATAAGTATTGTAAGTGCTAAAAACTTAAGCAATTCTGGTGGAGTAATGTCTTGCTTTTGGGCAGATTTACCATTGGTAATCAATAATTACTGGTAATATTCGTTTGTTAGTATAAGAAGAAGAACATAGTCATTGAAAAACAGACCAAAAAAATCAGTTGAAGAATTACCACTAGAGTTTTGGAACCGGGAATTCCCGGTTCCTGGGAATTTACTCGACATTTCTTATTCTCGTTTCCTGGGAAAATTTTTAATGATTCCCGGGAATGTTCATTTGAAGTTTGTGCAGAGTCAAGCATTTCCAGTATTGCCTTCATAATTGGTTTTTTATATATTTTTCTGAATTTCAGCTTCAATTGTTAAACTATCAAAATTAATGTTGATTTATTTTATTTTATGAATGTTATACCAATAGAATTTCTGATGAATACTAAATATTTTTTAAGTGAATGCTATTTAGTAACTGAGTTATTAGGAGTTTGAGATTAAGGATCAGGTTGCGTTTCTAACTATTAATTCAATTTTAATGGAATGCTAGTACAAAGTCAAAATGGCTTCTCATGCTCATTAATGTCGTTAGTAAATAAAGGTCCAAAAGTAATGGTTGCATGAATCTGAAACTATTTGCTGAAGTGAATAACCTTCCCCTCCTATTCTTCTTCCTTCCCACATCCCTCCTCCGCTAATCGACCAAATTAGTTTCTCTGTCCAAGTAAATTATGCATATCCTAGGGAGATGCCCATTGAAATTCAAGGAAAAAGTTATTTTATGAAATTTCGTGAATAGATGTGACACGAAGCTATTATCCAAATCAATGGTACCTAATTACATAAAACTGGTAACAATGCAAGTCTCTAAGAATGTGTCAAATTCTCTCATTAAAAACTGATCTGTTGATCTATTCGACACATTCAAAAATTAATGGCAGGAAAACAAACTTTTGGCCTTTTTGGCATTCGTTGTCTAAAGTCTTGAACTCCTACTATGATTCTAAGTGATTTTTATATATGCAAATGATTAATGTTCTGCATTCAAATGTATTCCTTCTCGCATATAACACAAGGAATGCTGTTTACATTTGTTGCTATGAAAATTCCTTTCCTTTCCTTCCTTCTGTCTGTCTCTCTCTCTCTCATATAAAAACATTCAAAACACGCTTTCACTCATAAGGAATGAAATTACTATAGAATTTCGAGGTTTAACAATGTAATTAGTTGGCAAGGCAAAATCCCATTAAAATGGCAAGATTTATTAATTAAAAGTTTAACATGAGTAACTTCAAACTGTAGGCGGAAAAAGATGAACAGAATAAGAAATATTATAATTTTTTAAAAATGGTTTAAATCGAAGATTGTAGGTTAATTCTTTCTAATTTAGATCTCGAAAAGAATAAAAGTCTGCACGTCCAAAAGTCGATGTTTACGTGTTATTTTATGGGAACTGGAAATGTTTTCCTTGGAGTCGAACCCAGGGCTTTTTTCGAGTTTTTCTCGTCAATACCTTAAGATATGTAAATCGAGCATTCCTGCCAAATTAAAAAAATATTTTGATCCTTGATCGAGTTATTTGCATTTTTATAGCATTACATAGGGAGCCACAAAAGGACAGAAGAAGGCTCTTATAGAATTTAGATTGTTTTTAAATCTCTTTCAATTTAAATTTCTTTCAATTTTAACTTGAGGGAATTGCAATATAGGATACATTAGTAGTTGGTCTCTTGTTATCTCCATATCGTCAACATCGAGGAAAGATCGGTTGTGCAAGTCAAAGAATATTGAATCTGCTAACAATTTGTCACAAATAATGTATCACATGTCATAGGGATTAATTAAAGACTTATGTATTTACGTTGTATCAATAATAAATGTTTAAATGAAAAATGTTGAATTAAATATAAAAAATGCGAAATCATTCTTATTCCCAGTTCATTTGAAAATCTAATTCCTGTTTCCCAGGAAAAAAAAATATCGCCGGGAACCCAAAACTCTAACTACCACCCCTTCATTTATGTCCAACCCATCTGTTGGTCCAGTGCCGGGGTTCCCAAACTATGTTCCGCGGAACACCGGTGTTCCGCTGAACCTGAATAGGTGTTCCGCGACAATTTGGAAAGGTTTTATACACTGCAATATATTTAAATATCTTCTACTATCTACTTCAAGTAATAAATGAAAAGTAATTTTAAATTTCCTGCCTTTATGTATGTGTGCGCGTGTGTGGGTGTTTTAAGCGAAAGTGGCACTGTGTAAATAATGCCCCGTTCCCACTACCAATGTACGGACCTTTATACCAACCACTCGCGCGTTTCCACGAGTTATAAGTTACCATCGTAACTCAGTGCTGCTCTCCCTAGGCTGCCGGTTGAACTACTAACAAACACACATCTAATCTTGGACATTTTAGTAGAAATGAAGAGCACTTTCCATCTTTGTATATTTGGAAATGTCTTAAAAATGAAATCACAGCTCTCCTCCACTCTTCATCAAAAGACAGTCTTCGGCATCAGTGTATAAATTCGGGAGGGAAAGGTCTGCGGGAAATTTCATAAGTAAGTCCGTGTTGTTTTTTAACCTTAAAATTTGATCGACTTTGAACTGAAATTTTTTGTTGATAAATTTGTCCTTATTACAGTAATTAAATATTATTCAAAAACTACCCATGGATTTTTGGTTAAAAACTGGAACTTCGACAAAAGGAAGGCCAAGAACTTCTACTGATACATCCAATACGTCTATCATTGAAGAAGAAAATGATCGAAAACCCGTGGTTTCTTCAAAATCTAATATTAAAGAACAAGTGTCATCTATGAACAGACCAAAACGGAAGTACGATGAAAGTTATTTAAACTTGGGATTTACGTGTATTGGCAATTCGGATGCTCCTGATGCAATGTGTGTTTTATGTCATAAAATACTCGCAAACAGTTCTTTGGCTCCAGCAAAACTCCGCAGGCACTTCGGAACGATACACAGTGATTATAAAGGAAAAGACATGGAATTTTTTAAGAGACGACGTGACTCACTAGAAAAGTCCAAACTTCAAATGATTACAATGGCTAAAACTGAAAATGAAAATGCAACAGAGGCATCTTATCGCGTGAGCTATCGCATTGCACTTAATGGTGAAGCTCATACGATTGGAGAGACACTCATTAAGCCATGTGCGAAAGACATGGTATCACTTGTTCTTAACGAACAGGCTGCTGAAAAAATAGATGCAATACAAATATCAAATAATACTGTTTCACGACGGATTAAAGATCTTTCTACTAGCATAGAGAAAGAGTTAATTCGTCGTCTTGGACTTTGCAGTGAATATGCATTGCAAATGGATGAATCTACAGATGTCGCAGGACTAGCTGTACTACTAGTATTTGTTCGTTACCCATATGATAAAAGTTTTGAAGAAGATTTACTCATGTGTGGATATTTACATGGACAAACTACAGGAGAAGATATATTTAACCGTATTAATGATTACATTACAAATCAAGAGATAGGTTGGGAGAAGTGTATTGATATTTGTACAGATGGTGCTCGAGCAATGGTAGGAAAGATGAAAGGTGTTGTATCACGCATCCAGAAAGTAGCTACAAGAGCCACCAGCAGTCATTGTATTTTGCATAGGCAAGCACTGGTGACTAAAAAAATTTCCACAAATTTAAAAAATGTTATGGATGAAGCCGTGCAAGTGATTAACTATGTAAAATCAAGACCACTTCAATCCAGATTATTTAAAATTTTGTGCGATGAAATGGGTAGTGGACACAAAGCACTTTTATTACATACTGAAGTGAGATGGCTATCCAGAGAGAAGGCACTATTAAGACTTTATGAACTTCGAAGTGAGGTATTGGTCTTCTTGAAGGCACAAAATAATTCAGTACAAGTACAAAATTTTGTTGAAGTTTTAACAAATCCTTCATGGTTGATAAAACTTGCATATCTGGCAGATATTTTTACTAAGTGTAATGAAGTTAACTTATCATTACAAGGAAAAAGTATTACAGTTTTTAATACAAGAGATAAAATTGCATCTTTTGATAAAAAAATACAATTTTGGATTTCATCGGTTGAATCTAATAATTTTGATTGTTTTCCTGCCTTACATGAATGTTTGAATGAATTAAATTTTAAAGTAGATTACGAAGTTTCCAAGGCATTTTTAGAGCACCTACATAGCTTGAAATCAACTCTTTTGCAATATTTTCCGAAAACTACTAAGGACGATTCCTGGGTTCGGAATCCATTTTCCGTGACAGCTAAACCAGTAGGCTTAAACGCAAGTGACTATGAAAATCTAATTGATTTAATAAGTGACTCTGATTTGAAACAAAAATACAAAGATCTGCCTTTGAATGATTTCTGGGCGAGTTTGTCAGAAGAGTACCCCAATTTATCAAAACAAGCTATTATTGTTTTACTTCCATTTTCTACAACCTATTCATGCGAAGCGGGATTTTCTTATTATGATGCAACGAAGTCAAAGTGCAGGAACAGGCTCGACGCCACACCAGATATTAGAATACAACTTACCAATATTGTGCCTGATATCAAGAAGATATGCAATTCAAGAATTCAAAATCATAAAAGTCATTAAATGCTTTATTTATTCATATTTTTATGTTTACATTATATTATTATAGTTTTATATTTAAAAATAATTACTAAATAAATAATTTGTTTTAATAAAATGTTTTTTTAAATTTTTACAAGTAGAATTACCCAACCTAAAAAATAAGCTAAGTGTTACGTTAAACTTCCCAGGTTTGCGAAGTGTTCCATTGCAGAAAAAGTTTGGGAAACCCTGGTCCAGTGAAAGGATGAAAAATAGCGTTGTAGTTAAGTAAAGGGGGCACCAAGACGATTCTACTTCACTTTCACTAATATTATCACTCTACAGTGAAAACCACTTAACACGAAAACGGATAACACAAAATATTGGTTAACACGAAATGCATGCTCGGTCCATTCCAGAGCCTATGCTTTTCAGTGTATATTTATTTGCTTAACATGAAATGGTTAACACGAAATATCGGTTAACCCAAAAATAATTTTTGGTCCTAATAAACTAAATCGATGGAAATTCTTCTGATAACACGAAATGGCAGTTGAATCAGGGTTTTCTCAACCACCGTTTTCCCAAAACCACCATCCCTGCTGAGATTTCCCATTAACACACCAGTACAGGAAATCCCAATACTTTTCCTACTCATCCTCCTATGCCTTTCTCTGTCATTGACCATAGTCATCAGTAGGGCAACGACTCCCAACTATGCACTTCCGATCGCATGGCAACTCGCATGCAACCATGGAGAGGGCTCACACCACGAGTATCCTTTATTCCGAGCATCGTCGCCGCATTCCTAGAACTGCCGTCCGTGGATGAAAGAAAGAAACGAGTTTGCAAACTCTTCCTCTTATCATAGTTGTTATTGGCGGGGTTCTTCCAATACATACTGGTCATACCTCTTTGGATCCCTATAAATAACATTCTTGAAATCTTTTACCCTCAATTGATTGTGAATTTCTGAGTGAAACCATTGGCGTATTTTAAACGAACCAGTGTACGAAATCTTTCCTATTCATTGAGATAATTTTAAGTTTTAATTTTATATTTTTATAAAAATTAAATAGTCAATATAAAAAATGGCCAATAAAGTCCGTAAGCAAAATGCACTACTGCTAAAAGTGAAAATGCAGCTCTTGGAAGCAGCTGATGCTGGTGATAGATCCAAAACAGAGTTCGGAATTCCAAATTCAACTTTGTTGACAATTATAAAAAATTGCAAAAAATTAACATCTGTTTTCGAGAGAAGCAAGTCTGAACCAGAACGGAAGCATCTACGTACAGCAAAGCAAGAAGATTTGGATGCTGCGCTGCTTGTCTGGTTTAAGCAGGCTAGGGCACAGAATGCTCCCATTTCTGGCCCTGTTATCCCCGATATAATTTTATGCTTTAAAAATGAAAAATTTGCCTTTTGAAAAACATTTAGCATGAAAATCGGTTAACACGAAAAGTTTTTCCGGTCCCATGCATTTCGTGTTAACTGATTTCCACTGTATGTCAGTTGCACATTCAAATTCTTCTTCTGCATCTGAATATGACTGCTAAATCACTTCCCTCTCAATGTCTTCTTCAGTAAGATGAGACACTTTTCATTTTATTTTCACTTACCTAATTCATAGCTTTAATCAAAAGTTTAATTTAAAAAATGGTTAAAATTAAATATAAAAATGTCACTGACAAAAACTAAATTTTAGATAATACTCATGGAAGATAGCAACTGCTCACAAACAGGAGAAGTAAAACTGAGCTCTATATTCTAAAGCCTTGATATAAAAAATGCAAAAATAGCAATGGAAAAAAAGAATGCACCGATACATAACCCAAGTCATGCTATCTCTAAGAAAGGAAACTCGGTATCTCATGAGATGCAGAGACCCACTCTAGGAGGGGCATATGTTGAGCCTTACATTCTTGCTGTGGGATGTATAGTGATTGTGGTAATTCATGAGCTTTCAGTTTCATGACAATTGTTTTCCGTCCATTCTTTGAGTATGCACAAGTTTTACCGTTTCTTCTTCTAATTTGTGAAATCAACATCGTTTGGGTCCATTAAATGATTTTGGAGTTGAATTAGCACCTTTGCACATTTTCCTCCATCACATTATATTTTGGGGGTGGCGGTGTGGTTTGAGTGTTAGCCTTCCATGCAGCGGCCCCAGGTTCAAATCCAGTGGGGGTCAGATTTTTCAACCTGGGATCATCCCATCCCTTATTTGTGTGATTGAGGAGATTGTTCAAGTCAACGCTGCAACCTTCAGAAGGAACATTAAGCAGTTAGTCCCCTTGGTGCTCTTAGTAAAGAGTAGGCTAATGCCGTCACTGGGTTTCCCTCATCCCTTGCGAATGTGTCTGATGTGTAAGGAGTTATGGCTATACTAATCCAAGAGGTTGATTAGCCAGAAATACAAACAAACACATTGTATATCCTCCTGGCCTCGCAATTGTTAGTTTCTGCACCATAATGCACCACCATTAGCTTAAAATTTCTATCAAAACTTGGTCTTATATCTTGTGATACATTCCCTTTTACAGAGGTGCCTTTCTTCTCGACACAATCTGTCATTTCATTCCTAAGGTTTGGGGTAACTTATTTAAAACTGCTAAAAATAATAACTAGTTCTCACTTCACATTAAAACTTGGCGAAGTTTACCAATCATGAGCTTTCATTGAGGTTATACTCTTCAAACTGCAGGTGTACTTGTCGTCTGCCGCTGGCACACCAAACGAAAAATAACAAATATGTTTAAATTGTAAAAAGACACATAAAATGCCAGCAATCTTAGTGTATCCATTTTCAATGCTGTGTGTATCAAATTTCCTACCCAGCTGATTACAAGTTATGAGATAGGTTTGTCAACTCTCCCCTTTCACCAGTACCTACAAGGTGGAAAGCAACTCATTTGAACATTGTGAACTTCAAGAATATGAATAAATGTATTGTATTAAAAAATTAAATGAGATGTATTGTGTATGTATAAATAAATGCATTTTCGTGGACATAGAATTGCCATCGGGTGTTCCATGCTGCATTTAAAACTTTACACTTGATTGTAAGACGATATGTAATTTTTTTGCTGAAATTTTCCTTTCGGGTTAATACCGTAATTTATGTAAATATTTGATGTTATCAAAGTTGTAGAAAATATAATTTTCTATGAGTTTTGTTTGAAGCACTTTTTATAAAACGAATTGTTTAGGAGATATTTTCATTATCTATCTGAATTTGCTAAGTGCGTCACTAAATGATACTTCTGCTTCCTTTGCTTTTTCTAATTGTTGGTTGCAATGCTTGCACTGCCAAGGTTAATTTTAATTGCAATTAAAACTATCCCAATGCCATCTAGCATCATATTTTGTAAACAAATTTTCTTGTAAACATTGACAGCAATCCCAGTGCGGACAATTATAATTTTAATTGCTCATTGATATTTTGTTATCCATAGCAAAAATTACAATTTTGTTTACTTTTTTCACTGAAAATTATTCTGGAATGTAATTGTTGATAATTTTTCTTGAAAATGCTGATATCACGCGCAACTTGTAAGCACTATTGCAATAATACTCTGTGTGGAGAAAGTTATGTGCTGGACATGAGATTTTTTTTCATCTTGAATCCTAACCCCATTTTCCCATGTTTAATGATTACCTTAACAGGGATTCCTGCAACATGGTTTCTTTCTAGAATGCAATCCCTTAGTTGGGAGAAGTTTTACTATATATATTTGGTCAATTTTATTTAGGATTGCTGCTGCCAATAACCTTGGCAAACTGACTTTTACAGCCTTTATTTCTATTAATTTATTATTGCCACTTGTAGAAATGAACTGAAACTTTTAAAACTGTCGCAATATACTCATTAAAGATTTAATTGTTAATAACTGTTCATTTTGATGTTATTTATCTTCATTAAGATGATATGTTATTTTTTTGCTCATTTAGATGTTTTTCAAACTTTTAAAAATATAATTCGGATGGCAAATACATGACACTTGTGTGATTTTACTTGGCATGCATAAGCTTGTATTTTCTGTAAAAATATGAAGTTTTGTTTGAGAAGGAGAAAACTAGTGGCATACAAAAGAAATTCTGTTGATTCACATTGCTTTCTTGCTAAACCACAAAAAAATCATTTGCCATCCCTGGTATAATACCTTAAAATCTTCTTAATATTCTCATTTTAATATTTACCTATTCAGTACATTTTAAATGTACTGTACTTGCTGATCTATAAGATGTACCTAGATTTAAAAAAATATTTCACTTCACACACATTGATGTTATTTATAGAAACAAAAACTAAAAATGCCAAGTTAAATGAAATTTATCCATTGCAAAACTCCATAAGCATTCTGAGAGCACATTAACCTATATAGTTCTATCTATTTACCATAGGTGTGAATGTTTTAAATGAAATGAAAAACCATAAGGCTGCAATTCCTAATTTAAAATTTTTATTATTACTGTGAGCAGTGATATATAATTTTCATCTTTAAATAGTGTTTACAATAATGGTAAAATTTTCTTTCCCTCTATGCTCGGTGAAATTGAATATTTGTAAACAAAAGGCAATAAGATGAGGAAGTATAAACACAACTTACTATTTTGGTTGGTTAATAATTTTTTATTCCAAAGTCAGAAATATTAAGTATATCATTAAAATTCTTTTCACAGGTTTAATTGTAGAAGAATCATCATCTCCTGTTGAAAATTATGTCCAAAATTCAGAAATCACTTCACCCTCTTCACTTGACAATGTTGTAGATACACAGTCTTCCATAGCCTCAAAAGCAGATTGCCCGGAAAATGATAATCCAGAGAAAGTTCCAGGAAATGATGATGAATGGACTTCAGTGTCCGAAGAATCAAAGTAATTATTTTCCTCAAGTTTTTCATTTATTCTCTAGATGTGTGTGCTCTGGGATGTAAATGTAGTAGTGATGAGTGTGAGCAAAAGAGAAATTAAATGTCATCTATTTCATTACTTGAAGACCAGAGTTTGATTCCCGGTCATAGCAGAATTTTGTCGTTTCAAAATTATTCCCTATTTCATTATTTCTTAGTTAGTGGTGCTCTAAATTATATTTTTAACTTTTGGTTATCGTCACAGTTTACTTCATTTTTGTGTTATTATGAATTATTATGTTTTCTGGAGCTTTTAACCCCAAAACCATTTGACAAGGAAAAGTGTTTCTGCCAATTTCCTAGTTTGATTTTAATCTTGGAAGAAAAAAGTCTGCCAAATTTTTATTAATCATCAGTTTTTGACTTTACCAAATCGATTTCCAAGCCAAATAATAACTTTTTTCATATTTGTCAATATTGTTATTTTTTAGTTTACTTTGTATTTATAAGATTTGTTTTACTTAAACAGCAAAATTGTATCTTTAAATAAGTTTTGCCTTTCAAAGAACAGTCTTACTTAGAATGAAGCTTAGTACATTCAAGTATACATTTATATGATCTTTATAATATTTACTTTACAAAATTTTCTTCATCAGTCAAGTGCAGCTTGGAAGTTCTGTTTTATATGCTCAGTCAGAAACATCAATACCTTGTGTGGTAATTGATGTGGAGCCAGATAATCTTTCGGTTGATGAAGGTGTAGATACTGGAAAATTTAAGGAACATTCTGCAGAATCAGAAGATCAAGGAATTCAAAATGACTTAACAACACCGAGTTCCGAGTTTACGGATAACCAAACCTCTTCGATGGAGAGAGGTGAAAGTCTTGAACCTTCTTCAGTGTCATCTGCCTCCTTATCTCATATAGGTAAAGTTTTTATGGATTTTGAAAATTTTCTTTCTGTATTAAGTAGAAAAGTAACATATACCATATATCACAGTGTAGAGGTTGACTAGGCAAGTAAGTTGACATTTTTTTTGCTTGAAGGATGGTTACACATATATTTACTGTATAAGTTGACCTCCTTTCACTTTATAAATAATAGCCTGTGACACAGCTGCACTTGTGCATGTTAAAAAAATATAGTTGGCTCTTTACGTTTTTAAAAATATAGATGTTTGTTTGCTTTGGTTAGTCCATTGTTATTTTAATTTATTGAAAATATTTTTTAAACCAAGGCATCATGATAAACAAATTTTTGGTTAATGATATTGGATAGTCAGGTAAAGCAAACCTGGTATTTGCTGGGTTATTGTCTCTAGAGGCAGCAACATAAAGTTGCCCATGTGTAAACACGGGTTCCTTCATGTTGACACCAACCCTCTCCAGTGCCTGACCTTGTGCCTTGTTAACGTTTAAGGATGAGGGAAGTTGGAGAAGGCTGTTGCTTGGTTGGGAAGTGGGCTACCATGCTCGAAAAAGAATGAAAAGTTTTTGAGTTAAATGTGGTTTTCTTATTCTCTCATTAAAAACCATTCTTTCTTTGTTCTGTCGCTAACACATGGACAAAACACACTTAATATATTGATAAAAAAGTAATGTTTCAGACAAAATCTGGTTCCTCTGTGATCCTATCTTTGAATAAAACATAAATACAGTAAATCCTTGGATTTAACAGACTAATAGGGGGGAGGGTCGTCCGTTAGAGCCGAATGTCCGTGAAATGGCGAATGAGATTGTTCGATTCCAAAAACACACTTGTACCTACATGAGGAAACCTCCTTTACTGATGGTAATGATAATTAATGTATAAAATACCACATTTGCACGAATATACGATACAAAATTGAATTTAAAACAACCACCACTCTTTTTCTATATTTTAAGAAAATACGTCAACACTGAAATATCGCGAATTTCGTATGGTATGATTATATCTGAATTGATTCACTGACTTTGCCATAAAATAGCCTATTTCTTTTCATTTATTCATTGCAAAACACTGGAATTCAATAAATATTTCTGAAAACTCTGATGGCATTCTTAAAAAACTCAGCGTACTTCATAAGCATCTGAAGCCACGATTGGCTGGCTGGCGTTCACTACCATCCACGAGCCAATGTACGGATCATATCATGTATACAATGGATTATTATTATAATGGGCACTTAATGGGATAATTTATATCCCCTACAGCCTAGAGTCGCAGTATTTGCTTACAATCGCATCGCTCGTATTACCGGTTGTGTGAACGCAGTCTAAGCCCACAACTAAACATCACTTCTCTTCCACGGAAGTGCCTACTATGGCTGTGTCTCAATGTTCAAGATCGTTCCCATAGACCTTTTTTCCCAAGAACGTTCTTGCGATCTTGAGACCTCGAAACAGTGCCGTTGTGGCCAAAATTAAAACTAATATCGGAAACTTTTGAATTTTTCTCCTGTAAATGTTTTATGGATAATAGGCAGTCGTAATTTACAGTTTTTGCATAGTCACCACAGAAGTTTAACCTTTAAACCAGCTGCAGGCCCAACTTAAGTCATGATTGTTCAAGAATGCGAAACAAGAACACATCTTCGAGTTCTTGTTCTAGATCTCTCGCGTTCAACCGTCATTTTGATGTCATTAAAAGGCAAGATTCTGATGTCAATCCCACCAAGAACGTGCTTGGAGAACATTGAGACACAGCCTGCACAAAAAACATCTTGTGTATAACGGTGAACAACCATTTTGAGGGGAAGAAGCGACCAATCTCTGGACTGATTCACCTAACAATGGACTTGGTCTGTTGTTTGGGGATGTGTCCATTGTTGCCTTTGCCACAATTTTGTCCGTTAAATCTGAAGTCCGCTAAACCAAGGTGCGTTAAATCGAGGGTTTACTGTAAACACCCCAATTGTGGTGATTTGGAAATATACATGTAATCTCCAGTATTTACATGATGTATTAAATTGGGTTTTATTACTGACAATGAATAGGTACCCTCATCATGGCTCTGCCTGTGGAATGAATGAAATATGCAACTGATTTTAAGTCATAGAATTCGCTTAGGAATTTTCATTGACCAGCAACCCACCGTTCAATACATCATGCATACATTTTTTGTATTTGACAAATTACTTCATCTACAGGCAACTCATGATTATCTCTGGTGGTGACAGTTGCGAGGGAGGTTGAAAACTGCAGTTAATTCAAAAACTAATTAAATATGGCTGTGGCGTAGATTTTTGTATTTGCACTTGACTATCATTGAGTTGGAGTTTACAATACTTCTAATGGTAACAGAGCACTGCACTTAAAAAAGTAAAATGACTGTACATACAGTAATGCAGGGTGGAGTGAGGGTAAATAAATCTTAGAAAGTTGTTTTTAAGAACTACCATCTTCAAGTTCATGCATTATTTCAAGTTTATCTTGAATTGTTAATAACATTCTGACAAAGCAAGAGAAAAATTCTGCATTGACTGGGGATTGAACCTGGGTCTTCTACTAGCCAGTTAAATTTTTTACCACTGAACTATCGACACAGATTTATCCTCCCCCTTCAGAATAGGGTATTTCTCATGAGTTGAGGTCAAGCTAGCAAAGCTAGTATCAACTTCTCCCAAATGTGTTTATTGGTTGTGTTGGGATAGGTTGTATTGGATTAATTTGGGATAGATTGGGTTGAGTTGTTTTATTTTAAAATGAGACAAACTCAAGAGTGCCTGAATTTGGAAGAAATAATTTTTAATCTCCCCATTTTATGACTACTACTTAACTGTGATTCTTCAAAGTTGTTCTCATATTAACCCTTAAATACTACACTTCTAAAAAACCACGCTACTACTAAACATGGGTGAATTTTTACCCAGCAGCTTTCATATGTGGATTTAATATGAGTAAATGTTTTCAACAACATGTACCTATGTTTTTATTAAAAATGTTCATATCTTGTACTGCACATAAATAATACAAAATTAGTAATGATACAAAATGAATTTTAACAAAAAGACATTAAAAATCATTTTATGGAGAGCTATCTTCTGATCTATTTTTGATAGTTTTCACAGATTATATTGCAATGTTGACCACGAACAAACTGCTTGCATGATGTGCAATTTATTGAATATAGTTTGTATCAACGTGATTATCTGTTTTTGCAGCAGTAATGATGCTTTGAGCTTCACTACAGAAGGATCTCTAAGCCAAGATAATGATTGATTATATTTGCAGTGCTGTTTTTTGATTTCAGTGTTTGAATTTTCCAATACACCTTTCAACATGTCGTCGTTGATAAATAAACTACATGTTTGTAGCTCATTTGTGACTGCATGCACTTTTCCCTTTGGTCCTGGGAGTTTCCTCACAGTATTGTGGCTTGAGGTTCTAACATATGTGGTGGTACTTTGCTGATCCATGTGTATACATTTTACCTTTCAAAACTGTGTATTTCAAAGTAATAATAGGACTTTGGGCTTCAGGAGACAATGTTGATTTATCTGAAGTATGAGGTCCTGTTCTGCATTTTTTGGAGGTTATAATGGAACGTCAGAATCACGCTAGTATCAGTCTCATGCTCACTACAATTGCCGTCATTATTCGATTGACCAGGTTCACTGACGTCACTATTTGTTGCTTCCTCATCGCTCAGAAGTGGTTTTTCCAGTATTTTTCTAAGTTCTTCATCACAAAAAACTTGCCTTGATGAACCTACCATCTGAATTTGAGAAAAAAATATATTCCTAGCGAAATCTAATTCTAACACACATAAATCCAAGAAATAATCTAAAGACAAAACATTTGCCCTTCGAAACGTATCCATATATATGAGATTGTTCATGTAAAATGCAGTCTTGTGGTTCCTTTCACCAATACTACACATGGGTGAAAATGTACCCAAACTAGATACAACCCAAGAAGAAGCAAAATTTCAATGACAAGCTATGATCCTGGTCTAAAAGCAAAGTGGCCACAGTAGGGGAAGACTTACGGGAAGGCATATCTAAGGGGAGATTATGTTTACTCCATACATTCTTGAGCTGCTCTGGATGTTTTTTCACCCATAGTATAGTATTTAAGGATTAAACAATTACCATAAATATATTATGAATCGTTAAATTTTTTATCTGTTAATTCAATATATTTTATTTTTTTCCAGAAAGTACTGATATTTCCAATACATCAATAGAGGAATTAAGCATCAAGACATCAGATATGGATGAATCTGCAGACACCTCATCTATTTCATTACCCGAGGGTGGGGAGTACATAAATCCACATGGTGTAAGATTTACCCCCTATGATATGGGAAAAGATGGAGTTGCTCCTCATGTGCCTCATAACATAATCTGCGTGCGAGAACTATTTCTCTTCCTTGTGTCACTTTGCAACCCAAATGAAAAACAAAACACAGAGGTGAACATACATGTGGGTCTTAAGCTCCTGACTGTGGCACTTGAAGTTGGTGCAGATGCCATTGGTTCTTACGCTTCATTACTGAGCCTTGTAAAAGATGAACTATGCAGGAATCTTATTTCCTTGCTTACCTCTGAACGTCTGACAAATTTTGCAGCAAATCTTCAAGTAGCATTCCTTCTCTTTGAATCGCTTCGTACGCACCTCAAGTTTCAGATGGAATCATACTTAGTACGCTTGTCTGCTCTCACCACATCTGCTGATTCAACCAAAGTACATTATGAGAAGAAGGAAGTGGCCCTTGAATCGCTGCTACAGTTCTGGAGAATCCCCGGGCTCGTAACTGAGCTTTATGTAAATTATGATTGTGACCCTTATTGCAGTAACTTATTTGAAGATTTGACTGACTTGCTGTCTAAAAATGCATATCCTGTGTTAGGCCTTCATAATACTCATCTGTTGTCTTTGAGTGCTCTTCTATCTGTTGTGGATTCCATTGAGTACAATTGTCGCTGTCGTGTGGAGAGTGAAGCTAAACCAATGGGTGGAGCTGGCGATGGGAAGAGGTCTGCAGTTTTGGGTTCATTCCATGTTGTAGGGCGTAAATTTGTTTGTGAAAATGTTCCAACTCATGAGGAACTAATGGCAATCAAGCATCGTAAAGAATTACTGTCATCTGGTACTGAACACTTCAACTCTAAACCAAGTCATGGCATTCAAGTAAGGCTTATCAGTTATTTTTTTATTTATTCTTGTATCAATATTAAGTAAAATATTTAGCATTATATATTATTAGTTATATAAGTAGATAAATCTGTGAATTAGCGTAGAAAATAAACGATGTAAACTTATACATTAAACCAGTTTGATCTATGATACTGTCAATTTTTAAAATTGGATGTCTTTTTAGTTTAAGATTTATTTCTTAATGGTAATGATATATTAGTAGGAACTAAAGATGTTTTAATTCCTTGGAGTGTAAAATCAATTCCTTCTTAGGTATTGCAAGACAATGGACTTCTTTCAACACCATTGGATCCCCTAGAAGTGGCTCATTTCTTCAGAGAAAATCCAATGCTTGACAAAAATAAAATTGGAGAGTACATCAGCAACAAGAAAAACCTGAAAGTTCTGGAGTGTTTTGTTAAGTAAGATGTAATTTTTATTATCTAGTTTATTGTATTCTTTATGAGTCTGTATGATCTGAAGTTATTCTTTTTGCATCTAGGTCATTTGATTTTGCTGACTTAAGAATTGATGAAGCTTTGAGACTGTATCTGGAGACCTTTCGCTTACCTGGAGAAGCAATTCCCATTTCTCTTGTGCTTGAGCAATTTGCTGATCATTGGCATGTGAGTTTTAGTGTAGATAATGTATGAAATTTCAATTGATCTTTTCTGTAAGATGGAAAAACAAGGAATATTGTTCAGGTAATGTAGACCTAATTTATTTTATGGAGTGCCGTAACATATTGATAATTTTCAGAGCTGTAATGGCAAACCTTTTGTGCACTCGGATGCTGCCTTTACCCTGGCATATGCAGTAATTATGTTAAATGTTGATCAGCACAATTATAATGCAAAGAAACAAAGCATCCCAATGACTACTGAAGAGTTCATGAAAAATTTGAAAGGAGTGAATGGTGGCAAAGATTTTGAGAAAGAAATGCTTGAAGACATATATAATGCAATCAAGTAAGGAATTTATAAATCCATCAACATAAAATATATATAGTAGTTACTGCAATAATTATTATAATACTGATATATTTCCTATGCTTCTATATTATACTTGGTGATTATGAAGTCAGTTCAAAAAGTATTAAGACTGAGTGATAGAATTAATTGGGTGATGGGCTTGGCTTTGCTGAACATGGCTGGGCATGTTGGGACTCCTATGGTTAGGTTTACAGCTCATGATGTTTCCCAAATACTGTATCCCACAAGTACTGCATCCTTTATATTCACCTGATATTGCTCCATGTGACTTTTTCTCTTCCCTCAACTAAAGAAAACCTTGATGTAGAACCTTGTGATGTAGAAACCATAAAACAAAGTGCAACTGAGCATCTTTTAGCGATTTAACAAATTGCTTGCCATAGTTGGTTTTAAAAATAGTAGAAATGTTGGTAGGAGTATACTTATATGGAGATTAAGCCTGTAAATAAAACACTTCATTTACTGCAGGATCTGTTTTGATACTTTTTGAACGGACCTCATTTATTATGAACAACAGAGATCAATTAAATATTAAGTTTTTACAATCATTTCATTAAAGGGGTGAAGAAATAGTGATGCCAGCTGAACAAACAGGCATAGTAAGGGAGAATTATTTGTGGAAAGTATTGCTAAGGAGAGGTGCTAGCAAGGAAGGGACATTTATACATACTCCAGTTGGATTATTTGACCATGAGCTTTTCACTCTTATTCGCCGTCCGACTGTAGCAGCTCTTTGCCTGGTCTTTGATAAGAGCAATGATCCTGCCATCTATGAAATGGCTATAGCAGGTTTTAAGTATGTGTGTTTTCCATTGTTACATAAATTGTAACTGAGGGGTGAAGTTTGTATAAACTTTATGCTTTTTGGATTTGTTGATGAGAATTTAAAAGAATTGTCCTTTATTTATAGAAATCTTTACCTGCAGGAATTGTATCATTCTTAGTTTATAAAATCTCACCAAATTTTATTTGCAGTAAGTGCATTATAGATTTAATCCTTATGATTTATTAATGAAAAAAATTAACTTTGTAACCATGAAATCAAGTCAATTGGGTCAATTTTGGTGAGTGAGAATGTGAAAATTAAACTAAGCCACCAAAAATGGTGACTTTGTGTGTGGTATTGGCTGTGAAGTCAAATATAAAGCCAGTGCATAATTTTAGTAGCATTCCATTCTCAAGTTCTGCATACGAATGGTTTTGCTATTATTTTTTTGCATTTTATCCACCTAATTTATGGATACATTTTTTTCTTCTAGGAAATGTGCTTTGATATCTGCACATTACAGTATGAGCAATGACTTTGACAGTCTTGTCATCTCTCTCTGTAAATTTACGACATTGCTCTCAAGTGCTGAGGTAATTATTTTTCATGAGTTATTGGTTAAGAAATAAACTGGAAAGAATAATTTTTGTATGTTTATCATTATAGTCTATGGACACACTGGCAGCATCATTTGGAGAAAATGCTAAAGCTCAATTAGCAGCAAAGACAGTGTTTGGTCTAGCTCATCGCCATGGGGATATATTGCGTGATGGATGGAAAAATGTCTTAGATTGCATCATCCAACTTTTTAAGTGTAAACTTCTTCCTAAAATCTTAGTGGAGGTAAATAAAGCTATTTTGTAGTAGTCCTAATAGTGGCATAAATTGATAATATTGTACCATCATGCTAAGATTTAGTACAGGTAGCGGGCCTCTTATCCGGGAAGCTTAGGACCCAAGCTGAGCCGGATATCTGGATTTCCTGAATTTCTGGTCCTATGCCTAGTTGTACTTAAAATACAAGATAAAGTATGTAAATCAACAGCATTACTTGGGCTTGGCCCATGACAATGGAGCGATCAAGTGGAAACCTTTTGCTTTGACGTTGCCTAATCCATTCAATCAACACTTTTGTCTCCATCAGCAGTCTTTGCTTGGTGTAAAGTTTTTCAATTGTCCATTAATTTAGGTACGTCACTGTCAGCGTAAAATTTATGCAACTGTTGTATCTTTTCCTTAAGATCACATATGGTGAGTTTATTTACCCCAAATTCTTCACTTAATTGTTTCACGGAAGCACCTTTCTCTAATTTCGTACGTAACTCCACCTTCTTCTTTATACTCAGTGCAAAATGCTTTATTTTAGCCCTCCTACTAGCCAGTGGATTTCCTACTAGCCTTTTAGACATGTCTTTGATAAAAAATGGGGATAAATAACCGCAATAATCACAAACAAGTGTACACTCAAAAAGGTAGGCTTGAACTGAGGAGGACTGCACACCATTCAAATGAAGAGGCCAGCTGGCAAACTACTCGCTCATTGCCAACCCACCAGTTTCAAAAATAGCTGAATTTCTGACACCAGATAAGAGGTTTGATACCTGTACATAAGTGATTATTAAAATTATCTTTATCAACATCTGCAATTTTCTTTATAGATTATGGATTAAAGGGATTTGATGTTATGCATGGTCAATTTGTAGTTAATTTATTGATGGTAGTGTTTTATCTATGTACAGTTAAACTATCAGATGTACATTTTATGTATGATATTACATTTTTTTACATTTTACAGGCTGATGATTTTATTGATCCTAGTGGAAAAATATCACTTCTTAGAGAAGAGACACCATACCAGAAGACTGACACCTCTCTTTTTAGTTCTCTCTATTCTTACATAGCATTGTCTCCAGGTTAGTCAAACCCTCTTGAGCCGCAACAATCTTAGTGATGAGATATTTCCTGTTGCAAGTTAAAAATTTCCATCAACAAATGGAGTGTAGTAAAAAGGAATTGGTTTGGGATATATTGTTGTTGATTTACGTGTGTTTATATTTCAATATTTTGACATTTTACATCATAAGAAAAATCATATATTTCTTGAAGTTCTCCCCTTCCATATGCTTTTTCAGTTTCTGAAACTTCTATTTTTTGT
Source organism: Tanypteryx hageni (assembly GCA_028673005.1). Lineage (NCBI taxonomy): Eukaryota > Metazoa > Arthropoda > Insecta > Odonata > Petaluridae > Tanypteryx > Tanypteryx hageni. The sequence goes on from CM054120.1 coordinate 90,104,254, forward strand.
GACCATAATAGTTGAACATTTATGGTAGTTCTGTCATCAACCTTAGTTATTATATTCCTTTAACTTATGATTTTAAAACTATACTTGGTTGATTAAAGTGTTAATGCAACTGCATATGGTAATTAGTAGAATAAAAAATTTCAATGTAACAGATTCGGCCAATACAAAAGTTCCATCACCTGAAGAAGAAGAAAACATCAAAAAAGCTCAAGCATGCATTCAAGAATGTCATATCGAACAACTTATCACAGAGTCAAAGTTTCTGCGCTTAGATTCTCTCCTGGAGCTGGTTAAGGTTGGTTAAGTTGTAAATCAATGGTGGAATTTTAGTTCTATTTATGCTGGTTGTTATAACATCTGATTTTACAAATTCATTTACTTTGAAAATTAGGCCCTCATATTTGCATCTCATGGACCAGATGGTCAAGGCACAACATATGATGAGGATACAACAGTCTTTTTTCTTGAGTTGTTGCTGAAAGTAGTTATTCAAAATAGGTTAGTAGGTGTATATATAATTTTTATAAATATTTACTCTAATGAAATTACTGTGTTTGCCCGAAGATAATGTGCACTCCAATTTTCAGATGTTGAATTCAAGAAAAAAAGGTAAAAGCTATAAATTATATTTTAAAAATTTTTGAAAACTTTCTATTAACATTATAGTTTTACAAAATTCATAGAGATGCTTAATAAGCTAATCATTCATCTTCGCATAAATCTTTGCCATCGCTAGAATTGTCACTTTTATAAATTTTCCTCCTTGATTTTCTGCTCCTTGCTCTTCTTAATCATCTCTCTTTTATGAAGCTTATAACATTATTATGATAATCACGCCACATAAGAATCAGGTAATTTATTGCTGAAATGGAGACTTTGGTGAATTACAATCCTCCATAATTGTCACTTTGTGTGTGGCACTTCTTTAACCTGTTTTAACAAACTTCCTGACTAGATAGAAGATTGAGATATGGCAGGAATACTTCAATCACGCATTAAAAGTCAATGACGAAAAAATTCAGAAAAAAGATTTGGGTTAAAATCCAGGAGCATTTTTTCTGTTTGAATAACATAGGAAGGGCAGAAACATAGCGTGCATGCCTTTTTTTATTACCATTTTAAAATTACTTATAGTCATTGTACAAACTCAGGACATGAACCAAAGAATACCTAAAAGAATGAAAATTTGTTTTACTACCATTGATTTTTGAATGGCCATAGATTCTGTCCACATAATTGTTTTTAATACCAAAATTTCATGTTTTTTGAAGGAAAAATCATTTGCCATCATGGCAACCATCATTAGAAGATTTTTCACAAAACTGCACAAGCCTAATGGCACTGGAATTTGTGATTATACTTATTTACAGTTTCATTGTTTACTTAATTGAAATAAATAGCCAAGTTATTAGGTGATTAGTGATTGAAGATATTAACAATTGTGATTACATTGTTATTGAGAATGTGAGATGAAAATAATTTAAAAATATTTGTGTCTGATAGAATCATGGCAGGCTGATGAATGATGATTGAGTTTTTATAAAAAATGTGATGATTAAAGAATTGCTGTATTTTTCGGGCTATAAGATGCACTTTTTTCTAGAAAAATAACTCCCAATATCAGCCTGCATCTTATAGACTGAAGGTAAGATTATTACTGTATTCAGCACTGACACTCGCGAATCAACTGATCCCTAAAATGGAATACTTGGCAGTCATTCGTCGCAAAGTCATTAAAATACATTATTAATAATTAATAGCAAAAAATTGTTAATATATACAGTAAAACCTTATGTAGCTAATGTAAATTCCGACGACACATTTTCATTATTCCGCTCTCAGTAATTTCAATTTTGGTACGTTTGCGATGTTTGTTGCAATGTTAAATTCCTATTGAGCCCATTGAATAGCATATCTAATGCCACAGAACAGTAGAAATCCAATAAATGTTATAAAATTTTAATTAATATCTAGAATGAACACTTATGTGTATTGAGATTGTAATGGCTACAAGAGTGAAAAGATAAGCCTACACTATTAAGTATAGGCTTCAGGTGATTCATTATGCAAAAATGCACAGAAACTGAGAAGCAGAACGTAATTTTGGTCCATCTCCCACAAATGATCCTTTAAAGGAGAAAAAACTGAATGTGACAGGAAAAGAGAAACAGCCATTGTAAGCTTGACCCTAAATGACCACAACTAGAGGAAGTGAAAAAATTTATAGTAGAATAGAGGAAGTAAGGTGTTGCTGTATCAATCAAAATGGTTATGTATGAGGCAAAAAGAGTTGCATAAGAAAAAGACTAGTTCAGTGAAATTATTATTGCATGTGCATAGAAATTAAAATCTCACTTTGCAAGTATAAGTAAGTACCAGTGGGCAGCTCGAATGCTTTTTAGCTGGTGGGGACATCTACATAAAAATTTTCTAGTAGACTCGAATGTTACTATGCACGTATAACGCAATGAGGGTTTAAGACAACAATATCAGACATAACAAGAACAGTATTGGTTATTCATCATCAGGGTGACACTAACAATACAGGAATATTTAGTTGCTATACATTGAAAAACAGAAAAAATGACCATTCATCTGAAACTCATAATTACTCGTAGTGAATTACCTTTTACAGAGGTGCCTTTTTCTTTCCAGCGTATTGTAAAAACAATTTGCCCACCTGTTCTTCAGCCTTGCAGAAAGCTCAGCGACTTTGGTGCTGAAGTTTGGGATTGATTTTACTAGTTCGTTCTCTATTGATAGCATCGATATAGCATTGAGTCGTTCTTCACTTATCATGTTCCTCAAGTAGGTTTTCACACGCTTCAATGTAGAGAAACACCTTTCTGATTCAGATGTTGTCATGGGTGTTGTGATAATAATTTCAAGGAGTTTTGTCGTTTCACTGAAAGTTTCTTTGTTTTCTTCCAAGGAATGCAACAGTGATGTTGCTGACATTACACCACTTATGATATGTGTGCCCATACAAAAAACCTAGCTATGTCTTCAGTTTATTTTTATCTAAAATCGGATAATATTCGACTGCTGTATTTCGTTTATTGTCAGGAAAATGGCACACACATTCTTTAAACGACTCCATATTAACCAGCTTGGCGGCAATTAGGTGGTCACTGCATGAAAATCTGTCTTCAGAGTGAACAACTATTGTATCACAAGCTTCCTTCATAACTTGGAAAGGAACAAAACTGTCCATCATTCAAAATATTATGTAATCCATATGACTCATTAATGGTTACTGAACCCCACTCTGATTCTTCCTGATATTTTTCCATACACTCTCTTAACTCCTCCAAGTTTTCATAAACACTATTTACAGTTATTCCTTTGAAATTCCCCCGTTTTGCACTGGGTCTCGTCATCTTCCTCTTCACTACTTCGTCAAGGTGAGCAGTACACTTCGGTGAAGCAGAAAAAAGTTAGGGGAACTCAGACAAATGTGCAAAAAATACTTTCAATTCTTTGTGTCGTGGAACAAAGTTGCTGCATTATGAGGTTTAATTGGTGAGCATAACAGTGCACAAAATGTGCGAGAGGGAATTCTTCTTTTATCAGTGCTTGTACTCCGTTCAATCTACCCTTCCTTACTGATGCGCCGTCATACGCTTGAGCAATTAGTTTATGTTTATTCACTTCACATTTATGAAGAACATATTTAATTGTTGTTGCCAAACCTACAGCCATTTTTTCTTTCACTTCTGAGTACTTCACGAAGCGTTCAATAATAATGCTGTTCTCTAACATATAGTGTAATATTGTGACCAATTGTAATTTACAAGACACGTCAGTCATTTCGTCAGCCTGAGTTGAAACGTCGCTCTTTCAATTTCACCCTTGATATGGTCTCTATAAATAGTGTACATGCAAGCCAGTGGATCATTCTATTATGATAATGATTTCTCAGTGATAGATCATCCTCACGTAACATTTCAAATATTGACCGTAAAGCTCCCGGCTTTAAAGATTCAGATGACTTTTCATGTCCTCAGATACCTACTTCACACGAACCACACAGTTTTAGCACTGAAACAATCTTTGATAAAACATACCTGTTCTTATCAACCTCTTGGTTGTGATGTTGAAGTTCATGATGGTATGCAGTATCCAACTATTCAATTATATTGAATTTTCCAAGAAGTTGCAGTGAAACAACATTTTACATATGAGATACTGAGCTTGTGTGTTTTGTGAGTCTTTCAGACAAATGCTTTACATCTCTGTACCCTGAATTTTTTTCCACACAGTATCATCACCAAAAGTAAACACGGAAAACAGTACAGAATTTTCATGTACATGCTGGCAGTCAACCAGATTTTTCTGTGAAACCATTTGCGCTGAAATGTTTGTCCAATTCGCATTTATTGTTGCAAAGAACAAAATCAACAGGTTGATGTGGTCCTAAATGTTTCACTTCCAATTTTTGTTCGAAATTCATTGCAATGAACTTTTTTTCAATAAAAAATCTACTTCCTTCATCGTAAAAATGACATTTTAATCACACAGTTACGCTATAAACACTCGCTTCACTAGCGAAATCACAGGACAAGCTCTTCGACGAGAGAGAGAGAGAGCGACAGTAACACCTAAATACCTAGATATGTTACTTCATCCTGAGAGAGAGAGGGAGCGACAGAACACCTCCTAGTACCTAGAAATGGTACTTCGTCCACATGCCTCTCTCTGCAAGCGAAGGGATAGCCAGTGGTATCACCACTGAGGTATTCTGCACATGTGCATTTATGCATACTTCATGGGTGCTGAGGAATCTTGATTGGTGAAATGCAAACAACGTCGCGCAATTCTTCGCATTCTTGGCGATGGCTCTTAGTCATCCCCGTCAGGAAGGCTCGGGATGAAGAGTGAGTGTGGTGGGAGGTGGAGGAGAGGCAGGGAGAGAGAAAGTGACCTTTAGGAGGCTTCAAAGCAGGCAGTCAGCAGTTATAATCAGTTATAATATATATCTATGGAGACTTGTTACATGTCACAATTATGATGAAAAAGAATGCTTTTTGGCTTTTAAAGTTCTGGTGGGGATGGACCCCACTATCCCCAAGGTAATAGCCGCTCCTGGTAAGTACTATCAGTAAGGGGTATCTATACATGTGTGGCACACTCTGACAGGCTAATTAATAGGACTGTTGAGTGTGCACAGGGCACATATAGCTATACAAGTTTTGAAGCAATTATTTATGTTTTAGATCATCCCTGATTATTTTCACGAATGAAGTTTATCTAAAACGTAATATTTAACTGTTATCACACCATAATATTTTCTTTAAATGTTGCCAGATATGAACTTAATCACAGCTAGAAATGATGCATGATGACGCCCTTCATAATTGCTTTGGTGAGCCAATATACTTTTTTTCCTGAAAAATCTTCTAAAAAATGTTTTATAGCCCAAAAAATATGGTAATTCAAGATGTGATAAGAAATTTGGTAGATTGATAAAATACATGTTTTAAATTCTAAAAAACATTCTTGTATTTAATGTATTTAATATAAATTCCTACTTGTTTTTAACATGCTTTTTAGCTAGTAATGAAAGAAAATCTTTGAGCCGTAAGTTACTGTTTTTTAATTATAGCTTAGGAATTTTCTTCCATTATAGAAAATTAGGTAGGAGAAATTGAAAGTGTGCGAATGTAATGTGCAGTAGATCCTTGGGAATTTCATTGTAGATAATCAAGTGCACATTATTTTTTGGGCAGATATGCTATTAATTTGGTCTTAAGTGATTATCAGATCAATTTGGCTTGCATATGTGAAGTTTGTAAATAAAAATGTATACTTGATTTTTTGATATTTCTTGCAAATATCTAATAACAGGGACCGTGTGGGATGCATTTGGCAAGGTGTTCGTGATCATATCTACAGTCTTCTAATGGGTGCATCAGCTTGTGAGCTTCATTTCTTGATGGAGCGCTCTGTTGTTGGATTATTGAGACTGGCCAGTGCACTTATGCGGCGGGAAGATATGAGCCCAGTTGTGAGAATCTAAATCTTTTAGTATTTATTTTTTATTCAAATGTCAAAAAGTCTTATGGTGTTTTATTGTATGCATAAGTTGAAAGATGTGACTTATTATTACAGAAACATGTATCTCTGTGAGAAGCTGTTTTAGTATGAGTGAAAATTGTAACTGGCATTTAGTTATAGAGTAAAACCTCCATATAACGAAATTGGCAGAACCGAAAAAAAGGGATGTTAATTGTAGGGAGGTTATGGAGGGTTGCATAAACACAGGGGCAGACCAGCCATGTGTGGATACATCAGGCTTAACCCCTCAGGGACAGGCTAGATTTAAATTCCACTCTACTGTACGGCCGGCAGGTATTTAATTGAAATGGCCGATTTTGATGTAGTTCATTGTAAACATGTATAACGTTTTACCTAATACAGCATGGGACCCCTTATTCGGAATCCCAAAATCCATAAGGATCCAAAAACCAGAAGGTTGCCGTGGTTGCGAAAGTGAGGCTTCGTTCCGCTACCAAAAGATGGTGCTAGTGGCAACCTGGTCCGGGAGTTTGTCTTCTCTTTGTACTGCACAAAATTACTGTGGTGTGTTGATTATTTACTGTAAATAGTACGCGTGGTAGTTGGTTATGATTGAAAAACGTGACAGTTATTCAAATAATGTATTCCTATGAATGCTGCATACAGATATTAGCAAAATATTATGATCTAGAAATTTAGTTGATGGTATGTGGTGACTCATCATTTTTTATGGGCAAATACAATAGCATAATAATAAAAGCCTCCTTGATGACATCGCTATAAATCAGGTAATGTTCCTTTGGTGTTTAAGATAATACCGTATTTTTCGATAGATAATGCGCCTGTTATCTATACAAAAAATTTCGAAATCTGGCAGAAATGGTCATAAGAAAAAATGAAAACATTAAAAGCAAATAAAAGTTTATTCACCTCTAGCATTGTGATACTTTTCATCATCTTGTTGACTAATTCATGATAATTCATCTCATTTTCCTTTAAAGCCTCGATGTATGCAATTATTTGAAATCGGATTTTCATAGCTTAAAAATATAAAATTTCCAAGTTCAAAAATAATTTACTACAATCTTAAAGTGTAATACAAAGAAGCTGTTGGAAAAGAAAGTTTTTTATTGGAGACGTAGTTATTTAAGTCTCGAGTTTTCACCTCATTTTAATTAATAGTTTAAAATGTAAAAGGCCATATATTTTTCCATACTATACAGATGGAGTCATGAAATCCTTCTGTATTCAAACAGTCAAGTTTTAATCATGGCAACTCACAAAAGGACTTTTTAGGCAGCGATCTCTAAAACTGAAAACTAGATTAAATAAGTAGCGCCTTCCTTTAGTTATTCAACATTTTTGGGAGTTAAATCACACTTAGCAGAAAATTTTCGACTGCACGTTGTCTACATTTTAATGAACGGTGAAAATATTGAGGTGCTCATTATACATTAGGTGTGTGTTATCTATTGAAAAATACTGTAATTATACATTCAGCATCAATAATTGCGATAAACTAAACCCGCTGGTTAGGATAACCTACTATATACAGCATGTACATGTAGCACACTATATACTGTATATATCTTATGGGGTCCCGAAATCCGGAAAATCCCGAAAATCGGCAATCCATATATCCCAAGCTTGCCAGATAAGGGGTTCCTTACTGTAATTGGATTTACATGAAAATTTTGGAATATTTACGCCATAGTACATGTTGTATAGTTTATTTTTTTACATAATTCTATTTCAATAAGTTTATGCGTTATCGCATGAAGAAATAATAACAGTTTATACCACACAAAAGTAACTCTTAATCACTGCTTTTAGTGCTAGAATAGTTCCCATGAACTTCAACGCCATTCAAATAACGCAGTCGAGTTCTCTGTCAATATTCAGCTTGCCGCTTCGTTCTCCTTACAACGCAGTAGCTGAGAGTCTCTTCCCACTTGATCTCTTCCAAACACAGATGTTGTGGCACTCTAGAACTGTTTACGAAAAACATCACATGTATACGATTTATGAAAATGAGAGTGAATCATCTCTAGCTGCTCCCTACTCCCCTTCTTGTCATGGTGCTTTAGTGACCATGACCACTATTAATTCCTATTGATTGAGAACACTTGCCTTTTGTTGTGTATCTTTGATTGTATTCTTTCTGAAGACGAGATTTTCTGATGAAAATTATCGCCTTTAAAAAAATTATTTCCTTCCATAAAGAATGAGCTAATTCCTGAAAGTGATTTAGAGACATAAATAAAGTTTTAGTAACTGATAGAGGTTAAAGGTGAAGAATACAGTAAATCATTTTTACTTGTGTCAACCAGTGGAACATGTAATTTAGTTTTGCATAACTAAAATGCTTAGAAAAACATTGTATTCAACATCTGAAGGTAAAAACCTTTCTATATAATAATGTGAATGCCATTTGAAAAAAATTAAAAACTTAAGTCTATATAGCAAATTAAAAGCAGTGTGACATGGGTCTGTACCACCCACTGAGGCCGGTGGTACGGTAAGAAATTACAGTCCATACCATGCACAGATTGGTGCTGAGAGGTTAATCATCAGATCAAGCAAGGCACTGCCATACCATTGAATATATGCATAACAATTCGTAAAGATTAATATGTTCATTATCATAATAGAGCATTCTATGAAAACAATAATAGTCGATATTAATGTCTCGCTACTAATAAAAGTGCAATATGAGATAATGACTTTTATCCTAATATGCATTTGATTCATTTATGCACTCTGTCTGATAGCAGGGCAGAGTATTTGTGAATGAGAGCACAAAAAATATCTCGCGTTATTAATTCACTATAAAATGTATCGTACATATTACAATTTCTTGCGAAATATAGACCAAAATTTATAATGCATATTGCATTCTCAGGAATACAGTTATTCTGTTTAGCTTTAAATAATTGCTGAATTCAGAAGTATTCTCGCTGACAGAACATGAATGTTGTTGGTATGAAATTTTTCTGGGAACACCCGATTAGCAGAAAATAGCGAAAACAATTATTGCACATCCTAATAATCATTCTGTATGGGTACAGAAAACGAGAGGGTAAGGCAAAATTAAATATTTCGAGTCAAAACATGTATGTTATACAGGACTGGCTGGTAAAATGTTACCAGTTAATCATCGAGCAGCCCCACTAGAGAAAAAACATTATGTATACGTGGTAAATATAGGCTCACCGAGATACCCGGAAAATCCCTGCAAAGCAGTGGGAGGGTGGAGGTTGGAGTGGGATCTGTGTTTTTCTGAGCACAAGTGGGAGGGGAAAATATGAGGCATTTCTGACCAATGATAAGCTAAGATTCTTTCAACTCGAAAGTTGATGCTATCCAAAGGCCCTCTTCATGTAACCCTGCCTGCGAGGCATTAATGCTGAGAGGTTTTGGTCATTCATACATTGCGACAGAAATGATATTTACGTTAGTTTAGTACTTAATATCCGTGAAGGCAAAAGCATGCATGGGTATGGTGAAATATGACGTAAGAAGTAAAAGTGAATATATAAACAGAAAGTTTATTTAGTAAATTTTTGAAAAAACGTAAAAATGAGAATAAACTAGAAAATTTAAAGTAAACATACGTACATATAAAATTTACTCACTGCTGCATCCTTAATCACTCCCCTTTTTACAAAAATAACTTTGAATAGTAGCGTGTTTCATAGATTTCACTTTGAAGTCTCTTAAGTTTCCTCTTATTACACTTAGTGCACTAAAAACACCATCGGAAATGTCAGTGTTTTAAAAAAAATCATTTAATGTTTCCATGGCATCCTGAATAGACAGACACTTCCTTTTATGTACGGACATGTTACTCGTTCAAGGGCAAAATCTCAACTGATTTTTGTGATCAACGCTACGAACTTTCTTTGCAAACTGTGAGCATACCAATTCCAGGAAGAGTTAATGAGGAGACGGATTAAACCTGGGATTTCCCATCTTTACGTGGGAAAGGGTGTTGGGTGGATTCGGATGAGCGATGGGGGCGGGCACCATTGTACATGCCCTCAGCCCCTTACCCCCTTCCAAACACAACCTCCTGGCTGTAAAAGAGCTGGGGGTTGGGAGGAGAGGACAAAGGACCTCCGCGGGTGCCACTGTACCTGCAAGTTGGGAATTCTCGGTTTGGACGAAGGGATTACTTTTTAACAACAACGCTGCTGTCATTAACCTCCCCGAGGGATAGGGTGTAGAGGCTGGACTCGAAAACCCAAGGTGGGTCACTATGAGGATTGAAGGGGCTGACCGCCGCCGCATTTGAGACAGTGAGAAGTGGTCAAAGTTTGCTCGATATATCCGTGAAGCGTGCTCGTTATATACGTGAAATATTTTTATGTAAATGCTCGTAAACTTATCTTGGAGGCAGCATTTGCTCACTATAGCCATGACGTCGTTAAAACCGTGCTCGTTATAAATGAGTTTGACTCTATTTTTAATTTGTGCTCATTGAAAAAGAAAGGTTTGCTTTACTTTTAAAAATATAACCAAAATGAGAATATATAACATAAACATATATTTTTAAAATCAGCGGTATTCAACCTAAAGCACACTTATCCCTGGCGATACACAAGATCATTCAAGGAGATACAATATTAAGGATATCTAATGTAAAGAAATAGTGAAGCAACATCTAATAATTATCTCATGCATAAAATATATGTAAATCATATAATTAGAAAGTACATTTGTAGACTCAAACCAATAATAACTGAGTTTGTTAACTTTAAAATATACCTGAGGATACGAATTAAAAAAATATATTTTAAGGGGTACACCAACTAAAAAGGTTGACTACCACTGCTTTAAACCTCTGGAAATTTCTTAGCATTTTTATGGACATCTAAATGTTTTTACGGACCTTATGGATATGTCCAATCTTTGCTCTCTTTTACAGACTGTCGGTAAATATATGGGCATTTGGCAACCCTGTTACCAATTGTAGCACAAAGTAACAGACTCCACCCTCCGCATTGTATCATGAAATTTATGAGCAGTCTCTAAATCAGCTGTTTTGTAAATAGTGAGTGGAGCAGCTCAGAAAGAATCTATATTGAGATACCGCTACACAGAAGCGATGTATAATAGCACTTTGTTCTCAGGTATCAATTTCGTTCATTTCCCATATTTTTTCTTACGATATCACCTCGTTCTAATTCTCCCAGTTAAGACAATTGTTATTCATTTAAGTGACAACAACCAGGAAGAACTTGAAACATAAGCGATGGCGATAGATTTGGATGAGCGTTTTAAGTACGATAATAATCCAATGATTGCCCTTTGGGATGGCGATAGCTCAAAGAGTAATCGACGAGCGTGATCCATTCTCTCATTTGGTCGTTCCCAACTAGGAATGGAGATTTGCAGGAGTGGGGAGATAGGCATGCAGCATTAGGGCGATGCTGTTTTTGCACCGAGATGATCCAGCGACAGCCAATGTTTACAAATCAAAATTGTACAGAGGTTGATTAAATTTTGGGGACCAGGTTCATCCTTCGCTCTACGGGGGTTTCGTAGTTATGGAGGTTTGTTACAGGGAGGCTTCTTCTATGCATTTTACATCAGAGATCAGAGTTCGTTATACAGAGGTTCTCGTTATAGGGAGGTTCGTAAGATAGAGGTTTTACTGTGTTGGGCTAATACAGTGCTTTGTATGTATTTTCATCAGTGACTGATTTTGAATTTTGAGTGCTAAACTACCTGTTGTGATATTAATTTAATCATCATTTTGCTCTTCCAGGTCTTGCAGTCATTACGCATGCTGCTTCTTCTCAAGCCTCAAACTTTATCTCGCATATCAAGACAAATTGCTTATGGGCTATATGATATACTAAAGACAAGTGCAGCCAACATTCATTCTGATACTGATTGGTCTATCATTTTTACTTTGCTGGAATGTGTTGGGGCTGGTGCTCATCCACCTCGTATTGTTGGGGAAGTTGGAAAACCAGTTAGTGGACAAGGTCTGTGATTAAAAATGTAATCTAAACGGTTAAAAATCTCAATGCCAGGGAAATCACTCTTGATGTATTTCAAAATATAAGCAGGCCTAGATTAATCGATTGATTGAGGATAGAGACACAATTTAAAACTATGGTAAAACCTGGTTAGTACGTTTTTGCAGGGAACAGGACAAATGAATGTATTAACAAGGAAAATGTGCTAAGCAAGTTACATACATTCACATAGAATACACCACCTTTTTGAACTTCGCGTGCTTGCGGTTTGCGAATTTGCACTTTGCAACAAAACTTTTTATGACCATTACTTCTGTTTCACGCCGATTATTTGCATTTCGTGTCATGCATTTGCAATGACAACAAGAGTGAACTCCCTCTACTTTTTTCTTTTGAAGTTCAGTGTAAACTTTGGCGCCCCAGAAAAGGACATTATATTTATAATGCTCATTATTAGCAGTTTTCGAAGTAAACAAATGTGATAACTCTCAATTATTTTGTAGCTCAGTTTGAACTTCACCGTCAACACTGCTATATTCAATGATGAAACTTTAGTTTAAAATTTAAAGAAACACCATCATTTTGAAATGTAAGGTTTTCATTTGTTATTGTCTTTGTATGTATTTTGAATGTAATTTAAGGAAATGTTATCTTCTTTTGGTTTCATTTTTTATTAAGAATTTTAAATGTAAATCAAAGAATTGCTATCATTTTGTAAACCTAAGATTTCTGCCGCATATTTTGATCGTGATTACATTTTGCGTCAGTTTTCCGGACTTTGCGATGTTCAAAAAGGTGATCTACTTTAACGTTTGTCCATAGAAAGGATTCCGTAGGTACCTATGCTGTGCTATTGAGGCTATAGACTATTATAATATATTGAATCAAAGGCTAGTTAAATGGTGAACCGTCCATGGGTGAACTTGCACGAAAATCACGAAAGTGTTTTACATTTACTTAAATAACTTGTCCACAGTACTGTTTTTTTATTTAACCCCCAGTTCATAAATTTTTTGTCCAACTTTGTAATTAGATTGATAACATCGTCTCCTACCAAAAAACTAGTCCCGTATTAACGTATTATGTCCAAGCCTCAACTGTTTTTGACAGACTGGGAACAGATTCTGGCTCTGGTTCCTTTTCATCATCACCATCTTCATTTTCTATTACCTGCTGTTTATGTTTATCATCTATTGTCATGGTCTGGCAGATGGTGATATTGTTGTTTTGAGAACGTGTGGAATGAAACGTCGTCTACAACGCTACACCTAATTAGCCATGATTTGTTCTTACGTGACATCACGAAAATGCTGATTGTGTCTGGATGAGGTTGATAAGGACCAACATATTTGTTATATGATCATAAAACTGAGGGACCTATTCCATTTTTAATGATTTATAACTTGCATCTGCATTTTTATTGTTTTGCTTTTACTTAAGAGACAACTTATGGAGTGGTGTGTTTTTTGCAACGATTCATCGAACGTACTAACCAGGAAACATCATTATTTTAAGATGTACTAACCAAATATTTTTAACAAGTATTTAAATGGAATGGAATCAGGACCTTGAGAAATCGATGTACTAAAGAGGAAAACGTGCTAATGAGGAATGTACTAACCAGGTTCCACTGTATTTATTTTCTTTCCTTATATTTAATCAATATTTTAAAGAAAAATGAAAAATAAATGTGTTAATAAAATGGCAAGTTCATTAGTGGATTCTGAAAGGCATCAGTTTTCTGAATATGATTACTTTTTCAATTTTGTACATGTAAACTTGAAAGTAACATATCGATTTGGCCTGAAAAATTGTGTCCCTTTTTGTTTATGAACATGTAGTAACAAAATCAGATGAAGAAGATAGTTCATATGGTGGAGCTGGAGATGAAGATAGTGGCCTGGGATGTGAAAGGGCTTGCACATCAGATTCGGAGTTATATTCTGGTCCTGGGAATACTCGGTCAAGTCATCGCAGTCATCGGTCTCTTCAACAAACATCACAGTCAAGACCCACAAGTCCAGATTTACCACCTAACAGCCCTGGTGGATGGATATTGGTTTGTCGTATTTCCTTTTTTTATTTTATTATCAAAGGCTCTAATTTATAACTTTTGATTAACTTAAGGCCCTATAATAGAAAACAATCATTTTGCATTTACAGTTACTATTAATACCAGTTTTCATTTTAACCAGGTGGGTCGTGAAGGAGAAATTCAGCCTCTTCAAGTACGTCCTGTACTAGGCAATCAATTTAGCATTGTTCATGACCGTGAGCTTCTGAATCATGATCCATATGCATTAGTAAAATGTTGTGAGAGCTTAGCTTTCTTGGTGAGAGATTTAGCTCACATTACTCCATACAACTTTGAAAATTGTGTACACTGTATTCGAACCTTTGTTGAAGCTAGTCTAAATGGAAGTAAGTGTGAATATTGTTTAGTCTTTTTACTTTAGATATTAATGTCTCATGTTAAATAAATCTTGTTTAATAAATGTGCTTTTAAATTTTTCTTTGAGAATTGATCACTCACTATAACTTTTTTATGAGAAGTTTAAATAAAGGTCTAAAAAGGAATTTCTGAAATGCAATCAAATTTTATTTGTTCAATAAAACTCTATCCTTATTTTCTATTACCATGTATTTTTGTGCACAAATTAATTTAACTAGTGAACTAGTAAATAGTAGTAAGCAATCTATTACTATCTTCAATATTCATATACCATTCCCTTTTTAGCAAAATCTTAAGCTTTCATTAGAATGAATGTTAAAGTTTTATCAATTTCAAATTGATTATTTGAAAAATATTACTAATTTGTGAATGTGGTATTATAGATGAAAAAAGAAGTATGAAAAGAGTAAATTCATCTAAAAATCCTAACAAGACTAGAAAAAAGGCACAGTCCAGGAAGCGTGATGATGCTCAAGAATCAAGAAGTCGTAGTAGAATTTATGGTAGCAATATTTCTTCTTATGATGCAGATGAGAGTGATTCTGAAGAACTTCCAGGAAGCTATCATCAGGTTTCCATTCAGGTATTTGAAAGAGGCTGACTTTGCAATTTATGATGTAATGTTAATTAAAATGATCAAATTCCTAATTAACCATTCATATGATTACTGTATGTTGCACGAAAAAGAAGCAATATATTTATATGTACAATAAAACCCTGTTATTTCAATCCCCCATAATTCAAATTAGAGTGTAATTCAAAGCTAAGATCAGTTCCAGGCCAACACCATAGGATTTTGTGTACTTTTTAGTACTGATTACTCTAAATACATCTACAATGAAATTCAAAGTTATGATCTGGTCCAATGACTCATGAACAGGGCATTTAATTTGAAACCTCTACCTGTATTGTGTGTGAAAGTGGAAGGTTTGTATGCGCTCCATCACATCACGTTTTTGTTCTCTATTTCTCATAAAATACATATGGTGCCCCAAACAGGTGACTCATTTTTACTTATTTAATAGCCAATGTGAAATAGAAGTTGTAGATGATACAAATAAATAAATCGTCTTATCCTTGCATCACTAGACCTCTTGCTAAGCTTTGTCTATGCTCTTGGTGCATCACTCAAAGCAAATGGTTTAGTGTCAAGCAGATAGCAAAATTCAAGAACCAAGCTGACATGAACAGAAGTTGCAAGAACCCTTATTATCTTAATACTAATGATCATTAACTTCCCATCTCTCAAACCTTCTTGTGAAAAAGTGATGACTTGCTATGATGACCTTCAGATTCTTTGCCCTATTACTCAATGTTAAGAGACCTCTTAATTTTTTTCATGAGATAGTGATATGCTCCAGAAAAGATCATGGAATATTGGTTTCTGTAACTGAACCAATCTTTAAATAACATAGTATGAAGTTATATCAAATGTCATCTCTCAACAGACCATGCCTTTGTTTTTCCCAAGAAAAAGAGATGAGCCAAATATAAAAACCTAATGGTGTTTTCACAATGTCATAAAAGAAAAAGAGTACAATGTATCCTAATGCTGGTTGTCCCATGACTTGAATGTTCTTGTAATGTTTGTGACAAACTTGAAATCAGCAATCTGTCTCTCAGCATAATGTAATTGTAACTGTTTTGAGGGAGATTTTGAGTCAATAGATAATAAAGTAGCTAAGTGAAGCTTAAAGATCGGCCTTTTGAGAGCCAAGAATTATGATGGTATTTAAATCTCAATTTCACTTATATAATATCTGTTATTTGGAACTTTTTATTATTTAATGCATATTAAGTGTTGTTATTGCATTTTAAATCGAATGCACTAAATCCTTCAGCTTACTTAAGCATTGAATCGATGAACTGTTGCAGTGTGTGTATTTCCTGGAGAATAAGCCTCTTGGGCTATTATCACCGGGACTGTTGCAATATTCTATTTTACCAACAAATAATTCCACTCTTCTCCTGGTAATTAGAGTGTCATAATGTAACGGTAAATTTTCATTTAAGTTTTCATAATGCAGTCCTGCAATAAATAGCTTATGAGTTTGATCTCTCGGAGAAAGTAAGTTTGCGTTTGAAAATGGCTGTACGTTTAAATGTGACAAGGATAATTACAATCTGATACAATGTTATGGTGTGTAAGTATAGTTTTCAATTTTCCTAAGACAATTTTTTTCACTCCATTATAGGCCAAAATCCATTTTTGTACTCTAATTAAATTGCTTGTTAGAAGCTAGGGGTAGACATGTCTACAAAGAGGAAATACAAGGAGTTACATATTTTGTAAAAGTTCAAGTGATTTCTGAGGTTGATAAAGGTGTCAAATCCAAATCAGAAATTGCTAAACGATATGATATTCCACTTTCAACATTTCTGAAAAATCGTCAAGCAAACAATGTTCCATTATTGAGATCTTTGGTGAAAGAAAAAGCTAAAAATATTGCTTCATAGTTAGGCAAAGATTTTAACTGTTCCAGTGGGTGATTGCACAGTTTTCAGAAATGAAATAATATCATGGCACTACGTGATAGTTGGGAAGAATCGGCTATTGACAAAGAGGCTGCAGAAAGATGGCAAGAAAGTGTGAAGCCCATTTTGCAAAATTATCACAGAAAAATATTTTAAATATGGATGAAAGTGGATTGTTCTACAATCTCTTGCCAGATAAGACATTGGCACTGTAAAGAGAAATATGCCAAGGGGGAAAGAAGAGCAAGTATAGGCTACTGCTTTGTTACTATGCAAATTGCAGCAAAAAGTTGCAACCTTCCATTATTGGAAAATATGAAAGACCTTGCTTGATGCGTCAATGGAGTAAAACGCTTGCCCTGTAATTACAAGGTGAAAAAAAAGCGTGAATGATGGCAAAAATATTCTGCAAGTGGATGCAATGTCTCAATAGAAAGATAGCTGATCAAGACTGCAGTATTCTCCTCCTGATGGATCATTGTGCAGCGCACAACTATGAGGGTCTCAATTTGAAAAATGTAATTTTTTCATCTAACTGCCAACACAACCAGCTATATGCAGCCTCTAAACCAGGGAATAATTTACCACCTTGAAGGGGTTATACCGGAAGAAACTGGTGCGTTATGTTATTAGGGAAACTTCAAGAAATATTCCCACAACTCAAATTAGGAAGTAGTGATGATGAAAATATTATTATGGTTACCTCTTATTGCGAACTCTTTCTAACTGGCTGGTTTTGGAACACCACAAGGTCCAATGAAGTTCACTTGCAAGAAGACTTTGCTTGGCCTGAGGTGCAAGGTGAAATAGTATCTAACGACTTTTGCAGAATACATACAATTTGACGACTATGTGATCACTACTGCAGAAGAATGTGCTCCTGCAACAAGCATAGACATCCATAGAGTAGGAGGAGCTGTAGATGAAACAAAATGGGAAGAATAAGCAGAAAAACCATCCAAACACCCACGTTACCTGCAAGGAGGCATTTGCAGTGATTTTCACCATGGAAATGGTGTTATATGAAGACCTTTGTGTCGACAACAGCCTGGCAAAGGCAATGGACAAAATATCCAAACATGTTCATGAATTGTATCAGAAAAAAGATACAAAACTTTAGATTCATTTTTTAATAAAAAATAAGTGTATGTGTACTATTTTGTTTTTTGCTTTTTTCATGCAGAATTTCTGCAATAAATAAAAGAGTTGTTTTACTTTTTTCTTTAAAAGCCTTTCTTACAACAATCAATTCTAAGGGACCGTCCTTAGAATATGTCATGCTTGCTTGCCTTTTTGATCTCCCCTTATAACACAGTTCTCTCTTCCCTTATAACACAGTTCTTTCTTCCCTTAAACATGGTCTACTACGCTTAGCTTGACCCCTACCCCTCCCTCCTGCCTTCATGACATCATTTATGGACAGAAATCCCCTCACCAACATTTGTCCATATTAAAGGAGTGACTCAAGAATCCAACCAGCACATGCAAAAGGAGTATGTGTTGAGTACATAAAGCAGAAGAGAATTTGTAAGTAATTGTAAAATCATCAGCTGTCATAAAAAATATGACCAGGTTATTTTGAGAGAACGTATATTTTATTACAGCCGTGTAACAATGGTGGAAACCCTGAATCTTAAATGCAAATAGCACTGTAAAATTCCATAAAGGATAATTTTTTATCATACTGATGGCATGGAAAGTTTGATGGAAACTGGAGAGAATTATTTCATGAAGCGTCCTATCCATTATCTATACAATATTTCACATAAGTGTTTTCCAGGTCTTTTTAGCACGCATTTTTGAAATCTTTCAGCTGAATATACACGGTTGAATGGGGTTTCTTCCGAAATGCGGCCTAAAAGAGTAACTTGAAATACACACTGGGAAATTTTGGATGTTCACTCAAGTCTGTTTTTCACACGTGGTGGTGTTCGTGAATCCTGAACTAAGTGTTCACTTCAGCTGTTCGAATTTGCCATTTGTACTAACTTGTAAGTCCGATTCATTTATAGCAGAACAAATAGATAAAATTCTCTGTTGTGATTTTCTTGTCCAAGTAATGGATTGTAAGAAAGCTTGATTTTTATGACAGTTCCTATATTTTGAACCTGGATACTTCGAAGTTGTATTTTTTTGGTCACTTGAACTTTGAAGTAACAAGGTTTTGCTGTATAGTTGGCCCTCCATTACCATGGTATCTTTGTACATGATTTCACTTTTATGTGGTCTGTTAGTTGTGGCCCCTTTTTTGTACATAATACTGATTCACTCTTACATGGTACAATGTTACAGCCTCTTGGACTTAACCATCTCTGACCTAATGTATCCTTAACCAAATTGACGTTACAGCCTAAAGTATACTTAGGTATTTATTATCACATAGGTAATATGAACTAGTAATTACATGGAAATAATTTTTTGTTTTGATGATATACGTTAGTTGATGGCCATTGCTGGTCTGAGTGAGGACATGAGGGTGATAGAAGCACATAAGGATGAATTGTTAGTGATTCTGAAACTTGCATTGATTTGGAAAGTTGCATTGTTTCAAAATATTTATGTATTTCAATGAAAAGTGTTAAAGCAAGTAATTGAGATTTGAAGACAGAAGTTATGTAATTTCCTTTCTCTACTCACTTCCATAACAGATTTAAAGCACAATTGAAGATTCTTCGCTACTTGTCACTTGGTCAATATTTTAATCCACTATTGCCCAAAAATATTTTCTCTGCAGCATCTAAAATCCCCTGAAAGTGTGCTCTGTCAGTGTTATAAGTGTTTATATTCCATTTGAAAATTTGAATAAAAATATTTGTTAGGTGTACAACACTTATTCAATGTAAATGTTTGCCTAAAAACTTAATAATTATCATGCTTTATTTCATTGTATTGCAGTGCCATTCGTTTTGATATATTGTAATATCCAAAATTTCTAAAACAGAGGTTCTCAACCTTTATAGTCATTACATGCATGGTCGATCCTTACATGCATGACTCACTACAATTTGCCAAACTAAAAAAGGAGCAGTAGTATGTAATAATGAAGAGTTAAAGCTAATCATTGTTTTTATTGTTGTTTAAAATGAAAAGAGAGAAAAACTCTGTATAACAAAATTTACTTGTTATTAAATTTTTCAGCAACACACCTTGTGGCTCTTGGTGACACATCATTGTGTTGTCATACATTGTTTGAGATCTGCTATTCTAGGAGATATTCTTATGAGCTTGGAACATAAAAATTTATTACCCATAGGCTTTTAAGATCTTTTAACATAGTTTCAATTTACTGTTTACCAGGAATATAACCATGGTGTAAATAGAGGGCTCATTGTACTTATAGGATTACATTGATTTATGAGTCATTTGTTTGTTAATTTGATTTGTAAGCAAAATTTCTGATATTTATTTTTTTAGCTTCTTGACTTGATGCACACTTTGCATACAAGAACTGCTCAGATTTTCCGTTGGTGGTCTGAGGAACAGAAAACAGATACAAACTCGGAGCAGATACGTCCTTTTATGCCTTCCTTATGGTCAACAGGGTGGTGCCCGTTGCTTCAAGGCATTGCTCGACTCTGCTGTGATTGCCGTAGACAAGTAAGAGTTGTATATGATACTTTTGATATTAATTTTTTACTATGATAATAAACTTGCCAATTATATAATTTATAAGTAGTTGAAATAGTTCTAAATACCATTTATTGTTTTTGTCATCATCAGCTATCCAAATATTTTTCAGACAAAGATGGTAATACAGTGAAATGTCGGTATAACAAAGTCTTGTGGATGACCAAAATATTTTCATTACAATGAAACGCAATTTTCAAAATTCAGAGAAAGCGCAATATATCCTTCCCTTGATAGTAGCGCCAAAAACGGTAACTCTGATTACTGCATAGTGCTTAAGTCATTGTTGTAATCATAGTAGGAAAGGAACTCATAAAAATAGAAATAGTATGAGCAATATATTGATATAAAGTGAAGATACAACTACAAGAACCCAACCCAAATCCATCTTAACAGAAGGTTTTATTGGAATAAAAAGGAAAAGTTTTTTGATGTACAAACAGTTTTGATTCATACGAGAACATATTACTGTAGGACGTAGTTTGGTATTTGTCCATAGTCATTTACGGTGCCACAGTCAAGGGTAATATATTGCACTTAGCCAAAATGTCAGAATGATGGTTACATATAACAAAATAATTTTAAAAAATAAACCATGAATTAGTATTTACTTCTTAAAAAAGTCCGTAATTTTTTTCTGAATGGTCCAATAGAACTGTAAAAAACCTGCCTATTGGTGCTAGTCAGGTAATCGTCCAATACACTTGCCTGGACTGAGATGTCACAGAGTTTAAATCATTGCAGCATTGTCAGATTCTCAAAACCAAACCCAGTTAAGATCAAAAAGTGTACATCATATTGCGTAAGGAATTTCTTTTTATGAACAAGCTTCATTATAATGATCGTAATTTTTCTTACTGGGGTGAATTTTTATTGTGCTAAACCAATATTTTCGTTAAAATGATATTCGTTAAAATGAAACATTTTTACATAATGTTACAAAGTAAATGGGCAGGGGACAGAAAATAATTTCGTTTTACTGAATATTTCATTATTCCGGCATTCATTACACTGACATTTTACTGTACCTGATTTTTTAGAGGAGGTGATTTCAGATTCTTGCAGATATAATGGTAGAACAGTTATGAAATTAAAATTTAACTTTTGTCTATTTTAATCTCATTTAAAAATGAAGTCTATTAAATTTAGGTAATATATAATTAAGGTAATGTTATTGTGTTTTAGGTCAGGATGAGTGCCATAACGTACCTTCAGAGAGGTCTCCTTTTCCATGACCTACAAACCTTGACAGCTCAGGAATGGGAGTCATGTTTCAACCAAGTTCTTTTTCCTCTTCTAACAAAGTTGCTTGAACCAGTTCCTCAGCAAGCTCCTGGTGGTCTGGAGGAAACTAGAATGAGAGCAGCCACAGTACTATCCAAGGTAAACATTCTTCCTGAACATTTAAAGAGATCTTTTCAGTGTGATAGCTATGTTGAAGCTTGATATAATTTTACAGGGTAAGAGGACAGTTAACCACTCATCTGGGTATGCCGTATATATACGTCAAGCTGTTTTCTCGGCTGTTTGCTATGAGTATGCCGTAATATTCCGCTACGCAGCTTCTCCGGCAACTAGCTGCATCCTTTTAGTTTATCGTCTCGGCAATAAATGGGCTTCACTTCTTTATTTGGAAAAGATATGCTTATCGTATCTAGAACCTGACTTTGCTTTGCGGGTTGCATTTCTGTTACCCTAATTTTAAAATTAACAACATTTTATGTTATTTATAATATTATTATTTTTTATTCACTTAGTAATTGTGTAAATTTTTCATGTCTTTATACCATATTTTAGGAATTTGTGTTCATTAAATATTATTAACAAATGAAATTTTTATTGTAATAATAAATATATATTAACATTTTAATTCATGTCTTGTGGTAAAAATAGTTTAAGACACAAATTTTAAGAACAAACAACTCAAATACTGAATAATTAACGTATTTTTTAATCGATTTGCGATTTGATTAACCTCAATTGCAATTTAAATGCCCACCTCCAGTTTCGAAAAATTAAAGACCCAGATGAGTGGTTAAAGAACAAATTACTTTGGACAAAATTATTTCTTAATAACCATGCTAACATTCTCCTTGTAGAATAAAAGTAATTACAGTCATCCTATAAAGCGGTATCCTAGAGTGCATTTCCACATATGTGTGATTTATAATGTATGACCATTATATCCCAGAATGCCGTCCAGGTTCATATAAATGAGATTTTTGAAGACCAGTTTCTCTGATTTAAAAAAGAGAATTTCTGACGCTGAGCAATATTATGCTATTTGTCTTCTATCATTGTTACAGTATACCCTTTGTTTCTTTATTCCAGTTCCGAGTTTAATAATGAATTGTATTACAGTTCTTACACTACATGAAATTTGTGTGATGTATACCCATTTATTATTACCATATTTTGTGGTAGATAATGCATGCATTATCTATGCAAAAGAGTTCGAAATCTAGAAAAAACGGGTGTATGCGTTTTACATAGGAAAACAACAATACTTAAAAAAATTATTTATGCCATGTAATATGATTCTTTGATTCTTACGTTCTTTAGCTGACAAATTTACTATATTTCCTCTCATTCTGTTTAAAGACCTGAATGTACATAATTCTGCTAAATCTCAACGCTAAAAATAAAAATTTTTTTAACATGTAATCAACAGGATGGCACAATATACAGGTTTCCCTCTCTCTATGTGGGGGTTGCGTTCCAGGAAAGTGACGCATAAAGCTAATTCACCTAAATAGAACCAATATTTACATATAAAAGATAGGGATACGTTCTACCGGTGATCCTAACTCCCCTGCAAGATGCTCTTATTTTGCTCCATAATGACTTCTTATGGGCTAAATACAAACTTAAAACAATTAACACTGTAAATTATACTCGCCAATAATAGGAAGCAGACGAGCACAAGTGGTGGCTGTTTTGGATGACATAATAGTGGAGGTTTAAAGTGCTGGAAGGTTGTGTTGGCCCAATGCAAGTTCCGCAGGCAAGGGGACAAAACTTCTCAAGTGTGCTCAAACAGTATCACAAGAAATCTCCATCTCATCTCCACTCTGCAATATCCTCTCCATTCTACAATATCCTCTTCACTCTACAGTACCCTCTCCACTTTCATCTCTTTTACTGTAGTACTAATACCCAAATCATAAGAGACATTGAGAGACCAAATGGCTGCCTTGTGGTGTAGTGGAGAACTTTCTTTCATTTGTATTGCACTGGCTGCGTAACTGCATAAGAGCGAATGAAAGATGCATAAAAAGAAATTCTGGTAGCATTAAGTTTGTCGCATAATAGCGAATTCCCATAAAGCGAACCCACATAAAGAGAGGGAAACCTATGCTCCATGAATGGAATACACAGATTTCAAAGGTGGTCTTTATGAGAAATGCGTTTGAAACAGTATCGAAAGATTGGGCAATTCTCGAATTTTTATCTCTGAAACTATAACTCGTAATTGTGTGGTCTCATGAACTTTTTCATAGTAAATGTTTTCCTCGATCCAAATTAAATTTTTAATATATACCCTATAGATCATGTAAGAGCTAGGAAGAGAAAAATATGGTATTTAATTGTTGCTTGACAGATGCCATTTAATGAGATACAAGTGTAAATTTATTTAAGTGTTTACGTCAAGTGGAAGTTCTAATTGACGAATGTAACTCAAAATCACGATAAATTTTAATAAGGATCACTACTACTTAATTAAATTAAAATCTGTCCAGTGGTTTAGATGAAAGTTATAACAGATGGTTGGATGGACGTGATGTGCCCATAAGGCATTTTGCCTACTGCTTCTCTGGTCAAGAACACCTAAAAAAACAGCATTTAGCAAAAGAAAGTTTAATTCTTTAGACATCCTTTCATTTAAGTCCCAAGAAATGAAACATTTCTATTTTCGAACCCAGTCCATTTCTGTAGACAGTACTTTACTAAAAGCCTCTTTAGGTGTCGATCCCTAAAGCTGAAATAATGGTTAAAATAAATTACGCCATTCTCTAGTTAATCAATATTCTTTGGGAGTTGATACATTTACATAATGGTCTTTACCAATCAACAGAAAATTTTCAACTGCACCTTATCTATACATTTTAATGAGCGTTAAAAATAACAAGATGCTCTTTATCAACTAGGTGCACATTATCGATGGGAAAATATGGTATATTAAACCAAGTTTTATAGTAAACCAATATCATTTAAAGATGTATTAATTCAATATTAGTACATTGATTTATTATTATATATCATGTTTTACTATATTATTTGGAGTTTTAACACTTTTGGGACCACCTCTAAAACACATGACAATCCCATCTCCCCACTTAAAAATTTTTTGTTATATATGCATGAATACTATGTAAAATATCATTATTATGCATTACAAGTGAAATCAGTATGGAATTTCAAAAAATAAAATTGGATGCATATGCTGCATCAGCGGGCCACGGCGACTGCTTCCCTGATCCATGACATCATCTAGTTCCTTTTAATTCGATAAACTAAAGGCATTTATTTACTTATGCCACTTCTTATACTTATTATGGATCTCACATGGATAAATAAATTACAAAAAATATGATTAAATAATATTTTTGTTTAATATTGTAAATACTATATGAGAATTTAAGGGATTATGCTAATAAATACGGTATTATTTTACATATTTAAATATCGGTCAAAACAATATTCTAAAAAATCATTTAGAATATGACATTCAAGAACCTTAACTCCCTAACATAATGCTCATATAATGCGATTTCACAAGATTTCAAGGAGCTTAAAGTGAAGTACTGAAGAGAAAAAAAATCACTCAAAAAAAAACTCTGGACCAATGCTACCACAGTGAAGGTTGAGCCGAAACTGAGGCCCACTGCCCTTATCAGCTCATTCTCAGCTCCCTGCAAGGGTGGGGCATTAGAAATTGTGGGACCTTGGATGCATATGCTGCGTCGGCAGGTAGGCGCACACACTCACTAGGACACAGCATATGCATTGGTAGTCCCGAAAGCATTAGGTAATGTTTTAAGCAGGGATGTAGAGGATGATATACGGTGGTATATGCCGTATACCCTCTGCTTTTTTCGAATGAATAGGGTATATCCTCTGCTTTTAAAATAACTGGGTAAGACCCTACTTCAAAGATTTATTTCTGTATACGGTATACCCTCTGCTTTTTTTGCGACTACAGCACTGGTTTTAAGTGATTTGAAATTTTTATAGGTTTAGTGCATTTTTCCAAAGGTACATAATTAAATAGTGAAAAAAAGTTTTACAGGGTCATCCGAAAAGCATTCTGGGATTTCATTATTTCTTAAATTTGTAACGTGACCATGGCGTTTGCGCTAAAATGTGTAAAAACTCTCCAAGTTTGATTGCCATCTTCCCCACTAGGCGGTAGTGTCACTAGTGCTGCATGCCACATTGCATTATGGTATTCAGCCAGTAAAATGGCGTCCATGCAGGAGAAAGCGCAGCATGTTATGGTTTGCTGAATTTAAATCAATTGTAGCCATTCAACGTGAATTTCGACGTACATATGGAACAGAATCACCTACTGACAAAACAGTTACTCGGTGGTTTAACTAATTTAAAGTAACAGAAAGTGTTGAAAAGAAGATATCAACAGGAAGACCACGAACATCCCAAGAGACGCATCAGTGTCCTTTGTTCGAAGCCCCAGAAAGTCTGTCGCACTTCTGAGTGTGGAACTTAACATACCGAAGACCACCATCCAAAATGTGCTGCATAAGCACTTATGATTGTATGCATACAAGATTCAACTACGACATGAAATTAAAGTCACTGATGGTCCACAACATACGTGGACAGAAATGGAATACTGCTTAGATGTTTGTAGGGCTACAAATGGTGCTGACATCGAGACCTATTATGGTAAGACATCAAACTTGGAGAGTTTATACACATTCTAGTGCAAATGCCATGGTTACATGGCACAAATTTACAAATCTATGAAACATTGAAATCCCGGAATTCTTTTTCGATGACCCTGTATAATTAAAATTAACCCAATGGGTTCCTATGTTCCCATAGACTTAAGGAATACTATAAAGCAGTTTCCTATTACACAGTGTTTCTGCATTATTTGAAAGAGACTGTATTATGTCAATAATGCTTTCCTCATTGATAAAAGGCTGACCAGATCCATATATTGTACCCATACTGCATTTTTATTATTTTCAATGCAATTCAATATTTCTGCAGAAAAGGTTCTATAAACTTTGTTGTTGGAAAGAGCATCCTTATTTATACAGCCCAGAATATGGCAGATTTATGTATTATGAATCATGCCTTTTATTTTAGGTCTTTCTACATCACTTGTCTCCTCTGTTATCATTGCCAACGTTTACTGCTCTTTGGCTGACAATACTTGATTTCATGGACAAATACATGCATGCTGACAAGAGTGACCTACTGGTGAGTGACATAACTTTTAGTTTTATTTATTTGTAAGATGGTTAGCAATTTATATTAATTAAAAGTTGTCACAGCAAAATTATTACTGTTTTATGCTACTGCTCTGACTTTCTTCTAGGTAATTTTTACATAATTTTTTGATTCTCTATCGCAGAGGTAAAATTTATTTATGCCCTGAAATATATTTTATGATTTTGAATTATCAGTAATTTATTTTAAAACCTTGATTGCATATAACATAAATTGTTTAGCTTGTATGAATAAAAATATTTATTTCTTTTTCAGTATGAGGCTATCCCAGAGTCTCTGAAAAACATGCTTTTAGTGATGGACTCTGCCAAAATTTTCAGCACCCCTGATGGTTACTCTCCGCTTTGGACAATTACATGGGATCGTATTAACACTTTCTTACCTTCCCTCAAAGAGGAACTGTTTAAGTCTCATCCTTCCGGTAAGTTAATAGTTGAGCTGAGAAGTTTCTCCAGTGATTTATTTTACAAAAATCTAAACAGCTGTACTTTTCTCATTAATATCTTTTTGTCAAAGCTAGAATTCCTTATGTCATTTCTAATTTTTTAACAAATTTAGATGTAATCCTTGAGGAAGGTCATGTTTGTAAATATTGGATAATGGATGAGTATGTTTAATCATTCAAAATAATTTATATGTATCTGGGAAGGAAGTTTTTGATGAAGTTAGAATATTCGGTTCAGCCTTAGAAAGATGGAAGTATTTGTATATACAGGTATCCCTTTATTTATGCATTTGGTTTGTGTTTTTGCATATGCGTGATTTTATTTTTACCACCATTTTTCAATATACATGTCGTGTATTCACATTATCGCGGTTTTATTCTTACAGCCATTTTTTCAATATATGCATCACGTATGTGCATTAATGTGATTCATTACATCCACAGTATGTACCATTGATATATTTTATTGTTAAATATGTCATAGATTCTTGACCATGAATTATCTGTGCAGTGATACCATTCATTGTACCATACGACTGAGTAGGGTTTCCCAGGAATTCCTATGGTGGTAGAATCTCTTTTCTTATTCCCATCTTTAAGTAAACAATGCACTTGAACCCACTTTTTTGTCCTGAAGCGGGGTTTTCTTCTAGAAAGTGACCCACTGTTAGCAGTAACAACTGTTAAGGGTTGACCCTCACAAAAATATTGAGTTGGGTGAGGAGAATATATCTGTATAGCAGTGTTTTCAACCGGTATTCTGCGGAACACTGGTATTCCACTGGCATTGCCTAAGTGTTCTGCGAAATATTCTACCGAAAATAATTTTTCTAAAATTTTAGATTTCTTAATCAATTTACAAATAAAAAGTATTTTTATTTTGCTCTCACACCATAAGCCCATCTATCGGGTAAGCAAAAAGTAGCAGGTTACAACTTCTAACCCGTTGCAGTATGCATGTGCATTCCCACAGCCAAATATATATGTATGTATATAGGTGTTCTGCCAATTTTTTTTCCATTCCAAAGTGTTACGCCACTCAAAAAAGGTTGAAAAACATTGCTGTATAGGAAAGTTCACTGATCAAAGGAGCTTTGAGACATTTGATTTATGGCAGAAACTCAACGCACAAAAAAATGAAGGAATTGTAAAAGTGGATGCTGCACAGGATACCATACCATACATGCCTTAAGGGGTGAAAATACTCATTAAATCAAATTTAATGACATTTCTAAGTAGAACATTTCTGATCATGAACATAAACAATGCCTATTGCATTATTTTCAATGGGAAGAATATTTTTGATTTAAGCATTTGAGCTTTACGCAACAATTTACAGGAATGCATCTGTCATGTAAATAGGGGGATACCAGTCTAGTGTTTAGTAAATAAAAAGTACTATACAGTTTTTTAAAATTCATATTATTGGGATTTAAAAGTTAGAACATTCATGTAAATCTTTTGCTGCCTTTTTATTTTATGTATGAATGATGAATATAATAAACATGATAATTGTATTTTGGGAATTTCTTAATCAATATACAGTGGAGCAGCAAGGAAGACCTGCTGAAAGTGATGCAGTGGTTCAATCATCTCTGACGGAGGTGGATTCCAGTGACACTTGCAAAGATAATGTGCATTCACAAGTACACTCTTCCATAAGGTAGAAATGAACTCTGATATTATTTTAAAAATCATTGTGCAAAACTTCTCTCAATAAAGTCTTTCTAATTCTTAATTTTTAAATTTTTTTAATAAAATATTAAAATATAAAACCCAAATGGTTTTTTAGTAAGCCTTTTTATAAAAACATTGCAAGGAGCCTCTGCATTCACTCAATACAATCATGCCATACTGCTTTTCTTTGAAATAAATGTTAGCTATTTATGAAATCCTTAGTGTAACATATCTACTAATACAGTAAAACCTCTCATTAACGAAAATCAAGGGACCCAATTTTTTGTCTACTCGTTAGTCAGAAATTCGTTGATCGGAAGTCATTGGGCGTTGCATAACTTCAGGGGCGCATTGCCTGTTAGATTATACGGGAGCAACGGGGCTATCCAAATGAAGGCATATGCGCAGATACGGCGTAACTCTACTATAATATGCCCATTTTCAGGAAAAAGTATCATATAAGTGGACGATATTCAAGATGCGCCCTCAATATTTAATAACCAGCCATATTGATTTGGAGCTCTGACGATACAATGCTTTCTTATGGGAAAAAAGGGCCACTTTCATTCATCTCATTTTGCAATGTTTGACAGTGGCAAGCACCAAATAACTGAAATGCAATGTTATTTTTTCTAGCACTGGTTGGCAGGTTTTGCACGAAAACATCCTCGGCAATTTTTGACCACTATAGCGAGGGTTGCAAATATTTCAAAACGAAATTAATGAAAGCAGCATTTTCCTCATAAGAAAGCACTAACTGTTGTTGGCACTCCAAATCAAGACTCCAATCAATATTTTTCACTAACCTTCTTAACAACACTCCAGCTCCGTCTCTGACGAATAAATTACCTATCACAAAAAAGTGTATAGGAACCACCTCACCATGATACATACCTCATTGCTGTAATCTTGCGATGAAATTCCCTTTAAATGGATTAGGGGATGAATTTAATCAGGAATGATTTCAAATACAACACTTTTTTAAAAGATTTAGTTAAAATACATCAACATTTTTTAAAAACAAATCTATTTTTTTCTGTTTCAAATTCTTTGTGAATTCTCGGGAAACGGCAGTCTCCACTTCCCTAAAAGCATGCATAGCGGCATCACTACGACTCTCGGATGAGATTGTCAATGGCGCGAGAATGCCGGAAACAGGAAATACGTCATCATGCTAGAAAACGTGCTATGATTGGCTTGTTGTAAGCTTAACGCTAATTGGCGACTGTTTTCAATCGTTTTCCATATGTATGTAACTGAAAAAAAAGTTTAGCGAGCAAAATTTCATTCTAAAGAGGTAAATATAAACAGAAGTGACCACTTTTTCTTTCGTTGTTCGGAAGTTTTCGTAGTACGAAAGTTCGTAGTAAAGAGGTTATAATTAGGGATTTTGTATATAAGTTTGGCAGGACCGCCATCAATAGTTCGCTATCCGGAGGTCTTCGCTATAAAGGGGTTCGTAACGTAGAGGTTTTACTGTATTTTAAAATCCTATTATGCGTAACTTTCTGACTCATATACATGCCAGTGGCATAGCTCATCCCTAAACTTAAAGTTTATTCAATCTACAGAAGAAGCTGGATGAGAGAGGGAAAGAGGTTGGAGGTTGGGTTGTAGGAAGGTATGGAGGGAAGAAAGCTGAGTGATGTTGATAGAAAGATAGGTGCATGTTTTTATTCTAGGGAGTAATGTGTCTATGAAATAACTGAAGGTGAGGTGAGAGAGAAAGAGGAACTTCTGTATCCCAGCAGCATTTGTGCATGTGAGTGCAGTGATCCACTCTGACTATATTTACCTGTTCATCACCCTTTCCTTAGCATCAGCAAGAGTGTGTTGCGGCATTCACCTCCATAAAACACCCATCTCAACCTCATTGTAAATCTCATCAAGATTAAGTTCCTCATTTTGCATTAAATTCACTTAAATAACATTTGGCAGCCTCTCTCTCAGCAGAAGTTTCTTCACCAGTAGCCATTAAGAGGCAAATGCCATGCCTATATTTGAACTTTTATAACCAATCTTGATAATACTTACAGACAGTTATGGCTGTAGGTAATTTAGCTTCCCCGGCATGAGGAAGTGCTCCTTAAGTATAGTGTCCTGGTTAGCTGTTTAGCTCGCTGGTACCTCAGACAGGCTTTGCATGTGGAACTTATATTCAAATCAGTTTGAAATTGGTCTTTTCCAAATCAGTTTGAAATTGGTCTTTTCCATAAGCATTGTTTCTGATATGGGGTCCCCTTCACTATGAACTAGTCTATTTCTATGTTCTCTTTAACCTTTATTGGCCGAATGTGCCGTATATGGCCGGAGTAGTTCTGAGACCGCTTACAGAGGTCGTATTTGACAAGGAGTTGAGAGATTGGGATGAGAACACCCCAGAAGAATTGCATCATGGCAGACTAAAGCAGGAATACTCAAGGTCAAAGACTTCGGGAAGGGGAGGCCTCTGACAATCAGTAAACACACTTATCTAGGCCCAAGTTCTCCAACTCCTTTTCACACTTGAGAACCTGTACACCCTGAAAGGGAGCTCCAACCCTGTATTGTACTCGTTATTTTCTTCTTCGGTTTGGGCATCTGCATTTTGTGAGCTGTCTTATTCACTCATCCAACCAGAGCGATAGTAAGCTAAGGCGAGTGAAGTTTTTGTAATATTAATATTTTTTCCACAAAAAACAGAAGAATGTAATCCTTCATTAATTTTAGTATAAAATGTTTTGTATTTTAACATTTCATGAGTTCATTAAATATGCAATTTTTCCAGAAAAGGAACAAAAATACTTAAAATACCCCAAAATAAATTTGGTGTTTATAGGTTAACTGTATCCCATTTTGCAAAGAATTTAAATAATATTTTATGCTGCTTGTTTTTGTCAACTTCAGAAAATTTGAATAATATTCATTCATTGTTATTTTTTGTCTTTTTATCTCAAAATAAGTGGTGAAATTACATTGCTTCTCTCTCTATCTATACCTCTTCTCACAAGTGTTCTTGGAACTCCTGAGAGATTGAAACTGTGGAGATATATTTTTGTTATAACAATATGTTTATTCTTTTTGGAGCTCTCTGAGTGGTTGTTTGCTAGCATTGTGTTTGTCCATTGATAATCATTAGTCCTGACATCTAGCAGCAAGAAGTTGAGCAACCATAATAACTATATTTTATTAGCTAAAAGTTTGTTGCGTTCATTAGATGAGTTAAAACTGAAAATTTGCATTGAATTTCAATTTGCACACAGCTAGTAGTTAATTAATTACTAAAAGGAGTTTCACACAGGAATGGTTTGATTGAAATTTAAGAGATTTCAGAATAAATATTCTTTTGATGCAGCAAACACAAAGGTATCCTTATGTTGAAGATTTTAATTCATTAGGAAATAATTAAGAATTGCATTTGAAATACCTTGTGTGATTGAGAGAATAGGTATTAGCTAATGTAAGGTTGTCTACAAATGCATTTCAGTTAATGTCATTCTTTGGATTTATACAAAATAATAAGTATACCATTTATTCCCATATTATTCTTGGAGATAAATCTTTTGTACTTAATTTAAAAAGTTCCAGTTATTATATTTGCTAAGCAACTACAAGGCATATAATAAACAACTAGTTTGTAGTTGAAAGCCTATCTAACCATTGATTGTTAATATTGTTTTTGTTTATGAAGATTACTGTGTAAGTCTTTCACATTACATTAAAATGAAATATGTGTTGTAATAATTTGCCGCTCATGTTACATTCTTGTTTTAACAGAGCTCTTATAATTATATAATAAATGTATTTATATTTTGTTAATTGAAATTTTATTGCCTGTCTACCTATCACAGTCATCAAACATCAAGGAACTTTGAGACATCAGAAAGTCAGCAGTTTCCTTATGTTCCTGTTTTCACCCGTTCGGGACAGGTGAAGTATTTTCTTATTCAAAGTGTTTTGCATTCTCGTAGAATTAACTGTGGATGCTTGGCTGCTTGGAGTGTAATGTGCTCTATAATGGAACCTTGTATCTAAAAAAATAACTGTGCTGATATTTAACATAGTGGTTAGTTAATCCATGTCAGAAACCCCTAACTAACATCACTGCTTCTGTAATTTTAACCAAAACAAATGGATGAGTTTGACATAACCTTAGTTACTATGAAGTCGAGAGATGAGCGTATAATTTTTAAGCCATTGTTGCATACCATAAAAGAGAAAGTTCTTTTTTATGTGCAAACAAAATTGATAGGAACATTTTTGTATTTGAAGTGAAATTTATGCTAAATTATCTGGATTAAAATTTATTTTGTCAAAAATCGGTATTTTCTTTTCTATTCACACTTTCTCTTTGCTTAGGTTTGTTTTGAAATTCAAAAACCCAAAATAAATCTTAACTTATAATCACACTTGATTAATGATGCATCCAAGTAATGAATTCTGCTATTGGCTCTTTTTAGAAATTTAGACGTCACTGCTTTCCTCAGTATATGTTGTTATCTTTTTTACTTATGTAAAACCTCTCATTAACGAATATCAAGGGACCCAATTTTTCGTCTATTCGTTATTCGGAAATTCGTTGATCGGAGGTTATTGGGCGTTGCATAACTTCAGGGGCATATTGCCTGTTAGATTATACAGGAGCAACGGGGCTATCCAAATGAAGGCATATGCTCAGAAACGGAGTAACTCTACTAAATTATGCCCATTACATCTTTTCAGGAAAAAGTATCACATAAGTGGACGATATTCAAAACGCGCCCCCAATGTTTAATAATCGGCCATATTGATTTGAAGCTCCAATGACACAATGCTTTCTTATGGGAAAAAGGGCCACTTTCATTCATCTCATTTTGCAATGTTGGACAGTGGCAAGCACCAAATAACTCGGAAATGCAATGTTATTTTTTCTAGCATTGATTGGCAGGTTCTGCACGAAAACATCCTCTGCAATTTTTTATTATGCGACTTTTTTCGAGGATTCAATGTGTGATACTCGCTGAGCCTATCCTAAAGCATCTGTTGAGTCGCTAAATTTATAAAAAATATTGACAGCAACGCCAATTAATAAACTACTATTTGACCACCACGGAGCGGGTTGCAAATATTTCAAAACGAAATGAAAGAAAGCAGCATTTTCCCCATAAGAAAGCACTAACTGTCGTTGGCACTCCAAATCAAGACTCCAATATTTTTCACTAACATTCTTAACGACACTCCAGCTCCGTCTCTGACGAATAAATTATCTATCACAAAAAAGTGCATAGGAACCACCTCACCATGATACATACCTCATTGCTGCAATCTTTTGTTGAAATTCTCTCTAAAAGGATTAGGGGATTAATTTAATCGGGAATGATTTCAAATACAACACTTTTTTTAAAAGATTTATTAATAAATCAACATTTTTTAAAAAACGAGTCTATTTTTTTCTGTTTTAAATTCTTCGTAAATTCTCGGGAAACGGCAGTCTCCACTTCCCTGAAAGCGTGCATAGCTGCAGCACTACAACTCTCGGATGAGAGTAAATATCTTTCCACTACATCCAGTGCTGCACATACGTCGCTTGACTTCGGCCGCACCAACTCCAATTCTCCGTCTTCCTCCATATTGGACACTTCTACCCCTTCGGGATCCTCACTTTCCACAGAGTAGGTCAACAACTTGTCGTCTACATGGGCAAAATCTTGAAAAGACGCCGAGTTTAAATTTAAACCTGCCCTTAATTCCTCCCACCCTTCTCCCTCAGGTTCCACACACTTCTCACTTGCAATGGAATCACAAAAAAATCCCGCCCTTGCATAGCAGTTTTTTACGTTTGACGGTGAGACGGCTTCCCATGAAATGCAAAGCCGTTGCATTGCCTGCAAGAGGTTCCATTTAAGGAGGGTTGCATTTCCCGCCATCGTTGTGAACCACCGTTAAGCACTAAATATCAAAAGGAATTGATATTTAACGCACTTCTTCTCACTCAATAACTTGTCGCACTTTTACACCTTCTCTCACCTAGGACACACCGGTCAATGGCGCGAGAATGCTGGAAACACAGGAAATACGTCATCATGCTAGAAAACGTGCTATGATTGGCTTGTTGTAAGCTTAACCCTAATTGGCGCGTTGGCGACTGTTTTCAATAGTTTTCCGTACTTATGTAACTGAAAAAAATGTTTAGCGAGCAAAATTTCGTTCTAAAGAGGTAAATAAAAACGGAAGGGACCACTTTTTTCCTTCGTTGTTCGGAAGTTTTCGTAGTACGGAAGTTCGTAGTAAAGAGGTTATAATTAGAGATTTTGTATACAAGTTTGGTGGGACCCCGTCAATTGTTCGTTATTCGGAGGTCTTCGCTATAAAGGGGTTCGTAAAGTAGAGGTTTTACTGTAGTACACTAAAACCTCAATTTAACAGACTTCAGAAGCAACAGACACTGTCATTAGAGATTAAGATTGAAAATTCTCATCTATCTCAAATTGAGAATGATCAAATTTAGCACACCCTTCAAAGTTTGATCAATTGGACTGGCATTTAACCTCTTAAGCGGGGAGAGCATCTATAGATGCACCTTGAAAAAGAATTATTTTCTCAGTCAGTCGAGTGTTTATAGATGCACTTTCTTCGATAGTCTACTCGGTAAGGTTTTGCAGTCTATCGTGACTTTTCTCAGCTTGAGATTTCCAGGAAGTAAATATTGGCAATGGTGTAGGCTCAAAAAATTTGGAGTTTTGAAGGTTTTTCTAAAGTCACGTGACCTCAGTTGAGAATTCTCAATGATGGTATATATTTTCTGAATCTCTAGAAATGAAACAATCTTCTCATACTGTACATAAACAATATATTTGGTATGCATTCAGTAGAACATTTATTTATATAACATCTTTGCTACATACTTGGGTGGCAGTATTCTTTCAGATTTAACCCTTTTGCTGCTGCCAACTCTCTGGAACTTCTCTCCTCACATGTGGCAGAAATGTTAACTCTCTCCGTAACTTCTGTCCATGCAGGTGGAGAAAATTTACTGGGAAAATAATACACGATGCCCTGTTTGCATTTGATAATGTCAATTTATTATTAAAAATCAAAAGAACAATTCATTTAATAATTTTTCAATGTGTGGTAAACCTTTAAAGTCATCAAAAAACAATGCATTATCACATTCACAGCACCAGAATCTAGTGTCTTTTCTACACCCTTCCTACGCTTCATATTTTTGCACACAAAGCATGGCCTTTGGGCATTCTTTTTATTTTCTGTTGCTGGAATGTTTTCACAAAAATGTCTTGCACTCAGTCAATCAGGTATATTTTCAATACGTCCCAAACTCGCTCAACCTGAAGACCTCCGTTTTACCATTACACCATATTTTTCAAGTAATTGTCGCACAACTGCCCTGACAAAATTCCTTATAGGAGGTTTTTTCCCAGATTTTAACTTGTAGAAATAAAGTGCATTCAACATACTAATGTCTACAAAATGAAAAAATAATTTTTTATGCCATTTCAATGACTTTCTTACATACTCTATGGAACTCTCACTTCCATTTGAGGAGCTAGAAATAATATCCTCAAAAACATTTTCACTCTCACTATTGGATGCAAACAATATATCCACAACATCTTCTTCAAACTAGAAAGTTGAAGAAAAATCTTAAAATAGAAGTATGGTGATATTAGGTTGACTGTTGTAGGAAATTATCAATTTTTTTATTTTCAGGCCAACAAGTAATTTTGGTGTGTATTCAACTAATAATAAAATAGTTCATTTTGCAAGATATTAATATTTGTAAAATAATATATTTTATAGAGCAGAAACAGGTGTCAGCCATGGCACAGAATTGTCACTACTGTCCCTAAGTCGAGCAATACATCCTGAGCAGAGAGAAAGTTGTTCAGTTCCTTTGGATTAATAATAATTATTTTTCTATCAATGGCCAATTCCTTTTGCTGAAGCAAGTACCGTAAATATCCTTGTGTAGTATGAATTTATTTTTTCAGAATTTCATGGGTAAAAAATGGGGTGCATCCTATAAAGGTGTACGAAATTCTTTTCAAAACAATGGTGGCTTCCATTGAGAGGAGAAGGAATAATAAGGGGACTATGCCCTAAGTATGCTTAGGTGCAATTCATTTTATCCATGCTCACATGCCAATGATGCAGCTATCCAACTGCCTGTTTTAAATCATGAAACAGTTACTGCTGCCAATTTGGCAGTGAATATTTTACCAGCTGCTTCTATTGTCAGCTGTCTTTGTTCCTTGAGCACTCCCAATTGCACGATACCCATGAGCCCCCTCATATGTCTGGCTTCATCAATGCAATTCTGTAATGAGGTAATAAAAGTGCCCCTTTCAGTTGGAGAAACTGTGCACATCTAGGGCTGTGGCCTAACATTTCTCATTTTGTTCCTGCACTGCCTAGAATGTTGTATTGTATAAATTAATTGAAAACATAAAATTTTTATAGCTTCTACATTTAATGATCATTTCTGTAACTCCTTCATACCCATTCATGCATTTCCAAAAAATGCTGAATTTACAAAACTAAAGTCGAGAAAAATGTAAAATTTTACAAACCAAGTTATATGTGTGATTGGTCAGTCTGTAGTAGTTTTGGAACTGGGAATTTACTCGATATTTCTTATTCTTGATTCCCGGGAAATTTTTTAATGATTCCTGGGAATTGTTGGTTTGAATTTTGTGCCAAGTCAAATTTTTCCCGAATTGCCTTCATAGCTGGTTTTTTTCCTCCGAATTTCAGCCCCAATGTTAAACTATCAAAATGTTTTTATTTTTTTATTTTATTTATTACTCTATTATCCAAATCAATGGTACCCAATTACATGAAATCGGCAACAATGCAAATTACTAAGAATTCATCAAATTCTCGTGTTAAAGCTGATCTGTTGATCAATTCGACACGTATTAAAAAATCGATGGCAGGAAAACATACTTTCGTTCTTTAGGCGCTCGTTGTTTCAACATATTTGTCGCTTATCGATTGGTGCACCAGCAGCATCCAACAAGTACACCTGCAGTTTGAATAGTATAACCTCTATAAGAGCACGTGTTTGGTATAAACTTTGATAAGTTATAACGTGAAGTGAGGACTACCGTATATGCTGGCATATAAGTCGACCTCGATTTTTCGGATTGTAAATACATGACTAGACATTTGCCATATAAGTTGACCCCCCACTTTTTTGCTAAAAAATACTTAGAATGAAGAATACAAGGAATTTTATGGTTTTTAAAACCTAAATGTAATCTTTTTCCAATAAATGCAGTGTCGATTTTTGAGTTATGAAATCATTTGTTTAATTTAAGAAAGATCAGTCATATGCCATATTGCCATGTATTAGTGGAATGTATTTCCACTTATCCTTCGTTCCTGTAATTGCAAATAGATCATTTATATTTTTGAGATTCAGTAATAAAAACAAAAGTTAAAATTTTAATTAACTATTAAAAATAATTATCTAAAATTTTCTAAAATAAATGACCAAGTATGTAAACAATGGAGCAACTGATTTAAAAAGAATATTCTAGCCAAAAAGTTGTACTATAGCTGGAATGTATTTTTATAAATGTAAGTTTTAGAATATAACAAGAAAAAATATATTTTAATAATATAGGAATTTTTACATGCACAAACTTAAAAGGACACTTTTGTGTGGTATTCCTCCAAGCAGGATATCATGTAGAGTCCCATGCCACGTTTTCCACACCGGAAATTCGTGCGAGAGTCTCCTCACGATGAACACAATCGGAAATGCAATATTTTTCCCTTAGCCAGTCAGGGCTTTTTTTCTTTGGCCTCGAAATGCCCCAAAATACCAATGGGGTAATCAGGTCTTTCTCGCATGGCAGTGTGTGCTGGAAGAGCACTCGAACCCTCCTCGTTCAAGTGTCTTACGAGTGCAGCCGTCCAGCTTGACAAACTGCCAGTTGCGGATTAGATTAAGAATCTGCAACAAAATAAAATATCATCACAAACTCAAGCAAAGCAAATAAACAATAAAATACTGACCTTGTGAGAGAATGAAATCTCACTGAAAGAAAATTCATTTTCACTGCTGCTGGGCAATTCAGTGGTTTGAGGACGACTGTCTGCATTGTCAACCAATGCGTTTCTGTGAACTTGGAATTGTCCATCTAGTCCCAAAAGATGAGTAGCATAGGAATATGCACAACTTGAAAATATATATTACCGTTACTTTCCCCGACCATATGGCTGAGTAGTATAGAAATTTTGAGACAAGGGTTTTTGGGAATATCCTGCAATAAACTGGCTGAACTGCTCCTTTTTATTGCCCCTCTAGTCTAGTAAAATTAGCCAAAATAGTGGAAAAAATTTTAAGTCTTGCAAAAATGAAGAAATAAGTGAGAATATAATGGGTTTTATGGTATCAGTGTGAAAGGGAATGGGATGGGAGAGGGAAGGACTCATTTGCTGTGTAGCTATGTCTCTCTCCGTCGACAGGTAATTCAGGAGAGAACCTCAATTAGTATACAATCATTATATGCACTCGCACTGCAATATTTTCATACCCGAGTCATTCCATATCAATCTTTGTGGCGACTGGGGCAACCAGCTGCCGACTCAAGGACATATGTTATCCATAAGCGAGCAGAGAAGGCCTTGTGACTCAGAGTGCATTATAATGCACACAAGGCTGCTGGATCCTACAACTCAGCGTGCATTTAAATGCATGCTACTCCTTTAACCTTTTCGCTGCTATGGACGTTAAGCTTCTGCATCTGCTGCCTGCGCCGAGTCCAGTGGCCTTGATGGTACCCTTGTGCTGAATACTTTCTCTAGGAGCTCTGCGTCTACGTTCTTTCATTCTTCTTTAGTCTCTTTATATTTTAAAAGTTATTTTGTCAATCATTTACATTCATATTGATTATTAACCATCTCGAGAACATTTTTTCATCTTTTTTGTTGATTCTTTTTATTATTAGATTTTAGACAACCCTAAAACAAACTTTCCGGAATAAATAAAATAATGTATACAATGCCACTATATTTTACCTTTTTCCTTTGAATTTGGCTATCATCTTCGTCTTCAGATTCTGAGGAATAGATGGGAGATGGTGCGATTCGTGTATGCGATAGCCCTGAAGTTGAAGGCTGTGTATCAGATGTTGACGTTGATGGCTGGGGAGTAGTTACATCTTGGTCTCTTTGGGGAAAGTCACTTGAAAAATATTCATCTTCTGAGGAAAATATAAATATTCCTCACTGTCACTTCTCGTTAGAATTTCGAGTAACTCCTTATCGGTAAGTGTATCCTCCTCCATTCTCACGTAAGTTCAAAAGAAAACAAAAGAATCTAAATGCGACTGAAAAAACGAGGTTTGAGCACAGGATGTATTACGTATGAAAGTTGACACAAAACTGAAGATATTTCTGGATTTTTTCCATCTGTTTTAGGCCTTTTAGGGCATAGGGGGTGAGAAAAATGGGGGCTAAGGGACGAAAAAGGTTTTATGCAGGTGCAAAAAGTCCGGGGAAATGAAGCAGAAGCAGCCTTTTTCATCGTCCAAGGTTAGACTAAAAACAGCTTGAAAATATGTGTCTACGCCATCTACAGAGTGCCTAAAACATCTGTTAGTACCACAAAAATCCACGGCACTTCGTTAGGATCAATACGACTATATGCATTTTGAGCAGCAAACGGAAAAGCTTGAAACACATATATGCGTCGTTAGCAGTCAGGGCACTGCTCTTCCCGTCCGCATATATGCATCGATAGCAGCAAAAAGGTTAAACTGAAAGCTCGTAAATTAGCATGATCACAGCAAGAATTCAAAGCTAGTAATGATTGGTGCATACGAATGATGCAGCATAACAGTTTTTGCCTGGTACAAAGAATTTCTCTTTGCCAATGTTACCTTCTGACTACACGGACAAACTTACTACTTTCCAGAAAGATGTAACAGCATTGCAGAAAATTCACGATTTCCTTCAGAACCAAATGGATAATGCAGATGAGACACCTATTTATTTTGACATGCCATACAGTTACACAGTCAATGAAAAGCGCACAAAAACATCATTATAAAAACTTCGGTGAATGAAAAGATGCACATTACTGTAGTGCTGGCAGTGTTAGCAGAGGGCACAAAGTTACCACAGTATGTTATTTTAAAAATTGGTATTACATAGCTTTTCCTGAATAGACCTTGTTCTTTGTTGTTGTTGTTTTTAATTCAAAGTCGTCTTCCTTTCGGGTTAATATGATAATTATATTTGAGTGATTCCACGTGGTGGTGCTATTTGTTGAATCT
Source organism: Tanypteryx hageni (assembly GCA_028673005.1). Taxonomy (NCBI): domain Eukaryota; kingdom Metazoa; phylum Arthropoda; class Insecta; order Odonata; family Petaluridae; genus Tanypteryx; species Tanypteryx hageni. The sequence continues at coordinate 90,145,678 of CM054120.1, forward strand.
AGTGTCTTGGTGATATTTAGGGTAAAGAGGATGATGGAATGAAGGTTTGAAAGAAATTGACATAAGAGCTGGAAATTGGGATGATAATGGGCAGGTTAAGGCATAAGTTGTGGATGGCTGACAGATGAGGATATGCTTAAAGAAATTAAATCAGCAAAACATTTTGGGCAGAAGAAACGGGGATAGAAGTACATTTAAAATTATTGTATTTGTCAAAATTAGTCTATTTTTGATAGAAATAAAACATTGACTGTAATTTCCATTGAACAGTGAAAATTACAGTAATTGTTTTATTTCTATGATGGAATCTTTTCACAAAGTCAAGCCTTCCGAAGTGGAATTAGTCCATTGTTATTGAGAGCTGGGCATTTATTTCTTTATCTCTTCTAAAGAGATTTATGTATGCATATAGCACATCAACATAATTTCTCTAAGTCTGAAAAAGGGTATAAGTTATGTAACACAGAGGTGTAGATGGGTCAAGACTTTGGTGCTATTCCACTCATAGAAGTGTATTACCCAAGGGGATCACCCCTCCAGCTCACCTCTTGGCTTAGCCCTGATTTGATCATACTGCTTTAATATGGCTCAAGCTTTATCAATGGTTTTGGAGAATGTATCAGAAAATGCTTTTTTTTTATTAGGTGCATTGTTTATTTTAAAGATTTTCCATGATGGATGGTTTTAGTCCTTATTTAACATGTCCATGAAAGTTACTGGTGGTCTCCCTGAAATTTCTAGCCAGAATACCATGGCATTCTTAGGCATTGCGGATGGATTTCCAGAGTACTGCAAATACTGTAAAATGAAATCCCATTTGAAAATATTTCTCAGATTTAATGTTAACTCCTTTTTGCTGTTAATTTCAAAGTCTTGTATTATTATCAGATTATTGATTCAATATTTTTTCTTATATACATTTATAAATCTAAAATATTTTTTATGGGCATGCCATGAAAATTTTCTGAATATTATGTATCATTAGTTAAAAAGGTTTAGGAAGTGCTGTAGTAAACAAAAAAAAATTTGCATGAATTTTATTTTCTCACGTAGTGATAGCACAGATAGTGAAATAGTGGATGGTTATTTGACATGGAATTATCGCAGTGCATGAGAACCTTATCTTTGGGTAATGGTGATTTCGTCAAATCCCATAGGTTAACTTTTCGTCATCATCCTTTGTCCAATAGATGGTGTCTGCACCGATTGGAAACCTGCCCAAGTTGACCAGAATGAGTCCTGAAGGAGGAACCCTATCCCTTACTGCTACCTTACCAATCACATATTCATTCACCATTAGTACACAGAGTGTGTCTAACACCTTTACATCTGCTTCAATGTTAAACCCGACTACTCCATCTCTTAGTTCCTCCTCCCCTCTCTCCTATGTCTTCTCCCCCGGAACAGGCAATCTGCCCGAGAGTGGTATTCCAATGTTGAATACTCATCCACGTCCTGAAACCTCTGGCTCATCCTTAGCAAATTTGGGCTTTATTAAAAGTTCGAAGCAGCAACATATGGTAAGTCTGCTTGAAATAGTTTGGTTTTATTTAGAATGGTGCTGTTGGATAAAAAAGCTGTATTTTAAAAATGTTTTTGTCAATTCATAGTTTTACAAAAATTGCGCTACATTCATTTATCATTTTGTTTAATAGGAAAATGGACCAAAGTGGTAATTAGAGCATGAACCAAGAAGAATTTTCAATTTCTGACCACGATTTGAGCTATTTTACAGATTATTTTTTCTGTGGAAATATCAGTTTTCTCATTTTTTATTGTTACTAGAGCTGGCATTTTATTGTGTCATGAAATTAGCTGAAGGATTATTTTAAGTGCCATATACCTGCAATTTGTAAATAACTATTCCATTTACATTTCACCAAACAAAAAATAAGAATTTTTTTCATCAAAATGTATAAAATGTAATTGCTAATAATTACTGTTTACCATCTTTTGTATTTAATATTATATTATTTTCGTGTATTATGTAAGTAAACCTTTTTTGACTCTTTCACTTTTGATAAACATTGCTGCTGATGAGGAATTTTATTGGCATATAAGTGAATGTAAATAGCTATTTATCAGCATTGATTTGCTGAAATAGCATTTAGCAGAGCTTACTATAACTAGAATAGTTAAAAATACCTCAAAAGCAATCATTATATCAGAGAAAACACAGCTGAATCTGTTTTGTGTAGGAAATTCAGTAACTGCTAGGAATTCAGTTCACTAACATTGCTTTTCTGTAAAAATTTCTCCAGTAAAAGTACTTTTAGTTCATTTAAAGAATCTCCCTTACAATCTGAGATGCCAATTTAAATTCAATTTCTTCAAGTTTAAGTTAAATACATGAACTGTTCATCACTGTTCTGTCTGCAGCAAATTGGTCCAATAGTTGAATGACCACCATTTCAAGTAAAGGATTAAAAAAAGTTATTTGAAGTTGTAGTTAGGATTAGAAAGATTTTATCATGACCGAGTTATTCAAAATGTTACTTCTGTTGATAAATTCTGGTTGGCAAAAATTATGAGTTGACTCCAAGCTTATGTGCTGTTTGTTTTTTTTTTCTCTTCAAGATATTATCATCCTGACCCTGTCCTTATTATAGAGGAACTGCTCTATATTTTTAATGAGCTTGTTCTTTTTCTCTGCAAGTGAAAGATATGCTCTTAAAGTAGCTCTCCATGCTCCATTTCTGTAATTTTACTCCCATTCGTTTTGTTTCCTAGCTGGTAATTTGTCGTTCAATCTACAATTTACCAAGTTTAAACTTGCATCTACAAATTAGGATTGGTGAGCAGGTGGCGTGAAAAAAATTATATGATATCGGAGCAATTCTGGAGCCGCACTGAAGAAACTAAACTAGTCAGAGTTAGATCTTACATACCTCTCCTAATTCACTCCTTGAGTTTGTTACCCTTAAGCCTGTTACACACTGAGACATGCTTTGTTTTTTTGAAATACACTTATTTAACTCTTCGTTACTGTGCTGGGGTTTCTCAAACCCCAGCCTAGGTATTTTAGTATATTGTCATGAGATGGCGTGAGTGTAAGAATTGAGCTCCAGTGTACCTTCACATAATCACCACTAGAGTGCATCCCCATAGGAATTACAGTAGAAGATCGTTTATCCGGAATGTCCGGGACCTGGCCTCTTCCGGATAAACGATATTTCCGCTGTTTAGATAGCTTAACTACAAAAGAGCACAATCATCAAAAAAAGACGTTTAAGCACGTAATATGTATAATACGTAATACGGGACTAAAGTAGGGTAAGAAATAAACGAGTTTAAAAAGAGTATATGTTTTAGAAAATCTTTAATTTAATGCAAACTTTTCATGCGATGAATTTGAGAATGTATGTATTAAATATCGTCGTCAATTTTGAAGCAATGGAAGACGTAGTTGGGTATATCTGAAAACGGAAAAAAATAATATGTATGTTACAACGTAAGTTGACAAAAACATTCGTAATTACATTATTTGAAGTAGACATACATAACTGGTTAATATTATTTTACTATCATGCAAATAGTTTTCACTTCGGATACCATGCTGTGTGCGTACTCCCACACGATCTGGATGTAAGCCAATCTAATTCGCTCGTCAATATGCGATAAACACCCCAAAACAATTTTACAATGATCGGTCTACTCGTTCGTACATAAAATAATAATTATTTTATACTACATATATATAATAATCATTATTAAGAAAATTCTCAATTTTCAAAGCCCACTCATTTCCGTAAAAACCGCAAAAAAGAAGCATATAGATATAAAAATTGAAATTTTATTTACCTGGAAATCCTTGTTGATCTGCAGATAGGGATGTAGAGAATCACTTAACAGTAGGATTTGTGGTAACAGCATCTGCAGAAACTGAAGGAGAGGATGATGAAACAGTTCTTTTAAAAAAATCTGTCAGTGTCATCTGCTTGCACTTGCTACGCCCTTCTTTTTCAAATTTTTCTTTCAGCCTGTACATCTGGAGTACCTCCTGCTCAGTTGTAAAGGACCTTTGCTCCATGAACTTGATAATATTATCACAACATACAATAGCCTCGGACATAGTCATTTTCTTCTCCTCGTCAACTAACACATCACTGTCCTCGCTGTCTTCACTCTCATTTAACATGGGGCCAATAACAGCATCGATAATTTCAATGTCAGGAAAAGTTTGACAAATAGGAGCATTTTTATCACATTCAATCCATCTCTCAATTTCATTATCGGTTAGGTCTGGGATAGCATTAATTCCCTTCGTATATTGCACAAATTCTACAAAATCATCATTAAGTTCGGATGAATCAAATCCAAGAAAGTCGTCTGTGTCTCTGGAATCTTCATTAAATTTTGATTCTGGCAAAATATTATGCCAACTCCGTTTTAAAACAGGGTGTTACTTTATTCTATGCATGTGAAATACACCACACCGCGTCCTTCAGTGTTACATCCTTTTTGAACCGTTCGTAGCTGAAAGACCCCTCAAAATTTTCAATTTTTGTCATTAATTCACTTCGATAATGGCATTTAAAATTTTTAATTATGCCTTTATCCATTGGTTGGATGAGAGACGTACAATTTGGGGGTAAATACGACAAAAAGGGGAAGAGAAATCGAGGAGGGGAGAAACTCGTAGAATTCTGCATCAATAATGACCTTGTAGTGACTAATACATGGTTCAAAAACCATAAACGAAGGTTATACACATGGAAAAGCCCAGGAGATATAATGAGATGCCAAATAGATTACATCCTTGTAAAACAAAGATTCAGGAACAGCATAAAGAATGCCAAGGTATTGCAAGGAGCATACATTGATTCAGATCACAGCCTTCTAATACTTGACGTGAGTACAAAGCTCAAACAAATAAGAAAAACGAGAAGAGAAAGACAGACCTGGAACCTAGAAAAACTGAAAGAAAGGCAGGATGTAGTCATCATGAAGTTGGAAGATAACCTAAGAAAGTTGAAAAACAAACCAAAGACCGTTGATATAGAATGGGATGAAATTAAAACCAGTACCATGGATACCTTGGATAAAGAGATTGGAAAACAAGAGAAGAAAATCAGAAAACCATGGATCACGAAGGAAATGCTGGAGAAAATGGATGAGAGACGAAAATGGAAAAACGTTAACAGTGAAGAAGGTAGAGCCAACTATAGGCGTATAAACAATGAGTTGAGAAGGGTAACAGATAAAGCTAGAGAAAATTGGATAAAAGTAAAATGTGATGAAATAGAACAAATGGAGATGTTAGGACGGTACGATATGATGTACGCTAGGGCACTGGAATTAGAAGATAAGAAGTCTAATGGAATTTGTGGTAAAGGAATTATGAATACGGATGGGAAGATAGTCTCAGAAACAAAGGATGTAGCACAGGTATGGGAAGAATACATTAAGGAATTATACAGCAAACAGGCAGGAGCGGCAAAAATAGAACTGGAAAATGGGGAAAACATTGAAGAAGACAACTTAGGACCAAGTATTATGGAGAGCGAAGTAGAAAAGGCGATAGTGGAACTAAAGAAGGGGAAAGCCACGGGCAGCGATGGAATACCGGCTGAGATACTTAAAGTCATAGGATCAGAAGGACTAAAAGCGATCACGAAATTAATTAATAAGATTTACGACATGGGAGAGTGGCCTCAGGATTTCCTAGAAGTAACAATGATCTTTCTAAAGAAGAAGCCAAAGGCAATGCAGTGTAAAGATTACAGAACTATAAGCCTTCTGTCACACACATCGAAGATCATCACGAGGATTCTTAATAAAAGGCTGGAGAAAAAGGCAGAAGAAATAATAGGGGAAGATCAATTCGGTTTCAGCAAAGGACGAGGAACTAGAGATGCTATAGGAGTAGTTAGAAGCATATCAGAAAGGGCAATAGAATACAGTCAAGATATCTGCGCATGTTTCGTAGACTGGCAGAAGGCCTTTGATAGAGTAAATTGGGAAAAGTTGATGAAGATATTAAAGGATATAGGTGTAGACTGGAAAGACAGGAGACTGATTAGGAATCTATATGAGAATCAAAATGTAAAGGTCAGGTTTGAGAATGTGGACACCTGCGGAATAAATATCGGTAGAGGAGTAAGACAAGGCTGCTGCCTATCGCCAACCCTATTCAATATATATGGAGCAAGTCTAATGCAAGAAGCTTTAGAAGGGACAGGGGATTTCAAAATTGGAGGAAGGATTATAAGAACAGTAAAATACGCAGATGATCAAGTACTTCTAGCAAGAAAGGAAGAGGAGCTACAAAAAATGATAAATAGACTAGTGATAACTGGTAGAAAATACGGTATGGAAATAAATTCAGAAAAATCCAAGGTCATTCGAATATCGGGTAAAGAAGAGAATCTGAACATAACTATTGGGGGAAAGCCATTAGAACAAGTTTCAGAATATAAATACCTTGGAAGTATCATAACACGAGAGGCAAAATGTACGGATGAGATCAAAACTAGAATAGGAAAAGCAAAAGCGGCTTTCAGGAGAAAGAAACAACTACTTACAGGGAATATAAGGGAAGATATCCGCAAGAAGTTGATAAAATGCTACGTATGGAGTATAGCATTGTATGGGGCAGAAACATGGACGCTAAGGAAAAATGACATCAAATACTTGGAAAGCTTTGAAATGTGGACTTGGAGGAGAATGCTGAAGATAAAATGGACAGATAGGATGAAAAACGATGAAGTGCTACGAAGAATAGGAGAGAAGCGAATGATTATACATACTATCAGAGAGAGGAAGGCTAACTGGGTTGGACATTACCTGAGGAGAGAGAGTATGATTAAAGACGTGTTAGAAGGAAAACTAGATGGGAAAAGGGAAAGAGGTAGAGGTTTCAGCTGATAGACGATTTGAAAGGGAAAGAGAGTTATCAAGATATAAAGAGGACAGCGGAAAATAGGAGTATATGGAGAACCAGGTTTAACCAAGAATAATCACGGACCTGTCTACGGACAGACTACCTATGATGATGACAACAAAAAAAACATTCTCCTTGACGAGAGTTTCTACTGGAGGGTGAGCAGGGCAGTTGTCCAACAATAATAATATTTTTGCATTTTCAGGTAAGCCAACCTTCTTGAAATGATCCCTTACCTCAGGTAAAAAATGACCATTAAACCACTCACCAAAAATGTTTTGAGTGATCCAAGCACGTTTGTTTGCACGGTAAATCACAGGGAAAATCTTTATGCCTTTGAAGACTCTAGGTTTTGCACTTTTTCCTATTACCATGAGCTTGCACTTGTGTGTGCCGGCAGAATTGGAACACATCATTACAGTAAGTCTCTCCTTAGACTCTTTTACTCCCGACACTGCTTTTTCATCAATGCAAACAAAAGTATGCCGTGGGAGACAATGCCAAAACAAACCTGTCTCGTCCATATTGTATATTTGCTCCATGCTAAGTCCATGTTCTTCCACCAACTTTGCTAAATCATTAACATATTTCTCCGCGGCTTCATAATTTACTGACATTTTTTCACTGGAAACTTTTAAATACCGTATACCATGGCGATTTTTGAATTTCTGCAACCATCCCGTAGAATAATCACATTCTCCTTCGATTTTTAGGTGTTCGTGGTAAGATTTTGCCTTCTCCATTATCATAGGACCTGAGATAGGAATCCCTTCACTCCTATGTTGGCGGAACCACTCATACACTACTTTGTCTAGGCCACTACTCTTGGGACCACGTAAAGTTTTCCTTTTTGAGATACTGGCCATTGAATCTGATTCCGCAACAAATTGGAAAATTTTATCTTTCTGCGCCTTTATGTCATATATTGTAGATTGTCCTACACCATACTCCTGACGAAGTTGAGATACACTTACGCCGCGATCTATTTTTCTCAAAACCTTCACTTTTTGCTGGATAGTGAGATTCTGTCTTTTTCTCTTGCCGGCACTTGTTCCAGTCCCAACGTCTTCTGGATGCGTCTTCTTGGGTATTCTCTCCATTATTACGGTTGAGGGACAGGATGAATAAAATATTTGCAAAACTGCTGTTTACCACTTAAAACAAAAAAGTTTTAACACCTTGTAAACACACCTTTAACACCTCTCGCGGACGTGGTTAGAAAGCAACAAGCGGTGGTGGTGGTTTTCGGAACTAATATGGCAAATCGTTCTTCAATTATGTATTAAATTGGCGCTACTGAAAAAATGGACCGTGATAAAATTCTTTTAGAATAATTCCGTTGTTTGGATGTTTCCGTTGTTTAGAATTCCGGATAAACGATCCTCTACTGTATTAGAATCCATTTTACTGTTGAACAGAGCAGATACTATTTCTGTTGCTGGGGTTTCACAAACCCCACCACAGCACTGACATTGGAGTTTTCTAGTCTTGAGAGCCTGGGGTGAGACAAACCAGTCTCCTCCTAAATGAACAAATCAGTAAGGCAGATACATGTTCTGCCTAAGATCTAAGGACAGAAAGACAAAATACCGATGTCACAATTGTAATGAATTTGTTTGTTTGGAGCACGTTGTTCCTTATTGTGAGGATTGTGTCGGGAGAAAGACTCTGAGTGAAGTCATTGTATGTGAAATAATGAAACCAATTGTTTATAGTTTATTTTCTATTGTACCTACCTACTTATTTTTACCAGTTTAATATTTTAGCTCCTATTTGGTTTTTCATTGCACTATTTGTGTTTGAGAGAGTAGGGTTTCACGAATGCAATTATAGGATCAAGTTTCAATCCCAATTATTAAGTTTTAGTGATTCACATGTATTATTAACAACAATTCATAAATTTTTCAATTTAAATCAGCCCAATATGTATTTTGTATTTCTTTATTCAAAATTTTCCTTGGGGTGTGTCATACCCCACCACAGTAATGGTGTGTTTTTTTCACCACAGTAACAAAGGGTTAAATGGGTGTTGACACACCAAAGCTAAGCTGCATAAGCTGGGTGAGCTGTGGATTTTGATAACTTGAGCTCTGCTAGCTAAGCCAACTTTGGTTTGTAAGTCGAGCTGTTTTTCTAGAGACACAGCTTACATAGCTCCCCTCCTCCACTCATACTCAAAGTGTTTTTCTACACAGTTGCCAGTCCTTGGTCAGCAGAGACATAGTGAAGAGATATGGTGCTTAATGTTGGTAGAATATTCAACACCTTTTGCAAGCGGCACCTAGAGAGAAATATTACCTTCGCCATACCTAAGCTAGCCATATTTCCAGATATGAAAAGTGAGACATTGTGACTTGAGGAGGGTAGGAGAGAGAACAACATTTTTATTTTTATCAAACACTAATAAATGCTCATATAGCATTTTAGTTATACCAATAACATAGGTATAATAATTGATCCATAAAAATTTTTATTATTAAATGTGTCATAGTTAACTTAGTATGTTATTCTAATAAAACATTGAAACAAAATTTGTACATTTGGAATTCATGATTTTAACATGTATTTTTGATGCAGTTGCCTTATAAAGTTATATTATTTAAAGTATAAAAATAAAACATGCGCCAATTGTGAAATCATCTCAAAAACTGAACTTAAGTCCAACTCTAGCTGCAGAGACAAAGTAACAATTATTGTTATAACTAGGCTTGGTAGGATTCAATTTAAATTGATAAATATCGATAAACATCGAATTTGTAAACATTTTAAATTCAACGAAAATGAATTGTCATCAATGAGAGTCGATTTTTCACCACTAATTTTTCCACAAAATTATGACATGATTTTTAAATTTGGTTTACTTCATTCACACTAGTTGCAAAGATCCAAAACAGATAAGAAAATCAGCATTTGTCATGCCAGATGGTAACACTTCATTTGGTATTCCTTACACTTAGCTGTCTAAGGTCCTTTATATCATTGTTTTAAGGACCCATACATGGCTGCTGCAAGGTCCAAAGGTATGCGTACGGTATGAAATAAAATAAAAATACCTTTTTAACACTCAAGTATTTACATTAAGTAGTTAAATGCAGAGGCGAAGTGTCCATTAAGGCTGTAAGGCTCAGCCTACCCTAAAAATTCATTCATTCATTCGTGTTCTGTCTTACGACAGCTCCTACCAATTAATTAATTGGGTTTGACTAGGGAATATACATACACAGTGTGGTAGTTTCCCGTTGCCTTCCACACCAGACACACACACAGAAGGGAGGAGGGAAACCCGGTGCCGACATTTGCCTGCTCTTACGAAGAACACCAGGGGGGCCAACAGCTTAACGTCCCTTCCGAAGGACGGAACAGCTGAATTTGCACGATCTCCTCAAACCACGCATACATAAATACATAAATTATGAAATACTAAATTACTCTGTAACAGACTTTCATTTATCATTATTCCATTTCATCTGTTTAAATTTATACGAGTTCTAAACTATAAACGCTCCTCAATACTTGATCAGAGCCACAGGGCTGAATTGCTGAATGCATCAAAATGAAGGCTCTTTCTAGTCAGCCTGCCTTGCGCATGCGCAAAGCAGTCTGGACATTTAGGGAGGGAGAAAGATCTAAGCTCATGTTTGCCTGAAAGCCTCGTGGCTTGCCCGAAGCAGCCTGAAGGTTAGCCTTATAGAGTGCTAGAGGAGATGTTTATATTCGTGTGCTCCGTGCATTACTTTGTAGGTACATTTTTATGAAAAGTGATGGGAAGTTTTTCAAAAATGGATTTGTCACAGGATCTCATGGATGCTCAAATCAAGGACAAAACTTATTTTTCTTGATTAACTTTTGAGGACAAAATACAAATTAAAGGTAAGAGAGGGATGGAGGGACTATATTCAGGGAGGGACTATATTCAGGGAGGGACTATATTCAGGGAGGGACTATATTCAGGGAGGGACCATATTCGGACTAATACAGTAATTTCAGTCACCTTCCAATCCTTCCTCCCACCACAATGTTCACACGGAAGTGCAAATGTTATGCATGGGGTTCATATGAGGCACATACCCAATTTCTATCCTAAACATTTGCCTATTATTTGCAATTAAAAAAAAAACATTGAAGGGCATTATTATATCATGACCAAACATATTGGTCTTCATATTTAAGAATTTTATGGGGATAACTGCAGGTAAAGACGAGAAAGATAGGGTTGCAATGGAAATTATATACAGGTAGCCCTTGATTTGTGACGGTCCAATTTGCACCGAATCAGAATAACGTCGATTTTGAAACCAGGAGGTCAAAAATTGAAAAAATATATTTACTATTATTTAAAACGTTTTACAATTTTCTTGTACTGCTTCTTATACGAAATTGTAATTTTTACATCGCTGATTTTGAATAAAAATTATAAATACAGTCATCTCTGTGAATTTGCTCTAATGAGATCGATTAATCGGTAAAAGCTGCTTGTAAAATGTAAAATTTTACATATGCGAGTTTTCTCTTATGCGATTTCATTCCCGGCGCTTTAACCTATCAAAGGACAAATTTAATCTCTGCGGAGGTCACGAGGTTATTTTTATTGCGCGATTTTCTATAGGTCGGTATCTTACATGAATGCAACTATCGCGTAATAGCAGAGATGACTGTACACACCGATCACACACATGCTGCTTCATTATGCCATTGCCGGTTGTAAGTGTACAAAATATATCTTTTAAATTCCCTTTATTATATTTACGTTATTTCAGAACTTTAAATGCAATGGCATTATATTACTCGTCAATGTTTGGGTGCCGGGAACGCATGTCATTGACTTCCCATTGATTTACATTATAAAATCGTTTCAATTTACGCAGATTCCGATTACGCCGGTTCGTCCAGGAATGCATCCCGGCTTAAATCGAGGGCTACCTGTATGTCCCATTCATTCTCCAATCGTTTCTTCCTCCAACCACAGTGTTGGCATGGAGGTCCAAATGTTATGCATGTGACTCATTTGAGGTATCTAGCTAGTTTTTATCCTCAAGTTTTACCTATTATTAGAAACTCAAGAAATCATTAACCCTTGGACTGCTTAATTAAACTGCCGACTTTGTCAGGCAAGTATTCAATTAAATGAAAACATTTTTTTCGTCGTACTTCAAAATTTGTAATTCCTGTTTGCATATACAGTGCAACCTCGATAATCTGAACTCATTAATGAAATGGCATGTTTGGATTATTGAGGTGTTCAGATTACTGGATTCTAAGTAAAACACCACGTTTTTAAGAAAAAAATATTTTTTATAATGTATATCTATTGAAAAATTCTGCCCTATGGGGCCAATACTTAAAAGGAGCGTCACATAAACATTAAATTAAGAAACCATCCAATTAAGGCATTTATTGCAGCAGAAATGTTTTGAACAATTTCATTTCAGTAAAAATACTTAAAAGGTAGAGAAACATAGAAACAGATTAAAATGAAAGGTTTAAATATTCTGCACCGATTGTTTGGTATGTCCGTAAGTCTCTAAATTAAATCTGCATTCATTAACAGAAATACAGTAAAAATCAATATTCATGTAAAATAACTAGGGAAAACTCTATTGTATTAAATTCTTCTGTAAATAAAACACCTATTAATGTACTTACAATTCAATAAAATGACTATGAGAGATCCGCATTGATGGACGGGAAAATTGTACTCCACACTGGGCTGCAGCAGTAGGAATGAGCGATGCTGGCGGTGCCGACATTGTTCATTCCTTTTAAAACAATGTTTCAAAGAATCATCTGTACCAGTGGTGGGCAACCTTTTCTACGTGATGAGCCGCATTGGTGGCTGCAATTCGGCAGGCCGCATTGGCAAGCTGGTGCAATATAAAACAAACAAAATTATAATTTCCATTTTACAAAATGATATAATACCTGTAGTAAAGATGTATATACAGTAACATCAGCAAAGACAACACTGAATGGCAGACCAAAATTCTGTATTCACTTCATAGTTTACGCAAGATAAATAAGTTACATTGGTGCAGTATAAAATGAACAAAATTATAATTTCCATAATACAAAATGGTAGAATACCTGTTGTAAATGTGTATGTAGTGCTTTATCAAAAAACAATTATATAACTGAAGAAACAAAATGGAAAGTCAAAATTCAGAAGATAGTTTCCTCTGAGGCCAGTTGATGGCATTAGAGCATAGAAAGCGAGAAAAATCGGGCTTAACGCACCGCATCTGAATTTTGTATCATACCCAAGACTCTCTCAGGGTTGATGCTGGTGGTCAATTCCATAACCCCGAGATACACTCGGGCTTAACGCCAGGGTGGTTAACTGACACTTTACACCTGATGTTGAGAAACAGTTCGGATTACTGGGAGTTCAGATTACTGTGGGTTTGGATTATAGAGGTTGCACTGTACTCTTATGGGCATGGAAAACATTTTTCACTATTTAATTATGTACCTTTGGAAAAAATGCACTAAACCTATAAAAATTTCAAAATTTCACATCACTTAAAACCAGTGCTGTAGTCGCAAAAAAAGCAGAGGGTATACCGTATACGGAAATAAATCTTTGAAGTAGGGTCTTACCCAGTTATTTTAAAAGCAGAGGATATACCCTATACATTCGAAAAAAGCAGAGGGTATACGGCATATACCACTGTATACCCTCCTCTACAGCTATGCTTAAAATATTACTTAATGCTTTCGGGACCACCAATGCATATGCCGTGTCCTAGCGAGTGTGTGCGCCTACCTGCCGACGCAGCATATGCATCCAAGGTCCCACAATTTCTAATGCCCCACCCTTGCAGGGAGCTGAGAATGAGCTGATAAGGGCAGTGGGCCTCAGTTTCGGCTCAACCTTCACTGTGGTAGCATTGGTCCAGAGTTTTTTTTGAGTGATTTTTTTTCTCTTCAGTACTTCACTTTAAGCTCCTTGAAATCTTGTGAAATCGCATTATATGAAGCATTATGTTAGGGAGTTAAGGTTCTTGAATGTCATATTCTAAATGTTTTTTTAGAATATTGTTTTGACCGATATTTAAATATGTAAAATAATACCGTATTTATTAGCATAATCCCATAAATTCTCATATAGTATTTACAATATTAAACAAAAATATTATTTAATCATATTTTTTGTAATTTATTTATCCATGTGAGATCCAGAATAAGTATAAGAAGTGGCATAAGCAAATAAATGCCTTTAGTTTATCGAATTAAAAGGAACTAGATGATGTCATGGATCAGGGAAGCAGTCGCCGTGGCCCGCTGATGCAGCATATGCATCCAATTTTATTTTTTTAAATTCCATACTGATTTCACTTGTAATGCATAATAATGATATTTTACATAGTATTCATGCATATATAACAAAAAATTTTTAAGTGGGGAGATGGGATTGTCATGTGTTTTAGAGGTGGTCCCAAAAGTGTTAAAACTCCAAATAATATAGTAAAACATGATATATAATAATAAATCAATGTACTAATATTGAATTAATACATCTTTAAATGATATTGGTTTACTATAAAACTTGGTTTAATATACCATATTTTCCCATCGATAACGTGCACCTAGTTGATAATGAGCATCTTGTTATTTTTAACGCCCCACCCTTGCGGGGAGCCGAGAATGAGCTGGTAAGGGCAGTAAGCCTCAGTTTCGGCTCAACCTTCACTGTGGTAGCATTGGTCCAGAGTGTTTTTTGAGTGATTTTTTTCTCTTCAGTTCACTTTAAGCTCCTTGAAATCATCGCATCTTATGAAATCGCATTATATGAAGCATTATGTTAATAGGAAATAGGGTGTAAAGTTCTTGAATGTCATATTCTAAATGTTTTTTTAGAATATTGTTTTGACCGGTATTTAAGTACGTAAAATAATACTGTATTTATTAGCATAATCCCATAATTCTCAAATAGTATTTACAATATTAAATAAAAATATTACATAAACGTATTTTTTGTAATTTATTTATCCATATCAGGCCCAGAATAAGTATACGAAGTGGCATAAGCATATAAATGCTTTTAGTTTAGCAGATAAAAAGGAACTAGATGATACCATGGATCAGGGAAGCAGTTGCTGTAGCCTGACGATGCAGCGTATGCGTCCAATTTTATTTTTTGAAATTCCGTACTGATTTCACTTTTAATGCATAATAATGACATTTTACATATTATTCATGTATATATCTGACATAAAAAAAATTTCAAAGTGGGGAGACAGGATTGTCATGTGTTTTAGAGGTGGTCCCGAAAGTGTTAACACTTTTTGTTTTTGCTATCTGACCTATTTGAACAATATTCTTTATAGTGTTTCAGTGTATGGTATTTTTGGAAATGGCACAATACACAGTGATGGTTTTTCTGGGCAGTCCTTACAAAAGTACTTTGCTTACATCAGCAATCCCCTTTTCCTTTCATAGTACACTGGACTGGCATGATGGAGCAGTTTTTACAGATATTCTTAGAAAGCTATTAAAAAATATCTTCTTCAAGTTTCTTTTTTCTGCTCTGCTCAGCCACTTTTTTAATTTTAGTAATATCAGGGAAAATATTACAACTGAAATCAAGTTATAAAATATATGGTTTTGGTAGGCTACATCTAAGTGAGACACATGTGAATAATTAGGATTTTATAACTTCTCAGTAGAGCCAAAATTAAGTTAGGAAACAATTATAATGTATGGAATAGCAAAGTAATTTGTAAGGATTTTTAAGTTACATTAACGAGTTCTGTACAGATCTAGAGAATTCCAGTTTCAGGTCATGTGATGTCTGCCAATCGCAAAAATGTTTTTTATTTCTAGTAATATTTTCTTAATCCTATAGCGCTAACTTGAGAGAAACAAGAAAATGTTCAGCCAAGTTTGCATTATGAATTATCAGCTGTGCTCTTTTCAGCTCAATTGGTGTGTATAAAACTTTTTTCGCATTAAGTAAACATGGGCTCAAGATCTTTCTGCTTGAGAAAGCAAAAGGTTAGGCTATGTGTCGGGAGGACCTGAGTGAGTCAAACAAACAAATAAATGCGTTGTGAGAAAGGACTCTCTAAGCAGATTTTCAGGCAGCTTGAGTATCACGAGTATGTTGTTTGAAAGATATAGTTAATATATCCTTCCAGAACATCCAGTAGGCAATGTGCTAATGATGTTCTACATTTATTTTACGAGTAATCTACATATAAAATAATGTTTGAAATCATACAATAAAAATATGTGAAAGCAATTTCAGGTCTCTCAAAAAATACACGAAAAAACAAATTTCAAATATATAAAAAATATTATACATGTAAACAGTAACTGCAGCATAAAAAGCACTATATTTTACTCTGTATTGGTTTGAAGAACAATTAAAAACAAAAGTAATACTTCTTGAATAAGATCAGAACACTCCAGAAGCAAAATATTTGGATGAACCACTAGCCTTTGACAGGGTTTACTGCAGATATTTGGTGGATTCCCAGTAAGTGGTAACACAATACAGTGGGTTAAAACTTAGTAGTTCAACTATAGTGGAATGTGGCAGTAGGTGTTAAAATTTTTCTGAGGTTGTGGACTAAAGTCAAATATGGCAGCAAAAGGTATACCATGGCAGCAAAAGGATTAAATGGCATTATATCATGATGAAAAATGTCATTCTTCATATGTTATAATATCATGGGGATAACTGTTGGGAGAGAATGCAAAGAGAGTATATAACTACCATATATACTCATGTATAGGCCAAGGTTTTAAGACCAAATTTTTAGCGAAAAACTTGAGGGATGACTTATACACAAGAAATAGTTTTGATAGGTTGCCATGACTTTATTTGCCCTGCGGTTATTAATATTTGCTGGAATTTACATTCTTTTTGTACTTGAACTGTACCGATAACTATCGAATATTAAAATACCGATGTGTAGGAAGAATAAATTACTACCTATATAATTTGGTGTGATCCTAAGATGATCTCTGATGCTTTTCAAATAATGAAGCAATTTTGGTTAACCTAACGTTTGGTTGGTGATGGTGGCAAGACAGAAAACTGGCAGCAAGACATGCACAGTATGGTAACTCCATAACATGTAAATAAAAAACACCTCATTGGTGATTCTCAGAAAGGCAACATCTACCTCTAAGCGTTGCAGATTAAATTAGTATCACCCAAGTATTTATGGTACTTTGTGCATAACGTGGTGAAGGTAAACAAGGTTACGCTATGCAGAGAAAGCGTAAAAATGGAAGACAAACATAAATATAAGATTTCGAAGTTTGTAATGTAAGGGGGACATGTAATATTTTTTATTGGCCGAGCAAAGTGAGGTCTCTCCTGTTGAGTCCCTGTGCATCTTGTCTGTACTACGATAATTGCTGTCTCGGTTGTCTGATTTTCACCAAACTTTGTGTGCATGTACAAATAACTTAAGTCGACTACCTATAGTTTTTCTAGAACACCACCCTTATAGTTCCTGTTCAATTTGTGTTAGCACGTTGTGCTAATTTCCAAATCTTATTCAATCAAAACAAAATTTAGAGTACATACAGAAAACATTAAACGATGAAGAAAACATCAAAAATTTCTCTAAAATATACAGAGATCCTCCCAGAGGCACGCAATTTGCATTTGCATGGTCTCCTATTGAGTCCCTGTGCACTTTTATCTGTTCCACTATAACTGCTGTGGGGAGACAAAGCTCAGGTTCATTTGCCATTAGTTCCTTATTTTGTGCATTTCTTATATTTACATTTCTTTCATAAATATTTTAACACTGAGGGCAGCACTTTCAATTCTATTCATATTTCGTATCCCCACTGTATGGAGTGCAGGAGAACTATGAAGATGATAATAATGTTGAACATGTGATTACCCCCCACCCCCTAAGTGTTCTGAGCGAGGCCAAAGATCTCGTGGATCCCCTAAAGTCGGTGGCGCTAGCATCGCTTTGTTTACCTTTCACATCCTTTCCTTTCACATTCACATTTGCCCTCACCAAGACATTGTACTATGCATTTATACTTACATATTATGGATATTTGAAACTTACGAAGTATTATACTTCCACACAGGGCTGGGTAGGTTAGGATTTGGCTTGGTCTTCCTTCCACATTCACATTTGCCCTCACTGAGATATTGTATTACGTACTCAACTACATATTACAGAAATTTGAAACTTACAAAATACTACGCTTCCTCACTGGGTTGGATTGGTTAGAGGTTGATTGGTATTCTGTCCACTTTCATATTTTCACTCTCCGAGGGGTAGGTTCCTCTGTTCCTCTTCAAAAAATGTGCAAAACACAGATTTCCCTGGACCACGTAGTACATCTTTCTACTGATTTATCATCAATTTCGGTGCCACCTATCCTCTGCGGTCCAACGTCAACTTTGTTCCCTGTTCTCCTTTACAAAGATAGCTTCTGAATGAGTGCTGGAATGAAATACAAAGTCTACCCCGAGTCATTCGATCTATTACAAAGGTGTACATTAATGTAATGACTTTTGATGTTATACGGTAGCATTGTGGGAGACATCAGACTGCTTTGCTGCTACTTTGACACAACATAGTTTTATCTGACTAAAGGGAATTTAACAAGTCGGTCATCGACCTCTACACGAGATGGACTTATACATGAATATATGTATACGGTATATAATTCCATTCACCATGAAATCATTCATTCCTCCCACCACAATGTTGACAGTGCAAATGTTATGCATATGACTCATTTGAGGTACCTAGCTAGTTTGTATCCTAGAGGCTGGCCTTTTATTAGAAACTCAATAAATCATTCAAGGGCATCATATCTTGATGAAAGATGTTATTCTTCATATGTTAGTATTTCATAGGAATAACTGCAGGGAGAGAAGGGAAAGATAGGTCAGTTTTGGAAACTATATAATTCCAATCACCCTCCAATCCTTCTTTCCTCCCCCCACAAAATTAACTTGAAAGTATGAATATTAAGCCAATGACTCATTCAGGGTTCTAGCTACTTTTATCCTAAGGGTTTACCTATTATTTTAAACTCAAGAAATCATTATAGGGTAACATATCATGACGAAAGATATAGGTCCATTAAACCACCAATTCAACTCATTTGAGGTACCTAGGTAGATATTTGCCTATTATTAGAAACTCAAGAAATAATTGAATAGCATCAAACCATTACGAAGGATGACTGTCTTCATACTGAAGTATGTCACAGGGATAACTGCAAGGAGAGAAGGGAAAGATAGGATTGCAATAGAAACTATATAATTCCATTTACCTTCCAATCCTTCCTCCCTCCCACAACAATGTTGACATGGAAGTGCAAATGTTATGCAGGTGACTCTTTTGAGGTACCTAGCTAGTTTTATCCTAGAAGTTTACCTATTATTGGAAACTCAAGAAATCATCATATCTTGATGAAAGGTGTCATTCTCCATATGTTAGAATATCATGGGGATAAGTGCACGGAGAGAAGAGAAAGATGGTTGAGCATTGAAAACTGTATAATTCCATTCATACTCCAGTCCTTCCTCCCTTCCCTCCCACAAAGTTGACACGAAACCATGTATATTATGCATGCTACTCATTTGAGGTACATAGCGATATATCCTAGAGATTTGCCTAATTTTATAAACTCAAGAAATCAACTTATCTTGACGAAAATTAAGCATTTGATTTGAATCAACACAAACTGCAGCACTATGTGGACTGATTGAGCAATTTGGCTCAAAAATTCGAGTTACACTTTTCTGAATCTGATAGTTTCAACTTGGCATTTCAATTTTTGAAAGATCCATTCCATTTCGATATTGAAAATTTGACCCAAGAACATGTCACTTTGCATGGTTTGGACAAGCGTGGATTTGAAGGTGACATGCTTTGGCTCCAAAGCCAGATGCACTCACAAATTCATCTTAGGGATTGAGGTGTTGGTGAAATGTGGGAATATCTTTTCTACCCTGCAATCAGCTATTTCACAATTATTTTCAATGTTTTATTCAACATGTCTCTGTGAATCAACATTTTCTTCAGTGACTTTGATCAAGTCAAAATATAAATCCCAAATTCTTGATATGAATTAGGAGGCAAAGTTGAGATGTACATTAAGTAAAAATATTCAGCCAAATATTCTTCATTTGGTCAGGGGTAAGAATTGCCGTATTTCACACTGATTTTTTTCAGTCATTGAAAAGGCTTGATTCCTTTGTCTTTAACCTATCAGTGTGCTATAATCAAGTTCATTAAAGCAATTTCAGGGATTATTTCTTTAACACTTTCCATGCGGATGACGTCTTAAGATTTCATGGCGTGCCTGCGCCACTGTGGGTGTCATCTTAAGATGTTACTGTCTTTGTAACAGTTCTTTTGCTTCCTGGGGGCGCTCGCAGTCTAGCAGATGCGCTCTTTTGCTACTGCACATTCAGTTGATGCCTAGCATTACTAGTAGAAGCAGTTGTTTTTGATTTCGTTAGTTTGATTTTTTTATTTATCCAGTTGAACTTTAAGGTAAGTAATTCGTAATTTTTTTAATGTAGTGATTTCATTTGGCTTTTTTCTAATCTATTTTTGTAGTCAAGTATTATTATTTTCTCTCCTAATAAGTGTTTTATTTATAATTATTTTTTGGTATATTTTGTTTGTTATTTACATGTTTTTCGTAGTTGGTTATATTTATCATCATAGTTTGCGAGTTCTTTTTTTGTAATCTTTCATTTCTGTCGTTATAATTTTAAAACTTACCTAATTTACTCAGTTCATAATTCTCAAGTATTATTGGTCATAACATACTTAAAACATTTTTACACGGGTTTTATTATTGCCAATATAAATTCTGTTTTTGTTTTTTCCTAGTGTGTTCAATCTATGACTATTTATATTGATTTTGTTTCTCGCAGCATTTGCTTGTCAAGATAAATAATTTTTGATGTATGGGAGGGGATGGCATTTACTAAATGCCATTTAGCCTTGAGACAACAATCTCAGCTCAAGTTTTGACAATTACATTGTCGTCTAAGCAGTTGTTGTTAAAACGAAAATATTACTCCGAAATATGTTATTCATTAATATGAGCAATTTTTGTATATGAAAAAGATGAGTAGAATAAGACCATAGATAGATAGAATTAGAGGTAGGTTTTAGGTCAGTTTTTTCTAATTTTAATTTCCAAAAGAATAAAAGCCTGCACGTCGAAAAGTTCATTTTTACGTGTTGCCTTATGAGAACCTGGTCATTTTTCCAAAGATTTTTAGTCGAACACTTGTAATGAAAACACATGAATGATTTTATCATAATTTCATAAATACAGCTTAAATAAATTTTGATCCTATTACTTTTTGCATTTGCAAAAGAAATGCAAATTTCAATGTTTCAATATATATTTTAAATTTATCGATATTCATATACACTGTAGTGCTGTTATTCATTGAGAACACAAATTTATTGTTATTTCTCGCATTAAGAATTAGAAAATAGAGTAAGAAAAGTTACAACCGATTTATAGCAGATCATACAATAGAAGCCGTTTATGTTGTGTGGGGTAGCCTACCCTCTTTTCATTCCCGGTGACGGATAACATCATAAGATGTCATAAATTATTTTTTAACGAAAAGCAAAAAAACTTAATAAAATGTATTTCTTTATATCATTGATGCATAAAAATACACCTTTTCAGAAAAAATATTAAAATAATGTACGTCAGCACAGGGGAAGACATCGCAATTTTTCGTACGCATTAGAAGTGTTAATCAGGTAATTTACCACACTATTGAAGGTGTCTTTACTTAGTGAGGCAAATTTCCTGGCTCATTCATCACACCTGTGGCCTGCCTCAAAATCCTGTTGCTGACCCAGGTGCTAGAGCAGGGTTGCAGCCCACCGGAGTTTTTCATGTGGCCCGCGAGAGGCTTTCATCCGTTCAGCAAACATTTTGTAACTATTGCATACAAATTAAATTGACAAAAACTTTTAAGTGGTTCTTTATTAAGGATATGCAATACGCCTGTGTTGAGGTGCATTTTCTCAATAATCAGTCTTTGATTATTTAAAAGTTCCTTCTTTATTGCGATTCCTGATACTGCAGTCTCAACCACAGGGCCACCGAGAGGGCGGGGATACCGGGGCAAAATCCCCGAGGCCAAGGCCTCTGGGACCCGGTCTTATGAGCGATCACAATACTTTCCTATCGTAAAACACGGGTGCAAGGAATGCCGTCAACTGATTTCAAAGGGCGGCATTTTGTCCCTTCAGACTTTCCTTTTCTCAGCCCTCGACTTCGGTTTTCCCCACTCTGCCCACTGCTTTTCTATCTTTCCTTAGCGCTGTATGCTATCTCCCCCACTTCTCTTATTTTCCTCGCCTTGCGGTCATTAGCTCGCCATAAAATGCTACAAGAATGAAATTTTTCTGAGCGTCAGTAACAGTGGGGATTTGTAAAGGCGAGAAAGAATGTTAAGGTTCTCTCTTCCACGATCGTAGGAGAAAATAACAAGCTGCATATGGTGACAGGGTCCCAACAATGCGTCCTTTTAGCATTCTTCACTTAATTATCCTTCTTTTTGATTGGGTTTGTTTTTAGTGGTTTGTTAGTAATGGCCGCCCTTTCTTGGCCTGCAATGAGAACAGGGGATGGTAAACTGTTATGTTCCTACACATTGGAGAACTCACATAGTTCTCTCTCCTACCCCTTCTTCCACCAATTTTGCATTTGGGAATTTCACGAAATACGTTAGCCCTTCTCTCCCATCAGTTCTACAAATCATTTTGTCAAAGAAACATCAGTTGAGTGAGTTTGGTCTTCTTGCAGCTCTGTGTCAAGATAGTGAATACGTAACAGGTCTGTTTTTTCATTTATAATTATTTAATAATATTTTGTTGTCTTTGCTCAGCAGTTTATATCAATATTGACTTACTGTTTTTACATTTACGAATGCAGGTGTTACTTAGCAACTTATGGACATAGCAAATTAAAATCAGTGCGGCATTTTAATTGAAGAGCTAACTTTCGATTTATATTTTTTAAATTTTGCCAAAATCCGCTTCTTTCTCTTTCAAGTATTTTTACATGACTGAGGTCTCAAAAATACTTCCTGCTAGAATAATAGTCTCAATTTAATCGTTTCTTAATTTAAAATGCATGCGAAGATCCCTTTAAATTTTGGGCTCATAGGGCAGTGTTTTTCAAAAACCTCATGAGTAGTACATTCCGGGTGATTTTTTATAGGTTAAAAAGACAACTTATGCGAAAAATGAAACTTCCCT
Source organism: Tanypteryx hageni (assembly GCA_028673005.1). Taxonomy (NCBI): domain Eukaryota; kingdom Metazoa; phylum Arthropoda; class Insecta; order Odonata; family Petaluridae; genus Tanypteryx; species Tanypteryx hageni. The sequence continues at coordinate 90,168,805 of CM054120.1, forward strand.
TATTTATTTATTATACTGCTTTTTCAACTTTAATTTTATTGTTATAATATGGTATAATTAGCGAGTCTATGGCATGCATCGCAATCACATTGAATTGATTTTGTATATAAGTTTCCATTTGGTCATTATTAACTGAAGTTCAAGCCAGCAGTCACTTGAGGAGAGCTTTTGTGGAGAATGACATTCACACGTTTTATAGGAAATACATTATCAAAGAATCCTTTCCAAATCTTTCTAAACATGCCATTCGGTTTATTGCACTGTTTGGTGGCACATATTGTGTGAACAACTTTTTTCACTTACGAAAAATGTTAAGTCAAAGTCAAGGTCATTATTGAGAGATGAACATTTATGGAATGTACTTCATATTTCCACATCAAGTGTACGGGGGGACATTGATTATTTGTGCAAGCACAAGCAATTTCAAATATCTCGCTAAATCCTTGTAATTGTAAAATTGTAATTTGCCTATTTGTATATTGAATAAATAAAAATCTTTGTGAATCTTGCGAATTTTGTTCTTTGAACTTAAATAATTTTAATGATAAAAATAAAATGTCAAGCGTAAATCATAGTCTAGAATGGCCTGTATGGTATAGACATCGGCCTGCATAATTGAGTCCCCAACAAAAAAAGTCATACGTTTTGGGCCGAAGGGGACTGAAAATTTCTAAATGTCGCCCTTCACTGAAAAAGGTTGGACAACCCTGTGCTTGAGGTTTGCCTAATATTAGAAACGCATGATATCATTGAAGGCCATGACAAAGTGTGTATCATATTAAGACTTTCATGGGGATAACTGCAGGGAGAGAAGGGAAAGATAGGATTTCAACGAAAATTATGTAATTCCATTCATCCTCCAATCCTTCCTTCCTCCCCCAACAATGTTGACTTGGGAGTGCAAATGTTATGCATGTGACTAATTTGAGGAACCTAGCTAGTTTATATCCTAGAGTGGTGATGACGAGCCTATGGCATGTGTGCCAAAGATGGCACCCGAGTTGATTTTTGCTGGCACACCACTAAGAGGTGAATAAAAAATAAAATGTCGGTATAATATAGTGACATGGCATCAATGGCCCTAGAAATTCGATAATTATATATGTCCACTTTTTTTAACCAATATTTTTCCTCCAATTTTTCATCTTCCCCGCATTATACCCCTCTCCCCCCTAAAATCTCTTTGTCTTCAATATCTCTATTTTATCTCGACCCCACCATTTGAAGTTTATCTCCTTCTTTTTTACATTACTCAGAATAAAACCACCATTCCGGATATCATCAGCTCCGTTTACTTTTGCCATACTGCATCTATTCTCTATCTGCCCATATTTGTATTTTTTAATAGATTTGCTACAGTCAGCTAGTTTGTGAGCATGTGGAAAACTGACCACGTCACCCCAATTTTGAAATTTGCCCCAAAAATCATGTGGAGAACTGTTGCCTTATTTCAAATCTCAAGTGCCTATCTATTTTCTGAACAAAGCTGAACATAATGTACGAATTTTAATCATGTTACTCATTTTGGATCCTATCTTTTTCTACCTTAACGGTTTACCTATTAAAAAAATCAAGAAATAGTTATAAGTGACCGTGTCCTGATGAAATATATAGGTCTTCTTATTTAGGAATTTCATTTGGATAGCTGCAGGGAGAGAAATGAATGATTAGAGAGTTCCAGAAACTAAGTAATTCTAGTAAGCCACAAAAATCAGGCATTCCTCCAGGGAAAGCGTTGATAAGTAAGCGCTTATATTATGCATGTAACACATTCCAGGTACTTATCTGGTCTTGATCCTAAATTATGGCATATCATTAATGACTGTTGAGAAGGTTGTTGGACAAAATATCATTACAAAAGACATTGGTCTTCATATATGGGAATCTCAGGTGGAGAAGTGCAGGAAGAAAAGAGAAGGACAGGAACGCGAAAGAAACTAAATAATTCCATTCACACTCAAGTCATTCTTTTCTACCACCGCAACATTGATAAGAAAGTGCTAATATTATGCATGTAACACATTTGTGGTACTTAATTAGTCTCGATCCTGAATGATAGTAGAATGTTGGAAACTGTATAATTCTATTCACTCTGCAGTCCTTCCTATATCCCCCACAAAGCTGACCTGAATGAATGAATTTTACTCATGTTACTCATTTTGGACCCTATCTTTTTCTATCATAAGGGTTTGCCTAATTCAGATACTCTAGAAATCATTTTTAGATAACATGTACTGATGAAGTATATAGGTCTTCTTCATGTGGTATACAATGTTCCTATGTTTCCTCTCAGAATCTGTTGGTTGTATTTTGATGAAATTTGCTATTGGGGATTTTTGCTATGATCGGTCGACTGATTCTAATATTGTATAAAATTGAACAATATGACGACTACGTTACATGAACACCCTCATTTATTTAACATTGTACCTTGCTATTTTCTCATTAAACACTAATCTGAGCAAAAATAAGGGACACATTTTAAATCCCAAACAATACATTTTGAAACTGTTCTCTGACTTTTCCAAACTTGTTTTCTTATAGCTGTGCCTATTATTAAAAACTCAAGAAATCATTAAAGGGGCATCAAATCATGATGATAAAGGTCATTTATCATATATGGTAATTTCACCTTGATAACTGTAGGGACAGAGGTGAAAGATTGTAGAACTTTTGAACTTATGTAACTCCATTAATCCAGCAATCCCTCCTCTCTCCTACCATAAAGTTGAATAGAAACTACATAAAATGTGCCTGTGATTCATTTTCAGTCACAGGTATCTTCTTTTCTAAGGGTATATCTGTTATTATAAACATAATAAATCATCGTAGGATAATGTATTGATGAAATTCATAGACCTTCATTTTTAGGAATTTCATGGGGATAACTTTAGGAAGAGAAGAGAATGACAAGAAAGTGAGAGAAACTAAATTATTCCATTCACACTCAGGTCATTCTTTCCTCCAGCTACAACATTGAGGAGAAATTGATAATATTATGCAATTTGGAGAAGTACAGGGAGAGAAGGGAAAGATAGCTGAGTGTTGGAAACTACATAATTCCAATCAAACATCAATCATTCATTCCTCAAGTTAAGATATTATTGAAGGGAACCATACCATTACAAAGGATGTCAGTCTTCAGTTTTATGAATTTAACTGAGGTAACTACAAGGAGAGAGGGGAAAGATAGGATTGTAATGGAAACTATATAATTCAATTCACCCTTCGATCCTTCCAACCTGCTGCAACAATTTTGGCACAAAAGTACAAATGATATGCATGTGAGAATGACAAGAGAGCAAGAGAAACTAAATAATTCCATTCACACTCAAGTCATTCTTTCCACCTGCTACAAAGATAGGATTGCAATGGAAACTATATAATTCCATTCAACCTCCAATCCTTCCTTCCACTCTCCCAACAAATTGTCTTGGAAATGCAAATGTTATGCAAGTGACTATTTTGGGCCATCCAGCTAGTATATATAGTACTTACTCGCATATAAGCTCACACCCTTGTTTTTTGAGGCTGAATCTAGGGGAAAAAAGTTTCCGAAAATAAGCCATGCTTCAAAAATCGCAATTAGGATTAAAAAATTTTGGGTAATTACTGGTATGTATCATTAACTGTACACAAATATCAGTAAATATTGGTATTGTATGGAATAATGAAATATTTCAGTTAATTATTTGTAACCAATCAGCAATATATTCATTTTGTGGGATATGACGTACAATGCAGGCACTCCCTGTGTTATTTAAGGAATATGTTCTGGCACCCGTTATGTAACTTGAAATTTGCATTCTAGTTGGTTTCGCACAAAATCTTACCTATGAAAAAAATTTGGAATCTCCAGCACTTCTGGAAGTGCCTAAATATTAGTATCCTCCTATATGTTATATATCATTACTAGTAGTTGGTGCTTGCATGCTGCAAGCATTTCATCTCAACATAAAAAAGCATTCATTATTCATATTTCATCATTACACATATATTTTTAATTCTAAATATTTCACCTCCGCAGCGATTTTCAGTTTTCCCACATGTAAAATAATATTTAAAAATAATCCTTAAATGTTGCAATTTTAAACATTTTACACTTTCTCCATTATGGGGTACTAATGCTATACATTTCAAATAATATTTTTCTAATTGTTTAAAATTTAAACATTTTTAACAATTGCCGCAATATATATATGGAGAGATTGAAATGTTTATTTGTGCAAATGCACTGTTCTGCAAATAATTGGATAATTGCAGCTTCCTATCTCATGCCGTAGTACTTAAAAAATTATTAAACTTTAATGTTCAAATGGGGTTAAAACAACCCCTAAAAATGAACAATTTTGAAATTTTTGATTTTTATAGTTGATAATGAGAAAAGTTCTATAATCTTGCAAAATTTCAGCTTCCTAAACTTATTATATTGGTCTACACACTGGATTGCGTTTTCCCATGCTAACTTATGGGAGATATTCCGGGGTCTCTGGAGTCGAATCCAAGCCACTGTAAGCAAAAGTGACAATAATTCCTAATAGATATTTCGGCCATCTAGCAACACTGGAAATTTCATCTTTCCAGCTTACCTGCAAGTACCCATAATCAATTTACAAAAATGGCGCAATGCTTTTCTTATGGGAAAAAACGAAAATTTCAGCATTTCTGGAGTTGAACTCATGCCACTTAGGTAAGAAGTCTCATTTTATCTGAAGGTTTATCCATTATATCTACAAAAACTAAGACTTTCAGCTCTCTAGCTCTTGTAGTTTGGGCTGGACATTAGTATCCTCATATATGTTATATATATGTTACTAGTAGTTGGTGCTTGCATACTGCAAGCATTTCATCTCACCTTGAAAAAAATTCATTTTTCAGTCAAGACCTTTGCGTTTTGTCGTCTGACTAAAACTGTGTGTAAATGCTGTATGGAAGGAATGAGTCATGCGCTTGTTTACATATGACAAATGAGACAAAACAGTTCCATTTACATGCACATTTTTTCACCTAAGATTGTCTTCTCATAAATCATCTAGGTTCTTATAATCACTTTCAAAATCCTCTGTCTCATCATTTCCCTTGCAAATACACACACACTCGATCGCTTACAATTGAAACAAGCCCTTGCAAAATCCTCTCTGTGTAAACCTTGCTAAGATTATTGCTGTTAGTTGTAGATGTTTTGTTGCATAGCATCAGATGAAAATGAAATCCAGTGCACTCTCGACAGTTCGAGTCCCATTCGTTCGAGGTTCCGTTTAGTCTGAGGTGATACGCTGCAATCAAGGTCATTTCTCTGGCCAGCCAACTCCACTTTCCCAAATAGAATTTTGTTGAAGTTTATTCAAGCTGTTTTCTGTGTATTAAATTTTTTTTATGATTACGTTTTTTTAAGTTTTGGTCAAAATTCTCATCTGAAACTCGAGTCAAGTCATGGAGAAAACTGCTAATGAACAATGAAGCTCAGGATGAGATGACAGAAGACAATGAGTGTGAGAACTTGACCAGCCTGATCCAACAACTACCAGGATGTGATCATTCCGATGAGAATTCTTAAGAGAATGGTTTGACCAAGATGTACGAAATCACAGACGATTCCATAATTGAGATGATGAACAAAGAAGCAGACTGTGAAAGCAGTGATGAAGGAAAACTAGATGACATCAAAGAAGATAGGGTGCTTCTACTGAAAGGCTATTATAGCTGTCTTTAAGATAGAACAGCAGGAAGAAGCAACAACAAAAGATAGTCTGCTTCTGAAAAGATGGCGTGATTTTGCAGCAAAGAAGCGATCACAATTTCAGAAGCAGAGAAGTCTTAAAAATTTTTGTGCACGTTAAATAAGAAGGAAACTTTTTGATATTTTTATAATGTAAGTAAATATGTGCAATATACCGTATATACTCTTCTATAGGTCAAGGTTTTTAGACCACATTTTTCACGAAATACTCGGGGGTCGACTTATACACGAGAAATATTTTTGATAGGTTTAAACCCATGACTTTATTTGCCCTGTGGTTATTGAAATATGATGGAATTTACACTCTTGTTGTACTTTAACTGTATCAATAACTATTGATATAATATTATCGATACTCGATATAATATTCATTTACATACCGATGTATATGAAAGAATAACTTATTATATAATTTGGTGATCCTAAGTTGATCTTTGATGCTTTGCAAATAATTAAGCAATATTGGTAAACCTAACATTCGGTAACATGATGGAGGCATGACAGAAAACTGGCAGCAAGACAAATGCGCAATATGGTAACTATATATATATGGGTCATCGAGATGTTTGCCAACATCACCCTCAACTATAATTACCTTCATAAACAATAATTAGCATTTTCGTTACGTTTCTCTTTCTTAAACGTAAGCTGCTAAACTGTTCCATGTACGAAACTTGCGCTCTCTGAGGTGTAGGTTTCTTTGTACCTCATCCAATAACATGCGAATCATGGGTTTCCTAGGACCACATAGTATATTTTTCTGCTGATTTATCATCAATTTCGGTGTCACCTATCCTCTGCAGTCCAACATCAGTTTTGTTTCCTGTTCTCCTTTACAAAGATAACTTCTGAATCAATGCTGGGACAAAATGTAAAGTCTATCCAGAGTCATTCGACCTATTAATATATATTAATATATTGACATATACACGAGATCGACTTATACACGAGTATTATACAGGACTATTACTAATAAAATCATACACATTGTAAATTATCTTTCTTTCTTTTTTTAGGGGTATATTCCGTATAGTCCGAGATTTTCGGTAATTCGAGGCGACCTCAGTCCCGATCATCTCGAACTATCGAGACTGCACTGAAAAATCATTTTTACTGTTACTATGTTAATATTATAATGTAATTTATTTTTGTATTCATATGAGCGCAGATATATGCCGCAATTATAGCCAGTTGAATTAGGTGAATTGTTAAATCAATTCATTAGATTTGTAGGTAGTCACTGTGTCCTTTTTTTAGGCTGTAGTTTGAATCCAAAGTTGCTAGATCTAGCTAAAAATTTGCTAGTATGGCAACAGTGGCTGGGTATCATAGTGAGGCTACGACATTACAACCAACACCTTGCGTTCTTCCTCCGTGCACATATTTGGTTCCTGCTTGCTTACAAAAACCGCTAACATTAACATGAATTTTTTTAGTAATTTAGGGGGACGCTCACGTAAGCGGGTATTTATGTCAATCAAGGCTTATGTAACATGGGAAGTGCCTGTATTATAAAAATCTCGGAATGTGGATTTTAACAAAATAGGCTGCATGTGGATAGTGATGAAAAATCACAATTCTTCATACTTAGGAATTACATTGGGATAACTACAGGGAAAGAAGAGAAAGATAGGAGAGTGATGGAACCTAAATAATTCCATTCAACCACCAAAATTTCCTTCCTCTCACCACTATGATGACACAAAATTGTGAATATTGGGCATGCGACTCATTTGAGGTTAATGTCCTATGGGTTTTCCTATTATTATAAGCTAGGGATATCATTTAAGGCCATCATACCATGACGAATGATGCCATTCTTCAGTTTTTAGAATTTCATTGGCATAAATGAATGGAGAGAGGAGAAAGATAGAATTGTAATAGAAATGGTATAATTCCATTTACCCATGAGTCCTTCCTCCTGCAACAAAACTGTCATGGAAGGACAAATTTATTTATTTATTAGCAAGAACTCAGATACAGCACAAGGCCAATTATACTAAATATCAAGAGCAATCAACAATATTGAAATAACAATAACAACAAAGACAATAACATATAACCGTGATCAAGGCGGGACTCAAAACCATAATCCTAAAATTGGGAGCCAGATGCGCTAGCCACCCCTCTGCCGAGGCCGTTATGCATGTGACCCATTTGAGATACGTAGCAGTCTTTATTCTAAAGGTTTGCCTATTATTAGAAAGTCAAGAAATCATTAAAATCATATCATGATGAAAGAGGTCATTCTTCATAAGTTAGAATTTCATAGAGATAACTGCAGGAAGAGAAGTGAAAGATAGTAAAACTTTGGAAACTTTATATTACCATTAATCCTACAATCCTTCCTCCAATCTACTACTAAATTAACTTTAAAGGTCAACTATTATGCCTGTGATTCATATGGGGCAACAGATATTTTCTTTGCAAAGATTTGCATATTATTAGAAACATCAAGAAATCATTGTAAGGTAACATGACATGACACATGATATAAGTCTACATATTAAAGAATTTCACAGGGATAACTACTAATTGAAAAGAAAGATTTAGAACAGCAATCGAAACTTAAAAATTTCATTCATCCAGCACATCATTTCGGTTCATCTCCCACAGAGAAAATGATCCTTGAATGGAGTAAACAAGGAAAAACTGAAGCTGATGGGATAAGAGAAATGTAGTCTTCTTAAGGTTGGTCATAAATGGGCACAACTAGAGAAAGTGAAGGATAGCAGAAGTGTGGAAGTTTTGTAATGCAGTAACGATCCAAATTGTTATGTACGATGCAAAAAGTTGCAGAAAAAGTACTACCGTAAATACCCGCGTATAATGCGCACTTTTTTTTGTAAATATTTGAGTTAAAAATTAGGATGTGTGTTATACGAGGGTACATAATCTTCCTATTTTCAGTTGACCCCATATTTCCACAATTTCGGCACAGTAATTACTGCCCGGGTATCCTCATAATTTCATTGGTGATTTTTACGAAAAGTAAGATAGATAATAGTTAAAATTTATTTATTAATTTTACAAACATTCAATAATTACATATGAAAAGAATGAATTCAGTATTTATTTATTTTAAAAGCCAAGAAATACTTCGTCACTGGACCATTCTTCTTCGATGTTGTTATCGGAATCGGCATCTTACGCATGATGTCACCCTACACCGGCGCCCGGCCTGGTGATACATGATTTATTCTTGATTCTTAGTCTGTAGTTAATTATGGTTATTTGCTATCGTGTTTACGTGCTCCAGAGTGTTTTAATAAGGGTAAAACTGAAGGTTGGGCGAACCCGTCCACCTTAGGCGTGACAAAAACGTATGTAAAAAATAGGATTATTGTTATTCCTTACTTTTATTAGCTCAAAGAATGTCATATGCCATACTTTAAAATGAATATAATTCGATTTGTGTATATCCTAATATTACTTTGTAAGTAAACATAGAGTATGTAATGATTGAGTTATCTGACGATCTTTTGGAACGTTATTCGAAAATTTCATTTTGCACTTATATTATGTTACCAATTCATAATACGAATAATTCGATCATTGCTTTAGAACACTTTACACCATCTACTTTATTCTGGAACGGTAACGCCAAAAAAAATCTGTGCGCACTATACGCGGGTATATATGCGGGTATTTACAGTAAATGAGCATACTTATCAGTATTACATATGCATTGCATTTAACATTCATCACAAAAACAACAAAAAATAGATTATTAATATTTAATTGTGAAAATTTTGTTTATATATACAGTAATAACTCATGTAACCTGAATTCCAAGGATGCATTTTCATTATTAACCTTTAATATATATATATGCTCACAGTGATTACAATTTTGGCGCATTGCGATGTTTTAGTTCCTAATGGGCGATTAATGCCATGGGGCAGTATAATTCATGTAGATGCTATAAATATTTTATATATATCTAGGAGAAATAGCGATACATATATTGAGGTCACAATGACTGCAAAACTGAAAACAAATGCTTGCGCTATTAGTTATTAGTTTCAGGTGATTCAGTATGCTAAAATGCATGGAAACCAAGCAGAAGCACATCCTGTCGGTTCACCTCCCACAGAGAAAATGTTCCATGAATGGAGTAAACGAGGAAAAACTAAAGCTGATGGGATAAGGGAAATGTAGTCTTCTTAAGGTTGGTCTTAAATTGTCACAACTAGAGGAAGTGAAGGATAGTAGAAGTGTGGAAGTTTGGTGTCGCTGTAACTATCAAACTTTTTATGTACGATGCAAAAAGTTGCAAAAAAAGGACTAGATGAGCATACTTATCGCTATTTACTATGCATTTCATTTATTATTTATGCAATTATATTAAAATATCACCATGAAATAGGTATTTTTGGTAAAGGTTACCTATAAACGCAACGTGTGCAGCACACTCCAACAGCTTTAATTAATACGACTGCCGGGTTCACACTATACAAGTCTCGAAGCAATTATATATGTATTAGATCATCCCTATTTATTTTATGAATGAAATCTATCTAAAACATTATATTTAACTGTTATCATGCTGGAATATTTTGTGTAAATGTTGCTGGATATGGACTTAATCACCGCTGGAAATGATACACGACTTGGCCCTCCCTAAATGCCTTGCTAAGACAAAATACTTTTTTCCTGAATAATCTTCTAATAATATCATACCCTGGTGCGTGTTATATGCTGAGATATATGGTATTAAATTTGCGGCCTACAAGGTACAATATTATCGAAAATCTCAAGTGTGTGCATTTTACCCAAACATGCTGCACCTGGAAAGAAACAAAAAATCACAATGACTTTCGAACCAAAAGAAATGCCACCAAAATGTTTATTACAATAGAATTTTTGGAATATGATATGTCAAACTATGAAATTTTTCTCACGGAACTCTGGCTCTACCGTAGCGACTACCTACAAATACTGGCATTTGTAACTCTGTCATCAATAATATTATAATTTCTTTTCCTTTTTATTTGTTTCAGTGAGTATGTTATGTTTTGATACACATTATACTGCGAATTGAATCACCAAGTCATTTAGCAATGTCATAGTGAATGTCAATGATTATCTCACATTTTTGGATTTTTAGATTTTGTTTCCTTGCATATAAGCTGCATCCTCATTTTGGAGATGAAAATTTTGGAGGAAAAGTGCGGCTTATATGTGAGTAAATAGGGTACCTTCGAGGTTTGCTTATCATTAGAAACTCAAGAAAATGCTGATCATGACAAAAGATGTTGGTCTACATACTTAGGAATTTCAATGGCATAACTGTAGGAAGAGTAGGAAAAAATAGAAAAGCAATGGAAAGTATATAATTCCATTCACCCTACTATCCTTCATTCCTCCTCCCACAACGTAAAACTGAAGTGCAAATGTTATGCCTGTGAGTCATTTGAGGTTCCTAGCTTGTTTGTATCCTATAGATTTGCATATAACATGAAACTTGAAAAATCATTCTAGGGTAATATATCATTACGATAATATAGATCTTCATATAGTGGAAACTCAAGAGAAAGTTAATGGGCATATTATCATAACAGATTTTTGTCTTCATACTTAAGAATTTCACTGGGATAACTGTAGAAAGAGAAAGAAAAGATAGGAAAGCAATGGAAACTATATAATTACATTCAATCTAATATCCATCCAAGCAATGGAAACTATATTATTACATTCACTCTAATATCCATCCTTGCGCCTGATGAAACGCTGACATGGAAGTACGAATGTTGTACATACGACGATATTAGGTACTTAGCAAGTTTTTATTCCCAAGGTTTGCTTTTTGTTAGAAACTCAAGAAATCTTTAATATGGCATGATATGATGATGAAAGAGGTCTTCTTCTTATGCTAGAATTTCACAAGGATAGATGCAAGAAGAGAAATGAAGGATAGTAGAACTATGGAAATTATATAATTCCATTAATTCCCCAATCCCTCATTCCTCCCCTCACTAAGTTGACTTGAAAGCACAAATATTATGCCTGAGATTCACATGGGTTCACAGATATTTTATTTCCTAAAGTTTTACCTATTGTTAGATACTCAAGAAATTATTGTAGGGTAACATATCATGACATATGATATAAGTCCAAACATTTAGGAATTTCACAGGGATAACTACTAATTGAATAATGAGATTTAGAACAGCGATGGAAACTTAAAAATTCAGTTCACCTTCAAATCATTAATTCCTCCAACCAAAACGTTAACGAGTAAGTTCAAATACTATGCATGTAACCCATTTCGGGTGCCTAGCTTGTCCTTATCCTAAATTTTTTTAGATTATGACCCCCAAAATCAGCCTGCGTCATAAACGCCGATGATTAGTTTGTTACTGTTCTTAATACTGACACTAGGAGCACAATCATCCCCAAAATGGAATAATTGGAAGTCATTCGTCGCAAAACCAATAAAATACGCATTATTAATATTTAATAGTGAAAATTTTGTTAATATATACAGTAATAACTCATGTAACCTGAATTCCAAGGATTCATTTTCATTATTAACCTTTAATATATATATATATATATATATATATATATATATATATATATATATATATATATATATATATATATATATATGTTTCCTTGTTACTTTGTAACTATTCGGACTCTACCTCATCACACTCCCTCTTTATTGGCTATCCACCCCTCCTACTCCCCACCTCCTCCAATCATCAACCTTCCCACATCACCCTGTCATTCCCCGCCCAGTGTGTCACTTTACGTTACTCTTTCGCTGAAGAAGGGCTTAGGCCCGATAAGCTTGCGTGTGTTTTTGTGTTCGTGTGTTTTACGTGTCTCTTCGACGCCCCCAGCAGCCTGCCAGCTTGGTCCTCAACTTGGTGAGTGTCCGCTGGGCTTCCCTCAACACCTTGTTGCCACTCTCATCGCTACCTTTTCTTTTCCTTTAGTTATATATATATATATATATATATATATATATATATATATATATATATATATATATATATATATATATATATGCTCACAGTGATTACAATTTTGGTGCATTGCGATGTTTTAGTTCCTAATGGGCGATTAATGCCATGGGGCAGTATAATTCATGTAGATGCTATAAATATTTTATATATATCTAGGAGAAATAGCGATACATATATTGAGGTCACAATGACTGCAAAACTTAAAACAAATGCTTGCGCTATTAGTTATTAGTTTCAGGTGATTCAGTATGCTAAAATGCATGGAAACCAAGCAGAAGCACATCCTATCGGTTCACCTCCCACAGAGAAAATGTTCCGTGAATGGAGTAAACAAGGAAAAACTGAAGCTGATGGGATAAGAAAAATGTAGTCTTCTTAAGGTTGGTCTTAAATTTTCACAACTAGAGGAAGTGAAGGATAGTAGAAGTGTGGAAGTTTGGTGTCGCTGTAACTATCAAACTTTTTATGTACGATGCAAAAAGTTGCAAAAAAAGGACTAGATGAGCATACTTATCGCTATTTACTATGCATTTCATTTATTATTTATGCAATTATATTAAAATATCACCATGAAATAGGTACTTTTGGTAAAGGTTACCTATAAACGCAACTTGTGCAGCACACTCCAAGAGCTTTAATTAATACGACTGCCGGGTTCACACTATACAAGTCTCGAAGCAATTATATATGTATTAGATCATCCCTATTTATTTTATTAATGAAATCTATCTAAAAGATTATATTTAACTGTTATCACGCTGGAATATTTTGTATAAATGTTCCTGGATATGGACTTAATCAGGGTTGGAAATCATATAGGACATGGCCCTCCAATGCCTTGGTGAGGCAAGATAATTTTTTCCTGAATAATCTCTTAAAAATCTTATATCCTGGTGCACGTTATATGTCGAGAAATATGGTATTAAATTTGCAGGCTACAAGGTACAATATTATTGAAAACCTCAAGTATGCGCATTTCACCCAACCATGCTGCCCTCGGAAAGAAATGAAAAATCACAATGACTTTCGAACCAAATGAAATGCCACCAAAATGTTTCTTAACACTTTGTGTGCCGGTGCCCTTTAAATTTACCAGCCCTTGGGGCCGGCCATTTTCTGTGCCACCGCATGAATGGTATAAGCATTCAATAAAACACACACAACTCCTGAACTACTGGATATATTTTAATGAAATTTTAAATGCATAGAGATTATATACCAGAGTAATCAATTAGAGTGTGGTATTGTTCAAAACATGTCCCTCTATGGAGTGGAACACAACAAAATCCACAAATAAAGCGGGTTTCACTTCTCTTTTTCTTGGCTGCACACACTCTACATGGTCTCTGAGGAATTTTCTTGCTCCCAGCACTAACTATTTTCTCTACTTTATGCTTTTTCATGTCCATTGAAAGTCTTCCTGGTGGGTCCATCTTAGGTGCACGCCTTGTAGGAGAAATGTGAATGTTTTTCTCTTGTGTGTCTGAGATGGGCTCTTCTGGGCTCGTGTCTGGCAATGAGATGGGCTCGTGTGTCTGAGATGGGCTCACCCAGTTTCTGGCTACTTCATGCAGGAATTTTTTATACATAATTTGTTTTCCATTGAGCTCTACATACACCCTAAAAGAATTGAATAGGGCACAGTTCAACAAATACAGTACTGTCTTCTTTGACCACTTCGTGGTCTTTCTCATTATTGTGCAATATGACAGATATTGGTCCGCACGGTCTACTCCCTTCATATACTTGTTGCATTCCAAGATGGACTCCGGCTTCCTTATTCTCTCTCCAGTTTTTCTGTCCCTCTTCTCAGATTCTAGGAGCCGTGAAGAATGAATGGTAGAGATCATGCGAACCTCCCGCTTGTCTTTCCAAATTTGCACGAGAACATCTTTTTTTCTTCGGAATGCTGACTGGCCTTTCTGTAGTTTCATGGATTTCAGACATTCAGGAAGACCTCTATTTATTCTGACTGTGCCACAGATTCTTGTTCTGTTTTGGAGAAGTTTTTCGGCAATGCTTACACTATTATAATAGTTATCCATGTAAACATGGTGCCACAAGCCTGTATTTGGCCCTAAAACTGACAGAATTGTATCTTCCAACTTATTACCCTCACCGGTATAAATTTGCAAATTGCAAATATACCCAGTGATCGCTTCACATACCATACGCACTAATATTCCATATTTTGTCAGCTTGGCAGGGTTGTATGTACGAAAAGATAGTCGCCCTCGCCATGGTATCATGCCCTCGTCAAGTGACAGTTCCTGCCTAGGTTTGTAGACACTTGCAAATTTCTTTAGAAGGTTGTTCAAAACTGGTAAAACCTTGAATATCCTCCCTGAATTTTCTGGGACATCTTCATTATTTGAAAAATGCCATGCCTGCCATATTTGGCGGAACCTGTTTCTACTCATTACCTTTGAAAATATAGGAGTTTCTGTTAGAGGGTCCAGTGTCCAGTAATCACTTATTCTGTCTTTGTGCACCTGCCCCATAAGGATAACCAAACCTAAAAATTTTTTCATTTCTCCAATGGTTATATCATGCCACTTCAAACTTTTAGGTGATTCTTTGTATTTATGGGCATTTTGCTCATGATAACGATTTGATTCCTCCACCATCATCGAAAAGAGGTCATCCCCAATAAACAAACTAACTACGTCACTCACATTTTTTGGATCATGTGGAGTAATTTTCACACCTGGTGTGCCAGCAAATGTTTCTAAAGCAGTAATAATGTCGTTGTCCAACCAAAATAAAACATCGCCACTCGTCGTGTTAGTCACACCATTACTGTCATCAACTTCAGAATCGCTGGAATACTGCAAAGGTAGAGCACGAACAGTTTTCTTGGTAATTATTATATCTTCATCACTGTCACTTGGCATTTCATTATCGTTTTCCTCAGAACTTCCATCAGTTCCTTCACAACTTGGGACATCAGACAAATTATCGGCAAAAACTTCGTTTAAAATTTCATTTTTGCACTTTCCCCCTCTGTTCTCAGCAGCCATGGTAACAATAAATGTCACAGGTTAAAAAAACTGTAATATCTCTCATAAAACACCTTACACTTTCACCAAAACAATGTGTAAAGCTTCTAGACTGAGTACGATCAAAGAAATAGCTCCTAATAGTTCCAAATAAATCCACCGTGGCGCGAAAAACCGGAGACTAGATGAACACGTATTAATACGTGAGCGGCCACCTGATACTGGTGACAAAAACATGTACTAATACGTGAGCGGACCACAAAGTGTTAATATAGAATTTTAGGAATATGATATGTCAACCTATGAAATTATTCTCATGGACCTCTGACTCTACCGTAACGACTACCTGCAAAGGTTTGTTTTATGTTAGAAACTCTAGAAATCTTTAAAATGGCTTCATAACGTAATGACAGAGTTCATTCTTCTTATGTTAGAATTTCACAAGGATAACTGCAAGAAGAGAAATGAAAGATAGTGGAACCTTGGAAACTATATAATTCCATTGATTCCGCAATCCTTCATCCCTCCTCTCACAAAGTTGTAGAAATCATTGTAGGGTAACATATCATGACATATGATATAAGTCCACATATTTAGGAATTTCACACGGATAACTACTAATTGAATACAGAGATTTATAACAGCGATGGAAACTTAATAATTCCGTTCACCTTCAAATCATTCATTCCTCCGACCAAAACGTTGACGAATAAGTTCAAATTCTATGCAAGTAACGCATTTGGGGTACCTAGCTTGTCTATATCCTAAATTTTTGTAGATTATTAGTAATTCAGGAGAAGTGGATGGGCATAATATTATGCCAAATGATGTCTGTATTCAAACTTGAGAATTTCACGCAGGGAAGTGCAGGGAGAGAAGGGAATGATAGTCGAGTGTTGAAAACTATATAATTCCATTTCCCCCTATCCTTCCTCCCCCTCCACAACAAAGTTGACTTGGAAATACAAATTTTATGCATGTGACCGATTTGAGCTACCTAGCTTGCGTACACCGTACTTACTCGCTTATAAGCCATCACTGTATATCAGTCTCACTCATTTTATTGAGACTCAATCTAGGGAAAAGAAAGTTCTCGAAAATAAGCCCCACTTCAAAAATCGCAATTACACAAAACATTCTGGGTAATAATATTATAATTTCTTTTCCTTTTTATTTGTTTCGGTGAGTATGTTATGTTTTTATACACATTATACTGCGAATTGAATCACCACGTCATTTAGCGATGTCATAGTGAATTTCAATGATTGTCTCACATTTTTGGAGTTTTAGATTTTGTTTCCTTGAATATAATCTCCTCCTCCTCATTTTGGAGATGAAAATTTTAGAGGAAAAGTGTGGCTTATATGTGAGTAAATAGGGTATCTTCGAGGTTTGCTTATTATTAGAAACTCAAGAAAATTCTGATCATGACAAAAGATGTTGGTCTACATACTTAGGAATTTCAATGGCATAACTGTAGGAAGAGTAGGAAAAAATAGAAAAGCAATGGAAAGTATATAATTCCATTCACCCTACTATCCTTCATTTCTCCTCCCACAACGTAAAACTGAAGTGCAAATGTTATGCCTGTGAGTCATTTGAGGTTCCTAGCTTGTTTGTATCCTATAGATTTGCATATAACATGAAACTTGAAAAATCATTCTAGGGTAATATATCATTACGATAATATAGATCTTCATATTCAAGATAAGTGTGGAGAGAGAAGAGAATGATTGGAGGACTTAGAAACTAAATAATTCTATTAACCCTCGAATCATTCTTTTCTCCCACCATAACATTGATGAGAAAGTGTGAATATTATCCGTGCGACTCATTTGAGGTACCTAGCTATTCTCAATCATAAATTTTTTATTATTAGTGGAAACTCAAGAGAAAGTTAATGGGCATATTATCATAGCAGATGTTTCTCTTCATACTTAAGAATTTCACTGGGATAACTGTAGAAAGAGAAAGAAAAGATAGGAAAGCAATGGAAACTATATAATTCCATTCACCCTAATATCCTTCCTTCCTCCTGATGCAACGCTGACATGGCAGTGCGAATGTTGTGCTTACGATATATATTAGGTACTTAGCTAGTTTTTATTCCAAAGTTTTGCTTTTCGTTCGAATCTCAAGAAATTTTTTAAAGGGCATCATATCATGATGAAAGAGGCCTTATGTTAGAATTTCACAGGGAGAATTTCAAGAAGAGAAATGAAGGATAGTAGAACTATGGAAATTATATAATTCCATTAATTCTCCAATCCTTCCTCTCTCCTCTCACAAAGTTGACTTGAAATCACAAATATTATGCCTGAGATTCACATGGGGTCACAGATATTTTATTTCCTAATGGTTTACCTATTATTAGATACTCAAGAAATCATTGTAGGGTAACATATCATGACATGATATAGATCTTCATATTTAGGAATTTCACAGGGATTGTATAAGTGCTGGTAGTTCAAGGTCTCTTGTCAGATGGTATTTTACGACACTCTACCTATGACAAGGAAAGAGTCTAGTTTCAGAGCCTGACGCTAGTTTTCATCTCATTAGATTTGTTTTTATTTTATGCGTTTTTGAACTTGACCTAGTTTTTGCAACCCGTAATAATTAAAATGGCATCAACCTCAAGGGAATTTTTTGACAAATATGAAGATATAGTGGATTATATAAATACTCTTGGTGACGATGATGATTATGTTGATTCTGGCAATGAAATACAAACTCCCACAAGTTGTGAACCTCGTTTCATAATTTTAGATACAGAAAGTGTCAATAGTGACATTATTGTTCGTCATAGATGTTGTATTGCAGTTCTAGCTCAAAGTTCATATAGTGAAAGTGTTATTGAAAATTAGGATGGTGATAATGATATCTATAATAATTAACAAATTAGCATTAAAATCCGATAGGAGAGCTATTGAATATTGGTAACTAGTATAAATTAAAATGTAAGCACAAATGTTAGGATATAGAGGAACAAGTGTGATAAATTATCTGTGTTAGTGTTGTATAAAACATTTTATTTTTCAAAAACCTCCAATCCTAAGAGAGTAATTTTTTTGTGTCCAATAGGACACTTAGGGTGCATATTATACATGGTAATAAACGCATATAACTTTTTCTAGTAAGGAAATAATTTTATTTTCAGACATGACTTTCTAAATAAATTGTACTTTACATTGCATTCTAATAGTTGCGAGCAACAAATAACAACATTACATACTGGATCTGCTTGTATGTATGTAGAGACAGAAATAGATGAAATTTTCATCAACGAGACAGGTAATATTCTCGTCAACTCTTTCGCTCAGCGGCAAAGCGAGAACTGTTATTCCAACTGACCATATTTATACAAAATGCATCCTTGAGACATTTTAATACATTGTGTCGACCTTTAATAAGTGAGTCAGAACGTAACTTAGGTGCGTATTATAATCGGAAAATTACGGTACTTAAATTTTTCCAGTCTTTAAATGATATTAGTATCAATAATTATTTTGTTGTGATAATTTATTTTTCAAGTAATCAGAAAGAATGTTATAAGCCTTTGACTTCTGTTTTTTATGCTGTTACTTTTTTGATAGGACTTCCTCTGTAATTCTTAGGAAAGAAATACTACTGAATATATATATTATTAATTTTACTGAAATATGTTTAATGCCTATCTGTAACTAGTAACCATAAAATGATTATTAATCCAGTTGGCTGAATTTATTAGGTTATCACTGATGAGTAATTTACTGTTATTTATTTTGAATTATTTAGATATACTGCCAATCCTCGGCTTACGTAAGCCCTGACTTACATAAACTGACCTTACTTAAACTTTTCCATAAGCCCCAAACAAAAAAATTCAAAGTGCATACATATTACGTTACTGTATATACTCAAGTATTTTGCGACCCCGCATAATTTGCGATCCCTTATTTTTTGCCTCAAAATCTTGTTGTCATGTAATGTGTGAGTTGGAATTTTTAAGTTTTGGTAGCACGATCTTCAGTTCCCCTAAAATGTAGTGCATTTTCTTTAGTTCATTTCCATACGATTTCTATCTTCATGAAAGTAAAGAGAAAGCATTCAAATGTCTGTCTGTACTTATAATTGAAAAAATACCTTTTAATTACCTGTATTTACATGTTAATGAAGAGAAAATGAGTGAATAACGATAATTATCACAGTTCATAGCTCACTAGTCAGAAATCTTTTAAGAATGTAGTGTTGCGGGAACAGCTAAGAGCCAAACAAATGCCTACCTACTAGTACATCTTTAACTATCGTACAATCGTAACACAATAATGCTGCCATAGATGGTTTCTACCTTGCTCCTCTCATTTCTTTTTAAAAATTCATTTACTCATATTATATAGTTAAAAAATTTTCACTTGGCAACTTAGTCTAATACCGTGAACGTTAGAATGTGTTGCGGGAATGACTACCTGATTTTACCTAGGTCTTTGCATGTAAACGAAGTTATTTTTGCATTTATTTTATGAATTATTGGTAATTTTGTGGATATTTATTTTTCTTTTCATAATAGAGATTGAAAGATTAAATAAGTTTATATGAGAACTTTATTAAATCTACATACAAAATAATAAGTTACTTAAAAATGCCTGCCGTTCCAACTACCTTTGCCTATTGGGAATATTGGCACCATTCACAGCTTGCGAGGCTAGAACTTTTTGCTGTCTGCACTTCAGCCAACCTTATCGCTACCACTGTTCAGCGTGCCATCTAACATCTGCCGTTCCAATTACTTCTGCCTATCGGGTATATTGCTGCCATTCACTGCTTGCAATGATGGAACTTTTTCGGTTACTGTTTTCCGAGTGAGAGATAGCACAGGGTCTAAATTATTTTCTTAATTTCTATAATTAGAATGATTTTTTCCCAATGACTTACTGTACTGAACTGTGTGGGTAGTTAGGTGAATTCTGACTTATGTAAAACTTGGGTTTTGTAAAGGTTTGCGGAATGGAACCCTTACGTAAGTTGGGGAGTGGCTGTATTAAAAAAATGGTTGCTTGTGATTTAGCCTCTGAGATCTAAAATTTCAAGCTGACATCAATTAATCAACTGTTAAAATCTTTTTATTTTTTATGAACAGCCACAGATAGTTCCAGTGTCTATCCTACCTAGTAGTAGTTGGACTTCTACAGTGACCCAAGGTGAGCTGGGGGCTATAATTTTCTTGGAAAACTGAGATATCACTCAATTTAATAGTTTTTTATTGGATGAATTATGGAGATTCACTTATAAGCTGAAAAATTGTTTTTGTATAGTTGTTTATTAGAAGGAAACTTATTTAAGTCACTTTAAATTATTAATTAAATTGACTATTATTTTTTCAGTGAATGCAAGCTCTCAAGAAATAAGAGCAGGAAATGTACCATTGCTTCTTAACCCTGAGGTCATTGATTGTTCTACCAATAATGCTGGAATTCAAAATCTTCTTGCCGCTGCAGATGCAGATCCTGTTTAGGAATTTTCTGGAGAAAATTATCAAATTTTTTAATACTATATTCATGGCATTGTTTTTATGAAGGCTAAGCTGCATCAACTCTGTTGTTGTTTATTCAAAAATGCCTTGACTAAATGGGCCTGAAATGTTTTTCTGATTGGGCATGATGCAATTTTATTTCTTCCGCGGTAACTGTTTTAAGGTAAATTTTTACTTGGAGCATTCCATACTGTACATAAACCTGTATTTAAATCTGATGCAATTAGTTGTGCTTTTTGAAATTAATTTGTGTGTATTGTATTTAAATTTGTTTGGCTATCTAGTTACACTTATAGAACGGGCGCAATTGCAATGGAATGAAAAGTTGTTTACACAAACCTTTATTTGAATTTCATTACCGATTCAGATGTACTTTTTATTAGAAGAAAATTTTATGAAATGAAAAATTCTTTCCATGAACCTTTATTTAAATCCAATTGGCAATTAAGTTATATTTTTTAAAACGAATCAGTTTTAATTAAATGAGAAAGTATGTACATGTCATGTCATAAGAATGTTGTAAATCTACTATTATGAATTACACGAAAAAAGTAAATTGTATTGCATTATTCTTATTTTCAAGAACCCCATAGATAAGTTGATGCTTGCTATATGATAATTCTGCAGTGACATGGTTTCTAGACTAGCTAATCAAGAATGGCTTGCTTATTTAAAATTAGTGCTCAATCATATACTGATAGTTTATTTCCAAAACAAAATAAAAATATTGTATTTTATTTGTTTTTATCATTTAGAAAATAAAAATGTGATATATGGCATTATACCTTGCGTCCATGCCATTGCTATTTTTTCTCCAAATTTACAACTTGCAGCATTATGTTCTGATTGGTGATTTTTATGGAAGTGACATACTGCATCTACCTGAATCCAAGATGACCCCCGAATCCAAGATAACCCCCGAATCCAAGACGACCCCCAGTTCCAAGACGAGCCCCGGTTCCAAGACGACCCCCGGTTCCAAGATGACCCCCGGTTCCAAGACGACCCCCGGTTCCAAGACGATCCCCCGAATCCAAGACGACCCCAGGTTCCAAGACGACCCCTGAATCCAAGACGACCCCCCGAATACAAGACGACCCCCGAATCCAAGACGACCCCCGAATCCAAGACGACCCCCGAATCCAAGACGACCCCCGAATCCAAGATGACCCCTGAATCCAAGACGACCACCGAATCCAAGACGACCCATTTTTTAGCCGACTGTAGAAACAGAAAAAAGATTTTATGACCTAATATCTCACTGAATGTCTTTGGTTTATATAGGGGTGCCAAGGGCTAATACAGGCCCCTGGACAAACAACTTGCTGGTCCCCACTGTATGAACTTAATTCTCTCTATAGGTCTTGGCAACTGACATAAACCTTATATTCTCTTACCACAATATTGAATATTCTTCTTTCAAAAATAAAATTAATTAAATGCAAATTGAATGACGTCGCTGTTTTATTAGGCATTCTGGTATTTAGGCTGTTAGGCAAACAGACACATATAAACAGGTAACTCTCATTATGCGCACTTTCATTATACTCGTTTTCGCATATATGTGGTTTTATGCTGGTGAAAGATGGAAAAGAACCCATGCCTTTTTCTGCAAGTTGGGGGTGGTTCGACTGCTTTAAGAGTTGAAATACATTGCACAATCATTAACTGGTGAGGCGGCATCTACAAATCATTTCACAGTTGAATTATTACAAACTACAAGCCTCCTGTTTTACGCATATTCAGTATTCAAGGCGATTTCCAGGAACACATCCTGCGCATAACGAGAGTTACCTGTATGTATGTATGTGTGTGTATATATATATATATATATATATATATATATATATATATATATATATATATATATATATATATATACACACACACACACACGAGTTGTCAGTGCTAGCATACAGCAAGCGTATAAAAAAATCCCCATACACCAAGATCTAAACTCATAAATAAACTTATGCAATCTACAGGGCAACATCACTTCAGTCACGTGGAGCCTATATGTATTAAATAATAAATTCCATGAGTAATAGCAGTATAATTAGAATTTTCCATGAAATTAAGGCAACTATCTGTAATTTCCAAATTCTTTGGCAATCGGCTCGTGTCCAAGTTTTTGTATTTCAAGTTTCGTATAGAGAAACATTAAATTTATGGAAAAATTAGGATAATTTCTGATAAGATTATGGCATCAACATCCATGCCTTTAGCATGTATTTGGATAAAAGAATATCGCAAAATTGGTATGACGTCATTATATTTATCAATTGAAATGAGTTACAATTTATTGGAAAACTACGAAACACAACATTAAAATACTTTTCACGTTTTACCACCAGTGCTATCAGGATTGCTTCTCTGGTTGTGATCCCTTATAGTCATAGAGAAAAAAAAACCTATTTCCTCCTTCTTATAGTGGATATCTCAAATTGAATCATCATGTTTGTGCTTTCAGTAGTATGTGAGAATTACAATTATCTGTGATACCCTCAATCACAGTGCGTGATGCAATTAGTGTTTTGGATACAGTAAAATTTTACATATTATCGGAAGAACGTATTGATGATGATGTTTTCATAATATGTATGATATTGAAAATCAGCATAAGTTAAATTATGGGAATAAACTTGATGTTAATTCGATTAAAGAAAATAAAAAAATACATTTCCGTAACTTTAATTTTCTATAACTCGAATATTTTTTGCTTTCCTTTGAGATTTGAGTTATAGAAGTTCCACTATACCATATATTTATTTAAAAATATATTTCTGCTACTCGAATTTTCTATTACTTGAATAATTATTACTTTTCCTTGAGATTCAAGTTATGGAAGTTCAACTGTAATTCGTTATGACGACATTAATTTCCATTAAAAGCTCCATAGTATTTAAGGATTTTCATTGTTGAAAAGAGGAAAAAATTCACTCTTTTTTGATTAAAAGCAGATACTTATGCTAATTCGGTAAGTATTTGAATTCTACCTTCAAAAATTAAAAACTTTTTTCACATAGACAATTATTCTTTTTGTGAATTTGCATCACAATTTTAAGTAATCTAAAAATGCATTTTTAGAAAGCCTTGTACTGAAACTCGTGCTTTTCTTATGGGGCATTGAAATGGAACACTGGAATTAAAAAGACCCCTTAAATATGAACTTTTTTGTGATTTTCGATTTTTCTCATCGGTTGTGCCTCTTGACCTACCTACATGCCCAACTTCAAATTTCTAGCCCTTCTAGAAGTACCTAAGAGTTTTGTGTCAGTGAGTGAGTGAGGTACCAGTAGCTATATATGTATAAATTTTTTCATCCTTATATACCACTGTAAAGCTATCTTTTAAAATTTATTTTGTAACTTTTCCAAAAAATAAATGTCAGTATAAATCCTCTGTTACTAAATAACAGCAACACTGTAGGGAAGGGAGCTAACAACTGATATTGACTGTAATATTGATACCACCTAATCAAATGGTTAGAGTTGGACATGGCTTAACCCAGGGATGGCAAATGATTTTTGTATCATGTACCAAGAAAGTAATGCGAATCAACAGAATTTTTGTATGCCACTAATTTGTAACTAATCATTTCAATTAATGAACATATTAGTATACCTATACTGAATGCGTGTGTTCGAAATATACACCCAGGCCTGAGGAGAGGGGGGGCAGTGGGGGTCGCTAGCCCGAGGACTCTCATAGGGCCTGGACCCAAGGTTTAGGTATTACAGTAAAACCTGGTTAATTCGAAATTCAGGGGACCACTTCAAATTAAATAGAACTTCTATAATTCAAAATTTACAAAAAACCGTGATTTATAAAATTTTAAAAATGCAAATATAAATTACAGAAAAACAAAAGAACATGACACTATGTTAAAATGCAGAAAACAAAAGGATGTAGTATGCATACATACCTTAAAATATGATATCAATGAATAAAATCCAAATTTACGATTACACATATATTGAAACATATGATCATATAATTAAAATCCAGTAAAATGTTGAAAGTTTCTCAGTCGCTTATTTCAACTTAAAAGTATATAAATGAAAGGTTTTAACAAATGATTAAACTTATTTTAAAAAGTCACTTATTTTCCTGTTTCAATTTTGGGGCACTTCCTAGTACAATGGGTTGCGTAATGGCATCAAATTTTTCACATACATATATCTATCAGCTCATCTGGTGTCCCTGACACGTATCTTTGAAGGGAATTCAAAGTTTTAAAAACATCCTCCTTAGATGGCAATGGCACATCCAATCTATCATCGACGTTGTCCTCATCGCCATCACTGGCAATGGTTTTCAATTAAAGTGTGGGGTCATACACAACTGACATAGCCAAGCCATTATTGAAGGAAAAAAGTCTCTGAAACTGACAGGCCCCAATAGTATATTGCTTCAATTACTTCTTCCACCTCTGTGCCATCGAACACTTCTGCCGGCTGCAAAGATAGTTTTGGTTTTCTTAAAACAATTGGCAATAGTCTGAGGAGTCACCAATTGCCATGCCGATGACAAGGCCCAGCACACATCTAAAAGCAACCATTTTCATAAATCATCCCACGAACAACCATTTGTAATTTCCACCAAGCATGAGGATAATAGTATTTTTCTGTAATGGCTCTTTAAATTTTGAATTATGCCCTGGTTGAGTGGCTGGAGAACACTGGTTGTGTTTGGTGGAAAATACAACTCAGCATTGGGTGCATTTATCTGAGCCACATGGTGAGCAGAACAGTTGTCTACTGTCAACAACATTTTACAATAAAAAAAAAATTGTAAATGGTTTCTCGTCATCCACACCTTTTTGTTATGTTCGTAAATTATCGGAAAATTATCACGATTAATATCTTTGAAACAGGGTGGCTTGGCATATTTTCTGATAATTACAAGTTTTTCTTTATCCGACCCATTCATATTGGTGCAGAGCACTGCGGTGAGATGCTCCTTATTACGTTTGCCGCCGTGACATTTTTCGCCTCGGAGAGCCAAAATACGATCAGGCAAAATGTAAAAATGCCCGTTTCATCCATATTATAAATGTCCATGGGCGCATACTTCTCCAGAACTTGTTTATTACTTTGCAGCTAGGTCATCACATTCTCTTTATTAATTTTTTGCTTTGCCACAAACTGCGAGGCAAACATTTTGGATAAAAGATATTTTCAGATAATGAATGTCTCAAGCAATAAACAGCACATCAAACAAAAAAGGTTTTTATCAAGATATGGCAAAAATAAAATATAATATCGACGAGTTAAATGCAGTGAATGTTTAGGCATGTTTCGCTTCCACCATGAGTACCTATTGGTTTCTTTTCATCCATCCAGATGCATGTTCATTCTTGGCTTCTACCAAATGGATTTCAGGGCAAAGGCAATTAGAAAAGGATATAAATGGTTCACATAACCCATTCGGGAGGTTATACTTGACTAGAAACAAGAAAAAACAAACAAGCTTTCCATTTAGCTTTAAAATCAAAAGAAGTCGTAAGTCACTTGAATTATGGCAATTTCTTGCATGGTTATTTGATTGTTATCAACAAAAACAATCTTCGTAGTAACTGAGGTAAAGAATCATTATAATTACCAAAGTATATTTAATTTCCTTTTGTGTGCATGCAGCATTTAGTAAACAGATGAAACTGGACTATCAAGGATGAAGAAACAAACATAAATATATTTATTTATATTTGATGCACACAAAGCATTTTGTAAGTGAAAAGAAATGGATGATTTACAATGAAGGAATAAACGTAAATGTAAAGATTACAACTACATAGTTAGATATGTTTTAAATTTTCGATTGTTTGACTAAATACAACTAATCAAAGATGGCTCAAAATACTTTTGGCGTAAACTGAAGGAAGGATAAAACTCCAGCCAAAAACAAGTGGTATTAGCCCAATGCATTTCATCCACTAAGTGGGCATTTTCAAGGGCGATGTTCTTTCGACAGCGACCAGGGTCGACTGTGTTGGCGTGGAGGGACCAAGGGTGGAGAAAGAATGAAAGACAAAAGAAAGACGAAAACACAGGTGGAGTAAGAACAAAAGAAAAATGTAAACAGAGGCACGTGTGTATTATCTCTGGTCAATAAGTCTGTAAAGTGTCTTGTTGAAGTCAGTGCCACTGTTCATCAATGTATCTCGATTTTTGTAAATGTGAAGGTTTTCTAGGGAATTTAAAGAACTATTAGATGAGATTACCAGTTGTAAGTCCAGGGGTCGTCTTGGATTCGGGGGTCATCTTGGATTCGGGGGGTCGTCTTGGATTCGGGGGTCGTCTTGGATTCGGGGGTCGTCTTGGATTCGGGGGTCGTCTTGGAACTGGGGTCGTCTTGGATTCGGGGGCCAAATTATTTTAGATTGTAGGTTTAGTGTAAGCCAGAGTTGCTCTACTTTGAATAACATGGCTCATCTAAACATTCCTGCGAGTAAAATCATGCTATTAAATTGTTCATTAATACTTTATTTTGTTTGTTTTTGCAAGGTATTATGAAGTTTTTATTATACTTTTCCAATAATTTTAGAAATACTTTAAACTGAGGATAAATTTTAAGCAGTTGTGTTTATTAGGATTTCATCTACCATTTTTATCAAAATTGACTGAAATTTTTGCTAGATAGCATATAATCTAAAACAAATTTCATAATATGTACTGTGATTTTAATAGACTTTCAGATCTAATGGACTACCCTTCCTCCTATATAGTCCATTAGATCGAGGGTCCACTGTACAAGTAAAAATATCCTTTCAATGCCACCTATTGAGCAGCTAAATGCCTACTCCTTACTTGAAATATATGACCACAGGTCCAGATTTTTGTACAAGTGCTGTTTAAATTTTTTTATTAGCATGATAAATATTACCGTATCTGCTCGAATATAAGCCAATACTTTTTGTCAAAATCTATCGTGAAAAAAATCACCCTCGGCTTAAATGCGAGCCTGAGGAAAAATTTGGCATCCTCGTACGACGCCATCGCTGAAAAATGTCGTTTCCATAGCATACCTCCTGTTGCCTGGAGCTGTAATTTAAATTGCTATTGAATGTTATTTATATATTTTAACACGTAGTTAAAAGTAAGTGGGTTCTTATCCAAAGGAAATGGCGGTATATAAAACAATCAAGTTTTAACAACCTACCAGGTTCATAGTATAATTGCACGCTACAGCAAATTCGTTTTGATCATAATTTGCAACGAGTTCTTAAGATACCAACACCGGTCTTATTAGAGGTTTTTACAAATTCTGACTACACGAAGCGTCTTCAACTCTTTGTTTTAATTGCACTTCTTGGTGCTGCAATCGATTTAAAGTTCAGATGTAGCAGACGTCGTAGCTTTTACGGATCATTTAAATGGCAGGTACATTAAAGTTAGGAGCCGACAGTATAAAAGAAGTTCATATTAATTTTTCTTGTTTATTTTATATTTTGCTATAGCCATTGTCATTTTTGTATGCATGTTAAAACCCTCTTTCATAGAATGTATTAAAATTGCATATACTGACTAAGCAGACGATATCGTCTGCTTAGTCA
The DNA here is from genome assembly GCA_028673005.1 of Tanypteryx hageni. NCBI lineage: Eukaryota > Metazoa > Arthropoda > Insecta > Odonata > Petaluridae > Tanypteryx > Tanypteryx hageni. Next base: position 90,197,588 of record CM054120.1, read on the forward strand.
ATTCGCAAACTTCGATGACGACTTTCGATGAGCAACTGTTTGAATTCCGCTAACATAAGATACGTCTGATTCGAAGGTGTGAGCAACGGCGTTAACTGTAATTCATCTGATAATGAACAGCAATAATAATAAAATTTGGAAAACTCTTTCATAGAATCTATTAAAATTGCGTATAATGACTAAGTAGACGATCATGCCAAATTTGATGACAGCTTTCGATACGCAACAGTTTGAATTCCAGTAAGATAAATAAATATACTTACATTTGATTGTAAGGTGTGATCAATGGCGTTGACTATATTTATAATTAACAGTAATAATACCTAATAAAACTTTACATGGAATGTATATAATTATATAGATGTAATGTATAATGTATTCTAGGTTGTGCATGCATGTCTGGTACACTTAAGCATAAAATTTACGAAAATAGTTTTTTGTCAAAAAATGTTGGAAAATTTCGTGGGGTCGGCTTCTATTCGGGCAGATACGGTATTATGGTGTTTACAAGAATTTGGTTTTGAATCAAAACCTCCATAATTATTAATCATTTGCTCATGATAAAAATAAGATATATCAATTGATGAACATGGAACACTTAAGTTTCTAAATGAAAATGCTAACTTATTCAATTACTTCTATATCTTATTAATGATATTTTCCAGCCTGTTTTTGGAAACTGTCATCAGAGGAGATATACATAATTCATTTATATATATTGTATGGTTTACCTTAATTTTTAATCTATCAAATATTATAGCAATGAAGAAGTTGAAATTATAAGCAAAGGTGTTTATGGTAAAAAATAATACAAATAAATTGGAAATAGTCAAACTAATGAGATTTTCTGAGAAGGTAAAATTTAAAGTCTGTTATAGTGGATAAGGAAGGACTAGTACAGATGAAACATTTGACTTATTTACCTAGTATTCTATCTCATGAAGGCAGAAGTATCAAAGAGATGTTATGGAGAATATGAGGAGCAGAGGAGGATTCATACATGGTCTATTAACCTTTAAATGCTGAATGGCACACTGGCATGCCAGTAAATTTCTGGGTAAGTCTTCTGAACGGCACATCCATGGCACGCTCAGTTCCAAGGCTGCTCACAAATGTTGTTTTTGTCATGGAATCATAATAGTAATAGGAGATGAAAGACCAGACATCTTTCTTTTCCTCTTCCTCTCCCAAGGCCGAATGCCTTATGGATTGGGGAAGAAATGATAAACAAACACTCAAAAAAGCCTGTCTCAAAATATAGGTCTCCACCTGCTGTTCATCTGTTCATATTTTAATGATTATTTTATTTTTATTTAGTTATTTGGTAGTTATCATATATATTTTTGGAAATGTTCCCTAAGCATAAAACTCCGCATGAGGATAACGAGGAAGTCTTCGTTGATACGGATACATACGAAGAAAGAAGTGCGGAAAGCAGTAGTGATGGTGAGGAGGAGCCTGAGGAAGATGTCTCAGCAAGAAGTGGTTATTCATCTAAATGGAGATCTTCAAATGAAGGTCGAAGATGAAACATTGGTGTGCACCCTTTTACTGCCAGGCTGAGTGGAGTGAAAACTAGTGCTATTATTGTATTTGCTTTTTATTGTATTGATCCAAATTTTAATACCAATACTATATTTCAACATGTTTCTTTCCTCTAATAAGCAGCATCATGTAATTCTGCAATATGTTAACTACAGAATACTTTTTATTTGAACATTTTATCACGAATAGTTGATTAGATACATGATTTTTTCAGAATGTAAACAAATATTTCTTAAATACCCCAAAATAAATCCAGCAGATAGAACCTACGCACAAGCATTTAAATCCGGCAGATCAAGGTTAAGCCCTGTTTACCCTATGTAAGTAGAGCTCAAAAATTTTTCTAGAAATCTATGGGCCAATTTCAAAACCTAGTAGCTAGTACAGACGTTACAAAATTTTGGCAGATATTTTATCATCATCAGGAAAAGATTAATGAATAATAATTCAGACATGAATCTGCAACAACAGCTAAGCCATGCATATTTATTTGTCACATCATGTAGCGAAACATTAGTGCTGATAATAATCATGCCATCTGTCCTTGTAATCATCCCTTCGACAGTTCACAATCCATCCCTAACTAGCGGGCATCAATTTGACCACAATGTTAAATAAGCAATAGCAAAACATCGTTTTTGCTTAAAATGCAATTCAGATTCGTATTTGAAAAAAGTACTGATTTTTTAAAACTTCAAAGCTTAATTTTAAGGAAGCTAACATTAATCGCTCACAGTTGAGGCATCTGAACCATTTATAAAGATAAACAAATCTAGGAGCCAGCATGAAAATCTTAGGAGCCATGGTGACCAAGATTTTTTGAGCCCTGAGGTAAGTAATGTAAGCACCACATTATGGGCTACTTTAACAACCAGCAAAAATAACTTTCTCAATTTTTGAAAAAAAAAAGATGAGCGAATAAAAGCAATTATTAGATACTCTGAATGACTGCTTTTGATCCCTTTGTCACTATTGTAACTATGAATGTTTACATTTCATTAAGCCTGTCTCGGAACTACAACAGTTTACAATTTCAATAGTACCTTTCACAGAAATCGAGGTGAATCGCTAAGTCATGTGACCAGTGTGTCATGTAATTAATGTCGTGCGACTGCTGTTGTAAATAGTTAGCTAGTAGTACCTTTCACAAGTGCCATTTTTTACACCCAGTGCCAACCCAGCCATGGAGGAGGGCATTTCATTTGATACTGAGCAGGTTGTTAATAAAAATGAACATAGCCCATCAATTTTGGGCATGAGATCATCAGAGTTTGTGGACCTCAACAAAAGATGGGTATGGAAAGAAATTTATTATGTTTCTTTCTATGGAGATGAGGATCTATTGGATGTTGATAAAAGAACATTGAGCTAGTAACATTAAAATAAATTGTATAATTTATTAATAAGAATAATTTGTTATAAGTAACACTAGAAGAGTATTGTAGATGAACTTATAGAACAGGGGTGGGCAGACTTTTACAAGGGATTAGCAGTTGTAGATGCTTAGGCAGGTCACATTAATTGTTTCAAGTGGTTTGGCGAGCCCATTAGGGTTGGAATGTTGGAAACTGTATAATTACTTTCACCCTAAAATGCTTGCTACATCCCCCACAAATCAGAGCATAATTTACGAATTTTACTCATGTTACTCATTTGGGATCCTATCTTTATGGTTTACCTATTTCAAAAACTCAAGAAATCATTTTAAGTTAATATGTCTAGATGAAATGTATGGGTCTTCTTATTTAGGAATTTCTTGTGGATAACAGCAGGGAGATTAATGAATGATAAGAGAGTTCAGAAACTAAGCAATTATAGTAATTCTCAAATCATCCTTTCCTCCTGGAACAACGTTGATAACAAAGTGCTAATATTTTTCATGTAACACTAAATAATTCCACTCACACTCAAGTCTTTCTTTCCTCTGGCCACAACATTGATAAAAATGTGCTGGTATTATGCATGTAACACATTTGGGGTATTATCTTCTCTCAATCCTAAATGATAGTAGAATGTTCGAAACTTTATAACTTTATTCACCTTCCAATCCGTCCTACATCCCCCACAAAGCTGAACATAATGTACGAATTTTACTCGTGTTACTCATTTGGGATCCTATCTTTTTTATTTTTAGGGTTTACCTATTTCTAAAACACAGGAATTCTTATAATGTTAACATGGCCAGATGAAATATATAGGTCTTATTATTTAGGAATTTCACGTTGATGACTGTAGGGAGAGAAATGAATGATAAGAGAGTCTTAGAAACTAAGTAATTCTAGTCACCCTCAAATCATTCTTTCCTCCAGCCACAACATTGATAAAAAAGCACTATTATTATGCATGTAACTCATTTCAGGTACCAAACATCATTACAAAAGACGTCGGTCTTCATATATGGGAATCTCAGTTGGAGAAGTGCAGGAAGAGAAAAGAAGGACAGGAATGTGAAAGAAACTAAATAATTCCACTCACACTCAAGTCTTTCTTTCCTCTGGCCACAACATTGATAAGAAAGTGCTAATATTATACATGTAACACATTTGTGGTACTTAATTAGTCTCCATCCTAAATTATAGTAGAATGTTGGAAACTTTAGAATTCCATTCCCACTTCAATCCTTCTTACATCCCCCACAAAGCTGACCTGAATGTATGAATTTTACGCATGTTTCTCATTTGGGATCCAATCTTTTTCTATCATAAGGATTTACTTATTTCTAATACTCAAAAATCATTTTTAGGTAACATGTCCTGATGAAGTGTATAGGTCTTCTTATTTAGGAATTTCATGTGGATTACTGCAGGGAGAGAAATGAATAATAAGAGAGTTAAAGAAATTAAGGAATTCAAGTTACCCTCAAATCATCCATTCTTCCAGACACATCGTTGATAACAAAGTGCTAATATTATGCATGTAACACATTTTAGGTACTTATCTAGTCTTGATCCAAAATGATGGCATATCATTAGTGACTGTTGAGAAGGGTGATGTACGAAATATCATTACAAAAGATGTCTGTCCTTATATATGGGAATCTCAGTTGGAGAAGTGCAGGAAGAGAAGAGAATGACAGGAACAAGTAAGAAACTAAATAATTCCATTTGCACTCCAGTCATTCTTTCCTCCGGCAACAACATCGATAAATATGTGCTAGTAATATGCATGTAACACATTTGGGGTTTTTATCTACTCTCAATCCTAAATGATAGTAGAATGTTGGAAACTGTATAATTCCATTCACCCTCCAATCCTTCCTATATTTCCCACAAAATTGACCTGAATGAACAAATTTTACTTGTGTTACTCATTTAGGATCCTATCTTTTTCTATCATTAGGGTTTACCTATTTAAATACTCAAGAATTCATTTAAAGGTAACATGTCCTGATGAAGTATATAGGTCTTCTACATGTAGTTTACAAAGTTCTTTTGTTTCATCTCGGGAACTGAAGGACGTATTTTGATGAAATTTGTTATTGGGGAAGTTTGTTAAGATTGGTCGATAATATTGTAGAAAATTGAACAATATCACGACTATGTTACATGAACACCTTCATTTATTTAATAATTACCTCGCTAGTCTCTAGTTAAACACTAATCTGAGCAAAAATAATGGAGATATTGTGAATTCCCAAAGAATACATTTGGAAACTGAGTTCTCCGACATGAAGTACACTTTTCCAAACTTGTTTTCTTATAGCTATGCCTATTATTATAAACTCAAGAAATCATTAAAGGGGCATCAAATCATGATGATAAAGGTCATTTATCATATATGGTAATTTACATTGATAACTGTATTGACGGAGGTAAATGATTGTAGAACCTTAGAACTTAAGTAACTACATTAATTCTGAAATCCCTCCTCTCTCCTCCCAAAAAGTTGAATATAAACTACATATAATGTGCCTGCGATTCATTTTCAGTCACAAGTATCTTCATTTCCAAGGGTATATCTTTTATTATAAAGATAATAAATCATCGTAGGATAATGTATTGATGAAATTCATAGACCTTCATAATTAGCAATTTCGTGGGAATAACAATTACAAAAGACATCGGTTTTCATATATGGGAATCTCAGGTGAAGAAGTGCAGGAAAAGAAGAGAAGGACAGGAACGGTACAGAAATTAAATAATTCACTTCACATTCATGTCATTCTTTCCTCCGGCTACAACATTGATAAGAAAGTGCTAATATTATGCATGTAACACATTTGTGGTACTTAATTAGTCTCAATCCTGAATGATAGTAGAATGTTGGAAACTAAACAATTCCATTCACCCTCCAATCCTACATATATACCCTACAAAGCTGACCTGAATGAACGAATTTTGCTCGTGTTACTCATTTGGGATACTATCTTTTTCTGCCTTAACGGTATACCTATTTAAAAAAATCAAGAAATCGTTATAAGTTAATGTGTCCTGATGAACTATATATGTCTTCTTATTTAGGAATTTCACGTGGATAACTGCAGGGAGAGAAATGAATGATAAGAGAATCCCAGAAACTAAGTAATTTTAGCCACCCTCAAATCATTCTTTCTTCCAGCCACAACGTTGATATCAAAGCGCTATTATTATGCATGTAACACATTTCAGGTACTTATTTGGTCTTAATCATAATTGATGGCATATTATTAGTGACTGTTGAGAAGGTTGATGGACGAAATATCATTACAAAATACATCGGTCTTCATATATGGGAATCTCAGTTGGAGAAGTGCAGGAAGAGAAGAGAAGGACAGGAAGATTAGAGAAACTAAAGAATTCCACTCATCCTCAAGTCCTTCTTTCCTCCGGCCACAACATTGATATAAATGTGCTGGTATTATGCTTGTAACACATTGGCATATTATCTAGTCTCAATCCTAAATGATATTAGAATGTTGGAAACTCTATAGCTCCATTCACCTTCCAATCCTTCCTACATCCCCCACAAAGCTGAACATAATGTATGAATTTTACTCCTGTTACTCATTTGGGATCCTATCTTTTCTATCTGAAGGGTTTACCTATTTCAAAAACACAAGCAATTGTTATAAGTTAACATGTCATGATGAAATATATAGGTCATCTCATTTAGGAATTTCATGTTTATAACTGCTGGGAGAGAAATGAATGAGTTTTAGAACTAAGGAATTCTACCACCCTCAAATCATCTTTTCCTCCACCCACAACGTTGATAACAAAGTGCTAATATTTTGCATGTAACACTTTTGGGGAACTTATGTAGTCTGGATCCAAAAAGATGGCATATCATTAATGACGGTGTAGAAGGTGGATGTACGAAATATCATTACAAAAGATATCAGTCTTCATTTATAGGAATCTCAGTTGGAGAAGTGCAGGATGAAAAGGGAAGGATAGGAATGTGAAAGAAACTAAATAATTCCATACACACTTAGGTAATTTTTTCCTTCCACCACAACATTGTTAAGAAAGTGCTAGTATTATGCATGTAACCCATTTGTGGTACTTATATAGTCTCCATCCTAAATTATAGTAGAATGTTGGAAACTGTATAATTACTTTCACCCTAAAATGCTTGCTATATCCCGCATAAATCAGAGCATAATTTACGAATTTTACTCATGTTACTCATTTGGGATCCTATCTTTATGGTTTACCTATTTCAAAAACTCAAGAAATCATTTTAAGTTAATATGTCTAGATGAAATGTATGGGTCTTCTTATTTAGGAATTTCTTGTGGATAACAGCAGGGAGATTAATGAATGATAAGAGAGTTCAGAAACTAAGCAATTATTGTAATTCTCAAATCATCCTTTCCTCCGGGAACAACGTTGATAACAAAGTGCTAATATTTTTCATGTAACACTAAATAATTCCACTCACATTCAAGTCTTTCTTTCCTCTGGCCACAACATTGATAAAAATGTGCTGGTATTATGCATGTAACACATTTGGGGTATTATCTACTCTCAATCCTAAATGATAGTAGAATGTTGGAAACTTTATAACTTTATTCACCTTCCAATCCGTCCTACATCCCCCACAAAGCTGAACATAATGTACGAATTTTATTCGTGTTACTCATTTGGGATCCTACCTTTTTTATTTTTATGGTTTACCTATTTCTAAAACACAGGAATTCGTATAATGTTAACATGTCCAGATGAAATATATAGGTCTTCTTATTTAGGAATTTCACGTGCATAACTGCTGGGAGAGAAATGAATGATAAGAGAGTTCCAGAAACTAAGTATTTCTAGGCACCCTCAAATCATCCTTTCCTCCAGCCACAACGTTGACAACAAAGTGGTAATACTTCCTTCCTACATCCTCCACAATGCTGAACATATTGTACGAATTTTACTTGTGTTACTCATTTGGGATCCTATCTTTTTCTATTTTTAGGGTTTACCTATTTCTAAAACTCAGGAATTCTTATAATGTTAACATGGCCAGATGAAATATATAGGTCTTCTTATTTAGGAATTTCACGTTGATGACTGTAGGGAGAGAAATGAATGATAAGAGAGTCTTAGAAACTAAGTAATTCTAGTCACCCTCAAATCATTCTTTCCTCCAGCCACAACATTGATAAAAAAGCGCTATTATTATGCATGTAACTCATTTTAGGTACAAAACATCATTACAAAAGACGTCGGTCTTCATATATGGGAATCTCAGTTGGAGAAGTGAAGGAAGAGAAAAGAAGGACAGGAATGTGATAGAAACTAAATAATTCCACTCACACTCAAGTCTTTCTTTCCTCTGGCCACAACATTGATAAGAAAGTGCTAATATTATGCATGTAACACATTTGTGGTACTTAATTAGTCTCCATCCTAAATTATAGTAGAATGTTGGAAACTTTAGAATTTCATTCACACGTCAATCCTTCCTACATCCCCCACAAAGCTGACCTGAATGTATGAATTTTACGCGTGTTTCTCATTTGGGATCCAATCATTTTCTATCATAAGGATTTACTTATTTCTAATACTCAAAAATCATTTTTAGGTAACATGTCCTGATGAAGTGTATAGGTCTTCTTATTTAGGAATTTCATGTGGATTACTGCAGGGAGAGAAATGAATAATAAGAGAGTTAAGAAATTAAGGAATTCAAGTTACCCTCAAATCATCCATTCTTCCAGACACATCGTTGATAACAAAGCGCTAATATTATGCATGTAACACATTTTAGGTATTTATCCAATCTTGATCCAAAATGATGGCATATCATTAGTGACTGTTGAGAAGGGTGATGTACAAAATATCATTACGAAAGATGTCTGTCCTTATATATGGGAATCTCAGTTGGAGAAGTGCAGGAAGAGAAGAGAATGACAGGAACGAGTAAGAAACTAAATAATTCCATTTGCACTCCAGTCATTCTTTCCTCCGGCAACAACATCGATAAATATGTGCTAGTAATATGCATGTAACACATTTGGGGTTTTTATCTACTCTCAATCCTAAATGATAGTAGAATGTTGGAAACTGTATAATTCCATTCACCCTCCAATCCTTCCTATATTTCCCACAAAATTGTCCTGAATGAACAAATTTTACTTGTGTTACTCATTTAGGATCCTAACTTTTTCTATCATTAGGGTTTACCTATTTAAATACTCAAGAATTCATTTAAAGGTAACATGTCCTGATGAAGTATATAGGTCTTCTACATGTAGTTTACAAAGTTCTTATGTTTCATCTCGGGATCTGAAGGACGTATTTTGATGAAATTTGTTAGTGGGGAAGTTTGTTAAGATTGGTCGATAATATTGTAGAAAATTGAACAATATCACGACTAGGTTACATGAACACCTTCATTTATTTAATAATGTACCTCGCTAGTCTCTAGTTAAACACTAATCTGAGCAAAAATAATGGAGATATTGTGAATTCCCAAAGAATACATTTGGAAACTGAGTTCTCCGACATGGAGTACACTTTTCCAAACTTGTTTTCTTATAGCTATGCCTATTATTATAAACTCAAGAAATCATTAAAAGGGCATCAAATCATGATGATAAAGGTCATTTATCATATATGGTAATTTACATTGATAACTGTATTGACAGAGGTAAATGATTGTAGAACCTTAGAACTTATGTAACTACATTTATTCTGAAATCCCTCCTCTCTCCTCCCAAAAAGTTGAATATAAACTACATATAATGTGCCTGCGATTCACTTTCAGTCACAAGTATCTTCATTTCTAAGGGTATATCTATTATTATAAAGATAATAAATCATCGTAGGATAATATATTGATGAAATTCATAGACCTTCATAATTAGCAATTTCGTGGGGATAACAATTACAAAAGACATCGGTTTTCATATATGGGAATCTCAGGTGAAGAAGTGCAGGAAAAGAAGAGAAGGACTAGAACGGTACAGAAATTAAATAATTCCATTCACATTCATGCCATTCTTTCCTCCGGCTACAACATTGATAAGAAAGTGCTAATATTATGCATGTAACACATTTGTAGTACTTAATTAGTATCGATCCTGAGTGAAAGTAGAATGTTGGAAACTAAACAATTCCATTCACCCTCCAATCCTACTTATATACCCTACAAACTGACCTGAATGAACGAATTTTGCTCGTGTTACACATTTGGGATCCTATCTTTTCCTACCTTAATGGTATACCTATTTAAAAAAATCAAGAAATCGTTATAAGTTAACGTGTCCTGATGAAATATATAGGTCTTTTTATTTAGGTATTTCACGTGGATAACTGCAGGGAGAGAAATGAATGATAAGAGAATCCCAGAAACTAAGTAATTCTAGGCACCCTCAAATCATTCTTTCCTCCAGCCACAACGTTGATAACAAAGCGCTATTATTATGCATGTAACACATTTCAGGTACTTATCTGGTCTTAATCATAAATGATGGCATATCATTAGTGATTGTTGATAATGTTTATGGACGATATATCATTACAAAAGTCATCGGTCTTCATATATGGGAATCTCAGTTGGAGAAGTGCAGGAAGAGAAGAGAAGGACAGGAAGATTAGAGAAACTAAAGAATTCCACTCATCCTCAAGTCCTTCTTTCCTCCGGCCACAACATTGATAAAAATGTGCTGGTATTATGCTTGTAACACATTGGCATATTATCTAGTCTCAATCCTAAATGATATTAGAATGTTAGAAACATTATAGCTCCATTCACCTTCCCATCCATCCTACATCCCCCACTAAGCTGAACATAATGTACGAATTTTACTCCTGTTAATAATTTAGGATCCTATCTTTTTCTATCTTAAGGGTTTACCTGTTTCAAAAACTCAAGCAATTGTTCTAAGTTAACATGTCCTGATGAAATATATAGGTCATCTCATTTAGGAATTTCATGTTTATAACTGCTGGGAGAGAAATGAATGAGTTTTAGAACTAAGGAATTCTACCACCCTCAAATCATCTTTTCCTCCACCCACAACGTTGATAACAAAGTGCTAATATTTTGCATGTAACACTTTTGGGGAACTTATGTAGTCTGGATCCAAAAAGATGGCATATCATTAATGACGGTGTAGAAGGTGGATGTACGAAATATCATTACAAAAGATATCAGTCTTCATTTATAGGAATCTCAGTTGGAGAAGTGCAGGATGAAAAGGGAAGGATAGGAATGTGAAAGAAACTAAATAATTCCATACACACTTAGGTAATTTTTTCCTTCCACCACAACATTGTTAAGAAAGTGCTAGTATTATGCATGTAACCCATTTGTGGTACTTATATAGTCTCCATCCTAAATTATAGTAGAATGTTGGAAACTGTATAATTACTTTCACCCTAAAATGCTTGCTATATCCCGCATAAATCAGAGCATAATTTACGAATTTTACTCATGTTACTCATTTGGGATCCTATCTTTATGGTTTACCTATTTCAAAAACTCAAGAAATCATTTTAAGTTAATATGTCTAGATGAAATGTATGGGTCTTCTTATTTAGGAATTTCTTGTGGATAACAGCAGGGAGATTAATGAATGATAAGAGAGTTCAGAAACTAAGCAATTATTGTAATTCTCAAATCATCCTTTCCTCCGGGAACAACGTTGATAACAAAGTGCTAATATTTTTCATGTAACACTAAATAATTCCACTCACATTCAAGTCTTTCTTTCCTCTGGCCACAACATTGATAAAAATGTGCTGGTATTATGCATGTAACACATTTGGGGTATTATCTACTCTCAATCCTAAATGATAGTAGAATGTTGGAAACTTTATAACTTTATTCACCTTCCAATCCGTCCTACATCCCCCACAAAGCTGAACATAATGTACGAATTTTACTCGTGTTACTCATTTGGGATCCTACCTTTTTTATTTTTATGGTTTACCTATTTCTAAAACACAGGAATTCGTATAATGTTAACATGTCCAGATGAAATATATAGGTCTTCTTATTTAGGAATTGCACGTGCATAACTGCTGGGAGAGAAATGAATGATAAGAGAGTTCCAGAAACTAAGTATTTCTAGGCACCCTCAAATCATCCTTTCCTCCAGCCACAACGTTGACAACAAAGTGGTAATACTTCCTTCCTACATCTTCCACAATGCTGAACATATTGTACGAATTTTACTTGTGTTACTCATTTGGGATCCTATCTTTTTCTATTTTTAGGGTTTACCTATTTCTAAAACTCAGGAATTCTTATAATGTTAACATGGCCAGATGAAATATATAGGTCTTCTTATTTAGGAATTTCACGTTGATGACTGTAGGGAGAGAAATGAATGATAAGAGAGTCTTAGAAACTAAGTAATTCTAGTCACCCTCAAATCATTCTTTCCTCCAGCCACAACATTGATAAAAAAGCGCTATTATTATGCATGTAACTCATTTTAGGTACAAAACATCATTACAAAAGACGTCGGTCTTCATATATGGGAATCTCAGTTGGAGAAGTGCAGGAAGAGAAAAGAAGGACAGGAATGTGATAGAAACTAAATAATTCCACTCACACTCAAGTCTTTCTTTCCTCTGGCCACAACATTGATAAGAAAGTGCTAATATTATGCATGTAACACATTTGTGGTACTTAATTAGTCTCCATCCTAAATTATAGTAGAATGTTGGAAACTTTAGAATTTCATTCACACGTCAATCCTTCCTACATCCCCCACAAAGCTGACCTGAATGTATGAATTTTACGCGTGTTTCTCATTTGGGATCCAATCATTTTCTATCATAAGGATTTACTTATTTCTAATACTCAAAAATCATTTTTAGGTAACATGTCCTGATGAAGTGTATAGGTCTTCTTATTTAGGAATTTCATGTGGATTACTGCAGGGAGAGAAATGAATAATAAGAGAGTTAAGAAATTAAGGAATTCAAGTTACCCTCAAATCATCCATTCTTCCAGACACATCGTTGATAACAAAGCGCTAATATTATGCATGTAACACATTTTAGGTATTTATCCAATCTTGATCCAAAATGATGGCATATCATTAGTGACTGTTGAGAAGGGTGATGTACAAAATATCATTACGAAAGATGTCTGTCCTTATATATGGGAATCTCAGTTGGAGAAGTGCAGGAAGAGAAGAGAATGACAGGAACGAGTAAGAAACTAAATAATTCCATTTGCACTCCAGTCATTCTTTCCTCCGGCAACAACATCGATAAATATGTGCTAGTAATATGCATGTAACACATTTGGGGTTTTTATCTACTCTCAATCCTAAATGATAGTAGAATGTTGGAAACTGTATAATTCCATTCACCCTCCAATCCTTCCTATATTTCCCACAAAATTGTCCTGAATGAACAAATTTTACTTGTGTTACTCATTTAGGATCCTAACTTTTCTATCATTAGGGTTTACCTATTTAAATACTCAAGAATTCATTTAAAGGTAACATGTCCTGATGAAGTATATAGGTCTTCTACATGTAGTTTACAAAGTTCTTATGTTTCATCTCGGGATCTGAAGGACGTATTTTGATGAAATTTGTTAGTGGGGAAGTTTGTTAAGATTGGTCGATAATATTGTAGAAAATTGAACAATATCACGACTAGGTTACATGAACACCTTCATTTATTTAATAATGTACCTCGCTAGTCTCTAGTTAAACACTAATCTGAGCAAAAATAATGGAGATATTGTGAATTCCCAAAGAATACATTTGGAAACTGAGTTCTCCGACATGGAGTACACTTTTCCAAACTTGTTTTCTTATAGCTATGCCTATTATTATAAACTCAAGAAATCATTAAAGGGGCATCAAATCATGATGATAAAGGTCATTTATCATATATGGTAATTTACATTGATAACTGTATTGACAGAGGTAAATGATTGTAGAACCTTAGAACTTATGTAACTACATTTATTCTGAAATCCCTCCTCTCTCCTCCCAAAAAGTTGAATATAAACTACATATAATGTGCCAGCGATTCACTTTCAGTCACAAGTATCTTCATTTCTAAGGGTATATCTATTATTATAAAGATAATAAATCATCGTAGGATAATGTATTGATGAAATTCATAGACCTTCATAATTAGCAATTTCGTGGGGATAACAATTACAAAAGACATCGGTTTTCATATATGGGAATCTCAGGTGAAGAAGTGCAGGAAAAGAAGAGAAGGACTAGAACGGTACAGAAATTAAATAATTCCATTCACATTCATGCCATTCTTTCCTCCGGCTACAACATTGATAAGAAAGTGCTAATATTATGCATGTAACACATTTGTAGTACTTAATTAGTATCGATCCTGAGTGAAAGTAGAATGTTGGAAACTAAACAATTCCATTCACCCTCCAATCCTACTTATATACCCTACAAACTGACCTGAATGAATGAATTTTGCTCGTGTTACACATTTGGGATCCTATCTTTTCCTACCTTAATGGTATACCTATTTAAAAAAATCAAGAAATCGTTATAAGTTAACGTGTCCTGATGAAATATATAGGTCTTTTTATTTAGGTATTTCACGTGGATAACTGCAGGGAGAGAAATGAATGATAAGAGAATCCCAGAAACTAAGTAATTCTAGGCACCCTCAAATCATTCTTTCCTCCAGCCACAACGTTGATAACAAAGCGCTATTATTATGCATGTAACACATTTCAGGTACTTATCTGGTCTTAATCATAAATGATGGCATATCATTAGTGATTGTTGATAATGTTTATGGACGATATATCATTACAAAAGTCATCGGTCTTCATATATGGGAATCTCAGTTGGAGAAGTGCAGGAAGAGAAGAGAAGGACAGGAAGATTAGAGAAACTAAAGAATTCCACTCATCCTCAAGTCCTTCTTTCCTCCGGCCACAACATTGATAAAAATGTGCTGGTATTATGCTTGTAACACATTGGCATATTATCTAGTCTCAATCCTAAATGATATTAGAATGTTAGAAACATTATAGCTCCATTCACCTTCCCATCCATCCTACATCCCCCACTAAGCTGAACATAATGTACGAATTTTACTCCTGTTAATAATTTAGGATCCTATCTTTTTCTATCTTAAGGGTTTACCTGTTTCAAAAACTCAAGCAATTGTTCTAAGTTAACATGTCCTGATGAAATATATAGGTCATCTCATTTAGGAATTTCATGTTTATAACTGCTGAGAGAGAAATGAATGAGTTTTAGAACTAAGGAATTCTACCACCCTCAAATCATCTTTTCCTCCACCCACAACGTTGATAACAAAGTGCTAATATTTTGCATGTAACACTTTTGGGGAACTTATGTAGTCTGGATCCAAAAAGATGGCATATCATTAATGACGGTGTAGAAGGTTGATGTACGAAATATCATTACAAAAGATATCAGTCTTCATTTATAGGAATCTCAGTTGGAGAAGTGCAGGATGAAAAGGGAAGGATAGGAATGTGAAAGAAACTAAATAATTCCATACACACTTAGGTAATTTTTTCCTTCAACCACAACATTGATAAGAAAGTGCTAATATTATGCATGTAACACATTTGTGGTACTTAATTAGTCTCGATCCTGAATGATAGTAGAATGTTGGAAAATAAACAATTCCATTCACCCTCCAATCCTACATATATACCCTACAAAGCTGACCTGAATGAACGAATTTTGCTCGTGTTACTCATTTGGGATACTATCTTTTTCTGCCTTAACGGTATACCTATTTAAAAAAATCAAGAAATCATTATAAGTTAACGTGTCCTGATGAAATATATATGTCTTCTTATTTAGGAATTTCACGTGGATAACTGCAGGGAGAGAAATGAATGATAAGAGAATCCCAGAAACTAAGTAATTCTAGGCACCCTCAAATCATTCTTTCCTCCAGCCACAACGTTGATAACAAAGCGCTATTATTATGCATGTAACACATTTCAGGTACTTATCTGGTCTTAATCATAAATGATGGCATATCATTAGTGATTGTTGATAATGTTTATGGACGATATATCATTACAAAAGTCATCCGTCTTCATATATGGGAATCTCAGTTGGAGAAGTGCAGGAAGAGAAGAGAAGGACAGGAAGATTAGAGAGACTAAAGAATTCCACTCATCCTCAAGTCCTTCTTTCCTCCGGCCACAACACTGATAAAAATGTGCTGGTATTATGCTTGTAACACATTGGCATATTATCTAGTCTCAATCCTAAATGATATTAGAATGCTGGAAACTCTATAGCTCCATTCACCTTCCAATCCTTCCTACATCCCCCACAAAGCTGAACATAATGTATGAATTTTACTCCTGTTACTCATTTGGGATCCTATCTTTTCTATCTGAAGGGTTTACCTATTTCAAAAACACAAGCAATTGTTATAAGTTAACATGTCATGATGAAATATATAGGTCATCTCATTTAGGAATTTCATGTTTATAACTGCTGGGAGAGAAATGAATGAGTTTTAGAACTAAGGAATTCTACCACCCTCAAATCATCTTTTCCTCCACCCACAACATTGATAACAAAGTGCTAATATTTTGCATGTAACATTTTGGGGAACTTATGTAGTCTGGATCCAAAAAGATGGCATATCATTAATGACGGTGTAGAAGGTTGATGTACGAAATATCATTACAAAAGATATCAGTCTTCATTTATAGGAATCTCAGTTGGAGAAGTGCAGGATGAAAAGGGAAGGATAGGAATGTGAAAGAAACTAAATAATTCCATACACACTTAGGTAATTTTTTCCTTCCACCACAACATTGATAAGAAACTGCTAGTATTATGCATGTAACCCATTTGTGGTACTTAATTAGTCTCCATCCTAAATTATAGTAGAATGTTGGAAACTGTATAATTACTTTCACCCTAAAATGCTTGCTATATCCCCCACAAATCAGAGCATAATTTACGAATTTTACTCATGTTACTCATTTGGGATCCTATCTTTATTGTTTACCTATTTCAAAAACTCAAGAAATCATTTTAAGTTAATATGTCTAGATGAAATGTATGGGTCTTCTTATTTAGGTATTTCTTGTGGATAACAGCAGGGAGATTAATGAATGATAAGAGAGTTCAGAAACTAAGCAATTATAGTAATTCTAAAATCATCCTTCCCTTCGGAAACAACGTTGATAACACAGTGCTAATATTTTTCATGTAACACTAAATAATTCCACTCACATTCAAGTCTTTCTTTCCTCTGGCCACAACATTGATAAAAATGTGCTGGTATTATGCATGTAACACATTTGGGTTACTATCTACTCTCAATCCTAAATGATAGTAGAATGTTGGAAACTTTATAACTTTATTCACCTTCCAATCCGTCCTGCATCCCCCACAAAGCTGAACATAATGTACAAATTCTACTCGTGTTACTCATTTGGAATCCTACCTTTTTTATTTTTGGGGTTTACCTATTTCTAAAACACAGGAATTCGTATAATGTTAACATGTCCAGATGAAATATATAGGTCTTCTTATTTAGGAATTTCAGGTGCATAACTGCTGGGAGAGAAATGAATGATAAGAGAGTTCCAGAAACTAAGTATTTCTAGGCACCCTCAAATCATCCTTTCCTCCAGCCACAACGTTGACAACAAAGTGGTAATACTTCCTTCCTACATCCTCCACAATGCTGAACATATTGTACGAATTTTACTTGTGTTACTCATTTGGGATCCTATCTTTTTCTATTTTTAGGGTTAACCTATTTCTAAAACTCAGGAATTCTTATAATGTTAACATGGCCATATGAAATATATAGGTCTTCTTATTTAGGAATTTCACGTTGATGACTGTAGGGAGAGAAATGAATGATAAGAGAGTCTTAGAAACTAAGTAATTCTAGTCACCCTCAAATCATTCTTTCCTCCAGCCACAACATTGATAAAAAAGCGCTATTATTATGCATGTAACTCATTTCAGGTACAAAACATCATTACAAAAGACGTCGGTCTTCATATATGGGAATCTCAGTTGGAGAAGTGCAGGAAGAGAAAAGAAGGACAGGAATGTGATAGAAACTAAATAATTCCACTCACACTCAAGTCTTTCTTTCCTCTGGCCACAACATTGATAAGAAAGTGCTAATATTATGCATGTAACACATTTGTGGTACTTAATTAGTCTCCATCCTAAATTATAGTAGAATGTTGGAAACTTTAGAATTTCATTCACACGTCAATCCTTCCTACATCCCCCACAAAGCTGACCTGAATGTATGAATTTTACGCGTGTTTCTCATTTGGGATCCAATCATTTTCTATCATAAGGATTTACTTATTTCTAATACTCAAAAATCATTTTTAGGTAACATGTCCTGATGAAGTGTATAGGTCTTCTTATTTAGGAATTTCATGTGGATTACTGCAGGGAGAGAAATGAATAATAAGAGAGTTAAGAAATTAAGGAATTCAAGTTACCCTCAAATCATCCATTCTTCCAGACACATCGTTGATAACAAAGCGCTAATATTATGCATGTAACACAATTTAGGTATTTATCCAATCTTGATCCAAAATGATGGCATATCATTAGTGACTGTTGAGAAGGGTGATGTACAAAATATCATTACGAAAGATGTCTGTCCTTATATATGGGAATCTCAGTTGGAGAAGTGCAGGAAGAGAAGAGAATGACAGGAACGAGTAAGAAACTAAATAATTCCATTTGCACTCCAGTCATTCTTTCCTCCGGCAACAACATCGATAAATATGTGCTAGTAATATGCATGTAACACATTTGGGGTTTTTATCTACTCTCAATCCTAAATGATAGTAGAATGTTGGAAACTGTATAATTCCATTCACCCTCCAATCCTTCCTATATTTCCCACAAAATTGTCCTGAATGAACAAATTTTACTTGTGTTACTCATTTAGGATCCTAACTTTTTCTATCATTAGGGTTTACCTATTTAAATACTCAAGAATTCATTTAAAGGTAACATGTCCTGATGAAGTATATAGGTCTTCTACATGTAGTTTACAAAGTTCTTATGTTTCATCTCGGGATCTGAACTACGTATTTTGATGAAATTTGTTAGTGGGGAAGTTTGTTAAGATTGGTCGATAATATTGTAGAAAATTGAACAATATCACGACTAGGTTACATGAACACCTTCATTTATTTAATAATGTACCTCGCTAGTCTCTAGTTAAACACTAATCTGAGCAAAAATAATGGAGATATTGTGAATTCCCAAAGAATACATTTGGAAACTGAGTTCTCCGACATGGAGTACACTTTTCCAAACTTGTTTTCTTATAGCTATGCCTATTATTATAAACTCAAGAAATCATTAAAGGGGCATCAAATCATGATGATAAAGGTCATTTATCATATATGGTAATTTACATTGATAACTGTATTGACAGAGGTAAATGATTGTAGAACCTTAGAACTTATGTAACTACATTTATTCTGAAATCCCTCCTCTCTCCTCCCAAAAAGTTGAATATAAACTACATATAATGTGCCTGCGATTCATTTTCAGTCACAAGTATCTTCATTTCCAAGGGTATATCTATTATTATAAAGATAATAAATCATCGTAGGATAATGTATTGATGAAATTCATAGACCTTCATAATTAGCAATTTCGTGGGAATAACAATTACAAAAGACATCGGTTTTCATATATGGGAATCTCAGGTGAAGAAGTGCAGGAAAAGAAGAGAAGGACAGGAACGGTACAGAAATTAAATAATTCCATTCACATTCATGCCATTCTTTCCTCCGGCTACAACATTGATAAGAAAGTGCTAATATTATGCATGTAACACATTTGTAGTACTTAATTAGTATCGATCCTGAGTGAAAGTAGAATGTTGGAAACTAAACAATTCCATTCACCCTCCAATCCTACTTATATACCCTACAAACTGACCTGAATGAATGAATTTTGCTCGTGTTACACATTTGGGATCCTATCTTTTCCTACCTTAATGGTATACCTATTTAAATAAATCAAGAAATCGTTATAAGTTAACGTGTCCTGATGAAATATATAGGTCTTTTTATTTAGGTATTTCACGTGGATAACTGCAGGGAGAGAAATGAATGATAAGAGAATCCCAGAAACTAAGTAATTCTAGGCACCCTCAAATCATTCTTTCCTCCAGCCACAACGTTGATAACAAAGCGCTATTATTATGCATGTAACACATTTCAGGTACTTATCTGGTCTTAATCATAAATGATGGCATATCATTAGTGATTGTTGATAATGTTTATGGACGATATATCATTACAAAAGTCATCGGTCTTCATATATGGGAATCTCAGTTGGAGAAGTGCAGGAAGAGAAGAGAAGGACAGGAAGATTAGAGAAACTAAAGAATTCCACTCATCCTCAAGTCCTTCTTTCCTCCGGCCACAACATTGATAAAAATGTGCTGGTATTATGCTTGTAACACATTGGCATATTATCTAGTCTCAATCCTAAATGATATTAGAATGTTAGAAACATTATAGCTCCATTCACCTTCCCATCCATCCTACATCCCCCACTAAGCTGAACATAATGTACGAATTTTACTCCTGTTAATAATTTAGGATCCTATCTTTTTCTATCTTAAGGGTTTACCTGTTTCAAAAACTCAAGCAATTGTTCTAAGTTAACATGTCCTGATGAAATATATAGGTCATCTCATTTAGGAATTTCATGTTTATAACTGCTGGGAGAGAAATGAATGAGTTTTAGAACTAAGGAATTCTACCACCCTCAAATCATCTTTTCCTCCACCCACAACGTTGATAACAAAGTGCTAATATTTTGCATGTAACACTTTTGGGGAACTTATGTAGTCTGGATCCAAAAAGATGGCATATCATTAATGACGGTGTAGAAGGTTGATGTACGAAATATCATTACAAAAGATATCAGTCTTCATTTATAGGAATCTCAGTTGGAGAAGTGCAGGATGAAAAGGGAAGGATAGGAATGTGAAAGAAACTAAATAATTCCATACACACTTAGGTAATTTTTTCCTTCAACCACAACATTGATAAGAAAGTGCTAATATTATGCATGTAACACATTTGTGGTACTTAATTAGTCTCGATCCTGAATGATAGTAGAATGTTGGAAAATAAACAATTCCATTCACCCTCCAATCCTACATATATACCCTACAAAGCTGACCTGAATGAACGAATTTTGCTCGTGTTACTCATTTGGGATACTATCTTTTTCTGCCTTAACGGTATACCTATTTAAAAAAATCAAGAAATCATTATAAGTTAACGTGTCCTGATGAAATATATATGTCTTCTTATTTAGGAATTTCACGTGGATAACTGCAGGGAGAGTAATGAATGATAAGAGAATCCCAGAAACTAAGTAATTCTAGGCACCCTCAAATCATTCTTTCCTCCAGCCACAACGTTGATAACAAAGCGCTATTATTATGCATGTAACACATTTCAGGTACTTATCTGGTCTTAATCATAAATGATGGCATATCATTAGTGATTGTTGATAATGTTTATGGACGATATATCATTACAAAAGTCATCCGTCTTCATATATGGGAATCTCAGTTGGAGAAGTGCAGGAAGAGAAGAGAAGGACAGGAAGATTAGAGAGACTAAAGAATTCCACTCATCCTCAAGTCCTTCTTTCCTCCGGCCACAACACTGATAAAAATGTGCTGGTATTATGCTTGTAACACATTGGCATATTATCTAGTCTCAATCCTAAATGATATTAGAATGCTGGAAACTCTATAGCTCCATTCACCTTCCAATCCTTCCTACATCCCCCACAAAGCTGAACATAATGTATGAATTTTACTCCTGTTACTCATTTGGGATCCTATCTTTTCTATCTGAAGGGTTTACCTATTTCAAAAACACAAGCAATTGTTATAAGTTAACATGTCATGATGAAATATATAGGTCATCTCATTTAGGAATTTCATGTTTATAACTGCTGGGAGAGAAATGAATGAGTTTTAGAACTAAGGAATTCTACCACCCTCAAATCATCTTTTCCTCCACCCACAACATTGATAACAAAGTGCTAATATTTTGCATGTAACATTTTGGGGAACTTATGTAGTCTGGATCCAAAAAGATGGCATATCATTAATGACGGTGTAGAAGGTTGATGTACGAAATATCATTACAAAAGATATCAGTCTTCATTTATAGGAATCTCAGTTGGAGAAGTGCAGGATGAAAAGGGAAGGATAGGAATGTGAAAGAAACTAAATAATTCCATACACACTTAGGTAATTTTTTCCTTCCACCACAACATTGATAAGAAACTGCTAGTATTATGCATGTAACCCATTTGTGGTACTTAATTAGTCTCCATCCTAAATTATAGTAGAATGTTGGAAACTGTATAATTACTTTCACCCTAAAATGCTTGCTATATCCCCCACAAATCAGAGCATAATTTACGAATTTTACTCATGTTACTCATTTGGGATCCTATCTTTATTGTTTACCTATTTCAAAAACTCAAGAAATCATTTTAAGTTAATATGTCTAGATGAAATGTATGGGTCTTCTTATTTAGGTATTTCTTGTGGATAACAGCAGGGAGATTAATGAATGATAAGAGAGTTCAGAAACTAAGCAATTATAGTAATTCTAAAATCATCCTTTCCTCCGGGAACAACGTTGATAACACAGTGCTAATATTTTTCATGTAACACTAAATAATTCCACTCACATTCAAGTCTTTCTTTCCTCTGGCCACAACATTGATAAAAATGTGCTGGTATTATGCATGTAACACATTTGGGGTATTATCTACTCTCAATCCTAAATGATAGTAGAATGTTGGAAACTTTATAACTTTATTCACCTTCCAATCCGTCCTGCATCCCCCACAAAGCTGAACATAATGTACAAATTCTACTCGTGTTACTCATTTGGAATCCTACCTTTTTTATTTTTGGGGTTTACCTATTTCTAAAACACAGGAATTCGTATAATGTTAACATGTCCAGATGAAATATATAGGTCTTCTTATTTAGGAATTTCAGGTGCATAACTGCTGGGAGAGAAATGAATGATAAGAGAGTTCCAGAAACTAAGTATTTCTAGGCACCCTCAAATCATCCTTTCCTCCAGCCACAACGTTGACAACAAAGTGGTAATACTTCCTTCCTACATCCTCCACAATGCTGAACATATTGTACGAATTTTACTTGTGTTACTCATTTGGGATCCTATCTTTTTCTATTTTTAGGGTTAACCTATTTCTAAAACTCAGGAATTCTTATAATGTTAACATGGCCATATGAAATATATAGGTCTTCTTATTTAGGAATTTCACGTTGATGACTGTAGGGAGAGAAATGAATGATAAGAGAGTCTTAGAAACTAAGTAATTCTAGTCACCCTCAAATCATTCTTTCCTCCAGCCACAACATTGATAAAAAAGCGCTATTATTATGCATGTAACTCATTTCAGGTACAAAACATCATTACAAAAGACGTCGGTCTTCATATATGGGAATCTCAGTTGGAGAAGTGCAGGAAGAGAAAAGAAGGACAGGAATGTGATAGAAACTAAATAATTCCACTCACACTCAAGTCTTTCTTTCCTCTGGCCACAACATTGATAAGAAAGTGCTAATATTATGCATGTAACACATTTGTGGTACTTAATTAGTCTCCATCCTAAATTATAGTAGAATGTTGGAAACTTTAGAATTTCATTCACACGTCAATCCTTCCTACATCCCCCACAAAGCTGACCTGAATGTATGAATTTTACGCGTGTTTCTCATTTGGGATCCAATCATTTTCTATCATAAGGATTTACTTATTTCTAATACTCAAAAATCATTTTTAGGTAACATGTCCTGATGAAGTGTATAGGTCTTCTTATTTAGGAATTTCATGTGGATTACTGCAGGGAGAGAAATGAATAATAAGAGAGTTAAGAAATTAAGGAATTCAAGTTACCCTCAAATCATCCATTCTTCCAGACACATCGTTGATAACAAAGCGCTAATATTATGCATGTAACACATTTTAGGTATTTATCCAATCTTGATCCAAAATGATGGCATATCATTAGTGACTGTTGAGAAGGGTGATGTACAAAATATCATTACGAAAGATGTCTGTCCTTATATATGGGAATCTCAGTTGGAGAAGTGCAGGAAGAGAAGAGAATGACAGGAACGAGTAAGAAACTAAATAATTCCATTTGCACTCCAGTCATTCTTTCCTCCGGCAACAACATCGATAAATATGTGCTAGTAATATGCATGTAACACATTTGGGGTTTTTATCTACTCTCAATCCTAAATGATAGTAGAATGTTGGAAACTGTATAATTCCATTCACCCTCCAATCCTTCCTATATTTCCCACAAAATTGTCCTGAATGAACAAATTTTACTTGTGTTACTCATTTAGGATCCTAACTTTTTCTATCATTAGGGTTTACCTATTTAAATACTCAAGAATTCATTTAAAGGTAACATGTCCTGATGAAGTATATAGGTCTTCTACATGTAGTTTACAAAGTTCTTATGTTTCATCTCGGGATCTGAAGGACGTATTTTGATGAAATTTGTTAGTGGGGAAGTTTGTTAAGATTGGTCGATAATATTGTAGAAAATTGAACAATATCACGACTAGGTTACATGAACACCTTCATTTATTTAATAATGTACCTCGCTAGTCTCTAGTTAAACACTAATCTGAGCAAAAATAATGGAGATATTGTGAATTCCCAAAGAATACATTTGGAAACTGAGTTCTCCGACATGGAGTACACTTTTCCAAACTTGTTTTCTTATAGCTATGCCTATTATTATAAACTCAAGAAATCATTAAAGGGGCATCAAATCATGATGATAAAGGTCATTTATCATATATGGTAATTTACATTGATAACTGTATTGACAGAGGTAAATGATTGTAGAACCTTAGAACTTATGTAACTACATTTATTCTGAAATCCCTCCTCTCTCCTCCCAAAAAGTTGAATATAAACTACATATAATGTGCCTGCGATTCATTTTCAGTCACAAGTATCTTCATTTCCAAGGGTATATCTATTATTATAAAGATAATAAATCATCGTAGGATAATGTATTGATGAAATTCATAGACCTTCATAATTAGCAATTTCGTGGGAATAACAATTACAAAAGACATCGGTTTTCATATATGGGAATCTCAGGTGAAGAAGTGCAGGAAAAGAAGAGAAGGACAGGAACGGTACAGAAATTAAATAATTCCATTCACATTCATGCCATTCTTTCCTCCGGCTACAACATTGATAAGAAAGTGCTAATATTATGCATGTAACACATTTGTAGTACTTAATTAGTATCGATCCTGAGTGAAAGTAGAATGTTGGAAACTAAACAATTCCATTCACCCTCCAATCCTACTTATATACCCTACAAACTGACCTGAATGAATGAATTTTGCTCGTGTTACACATTTGGGATCCTATCTTTTCCTACCTTAATGGTATACCTATTTAAATAAATCAAGAAATCGTTATAAGTTAACGTGTCCTGATGAAATATATAGGTCTTTTTATTTAGGTATTTCACGTGGATAACTGCAGGGAGAGAAATGAATGATAAGAGAATCCCAGAAACTAAGTAATTCTAGGCACCCTCAAATCATTCTTTCCTCCAGCCACAACGTTGATAACAAAGCGCTATTATTATGCATGTAACACATTTCAGGTACTTATCTGGTCTTAATCATAAATGATGGCATATCATTAGTGATTGTTGATAATGTTTATGGACGATATATCATTACAAAAGTCATCGGTCTTCATATATGGGAATCTCAGTTGGAGAAGTGCAGGAAGAGAAGAGAAGGACAGGAAGATTAGAGAAACTAAAGAATTCCACTCATCCTCAAGTCCTTCTTTCCTCCGGCCACAACATTGATAAAAATGTGCTGGTATTATGCTTGTAACACATTGGCATATTATCTAGTCTCAATCCTAAATGATATTAGAATGTTAGAAACATTATAGCTCCATTCACCTTCCCATCCATCCTACATCCCCCACTAAGCTGAACATAATGTACGAATTTTACTCCTGTTAATAATTTAGGATCCTATCTTTTTCTATCTTAAGGGTTTACCTGTTTCAAAAACTCAAGCAATTGTTCTAAGTTAACATGTCCTGATGAAATATATAGGTCATCTCATTTAGGAATTTCATGTTTATAACTGCTGGGAGAGAAATGAATGAGTTTTAGAACTAAGGAATTCTACCACCCTCAAATCATCTTTTCCTCCACCCACAACGTTGATAACAAAGTGCTAATATTTTGCATGTAACACTTTTGGGGAACTTATGTAGTCTGGATCCAAAAAGATGGCATATCATTAATGACGGTGTAGAAGGTTGATGTACGAAATATCATTACAAAAGATATCAGTCTTCATTTATAGGAATCTCAGTTGGAGAAGTGCAGGATGAAAAGGGAAGGATAGGAATGTGAAAGAAACTAAATAATTCCATACACACTTAGGTAATTTTTTCCTTCAACCACAACATTGATAAGAAAGTGCTAATATTATGCATGTAACACATTTGTGGTACTTAATTAGTCTCGATCCTGAATGATAGTAGAATGTTGGAAAATAAACAATTCCATTCACCCTCCAATCCTACATATATACCCTACAAAGCTGACCTGAATGAACGAATTTTGCTCGTGTTACTCATTTGGGATACTATCTTTTTCTGCCTTAACGGTATACCTATTTAAAAAAATCAAGAAATCATTATAAGTTAACGTGTCCTGATGAAATATATATGTCTTCTTATTTAGGAATTTCACGTGGATAACTGCAGGGAGAGTAATGAATGATAAGAGAATCCCAGAAACTAAGTAATTCTAGGCACCCTCAAATCATTCTTTCCTCCAGCCACAACGTTGATAACAAAGCGCTATTATTATGCATGTAACACATTTCAGGTACTTATCTGGTCTTAATCATAAATGATGGCATATCATTAGTGATTGTTGATAATGTTTATGGACGATATATCATTACAAAAGTCATCCGTCTTCATATATGGGAATCTCAGTTGGAGAAGTGCAGGAAGAGAAGAGAAGGACAGGAAGATTAGAGAGACTAAAGAATTCCACTCATCCTCAAGTCCTTCTTTCCTCCGGCCACAACACTGATAAAAATGTGCTGGTATTATGCTTGTAACACATTGGCATATTATCTAGTCTCAATCCTAAATGATATTAGAATGCTGGAAACTCTATAGCTCCATTCACCTTCCAATCCTTCCTACATCCCCCACAAAGCTGAACATAATGTATGAATTTTACTCCTGTTACTCATTTGGGATCCTATCTTTTCTATCTGAAGGGTTTACCTATTTCAAAAACACAAGCAATTGTTATAAGTTAACATGTCATGATGAAATATATAGGTCATCTCATTTAGGAATTTCATGTTTATAACTGCTGGGAGAGAAATGAATGAGTTTTAGAACTAAGGAATTCTACCACCCTCAAATCATCTTTTCCTCCACCCACAACATTGATAACAAAGTGCTAATATTTTGCATGTAACATTTTGGGGAACTTATGTAGTCTGGATCCAAAAAGATGGCATATCATTAATGACGGTGTAGAAGGTTGATGTACGAAATATCATTACAAAAGATATCAGTCTTCATTTATAGGAATCTCAGTTGGAGAAGTGCAGGATGAAAAGGGAAGGATAGGAATGTGAAAGAAACTAAATAATTCCATACACACTTAGGTAATTTTTTCCTTCCACCACAACATTGATAAGAAACTGCTAGTATTATGCATGTAACCCATTTGTGGTACTTAATTAGTCTCCATCCTAAATTATAGTAGAATGTTGGAAACTGTATAATTACTTTCACCCTAAAATGCTTGCTATATCCCCCACAAATCAGAGCATAATTTACGAATTTTACTCATGTTACTCATTTGGGATCCTATCTTTATTGTTTACCTATTTCAAAAACTCAAGAAATCATTTTAAGTTAATATGTCTAGATGAAATGTATGGGTCTTCTTATTTAGGTATTTCTTGTGGATAACAGCAGGGAGATTAATGAATGATAAGAGAGTTCAGAAACTAAGCAATTATAGTAATTCTAAAATCATCCTTTCCTCCGGGAACAACGTTGATAACACAGTGCTAATATTTTTCATGTAACACTAAATAATTCCACTCACACTCAAGTCTTTCTTTCCTCTGGCCACAACATTGATAAAAATGTGCTGGTATTATGCATGTAACACATTTGGGGTATTATCTACTCTCAATCCTAAATGATAGTAGAATGTTGGAAACTTTATAACTTTATTCACCTTCCAATCCGTCCTGCATCCCCCACAAAGCTGAACATAATGTACAAATTCTACTCGTGTTACTCATTTGGAATCCTACCTTTTTTATTTTTGGGGTTTACCTATTTCTAAAACACAGGAATTCGTATAATGTTAACATGTCCAGATGAAATATATAGGTCTTCTTATTTAGGAATTTCAGGTGCATAACTGCTGGGAGAGAAATGAATGATAAGAGAGTTCCAGAAACTAAGTATTTCTAGGCACCCTCAAATCATCCTTTCCTCCAGCCACAACGTTGACAACAAAGTGGTAATACTTCCTTCCTACATCCTCCACAATGCTGAACATATTGTACGAATTTTACTTGTGTTACTCATTTGGGATCCTATCTTTTTCTATTTTTAGGGTTAACCTATTTCTAAAACTCAGGAATTCTTATAATGTTAACATGGCCATATGAAATATATAGGTCTTCTTATTTAGGAATTTCACGTTGATGACTGTAGGGAGAGAAATGAATGATAAGAGAGTCTTAGAAACTAAGTAATTCTAGTCACCCTCAAATCATTCTTTCCTCCAGCCACAACATTGATAAAAAAGCGCTATTATTATGCATGTAACTCATTTCAGGTACAAAACATCATTACAAAAGACGTCGGTCTTCATATATGGGAATCTCAGTTGGAGAAGTGCAGGAAGAGAAAAGAAGGACAGGAATGTGATAGAAACTAAATAATTCCACTCACACTCAAGTCTTTCTTTCCTCTGGCCACAACATTGATAAGAAAGTGCTAATATTATGCATGTAACACATTTGTGGTACTTAATTAGTCTCCATCCTAAATTATAGTAGAATGTTGGAAACTTTAGAATTTCATTCACACGTCAATCCTTCCTACATCCCCCACAAAGCTGACCTGAATGTATGAATTTTACGCGTGTTTCTCATTTGGGATCCAATCATTTTCTATCATAAGGATTTACTTATTTCTAATACTCAAAAATCATTTTTAGGTAACATGTCCTGATGAAGTGTATAGGTCTTCTTATTTAGGAATTTCATGTGGATTACTGCAGGGAGAGAAATGAATAATAAGAGAGTTAAGAAATTAAGGAATTCAAGTTACCCTCAAATCATCCATTCTTCCAGACACATCGTTGATAACAAAGCGCTAATATTATGCATGTAACACATTTTAGGTATTTATCCAATCTTGATCCAAAATGATGGCATATCATTAGTGACTGTTGAGAAGGGTGATGTACAAAATATCATTACGAAAGATGTCTGTCCTTATATATGGGAATCTCAGTTGGAGAAGTGCAGGAAGAGAAGAGAATGACAGGAACGAGTAAGAAACTAAATAATTCCATTTGCACTCCAGTCATTCTTTCCTCCGGCAACAACATCGATAAATATGTGCTAGTAATATGCATGTAACACATTTGGGGTTTTTATCTACTCTCAATCCTAAATGATAGTAGAATGTTGGAAACTGTATAATTCCATTCACCCTCCAATCCTTCCTATATTTCCCACAAAATTGTCCTGAATGAACAAATTTTACTTGTGTTACTCATTTAGGATCCTAACTTTTTCTATCATTAGGGTTTACCTATTTAAATACTCAAGAATTCATTTAAAGGTAACATGTCCTGATGAAGTATATAGGTCTTCTACATGTAGTTTACAAAGTTCTTATGTTTCATCTCGGGATCTGAAGGACGTATTTTGATGAAATTTGTTAGTGGGGAAGTTTGTTAAGATTGGTCGATAATATTGTAGAAAATTGAACAATATCACGACTAGGTTACATGAACACCTTCATTTATTTAATAATGTACCTCGCTAGTCTCTAGTTAAACACTAATCTGAGCAAAAATAATGGAGATATTGTGAATTCCCAAAGAATACATTTGGAAACTGAGTTCTCCGACATGGAGTACACTTTTCCAAACTTGTTTTCTTATAGCTATGCCTATTATTATAAACTCAAAAAATCATTAAAGGGGCATCAAATCATGATGATAAAGGTCATTTATCATATATGGTAATTTACATTGATAACTGTATTGACAGAGGTAAATGATTGTAGAACCTTAGAACTTATGTAACTACAT
The DNA here is from genome assembly GCA_028673005.1 of Tanypteryx hageni. Classification (NCBI taxonomy): domain Eukaryota; kingdom Metazoa; phylum Arthropoda; class Insecta; order Odonata; family Petaluridae; genus Tanypteryx; species Tanypteryx hageni. The sequence continues at coordinate 90,227,997 of CM054120.1, forward strand.
TTATTCTGAAATCCCTCCTCTCTCCTCCCAAAAAGTTGAATATAAACTACATATAATGTGCCTGCGATTCATTTTCAGTCACAAGTATCTTCATTTCCAAGGGTATATCTATTATTATAAAGATAATAAATCATCGTAGGATAATGTATTGATGAAATTCATAGACCTTCATAATTAGCAATTTCGTGGGAATAACAATTACAAAAGACATCGGTTTTCATATATGGGAATCTCAGGTGAAGAAGTGCAGGAAAAGAAGAGAAGGACAGGAACGGTACAGAAATTAAATAATTCCATTCACATTCATGCCATTCTTTCCTCCGGCTACAACATTGATAAGAAAGTGCTAATATTATGCATGTAACACATTTGTAGTACTTAATTAGTATCGATCCTGAGTGAAAGTAGAATGTTGGAAACTAAACAATTCCATTCACCCTCCAATCCTACTTATATACCCTACAAACTGACCTGAATGAATGAATTTTGCTCGTGTTACACATTTGGGATCCTATCTTTTCCTACCTTAATGGTATACCTATTTAAAAAAATCAAGAAATCGTTATAAGTTAACGTGTCCTGATGAAATATATAGGTCTTTTTATTTAGGTATTTCACGTGGATAACTGCAGGGAGAGAAATGAATGATAAGAGAATCCCAGAAACTAAGTAATTCTAGGCACCCTCAAATCATTCTTTCCTCCAGCCACAACGTTGATAACAAAGCGCTATTATTATGCATGTAACACATTTCAGGTACTTATCTGGTCTTAATCATAAATGATGGCATATCATTAGTGATTGTTGATAATGTTTATGGACGATATATCATTACAAAAGTCATCGGTCTTCATATATGGGAATCTCAGTTGGAGAAGTGCAGGAAGAGAAGAGAAGGACAGGAAGATTAGAGAAACTAAAGAATTCCACTCATCCTCAAGTCCTTCTTTCCTCCGGCCACAACATTGATAAAAATGTGCTGGTAATATGCTTGTAACACATTGGCATATTATCTAGTCTCAATCCTAAATGATATTAGAATGTTAGAAACATTATAGCTCCATTCACCTTCCCATCCATCCTACATCCCCCACTAAGCTGAACATAATGTACGAATTGTACTCCTGTTAATAATTTAGGATCCTATCTTTTTCTATCTTAAGGGTTTACCTGTTTCAAAAACTCAAGCAATTGTTCTAAGTTAACATGTCCTGATGAAATATATAGGTCATCTCATTTAGGAATTTCATGTTTATAACTGCTGGGAGAGAAATGAATGAGTTTTAGAACTAAGGAATTCTACCACCCTCAAATCATCTTTTCCTCCACCCACAACGTTGATAACAAAGTGCTAATATTTTGCATGTAACACTTTTGGGGAACTTATGTAGTCTGGATCCAAAAAGATGGCATATCATTAATGACGGTGTAGAAGGTTGATGTACGAAATATCATTACAAAAGATATCAGTCTTCATTTATAGGAATCTCAGTTGGAGAAGTGCAGGATGAAAAGGGAAGGATAGGAATGTGAAAGAAACTAAATAATTCCATACACACTTAGGTAATTTTTTCCTTCAACCACAACATTGATAAGAAAGTGCTAATATTATGCATGTTACACATTTGTGGTACTTAATTAGTCTCGATCCTGAATGATAGTAGAATGTTGGAAAATAAACAATTCCATTCACCCTCCAATCCTACATATATACCCTACAAAGCTGACCTGAATGAACGAATTTTGCTCGTGTTACTCATTTGGGATACTATCTTTTTCTGCCTTAACGGTATACCTATTTAAAAAAATCAAGAAATCATTATAAGTTAACGTGTCCTGATGAAATATATATGTCTTCTTATTTAGGAATTTCACGTGGATAACTGCAGGGAGAGAAATGAATGATAAGAGAATCCCAGAAACTAAGTAATTCTAGGCACCCTCAAATCATTCTTTCCTCCAGCCACAACGTTGATAACAAAGCGCTATTATTATGCATGTAACACATTTCAGGTACTTATCTGGTCTTAATCATAAATGATGGCATATCATTAGTGATTGTTGATAATGTTTATGGACGATATATCATTACAAAAGTCATCCGTCTTCATATATGGGAATCTCAGTTGGAGAAGTGCAGGAAGAGAAGAGAAGGACAGGAAGATTAGAGAGACTAAAGAATTCCACTCATCCTCAAGTCCTTCTTTCCTCCGGCCACAACACTGATAAAAATGTGCTGGTATTATGCTTGTAACACATTGGCATATTATCTAGTCTCAATCCTAAATGATATTAGAATGCTGGAAACTCTATAGCTCCATTCACCTTCCAATCCTTCCTACATCCCCCACAAAGCTGAACATAATGTATGAATTTTACTCCTGTTACTCATTTGGGATCCTATCTTTTCTATCTGAAGGGTTTACCTATTTCAAAAACACAAGCAATTGTTATAAGTTAACATGTCATGATGAAATATATAGGTCATCTCATTTAGGAATTTCATGTTTATAACTGCTGGGAGAGAAATGAATGAGTTTTAGAACTAAGGAATTCTACCACCCTCAAATCATCTTTTCCTCCACCCACAACATTGATAACAAAGTGCTAATATTTTGCATGTAACATTTTGGGGAACTTATGTAGTCTGGATCCAAAAAGATGGCATATCATTAATGACGGTGTAGAAGGTTGATGTACGAAATATCATTACAAAAGATATCAGTCTTCATTTATAGGAATCTCAGTTGGAGAAGTGCAGGATGAAAAGGGAAGGATAGGAATGTGAAAGAAACTAAATAATTCCATACACACTTAGGTAATTTTTTCCTTCCACCACAACATTGATAAGAAACTGCTAGTATTATGCATGTAACCCATTTGTGGTACTTAATTAGTCTCCATCCTAAATTATAGTAGAATGTTGGAAACTGTATAATTACTTTCACCCTAAAATGCTTGCTATATCCCCCACAAATCAGAGCATAATTTACGAATTTTACTCATGTTACTCATTTGGGATCCTATCTTTATTGTTTACCTATTTCAAAAACTCAAGAAATCATTTTAAGTTAATATGTCTAGATGAAATGTATGGGTCTTCTTATTTAGGTATTTCTTGTGGATAACAGCAGGGAGATTAATGAATGATAAGAGAGTTCAGAAACTAAGCAATTATAGTAATTCTAAAATCATCCTTTCCTCCGGGAACAACGTTGATAACACAGTGCTAATATTTTTCATGTAACACTAAATAATTCCACTCACATTCAAGTCTTTCTTTCCTCTGGCCACAACATTGATAAAAATGTGCTGGTATTATGCATGTAACACATTTGGGGTATTATCTACTCTCAATCCTAAATGATAGTAGAATGTTGGAAACTTTATAACTTTATTCACCTTCCAATCCGTTCTGCATCCCCCACAAAGCTGAACATAATGTACAAATTCTACTCGTGTTACTCATTTGGAATCCTACCTTTTTTATTTTTGGGGTTTACCTATTTCTAAAACACAGGAAATTTGTATAATGTTAACATGTCCAGATGAAATATATAGGTCTTCTTATTTAGGAATTTCAGGTGCATAACTGCTGGGAGAGAAATGAATGATAAGAGAGTTCCAGAAACTAAGTATTTCTAGGCACCCTCAAATCATCCTTTCCTCCAGCCACAACGTTGACAACAAAGTGGTAGTACTTCCTTCCTACATCCTCCACAATGCTGAACATATTGTACGAATTTTACTTGTGTTACTCATTTGGGATCCTATCTTTTTCTATTTTTAGGGTTAACCTATTTCTAAAACTCAGGAATTCTTATAATGTTAACATGGCCATATGAAATATATAGGTCTTCTTATTTAGGAATTTCACGTTGATGACTGTAGGGAGAGAAATGAATGATAAGAGAGTCTTAGAAACTAAGAAATTCTAGTCACCCTCAATTCATTCTTTCCTCCAGCCACAACATTGACAAAAAAGCACTATTATTATGCATGTAACTCATTTCAGGTACAAAACATCATTACAAAAGACGTCGGTCTTCATATATGGGAATCTCAGTTGGAGAAGTGCAGGAAGAGAAAAGAAGGACAGGAATGTGAAAGAAACTAAATAATTCCACTTACACTCAAGTCTTTCTTTCCTCTGGCCACAACATTGATAAGAAAGTGCTAATATTATGCATGTAACACATTTGTGGTACTTAATTAGTCTCCATCCTAAATTATAGTAGAATGTTGGAAACTTTAGAATTCCATTCACACTTCAATCCTTCCTACATCCCCCACAAACCTGACCTGAATGTATGAATTTTACGCATGTTTCTCATTTGGGAACCAATCTTTTTCTATCATAAGGATTTACTTATTTCTAATACTCAAAAATCATTTTTAGGTAACATGTCCTGATGAAGTGTATAGGTCTACTTATTTAGGAATTTCATGTGGATTACTGCAGCTAGAGAAATGAATAATAAGAGAGTTAAGAAATTAAGGAATTCAAGTTACCCTCAAATCAATTATTCTTCCAGACACATCGTTGATAACAAAGCGCTAATATTATTCATGTAACACATTTTAGGTATTTATCCAGTCTTGATCCAAAATGATGGCATATCATTAGTGACTGTTGAGAAGGGTGATGTACGAAATATCATTACAAAAGATGTCTGTCCTTATATATGGGAATCTCAGTTGGAGAAGTGCAGGAAGAGAAGAGAATGACAGGAACGAGTAAGAAACTAAATAATTCCATTTGAACTCCAGTCATTCTTTCCTCCGGCAACAACATCGATAAATATGTGCTAGTAATATGCATGTAACACATTTGGGGTTTTTATCTACTCTCAATCCTAAATGATAGTAGAATGTTGGAAACTGTATAATTCCATTCACCCTCCAATCCTTCCTATATTTCCCACAAAATTGACCTGAATGAACAAATTTTACTTGTGTTACTCATTTAGGATCCTATCTTTTTCTATCATTAGGGTTTACCTATTTAAATACTCAAGAATTCATTTAAAGGTAACATGTCCTGATGAAGTATATAGGTCTTCTACATGTAGTTTACAAAGTTCTTATGTTTCATCTTGGTATCTGAAGGACGTATTTTGATGAAATTTGTTAGTGGGGAAGTTTGTTAAGATTGGTCGATAATATTATAGAAAATTGAACAATATCACGACTAGGTTACATGAACACCTTCATTTATTTAATAATGTACCTCGCTAGTCTCTAGTTAAACACTAATTTGAGCAAAAATAATGGAGATATTGTGAATTCCCAAAGAATACATTTGGAAACTGAGTTCTCTGACATGGAGTACACTTTTCCAAACTTGTTTTCTTATAGCTATGCCTATTATTATAAACTCAAGAAATCATTAAAGGGGCATCAAATCATGATGATAAAGGTCATTTATCTTATATGGTAATTTACATTGACAACTGTATTGACAGAGGTAAATGATTGTAGAACCTTAGAACTTATGTAACTACATTTATTCTGAAATCCCTCCTCTCTCCTCCCAAAATGTTGAATATAAACTACATATAATGTGCCAGCGATTCACTTTTAGTCACAAGTATCTTCATTTCTAAGGGTATATCTATTATTATAAAGATAATAAATCATCGTAGGATAATGTATTGATGAAATTCATAGACCTTCATAATTAGCAATTTCGTGGGGATAACAATTACAAAAGACATCGGTTTTCATATATGGGAATCTCAGGTGAAGAAGTGCAGGAAAAGAAGAGAAGGACAGGAACGGTACAGAAATTAAATAATTCCATTCACATTCATGCCATTCTTTCCTCCGGCTACAACATTGATAAGAAAGTGCTAATATTATGCATGTAACACATTTGTAGTACTTAATTAATCTCGATCCTGAATGAAAGTAGAATGTTGGAAACTAAACAATTCCATTCACCCTCCAATCCTACTTATATACCCTACAAACTGACCTGAATGAATGAATTTTGCTCGTGTTACACTTTTGGGATCCTATCTTTTCCTACCTTAATGGTATACCTATTTTAAAAAATCAAGAAATCGTTATAAGTTAACGTGTCCTGATGAAATATATAGGTCTTTTTATTTAGGTATTTCACGTGGATAACTCCAGGGAGAGAAATGAATGATAAGAGAATCCCAGAAACTAAGTAATTCTAGGCACCCTCAAATCATTCTTTCCTCCAGCCACAACGTTGATAACAAAGCGCTATTATTATGCATGTAACACATTTCAGGTACTTATCTGGTCTTAATCATAAATGATGGCATATCATTAGTGATTGTTGATAATGTTTATGGACGATATATCATTACAAAAGTCATCGGTCTTCATATATGGGAATCTCAGTTGGAGAAGTGCAGGAAGAGAAGAGAAGGACAGGAAGATTAGAGAAACTAAAGAATTCCACTCATCCTCAAGTCCTTCTTTCCTCCGGCCACAACATTGATAAAAATGTGCAGGTATTATGCTTGTAACACATTGGCATATTATCTAGTCTCAATCCTAAATGATATTAGAATGTTAGAAACATTATAGCTCCATTCACCTTCCCATCCATCCTACATCCCCCACTAAGCTGAACATAATGTACGAATTGTACTCCTGTTAATAATTTAGGATCCTATCTTTTTCTATCTTAAGGGTTTACCTGTTTCAAAAACTCAAGCAATTGTTCTAAGTTAACATGTCCTGATGAAATATATAGGTCATCTCATTTAGGAATTTCTCGTTTATAACTGCTGGGAGAGAAATGAATGACTTTTAGAACTAAGGAATTCTACCACCCTCAAATCATCTTTTCCTCCAGCCACAACGTTGATAACAAAGTGCTAATATTTTGCATGTAACACTTTTGGGGAACTTATGTAGTCTGGATCCAAAAAGATGGCATATCATTAATGACGGTGTAGAAGGTTGATGTACGAAATATCATTACAAAAGATATCAGTCTTCATTTATAGGAATCTCAGTTGGAGAAGTGCAGGATGAAAAGGGAAGGATAGGAATATGAAAGAAACTAAATAATTCCATACACACTTAGGTAATTTTTTCCTTCAACCACAACATTGATAAGAAAGTGCTAATATTATGCATGTAACACATTTGTGGTACTTAATTAGTCTCGATCCTGAATGATAGTAGAATGTTGGAAAATAAACAATTCCATTCACCCTCCAATCCTACATATATACCCTACAAAGCTGACCTGAATGAACGAATTTTGCTCTGTTACTCATTTGGGATACTATCTTTTTCTGCCTTAACGGTATACCTATTTAAAAAAATCAAGAAATCGTTATAAGTTAACGTGTCCTGATGAAATATATATGTCTTCTTATTTAGGAATTTCACGTGGATAACTGCAGGGAGAGAAATGAATGATAAGAGAATCCCAGAAACTAAGTAATTCTAGGCACCCTCAAATCATTCTTTCCTCCAGCCACAACGTTGATAACAAAGCGCTATTATTATGCATGTAACACATTTCAGGTACTTATCTGGTCTTAATCATTATTGATGGCATATTATTAGTGACTGTTGAGAAGGTTGATGGACGAAATATCATTACAAATGACATCGGTCTTCATATATGGGAATCTCAGTTGGAGAAGTGCAGGAAGAGAAGAGAAGGACAGGAAGATTAGAGAAACTAAAGAATTCCACTCATCCTCAAGTCCTTCTTTCCTCCGGCCACAACATTGATAAAAATGTGCTGGTATTATGCTTGTAACACATTGGCATATTATCTAGTCTCAATCCTAAATGATATTAGAATGCTGGAAACTCTATAGCTCCATTCACCTTCCAATCCTTCCTACATCCCCCACAAAGCTGAACATAATGTATGAATTTTACTCCTGTTACTCATTTGGGATCCTATCTTTTCTATCTGAAGGGTTTACCTATTTCAAAAACACAAGCAATTGTTATAAGTTAACATGTCATGATGAAATATATAGGTCATCTCATTTAGGAATTTCATGTTTATAACTGCTGGGAGAGAAATGAATGAGTTTTAGAACTAAGGAATTCTACCACCCTCAAATCATCTTTTCCTCCACCCACAACATTGATAACAAAGTGCTAATATTTTGCCTGTAACATTTTGGGGAACTTATGTAGTCTGGATCCAAAAAGATGGCATATCATTAATGACGGTGTAGAAGGTTGATGTACGAAATATCATTACAAAAGATATCAGTCTTCATTTATAGGAATCTCAGTTGGAGAAGTGCAGGATGAAAAGGGAAGGATAGGAATGTGAAAGAAACTAAATAATTCCATACACACTTAGGTAATTTTTTCCTTCCACCACAACATTGATAAGAAACTGCTAGTATTATGCATGTAACCCATTTGTGGTACTTAATTAGTCTCCATCCTAAATTATAGTAGAATGTTGGAAACTGTATAATTACTTTCACCCTAAAATGCTTGCTATATCCCCCACAAATCAGAGCATAATTTACGAATTTTACTCATGTTACTCATTTGGGATCCTATCTTTATTGTTTACCTATTTCAAAAACTCAAGAAATCATTTTAAGTTAATATGTCTAGATGAAATGTATGGGTCTTCTTATTTAGGTATTTCTTGTGGATAACAGCAGGGAGATTAATGAATGATAAGAGAGTTCAGAAACTAAGCAAATATAGTAATTCTCAAATCATCCTTTCCTCCTGGAATAACGTTGATAACAAAGTGCTAACATTTTTCATGTAACACTAAATAATTCCACTCACACTCAAGTCTTTCTTTCCTCTGGCCACAACATTGATAAAAATGTGCTGGTATTATGCATGTAACACATTTGGGGTATTATCTACTCTCAATCCTAAATGATAGTAGAATGTTGGAAACTTTATAACTTTATTCACCTTCCAATCCGTTCTGCATCCCCCACAAAGCTGAACATAATGTACAAATTCTACTCGTGTTACTCATTTGGGATCCTACCTTTTTTATTTTTAGGGTTTACCTATTTCTAAAACACAGGAATTCGTATAATGTTAACATGTCCAGATGAAATATATAGGTCTTCTTATTTAGGAATTTCAGGTGCATAACTGCTGGGAGAGAAATGAATGATAAGAGAGTTCCAGAAACTTAGTATTTCTAGGCACCCTCAAATCATTCTTTCCTCCAGCCACAACGTTGACAACAAAGTGGTAATACTTCCTTCCTACATCCTCCACTATGCTGAACATATTGTACGAATTTTACTTTTGTTACTCATTTGGGATCCTATCTTTTTCTATTTTTAGGGTTTACCTATTTCTAAAACTCAGGAATTCTTATAATGTTAACATGGCCAGATGAAATATATAGGTCTTCTTATTTAGGAATTTCATGTTGATGACTGTAGGGAGAGAAATGAATGATAAGAGAGTCTTAGAAACTAAGTAATTCTAGTCACCCTCAAATCATTCTTTCCTCCAGCCACAACATTGATAAAAAAGCGCTATTATTATGCATGTAACTCATTTCATGTACAAAATATCATTACAAAAGACGTCGGTCTTCATATATGGGAATCTCAGTTGGAGAAGTGCAAGAAGAGAAAAGAAGGACAGGAATGTGAAAGAAACTAAATAATTCCACTTAAACTCAAATCTTTCTTTCCTCTGGCCACAACATTGATAAGAAAGTGCTAATATTATGCATGTAACACATTTGTGGTACTTAATTAGTCTCCATCCTAAATTATAGTAGAATGTTGGAAACTTTAGAATTCCATTCACACTTCAATCCTTCCTACATCCCCCACAAAGGTGACCTGAATGTATGAATTTTACGCGTGTTACTCATTTAGGATCCTATCTTTTTCTATCATTAGGGTTTACCTATTTAAATACTCAAGAATTCATTTAAAGGTAACATGTCCTGATGAAGTATATAGGTCTTCTACATGTAGTTTACAAAGTTCTTATGTTTCATCTCGGGATCTGAAGGACGTATTTTGATGAAATTTGTTATTGGGGAATTTTGTTAAGATTGGTCGATAATATTGTAGAAAATTGAACAATATCACGACTACGTTACATGAACACCTTCATTTATTTAATAATGTGCCTCGCTAGTCTCTAGTTAAACACTAATCTGAGCAAAAATAATGGAGATATTGTGAATTCCCAAAGAATACTTTTGGAAACTGAGTTCTCCGACATGGAGTACACTTTTCCAAACTTGTTTTCTTATAGCAATGCCTATTATTATAAACTCAAGAAATCATTAAAGGGGCATCAAATCATGATGATAAAGGTAATTTATCATATATGGTAATTTACATTGATAACTGTATTGACAGAGGTAAATGATTGTAGAACCTTAGAACTTATGTAACTCCATTAATTCTGAAATCCCTCCTCTCTCCTCCCAAAAAGTTGAATATAAACTACATATAATGTGCCTGCGATTCATTTTCAGTCACAAGTATCTTCATTTCCAAGGGTATATCTATTATTATAAAGATAATAAATCATCGTAGGATAATGTATTGATGAAATTCATAGACCTTCATAATTAGCAATTTCGTGGGGATAACAACTACAAAAGACATCGGTTTTCATATATGGGAATCTCAGGTGAAGAAGTGCAGGAAAAGAAGAGAAGGACAGGAACTGTACAGAAATTAAATAATTCCATTCACATTCATGTCATTCTTTCCTCCGGCTACAACATTGATAAGAAAGTGCTAATATTATGCATGTAACACATTTGTAGTACTTAATTAGTATCGATCCTGAGTGAAAGTAGAATGTTGGAAACTAAACAATTCCATTCACCCTCCAATCCTACTTATATACCCTACAAACTGAACTGAATGAATGAATTTTGGTCGTGTTACACATTTGGGATCCTATCTTTTCCTACCTTAATGGTATACCTATTTAAAAAAATCAAGAAATCGTTATAAGTTAACGTGTCCTGATGAAATATATATGTCTTCTTATTTAGGAATTTCACGTGGATAACTGCAGGGAGAGAAATGAATGATAAGAGAATCCCAGAAACTAAGTAATTCTAGGCACCCTCAAATCATTCTTTCCTCCAGCCACAATGTTGATAACAAAGCGCTATTATTATGCATGTAACACATTTCAGGTACTTATCTGGTCTTAATCATAATTGATGGCATATTATTAGTGACTGTTGAGAAGGTTGATGGACGAAATATCATTACAAAAGACATCGGTCTTCATATATGGGAATCTCAGTTGGAGAAGTGCAGGAAGAGAAGAGAAGGACAGGAAGATTAGAGAAACTAAAGAATTCCACTCATCCTCAAGTCCTTCTTTCCTCCGGCCACAACATTGATAAAAATGTGCTGGTATTATGCTTGTAACACATTGGCATATTATCTAGTCTCAATCCTAAATGATATTAGAATGCTGGAAACTCTATAGCTCCATTCACCTTCCAATCCTTCCTACATCCCCCACAAAGCTGAACATAATGTATGAATTTTACTCCTGTTACTCATTTGGGATCCTATCTTTTCTATCTGAAGGGTTTACCTATTTCAAAAACACAATCAATTGTTATAAGTTAACATGTCATGATGAAATATATAGGTCATCTCATTTAGGAATTTCATGTTTATAACTGCTGGGAGAGAAATGAATGAGTTTTAGAACTAAGGAATTCTACCACCCTCAAATCATCTTTTCCTCCACCCACATCATTGATAACAAAGTGCTAATATTTTGCATGCAACACTTTTGGGGAACCTATGTAGTCTGGATCCAAAAAGATGGCATATCATCAATGACGGTGTAGAAGGTTGATGTACGAAATATCATTACAAAAGATATCAGTCTTCATTTATAGGAATCTCAGTTGGAGAAGTGCAGGATGAAAAGGGAAGGATAGGAATGTGAAAGAAACTAAATAATTCCATACACACTTAGGTAATTTTTTCCTTCAACCACAACATTGATAAGAAACTGCTAGTATTATGCATGTAACCCATTTGTGGTACTTAATTAGTCTCCATCCTCAATTATAGTAGAATGTTGGAAACTGTATAATTACTTTCACCCTAAAATGCTTGCTATATCCCCCACAAATCAGAGCATAATTTACGAATTTTACTCATGTTACTCATTTGGGATCCTATCTTTATTGTTTACCTATTTCAAAAACTCAAGAAATCATTTTAAGTTAATATGTCTAGATGAAATGTATGGGTCTTCTTATTTTTGAATTTCTTGTGGATAACAGCAGGGAGATTAATGAATGATAAGAGAATTCAGAAACTAAGCAATTATAGTAATTCTCAAATCATCCTTTCCTCCTGGAACAACGTTGATAACAAAGTGCTAACATTTTTCATGTAACACTAAATAATTCCACTCACACTCAAGTCTTTCTTTCCTCTGGCCACAACATTGATAAAAATGTGCTGGTATTATGCATGTAACACATTTGGGGTATTATCTACTCTCAATCCTAAATGATAGTAGAATGTTGGAAACTTTATAACTTTATTCACCTTCCAATCCATCCTACATCCCCCACAAAGCTGAACATAATGTACAAATTCTACTCGTGTTACTCATATGGCATCCTACCTTTTTTATTTTTAGGGTTTACCTATTTCTAAAACACAGGAATTCGTATAATGTTAACATGTCCAGATGAAATATATAGGTCTTCTTATTTAGGAATTTCACGTGCATAACTGCTGGGAGAGAAATGAATGATAAGAGAGTTCCAGAAACTAAGTATTTCTAGGCACCCTCAAATCATCCTTTCCTCCAGCCACAACGTTGACAACAAAGTGGTAATACTTCCTTCCTACATCCTCCACAATGCTGAACATATTGTACGAATTTTACTCGTGTTACTCATTTGGGATCCTATCTTTTTCTATTTTTAGGGTTTACCTATTTCTAAAACTCAGGAATTCTTATAATGTTAACATGGCCAGATGAAATATATAGGTCTTCTTATTTAAGAATTTCACGTTGATGACTGTAGGGAGAGAAATGAATGATAAGAGAGTCTTAGAAACTAAGTAATTCTAGTCACCCTCAAATCATTCTTTCCTCCAGCCACAACATTGATAAAAAAGCACTATTATTATGCATGTAACTCATTTCAGGTACCTAACATCATTACAAAAGACGTCGGTCTTCATATATGGGAATCTCAGTTGGAGAAGTGCAGGAAGAGAAAAGAAGGACAGGAATGTGAAAGAAACTAAATAATTCCACTTACACTCAAGTCTTTCTTTCCTCTGGCCACAACATTGATAAGAAAGTGCTAATATTATGCATGTAACACATTTGTGGTACTTAATTAGTCTCCATCCTAAATTATAGTAGAATGTTGGAAACTTTAGAATTCCATTCACACTTCAATCCTTCCTACATCCCCCACAAAGGTGACCTGAATGTATGAATTTTACGCGTGTTACTCATTTAGGATCCTATCTTTTTCTATCATTAGGGTTTACCTATTTAAATACTCAAGAATTCATTTAAAGGTAACATGTCCTGATGAAGTATATAGGTCTTCTACATGTAGTTTACAAAGTTCTTATGTTTCATCTCGGGATCTGAAGGACGTATTTTGATGAAATTTGTTATTGGGGAATTTTGTTAAGATTGGTCGATAATATTGTAGAAAATTGAACAATATCACGACTACGTTACATGAACACCTTCATTTATTTAATAATGTGCCTCGCTAGTCTCTAGTTAAACACTAATCTGAGCAAAAATAATGGAGATATTGTGAATTCCCAAAGAATACTTTTGGAAACTGAGTTCTCCGACATGGAGTACACTTTTCCAAACTTGTTTTCTTATAGCAATGCCTATTATTATAAACTCAAGAAATCATTAAAGGGGCATCAAATCATGATGATAAAGGTAATTTATCATATATGGTAATTTACATTGATAACTGTATTGACAGAGGTAAATGATTGTAGAACCTTAGAACTTATGTAACTCCATTAATTCTGAAATCCCTCCTCTCTCCTCCCAAAAAGTTGAATATAAACTACATATAATGTGCCTGCGATTCATTTTCAGTCACAAGTATCTTCATTTCCAAGGGTATATCTATTATTATAAAGATAATAAATCATCGTAGGATAATGTATTGATGAAATTCATAGACCTTCATAATTAGCAATTTCGTGGGGATAACAACTACAAAAGACATCGGTTTTCATATATGGGAATCTCAGGTGAAGAAGTGCAGGAAAAGAAGAGAAGGACAGGAACTGTACAGAAATTAAATAATTCCATTCACATTCATGTCATTCTTTCCTCCGGCTACAACATTGATAAGAAAGTGCTAATATTATGCATGTAACACATTTGTAGTACTTAATTAGTATCGATCCTGAGTGAAAGTAGAATGTTGGAAACTAAACAATTCCATTCACCCTCCAATCCTACTTATATACCCTACAAACTGACCTGAATGAATGAATTTTGGTCGTGTTACACATTTGGGATCCTATCTTTTCCTACCTTAATGGTATACCTATTTAAAAAAATCAAGAAATCGTTATAAGTTACGTGTCCTGATGAAATATATAGGTCTTTTTATTTAGGTATTTCACGTGGATAACTGCAGGGAGAGAAATGAATGATAAGAGAATCCCAGAAACTAAGTAATTCTAGGCACCCTCAAATCATTCTTTCCTCCAGCCACAACGTTGATAACAAAGCGCTATTATTATGCATGTAACACATTTCAGGTACTTATCTGGTCTTAATCATAATTGATGGCATATTATTAGTGACTGTTGAGAAGGTTGATGGACGAAATATCATTACAAAAGACATCGGTCTTCATATATGGGAATCTCAGTTGGAGAAGTGCAGGAAGAGAAGAGAAGGACAGGAAGATTAGAGAAACTAAAGAATTCCACTCATCCTCAAGTCCTTCTTTCCTCCGGCCACAACATTGATAAAAATGTGCTGGTAATATGCTTGTAACACATTGGCATATTATCTAGTCTCAATCCTAAATGATATTAGAATGCTGGAAACTCTATAGCTCCATTCACCTTCCAATCCTTCCTACATCCCCCACAAAGCTGAACATAATGTATGAATTTTACTCCTGTTACTCATTTGGGATCCTATCTTTTCTATCTGAAGGGTTTACCTATTTCAAAAACACAATCAATTGTTATAAGTTAACATGTCATGATGAAATATATAGGTCATCTCATTTAGGAATTTCATGTTTATAACTGCTGGGAGAGAAATGAATGAGTTTTAGAACTAAGGAATTCTACCACCCTCAAATCATCTTTTCCTCCACCCACATCATTGATAACAAAGTGCTAATATTTTGCATGCAACACTTTTGGGGAACCTATGTAGTCTGGATCCAAAAAGATGGCATATCATCAATGACGGTGTAGAAGGTTGATGTACGAAATATCATTACAAAAGATATCAGTCTTCATTTATAGGAATCTCAGTTGGAGAAGTGCAGGATGAAAAGGGAAGGATAGGAATGTGAAAGAAACTAAATAATTCCATACACACTTAGGTAATTTTTTCCTTCAACCACAACATTGATAAGAAACTGCTAGTATTATGCATGTAACCCATTTGTGGTACTTAATTAGTCTCCATCCTCAATTATAGTAGAATGTTGGAAACTGTATAATTACTTTCACCCTAAAATGCTTGCTATATCCCCCACAAATCAGAGCATAATTTACGAATTTTACTCATGTTACTCATTTGGGATCCTATCTTTATTGTTTACCTATTTCAAAAACTCAAGAAATCATTTTAAGTTAATATGTCTAGATGAAATGTATGGGTCTTCTTATTTTTGAATTTCTTGTGGATAACAGCAGGGAGATTAATGAATGATAAGAGAATTCAGAAACTAAGCAATTATAGTAATTCTCAAATCATCCTTTCCTCCTGGAACAACGTTGATAACAAAGTGCTAACATTTTTCATGTAACACTAAATAATTCCACTCACACTCAAGTCTTTCTTTCCTCTGGCCACAACATTGATAAAAATGTGCTGGTATTATGCATGTAACACATTTGGGGTATTATCTACTCTCAATCCTAAATGATAGTAGAATGTTGGAAACTTTATAACTTTATTCACCTTCCAATCCATCCTACATCCCCCACAAAGCTGAACATAACGTACAAATTCTACTCGTGTTACTCATATGGCATCCTACCTTTTTTATTTTTAGGGTTTACCTATTTCTAAAACACAGGAATTCGTATAATGTTAACATGTCCAGATGAAATATATAGGTCTTCTTATTTAGGAATTTCACGTGCATAACTGCTGGGAGAGAAATGAATGATAAGAGAGTTCCAGAAACTAAGTATTTCTAGGCACCCTCAAATCATCCTTTCCTCCAGCCACAACGTTGACAACAAAGTGGTAATACTTCCTTCCTACATCCTCCACAATGCTGAACATATTGTACGAATTTTACTTGTGTTACTCATTGGGATCCTATCTTTTTCTATTTTTAGGGTTTACCTATTTCTAAAACTCAGGAATTCTTATAATGTTAACATGGCCAGATGAAATATATAGGTCTTCTTATTTAAGAATTTCACGTTGATGACTGTAGGGAGAGAAATGAATGATAAGAGAGTCTTAGAAACTAAGTAATTCTAGTCACCCTCAAATCATTCTTTCCTCCAGCCACAACATTGATAAAAAAGCACTATTATTATGCATGTAACTCATTTCAGGTACCTAACATCATTACAAAAGACGTCGGTCTTCATATATGGGAATCTCAGTTGGAGAAGTGCAGGAAGAGAAAAGAAGGACAGGAATGTGAAAGAAACTAAATAATTCCACTTACACTCAAGTCTTTCTTTCCTCTGGCCACAACATTGATAAGAAAGTGCTAATATTATGCATGTAACACATTTGTGGTACTTAATTAGTCTCCATCCTAAATTATAGTAGAATGTTGGAAACTTTAGAATTCCATTCACACTTCAATCCTTCCTACATCCCCCACAAAGGTGACCTGAATGTATGAATTTTACGCGTGTTACTCATTTAGGATCCTATCTTTTTCTATCATTAGGGTTTACCTATTTAAATACTCAAGAATTCATTTAAAGGTAACATGTCCTGATGAAGTATATAGGTCTTCTACATGTAGTTTACAAAGTTCTTATGTTTCATCTCGGGATCTGAAGGACGTATTTTGATGAAATTTGTTATTGGGGAATTTTGTTAAGATTGGTCGATAATATTGTAGAAAATTGAACAATATCACGACTACGTTACATGAACACCTTCATTTATTTAATAATGTGCCTCGCTAGTCTCTAGTTAAACACTAATCTGAGCAAAAATAATGGAGATATTGTGAATTCCCAAAGAATACTTTTGGAAACTGAGTTCTCCGACATGGAGTACACTTTTCCAAACTTGTTTTCTTATAGCAATGCCTATTATTATAAACTCAAGAAATCATTAAAGGGGCATCAAATCATGATGATAAAGGTAATTTATCATATATGGTAATTTACATTGATAACTGTATTGACAGAGGTAAATGATTGTAGAACCTTAGAACTTATGTAACTCCATTAATTCTGAAATCCCTCCTCTCTCCTCCCAAAAAGTTGAATATAAACTACATATAATGTGCCTGCGATTCATTTTCAGTCACAAGTATCTTCATTTCCAAGGGTATATCTATTATTATAAAGATAATAAATCATCGTAGGATAATGTATTGATGAAATTCATAGACCTTCATAATTAGCAATTTCGTGGGGATAACAACTACAAAAGACATCGGTTTTCATATATGGGAATCTCAGGTGAAGAAGTGCAGGAAAAGAAGAGAAGGACAGGAACTGTACAGAAATTAAATAATTCCATTCACATTCATGTCATTCTTTCCTCCGGCTACAACATTGATAAGAAAGTGCTAATATTATGCATGTAACACATTTGTAGTACTTAATTAGTATCGATCCTGAGTGAAAGTAGAATGTTGGAAACTAAACAATTCCATTCACCCTCCAATCCTACTTATATACCCTACAAACTGACCTGAATGAATGAATTTTGGTCGTGTTACACATTTGGGATCCTATCTTTTCCTACCTTAATGGTATACCTATTTAAAAAAATCAAGAAATCGTTATAAGTTACGTGTCCTGATGAAATATATAGGTCTTTTTATTTAGGTATTTCACGTGGATAACTGCAGGGAGAGAAATGAATGATAAGAGAATCCCAGAAACTAAGTAATTCTAGGCACCCTCAAATCATTCTTTCCTCCAGCCACAACGTTGATAACAAAGCGCTATTATTATGCATGTAACACATTTCAGGTACTTATCTGGTCTTAATCATAATTGATGGCATATTATTAGTGACTGTTGAGAAGGTTGATGGACGAAATATCATTACAAAAGACATCGGTCTTCATATATGGGAATCTCAGTTGGAGAAGTGCAGGAAGAGAAGAGAAGGACAGGAAGATTAGAGAAACTAAAGAATTCCACTCATCCTCAAGTCCTTCTTTCCTCCGGCCACAACATTGATAAAAATGTGCTGGTATTATGCTTGTAACACATTGGCATATTATCTAGTCTCAATCCTAAATGATATTAGAATGCTGGAAACTCTATAGCTCCATTCACCTTCCAATCCTTCCTACATCCCCCACAAAGCTGAACATAATGTATGAATTTTACTCCTGTTACTCATTTGGGATCCTATCTTTTCTATCTGAAGGGTTTACCTATTTCAAAAACACAATCAATTGTTATAAGTTAACATGTCATGATGAAATATATAGGTCATCTCATTTAGGAATTTCATGTTTATAACTGCTGGGAGAGAAATGAATGAGTTTTAGAACTAAGGAATTCTACCACCCTCAAATCATCTTTTCCTCCACCCACATCATTGATAACAAAGTGCTAATATTTTGCATGCAACACTTTTGGGGAACCTATGTAGTCTGGATCCAAAAAGATGGCATATCATCAATGACGGTGTAGAAGGTTGATGTACGAAATATCATTACAAAAGATATCAGTCTTCATTTATAGGAATCTCAGTTGGAGAAGTGCAGGATGAAAAGGGAAGGATAGGAATGTGAAAGAAACTAAATAATTCCATACACACTTAGGTAATTTTTTCCTTCAACCACAACATTGATAAGAAACTGCTAGTATTATGCATGTAACCCATTTGTGGTACTTAATTAGTCTCCATCCTCAATTATAGTAGAATGTTGGAAACTGTATAATTACTTTCACCCTAAAATGCTTGCTATATCCCCCACAAATCAGAGCATAATTTACGAATTTTACTCATGTTACTCATTTGGGATCCTATCTTTATTGTTTACCTATTTCAAAAACTCAAGAAATCATTTTAAGTTAATATGTCTAGATGAAATGTATGGGTCTTCTTATTTTTGAATTTCTTGTGGATAACAGCAGGGAGATTAATGAATGATAAGAGAATTCAGAAACTAAGCAATTATAGTAATTCTCAAATCATCCTTTCCTCCTGGAACAACGTTGATAACAAAGTGCTAACATTTTTCATGTAACACTAAATAATTCCACTCACACTCAAGTCTTTCTTTCCTCTGGCCACAACATTGATAAAAATGTGCTGGTATTATGCATGTAACACATTTGGGGTATTATCTACTCTCAATCCTAAATGATAGTAGAATGTTGGAAACTTTATAACTTTATTCACCTTCCAATCCATCCTACATCCCCCACAAAGCTGAACATAATGTACAAATTCTACTCGTGTTACTCATATGGCATCCTACCTTTTTTATTTTTAGGGTTTACCTATTTCTAAAACACAGGAATTCGTATAATGTTAACATGTCCAGATGAAATATATAGGTCTTCTTATTTAGGAATTTCACGTGCATAACTGCTGGGAGAGAAATGAATGATAAGAGAGTTCCAGAAACTAAGTATTTCTAGGCACCCTCAAATCATCCTTTCCTCCAGCCACAACGTTGACAACAAAGTGGTAATACTTCCTTCCTACATCCTCCACAATGCTGAACATATTGTACGAATTTTACTTGTGTTACTCATTGGGATCCTATCTTTTTCTATTTTTAGGGTTTACCTATTTCTAAAACTCAGGAATTCTTATAATGTTAACATGGCCAGATGAAATATATAGGTCTTCTTATTTAAGAATTTCACGTTGATGACTGTAGGGAGAGAAATGAATGATAAGAGAGTCTTAGAAACTAAGTAATTCTAGTCACCCTCAAATCATTCTTTCCTCCAGCCACAACATTGATAAAAAAGCACTATTATTATGCATGTAACTCATTTCAGGTACCTAACATCATTACAAAAGACGTCGGTCTTCATATATGGGAATCTCAGTTGGAGAAGTGCAGGAAGAGAAAAGAAGGACAGGAATGTGAAAGAAACTAAATAATTCCACTTACACTCAAGTCTTTCTTTCCTCTGGCCACAACATTGATAAGAAAGTGCTAATATTATGCATGTAACACATTTGTGGTACTTAATTAGTCTCCATCCTAAATTATAGTAGAATGTTGGAAACTTTAGAATTCCATTCACACTTCAATCCTTCCTACATCCCCCACAAAGGTGACCTGAATGTATGAATTTTACGCGTGTTACTCATTTAGGATCCTATCTTTTTCTATCATTAGGGTTTACCTATTTAAATACTCAAGAATTCATTTAAAGGTAACATGTCCTGATGAAGTATATAGGTCTTCTACATGTAGTTTACAAAGTTCTTATGTTTCATCTCGGGATCTGAAGGACGTATTTTGATGAAATTTGTTATTGGGGAATTTTGTTAAGATTGGTCGATAATATTGTAGAAAATTGAACAATATCACGACTACGTTACATGAACACCTTCATTTATTTAATAATGTGCCTTGCTAGTCTCTAGTTAAACACTAATCTGAGCAAAAATAATGGAGATATTGTGAATTCCCAAAGAATACTTTTGGAAACTGAGTTCTCCGACATGGAGTACACTTTTCCAAACTTGTTTTCTTATAGCAATGCCTATTATTATAAACTCAAGAAATCATTAAAGGGGCATCAAATCATGATGATAAAGGTAATTTATCATATATGGTAATTTACATTGATAACTGTATTGACAGAGGTAAATGATTGTAGAACCTTAGAACTTATGTAACTCCATTAATTCTGAAATCCCTCCTCTCTCCTCCCAAAAAGTTGAATATAAACTACATATAATGTGCCTGCGATTCATTTTCAGTCACAAGTATCTTCATTTCCAAGGGTATATCTATTATTATAAAGATAATAAATCATCGTAGGATAATGTATTGATGAAATTCATAGACCTTCATAATTAGCAATTTCGTGGGGATAACAACTACAAAAGACATCGGTTTTCATATATGGGAATCTCAGGTGAAGAAGTGCAGGAAAAGAAGAGAAGGACAGGAACGGTACAGAAATTAAATAATTCCATTCACATTCATGTCATTCTTTCCTCCGGCTACATCATTGATAAGAAAGTGCTAATATTATGCATGTAACACATTTGTAGTTCTTAATTAGTCTCGATCCTGAATGAAAGTAGAATGTTGGAAACTAAACAATTCCATTCACCCTCCAATCCTACTTATATACCCTACAAACTGACCTGAATGAATGAATTTTGCTCGTGATACACATTTGGGATCCTATCTTTTCCTACCTTAATGGTATACCTATTTAAAAAAATCAAGAAATCGTTATAAGTTAACGTGTCCTGATGAAATATATAGGTCTTTTTATTTAGGTTTTTCACGTGGATAACTGCAGGGAGAAAATGAATGATAAGAGAATCCCAGAAACTAAGTAATTCTAGGCACCCTCAAATCATTCTTTCCTCCAGCTACAACGTTGATAACAAAGCGCTATTATTATGCATGTAACACATTTCAGGTACTTATCTGGTCTTAATCATAAATGATGGCATATCATTAGTGATTGTTGATAATGTTTATGGACGATATATCATTACAAAAGACATCGGTCTTCATATATGGGAATCTCAGTTGGAGAAGTGCAGGAAGAGAAGAGAATGACAGGAACGAGTAAGAGACTAAATAATTCCATTTGCACTCCAGTCATTCTTTCCTCCGGTAACAACATCGATAAATATGTGCTAGTAATATGCATGTAACACATTTGGGGTTTTTATCTACTCTCAATCCTAAATGATAGTAGAATGTTGGAAACTGTATAATTCCATTCACCCTCCAATCCTTCCTATATTTCCCACAAAATTGACCTGAATGAACAAATTTTACTCGTGTTACTCATTTAGGATCCTATCTTTTTCTATCATTAGGGTTTACCTATTTAAATACTCAAGAATTCATTTAAAGGTAACATGTCCTGATGAAGTATATAGGTCTTCTACATGTAGTTTACAAAGTTCTTATGTTTCATCTCGGGATCTGAAGGACGTATTTTGATAAAATTTGTTATTGGGGAATTTTGTTAAGATTGGTCGATAATATTGTAGAAAATTGAACAATATCAGGACTACGTTACATGAACACCTTCATTTATTTAATAATGTGCCTCGCTAGTCTCTAGTTAAAAACTAATCTGAGCAAAAATAATGGAGATATTGTGAATTCCCAAAGAATACATTTGGAAACAGAGTTCTCCGAAATGGAGTACACTTTTCCAAACTTGTTTTCCTATAGCTATGCCTATTATTATAAACTCAAGAAATCATTAAAAGGGCATCAAATCATGATGATAAAGGTCATTTATCATATATGGTAATTTACATTGATAACTGTATTGACAGAGGTAAATGATTGTAGAACCTTAGAACTTATGTAACTCCATTAATTCTGAAATCCCTCCCCTCTCCTCCCAAAAAGTTGAATATAAACTACATATAATGTGCCTGCGATTCATTTTCAGTCACAAGTATCTTCATTTCCAAGGGTATATCTATTATTATAAAGATAATAAATCATCGTAGGATAATGTATTGATGAAATTCATAGACCTTCATAATTAGCAATTTCGTGGGGATAACAATTACAAAAGACATCAGTTTTCATATATGGGAATCTCAGGTGAAGAAGTGCAGGAAAAGAAGAGAAGGACAGGAACGGTACAGAAATTAAATAAATCCATTCACATTCATGTCATTCTTTCCTCCAGCTACAACATTGATAAGAAAGTGCTAATGTTATGCATGTAACACATTTGTAGTACTTAATTAGTCTCGATCCTGAATGAAAGTAGAATGTTGGAAACTAAACAATTCCATTCACCCTCCAATCCTACATATATACCCTACAAACTGACCTGAATGAATGAATTTTGCTCGTGTTACACATTTGGGATCCTATCTTTTCCTACCTTAATGGTATACCTATTTAAAAAAATCAAGAAATCGTTATAAGTTACGTGTCCTGATGAAATATATAGGTCTTTTTATTTAGGTATTTCACGTGGATAACTGCAGGGAGAGAAATGAATGATAAGAGAATCCCAGAAACTAAGTAATTCTAGGCACCCTCAAATCATTCTTTCCTCCAGCCACAACGTTGATAACAAAGCGCTATTATTATGCATGTAACACATTTCAGGTACTTATCTGGTCTTAATCATAATTGATGGCATATTATTAGTGACTGTTGAGAAGGTTGATGGACGAAATATCATTACAAAAGACATCGGTCTTCATATATGGGAATCTCAGTTGGAGAAGTGCAGGAAGAGAAGAGAAGGACAGGAAGATTAGAGAAACTAAAGAATTCCACTCATCCTCAAGTCCTTCTTTCCTCCGGCCACAACATTGATAAAAATGTGCTGGTATTATGCTTGTAACACATTGGCATATTATCTAGTCTCAATCCTAAATGATATTAGAATGCTGGAAACTCTATAACTCCATTCACCTTCCAATCCTTCCTACATCCCCCACAAAGCTGAACATAATGTATGAATTTTACTCCTGTTACTCATTTGGGATCCTATCTTTTCTATCTGAAGGGTTTACCTATTTCAAAAACACAAGCAATTGTTATAAGTTAACATGTCATGATGAAATATATAGGTCATCTCATTTAGGAATTTCATGTTTATAACTGCTGGGAGAGAAATGAATGAGTTTTAGAACTAAGGAATTCTACCACCCTCAAATCATCTTTTCCTCCACCCACAACATTGATAACAAAGTGCTAATATTTTGCATGTAACATTTTGGGGAACCTATGTAGTCTGGATCCAAAAAGATGGCATATCATCAATGACGGTGTAGAAGGTTGATGTACGAAATATCATTACAAAAGATATCAGTCTTCATTTATAGGAATCTCAGTTGGAGAAGTGCAGGATGAAAAGGGAAGGATAGGAATGTGAAAGAAACTAAATAATTCCATACACACTTAGGTAATTTTTTCCTTCAACCACAACATTGATAAGAAACTGCTAGTATTATGCATGTAACCCATTTGTGGTACTTAATTAGTCTCCATCCTCAATTATAGTAGAATGTTGGAAACTGTATAATTACTTTCACCCTAAAATGCTTGCTATATCCCCCACAAATCAGAGCATAATTTACGAATTTTACTCATGTTACTCATTTGGGATCCTATCTTTATTGTTTACCTATTTCAAAATCTCAAGAAATCATTTTAAGTTAATATGTCTAGATGAAATGTATGGATCTTCTTATTTTTGAATTTCTTGTGGATAACAGCAGGGAGATTAATGAATGATAAGAGAATTCAGAAACTAAGCAATTATAGTAATTCTCAAATCATCCTTTCCTCCTGGAACTACGTTGATAACAAAGTGCTAACATTTTTCATGTAACACTAAATAATTCCACTCACACTCAAGTCTTTCTTTCCTCTGGCCACAACATTGATAAAAATGTGCTGGTATTATGCATGTAACACATTTGGGGTATTATCTACTCTCAATCCTAAATGATAGTAGAATGTTGGAAACTTTATAACTTTATTCGCCTTCCAATCCATCCTACATCCCCCACAAAGCTGAACATAATGTACAAATTCTACTCGTGTTACTCATTTGGCATCCTACCTTTTTTATTTTTAGGGTTTACCTATTTCTAAAACACAGGAATTCGTATAATGTTAACATGTCCAGATGAAATATATAGGTCTTCTTATTTAGGAATTTCACGTGCATAACTGCTGGGAGAGAAATGAATGATAAGAGAGTTCCAGAAACTAAGTATTTCTAGGCACCCTCAAATCATCCTTTCCTCCAGCCACAACGTTGACAACAAAGTGGTAATACTTCCTTCCTACATCCTCCACAATGCTGAACATATTGTACGAATTTTACTTGTGTTACTCATTTGGGATCCTATCTTTTTCTATTTTTAGGGTTTACCTATTTCTAAAACTCAGGAATTCTTATAATGTTAACATGGCCAGATGAAATATATAGGTCTTCTTATTTAGGAATTTCACGTTGATGACTGTAGGGAGAGAAATGAATGATAAGAGAGTCTTAGAAACTAAGTAATTCTAGTCACCCTCAAATCATTCTTTCCTCCAGCCACAACATTGATAAAAAAGCACTATTATTATGCATGTAACTCATTTCAGGTACCTAACATCATTACAAAAGACGTCGGTCTTCATATATGGGAATCTCAGTTGGAGAAGTGCAGGAAGAGAAAAGAAGGACAGGAATGTGAAAGAAACTAAATAATTCCACTTACACTCAAGTCTTTCTTTCCTCTGGCCACAACATTGATAAGAAAGTGCTAATATTATGCATGTAACACATTTGTGGTACTTAATTAGTCTCCATCCCAAATTATAGTAGAATGTTGGAAACTTTAGAATTCCATTCACACTTCAATCCTTCCTACATCCCCCACAAAGCTGACCTGAATGTATGAATTTTACGCGTGTTACTCATTTAGGATCCTATCTTTTTCTATCATTAGGGTTTACCTATTTAAATACTCAAGAATTCATTTAAAGGTAACATGTCCTGATGAAGTATATAGGTCTTCTACATGTAGTTTACAAAGTTCTTATGTTTCATCTCGGGATCTGAAGGACGTATTTTGATGAAATTTGTTATTGGGGAATTTTGTTAAGATTGGTCGATAATATTGTAGAAAATTGAACAATATCACGACTACGTTACATGAACACCTTCATTTATTTAATAATGTGCCTCGCTAGTCTCTAGTTAAACACTAATCTGAGCAAAAATAATGGAGATATTGTGAATTCCCAAAGAATACTTTTGGAAACTGAGTTCTCTGACATGGAGTACACTTTTCCAAACTTGTTTTCTTATAGCAATGCCTATTATTATAAACTCAAGAAATCATTAAAGGGGCATCAAATCATGATGATAAAGGTCATTTATCATATATGGTAATTTACATTGATAACTGTATTGACAGAGGTAAATGATTGTAGAACCTTAGAACTTATGTAACTCCATTAATTCTGAAATCCCTCCTCTCTCCTCCCAAAAAGTTGAATATAAACTACATATAATGTGCCTGCGATTCATTTTCAGTCACAAGTATCTTCATTTCCAAGGGTATATCTATTATTATAAAGATAATAAATCATCGTAGGATAATGTATTGATGAAATTCATAGACCTTCATAATTAGCAATTTCGTGGGGATAACAACTACAAAAGACATCGGTTTTCATATATGGGAATCTCAGGTGAAGAAGTGCAGGAAAAGAAGAGAAGGACAGGAACGGTACAGAAATTAAATAATTCCATTCACATTCATGTCATTCTTTCCTCCGGCTACATCATTGATAAGAAAGTGCTAATATTATGCATGTAACACATTTGTAGTACTTAATTAGTCTCGATCCTGAGTGAAAGTATAATGTTGGAAACTAAACAATTCCATTCACCCTCCAATCCTACTTATATACCCTACAAACTGACCTGAATGAATGAATTTTGCTCGTGATACACATTTGGGATCCTATCTTTTCCTACCTTAATGGTATACCTATTTAAAAAAATCAAGAAATCGTTATAAGTTAACGTGTCCTGATGAAATATATAGGTCTTTTTATTTAGGTTTTTCACGTAGATAACTGCAGGGAGAAAATGAATGATAAGAGAATCCCAGAAACTAAGTAATTCTAGGCACCCTCAAATCATTCTTTCCTCCAGCTACAACGTTGATAACAAAGCGCTATTATTATGCATGTAACACATTTCAGGTACTTATCTGGTCTTAATCATAAATGATGGCATATCATTAGTGATTGTTGATAATGTTTATGGACGATATATCATTACAAAAGACATCGGTCTTCATATATGGGAATCTCAGTTGGAGAAGTGCAGGAAGAGAAGAGAATGACAGGAACGAGTAAGAGACTAAATAATTCCATTTGCACTCCAGTCATTCTTTCCTCCGGTAACAACATCGATAAATATGTGCTAGTAATATGCATGTAACACATTTGGGGTTTTTATCTACTCTCAATCCTAAATGATAGTAGAATGTTGGAAACTGTATAATTCCATTCACCCTCCAATCCTTCCTATATTTCCCACAAAATTGACCTGAATGAACAAATTTTACTCGTGTTACTCATTTAGGATCCTATCTTTTTCTATCATTAGGGTTTACCTATTTAAATACTCAAGAATTCATTTAAAGGTAACATGTCCTGATGAAGTATATAGGTCTTCTACATGTAGTTTACAAAGTTCTTATGTTTCATCTCGGGATCTGAAGGACGTATTTTGATAAAATTTGTTATTGGGGAATTTTGTTAAGATTGGTCGATAATATTGTAGAAAATTGAACAATATCAGGACTACGTTACATGAACACCTTCATTTATTTAATAATGTGCCTCGCTAGTCTCTAGTTAAAAACTAATCTGAGCAAAAATAATGGAGATATTGTGAATTCCCAAAGAATACTTTTGGAAACTGAGTTCTCCGACATGGAGTACACTTTTCCAAACTTGTTTTCTTATTGCAATGCCTATTATTATAAACTCAAGAAATCATTAAAGGGGCATCAAATCATGATGATAAAGGTCATTTATCATATATGGTAATTTACATTGATAACTGTATTGACAGAGGTAAATGATTGTAGAACCTTAGAACTTATGTAACTCCATTAATTCTGAAATCCCTCCTCTCTCCTCCCAAAAAGTTGAATATAAACTACATATAATGTGCCTGCGATTCATTTTCAGTCACAAGTATCTTCATTTCCAAGGGTATATCTATTATTATAAAGATAATAAATCATCGTAGGATAATGTATTGATGAAATTCATAGACCTTCATAATTAGCAATTTCGTGGGGATAACAACTACAAAAGACATCGGTTTTCATATATGGGAATCTCAGGTGAAGAAGTGCAGGAAAAGAAGAGAAGGACAGGAACTGTACAGAAATTAAATAATTCCATTCACATTCATGTCATTCTTTCCTCCGGCTACAACATTGATAAGAAAGTGCTAATATTATGCATGTAACACATTTGTAGTACTTAATTAGTATCGATCCTGAGTGAAAGTAGAATGTTGGAAACTAAACAATTCCATTCACCCTCCAATCCTACTTATATACCCTACAAACTGACCTGAATGAATGAATTTTGGTCGTGTTACACATTTGGGATCCTATCTTTTCCTACCTTAATGGTATACCTATTTAAAAAAATCAAGAAATCGTTATAAGTTACGTGTCCTGATGAAATATATAGGTCTTTTTATTTAGGTATTTCACGTGGATAACTGCAGGGAGAGAAATGAATGATAAGAGAATCCCAGAAACTAAGTAATTCTAGGCACCCTCAAATCATTCTTTCCTCCAGCCACAACGTTGATAACAAAGCGCTATTATTATGCATGTAACACATTTCAGGTACTTATCTGGTCTTAATCATAATTGATGGCATATTATTAGTGACTGTTGAGAAGGTTGATGGACGAAATATCATTACAAAAGACATCGGTCTTCATATATGGGAATCTCAGTTGGAGAAGTGCAGGAAGAGAAGAGAAGGACAGGAAGATTAGAGAAACTAAAGAATTCCACTCATCCTCAAGTCCTTCTTTCCTCCGGCCACAACATTGATAAAAATGTGCTGGTATTATGCTTGTAACACATTGGCATATTATCTAGTCTCAATCCTAAATGATATTAGAATGCTGGAAACTCTATAGCTCCATTCACCTTCCAATCCTTCCTACATCCCCCACAAAGCTGAACATAATGTATGAATTTTACTCCTGTTACTCATTTGGGATCCTATCTTTTCTATCTGAAGGGTTTACCAATATCAAAAACACAATCAATTGTTATAAGTTAACATGTCATGATGAAATATATAGGTCATCTCATTTAGGAATTTCATGTTTATAACTGCTGGGAGAGAAATGAATGAGTTTTAGAACTAAGGAATTCTACCACCCTCAAATCATCTTTTCCTCCACCCACATCATTGATAACAAAGTGCTAATATTTTGCATGCAACACTTTTGGGGAACCTATGTAGTCTGGATCCAAAAAGATGGCATATCATCAATGACGGTGTAGAAGGTTGATGTACGAAATATCATTACAAAAGATATCAGTCTTCATTTATAGGAATCTCAGTTGGAGAAGTGCAGGATGAAAAGGGAAGGATAGGAATGTGAAAGAAACTAAATAATTCCATACACACTTAGGTAATTTTTTCCTTCAACCACAACATTGATAAGAAACTGCTAGTATTATGCATGTAACCCATTTGTGGTACTTAATTAGTCTCCATCCTCAATTATAGTAGAATGTTGGAAACTGTATAATTACTTTCACCCTAAAATGCTTGCTATATCCCCCACAAATCAGAGCATAATTTACGAATTTTACTCATGTTACTCATTTGGGATCCTATCTTTATTGTTTACCTATTTCAAAAACTCAAGAAATCATTTTAAGTTAATATGTCTAGATGAAATGTATGGGTCTTCTTATTTTTGAATTTCTTGTGGATAACAGCAGGGAGATTAATGAATGATAAGAGAATTCAGAAACTAAGCAATTATAGTAATTCTCAAATCATCCTTTCCTCCTGGAACAACGTTGATAACAAAGTGCTAACATTTTTCATGTAACACTAAATAATTCCACTCACACTCAAGTCTTTCTTTCCTCTGGCCACAACATTGATAAAAATGTGCTGGTATTATGCATGTAACACATTTGGGGTATTATCTACTCTCAATCCTAAATGATAGTAGAATGTTGGAAACTTTATAACTTTATTCACCTTCCAATCCATCCTACAACCCCCACAAAGCTGAACATAATGTACAAATTCTACTCGTGTTACTCATATGGCATCCTACCTTTTTTATTTTTAGGGTTTACCTATTTCTAAAACACAGGAATTCGTATAATGTTAACATGTCCAGATGAAATATATAGGTCTTCTTATTTAGGAATTTCACGTGCATAACTGCTGGGAGAGAAATGAATGATAAGAGAGTTCCAGAAACTAAGTATTTCTAGGCACCCTCAAATCATCCTTTCCTCCAGCCACAACGTTGACAACAAAGTGGTAATACTTCCTTCCTACATCCTCCACAATGCTGAACATATTGTACGAATTTTACTTGTGTTACTCATTGGGATCCTATCTTTTTCTATTTTTAGGGTTTACCTATTTCTAAAACTCAGGAATTCTTATAATGTTAACATGGCCAGATGAAATATATAGGTCTTCTTATTTAAGAATTTCACGTTGATGACTGTAGGGAGAGAAATGAATGATAAGAGAGTCTTAGAAACTAAGTAATTCTAGTCACCCTCAAATCATTCTTTCCTCCAGCCACAACATTGATAAAAAAGCACTATTATTATGCATGTAACTCATTTCAGGTACCTAACATCATTACAAAAGACGTCGGTCTTCATATATGGGAATCTCAGTTGGAGAAGTGCAGGAAGAGAAAAGAAGGACAGGAATGTGAAAGAAACTAAATAATTCCACTTACACTCAAGTCTTTCTTTCCTCTGGCCACAACATTGATAAGAAAGTGCTAATATTATGCATGTAACACATTTGTGGTACTTAATTAGTCTCCATCCTAAATTATAGTAGAATGTTGGAAACTTTAGAATTCCATTCACACTTCAATCCTTCCTACATCCCCCACAAAGGTGACCTGAATGTATGAATTTTACGCGTGTTACTCATTTAGGATCCTATCTTTTTCTATCATTAGGGTTTACCTATTTAAATACTCAAGAATTCATTTAAAGGTAACATGTCCTGATGAAGTATATAGGTCTTCTACATGTAGTTTACAAAGTTCTTATGTTTCATCTCGGGATCTGAAGGACGTATTTTGATGAAATTTGTTATTGGGGAATTTTGTTAAGATTGGTCGATAATATTGTAGAAAATTGAACAATATCACGACTACGTTACATGAACACCTTCATTTATTTAATAATGTGCCTCGCTAGTCTCTAGTTAAACACTAATCTGAGCAAAAATAATGGAGATATTGTGAATTCCCAAAGAATACTTTTGGAAACTGAGTTCTCCGACATGGAGTACACTTTTCCAAACTTGTTTTCTTATAGCAATGCCTATTATTATAAACTCAAGAAATCATTAAAGGGGCATCAAATCATGATGATAAAGGTAATTTATCATATATGGTAATTTACATTGATAACTGTATTGACAGAGGTAAATGATTGTAGAACCTTAGAACTTATGTAACTCCATTAATTCTGAAATCCCTCCTCTCTCCTCCCAAAAAGTTGAATATAAACTACATATAATGTGCCTGCGATTCATTTTCAGTCACAAGTATCTTCATTTCCAAGGGTATATCTATTATTATAAAGATAATAAATCATCGTAGGATAATGTATTGATGAAATTCATAGACCTTCATAATTAGCAATTTCGTGGGGATAACAACTACAAAAGACATCGGTTTTCATATATGGGAATCTCAGGTGAAGAAGTGCAGGAAAAGAAGAGAAGGACAGGAACGGTACAGAAATTAAATAATTCCATTCACATTCATGTCATTCTTTCCTCCGGCTACATCATTGATAAGAAAGTGCTAATATTATGCATGTAACACATTTGTAGTTCTTAATTAGTCTCGATCCTGAATGAAAGTAGAATGTTGGAAACTAAACAATTCCATTCACCCTCCAATCCTACTTATATACCCTACAAACTGACCTGAATGAATGAATTTTGCTCGTGATACACATTTGGGATCCTATCTTTTCCTACCTTAATGGTATACCTATTTAAAAAAATCAAGAAATCGTTATAAGTTAACGTGTCCTGATGAAATATATAGGTCTTTTTATTTAGGTTTTTCACGTGGATAACTGCAGGGAGAAAATGAATGATAAGAGAATCCCAGAAACTAAGTAATTCTAGGCACCCTCAAATCATTCTTTCCTCCAGCTACAACGTTGATAACAAAGCGCTATTATTATGCATGTAACACATTTCAGGTACTTATCTGGTCTTAATCATAAATGATGGCATATCATTAGTGATTGTTGATAATGTTTATGGACGATATATCATTACAAAAGACATCGGTCTTCATATATGGGAATCTCAGTTGGAGAAGTGCAGGAAGAGAAGAGAATGACAGGAACGAGTAAGAGACTAAATAATTCCATTTGCACTCCAGTCATTCTTTCCTCCGGTAACAACATCGATAAATATGTGCTAGTAATATGCATGTAACACATTTGGGGTTTTTATCTACTCTCAATCCTAAATGATAGTAGAATGTTGGAAACTGTATAATTCCATTCACCCTCCAATCCTTCCTATATTTCCCACAAAATTGACCTGAATGAACAAATTTTACTCGTGTTACTCATTTAGGATCCTATCTTTTTCTATCATTAGGGTTTACCTATTTAAATACTCAAGAATTCATTTAAAGGTAACATGTCCTGATGAAGTATATAGGTCTTCTACATGTAGTTTACAAAGTTCTTATGTTTCATCTCGGGATCTGAAGGACGTATTTTGATAAAATTTGTTATTGGGGAATTTTGTTAAGACTGGTCGATAATATTGTAGAAAATTGAACAATATCAGGACTACGTTACATGAACACCTTCATTTATTTAATAATGTGCCTCGCTAGTCTCTAGTTAAAAACTAATCTGAGCAAAAATAATGGAGATATTGTGAATTCCCAAAGAATACATTTGGAAACAGAGTTCTCCGAAATGGAGTACACTTTTCCAAACTTGTTTTCCTATAGCTATGCCTATTATTATAAACTCAAGAAATCATTAAAAGGGCATCAAATCATGATGATAAAGGTCATTTATCATATATGGTAATTTACATTGATAACTGTATTGACAGAGGTAAATGATTGTAGAACCTTAGAACTTATGTAACTCCATTAATTCTGAAATCCCTCCCCTCTCCTCCCAAAAAGTTGAATATAAACTACATATAATGTGCCTGCGATTCATTTTCAGTCACAAGTATCTTCATTTCCAAGGGTATATCTATTATTATAAAGATAATAAATCATCGTAGGATAATGTATTGATGAAATTCATAGACCTTCATAATTAGCAATTTCGTGGGGATAACAATTACAAAAGACATCAGTTTTCATATATGGGAATCTCAGGTGAAGAAGTGCAGGAAAAGAAGAGAAGGACAGGAACGGTACAGAAATTAAATAAATCCATTCACATTCATGTCATTCTTTCCTCCAGCTACAACATTGATAAGAAAGTGCTAATGTTATGCATGTAACACATTTGTAGTACTTAATTAGTCTCGATCCTGAATGAAAGTAGAATGTTGGAAACTAAACAATTCCATTCACCCTCCAATCCTACATATATACCCTACAAACTGACCTGAATGAATGAATTTTGCTCGTGTTACACATTTGGGATCCTATCTTTTCCTACCTTAATGGTATACCTATTTAAAAAAATCAAGAAATCGTTATAAGTTACGTGTCCTGATGAAATATATAGGTCTTTTTATTTAGGTATTTCACGTGGATAACTGCAGGGAGAGAAATGAATGATAAGAGAATCCCAGAAACTAAGTAATTCTAGGCACCCTCAAATCATTCTTTCCTCCAGCCACAACGTTGATAACAAAGCGCTATTATTATGCATGTAACACATTTCAGGTACTTATCTGGTCTTAATCATAATTGATGGCATATTATTAGTGACTGTTGAGAAGGTTGATGGACGAAATATCATTACAAAAGACATCGGTCTTCATATATGGGAATCTCAGTTGGAGAAGTGCAGGAAGAGAAGAGAAGGACAGGAAGATTAGAGAAACTAAAGAATTCCACTCATCCTCAAGTCCTTCTTTCCTCCGGCCACAACATTGATAAAAATGTGCTGGTATTATGCTTGTAACACATTGGCATATTATCTAGTCTCAATCCTAAATGATATTAGAATGCTGGAAACTCTATAACTCCATTCACCTTCCAATCCTTCCTACATCCCCCACAAAGCTGAACATAATGTATGAATTTTACTCCTGTTACTCATTTGGGATCCTATCTTTTCTATCTGAAGGGTTTACCTATTTCAAAAACACAAGCAATTGTTATAAGTTAACATGTCATGATGAAATATATAGGTCATCTCATTTAGGAATTTCATGTTTATAACTGCTGGGAGAGAAATGAATGAGTTTTAGAACTAAGGAATTCTACCACCCTCAAATCATCTTTTCCTCCACCCACAACATTGATAACAAAGTGCTAATATTTTGCATGTAACATTTTGGGGAACCTATGTAGTCTGGATCCAAAAAGATGGCATATCATCAATGACGGTGTAGAAGGTTGATGTACGAAATATCATTACAAAAGATATCAGTCTTCATTTATAGGAATCTCAGTTGGAGAAGTGCAGGATGAAAAGGGAAGGATAGGAATGTGAAAGAAACTAAATAATTCCATACACACTTAGGTAATTTTTTCCTTCAACCACAACATTGATAAGAAACTGCTAGTATTATGCATGTAACCCATTTGTGGTACTTAATTAGTCTCCATCCTCAATTATAGTAGAATGTTGGAAACTGTATAATTACTTTCACCCTAAAATGCTTGCTATATCCCCCACAAATCAGAGCATAATTTACGAATTTTACTCATGTTACTCATTTGGGATCCTATCTTTATTGTTTACCTATTTCAAAATCTCAAGAAATCATTTTAAGTTAATATGTCTAGATGAAATGTATGGATCTTCTTATTTTTGAATTTCTTGTGGATAACAGCAGGGAGATTAATGAATGATAAGAGAATTCAGAAACTAAGCAATTATAGTAATTCTCAAATCATCCTTTCCTCCTGGAACTACGTTGATAACAAAGTGCTAACATTTTTCATGTAACACTAAATAATTCCACTCACACTCAAGTCTTTCTTTCCTCTGGCCACAACATTGATAAAAATGTGCTGGTATTATGCATGTAACATATTTGGGTTACTATCTACTCTCAATCCTAAATGATAGTAGAATGTTGGAAACTTTATAACTTTATTCACCTTCCAATCCATCCTACATCCTCCACAAAGCTGAACATAATGTACAAGTTTTACTCGTGTTACTCATTTGGGATCCTACCTTTTTTATTTTTAGGGTTTACCTATTTCTAAAACACAGGAATTCGTATAATGTTAATATGTCCAGATGAAATATATAGGTCTTCTTATTTAGGAATTTCACGTGCATAACTGCTGGGAGAGAAATGAATGATAAGAGAGTTCCAGAAACTAAGTATTTCTAGGC
The DNA here is from genome assembly GCA_028673005.1 of Tanypteryx hageni. Classification (NCBI taxonomy): domain Eukaryota; kingdom Metazoa; phylum Arthropoda; class Insecta; order Odonata; family Petaluridae; genus Tanypteryx; species Tanypteryx hageni. The sequence goes on from CM054120.1 coordinate 90,263,868, forward strand.
ACCCTCAAATGATCCTTTCCTCCAGCCACAACATTGACAACAAAGTGGTAATACTTCCTTCCTACATCCTCCACAATGTTGAACATATTGTACGAAGTTTACTCGTGTTACTCGTTTGGGATCCTAGCTTTTTCTATTTTTAGGGTTTACCTATTTCTAAAACTCAGGAATTCGTATAATGTTAACATGGCCAGATGAAATATATAGGTCTTCTTATTTAGGAATTTCACGTTGATGACTGTAGGGAGAGAAATGAATGATAAGAGAGTCTTAGAAACTAAGTAATTCTAGTCACCCTCAAATCATTCTTTCCTCCAGCCACAACATTGATAAAAAAGCACTATTATTATGCATGTAACTCATTTCAGGTACCTAACATCATTACAAAAGACGTCGGTCTTCATATATGGGAATCTCAGTTGGAGAAGTGCAGGAAGAGAAAAGAAGGACAGGAATGTGAAAGAAACTAAATAATTCCACTTACACTCAAGTCTTTCTTTCCTCTGGCCACAACATTGATAAGAAAGTGCTAATATTATGCATGTAACACATTTGTGGTACTTAATTAGTCTCCATCCCAAATTATAGTAGAATGTTGGAAACTTTAGAATTCCATTCACACTTCAATCCTTCCTACATCCCCCACAAAGCTGACCTGAATGTATGAATTTTACGCGTGTTACTCATTTAGGATCCTATCTTTTTCTATCATTAGGGTTTACCTATTTAAATACTCAAGAATTCATTTAAAGGTAACATGTCCTGATGAAGTATATAGGTCTTCTACATGTAGTTTACAAAGTTCTTATGTTTCATCTCGGGATCTGAAGGACGTATTTTGATGAAATTTGTTATTGGGGAATTTTGTTAAGATTGGTCGATAATATTGTAGAAAATTGAACAATATCACGACTACGTTACATGAACACCTTCATTTATTTAATAATGTGCCTCGCTAGTCTCTAGTTAAACACTAATCTGAGCAAAAATAATGGAGATATTGTGAATTCCCAAAGAATACTTTTGGAAACTGAGTTCTCTGACATGGAGTACACTTTTCCAAACTTGTTTTCTTATAGCAATGCCTATTATTATAAACTCAAGAAATCATTAAAGGGGCATCAAATCATGATGATAAAGGTCATTTATCATATATGGTAATTTACATTGATAACTGTATTGACAGAGGTAAATGATTGTAGAACCTTAGAACTTATGTAACTCCATTAATTCTGAAATCCCTCCTCTCTCCTCCCAAAAAGTTGAATATAAACTACATATAATGTGCCTGCGATTCATTTTCAGTCACAAGTCTCTTCATTTCCAAGGGTATATCTATTATTATAAAGATAATAAATCATCGTAGGATAATGTATTGATGAAATTCATAGACCTTCATAATTAGCAATTTCGTGGGGATAACAACTACAAAAGACATCGGTTTTCATATATGGGAATCTCAGGTGAAGAAGTGCAGGAAAAGAAGAGAAGGACAGGAACGGTACAGAAATTAAATAATTCCATTCACATTCATGTCATTCTTTCCTCCGGCTACATCATTGATAAGAAAGTGCTAATATTATGCATGTAACACATTTGTAGTACTTAATTAGTCTCGATCCTGAGTGAAAGTATAATGTTGGAAACTAAACAATTCCATTCACCCTCCAATCCTACATATATACCCTACAAAGCTGACCTGAATGAATGAATTTTGCTCATGTTACACATTTGGGATCCTATCTTTTCCTACCTTAATGGTATACCTATTTAAAAAAATCAAGAAATCGTTATAAGTTAACATGTCCTGATGAAATATATAGGTCTTTTTATTTAGGTTTTTCACGTGGATAACTGCAGGGAGAAAATGAATGATAAGAGAATCCCAGAAACTAAGTAATTCTAGGCACCCTCAAATCATTCTTTCCTCCAGCTACAACGTTGATAACAAAGCGCTATTATTATGCATGTAACACATTTCAGGTACTTATCTGGTCTTAATCATAAATGATGGCATATCATTAGTGATTGTTGATAATGTTTATGGACGATATATCATTACAAAAGACATCGGTCTTCATATATGGGAATCTCAGTTGGAGAAGTGCAGGAAGAGAAGAGAATGACAGGAACGAGTAAGAGACTAAATAATTCCATTTGCACTCCAGTCATTCTTTCCTCCGGTAACAACATCGATAAATATGTGCTAGTAATATGCATGTAACACATTTGGGGTTTTTATCTACTCTCAATCCTAAATGATAGTAGAATGTTGGAAACTGTATAATTCCATTCACCCTCCAATCCTTCCTATATTTCCCACAAAATTGACCTGAATGAACAAATTTTACTCGTGTTACTCATTTAGGATCCTATCTTTTTCTATCATTAGGGTTTACCTATTTAAATACTCAAGAATTCATTTAAAGGTAACATGTCCTGATGAAGTATATAGGTCTTCTACATGTAGTTTACAAAGTTCTTATGTTTCATCTCGGGATCTGAAGGACGTATTTTGATAAAATTTGTTATTGGGGAATTTTGTTAAGATTGGTCGATAATATTGTAGAAAATTGAACAATATCAGGACTACGTTACATGAACACCTTCATTTATTTAATAATGTGCCTCGCTAGTCTCTAGTTAAAAACTAATCTGAGCAAAAATAATGGAGATATTGTGAATTCCCAAAGAATACATTTGGAAACTGAGTTCTCCGAAATGGAGTACACTTTTCCAAACTTGTTTTCCTATAGCTATGCCTATTATTATAAACTCAAGAAATCATTAAAAGGGCATCAAATCATGATGATAAAGGTCATTTATCATATATGGTAATTTACATTGATAACTGTATTGACAGAGGTAAATGATTGTAGAACCTTAGAACTTATGTAACTCCATTAATTCTGAAATCCCTCCTCTCTCCTCCCAAAAAGTTGAATATAAACTACATATAATGTGCCTGCGATTCATTTTCAGTCACAAGTATCTTCATTTCCAAAGGTATATCTATTATTATAAAGATAATAAATCATCGTAGGATAATGTATTGATGAAATTCATAGACCTTCATAATTAGCAATTTCGTGGGGATAACAATTACAAAAGACATCAGTTTTCATATATGGGAATCTCAGGTGAAGAAGTGCAGGAAAAGAAGAGAAGGACAGGAACGGTACAGAAATTAAATAAATCCATTCACATTCATGTCATTCTTTCCTCCGGCTACAACATTGATAAGAAAGTGCTAATATTATGCATGTAACACATTTGTAGTACTTAATTAGTCTCGATCCTGAATGAAAGTAGAATGTTGGAAACTAAACAATTCCATTCACCCTCCAATCCTACATATATACCCTACAAAGCTGACCTGAATGAATGAATTTTGCTCATGTTACACATTTGGGATCCTATCTTTTCCTACCTTAATGGTATACCTATTTAAAAAAATCAAGAAATCGTTATAAGTTAACGTGTCCTGATGAAATATATAGGTCTTTTTATTTAGGTATTTCACGTGGATAACTGCAGGGAGAGTAATGAATGATAAGAGAATCCCAGAAACTAAGTAATTCTAGGCACCCTCAAATCATTCTTTCCTCCAGCCACAACGTTGATAACAAAGCGCTATTATTATGCATGTAACACATTTCAGGTACTTATCTGGTCTTAATCATAATTGATGGCATATTATTAGTGACTGTTGAGAAGGTTGATGGACGAAATATCATTACAAAAGACATCGGTCTTCATATATGGGAATCTCAGTTGGAGAAGTGCAGGAAGAGAAGAGAAGGACAGGAAGATTAGAGAAACTAAAGAATTCCACTCATCCTCAAGTCCTTCTTTCCTCCGGCACAACATTGATAAAAATGTGCTGGTATTATGCTTGTAACACATTGGCATATTATCTAGTCTCAATCCTAAATGATATTAGAATGCTGGAAACTCTATAGCTCCATTCACCTTCCAATCCTTCCTACATCCCCCACAAAGCTGAACATAATGTATGAATTTTACTCCTGTTACTCATTTGGGATCCTATCTTTTCTATCTGAAGGGTTTACCTATTTCAAAAACACAAGCAATTGTTATAAGTTAACATGTCATGATGAAATATATAGGTCATCTCATTTAGGAATTTCATGTTTATAACTGCTGGGAGAGAAATGAATGAGTTTTGGAACTAAGGAATTCTACCACCCTCAAATCATCTTTTCCTCCACCCACAACATTGATAACAAAGTGCTAATATTTTGCATGTAACATTTTGGGGAACTTATGTAGTCTGGATCCAAAAAGATGGCATATCATTAATGGCGGTGTAGAAGGTTGATGTACGAAATATCATTACAAAAGATATCAGTCTTCATTTATAGGAATCTCAGTTGGAGAAGTGCAGGATGAAAAGGGAAGGATAGGAATGTGAAAGAAACAAAATAATTCCATACACTCTTAGGTAATTTTTTCCTTCAACCACAACATTGATAAGAAACTGCTAGTATTATGCATGTAACCCATTTGTGGTACTTAATTAGTCTCCATCCTAAATTATAGTAGAATGTTGGAAACTGTATAATTACTTTCACCCTAAAATGCTTGCTATATCCCCCACAAATCAGAGCATAATTTACGAATTTTACTCATGTTACTCATTTGGGATCCTATCTTTATTGTTTACCTATTTCAAAAACTCAAGAAATCATTTTAAGTTAATATGTCTAGATGAAATGTATGGGTCTTCTTATTTAGGTATTTCTTGTGGATAACAGCAGGGAGATTAATGAATGATAAGAGAGTTCAGAAACTAAGCAATTATAGTAATTCTCAAATCATCCTTTCCTCCTGGAACAACGTTGATAACAAAGTGCTAACATTTTTCATGTAACACTAAATAATTCCACTCACACTCAAGTCTTTCTTTCCTCTGGCCACAACATTGATAAAAATGTGCTGGTATTATGCATGTAACACATTTGGGTTACTATCTACACTCAATCCTAAATGATAGTAGAATGTTGGAAATTTTATAACTTTATTCACCTTCCAATCCATCCTACATCCCCCACAAAGCTGAACATAATGTACAAATTTTACTCGTGTTACTCATTTGGGATCCTACCTTTTTTATTTTTAGGGTTTACCTATTTCTAAAACACAGGAATTCGTATAATGTTAACATGTCCAGATGAAATATATAGGTCTTCTTATTTAGGAATTTCAGGTGCATAACTGCTGGGAGAGAAATGAATGATAAGAGAGTTCCAGAAACTAAGTATTTCTAGGCACCCTCAAATCATCCTTTCCTCCAGCCACAACGTTGACAACAAAGTGGTAATACTTCCTTCCTACATCCTCCACAATGCTGAACATATTGTACGAATTTTACTTGTGTTACTCATTTGGGATCCTATATTTTTCTATTTTTAGGGTTTACCTATTTCTAAAACTCAGGAATTCTTATAATGTTAACATGGCCAGATGAAATATATAGGTCTTCTTATTTAGGAATTTCACGTTGATGACTGTAGGGAGAGAAATGAATGATAAGAGAGTCTTAGAAACTAAGTAATTCTAGTCACCCTCAAATCATTCTTTCCTCCAGCCACAACATTGATAAAAAAGCACTATTATTATGCATGTAACTCATTTCAGGTACCTAACATCATTACAAAAGACGTCGGTCTTCATATATGGGAATCTCAGTTGGAGAAGTGCAGGAAGAGAAAAGAAGGACAGGAATGTGAAAGAAACTAAATAATTCCACTTACACTCAAGTCTTTCTTTCCTCTGGCCACAACATTGATAAGAAAGTGCTAATATTATGCATGTAACACATTTGTGGTACTTAATTAGTCTCCATCCTAAATTATAGTAGAATGTTGGAAACTTTAGAATTCCATTCACACTTCAATCCTTCCTACATCCCCCACAAAGCTGACCTGAATGTATGAATTTTACGCGTGTTACTCATTTAGGATCCTATCTTTTTCTATCATTAGGGTTTACCTTTTTAAATACTCAAGAATTCATTTAAAGGTAACATGTCCTGATGAAGTATATAGGTCTTCTACATGTAGTTTACAAAGTTCTTATGTTTCATCTCGGGATCTGAAGGACGTATTTTGATGAAATTTGTTATTGGGGAATTTTGTTAAGATTGGTCGATAATATTGTAGAAAATTGAACAATATCACGACTACGTTACATGAACACCTTCATTTATTTAATAATGTGCCTCGCTAGTCTCTAGTTAAAAACTAATCTGAGCAAAAATAATGGAGATATTGTGAATTCCCAAAGAATACATTTGGAAACAGAGTTCTCCGAAATGGAGTACACTTTTCCAAACTTGTTTTCCTATAGCTATGCCTATTATTATAAACTCGAGAAATCATTAAAAGGGCATCAAATCATGATGATAAAGGTCATTTATCATATATGGTAATTTACATTGATAACTGTATTGACAGAGGTAAATGATTGTAGAACCTTAGAACTTATGTAACTCCATTAATTCTGAAATCCCTCCTCTCTCCTCCCAAAAAGTTGAATATAAACTACATATAATGTGCCTGCGATTCATTTTCAGTCACAAGTATCTTCATTTCCAAAGGTATATCTATTATTATAAAGATAATAAATCATCGTAGGATAATGTATTGATGAAATTCATAGACCTTCATAATTAGCAATTTCGTGGGGATAACAATTACAAAAGACATCAGTTTTCATATATGGGAATCTCAGGTGAAGAAGTGCAGGAAAAGAAGAGAAGGACAGGAACGGTACAGAAATTAAATAAATCCATTCACATTCATGTCATTCTTTCCTCCGGCTACAACATTGATAAGAAAGTGCTAATATTATGCATGTAACACATTTGTAGTACTTAATTAGTCTCGATCCTGAATGAAAGTAGAATGTTGGAAACTAAACAATTCCATTCACCCTCCAATCCTACATATATACCCTACAAAGCTGACCTGAATGAATGAATTTTGCTCATGTTACACATTTGGGATCCTATCTTTTCCTACCTTAATGGTATACCTATTTAAAAAAATCAAGAAATCGTTATAAGTTAACGTGTCCTGATGAAATATATAGGTCTTTTTATTTAGGTATTTCACGTGGATAACTGCAGGGAGAGTAATGAATGATAAGAGAATCCCAGAAACTAAGTAATTCTAGGCACCCTCAAATCATTCTTTCCTCCAGCCACAACGTTGATAACAAAGCGCTATTATTATGCATGTAACACATTTCAGGTACTTATCTGGTCTTAATCATAAATGATGGCATATCATTAGTGATTTTGATAATGTTTATGGATGATATATCATTACAAAAGACATCGGTCTTCATATGTGGGAATCTCAGTTGGAGAAGTGCAGGAAGAGAAGAGAAGGACAGGAAGATTAGAGAAACTAAAGAATTCCACTCATCCTCAAGTCCTTCTTTCCTCCAGCCACAACATTGATAAAAATGTGCTGATATTATGCTTGTAACACATTGGCATATTATCTAGTCTCAATCCTAAATGATATTAGAATGTTAGAAACATTATAGCTCCATTCACCTTCCCATCCATCCTACATCCCCCACTAAGCTGAACATAATGTACGAATTTTACTCCTGTTAATAATTTAGGATCCTATCTTTCTCTAACTTAAGGGTTTACCTGTTTCAAAAACTCAAGCAATTTTTCTAAGTTAACATGTCCTGATGAAATATATAGGTCATCTCATTTAGGAATTTCAAGTTTATAACTGCTGGGAGAGAAATGAATGACTTTTAGAACTAAGGAATTCTACCACCCTCAAATCATCATTTCCTCCAACCACAACGTTGATAACAAAGTGCTAATATTTTGCATGTAACACTTTTGGGGAACTTATGTAGTCTGGATCCAAAAAGATGGCATATCATTAATGACGGTGTAGAAGGTTGATGTAAGAAATATCATTACAAAAGATATCAGTCTTCATTTATAGGAATCTCAGTTGGAGAAGTGCAGGATGAAAAGGGAAGGATAGGAATGTGAAAGAAACTAAATAATTCCATAGACACTTAGGTAATTTTTCCCTTCCACCACAACATTGATAAGAAAGTGCTAGTATTATGCATGTAACCCATTTGTGGTACTTATATAATCTCCATCCTAAATTATAGTAGAATGTTGGAAACTGTATAATTACTTTCACCCTAAAATGCTTGCTATATTCCCCAAAAATCAGAGCATAATTACGAATTTTACTCATGTAAACTCATTTGGGATCGTATCTTTATGGTTTACCTTTTTCAAAAACTCAAGAAATCATTTTAAGTTAATATGTCTAGATGAAATGTATGGGTCTTCTTATTTTTGAATTTCTTGTGGATAACAGCAGGGAGATTAATGAATGATAAGAGAGTTCAGAAACTAAGCAATTATAGTAATTCTCAAATCATCCTTTCCTCCTGGAACAACGTTGATAACAAAGTGCTAATATTTTTCATGTAACACTAAATAATTCCAATCACACTCAAGTCTTTCTTCCCTCTGGCCACAACATTGATAAAAATGTGCTGGTATTATGCATGTAACACATTTGGGGTATTATCTACTATCAATCCTAAATGATAGTAGAATGTTTGAAACTTTATAACTTTATTCACCTTCCAATCCGTCCTACATCCCCCACAAAGCTGAACATAATGTACAAATTCTACTCGTGTTACTCATTTGGGATCCTACCTTTTTTATTTTTAGGGTTTACCTATTTCTAAAACACAGGAATTCGTATAATGTTAACATGTCCAGATGAAATATATAGGTCTTCTTATTTAGGAATTTCACGTTGATGACTGTAGGGAGAGAAATGAATGATAAGAGAGTCTTAGAAACTAAGTAATTCTAGTCACCCTCAAATCATCCTTTCCTCCAGCCACAACATTGACAACAAAGTGGTAATACTTCCTTCCTACATCCTCCACAATGCTGAACATATTGTACGAATTTTACTTGTGTTACTCATTTGGGATCCTATCTTTTTCTATTTTTAGGGTTTACCTATTTCTAAAACTCAGGAATTCTTATAATGTTAACATGGCCAGATGAAATATATAGGTCTTCTTATTTAGGAATTTCACGTTGATGACTGTAGGGAGAGAAATGAATGATAAGAGAGTCTTAGAAACTAAGTAATTCTAGTCACCCTCAAATGTTCTTTCCTCCAGCCACAACATTGATAAAAAAGTGCTATTATTATGCATGTAACTCATTTCAGGTACAAATCATCATTACAAAAGACGTCGGTCTTCATATATGGGAATCTCAGTTGGAGAAGTGCAGGAAGAGAAAAGAAGGACAGGAATGTAAAAGAAACTAAATAATTCTACTCACACTCAAGTCTTTCTTTCCTCTGGCCACAACATTGATAAGAAAGTGCTAATATTATGCATGTAACACATTTGTGGTATTTAATTAGTATCCATCCTAAATTATAGTAGAATGTTGGAAACTTTAGAATTCCATTCACACTTCAATCCTTCCTACATCCCCCACAAAGCTGACCTGAATGTATGAATTTTACGCGTGTTTCTCATTTGGGATCCAATCTTTTTCTATCATAAGTATTTACTTATTTCTAATACTCAAAAATCATTTTTAGGTAACATGTCCTGATGAAGTGTATAGGTCTTCTTATTTAGGAATTTCATGTGGATTACTGCAGGGAGAGAAATGAATAATAAGAAAGTTAAGAAATTAAGGAATTCAAGTTACTTTCAAATCATCCATTCTTCCAGACACATCGTTGATAACAAAGCGCTTATATTATGCATGTAACACATTTTAGGTATTTATCCAGTCTTGATCCAAAATGATGGCATATCATTAGTGATTGTTGATAATGTTTATGGACGATATATCATTACAAAAGACATCGGTCTTCATATATGGGAATCTCAGTTGGAGAAGTGCAGGAAGAGAAGAGAATGACAGGAACGAGTAAGAAACTAAATAATTCCATTTGCACTCCAGTCATTCTTTCCTCCGGCAACAACATCGATAAATATGTGTTAGTAATATGCATGTAACACATTTGGGGTTTTTATCTACTCTCAATCCTAAATGATAGTAGAATGTTGGAAACTGTATAATTCCATTCACCCTCCAATCCTTCCTATATTTCCCACAAAATTGACCTGAATGAACAAATTTTACTCGTGTTACTCATTTAGGATCCTATCTTTTTCTATCATTAGGGTTTACCTATTTAAATACTCAAGAATTCATTTAAAGGTAACATGTCCTGATGAAGTATATAGGTCTTCTACATGTAGTTTACAAAGTTCTTATGTTTCATCTCGGGATCTGAAGGACGTATTTTGATAAAATTTGTTATTGGGGAATTTTGTTAAGATTGGTCGATAATATTGTAGAAAATTGAACAATATCACGACTACGTTACATGAACACCTTCATTTATTTAATAATGTGCCTCGCTAGTCTCTAGTTAAAAACTTATCTGAGCAAAAATAATGGAGATATTGTGAATTCCCAAAGAATACATTTGGAAACAGAGTTCTCCGAAATGGAGTACACTTTTCCAAACTTGTTTTCCTATAGCTATGCCTATTATTATAAACTCAAGAAATCATTAAAAGGGCATCAAATCATGATGATAAAGGTCATTTATCATATATGGTAATTTACATTGATAACTGTATTGACAGAGGAAAATGATTGTAGAACCTTAGAACTTATGTAACTCCATTAATTCTGAAATCCCTCCTCTCTCCTCCCAAAATGTTGAATATAAACTACATATAATGTGCCTGCGATTCATTTTCAGTCACAAGTATCTTCATTTCCAAGGGTATATCTATTATTATAAAGATAATAAATCATCGTAGGATAATGTATTGATGAAATTCATAGACCTTCATAATTAGCAATTTCGTGGGGATAACAATTACAAAAGACATCAGTTTTCATATATGGGAATCTCAGGTGAAGAAGTGCAGGAAAAGAAGAGAAGGACAGGAATGGTACAGAAATTAAATAAATCCATTCACATTCATGTCATTCTTTCCTCCGGCTACAACATTGATAAGAAAGTGCTAATATTATGCATGTAACACATTTGTAGTACTTAATTAGTCTCGATCCTGAATGAAAGTAGAATGTTGGAAACTAAACAATTCCATTCACCCTCCAATCCTACATATATACACTACAAAGCTGACCTGAATAATGAATTTTGCTCGTGTTACACATTTGGGATCCTATCTTTTCCTACCTTAATGGTATACCTATTTAAAAAAATCAAGAAATCGTTATAAGTTAACGTGTCCTGATGAAATATATAGGTCTTTTTATTTAGGTATTTCACGTGGATAACTGCAGGGAGAGTAATGAATGATAAGAGAATCCCAGAAACTAAGTAGTTCTAGGCACCCTCAAATCATTCTTTCCTCCAGCCACAACGTTGATAAAAAAGCGCTATTATTATGCATGTAACACATTTCAGGTACTTATCTGGTCTTAATCATAAATGATGGCATATCATTAGTGATTGTTGATAATGTTTATGGATGATATATCATTACAAAAGTCATCGGTCTTCATATGTGGGAATCTCAGTTGGAGAAGTGCAGGAAGAGAAGAGAAGGACAGGAAGATTAGAGAAACTAAAGAATTCCACTCATCCTCAAGTCCTTCTTTCCTCCGGCCACAACATTGATAAAAATGTGCTGATATTATGCTTGTAACACATTGGCATATTATCTAGTCTCAATCCTAAATGATATTAGAATGTTAGAAACATTATAGCTCCATTCACCTTCCCATCCATCCTACATCCCCCACTAAGCTGAACATAATGTACGAATTTTACTCCTGTTAATAATTTAGGATCCTATCTTTTTCTATCTTAAGGGTTTACCTGTTTCAAAAACTCAAGCAATTGTTCTAAGTTAACATGTCCTGATGAAATATATAGGTCATCTCATTTAGGAATTTCACGTTTATAACTGCTGGGAGAGAAATGAATGACTTTTAGAACTAAGGAATTCTACCACCCTCAAATCATCATTTCCTCCAGCCACAACGTTGATAACAAAGTGCTAATATTTTGCATGTAACACTTTTGGGGAACTTATGTAGTCTGGATCCAAAAAGATGGCATATCATTAATGACGGTGTAGAAGGTTGATATACGAAATATCATTACAAAAGATATCAGTCTTCATTTATAGGAATCTCAGTTGGAGAAGTGCAGGATGAAAAGGGAAGGATAGGAATGTGAAAGAAACTAAATAATTCCATACACACTTAGGTAATTTTTTCCTTCAACCACAACATTGATAAGAAAGTGCTAATATTATGCATGTAACACATTTGTGGTACTTAATTAGTCTCGATCCTGAATGATAGTAGAATGTTGGAAAATAAACAATTCCATTCACCCTCCAATCCTACATATATACCCTACAAAGCTGACCTGAATGAACGAATTTTGCTCGTGTTACTCATTTGGGATACTATCTTTTTCTGCCTTAACGGTATACCTATTTAAAAAATCAAGAAATCATTATAAGTTAACGTGTCCTGATGAAATATATATGTCTTCTTATTTAGGAATTTCACGTGGATAACTGCAGGGAGAGACTTGAATGATAAGAGAATCCCAGAAACTAAGTAATTCTAGGCACCCTCAAATCATTCTTTCCTCCAGCCACAACGTTGATAACAAAGCGCTATTATTATGCATGTAACACATTTCAGGTACTTATCTGGTCTTAATCATAAATGATGGCATATCATTAGTGATTGTTGATAATGTTTATGGATGATATATCATTAAAAAAGACATCGGTCTTCATATATGGGAATCTCAGTTGGAGAAGTGCAGGAAGAGAAGAGAAGGACAGGAAGATTAGAGAAACTAAAGAATTCCACTCATCCTCAAGTCCTTCTTTCTTCCGGCCACAACATTGATAAAAATGTGCTGGTATTATGCTTGTAACACATTGGCATATTATCTAGTCTCAATCCTAAATGATATTAGAATGTTAGAAACATTATAGCTCCGTTCACCTTCCCATCCATCCTACATCCCCCACTAAGCTGAACATAATGTACGAATTTTACTCCTGTTAATAATTTAGGATCCTATCTTTCTCTAACTTAAGGGTTTACTTGTTTCAAAAACTCAAGCAATTGTTCTAAGTTAACATGTCCTGATGAAATATATAGGTCATCTCATTTAGGAATTTCACGTTTATAACTGATGGGAGAGAAATGAATGAATTTTAGAACTAAGGAATTCTACCACCCTCAAATCATCTTTTCCTCCAGCCACAACGTTGATAACAAAGTGCTAATATTTTGCATGTAACACTTTTGGGGAACTTATGTAGTCTGGATCCAAAAAGATGGCATATCATTAATGACGGTGTAGAAGGTTGTTGTACGAAATATCATTACAAAAGATATCAGTCTTCATTTATAGGAATCTCAGTTGGAGAAGTGCAGGATGAAAAGGGAAGGATAGAAATGTGAAAGAAACTAAATAACTCCATACACACTTAGGTAATTTTTTCCTTCAACCATAACATTGATAAGAAAGTGCTAATATTATGCATGTAACCCATTTGTGGTACTTATATAGTCTCCATCCTAAATTATAGTAGAATGTTGGAAACTGTATAATTACTTTCACCCTAAAATGCTTGCTATATCCCCCATAAATCAGAGCATAATTTACGAATTTTACTCATGTTACTCATTTGGGATCCTATCTTTATTGTTTACCTATTTCAAAAACTCAAGAAATCATTTTAAGTTAATATGTCTAGATGAAATGTATGGATCTTCTTATTTTTGAATTTCTTGTGGATAACAGCAGGGAGATTAATGAATGATAAGAGAATTCAGAAACTAAGCAATTATAGTAATTCTCAAATCATCCTTTCCTCCTGGAATAACGTTGATAACAAAGTGCTAACATTTTTCATGTAACACTAAATAATTCCACTCACACTCAAGTCTTTCTTTCCTCTGGCCACAACATTGATAAAAATGTGCTGGTATTATGCATGTAACACATTTGGGGTATTATCTACTCTCAATCCTAAATGATAGTAGAATGTTGGAAACTTTATAACTTTATTCACCTTCCAATCCATCCTACATCCCCCACAAAGCTGAACATAATGTACAAATTTTACTCGTGTTACTCATTTGGGATCCTACCTTTTTTATTTTTAGGGTTTACCTATTTCTAAAACACAGGAATTCGTATAATGTTAACATGTCCAGATGAAATATATAGGTCTTCTTATTTAGGAATTTCAGGTGCATAACTGCTGGGAGAGAAATGAATGATAAGAGAGTTCCAGAAACTAAGTATTTCTAGGCACCCTCAAATCATCCTTTCCTCCAGCCACAACGTTGACAACAAAGTGGTAATACTTCCTTCCTACATCCTCCACAATGCTGAACATGTTGTACGAATTTTACTTGTGTTACTCATTTGGGATCCTATCTTTTTCTATTTTTAGGGTTTACCTATTTCTAAAACTCAGGAATTCTTATAATGTTAACATGGCCAGATGAAATATATAGGTCTTCTTATTTAGGAATTTCACGTTGATGACTGTAGGGAGAGAAATGAATGATAAGAGAGTCTTAGAAACTAAGTAATTCTAGTCACCCTCAAATCATTCCTTCCTCCAGCCACAACATTGATAAAAAAGCGCTATTATTATGCATGTAACTCATTTCATGTACAAAATATCATTACAAAAGACGTCGGTCTTCATATATGGGAATCTCAGTTGGAGAAGTGCAGGAAGAGAAAAGAAGGACAGGAATGTGAAAGAAACTAAATAATTCCACTCACACTCAAGTCTTTCTTTCCTCTGGCCACAACATTGATAAGAAAGTGCTAATATTATGCATGTAACACATTTGTGGTACTTAATTAGTCTCCATCCTAAATTATAGTAGAATGTTGGAAACTTTAGAATTCCATTCACACTTCAATCCTTCCTACATCCCCCACAAAGCTGACCTGAATGTATGAATTTTACACGTGTTTCTCATTTGGGATCCAATCTTTTTCTATCATAAGGATTTACTTATTTCTAATACTCAAAAATCATTTTTAGGTAACATGTCCTGATGAAGTTAATAGGTCTTCTTATTTAGGAATTTCATGTGGATTGCTGCAGGGAGAGAAATGAATATTAAGAGAGTTAAGAAATTAAGGAATTCAAGTTACCCTCAAATCATCCATTCTTCCAGACACATCGTTGATAACAAAGCGCTAATATTATGCATGTAACACATTTTAGGTATTTATCCAGTCTTGATCCAAAATGATGGCATATCATTTGTGATTGTTGATAATGTTTATGGACGATATATCATTACAAAAGTCATCGGTCTTCATATATGGGAATCTCAGTTGGAGAAGTGCAGGAAGAGAAGAGAATGACAGGAACGAGTAAGAAACTAAATAATTCCATTTGCACTCCAGTCATTCTTTCCTCCGGCAACAACATCGATAAATATGTGCTAGTAATATGCATGTAACACATTTGGGGTTTTTATCTACTCTCAATCCTAAATGATAGTAGAATGTTGGAAACTGTATAATTCCATTCACCCTCCAATCCTTCCTATATTTCCCACAAAATTGACCTGAATGAACAAATTTTACTCGTGTTACTCATTTAGGATCCTATCTTTTTCTATCATTAGGGTTTACCTATTTAAATACTCAGGAATTCATTTAAAGGTAACATGTCCTGATGAAGTATATAGGTCTTCTACATGTAGTTTACAAAGTTCTTATGTTTCATCTCGGGATCTGAAGGACGTATTTTGATAAAATTTGTTATTGGGGAATTTTGTTAAGATTGGTCGATAATATTGTAGAAAATTGAACAATATCACGACTACGTTACATAAACACCTTCATTTATTTAATAATGTGCCTCGCTAGTCTCTAGTTAAAAACTAATCTGAGCAAAAATAATGGAGATATTGTGAATTCCCAAAGAATACATTTGGAAACAGAGTTCTCCGAAATGGAGTACACTTTTCCAAACTTGTTTTCCTGTAGCTATGCCTATTATTATAAACTCAAGAAATCATTAAAAGGGCATCAAATCATGATGATAAAGGTCATTTATCATATATGGTAATTTACATTGATAACTGTATTGACAGAGGTAAATGATTGTAGAACCTTAGAACTTATGTAACTCCATTAATTCTGAAATCCCTCCTCTCTCCTCCCAAAAAGTTGAATATAAACTACATATAATGTGCCTGCGATTCATTTTCAGTCACAAGTATCTTCATTTCCAAGGGTATATCTATTATTATAAAGATAATAAATCATCGTAGGATAATGTATTGATGAAATTCATAGACATTCATAATTAGCAATTTCGTGGGGATAACAATTACAAAAGACATCAGTTTTCATATATGGGAATCTCAGGTGAAGAAGTGCAGGAAAAGAAGAGAAGGACAGGAACGGTACAGAAATTAAATAAATCCATTCACATTCATGTCATTCTTTCCTCCGGCTACAACATTGATAAGAAAGTGCTAATATTATGCATGTAACACATTTGTAGTACTTAATTAGTCTCGATCCTGAATGAAAGTAGAATGTTGGAAACTAAACAATTCCATTCACCCTCCAATCCTACATATATACCCTACAAAGCTGACCTGAATGAATGAATTTTGCTCGTGTTACACATTTGGGATCCTATCTTTTCCTACCTTAATGGTATACCTATTTAAAAAAATCAAGAAATCGTTATAAGTTAACGTGTCCTGATGAAATATATAGGTCTTTTTATTTAGGTATTTCACGTGGATAACTGCAGGGAGAGTAATGAATGATAAGAGAATCCCAGAAACTAAGTAGTTCTAGGCACCCTCAAATCATTCTTTCCTCCAGCCACAACGTTGATAACAAAGCGCTATTATTATGCATGTAACACATTTCAGGTACTTATCTGGTCTTAATCATAAATGATGGCATATCATTAGTGATTGTTGATAATGTTTATGGATGATATATCTTTACAAAAGACATCGGTCTTCATATGTGGGAATCTCAGTTGGATAAGTGCAGGAAGAGAAGAGAAGGACAGGAAGATTAGAGAAACTAAAGAATTCCACTCATCCTCAAGTCCTTCTTTCCTCCGGCCACAACATTGATAAAAATGTGCTGATATTATGCTTGTAACACATTGGCATATTATCTAGTCTCAATCCTAAATGATATTAGAATGTTAGAAACATTATAGCTCCATTCACCTTCCCATCCATCCTACATCCCCCACTAAGCTGAACATAATGTACGAATTTTACTCCTGTTAATAATTTAGGATCCTATCTTTTTCTATCTTAAGGGTTTACCTGTTTCAAAAACTCAAGCAATTGTTCTAAGTTAACATGTCCTGATGAAATATATAGGTCATCTCATTTAGGAATTTCACGTTTATAACTGCTGGGAGAGAAATGAATGACTTTTAGAACTAAGGAATTCTACCACCCTCAAATCATCTTTTCCTCCAGCCACAACGTTGATAACAAAGTGCTAATATTTTGCATGTAACACTTTTGGGGAACTTATGTAGTCTGGATCAAAAAAGATGGCATATCATTAATGACGGTGTAGAAAGTTGATGCACGAAATATCATTACAAAAGATATCAGTCTTCATTTATAGGAATCTCAGTTGGAGAAGTGCAGGATGAAAAGGGAAGGATAGGAATGTGAAAGAAACTAAATAATTCCATAAACACTTAGGTAATTTTTTCCTTCAACCACAACATTGATAAGAAAGTGCTAATATTATGCATGTAACACATTTGTGGTACTTAATTAGTCTCGATCCTGAATGATAGTAGAATGTTGGAAAATAAACAATTCCATTCACCCTCCAATCCTACATATATACCCTACAAAGCTGACCTGAATGAACGAATTTTGCTCGTGTTACTCATTTGGGATACTATCTTTTTCTGCCTTAACGGTATACCTATTTAAAAAATCAAGAAATCATTATAAGTTAACGTGTCCTGATGAAATATATATGTCTTCTTATTTAGGAATTTCACGTGGATAACTGCAGGGAGAGACTTGAATGATAAGAGAATCCCAGAAACTAAGTAATTCTAGGCACCCTCAAATCATTCTTTCCTCCAGCCACAACGTTGATAACAAAGCGCTATTATTATGCATGTAACACATTTCAGGTACTTATCTGGTCTTAATCATAAATGATGGCATATCATTAGTGATTGTTGATAATGTTTATGGATGATATATCATTAAAAAAGACATCGGTCTTCATATATGGGAATCTCAGTTGGAGAAGTGCAGGAAGAGAAGAGAAGGACAGGAAGATTAGAGAAACTAAAGAATTCCACTCATCCTCAAGTCCTTCTTTCTTCCGGCCACAACATTGATAAAAATGTGCTGGTATTATGCTTGTAACACATTGGCATATTATCTAGTCTCAATCCTAAATGATATTAGAATGTTAGAAACATTATAGCTCCGTTCACCTTCCCATCCATCCTACATCCCCCACTAAGCTGAACATAATGTACGAATTTTACTCCTGTTAATAATTTAGGATCCTATCTTTCTCTAACTTAAGGGTTTACTTGTTTCAAAAACTCAAGCAATTTTTCTAAGTTAACATGTCCTGATGAAATATATAGGTCATCTCATTTAGGAATTACACATTTATAACTGCTGGGAGAGAAATGAATGAGTTTTAGAACTAAGGAATTCTACCACCCTCAAATCATCTTTTCCTCCAGCCACAACGTTGATAACAAAGTGCTAATATTTTGCATGTAACACTTTTGGGGAACTTATGTAATCTGGATCCAAAAAGATGGCATATCATTAATGACGGTGTAGAAGGTTGTTGTACGAAATATCATTACAAAAGATATCAGTCTTCATTTATAGGAATCTCAGTTGGAGAAGTGCAGGATGAAAAGGGAAGGATAGAAATGTGAAAGAAACTAAATAACTCCATACACACTTAGGTAATTTTTTCCTTCAACCACAACATTGATAAGAAAGTGCTAATATTATGCATGTAACCCATTTGTGGTACTTATATAGTCTCCATCCTAAATTATAGTAGAATGTTGGAAACTGTATAATTACTTTCACCCTAAAATGCTTGCTATATCCCCCATAAATCAGAGCATAATTTACGAATTTTACTCATGTTACTCATTTGGGATCCTATCTTTATTGTTTACCTATTTCAAAAACTCAAGAAATCATTTTAAGTTAATATGTCTAGATGAAATGTATGGATCTTCTTATTTTTGAATTTCTTGTGGATAACAGCAGGGAGATTAATGAATGATAAGAGAATTCAGAAACTAAGCAATTATAGTAATTCTCAAATCATCCTTTCCTCCTGGAATAACGTTGATAACAAAGTGCTAACATTTTTCATGTAACACTAAATAATTCCACTCACACTCAAGTCTTTCTTTCCTCTGGCCACAACATTGATAAAAATGTGCTGGTATTATGCATATAACACATTTGGGGTATTATCTACTCTCAATCCTAAATGATAGTAGAATGTTGGAAACTTTATAACTTTATTCACCTTCCAATCCATCCTACATCCCCCACAAAGCTAAACATAATGTACAAATTCTACTCGTGTTACTCATTTGGGATCCTACCTTTTTTATTTTTAGGGTTTACCTATTTCTAAAACACAGGAATTCGTATAATGTTAACAAGTCCAGATGAAATATATAGGTCTTCTTATTTAGGAATTTCAGGTGCATAACTGCTGGGAGAGAAATGAATGATAAGAGAGTTCCAGAAACTAAGTATTTCTAGGCACCCTCAAATCATCCTTTCCTCCAGCCACAACGTTGACAACAAAGTGGTAATACTTCCTTCCTACATCCTCCACAATGCTGAACATGTTGTACGAATTTTACTTGTGTTACTCATTTGGGATCCTATCTTTTTCTATTTTTAGGGTTTACCTATTTCTAAAACTCAGGAATTCTTATAATGTTAACATGGCCAGATGAAATATATAGGTCTTCTTATTTAGGAATTTCACGTTGATGACTGTAGGGAGAGAAATGAATGATAAGAGAGTCTTAGAAACTAAGTAATTCTAGTCACCCTCAAATCATTCCTTCCTCCAGCCACAACATTGATAAAAAAGCGCTATTATTATGCATGTAACTCATTTCATGTACAAAATATCATTACAAAAGACGTCGGTCTTCATATATGGGAATCTCAGTTGGAGAAGTGCAGGAAGAGAAAAGAAGGACAGGAATGTGAAAGAAACTAAATAATTCCACTCACACTCAAGTCTTTCTTTCCTCTGGCCACAACATTGATAAGAAAGTGCTAATATTATGCATGTAACACATTTGTGGTACTTAATTAGTCTCCATCCTAAATTATAGTAGAATGTTGGAAACTTTAGAATTCCATTCACACTTCAATCCTTCCTACATCCCCCACAAAGCTGACCTGAATGTATGAATTTTACACGTGTTTCTCATTTGGGATCCAATCTTTTTCTATCATAAGGATTTACTTATTTCTAATACTCAAAAATCATTTTTAGGTAACATGTCCTGATGAAGTTAATAGGTCTTCTTATTTAGGAATTTCATGTGGATTGCTGCAGGGAGAGAAATGAATATTAAGAGAGTTAAGAAATTAAGGAATTCAAGTTACCCTCAAATCATCCATTCTTCCAGACACATCGTTGATAACAAAGCGCTAATATTATGCATGTAACACATTTTAGGTATTTATCCAGTCTTGATCCAAAATGATGGCATATCATTTGTGATTGTTGATAATGTTTATGGACGATAAATCATTACAAAAGACATCGGTCTTCATATATGGGAATCTCAGTTGGAGAAGTGCAGGAAGAGAAGAGAATGACAGGAACGAGTAAGAAACTAAATAATTCCATTTGCACTCCAGTCATTCTTTCCTCCGGCAACAACATCGATAAATATGTGCTAGTAATATGCATGTAACACATTTGGGGTTTTTATCTACTCTCAATCCTAAATGATAGTAGAATGTTGGAAACTGTATAATTCCATTCACCCTCCAATCCTTCCTATATTTCCCACAAAATTGACCTGAATGAACAAATTTTACTCGTGTTACTCATTTAGGATCCTATCTTTTTCTATCATTAGGGTTTACCTATTTAAATACTCAGGAATTCATTTAAAGGTAACATGTCCTGATGAAGTATATAGGTCTTCTACATGTAGTTTACAAAGTTCTTATGTTTCATCTCGGGATCTGAAGGACGTATTTTGATAAAATTTGTTATTGGGGAATTTTGTTAAGATTGGTCGATAATATTGTAGAAAATTGAACAATATCACGACTACGTTACATAAACACCTTCATTTATTTAATAATGTGCCTCGCTAGTCTCTAGTTAAAAACTTATCTGAGCAAAAATAATGGAGATATTGTGAATTCCCAAAGAATACATTTGGAAACAGAGTTCTCCGAAATGGAGTACACTTTTCCAAACTTGTTTTCCTATAGCTATGCCTATTATTATAAACTCAAGAAATCATTAAAAGGGCATCAAATCATGATGATAAAGGTCATTTATCATATATGGTAATTTACATTGATAACTGTATTGACAGAGGTAAATGATTGTAGAACCTTAGAACTTATGTAACTCCATTAATTCTGAAATCCTTCCTCTCTCCTCCCAAAAAGTTGAATATAAACTACATATAATGTGCCTGCGATTCATTTTTAGTCACAAGTATCTTCATTTCCAAGGGTATATCTATTATTATAAAGATAATAAATCATCGTAGGATAATGTATTGATGAAATTCATAGACATTCATAATTAGCAATTTCGTGGGGATAACAATTACAAAAGACATCAGTTTTCATATATGGGAATCTCAGGTGAAGAAGTGCAGGAAAAGAAGAGAAGGACAGGAACGGTACAGAAATTAAATAAATCCATTCACATTCATGTCATTCTTTCCTCCGGCTACAACATTGATAAGAAAGTGCTAATATTATGCATGTAACACATTTGTAGTACTTAATTAGTCTCGATCCTGAATGAAAGTAGAATGTTGGAAACTAAACAATTCCATTCACCCTCCAATCCTACATATATACCCTACAAATCTGACCTGAATGAATGAATTTTGCTCGTGTTACACATTTGGGATCCTATCTTTTCCTACCTTAATGGTATACCTATTTAAAAAAATCAAGAAATCGTTATAAGTTAACGTGTCCTGATGAAATATATAGGTCTTTTTATTTAGGTATTTCACGTGGATAACTGCAGGGAGAGTAATGAATGATAAGAGAATCCCAGAAACTAAGTAGTTCTAGGCACCCTCAAATCATTCTTTCCTCCAGCCACAACGTTGATAACAAAGCGCTATTATTATGCATGTAACACATTTCAGGTACTTATCTGGTCTTAATCATAAATGATGGCATATCATTAGTGATTGTTGATAATGTTTATGGATGATATATCATTACAAAAGACATCGGTCTTCATATATGGGAATCTCAGTTGGAGAAGTGCAGGAAGAGAAGAGAAGGACAGGAAGATTAGAGAAACTAAAGAATTCCACTCATCCTCAAGTCCTTCTTTCCTCCAGCCACAACATTGATAAAAATGTGCTGGTATTATGCTTGTAACACATTGGCATATTATCTAGTCTCAATCCTAAATGATATTAGAATGTTAGAAACATTAGAGCTCCATTCACCTTCCCATCCATCCTACATCCCCCACTAAGCTGAACATAATGTACGAATTTTACTCCTGTTAATAATTTAGGATCCTATCTTTCTCTAACTTAAGGGTTTACTTGTTTCAAAAACTCAAGCAATTTTTCTAAGTTAACATGTCCTGATGAAATATATAGGTCATCTCATTTAGGAATTTCACATTTATAACTGCTGGGAGAGAAATGAATGAGTTTTAGAACTAAGGAATTCTACCACCCTCAAATCATCTTTTCCTCCAGCCACAACGTTGATAACAAAGTGCTAATATTTTGCATGTAACACTTTTGGGGAACTTATGTAATCTGGATCCAAAAAGATGGCATATCATTAATGACGGTGTAGAAGGTTGTTGTACGAAATATCATTACAAAAGATATCAGTCTTCATTTATAGGAATCTCAGTTGGAGAAGTGCAGGATGAAAAGGGAAGGATAGGAATGTGAAAGAAACTAAATAATTCCATACACACTTAGGTAATTTTTTCCTTCAACCACAACATTGATAAGAAAGTGCTAATATTATGCATGTAACCCATTTGTGGTACTTATATAGTCTCCATCCTAAATTATAGTAGAATGTTGGAAACTGTATAATTATTTTCACCCTAAAATGCTTGCTATATCCCCCACAAATCAGAGGATAATTTACGAATTTTACTCATGTTACTCATTTGAGATCCTATCTTTATGGTTTACCTATTTCAAAAACTCAAGAAATCATTTTAAGTTAATATGTCTAGATGAAATGTATGGGTCTTCTTATTTTTGAATTTCTTGTGGATAACAGCAGGGAGATTAATGAATGATAAGAGAGTTCAGAAACTAAGCAATTATAGTAATTCTCAAATCATCCTTTCCTCCTGGAACAACGTTGATAACAAAGTGCTAATATTTTTCATGTAACACTAAATAATTCCACTCACACTCAAGTCTTTCTTTCCTCTGGCCACAACATTGATAAAAATGTGCTGGTATTATGCATGTAACACATTTGGGGTATTATCTACTCTCAATCCTAAATGATAGTAGAATGTTGGAAATTTTATAACTTTATTCACCTTCCAATCCATCCTACATCCCCCACAAAGCTGAACATAATGTACAAATTTTACTCGTGTTACTCATTTGGGATCCTACCTTTTTTATTTTTAGGGTTTACCTATTTCTAAAACACAGGAATTCGTATAATGTTAACATGTCCAGATGAAATATATAGGTCTTCTTATTTAGGAATTTCACGTTGATGACTGTAGGGAGAGAAATGAATGATAAGAGAGTCTTAGAAACTAAGTAATTCTAGTCACCCTCAAATCATTCTTTCCTCCAGCCACAACATTGGTAAAAAAGCGCTATTATTATGCATGTAACTCATTTCAGGTACAAAACATCATTACAAAAGACGTCGGTCTTCATATATGGGAATCTCAGTTGGAGAAGTGCAGGAAGAGAAAAGAAGGACAGGAATGTGAAAGAAACTAAATAATTCCACTCACACTCAAGTCTTTCTTTCCTCTGGCCACAACATTGATAAGAAAGTGCTAATATTATACATGTAACACATTTGTGGTACTTAATTAGTCTCCATCCTAAATTATAGTAGAATGTTGGAAACTTTAGAATTCCATTCACACTTCAATCCTTCCTACATCCCCCACAAAGCTGACCTGAATGTATGAATTTTACACGTGTTTCTCATTTGGGATCCAATCTTTTTCTACCATAAGGATTTACTTATTTCTAATACTCAAAAATCATTTTTAGGTAACATGTCCTGATGAAGTGTATAGGTCTTCTTATTTAGGAATTTCATGTGGATTACTGCAGGGAGAGAAATGAATATTAAGAGAGTTAAGAAATTAAGGAATTCAAGTTACCCTTAAATCATCCATTCTTCCAGACACATCGTTGATAACAAAGCGCTAATATTATGCATGTAACACATTTCAGGTACTTATCTGGTCTTAATCATAAATGATGGCATATCATTAATGATTGTTGATAATGTTTATGGACGATATATCATTACAAAAGTCATCGGTCTTCATATATGGGAATCTCAGTTGGAGAAGTGCAGGAAGAGAAGAGAATGACAGGAACGAGTAAGAAACTAAATAATTCCATTTGCACTCCAGTCATTCTTTCCTCCGGCAACAACATCGATAAATATGTGCTAGTAATATGCATGTAACACATTTGGGGTTTTTATCTACTCTCAATCCTAAATGATAGTAGAATGTTGGAAACTGTATAATTCCATTCACCCTCCAATCCTTCCTATATTTCCCACAAAATTGACCTGAATGAACAAATTTTACTCGTGTTACTCATTTAGGATCCTATCTTTTTCTATCATTAGGGTTTACCTATTTAAATACTCAAAAATTCATTTAAAGGTAACATGTCCTGATGAAGTATATAGGTCTTCTACATGTAGTTTACAAAGTTCTTATGTTTCATCTCGGGATCTGAAGGACGTATTTTGATAAAATTTGTTATTGGGGAATTTTGTTAAGATTGGTCGATAATATTGTAGAAAATTGAACAATATCACGACTACGTTACATGAACACCTTCATTTATTTAATAATGTGCCTCGCTAGTCTCTAGTTAAAAACTAATCTGAGCAAAAATAATGGAGATATTGTGAATTCCCAAAGAATACATTTGGAAACTGAGTTCTCCGAAATGGAGTACACATTTCCAAACTTGTTTTCCTATAGCTATGCCTATTATTATAAACTCAAGAAATCATTAAAAGGGCATCAAATCATGATGATAAAGGTCATTTATCATATATGGTAATTTACATTGATAACTGTATTGACAGAGGTAAATGATTGTAGAACCTTAGAACTTATGTAACTCCATTAATTCTGAAATCCCTCCTCTCTCCTCCCAAAAAGTTGAATATAAACTACATATAATGTGCCTGCGATTCATTTTCAGTCACAAGTATCTTCATTTCCAAGGGTATATCTATTATTATAAAGATAATAAATCATCGTAGGATAATGTATTGATGAAACTCATAGACCTTCATAATTAGCAATTTCGTGGGGATAACAATTACAAAAGACATCAGTTTTCATATATGGGAATCTCAGGTGAAGAAGTGCAGGAAAAGAAGAGAAGGACAGGAACGGTACAGAAATTAAATAAATCCATTCACATTCATGTCATTCTTTCCTCCGGCTACAACATTGATAAGAAAGTGCTAATATTATGCATGTAACACATTTGTAGTACTTAATTAGTCTCGATCCTGAATGAAAGTAGAATGTTGGAAACTAAACAATTCCATTCACCCTCCAATCCTACATATATACCCTACAAAGCTGACCTGAATGAATGAATTTTGCTCGTGTTACACATTTGGGATCCTATCTTTTCCTACCTTAATGGTATACCTATTTAAAAAAATCAAGAAATCGTTATAAGTTAACGTGTCCTGATGAAATATATAGGTCTTTTTATTTAGGTATTTCACGTGGATAACTGCAGGGAGAGTAATGAATGATAAGAGAATCCCAGAAACTAAGTAGTTCTAGGCACCCTCAAATCATTCTTTCCTCCAGCCACAACGTTGATAACAAAGCGCTATTATTATGCATGTAACACATTTCAGGTACTTATCTGGTCTTAATCATAAATGATGGCATATCATTAGTGATTGTTGATAATGTTTATGGATGATATATCATTACAAAAGACATCGGTCTTCATATGTGGGAATCTCAGTTGGAGAAGTGCAGGAAGAGAAGAGAAGGACAGGAAGATTAGAGAAACTAAAGAATTCCACTCATCCTCAAGTCCTTCTTTCCTCCGGCCACAACATTGATAAAAATGTGCTGATATTATGCTTGTAACACATTGGCATATTATCTAGTCTCAATCCTAAATGATATTAGAATGTTAGAAACATTATAGCTCCATTCACCTTCCCATCCATCCTACATCCCCCACTAAGCTGAACATAATGTACGAATTTTACTCCTGTTAATAATTAAGGATCCTATCTTTTTCTATCTTAAGGGTTTACCTGTTTCAAAATCTCAAGCAAGTGTTCTAAGTTAACATGTCCTGATGAAATATATAGGTCATCTCATTTAGGAATTTCACGTTTATAACTGCTGGGAGAGAAATGAATGACTTTTAGAACTAAGGAATTCTACCACCCTCAAATCATCATATCCTCCAGCCACAACGTTGATAACAAAGTGCTAATATTTTGCATGTAACACTTTTGGGGAACTTATGTAATCTGGATCCAAAAAGATGGCATATCATTAATGACGGTGTAGAAGGTTGTTGTACGAAATATCATTACAAAAGATATCAGTCTTCATTTATAGGAATCTCAGTTGGAGAAGTGCAGGATGAAAAGGGAAGGATAGGAATGTGAAAGAAACTAAATAATTCCATACACACTTAGGTAATTTTTTCCTTCAACCACAACATTGATAAGAAAGTGCTAATATTATGCATGTAACCCATTTGTGGTACTTAATTAGTCTCCATCCTAAATTATAGTAGAATGTTGGAAACTGTATAATTACTTTCACCCTAAAATGCTTGCTATATCCCCCACAAATCAGAGCATAATTTACGAATTTTACTCATGTTACTCATTTGAGATCCTATCTTTATGGTTTACCTATTTCAAATCTCAAGAAATCATTTTAAGTTAATATGTCTAGATGAAATGTGTGGGTCTTCTTATTTTTGAATTTCTTGTGGATAACAGCAGGGAGATTAATGAATGATAAGAGAGTTCAGAAACTAAGCAATTATAGTAATTCTCAAATCATCCTTTCCTCCTGGAACAACGTTGATAACAAAGTGCTAATATTTTTCATGTAACACTAAATAATTCCACTCACACTCAAGTCTTTCTTTCCTCTGGCCACAACATTGATAAAAATGTGCTGGTATTATGCATGTAACACATTTGGTGTATTAACTACTCTCAATCCTAAATGATAGTAGAATGTTGGAAACTTTATAACTTTATTCACCTTCCAATCCATCCTACATCCCCCACAAAGCTGAACATAATGTACAAATTCTACTCGTGTTACTCATTTGGCATCCTACCTTTTTTATTTTTAGGGTTTACCTATTTCTAAAACACAGGAATTCGTATAATGTTAACATGTCCAGATGAAATATATAGGTCTTCTTATTTAGGAATTTCAGGTGCATAACTGCTGGGAGAGAAATGAATGATAAGAGAGTTCCAGAAACTAAGTATTTCTAGGCACCCTCAAATCATCCTTTCCTCCAGCCACAACGTTGACAACAAAGTGGTAATACTTCCTTCCTACATCCTCCACAATGCTGAACATATTGTACGAATTTTACTTGTGTTACTCATTTGGGATCCTATCTTTTTCTATTTTTAGGGTTTACCTATTTCTAAAACTCAGGAATTCTTATAATGTTAACATGGCCAGATGAAATATATAGGTCTTCTTATTTAGGAATTTCACGTTGATGACTGTAGGGAGAGAAATGAATGATAAGAGAGTCTTAGAAACTAAGTAATTCTAGTCACCCTCAAATCATTCTTTCCTCCAGCCACAACATTGATAAAAAAGCGCTATTATTATGCATGTAACTCATTTCAGGTACAAAACATCATTACAAAAGACGTCGGTCTTCATATATGGGAATCTCAGTTGGAGAAGTGCAGGAAGAGAAAAGAAGGACAGGAATGTGAAAGAAACTAAATAATTCCACTCACACTCAAGTCTTTCTTTCCTCTGGCCACAACATTGATAAGAAAGTGCTAATATTATGCATGTAACACATTTGTGGTACTTAATTAGTCTCCATCCTAAATTATAGTAGAATGTTGGAAACTTTAGAATTCCATTCACACTTCAATCCTTCCTACATCCCCCACAAAGCTGACCTGAATGTATGAATTTTACACGTGTTTCTCATTTGGGATCCAATCTTTTTCTATCATAAGGATTTACTTATTTCTAATACTCAAAAATCATTTTTAGGTAACATGTCCTGATGAAGTGTATAGTTCTTCTTATTTAGGAATTTCATGTGGATTACTGCAGGGAGAGAAATGAATATTAAGAGAGTTAAGAAATTAAGGAATTCAAGTTACCCTCAAATCATCCATTCTTCCAGACACATCGTTGATAACAAAGCGCTAATATTATGCATGTAACACATTTTAGGTATTTATCCAGTCTTGATCCAAAATGATGGCATATCTTTAGTGACTGTTGAGAAGGGTGATGTACGAAATATCATTACAAAAGATGTCTGTCCTTATATATGGGAATCTCAGTTGGAGAAGTGCAGTAAGAGAAGAGAATGACAGGAACGAGTAAGAAACTAAATAATTCCATTTGCACTCCAGTCATTCTTTCCTCCGGCAACAACATCGATAAATATGTGCTAGTAATATGCATGTAACACATTTGGGGTTTTTATCTACTCTCAATCCTAAATGATAGTAGAATGTTGGAAACTGTATAATTCCATTCACCCTCCAATCCTTCCTATATTTCCCACAAAATTGACCTGAATGAACAAAATTTACTCGTGTTACTCATTTAGGATCCTATCTTTTTCTATCATTAGGGTTTACCTATTTAAATACTCAAGAATTCATTTAAAGGTAACATGTCCTGATGAAGTATATAGGTCTTCTACATGTAGTTTACAAAGTTCTTATGTTTCATCTCGGGATCTGAAGGACGTATTTTGATAAAATTTGTTATTGGGGAATTTTGTTAAGATTGGTCGATAATATTGTAGAAAATTGAACAATATCACGACTACGTTACATGAACACCTTCATTTATTTAATAATGTGCCTTGCTAGTCTCTAGTTAAAAACTAATCTGAGCAAAAATAATGGAGATATTGTGAATTCCCAAAGAATACATTTGGAAACTGAGTTCTCCGAAATGGAGTACACTTTTCCAAACTTGTTTTCTTATAGCTATGCCTATTATTATAAACTCAAGAAATCATTAAAAGGGCATCAAATCATGATGATAAAGGTCATTTATCATATATGGTAATTTACATTGATAACTGTATTGACAGAGGTAAATGATTGTAGAACCTTAGAACTTATGTAACTCCATTAATTCTGAAATCCCTCCTCTCTCCTCCCAAAAAGTTGAATATAAACTACATATAATGTGCCTGCGATTCATTTTCAGTCACAAGTATCTTCATTTCCAAGGGTATATCTATTATTATAAAGATAATAAATCATCGTAGGATAATGTATTGATGAAATTCATAGACCTTCATAATTAGCAATTTCGTGGGGATAACAATTACAAAAGACATCAGTTTTCATATATGGGAATCTCAGGTGAAGAAGTGCAGGAAAAGAAGAGAAGGACAGGAACGGTACAGAAATTAAATAAATCCATTCACATTCATGTCATTCTTTCCTCAGGCTACAACATTGATAAGAAAGTGCTAATATTATGCATGTAACACATTTGTAGTACTTAATTAGTCTCGATCCTGAATGAAAGTAGAATGTTGGAAACTAAACAATTCCATTCACCCTCCAATCCTACTTATATACCCTACAAACTGACCTGAATGAATGAATTTTGCTCGTGTTACACATTTGGGATCCTATCTTTTCCTACCTTAATGGTATACCTATTTAAAAAAATCAAGAAATCGTTATAAGTTAACGTGTCCTGATGAAATATATAGGTCTTTTTATTTAGGTATTTCACGTGGATAACTGCAGGGAGAGTAATGAATGATAAGAGAATCCCAGAAACTAAGTAATTCTAGGCACCCTCAAATCATTCTTTCCTCCAGCCACAACGTTGATAACAAAGCGCTATTATTATGCATGTAACACATTTCAGGTACTTATCTGGTCTTAATCATAAATGATGGCATATCATTAGTGATTGTTGATAATGTTTATGGATGATATATCATTACAAAAGACATCGGTCTTCAAATGTGGGAATCTCAGTTGGAGAAGTGCAGGAAGAGAAGAGAAGGACAGGAAGATTAGAGAAACTAAAGAATTCCACTCATCCTCAAGTCCTTCTTTCCTCCGGCCACAACATTGATAAAAATGTGCTGATATTATGCTTGTAACACATTGGCATATTATCTAGTCTCAATCCTAAATGATATTAGAATGTTAGAAACATTATAGCTCCATTCACCTTCCCATCCATCCTACATCCCCCACTAAGCTGAACATAACGTACGAATTTTACTCCTGTTAATAATTTAGGATCCTATCTTTTTCTATCTTAAGGGTTTACCTGTTTCAAAAACTCAAGCAATTGTTCTAAGTTAACATGTCCTGATGAAATATATAGGTCATCTCATTTAGGAATTTCACGTTTATAACTGCTGGGAGAGAAATGAATGACTTTTAGAACTAAGGAATTCTACCACCCTCAAATCATCTTTTCCTCCAGCCACAACGTTGATAACAAAGTGCTAATATTTTGCATGTAACACTTTTGGGGAACTTATGTAGTCTGGATCCAAAAAGATGGCATATCATTAATGACGGTGTAGAAGGTTGATACACGAAATATCATTACAAAAGATATCAGTCTTCATTTATAGGAATCTCAGTTGGAGAAGTGCAGGATGAAAAGGGAAGGATAGGAATGTGAAAGAAACTAAATAATTCCATACACACTTAGGTAATTTTTTCCTTCAACCACAACATTGATAAGAAAGTGCTAATATTATGCATGTTACACATTTGTGGTACTTAATTAGTCTCGATCCTGAATGATAGTAGAATGTTGGAAAATAAACAATTCCATTCACCCTCCAATCCTACATATATACCCTACAAAGCTGACCTGAATGAACGAGTTTTGCTCGTGTTACTCATTTGGGATACTATCTTTTCCTGCCTTAACGGTATACCTATTTAAAAAAATCAAGAAATCATTATAAGTTAACGTGTCCTGATGAAATATATATGTCTTCTTATTTAGGAATTTCACGTGGATAACTGCAGGGAGAGACATGAATGATAAGAGAATCCCAGAAACTAAGTAATTCTAGGCACCCTCAAATCATTCTTTCCTCCAGCCACAACGTTGATAACAAAGCGCTATTATTATGCATGTAACACATTTCAGGTACTTATCTGGTCTTAATCATAAATGATGGCATATCATTAGTGATTGTTGATAATGTTTATGGATGATATATCATTACAAAAGACATCGGTCTTCATATATGGGAATCTCAGTTGGAGAAGTGCAGGAAGAGAAGAGAAGGACAGGAAGATTAGAGAAACTAAAGAATTCCACTCATCCTCAAGTCCTTCTTTCCTCCAGCCACAACATTGATAAAAATGTGCTGGTATTATGCTTGTAACACATTGGCATATTATCTAGTCTCAATCCTAAATGATATTAGAATGTTAGAAACATTAGAGCTCCATTCACCTTCCCATCCATTCTACATCCCCCACTAAGCTGAACATAATGTACGAATTTTACTCCTGTTAATAATTTAGGATCCTATCTTTCTCTAACTTAAGGGTTTACTTGTTTCAAAAACTCAAGCAATTGTTCTAAGTTAACATGTCCTGATGAAATATATAGGTCATCTCATTTAGGAATTTCACGTTTATAACTGATGGGAGAGAAATGAATGAGTTTTAGAACTAAGGAATTCTACCACCCTCAAATCATCTTTTCCTCCAGCCACAACGTTGATAACAAAGTGCTAATATTTTGCATGTAACACTTTTGGGGAACTTATGTAGTCTGGATCCAAAAAGATGGCATATCATTAATGACGGTGTAGAAGGTTGTTGTACGAAATATCATTACTAAAGATATCAGTTTTCATTTATAGGAATCTCAGTTGGAGAAGTGCAGGATGAAAAGGGAAGGATAGGAATGTGAAAGAAACTAAATAATTCCATACACACTTAGGTAATTTTTTCCTTCAACCACAACATTGATAAGAAAGTGCTAATATTATGCATGTAACCCATTTGTGGTACTTATATAGTCTCCATCCTAAATTATAGTAGAATGTTGGAAACTGTATAATTACTTTCACCCTAAAATGCTTGCTATATCCCCCACAAATCAGAGCATAATTTACGAAATTTACTCATGTTACTCATTTGAGATCCTATCTTTATGGTTTATCTATTTCAAAAACTCAAGAAATCATTTTAAGTTAATATGTCTAGATGAAATGTATGGGTCTTCTTATTTTTGAATTTCTTGTGGATAACAGCAGGGAGATTAATGAATGATAAGAGAGTTCAGAAACTAAGCAATTATAGTAATTCTCAAATCATCCTTTCCTCCTGGAACAACGTTGATAACAAAGTGCTAATATTTTTCATGTAACACTAAATAATTCCACTCACACTCAAGTCTTTCTTTCCTCTGGCCACAACATTGATAAAAATGTGCTGGTATTATGCATGTAACACATTTGGGGTATTATCTACTCTCAATCCTAAATGATAGTAGAATGTTGGAAACTTTATACCTTTATTCACCTTCCAATCCATCCTACATCCCCCACAAAGCTGAACATAATGTTCAAATTCTACTCGTGTTACTCATTTGGCATCCTACCTTTTTTATTTTTAGGGTTTACCTATTTCTAAAACACAGGAATTCGTATAATGTTAACATGTCCAGATGAAATATATAGGTCTTCTTATTTAGGAATTTCAGGTGCATAACTGCTGGGAGAGAAATGAATGATAAGAGAGTTCCAGAAAGTAAGTATTTCTAGGCACCCTCAAATCATCCTTTCCTCCAGCCACAACGTTGACAACAAAGTGTTAATACTTCCTTCCTACATCCTCCACAATGCTGAACATATTGTACGAATTTTACTTGTGTTACTCATTTGGGATCCTATCTTTTTCTATTTTTAGGGTTTACCTATTTCTAAAACTCAGGAATTCTTATAATGTTAACATGGCCAGATGAAATATAGAGGTCTTCTTATTTAGGAATTTCATGTTGATGACTGTAGGGAGAGAAATGAATGATAAGAGAGTCTTAGAAACTAAGTATTTCTAGTCACCCTCAAATCATTCTTACCTCCAGCCACAACATTGATAAAAAAGCGCTATTATTATGCATGTAACTCATTTCAGGTACAAAACATCATTACAAAAGACGTCGGTCTTCATATATGGGAATCTCAGTTGGAGAAGTGCAGGAAGAGAAAAGAAGGACAGGAATGTGAAAGAAACTAAATAATTCCACTCACACTCAAGTCTTTCTTTCCTCTGGCCACAACATTGATAAGAAAGTGCTAATATTATGCATGTAACACATTTGTGGTACTTAATTAGTCTCCATCCTAAATTATAGTAGAATGTTGGAAACTTTAGAATTCCATTCACACTTCAATCCTTCCTACATACCCCACAAAGCTGACCTGAATGTATGAATTTTACACGTGTTTCTCATTTGGGATCCAATCTTTTTCTATCATAAGGATTTACTTATTTCTAATACTCAAAAATCATTTTTAGGTAACATGTCCTGATGAAGTGTATAGTTCTTCTTATTTAGGAATTTCATGTGGATTACTGCAGGGAGAGAAATGAATATTAAGAGAGTTAAGAAATTAAGGAATTCAAGTTACCCTCAAATCATCCATTCTTCCAGACACATCGTTGATTACAAAGCGCTAATATTATGCATGTAACACATATTAGGTACTTATCTGGTCTTAATCATAAATGATGGCATATCATTAGTGATTGTTGATAATGTTTATGTACGATATATCATTACAAAAGTCATCGGTCTTCATATATGGGAATCTCAGTTGGAGAAGTGCAGGAAGAGAAGAGAATGACAGGAACGAGTAAGAAACTAAATAATTCCATTTGCACTCCAGTCATTCTTTCCTCCGGCAACAACATCGATAAATATGTGCTAGTAATATGCATGTAACACATTTGGGGTTTTTATCTACTCTCAATCCTAAATGATAGTAGAATGTTGGAAACTGTATAATTCCATTCACCCTCCAATCCTTCCTATATTTCCCACAAAATTGACCTGAATGAACAAAATTTACTCGTGTTACTCATTTAGGATCCTATCTTTTTCTATCATTAGGGTTTACCTATTTAAATACTCAAGAATTCATTTAAAGGTAACATGTCCT
Organism: Tanypteryx hageni; assembly: GCA_028673005.1. Lineage (NCBI taxonomy): Eukaryota > Metazoa > Arthropoda > Insecta > Odonata > Petaluridae > Tanypteryx > Tanypteryx hageni. The sequence goes on from CM054120.1 coordinate 90,298,902, forward strand.
GATGAAGTATATAGGTCTTCTACATGTAGTTTACAAAGTTCTTATGTTTCATCTCGGGATCTGAAGGACGTATTTTGATAAAATTTGTTATTGGGGAATTTTGTTAATATTGGTCGATAATATTGTAGAAAATTGAACAATATCACGACTACGTTACATGAACACCTTCATTTATTTAATAATGTACCTCGCTAGTCACTAGTTAAAAACTAATCTCAGCAAAAATAATGGAGATATTGTGAATTCCCAAAGAATACATTTGGAAACAGAGTTCTCCGAAATGTTTTGTTTTCCTATAGCTATGCCTATTATTATAAACTCAAGAAATCATTAAAAGGGCATCAAATCATGATGATAAAGGTCATTTATCATATATGGTAATTTACATTTACACTTTTCCAAACTTGTTTTCCTATAGCTATGCCTATTATTATAAACTCAAGAAATCATTAAAAGGGCATCAAATCATGATGATAAAGGTCATTTATCATATATGGTAATTTACATTGATAACTGTATTGACAGAGGTAAATGATTGTAGAACCTTAGAACTTATGTAACTCCATTAATTCTGAAATCCCTCCTCACTCCTCCCAAAAAGTTGAATATAAACTACATATAATGTGCCTGCGATTCATTTTCAGTCACAAGTATCTTCATTTCCAAGGGTATATCTATTATTATAAAGATAATAAATCATCGTAGGATAATGTATTGATGAAATTCATAGACCTTCATAATTAGCAATTTCGTGGGGATAACAATTACAAAAGACATCAGTTTTCATATATGGGAATCTCAGGTGAAGAAGTGCAGGAAAAGAAGAGAAGGACAGGAACGGTACAGAAATTAAATAAATCCATTCACATTCATGTCATTCTTTCCTCCGGCTACAACATTAATAAGAAAGTGCTAATATTATGCATCTAACACATTTGTAGTACTTAATTAGTCTCGATCCTGAATGAAAGTAGAATGTTGGAAACTAAACAATTCCATTCACCCTCCAATCCTACTTATATACCCTACAAACTGACCTGAATGAATGAATTTTGCTCGTGTTACACATTTGGGATCCTATCTTTTCCTACCTTAATGGTATACCTATTTAAAAAAATCAAGAAATCGTTATAAGTTAACGTGTCCTGATGAAATATATAGGTCTTTTTATTTAGGTATTTCACGTGGATAACTGCAGGGAGAGTAATGAATGATAAGAGAATCCCAGAAACTAAGTAGTTCTAGGCACCCTCAAATCATTCTTTCCTCCAGCCACAACGTTGATAACAAAGCGCTATTATTATGCATGTAACACATTTCAGGTACTTATCTGGTCTTAATCATAAATGATGGCATATCATTAGTGATTGTTGATAATGTTTATGGATGATATATCTTTACAAAAGACATCGGTCTTCATATGTGGGAATCTCAGTTGGATAAGTGCAGGAAGAGAAGAGAAGGACAGGAAGATTAGAGAAACTAAAGAATTCCACTCATCCTCAAGTCCTTCTTTCCTCCGGCCACAACATTGATAAAAATGTGCTGATATTATGCTTGTAACACATTGGCATATTATCTAGTCTCAATCCTAAATGATATTAGAATGTTAGAAACATTATAGCTCCATTCACCTTCCCATCCATCCTACATCCCCCACTAAGCTGAACATAATGTACGAATTTTACTCCTGTTAATAATATAGGATCCTATCTTTTTCTATCTTAAGGGTTTACCTGTTTCAAAAACTCAAGCAATTGTTCTAAGTTAACATGTCCTGATGAAATATATAGGTCATCTCATTTAGGAATTTCACGTTTATAACTGCTGGGAGAGAAATGAATGACTTTTAGAACTAAGGAATTCTACCACCCTCAAATCATCTTTTCCTCCAGCCACAACGTTGATAACAAAGTGCTAATATTTTGCATGTAACACTTTTGGGGAACTTATGTAGTCTGGATCAAAAAAGATGGCATATCATTAATGACGGTGTAGAAAGTTGATGCACGAAATATCATTACAAAAGATATCAGTCTTCATTTATAGGAATCTCAGTTGGAGAAGTGCAGGATGAAAAGGGAAGGATAGGAATGTGAAAGAAACTAAATAATTCCATAAACACTTAGGTAATTTTTTCCTTCAACCACAACATTGATAAGAAAGTGCTAATATTATGCATGTAACACATTTGTGGTACTTAATTAGTCTCGATCCTGAATGATAGTAGAATGTTGGAAAATAAACAATTCCATTCACCCTCCAATCCTACATATATACCCTACAAAGCTGACCTGAATGAACGAATTTTGCTCGTGTTACTCATTTGGGATACTATCTTTTTCTGCCTTAACGGTATACCTATTTAAAAAATCAAGAAATCATTATAAGTTAACGTGTCCTGATGAAATATATATGTCTTCTTATTTAGGAATTTCACGTGGATAACTGCAGGGAGAGACTTGAATGATAAGAGAATCCCAGAAACTAAGTAATTCTAGGCACCCTCAAATCATTCTTTCCTCCAGCCACAACGTTGATAACAAAGCGCTATTATTATGCATGTAACACATTTCAGGTACTTATCTGGTCTTAATCATAAATGATGGCATATCATTAGTGATTGTTGATAATGTTTATGGATGATATATCATTAAAAAAGACATCGGTCTTCATATATGGGAATCTCAGTTGGAGAAGTGCAGGAAGAGAAGAGAAGGACAGGAAGATTAGAGAAACTAAAGAATTCCACTCATCCTCAAGTCCTTCTTTCTTCCGGCCACAACATTGATAAAAATGTGCTGGTATTATGCTTGTAACACATTGGCATATTATCTAGTCTCAATCCTAAATGATATTAGAATGTTAGAAACATTATAGCTCCGTTCACCTTCCCATCCATCCTACATCCCCCACTAAGCTGAACATAATGTACGAATTTTACTCCTGTTAATAATTTAGGATCCTATCTTTCTCTAACTTAAGGGTTTACTTGTTTCAAAAACTCAAGCAATTTTTCTAAGTTAACATGTCCTGATGAAATATATAGGTCATCTCATTTAGGAATTTCACATTTATAACTGCTGGGAGAGAAATGAATGAGTTTTAGAACTAAGGAATTCTACCACCTTCAAATCATCTTTTCCTCCAGCCACAACGTTGATAACAAAGTGCTAATATTTTGCATGTAACACTTTTGGGGAACTTATGTAATCTGGATCCAAAAAGATGGCATATCATTAATGACGGTGTAGAAGGTTGTTGTACGAAATATCATTACAAAAGATATCAGTCTTCATTTATAGGAATCTCAGTTGGAGAAGTGCAGGATGAAAAGGGAAGGATAGGAATGTGAAAGAAACTAAATAATTCCATACACACTTAGGTAATTTTTTCCTTCAACCACAACATTGATAAGAAAGTGCTAATATTATGCATGTAACCCATTTGTGGTACTTATATAGTCTCCATCCTAAATTATAGTAGAATGTTGGAAACTGTATAATTATTTTCACCCTAAAATGCTTGCTATATCCCCCACAAATCAGAGGATAATTTACGAATTTTACTCATGTTACTCATTTGAGATCCTATCTTTATGGTTTACCTATTTCAAAAACTCAAGAAATCATTTTAAGTTAATATGTCTAGATGAAATGTATGGGTCTTCTTATTTTTGAATTTCTTGTGGATAACAGCAGGGAGATTAATGAATGATAAGAGAGTTCAGAAACTAAGCAATTATAGTAATTCTCAAATCATCCTTTCCTCCTGGAACAACGTTGATAACAAAGTACTAATATTTTGCATGTAACACTAAATAATTCCACTCACACTCAAGTCTTTCTTTCCTCTGGCCACAACATTGATAAAAATGTGCTGGTATTATGCATGTAACACATTTGGGGTATTATCTACTCTCAATCCTAAATGATAGTAGAATGTTGGAAATTTTATAACTTTATTCACCTTCCAATCCATCCTACATCCCCCACAAAGCTGAACATAATGTACAAATTTTACTCGTGTTACTCATTTGGGATCCTACCTTTTTTATTTTTAGGGTTTACCTATTTCTAAAACACAGGAATTCGTATAATGTTAACATGTCCAGATGAAATATATAGGTCTTCTTATTTAGGAATTTCAGGTGCATAACTGCTGGGAGAGAAATGAATGATAAGAGAGTTCCAGAAAGTAAGTATTTCTAGGCACCCTCAAATCATCCTTTCCTCCAGCCACAACGTTGACAACAAAGTGTTAATACTTCCTTCCTACATCCTCCACAATGCTGAACATATTGTACGAATTTTACTTGTGTTACTCATTTGGGATCCTATCTTTTTCTATTTTTAGGGTTTACCTATTTCTAAAACTCAGGAATTCTTATAATGTTAACATGGCCAGATGAAATATAGAGGTCTTCTTATTTAGGAATTTCACGTTGATGACTGTAGGGAGAGAAATGAATGATAAGAGAGTCTTAGAAACTAAGTAATTCTAGTCACCCTCAAATCATTCATTCCTCCAGCTACAACATTGATAAAAAAGCGCTATTATTATGCATGTAACTCATTTCAGGTACAAAACATCATTACAAAAGACGTCGGTCTTCATATATGGGAATCACAGTTGGAGAAGTGCAGTAAGAGAAGAGAATGACAGGAACGAGTAAGAAACTAAATAATTCCATTTGCACTCCAGTCATTCATTCCTCCGGCAACAACATCGATAAATATGTGCTGGTATTATGCATGTAACACATTTGGGTTACTATCTACTCTCAATCCTAAATGATAGTAGAATGTTGGAAATTTTATAACTTTATTCACCTTCCAATCCATCCTACATCCCCCACAATGCTGAACATAATGTACAAATTTTACTCGTGTTACTCATTTGGGATCCTACCTTTTTTATTTTTAGGGTTTACCTATTTCTAAAACACAGGAATTCGTATAATGTTAACATGTCCAGATGAAATATATAGGTCTTCTTATTTAGGAATTTCAGGTGCATAACTGCTGGGAGAGAAATGAATGATAAGAGAGTTCCAGAAAGTAAGTATTTCTAGGCACCCTCAAATCATCCTTTCCTCCAGCCACAACGTTGACAACAAAGTGTTAATACTTCCTTCCTACATCCTCCACAATGCTGAACATATTGTACGAATTTTACTTGTGTTACTCATTTGGGATCCTATCTTTTTCTATTTTTAGGGTTTACCTATTTCTAAAACTCAGGAATTCTTATAATGTTAACATGGCCAGATGAAATATAGAGGTCTTCTTATTTAGGAATTTCACGTTGATGACTGTAGGGAGAGAAATGAATGATAAGAGAGTCTTAGAAACTAAGTAATTCTAGTCACCCTCAAATCATTCATTCCTCCAGCCACAACATTGATAAAAAAGCGCTATTATTATGCATGTAACTCATTTCAGGTACAAAACATCATTACAAAAGACGTCGGTCTTCATATATGGGAATCACAGTTGGAGAAGTGCAGGAAGAGAAAAGAAGGACAGGAATGTGAAAGAAACTAAATAATTCCACTCACACTCAAGTCTTTCTTTCCTCTGGCCACAACATTGATAAGAAAGTGCTAATATTATACATGTAACACATTTGTGGTACTTAATTAGTCTCCATCCTAAATTATAGTAGAATGTTGGAAACTTTAGAATTCCATTCACACTTCAATCCTTCCTACATCCCCCACAAAGCTGACCTGAATGTATGAATTTTACACGTGTTTCTCATTTGGGATCCAATCTTTTTCTACCATAAGGATTTACTTATTTCTAATACTCAAAAATCATTTTTAGGTAACATGTCCTGATGAAGTGTATAGGTCTTCTTATTTAGGAATTTCATGTGGATTACTGCAGGGAGAGAAATGAATATTAAGAGAGTTAAGAAATTAAGGAATTCAAGTTACCCTTAAATCATCCATTCTTCCAGACACATCGTTGATAACAAAGCGCTAATATTATGCATGTAACACATTTCAGGTACTTATCTGGTCTTAATCATAAATGATGGCATATCATTAATGATTGTTGATAATGTTTATGGACGATATATCATTACAAAAGTCATCGGTCTTCATATATGGGAATCTCAGTTGGAGAAGTGCAGGAAGAGAAGAGAATGACAGGAACGAGTAAGAAACTAAATAATTCCATTTGCACTCCAGTCATTCTTTCCTCCGGCAACAACATCGATAAATATGTGCTAGTAATATGCATGTAACACATTTGGGGTTTTTATCTACTCTCAATCCTAAATGATAGTAGAATGTTGGAAACTGTATAATTCCATTCACCCTCCAATCCTTCCTATATTTCCCACAAAATTGACCTGAATGAACAAATTTTACTCGTGTTACTCATTTAGGATCCTATCTTTTTCTATCATTAGGGTTTACCTATTTAAATACTCAAGAATTCATTTAAAGGTAACATGTCCTGATGAAGTATATAGGTCTTCTACATGTAGTTTACAAAGTTCTTATGTTTCATCTCGGGATCTGAAGGACGTATTTTGATAAAATTTGTTATTGGGGAATTTTGTTAAGATTGGTCGATAATATTGTAGAAAATTGAACAATATCACGACTACGTTACATGAACACCTTCATTTATTTAATAATGTGCCTCGCTAGTCTCTAGTTAAAAACTAATCTGAGCAAAAATAATGGAGTTATTGTGAATTCCCAAAGAATACATTTGGAAACTGAGTTCTCCGAAATGGAGTACACTTTTCCAAACTTGTTTTCCTATAGCTATGCCTATTATTATAAACTCAAGAAATCATTAAAAGGGCATCAAATCATGATGATAAAGGTCATTTATCATATATGGTAATTTACATTGATAACTGTATTGACAGAGGTAAATGATTGTAGAACCTTAGAACTTATGTAACTCCATTAATTCTGAAATCCCTCCTCTCTCCTCCCAAAAAGTTGAATATAAACTACATATAATGTGCCTGCGATTCATTTTCAGTCACAAGTATCTTCATTTCCAAGGGTCTATCTATTATTATAAAGATAATAAATCATCGTAGGATAATGTATTGATGAAACTCATAGACCTTCATAATTAGCAATTTCGTGGGGATAACAATTACAAAAGACATCAGTTTTCATATATGGGAATCTCAGGTGAAGAAGTGCAGGAAAAGAAGAGAAGGACAGGAACGGTACAGAAATTAAATAAATCCATTCACATTCATGTCATTCTTTCCTCCGGCTACAACATTGATAAGAAAGTGCTAATATTATGCATGTAACACATTTGTAGTACTTAATTAGTCTCGATCCTGAATGAAAGTAGAATGTTGGAAACTAAACAATTCCATTCACCCTCCAATCCTACATATATACCCTACAAAGCTGACCTGAATGAATGAATTTTGCTCGTGTTACACATTTGGGATCCTATCTTTTCCTACCTTAATGGTATACCTATTTAAAAAAATCAAGAAATCGTTATAAGTTAACGTGTCCTGATGAAATATATAGGTCTTTTTATTTAGGTATTTCACGTGGATAACTGCAGGGAGAGTAATGAATGATAAGAGAATCCCAGAAACTAAGTAGTTCTAGGCACCCTCAAATCATTCTTTCCTCCAGCCACAACGTTGATAACAAAGCGCTATTATTATGCATGTAACACATTTCAGGTACTTATCTGGTCTTAATCATAAATGATGGCATATTATTAGTGATTGTTGATAATGTTTATGGATGATATATCATTACAAAAGACATCGGTCTTCATATGTGGGAATCTCAGTTGGAGAAGTGCAGGAAGAGAAGAGAAGGACAGGAAGATTAGAGAAACTAAAGAATTCCACTCATCCTCAAGTCCTTCTTTCCTCCGGCCACAACATTGATAAAAATGTGCTGATATTATGCTTGTAACACATTGGCATATTATCTAGTCTCAATCCTAAATGATATTAGAATGTTAGAAACATTATAGCTCCATTCACCTTCCCATCCATCCTACATCCCCCACTAAGCTGAACATAATGTACGAATTTTACTCCTGTTAATAATTTAGGATCCTATCTTTTTCTATCTTAAGGGTTTACCTGTTTCAAAATCTCAAGCAATTGTTCTAAGTTAACATGTCCTGATGAAATATATAGGTCATCTCATTTAGGAATTTCACGTTTATAACTGCTGGGAGAGAAATGAATGACTTTTAGAACTAAGGAATTCTACCACCCTCAAATCATCATATCCTCCAGCCACAACGTTGATAACAAAGTGCTAATATTTTGCATGTAACACTTTTGGGGAACTTATGTAATCTGGATCCAAAAAGATGGCATATCATTAATGACGGTGTAGAAGGTTGTTGTACGAAATATCATTACAAAAGATATCAGTCTTCATTTATAGGAATCTCAGTTGGAGAAGTGCAGGATGAAAAGGGAAGGATAGGAATGTGAAAGAAACTAAATAATTCCATACACACTTAGATAATTTTTTCCTTCAACCACAACATTGATAAGAAAGTGCTAATATTATGCATGTAACCCATTTGTGGTACTTATATAGTCTCCATCCTAAATTATAGTAGAATGTTGGAAACTGTATAATTACTTTCACCCTAAAATGCTTGCTATATCCCCCACAAATCAGAGCATAATTTACGAATTTTACTCATGTTACTCATTTGAGATCGTATCTTTATGGTTTACCTATTTCAAAAACTCAAGAAATCATTTTAAGTTAATATGTCTAGATGAAATGTATGGGTCTTCTTATTTTTGAATTTCTTGTGGATAACAGCAGGGAGATTAATGAATGATAAGAGAGTTCAGAAACTAAGCAATTATAGTAATTCTCAAATCATCCTTTCCTCCTGGAACAACGTTGATAACAAAGTGCTAATATTTTTCATGTAACACTAAATAATTCCACTCACACTCAAGTCTTTCTTTCCTCTGGCCACAACATTGATAAAAATGTGCTGGTATTATGCATGTAACACATTTGGTGTATTAACTACTCTCAATCCTAAATGATAGTAGAATGTTGGAAACTTTATAACTTTATTCACCTTCCAATCCATCCTACATCCCCCACAAAGCTGAACATAATGTACAAATTCTACTCGTGTTACTCATTTGGCATCCTACCTTTTTTATTTTTAGGGTTTACCTATTTCTAAAACACAGGAATTCGTATAATGTTAACATGTCCAGATGAAATATATAGGTCTTCTTATTTAGGAATTTCAGGTGCATAACTGCTGGGAGAGAAATGAATGATAAGAGAGTTCCAGAAACTAAGTATTTCTAGGCACCCTCAAATCATCCTTTCTTCCAGCCACAACGTTGACAACAAAGTGGTAATACTTCCTTCCTACATCCTCCACAATGCTGAACATATTGTACGAATTTTACTTGTGTTACTCATTTGGGATCCTATCTTTTTCTATTTTTAGGGTTTACCTATTTCTAAAACTCAGGAATTCTTATAATGTTAACATGGCCAGATGAAATATAGAGGTCTTCTTATTTAGGAATTTCACGTTGATGACTGTAGGGAGAGAAATGAATGATAAGAGAGTCTTAGAAACTAAGTAATTCTAGTCACCCTCAAATCATTCTTTCCTCCAGCCACAACATTGATAAAAAAGCGCTATTATTATGCATGTAACTCATTTCAGGTACAAAACATCATTACAAAAGACGTCGGTCTTCATATATGGGAATCTCAGTTGGAGAAGTGCAGGAAGAGAAAAGAAGGACAGGAATGTGAAAGAAACTAAATAATTCCACTCACACTCAAGTCTTTCTTTCCTCTGGCCACAACATTGATAAGAAAGTGCTAATATTATGCATGTAACACATTTGTGGTACTTAATTAGTCTCCATCCTAAATTATAGTAGAATGTTGGAAACTTTAGAATTCCATTCACACTTCAATCCTTCCTACATCCCCCACAAAGCTGACCTGAATGTATGAATTTTACACGTGTTTCTCATTTGGGATCCAATCTTTTTCTATCATAAGGATTTACTTATTTCTAATATTTAAAAATCATTTTTAGGTAACATGTCCTGATGAAGTGTATAGTTCTTCTTATTTAGGAATTTCATGTGGATTACTGCAGGGAGAGAAATGAATATTAAGAGAGTTAAGAAATTAAGGAATTCAAGTTACCCTCAAATCATCCATTCTTCCAGACACATCGTTGATAACAAAGCGCTAATATTATGCATGTAACACATTTTAGGTATTTATCCAGTCTTGATCCAAAATGATGGCATATCATTAGTGACTGTTGAGAAGGGTGATGTACGAAATATCATTACAAAAGATGTCTGTCCTTATATATGGGAATCTCAGTTGGAGAAGTGCAGTAAGAGAAGAGAATGACAGGAACGAGTAAGAAACTAAATAATTCCATTTGCACTCCAGTCATTCTTTCCTCCGGCAACAACATCGATAAATATGTGCTAGTAATATGCATGTAACACATTTGGGGTTTTTATCTACTCTCAATCCTAAATGATAGTAGAATGTTGGAAACTGTATAATTCCATTCACCCTCCAATCCTTCCTATATTTCCCACAAAATTGACCTGAATGAACAAAATTTACTCGTGTTACTCATTTAGGATCCTATCTTTTTCTATCATTAGGGTTTACCTATTTAAATACTCAAGAATTCATTTAAAGGTAACATGTCCTGATGAAGTATATAGGTCTTCTACATGTAGTTTACAAAGTTCTTATGTTTCATCTCGGGATCTGAAGGACGTATTTTGATAAAATTTGTTATTGGGGAATTTTGTTAAGATTGGTCGATAATATTGTAGAAAATTGAACAATATCACGACTACGTTACATGAACACCTTCATTTATTTAATAATGTGCCTTGCTAGTCTCTAGTTAAAAACTAATCTGAGCAAAAATAATGGAGATATTGTGAATTCCCAAAGAATACATTTGGAAACTGAGTTCTCCGAAATGGAGTACACTTTTCCAAACTTGTTTTCTTATAGCTATGCCTATTATTATAAACTCAAGAAATCATTAAAAGGGCATCAAATCATGATGATAAAGGTCATTTATCATATATGGTAATTTACATTGATAACTGTATTGACAGAGGTAAATGATTTTAGAACCTTAGAACTTATGTAACTCCATTAATTCTGAAATCCCTCCTCTCTCCTCCCAAAAAGTTGAATATAAACTACATATAATGTGCCTGCGATTCATTTTCAGTCACAAGTATCTTCATTTCCAAGGGTATATCTATTATTATAAAGATAATAAATCATCGTAGGATAATGTATTGATGAAATTCATAGACCTTCATAATTAGCAATTTCGTGGGGATAACAATTACAAAAGACATCAGTTTTCATATATGGGAATCTCAGGTGAAGAAGTGCAGGAAAAGAAGAGAAGGACAGGAACGGTACAGAAATTAAATAAATCCATTCACATTCATGTCATTCTTTCCTCCGGCTACAACATTAATAAGAAAGTGCTAATATTATGCATCTAACACATTTGTAGTACTTAATTAGTCTCGATCCTGAATGAAAGTAGAATGTTGGAAACTAAACAATTCCATTCACCCTCCAATCCTACTTATATACCCTACAAACTGACCTGAATGAATGAATTTTGCTCGTGTTACACATTTGGGATCCTATCTTTTCCTACCTTAATGGTATACCTATTTAAAAAAATCAAGAAATCGTTATAAGTTAACGTGTCCTGATGAAATATATAGGTCTTTTTATTTAGGTATTTCACGTGGATAACTGCAGGGAGAGTAATGAATGATAAGAGAATCCCAGAAACTAAGTAATTCTAGGCACCCTCAAATCATTCTTTCCTCCAGCCACAACGTTGATAACAAAGCGCTATTATTATGCATGTAACACATTTCATGTACTTATCTGGTCTTAATCATAAATGATGGCATATCATTAGTGATTGTTGATAATGTTTATGGATGATATATCATTACAAAAGACATCGGTCTTCAAATGTGGGAATCTCAGTTGGAGAAGTGCAGGAAGAGAAGAGAAGGACAGGAAGGTTAGAGAAACTAAAGAATTCCACTCATCCTCAAGTCCTTCTTTCCTCCGGCCACAACATTGATAAAAATGTGCTGATATTATGCTTGTAACACATTGGCATATTATCTAGTCTCAATCCTAAATGATATTAGAATGTTAGAAACATTATAGCTCCATTCACCTTCCCATCCATCCTACATCCCCCACTAAGCTGAACATAATGTACGAATTTTACTCCTGTTAATAATTTAGGATCCTATCTTTTTCTATCTTAAGGGTTTACCTGTTTCAAAAACTCAAGCAATTGTTCTAAGTTAACATGTCCTGATGAAATATATAGGTCATCTCATTTAGGAATTTCACGTTTATAACTGCTGGGAGAGAAATGAATGACTTTTAGAACTAAGGAATTCTACCACCCTCAAATCATCTTTTCCTCCAGCCACAACGTTGATAACAAAGTGCTAATATTTTGCATGTAACACTTTTGGGGAACTTATGTAGTCTGGATCCAAAAAGATGGCATATCATTAATGACGGTGTAGAAGGTTGATACACGAAATATCATTACAAAAGATATCAGTCTTCATTTATAGGAATCTCAGTTGGAGAAGTGCAGGATGAAAAGGGAAGGATAGGAATGTGAAAGAAACTAAATAATTCCATACACACTTAGGTAATTTTTTCCTTCAACCACAACATTGATAAGAAAGTGCTAATATTATGCATGTTACACATTTGTGGTACTTAATTAGTCTCGATCCTGAATGATAGTAGAATGTTGGAAAATAAACAATTCCATTCACCCTCCAATCCTACATATATACCCTACAAAGCTGACCTGAATGAACGAGTTTTGCTCGTGTTACTCATTTGGGATACTATCTTTTCCTGCCTTAACGGTATACCTATTTAAAAAAATCAAGAAATCATTATAAGTTAACGTGTCCTGATGAAATATATATGTCTTCTTATTTAGGAATTTCACGTGGATAACTGCAGGGAGAGACATGAATGATAAGAGAATCCCAGAAACTAAGTAATTCTAGGCACCCTCAAATCATTCTTTCCTCCAGCCACAACGTTGATAACAAAGCGCTATTATTATGCATGTAACACATTTCAGGTACTTATCTGGTCTTAATCATAAATGATGGCATATCATTAGTGATTGTTGATAATGTTTATGGATGATATATCATTACAAAAGACATCGGTCTTCATATATGGGAATCTCAGTTGGAGAAGTGCAGGAAGAGAAGAGAAGGACAGGAAGATTAGAGAAACTAAAGAATTCCACTCATCCTCAAGTCCTTCTTTCCTCCAGCCACAACATTGATAAAAATGTGCTGGTATTATGCTTGTAACACATTGGCATATTATCTAGTCTCAATCCTAAATGATATTAGAATGTTAGAAACATTAGAGCTCCATTCACCTTCCCATCCATTCTACATCCCCCACTAAGCTGAACATAATGTACGAATTTTACTCCTGTTAATAATTTAGGATCCTATCTTTCTCTAACTTAAGGGTTTACTTGTTTCAAAAACTCAAGCAATTGTTCTAAGTTAACATGTCCTGATGAAATATATAGGTCATCTCATTTAGGAATTTCACGTTTATAACTGCTGGGAGAGAAATGAATGAGTTTTAGAACTAAGGAATTCTACCACCCTCAAATCATCTTTTCCTCCAGCCACAACGTTGATAACAAAGTGCTAATATTTTGCATGTAACACTTTTGGGGAACTTATGTAGTCTGGATCCAAAAAGATGGCATATCATTAATGACGGTGTAGAAGGTTGTTGTACGAAATATCATTACTAAAGATATCAGTTTTCATTTATAGGAATCTCAGTTGGAGAAGTGCAGGATGAAAAGGGAAGGATAGGAATGTGAAAGAAACTAAATAATTCCATACACACTTAGGTAATTTTTTCCTTCAACCACAACATTGATAAGAAAGTGCTAATATTATGCATGTAACCCATTTGTGGTACTTATATAGTCTCCATCCTAAATTATAGTAGAATGTTGGAAACTGTATAATTACTTTCACCCTAAAATGCTTGCTATATCCCCCACAAATCAGAGCATAATTTACGAAATTTACTCATGTTACTCATTTGAGATCCTATCTTTATGGTTTACCTATTTCAAAAACTCAAGAAATCATTTTAAGTTAATATGTCTAGATGAAATGTATGGGTCTTCTTATTTTTGAATTTCTTGTGGATAACAGCAGGGAGATTAATGAATGATAAGAGAGTTCAGAAACTAAGCAATTATAGTAATTCTCAAATCATCCTTTCCTCCTGGAACAACGTTGATAACAAAGTGCTAATATTTTTCATGTAACACTAAATAATTCCACTCACACTCAAGTCTTTCTTTCCTCTGGCCACAACATTGATAAAAATGTGCTGGTATTATGCATGTAACACATTTGGGGTATTATCTACTCTCAATCCTAAATGATAGTAGAATGTTGGAAACTTTATAACTTTATTCACCTTCCAATCCATCCTACATCCCCCACAAAGCTGAACATAATGTACAAATTCTACTCGTGTTACTCATTTGGCATCCTACCTTTTTTATTTTTAGGGTTTACCTATTTCTAAAACACAGGAATTCGTATAATGTTAACATGTCCAGATGAAATATATAGGTCTTCTTATTTAGGAATTTCAGGTGCATAACTGCTGGGAGAGAAATGAATGATAAGAGAGTTCCAGAAAGTAAGTATTTCTAGGCACCCTCAAATCATCCTTTCCTCCAGCCACAACGTTGACAACAAAGTGTTAATACTTCCTTCCTACATCCTCCACAATGCTGAACATATTGTACGAATTTTACTTGTGTTACTCATTTGGGATCCTATCTTTTTCTATTTTTAGGGTTTACCTATTTCTAAAACTCAGGAATTCTTATAATGTTAACATGGCCAGATGAAATATAGAGGTCTTCTTATTTAGGAATTTCACGTTGATGACTGTAGGGAGAGAAATGAATGATAAGAGAGTCTTAGAAACTAAGTATTTCTAGTCACCCTCAAATCATTCTTACCTCCAGCCACAACATTGATAAAAAAGCGCTATTATTATGCATGTAACTCATTTCAGGTACAAAACATCATTAGAAAAGACGTCGGTCTTCATATATGGGAATCTCAGTTGGAGAAGTGCAGGAAGAGAAAAGAAGGACAGGAATGTGAAAGAAACTAAATAATTCCACTCACACTCAAGTCTTTCTTTCCTCTGGCCACAACATTGATAAGAAAGTGCTAATATTATGCATGTAACACATTTGTGGTACTTAATTAGTCTCCATCCTAAATTATAGTAGAATGTTGGAAACTTTAGAATTCCATTCACACTTCAATCCTTCCTACATCCCCCACAAAGCTGACCTGAATGTATGAATTTTACGCGTGTTTCTCATTTGGTATCCAATATTTTTGTATCATAAGGGTTTACTTATTTCTAATACTCAAAAATCATTTTTAGGTAACATGTCCTGATGAAGTGTATAGTTCTTCTTATTTAGGAATTTCATGTGGATTACTGCAGGGAGAGAAATGAATATTAAGAGAGTTAAGAAATTAAGGAATTCAAGTTACCCTCAAATCATCCATTCTTCCAGACACATCGTTGATTACAAAGCGCTAATATTATGCATGTAACACATTTCAGGTACTTATCTGGTCTTAATCATAAATGATGGCATATCATTAGTGATTGTTGATAATGTTTATGTACGATATATCATTACAAAAGTCATCGGTCTTCATATATGGGAATCTCAGTTGGAGAAGTGCAGGAAGAGAAGAGAATGACAGGAACGAGTAAGAAACTAAATAATTCCATTTGCACTCCAGTCATTCTTTCCTCCGGCAACAACATCGATAAATATGTGCTAGTAATATGCATGTAACACATTTGGGGTTTTTATCTACTCTCAATCCTAAATGATAGTAGAATGTTGGAAACTGTATAATTCCATTCACCCTCCAATCCTTCCTATATTTCCCACAAAATTGACCTGAATGAACAAAATTTACTCGTGTTACTCATTTAGGATCCTATCTTTTTCTATCATTAGGGTTTACCTATTTAAATACTCAAGAATTCATTTAAAGGTAACATGTCCTGATGAAGTATATAGGTCTTCTACATGTAGTTTACAAAGTTCTTATGTTTCATCTCGGGATCTGAAGGACGTATTTTGATAAAATTTGTTATTGGGGAATTTTGTTAATATTGGTCGATAATATTGTAGAAAATTGAACAATATCACGACTACGTTACATGAACACCTTCATTTATTTAATAATGTGCCTCGCTAGTCTCTAGTTAAAAACTAATCTCAGCAAAAATAATGGAGATATTGTGAATTCCCAAAGAATACATTTGGAAACAGAGTTCTCCGAAATGTTTTGTTTTCCTATAGCTATGCCTATTATTATAAACTCAAGAAATCATTAAAAGGGCATCAAATCATGATGATAAAGGTCATTTATCATATATGGTAATTTACATTTACACTTTTCCAAACTTGTTTTCCTATAGCTATGCCTATTATTATAAACTCAAGAAATCATTAAAAGGGCATCAAATCATGATGATAAAGGTCATTTATCATATATGGTAATTTACATTGATAACTGTATTGACAGAGGTAAATGATTGTAGAACCTTAGAACTTATGTAACTCCATTAATTCTGAAATCCCTCCTCTCTCCTCCCAAAAAGTTGAATATAAACTACATATAATGTGCCTGCGATTCATTTTCAGTCACAAGTATCTTCATTTCCAAGGGTATATCTATTATTATAAAGATAATAAATCATCGTAGGATAATGTATTGATGAAATTCATAGACCTTCATAATTAGCAATTTCGTGGGGATAACAATTACAAAAGACATCAGTTTTCATATATGGGAATCTCAGGTGAAGAAGTGCAGGAAAAGAAGAGAAGGACAGGAACGGTACAGAAATTAAATAAATCCATTCACATTCATGTCATTCTTTCCTCCGGCTACAACATTAATAAGAAAGTGCTAATATTATGCATCTAACACATTTGTAGTACTTAATTAGTCTCGATCCTGAATGAAAGTAGAATGTTGGAAACTAAACAATTCCATTCACCCTCCAATCCTACTTATATACCCTACAAACTGACCTGAATGAATGAATTTTGCTCGTGTTACACATTTGGGATCCTATCTTTTCCTACCTTAATGGTATACCTATTTAAAAAAATCAAGAAATCGTTATAAGTTAACGTGTCCTGATGAAATATATAGGTCTTTTTATTTAGGTATTTCACGTGGATAACTGCAGGGAGAGTAATGAATGATAAGAGAATCCCAGAAACTAAGTAGTTCTAGGCACCCTCAAATCATTCTTTCCTCCAGTCACAACGTTGATAACAAAGCGCTATTATTATGCATGTAACACATTTCAGGTACTTATCTGGTCTTAATCATAAATGATGGCATATCATTAGTGATTTTGATAATGTTTATGGATGATATATCATTACAAAAGACATCGGTCTTCAAATGTGGGAATCTCAGTTGGAGAAGTGCAGGAAGAGAAGAGAAGGACAGGAAGATTAGAGAAACTAAAGAATTCCACTCATCCTCAAGTCCTTCTTTCCTCCGGCCACAACATTGATAAAAATGTGCTGATATTATGCTTGTAACACATTGGCATATTATCTAGTCTCAATCCTAAATGATATTAGAATGTTAGAAACATTATAGCTCCATTCACCTTCCCATCCATCCTACATCCCCCACTAAGCTGAACATAATGTACGAATTTTACTCCTGTTAATAATTTAGAATCCTATCTTTTTCTATCTTAAGGGTTTACCTGTTTCAAAAACTCAAGCAATTGTTCTAAGTTAACATGTCCTGATGAAATATATAGGTCATCTCATTTAGGAATTTCACGTTTATAACTGCTGGGAGAGAAATGAATGACTTTTAGAACTAAGGAATTCTACCACCATCAAATCATCTTTTCCTCCAGCCACAACGTTGATAACAAAGTGCTAATATTTTGCATGTAACACTTTTGGGGAACTTATGTAGTCTGGATCCAAAAAGATGGCATATCATTAATGACGGTGTAGAAGGTTGATACACGAAATATCATTACAAAAGATATCAGTCTTCATTTATAGGAATCTCAGTTGGAGAAGTGCAGGATGAAAAGGGAAGGATAGGAATATGAAAGAAACTAAATAATTCCATACACACTTAGGTAATTTTTTCCTTCAACCACAACATTGATAAGAAAGTGCTAATATTATGCATGTAACACATTTGTGGTACTTAATTAGTCTCGATCCTGAATGATAGTAGAATGTTGGAAAATAAACAATTCCATTCACCCTCCAATCCTACATATATACCCTACAAAGCTGACCTGAATGAACGAATTTTGCTCGTGTTACTCATTTGGGATACTATCTTTTCCTGCCTTAATGGTATACCTATTTAAAAAAATCAAGAAATCATTATAAGTTAACGTGTCCTGATGAAATATATATGTCTTCTTATTTAGGAATTTCAAGTGGATAACTGCAGGGAGAGACATGAATGATAAGAGAATCCCAGAAACTAAGTAATTCTAGGCACCCTCAAATCATTCTTTCCTCCAGCCACAACGTTGATAACAAAGCGCTATTATTATGCATGTAACACATTTCAGGTACTTATCTGGTCTTAATCATAAATGATGGCATATCATTAGTGATTGTTGATAATGTTTATGGATGATATATCATTACAAAAGACATCGGTCTTCATATATGGGAATCTCAGTTGGAGAAGTGCAGGAAGAGAAGAGAAGGACAGGAAGATTAGAGAAACTAAAGAATTCCACTCATCCTCAAGTCCTTCTTTCCTCCAGCCACAACATTGATAAAAATGTGCTGGTATTATGCTTGTAACACATTGGCATATTATCTAGTCTCAATCCTAAATGATATTAGAATGTTAGAAACATTAGAGCTCCATTCAATTTCCCATCCATTCTACATCCCCCACTAAGCTGAACATAATGTACGAATTTTACTCCTGTTAATAATTTAGGATCCTATCTTTCTCTAACTTAAGGGTTTACTTGTTTCAAAAACTCAAGCAATTGTTCTAAGTTAACATGTCCTGATGAAATATATAGGTCATCTCATTTAGGAATTTCACGTTTATAACTGCTGGGAGAGAAATGAATGAGTTTTAGAACTAAGGAATTCTACCACCCTCAAATCATCTTTTCCTCCAGCCACAACGTTGATAACAAAGTGCTAATATTTTGCATGTAACACTTTTGGGGAACTTATGTAGTCTGGATCCAAAAAGATGGCATATCATTAATGATGGTGTAGAAGGTTGTTGTACGAAATATCATTACTAAAGATATCAGTTTTCATTTATAGGAATCTCAGTTGGAGAAGTGCAGGATGAAAAGGGAAGGATAGGAATGTGAAAGAAACTAAATAATTCCATACACACTTAGGTAATTTTTTCCTTCAACCACAACATTGATAAGAAAGTGCTAATATTATGCATGTAACCCATTTGTGGTACTTATATAGTCTCCATCCTAAATTATAGTAGAATGTTGGAAACTGTATAATTACTTTCACCCTAAAATGCTTGCTATATCCCCCACAAATCAGAGCATAATTTACGAAATTTACTCATGTTACTCATTTGAGATCCTATCTTTATGGTTTACCTATTTCAAAAACTCAAGAAATCATTTTAAGTTAATATGTCTAGATGAAATGTATGGGTCTTCTTATTTTTGAATTTCTTGTGGATAACAGCAGGGAGATTAATGAATGATAAGAGAGTTCAGAAACTAAGCAATTATAGTAATTCTCAAATCATCCTTTCCTCCTGGAACAACGTTGATAACAAAGTGCTAATATTTTTCATGTAACACTAAATAATTCCACTCACACTCAAGTCTTTCTTTCCTCTGGCCACAACATTGATAAAAATGTGCTGGTATTATGCATGTAACACATTTGGGGTATTATCTACTCTCAATCCTAAATGATAGTAGAATGTTGGAAACTTTATAACTTTATTCACCTTCCAATCCATCCTACATCCCCCACAAAGCTGAACATAATGTACAAATTCTACTCGTGTTACTCATTTGGCATCCTACCTTTTTTATTTTTAGGGTTTACCTATTTCTAAAACACAGGAATTCGTATAATGTTAACATGTCCAGATGAAATATATAGGTCTTCTTATTTAGGAATTTCAGGTGCATAACTGCTGGGAGAGAAATGAATGATAAGAGAGTTCCAGAAAGTAAGTATTTCTAGGCACCCTCAAATCATCCTTTCCTCCAGCCACAACGTTGACAACAAAGTGTTAATACTTCCTTCCTACATCCTCCACAATGCTGAACATATTGTACGAATTTTACTTGTGTTACTCATTTGGGATCCTATCTTTTTCTATTTTTAGGGTTTACCTATTTCTAAAACTCAGGAATTCTTATAATGTTAACATGGCCAGATGAAATATAGAGGTCTTCTTATTTAGGAATTTCACGTTGATGACTGTAGGGAGAGAAATGAATGATAAGAGAGTCTTAGAAACTAAGTATTTCTAGTCACCCTCAAATCATTCTTTCCTCCAGCCACAACATTGATAAAAAAGCGCTATTATTATGCATGTAACTCATTTCAGGTACAAAACATCATTAGAAAAGACGTCGGTCTTCATATATGGGAATCTCAGTTGGAGAAGTGCAGGAAGAGAAAAGAAGGACAGGAATGTGAAAGAAACTAAATAATTCCACTCACACTCAAGTCTTTCTTTCCTCTGGCCACAACATTGATAAGAAAGTGCTAATATTATGCATGTAACACATTTGTGGTACTTAATTAGTCTCCATCCTAAATTATAGTAGAATGTTGGAAACTTTAGAATTCCATTCACACTTCAATCCTTCCTACATCCCCCACAAAGCTGACCTGAATGTATGAATTTTACGCGTGTTTCTCATTTGGTATCCAATATTTTTGTATCATAAGGGTTTACTTATTTCTAATACTCAAAAATCATTTTTAGGTAACATGTCCTGATGAAGTGTATAGTTCTTCTTATTTAGGAATTTCATGTGGATTACTGCAGGGAGAGAAATGAATATTAAGAGAGTTAAGAAATTAAGGAATTCAAGTTACCCTCAAATCATCCATTCTTCCAGACACATCGTTGATTACAAAGCGCTAATATTATGCATGTAACACATTTCAGGTACTTATCTGGTCTTAATCATAAATGATGGCATATCATTAGTGATTGTTGATAATGTTTATGTACGATATATCATTACAAAAGTCATCGGTCTTCATATATGGGAATCTCAGTTGGAGAAGTGCAGGAAGAGAAGAGAATGACAGGAACGAGTAAGAAACTAAATAATTCCATTTGCACTCCAGTCATTCTTTCCTCCGGCAACAACATCGATAAATATGTGCTAGTAATATGCATGTAACACATTTGGGGTTTTTATCTACTCTCAATCCTAAATGATAGTAGAATGTTGGAAACTGTATAATTCCATTCACCCTCCAATCCTTCCTATATTTCCCACAAAATTGACCTGAATGAACAAAATTTACTCGTGTTACTCATTTAGGATCCTATCTTTTTCTATCATTAGGGTTTACCTATTTAAATACTCAAGAATTCATTTAAAGGTAACATGTCCTGATGAAGTATATAGGTCTTCTACATGTAGTTTACAAAGTTCTTATGTTTCATCTCGGGATCTGAAGGACGTATTTTGATAAAATTTGTTATTGGGGAATTTTGTTAATATTGGTCGATAATATTGTAGAAAATTGAACAATATCACGACTACGTTACATGAACACCTTCATTTATTTAATAATGTGCCTCGCTAGTCTCTAGTTAAAAACTAATCTCAGCAAAAATAATGGAGATATTGTGAATTCCCAAAGAATACATTTGGAAACAGAGTTCTCCGAAATGTTTTGTTTTCCTATAGCTATGCCTATTATTATAAACTCAAGAAATCATTAAAAGGGCATCAAATCATGATGATAAAGGTCATTTATCATATATGGTAATTTACATTTACACTTTTCCAAACTTGTTTTCCTATAGCTATGCCTATTATTATAAACTCAAGAAATCATTAAAAGGGCATCAAATCATGATGATAAAGGTCATTTATCATATATGGTAATTTACATTGATAACTGTATTGACAGAGGTAAATGATTGTAGAACCTTAGAACTTATGTAACTCCATTAATTCTGAAATCCCTCCTCTCTCCTCCCAAAAAGTTGAATATAAACTACATATAATGTGCCTGCGATTCATTTTCAGTCACAAGTATCTTCATTTCCAAGGGTATATCTATTATTATAAAGATAATAAATCATCGTAGGATAAAGTATTGATGAAATTCATAGACCTTCATAATTAGCAATTTCGTGGGGATAACAATTACAAAAGACATCAGTTTTCATATATGGGAATCTCAGGTGAAGAAGTGCAGGAAAAGAAGAGAAGGACAGGAACGGTACAGAAATTAAATAAATCCATTCACATTCATGTCATTCTTTCCTCCGGCTACAACATTAATAAGAAAGTGCTAATATTATGCATCTAACACATTTGTAGTACTTAATTAGTCTCGATCCTGAATGAAAGTACAATGTTGGAAACTAAACAATTCCATTCACCCTCCAATCCTACATATATACCCTACAAAGCTGACCTGAATGAACGAATTTTGCTCGTGTTACTCATTTGGGATACTATCTTTTTCTGCCTTAACGGTATACCTATTTAAAAAAATCAAGAAATCGTTATAAGTTAACGTGTCCTGATGAAATATATATGTCTTCTTATTTAGGAATTTCACGTGGATAACTGCAGGGAGAGACATGAATGATAAGAGAATCCCAGAAACTAAGTAATTCTAGGCACCCTCAAATCATTCTTTCCTCCAGCCACAACGTTGATAACAAAGCGCTATTATTATGCATGTAACACATTTCAGGTACTTATCTGGTCTTAATCATAAATGATGGCATATTATTAGTGATTGTTGATAATGTTTATGGATGATATATCATTACAAAAGACATCGGTCTTCATATATGGGAATCTCAGTTGGAGAAGTGCAGGAAGAGAAGAGAAGGACAGGAAGATTAGAGAAACTAAAGAATTCCACTCATCCTCAAGTCCTTCTTTCCTCCGGCCACAACATTGATAAAAATGTGCTGGTATTATGCTTGTAACACATTGGCATATTATCTAGTCTCAATCCTAAATGATATTAGAATGTTAGAAACATTATTGCTCCATTCACCTTCCCATCCATCCTACATCCCCCACTAAGCTGAACATAATGTACGAATTTTACTCCTGTTAATAATTTAGGATCCTATCTTTCTCTAACTTAAGGGTTTACTTGTTTCAAAAACTCAAGCAATTGTTCTAAGTTAACATGTCCTGATGAAATATATAGGTCATCTCATTTAGGAATTTCACGTTTATAACTGCTGGGAGAGAAATGAATGAGTTTTAGAACTAAGGAATTCTACCACCCTCAAATCATCTTTTCCTCCAGCCACAACGTTGATAACAAAGTGCTAATAATTTGCATGTAACACTTTTGGGGAACTTATGTAGTCTGGATCCAAAAAGATGGCATATCATTAATGACGGTGTAGAAGGTTGTTGTACGAAATATCATTACTAAAGATATCAGTCTTCATTTATAGGAATCTCAGTTGGAGAAGTGCAGGATGAAAAGGGAAGGATAGGAATGTGAAAGAAACTAAATAATTCCATACACACTTAGGTAATTTTTTCCTTCAACCACAACATTGATAAGAAAGTGCTAATATTATGCATGTAACCCATTTGTGGTACTTATATAGTCTCCATCCTAAATTATAGTAGAATGTTGGAAACTGTATAATTACTTTCACCCTAATATGCTTGCTATATCCCCCACAAATCAGAGCATAATTTACGAATTTTACTCATGTTACTCATTTGAGATCCTATCTTTATGGTTTACCTATTTCAAAAACTCAAGAAATCATTTTAAGTTAATATGTCTAGATGAAATGTATGGGTCTTCTTATTTTTGAATTTCTTGTGGATAACAGCAGGGAGATTAATGAATGATAAGAGAGTTCAGAAACTAAGCAATTATAGTAATTCTCAAATCATCCTTTCCTCCTGGAACAACGTTGATAACAAAGTGCTAATATTTTTCATGTAACACTAAATAATTCCACTCACACTCAAGTCTTTCTTTCCTCTGGCCACAACATTGATAAAAATGTGCTGGTATTATGCATGTAACACATTTGGGGTATTATCTACTCTCAATCCTAAATGATAGTAGAATGTTGGAAACTTTATAACTTTATTCACCTTCCAATCCATCCTACATCCCCCACAAAGCTGAACATAATGTAAAAATTCTACTCGTGTTACTCATTTGGCATCCTACCTTTTTTATTTTTAGGGTTTACCTATTTCTAAAACACAGGAATTCGTATAATGTTAACATGTCCAGATGAAATATATAGGTCTTCTTATTTAGGAATTTCAGGTGCATAACTGCTGGGAGAGAAATGAATGATAAGAGAGTTCCAGAAACTAAGTATTTCTAGGCACCCTCAAATCATCCTTTCCTCCAGCCACAACGTTGACAACAAAGTGGTAATACTTCCTTCCTACATCCTCCACAATGCTGAACATATTGTACGAATTTTACTTGTGTTACTCATTTGGGATCCTATCTTTTTGTATTTTTAGGGTTTACCTATTTCTAAAACTCAGGAATTCTTATAATGTTAACATGGCCAGATGAAATATAGAGGTCTTCTTATTTAGGAATTTCACGTTGATGACTGTAGGGAGAGAAATGAATGATAAGAGAGTCTTAGAAACTAAGTATTTCTAGTCACCCTCAAATCATTCTTTCCTCCAGCCACAACATTGATAAAAAAGCGCTATTATTATGCATGTAACTCATTTCAGGTACAAAACATCATTACAAAAGACGTCGGTCTTCATATATGGGAATCTCAGTTGGAGAAGTGCAGGAAGAGAAAAGAAGGACAGGAATGTGAAAGAAACTAAATAATTCCACTCACACTCAAGTCTTTCTTTCCTCTGGCCACAACATTGATAAGAAAGTGCTAATATTATGCATGTAACACATTTGTGGTACTTAATTAGTCTCCATCCTAAATTATAGTAGAATGTTGGAAACTTTAGAATTCCATTCACACTTCAATCCTTCCTACATCCCCCACAAAGCTGACCTGAATGTATGAATTTTACACGTGTTTCTCATTTGGGATCCAATCTTTTTCTATCATAAGGATTTACTTATTTCTAATACTCAAAAATCATTTTTAGGTAACATGTCCTGATGAAGTGTATAGGTCTTCTTATTTAGGAATTTCATGTGGATTACTGCAGGGAGAGAAATGAATATTAAGAGAGTTAAGAAATTAAGGAATTCAAGTTACCCTCAAATCATCCATTCTTCCAGACACATCGTTGATAACAAAGCGCTAATATTATGCATGTAACACATTTCAGGTACTTATCTGGTCTTAATCATAAATGATGGCATATCATTAGTGATTGTTGATAATGTTTATGGACGATATATCATTACAAAAGTCATCGGTCTTCATATATGGGAATCTCAGTTGGAGAAGTGCAGGAAGAGAAGAGAATGACAGGAACGAGTAAGAAACTAAATAATTCCATTTGCACTCCAGTCATTCTTTCCTCCGGCAACAACATCGATAAATATGTGCTAGTAATATGCATGTAACACATTTGGGGTTTTTATCTACTCTCAATCCTAAATGATAGTAGAATGTTGGAAACTGTATAATTCCATTCACCCTCCAATCCATCCTATATTTCCCACAAAATTGACCTGAATGAACAAATTTTACTCGTGTTACTCATTTAGGATCCTATCTTTTTCTATCATTAGGGTTTACCTATTTAAATACTCAAGAATTCATTTAAAGGTAACATGTCCTGATGAAGTATATAGGTCTTCTACATGTAGTTTACAAAGTTCTTATGTTTCATCTCGGGATCTGAAGGACGTATTTTGATAAAATTTGTTATTGGGGAATTTTGTTAAGATTGGTCGATAATATTGTAGAAAATTGAACAATATCAGGACTACGTTACATGAACACCTTCATTTATTTAATAATGTGCCTCGCTAGTCTCTAGTTAAAAACTAATCTGAGCAAAAATAATGGAGATATTGTGAATTCCCAAAGAATACATTTGGAAACAGAGTTCTTCGAAATGGAGTACACTTTTCCAAACTTGTTTTCCTATAGCTATGCCTATTATTATAAACTCAAGAAATCATTAAAAGGGCATCAAATCATGATGATAAAGGTCATTTATCATATATGGTAATTTACATTGATAACTGTATTGACAGAGGTAAATGATTGTAGAACCTTAGAACTTATGTAACTCCATTAATTCTGAAATCCCTCCTCTCTCCTCCCAAAAAGTTGAATATAAACTACATATAATGTGCCTGCGATTCATTTTCAGTCACAAGTATCTTCATTTCCAAGGGTATATCTATTATTATAAAGATAATAAATCATCGTAGGATAATGTATTGATGAAATTCATAGACCTTCATAATTAGCAATTTCGTGGGGATAACAATTACAAAAGACATCAGTTTTCATATATGGGAATCTCAGGTGAAGAAGTGCAGGAAAAGAAGAGAAGGACAGGAACGGTACAGAAATTAAATAAATCCATTCACATTCATGTCATTCTTTCCTCCGGCTGCAACATTGATAAGAAAGTGCTAATATTATGCATGTAACACATTTGTAGTACTTAATTAGTGTCGATCCTGAATGAAAGTAGAATGTTGGAAACTAAACATTTCCATTCACCCTCCAATCCTACTTATATACCCTACAAACTGACCTGAATGAATGAATTTTGCTCGTGTTACACATTTGGGATCCTATCTTTTCCTACATTAATGGTATACCTATTTAAAAAAATCAAGAAATCGTTATAAGTTAACGTGTCCTGATGAAATATATAGGTCTTTTTATTTAGGTATTTCACGTGGATAACTGCAGGGAGAGTAATGAATGATAAGAGAATCCCAGAAACTAAGTAATTCTAGGCACCCTCAAATCATTCTTTCCTCCAGCCACAACGTTGATAACAAAGCGCTATTATTATGCATGTAACACATTTCAGGTACTTATCTGGTCTTAATCATAAATGATGGCATATCATTAGTGATTGTTGATAATGTTTATGGATGATATATCATTACAAAAGACATCGGTCTTCAAATGTGGGAATCTCAGTTGGAGAAGTGCAGGAAGAGAAGAGAAGGACAGGAAGATTAGAGAAACTAAAGAATTCCACTCATCCTCAAGTCCTTCTTTCCTCCGGCCACAACATTGATAAAAATGTGCTGATATTATGCTTGTAACATATTGGCATATTATCTAGTCTCAATCCTAAATGATATTAGAATGTTAGAAACATTATAGCTCCATTCACCTTCCCATCCATCCTACATCCCCCACTAAGCTGAACATAATGTACGAATATTACTCCTGTTAATAATTTAGGATCCTATCTTTTTCTATCTTAAGGGTTTACCTGTTTCAAAAACTCAAGCAATTGTTCTAAGTTAACATGTCCTGATGAAATATATAGGTCATCTCATTTAGGAATTTCACGTTTATAACTGCTGGGAGAGAAATGAATGTCTTTTAGAACTAAGGAATTCTACCACCCTCAAATCATCTTTTCCTCCAGCCACAACGTTGATAACAAAGTGCTAATATTTTGCATGTAACACTTTTGGGGAACTTATGTAGTCTGGATCCAAAAAGATGGCATATCATTAATGACGGTGTAGAAGGTTGTTGTACGAAATATCATTACAAAAGATATCAGTCTTCATTTATAGGAATCTCAGTTGGAGAAGTGCAGGATGAAAAGGGAAGGATAGGAATGTGAAAGAAACTAAATAATTCCATACACACTTAGGTAATTTTTTCCTTCAACCACAACATTGATAAGAAAGTGCTAATATTATGCATGTAACCCATTTGTGGTACTTATATAGTCTCCATCCTAAATTATAGTAGAATGTTGGAAACTGTATAATTACTTTCACACTAAAATGCTTGCTATATCCCCCACAAATCAGAGCATAATTTACGAATTTAACTTATGTTACTCATTTGAGGTTTACCTATTTCAAAAACTCAAGAAATCATTTTAAGTTAATATGTCTAGATGAAATGTATGGGTCTTCTTATTTAGAAATTTCTTGTGGATAACAGCAGGGAGATTAATGAATGATAAGAGAATTCAGAAACTAAGCAATTATAGTAATTCTCAAATCATCCTTTCCTCCTGGAACAACGTTGATAACAAAGTGCTTATATTTTTCATGTAACGCTAAATAATTCCACTCACACTCAAGTCTTTCTTTCCTCTGGCCACAACATTGATAAAAATGTGCTGGTATTATGCATGTAACACATTTGGGGTATTATCTACTCTCAATCCTAAATGATAGTAGAATATTGGAAACTTTATAACTTTATTCACCTTCCAATCCATCCTACATCCCCCACAAAGCTGAACATATTGTACGAATTTTACTTGTGTTACTCATTTGGGATCCTATTTTTCTATTTTTAAGGTTTACCTATTTCTAAAACTCAGGAATTCTTATAATGTTAACATGTCCAGATGAAATATATAGGTCTTCTTATTTAGGAATTTCACGTTGATGACTGTAGGGAGAGAAATGAATGATAAGAGAGTCTTAGAAACTAAGTAATTCTAGTCACCCTCAAATCATTCTTTCCTCCAGCCACAACATTGATAAAAAAGCGCTATTATTATGCATGTAACGCATTTCAGGTACAAAACATCATTACAAATGATGTCGGTCTTCATATATGGGAATCTCAGTTGGAGAAGTGCAGGAAGAGAAAAGAAGGACAGGAATGTGAAAGAAACTAAATAATTCCACTCACACTCAAGTCTTTCTTTCCTCTGGCCACAACATTGATAAGAAAGTGCTAATATTATGCATGTAACACATTTGTGGTACTTAATTAGTCTCCATCCTAAATTATAGTAGAATGTTGGAAACTTTAGAATTCCATTCACACTTCAATCCTTCCTACATCCCCCACAAAGCTGACCTGAATGTATGAATTTTACGCGTGTTTCTCATTTGGTATCCAATATTTTTGTATCATAAGGGTTTACTTATTTCTAATACTCAAAAATCATTTTTAGGTAACATGTCCTGATGAAGTGTATAGGTCTTCTTATTTAGGAATTTCATGTGGATTACTGCAGGGAGAGAAATGAATAATAAGAGAGTTAAGAAATTAAGGAATTCAAGTTACCCTCAAATCATCCATTTTTCCAGACACATCGTTGATAACAAAGCGCTAATATTATGCATGTAACACATTTTAGGTATTTATCCAGTCTTGATCCAAAATGATGGCATATCATTAGTGATTGTTGATAATGTTTATGGACGATATATCATTACAAAAGTCATCGGTCTTCATATATGGGAATCTCAGTTGGAGAAGTGCAGGAAGAGAAGAGAATGACAGGAACGAGTAAGAAACTAAATAATTCCATTTGCACTCCAGTCATTCTTTCCTCTGGCAACAACATCGATAAATATGTGCTAGTAATATGCATGTAACACATTTGGGGTTTTTATCTACTCTCAATCCTAAATGATAGTAGAATGTTGGAAACTGTATAATTCCATTCACCCTCCAATCCTTCCTATATTTCCCACAAAATTGACCTGAATGAACAAATTTTACTCGTGTTACTCATTTAGGATCCTATCTTTTACTATCATTAGGGTTTACCTATTTAAATACTCAAGAATTCATTTAAAGGTAACATGTCCTGATGAAGTATATAGGTCTTCTACATGTAGTTTACAAAGTTCTTATGTTTCATCTCGGGATCTGAAGGACGTATTTTGATAAAATTTGTTATTGGGGAATTTTGTTAAGATTGGTCGATAATATTGTAGAAAATTGAACAATATCACGACTAGGTTACATGAACACCTTCATTTATTTAATAATGTGCCTCGCTAGTCTCTAGTTAAAAACTAATCTGAGCAAAAATAATGGAGATATTGTGAATTCCCAAAGAATACATTTGGAAACTGAGTTCTCCGAAATGGAGTACACTTTTCCAAACTTGTTTTCCTATAGCTATGCCTATTATTATAAACTCAAGAATTCATTAAAAGGGCATCAAATCATGATGATAAAGGTCATTTATCATATATGGTAATTTACATTGATAACTGTATTGACAGAGGTAAATGATTGTAGAACCTTAGAACTTATGTAACTACATTAATTCTGAAATCCCTCCTCTCTCCTCCCAAAAAGTTGAATATAAACTACATATAATGTGCCTGCGATTCATTTTCAGTCACAAGTATCTTCATTTCTAAGGGTATATTTATTATTATAAAGATAATAAATCATCGTAGGATAATGTATTGATGAAATTCATAGACCTTCATAATTAGCAATTTCGTGGGGATAACAACTACAAAAGACATCGGTTTTCATATATGGGAATCTCAGGTGAAGAAGTGCAGGAAAAGAAGAGAAGGACAGGAACGGTACAGAAATTAAATAATTCCATTCACATTCATATCATTCTTTCCTTCGGCTACAACAGTAGAATGTTGGAAACTAAACAATTCCATTCACCCTCCAATCCTACTTATATACCCTACAAACTGACCTGAATGAATGAATTTTGCTCGTGTTACACATTTGGGATCCTATCTTTTCCTACCTTAATGGTATACCTATTTAAAAAAATCAAGAAATCGTTATAAGTTAACGTGTCCTGATGAAATATATAGGTCTTTTTATTTAGGTATTTCACGTGGATAACTGCAGGGAGAGAAATGAATGATAAGAGAATCCCAGAAACTAAGTAATTCTAGGCACCCTCAAATCATTCTTTCCTCCAGCCACAACGTTGATAACAAAGCGCTATTATTATGCATGTAACACATTTCAGGTACTTATCTGGTCTTAACCATAAATGATGGCATATCATTAGTGATTGTTGATAATGTTTATGGACGATATATCATTACAAAAGACATCGGTCTTCATATACGGGAATCTCAGTTGGAGAAGTGCAGGAAGAGAAGAGAAGGACAGGAAGATTAGAGAAACTAAAGAATTCCACTCATCCTCAAGTCCTTCTTTCCTCCGGCCACAACATTGATAAAAATGTGCTGGTATTATGCTTGTAACACATTGGCATATTATCTAGTCTCAATCCTAAATGATATTAGAATGTTGGAAACTCTATAGCTCCATTCACTTTCCAAACCATCCTACATCCCCCACAAAGCTGAACATAATGTACGAATTTTACTCCTGTTACTCATTTGGGATCCTATCTTTTCTATCTGAAGGGTTTACCTATTTCAAAAACACAAGCAATTGTTATAAGTTAACATGTCATGATGAAATATATAGGTCATCTCATTTAGGATTTTCACGTTTATAACTGCTGGGAGAGAAATGAATGAGTTTTAGAACTAAGGAATTCTACCACCCTCAAATCATCTTTTCCTCCATCCACAACATTGATAACAAAGTGCTAATATTTTGCATGCAACACTTTTGGGGAACTTATGTAGTCTGGATCCAAAAAGATGGCATATCATTAATGACGGTGTAGAAGGTTGATGTACGAAATATCATTACAAAAGATATCAGTCTTCATTTATAGGAATCTCAGTTGGAGAAGTGCAGGATGAAAAGGGAAGGATAGGAATGTGAAAGAAACTAAATAATTCCATACACACTTAGGTAATTTTTTCCTTCAACCACAACATTGATAAGAAAGTGCTAATATTATGCATGTAACACATTTGTGGTACTTAATTAGTCTCGATCCTGAATGATAGTAGAATGTTGGAAAATAAACAATTCCATTCACCCTCCAATCCTACATATATACCCTACAAAGCTGACCTGAATGAACGAGTTTTGCTCGTGTTACTCATTTGGGATACTATCTTTTCCTGCCTTAACGGTATACCTATTTAAAAAAATCAAGAAATCATTATAAGTTAACGTGTCCTGATGAAATATATATGTCTTCTTATTTAGGAATTTCACGTGGATAACTGCAGGGAGAGACATGAATGATAAGAGAATCCCAGAAACTAAGTAATTCTAGGCACCCTCAAATCATTCTTTCCTCCAGCCACAACGTTGATAACAAAGCGCTATTATTATGCATGTAACACATTTCAGGTACTTATCTGGTCTTAATCATAAATGATGGCATATCATTAGTGATTGTTGATAATGTTTATGGATGATATATCATTACAAAAGACATCGGTCTTCATATATGGGAATCTCAGTTGGAGAAGTGCAGGAAGAGAAGAGAAGGACAGGAAGATTAGAGAAACTAAAGAATTCCACTCATCCTCAAGTCCTTCTTTCCTCCAGCCACAACATTGATAAAAATGTGCTGGTATTATGCTTGTAACACATTGGCATATTATCTAGTCTCAATCCTAAATGATATTAGAATGTTAGAAACATTAGAGCTCCATTCACCTTCCCATCCATTCTACATCCCCCACTAAGCTGAACATAATGTACGAATTTTACTCCTGTTAATAATTTAGGATCCTATCTTTCTCTAACTTAAGGGTTTACTTGTTTCAAAAACTCAAGCAATTGTTCTAAGTTAACATGTCCTGATGAAATATATAGGTCATCTCATTTAGGAATTTCACGTTTATAACTGCTGGGAGAGAAATGAATGAGTTTTAGAACTAAGGAATTCTACCACCCTCAAATCATCTTTTCCTCCAGCCACAACGTTGATAACAAAGTGCTAATATTTTGCATGTAACACTTTTGGGGAACTTATGTAGTCTGGATCCAAAAAGATGGCATATCATTAATGACGGTGTAGAAGGTTGTTGTACGAAATATCATTACTAAAGATATCAGTTTTCATTTATAGGAATCTCAGTTGGAGAAGTGCAGGATGAAAAGGGAAGGATAGGAATGTGAAAGAAACTAAATAATTCCATACACACTTAGGTAATTTTTTCCTTCAACCACAACATTGATAAGAAAGTGCTAATATTATGCATGTAACCCATTTGTGGTACTTATATAGTCTCCATCCTAAATTATAGTAGAATGTTGGAAACTGTATAATTACTTTCACCCTAAAATGCTTGCTATATCCCCCACAAATCAGAGCATAATTTACGAAATTTACTCATGTTACTCATTTGAGATCCTATCTTTATGGTTTACCTATTTCAAAAACTCAAGAAATCATTTTAAGTTAATATGTCTAGATGAAATGTATGGGTCTTCTTATTTTTGAATTTCTTGTGGATAACAGCAGGGAGATTAATGAATGATAAGAGAGTTCAGAAACTAAGCAATTATAGTAATTCTCAAATCATCCTTTCCTCCTGGAACAACGTTGATAACAAAGTGCTAATATTTTTCATGTAACACTAAATAATTCCACTCACACTCAAGTCTTTCTTTCCTCTGGCCACAACATTGATAAAAATGTGCTGGTATTATGCATGTAACACATTTGGGGTATTATCTACTCTCAATCCTAAATGATAGTAGAATGTTGGAAACTTTATAACTTTATTCACCTTCCAATCCATCCTACATCCCCCACAAAGCTGAACATAATGTACAAATTCTACTCGTGTTACTCATTTGGCATCCTACCTTTTTTATTTTTAGGGTTTACCTATTTCTAAAACACAGGAATTCGTATAATGTTAACATGTCCAGATGAAATATATAGGTCTTCTTATTTAGGAATTTCAGGTGCATAACTGCTGGGAGAGAAATGAATGATAAGAGAGTTCCAGAAAGTAAGTATTTCTAGGCACCCTCAAATCATCCTTTCCTCCAGCCACAACGTTGACAACAAAGTGTTAATACTTCCTTCCTACATCCTCCACAATGCTGAACATATTGTACGAATTTTACTTGTGTTACTCATTTGGGATCCTATCTTTTTCTATTTTTAGGGTTTACCTATTTCTAAAACTCAGGAATTCTTATAATGTTAACATGGCCAGATGAAATATAGAGGTCTTCTTATTTAGGAATTTCACGTTGATGACTGTAGGGAGAGAAATGAATGATAAGAGAGTCTTAGAAACTAAGTATTTCTAGTCACCCTCAAATCATTCTTTCCTCCAGCCACAACATTGATAAAAAAGCGCTATTATTATGCATGTAACTCATTTCAGGTACAAAACATCATTACAAAAGACGTCGGTCTTCATATATGGGAATCTCAGTTGGAGAAGTGCAGGAAGAGAAAAGAAGGACAGGAATGTGAAAGAAACTAAATAATTCCACTCACACTCAAGTCTTTCTTTCCTCTGGCCACAACATTGATAAGAAAGTGCTAATATTATGCATGTAACACATTTGTGGTACTTAATTAGTCTCCATCCTAAATTATAGTAGAATGTTGGAAACTTTAGAATTCCATTCACACTTCAATCCTTCCTACATCCCCCACAAAGCTGACCTGAATGTATGAATTTTACACGTGTTTCTCATTTGGGATCCAATCTTTTTCTATCATAAGGATTTACTTATTTCTAATACTCAAAAATCATTTTTAGGTAACATGTCCTGATGAAGTGTATAGTTCTTCTTATTTAGGAATTTCATGTGGATTACTGCAGGGAGAGAAATGAATATTAAGAGAGTTAAGAAATTAAGGAATTCAAGTTACCCTCAAATCATCCATTCTTCCAGACACATCGTTGATTACAAAGCGCTAATATTATGCATGTAACACATTT
Organism: Tanypteryx hageni; assembly: GCA_028673005.1. Lineage (NCBI taxonomy): Eukaryota > Metazoa > Arthropoda > Insecta > Odonata > Petaluridae > Tanypteryx > Tanypteryx hageni. The sequence goes on from CM054120.1 coordinate 90,334,010, forward strand.
CAGGTACTTATCTGGTCTTAATCATAAATGATGGCATATCATTAGTGATTGTTGATAATGTTTATGGACGATATATCATTACAAAAGTCATCGGTCTTCATATATGGGAATCTCAGTTGGAGAAGTGCAGGAAGAGAAGAGAATGACAGGAACGAGTAAGAAACTAAATAATTCCATTTGCACTCCAGTCATTCTTTCCTCCGGCAACAACATCGATAAATATGTGCTAGTAATATGCATGTAACACATTTGGGGTTTTTATCTACTCTCAATCCTAAATGATAGTAGAATGTTGGAAACTGTATAATTCCATTCACCCTCCAATCCTTCCTATATTTCCCACAAAATTGACCTGAATGAACAAATTTTACTCGTGTTACTCATTTAGGATCCTATCTTTTTCTATCATTAGGGTTTACCTATTTAAATACTCAAGAATTCATTTAAAGGTAACATGTCCTGATGAAGTATATAGGTCTTCTACATGTAGTTTACAAAGTTCTTATGTTTCATCTCGGGATCTGAAGGACGTATTTTGATAAAATTTGTTATTGGGGAATTTTGTTAAGATTGGTCGATAATATTGTAGAAAATTGAACAATATCACGACTACGTTACATGAACACCTTCATTTATTTAATAATGTGCCTCGCTAGTCTCTAGTTAAAAACTAATCTGAGCAAAAATAATGGAGATATTGTGAATTCCCAAAGAATACATTTGGAAACTGAGTTCTTCGAAATGGAGTACACTTTTCCAAACTTGTTTTCCTATAGCTATGCCTATTATTATAAACTCAAGAAATCATTAAAAGGGCATCAAATCATGATGATAAAGGTCATTTATCATATATGGTAATTTACATTGATAACTGTATTGACAGAGGTAAATGATTGTAGAACCTTAGAACTTATGTAACTCCATTAATTCTGAAATCCCTCCTCTCTCCTCCCAAAAAGTTGAATATAAACTACATATAATGTGCCTGCGATTCATTTTCAGTCACAAGTATCTTCATTTCCAAGGGTATATCTATTATTATAAAGATAATAAATCATCGTAGGATAATGTATTGATGAAATTCATAGACCTTCATAATTAGCAATTTCGTGGGGATAACAATTACAAAAGACATCAGTTTTCATATATGGGAATCTCAGGTGAAGAAGTGCAGGAAAAGAAGAGAAGGACAGGAACGGTACAGAAATTAAATAAATCCATTCACATTCATGTCATTCTTTCCTCCGGCTACAACATTGATAAGAAAGTGCTAATATTATGCATGTAACACATTTGTAGTACTTAATTAGTCTCGATCCTGAATGAAAGTAGAATGTTGGAAACTAAACATTTCCATTCACCCTCCAATCCTACTTATATACCCTACAAACTGACCTGAATGAATGAATTTTGCTCGTGTTACACATTTGGGATCCTATCTTTTCCTACATTAATGGTATACCTATTTAAAAAAATCAAGAAATCGTTATAAGTTAACGTGTCCTGATGAAATATATAGGTCTTTTTATTTAGGTATTTCACGTGGATAACTGCAGGGAGAGTAATGAATGATAAGAGAATCCCAGAAACTAAGTAATTCTAGGCACCCTCAAATCATTCTTTCCTCCAGCCACAACGTTGATAACAAAGCGCTATTATTATGCATGTAACACATTTCAGGTACTTATCTGGTCTTAATCATAAATGATGGCATATCATTAGTGATTGTTGATAATGTTTATGGATGATATATCATTACAAAAGACATCGGTCTTCAAATGTGGGAATCTCAGTTGGAGAAGTGCAGGAAGAGAAGAGAAGGACAGGAAGATTAGAGAAACTAAAGAATTCCACTCATCCTCAAGTCCTTCTTTCCTCCGGCCACAACATTGATAAAAATGTGCTGATATTATGCTTGTAACATATTGGCATATTATCTAGTCTCAATCCTAAATGATATTAGAATGTTAGAAACATTATAGCTCCATTCACCTTCCCATCCATCCTACATCCCCCACTAAGCTGAACATAATGTACGAATATTACTCCTGTTAATAATTTAGGATCCTATCTTTTTCTATCTTAAGGGTTTACCTGTTTCAAAAACTCAAGCAATTGTTCTAAGTTAACATGTCCTGATGAAATATATAGGTCATCTCATTTAGGAATTTCACGTTTATAACTGCTGGGAGAGAAATGAATGTCTTTTAGAACTAAGGAATTCTACCACCCTCAAATCATCTTTTCCTCCAGCCACAACGTTGATAACAAAGTGCTAATATTTTGCATGTAACACTTTTGGGGAACTTATGTAGTCTGGATCCAAAAAGATGGCATATCATTAATGACGGTGTAGAAGGTTGTTGTACGAAATATCATTACAAAAGATATCAGTCTTCATTTATAGGAATCTCAGTTGGAGAAGTGCAGGATGAAAAGGGAAGGATAGGAATGTGAAAGAAACTTAATAATTCTATACACACTTAGGTAATTTTTTCCTTCAACCACAACATTGATAAGAAAGTGCTAATATTATGCATGTAACCCATTTGTGGTACTTATATAGTCTCCATCCTAAATTATAGTAGAATGTTGGAAACTGTATAATTACTTTCACACTAAAATGCTTGCTATATCCCCCACAAACCAGAGCATAATTTACGAATTTAACTTATGTTACTCATTTGAGGTTTACCTATTTCAAAAACTCAAGAAATCATTTTAAGTTAATATGTCTAGATGAAATGTATGGGTATTCTTATTTAGAAATTTCTTGTGGATAACAGCAGGGAGATTAATGAATGATAAGAGAATTCAGAAACTAAGCAATTATAGTAATTCTCAAATCATCCTTTCCTCCTGGAACAACGTTGATAACAAAGTGCTTATATTTTTCATGTAACACTAAATAATTCCACTCACACTCAAGTCTTTCTTTCCTCTGGCCACAACATTGATAAAAATGTGCTGGTATTATGCATGTAACACATTTGGGGTATTATCTACTCTCAATCCTAAATGATAGTAGAATATTGGAAACTTTATAACTTTATTCACCTTCCAATCCATCCTACATCCCCCACAAAGCTGAACATATTGTACGAATTTTACTTGTGTTACTCATTTGGGATCCTATTTTTCTATTTTTAAGGTTTACCTATTTCTAAAACTCAGGAATTCTTATAATGTTAACATGGCCAGATGAAATATATAGGTCTTCTTATTTAGGAATTTCACGTTGATGACTGTAGGGAGAGAAATGAATGATAAGAGAGTCTTAGAAACTAAGTAATTCTAGTCACCCTCAAATCATTCTTTCCTCCAGCCACAACATTGATAAAAAAGCGCTATTATTATGCATGTAACTCATTTCAGGAACAAAACATCATTACAAATGATGTCGGTCTTCATATATGGGAATCTCAGTTGGAGAAGTGCAGGAAGAGAAAAGAAGGACAGGAATGTGAAAGAAACTAAATAATTCCACTCACACTCAAGTCTTTCTTTCCTCTGGCCACAACATTGATAAGAAAGTGCTAATATTATGCATGTAACACATTTGTGGTACTTAATTAGTCTCCATCCTAAATTATAGTAGAATGTTGGAAACTTTAGAATTCCATTCACACTTCAATCCTTCCTACATCCCCCACAAAGCTGACCTGAATGTATGAATTTTACGCGTGTTTCTCATTTGGGATCCAATCTTTTTCTATCATAAGGATTTACTTATTTCTAATACTCAAAAATCATTTTTAGTTAACATGTCCTGATGAAGTGTATAGGTCTTCTAATTTAGGAATTTCATGTGGATTACTGCAGGGAGAGAAATTAATAATAAGAGAGTTAAGAAATTAAGGAATTCAAGTTACCCTCAAATCATCCATTCTTCCAGACACATCGTTGATAACAAAGAGCTAATATTATGCATGTAACACATTTTAGGTATTTATCCAGTCTTGATCCAAAATGATGGCATATCATTAGTGACTGTTGAGAAGGGTGATGTACGAAATATCATTACAAAAGATGTCTGTCCTTATATATGGGAATCTCAGTTGGAGAAGTGCAGTAATAGAAGAGAATGACAGGAACGAGTAAGAAACTAAATAATTCCATTTGCACTCCAGTCATTCTTTCCTCCGGCAACAACATCGATAAATATGTGCTAGTAATATGCATGTAACACATTTGGGGTTTTTATATACTCTCAATCCTAAATGATAGTAGAATGTTGGAAACTGTATAATTCCATTCACCCTCCAATCCTTCCTATATTTCCCACAAAATTGACCTGAATGAACAAATTTTACTCGTGTTACTCATTTAGGATCCTATCTTTTTCTATCATTAGGGTTTACCTATTTAAATACTCAAGAATTCATTTAAAGGTAACATGTCCTGATGAAGTATATAGGTCTTCTACATGTAGTTTACAAAGTTCTTATGTTTCATCTCGGGATCTGATGGACGTATTTTGATAAAATTTGTTATTGGGGAATTTTGTTAAGATTGGTCGATAATATTGTAGAAAATTGAACAATATCACGACTACGTTACATGAACACCTTCATTTATTTAATAATGTGCCTCGCTAGTCTCTAGATAAAAACTAATCTGAGCAAAAATAATGGAGATATTGTGAATTCCCAAAGAATACATTTGGAAACTGAGTTCTCCGAAATGGAGTACACTTTTCGAAACTTGTTTTCTTATAGCTATGCCTATTATTATAAACTCAAGAAATCATTAAAAGGGCATCAATTCATGATGATAAAGTTCATTTATCATATATGGTAATTTACATTGATAACTGTATTGACAGAGGTAAATGATTGTAGAACCTTAGAACTTATGTAACTCCATTAATTCTGAAATCCCTCCTCTCTCCTCCCAAAAAGTTGAATATAAACTACATATAATGTGCCTGCGATTCATTTTCAGTCACAAGTATCTTCATTTCCAAGGGTATATCTATTATTATAAAGATAATAAATCATCGTAGGATAATGTATTGATGAAATTCATAGACCTTCATAATTAGCAATTTCGTGGGGATAACAATTACAAAAGACATCGGTTTTCATATATACGAATCTCTGGTGAAGAAGTGCAGGAAAAGAAGAGAAGGACAGGAACGGTACAGAAATTAAATAATTCCATTCACATTCATGTCATTCTTTCCTCCGGCTACAACATTGATAAGAAAGTGCTAATATTATGCATGTAACACATTTGTAGTACTTAATTAATCTCGATCCTGAATGAAAGTAGAATGTTGGAAACTAAACAATTCCATTCACCCTCCAATCCTACTTATATACCCTACAAACTGACCTGAAAGAATGAATTTTGCTCGTGTTACACATTTGGGATCCTATCTTTTCCTATCGTAATGGTATACCTATTTAAAAAAATCAAGAAATCGTTATAAGTTAACGTGTCCTGATGAAATATATAGGTCTTTTTATTTAGGTATTTCACGTGGATAACTGCAGGGAGAGAAATGAATGATAAGAGAATCCCAGAAACTAAGTAATTCTAGGCACCCTCAAATCATTCTTTCCTCCAGCCACAACGTTGATAACAAAGCGCTATTATTATGCATGTAACACATTTCAGGTACTTATCTGGTCTTAATCATAAATGATGGCATATCATTAGTGATTGTTGATAATGTTTATGGACGATATATCATTACAAAAGACATCGGTCTTCATATATGGGAATCTCAGTTGGAGAAGTGCAGGAAGAGAAGAGAATGACAGGAAGATTAGAGAAACTAAAGAATTCCACTCATCCTCAAGTCCTTCTTTCCTCCGGCCACAACATTGATAAAAATGTGCTGGTATTATGCTTGTAACACATTGGCATATTATCTATTCTCAATCCTAAATGATATTAGAATGTTGGAAACTCTATAGCTCCATTCACCTTCCAATCCTTCCTACATCCCCCACAAAGCTGAACATAATGTATGAATTTTACTCCTGTTACTCATTTGGGATCCTATCTTTTCTATCTGAAGGGTTTACCTATTTCAATAAACACAAGCAATTGTTATAAGTTCACATGTCATGATGAAATATATAGGTCATCTCATTTAGGAATTTCATGTTTATAACTGCTGGGAGAGAAATGAATGAGTTTTAGAACTAAGGAATTCTACCACCCTCAAATCATCTTTTCCCCTACCCACAACATTGATAACAAAGTGCTAATATTTTGCATGTAACACTTTTGGGGAACTTATGTAGTCTGGATCCAAAAATATAGCATATCATTAATGACGGTGTAGAAGGTTGATGTACGAAATATCATTACAAAAGATATCAGTCTTCATTTATAGGAATCTCAGTTGAAGAAGTGCAGGATGAAAAGTGAAGGATAGGAATGTGAAAGAAACTAAATAATTCCATACACACTTAGGTAATTTTTTCCTTCCACCACAACATTGATAAGAAAGTGCTAGTATTATGCATGTAACCCATTTGTGGTACTTATATAATCTCCATCCTAAATTATAGTAGAATTTTGGAAACTGTATAATTTCTTTCACCCTAAAATGCTTGCTACATCCCCCACAAATCAGAGCATAATTTACGAATTTTACTCATGTTACTCATTTGGGATCCAATCTTTATGGTTTACCTATTTCAAAAACTCAAGAAATCATTTTAAGTTAATATGTCTATATGAAATGTATGGGTCTTCTTATTTAGAAATTTCTTGTGGATAACAGCAGGGAGATTAATGAATGATAAAAGAGTTCACAAATTAAGCAATTATAGTAATTCTCAAATCATCCTTTCCTCCTGGAACAACGTTGATAACAAAGTACTAATATTTTGCATGTAACACTAAATAATTCCACTCACACTCAAGTCTTTCTTTCCTCTGGCCACAACATTGATAAAAATGTGCTGGTATTATGCATGTAACACATTTGGGTTACTATCTACTCTCAATCCTAAATGATAGTAGAATGTTGGAAACTTTATAACTTTATTCACCTTCCAATCCATCCTACATCCTCCACAAAGCTGAACATAATGTACAAGTTTTACTCGTGTGACTCATTTGGTATCCTACCTTTTTTATTTTTAGGGTTTACCTATTTCTAAAACACAGGAATTCGTATAATGTTAACATGTCCAGATGAAATATATAGGTCTTCTAATTTAGGAATTTCACGTGCATAACTGCTGGGAGAGAAATGAATGATAAGAGAGTTCCAGAAACTAAGTATTTCTAGGCACCCTCAAATCATCCTTTCCTCCAGCCACAACATTGACAACAAAGTGGTAATACTTCCTTCCTACATCCTCCACAATGCTGAACATATTGTACGAAGATTACTCGTGTTACTCATTTGGGATCCTATCTTTTTCTATTTTTAGGGTTTACCTATTTCTAAAACTCAGGAATTCGTATAATGTTAACATGGCCAGATGAAATATATAGGTCTTCTTATTTAGGAATTTCACGTGGATAACTGCAGGGAGAGACATGAATGATAAGAGAATCCCAGAAATTAAGTAATTTTAGGCACCCTCAAATCATTCTATCCTTCAGCCACAACGTTGATAACAAAGCGCTATTATTATGCATGTAACACATTTGTGGTACTTAATTAGTCTCCATCCTAAATTATAGTAGAATGTTGGAAACTTTAGAATTTCATTCACACTTCAATCCTTCCTACATCCCCCACAAAGCTGATCTGAATGTATAAATTTTACACGTGTTTCTCATTTGGGATCCAATCTTTTTCTATCATAAGGATTTACTTATTTCTAATACTCAAAAATCATTTTTAGTTAACATGTCCTGATGAAGTGTATAGGTCTTCTAATTTAGGAATTTCATGTGGATTACTGCAGGGAGAGAAATTAATAATAAGAGAGTTAAGAAATTAAGGAATTCAAGTTACCCTCAAATCATCCATTCTTCCAGACACATCGTTGATAACAAAGAGCTAATATTATGCATGTAACACATTTTAGGTATTTATCCAGTCTTGATCCAAAATGATGGCATATCATTAGTGACTGTTGAGAAGGGTGATGTACGAAATATCATTACAAAAGATGTCTGTCCTTATATATGGGAATCTCAGTTGGAGAAGTGCAGTAAGAGAAGAGAATGACAGGAACGAGTAAGAAACTAAATAATTCCATTTGCACTCCAGTCATTCTTTCCTCCGGCAACAACATCGATAAATATGTGCTAGTAATATGCATGTAACACATTTGGGGTTTTTATATACTCTCAATCCTAAATGATAGTAGAATGTTGGAAACTGTATAATTCCATTCACCCTCCAATCCTTCCTATATTTCCCACAAAATTGACCTGAATGAACAAATTTTACTCGTGTTACTCATTTAGGATCCTATCTTTTTCTATCATTAGGGTTTACCTATTTAAATACTCAAGAATTCATTTAAAGGTAACATGTCCTGATGAAGTATATAGGTCTTCTACATGTAGTTTACAAAGTTCTTATGTTTCATCTCGGGATCTGAAGGACGTATTTTGATAAAATTTGTTATTGGGGAATTTTGTTAAGATTGGTCGATAATATTGTAGAAAATTGAACAATATCACGACTACGTTACATGAACACCTTCATTTATTTAATAATGTGCCTCGCTAGTCTCTAGATAAAAACTAATCTGAGCAAAAATAATGGAGATATTGTGAATTCCCAAAGAATACATTTGGAAACTGAGTTCTCCGAAATGGAGTACACTTTTCGAAACTTGTTTTCTTATAGCTATGCCTATTATTATAAACTCAAGAAATCATTAAAAGGGCATCAATTCATGATGATAAAGGTCATTTATCATATATGGTAATTTACATTGATAACTGTATTGACAGAGGTAAATGATTGTAGAACCTTAGAACTTATGTAACTCCATTAATTCTGAAATCCCTCCTCTCTCCTCCCAAAAAGTTGAATATAAACTACATATAATGTGCCTGCGATTCATTTTCAGTCACAAGTATCTTCATTTCCAAGGGTATATCTATTATTATAAAGATAATAAATCATCGTAGGATAATGTATTGATGAAATTCATAGACCTTCATAATTAGCAATTTCGTGGGGATAACAATTACAAAAGACATCGGTTTTCATATATACGAATCTCTGGTGAAGAAGTGCAGGAAAAGAAGAGAAGGACAGGAACGGTACAGAAATTAAATAATTCCATTCACATTCATGTCATTCTTTCCTCCGGCTACAACATTGATAAGAAAGTGCTAATATTATGCATGTAACACATTTGTAGTAATTAATTAATCTCGATCCTGAATGAAAGTAGAATGTTGGAAACTAAACAATTCCATTCACCCTCCAATCCTACTTATATACCCTACAAACTGACCTGAAAGAATGAATTTTGCTCGTGTTACACATTTGGGATCCTATCTTTTCCTATCGTAATGGTATACCTATTTAAAAAAATCAAGAAATCGTTATAAGTTAACGTGTCCTGATGAAATATATAGGTCTTTTTATTTAGGTATTTCACGTGGATAACTGCAGGGAGAGAAATGAATGATAAGAGAATCCCAGAAACTAAGTAATTCTAGGCACCCTCAAATCATTCTTTCCTCCAGCCACAACGTTGATAACAAAGCGCTATTATTATGCATGTAACACATTTCAGGTACTTATCTGGTCTTAATCATAAATGATGGCATATCATTAGTGATTGTTGATAATGTTTATGGACGATATATCATTACAAAAGACATCGGTCTTCATATATGGGAATCTCAGTTGGAGAAGTGCAGGAAGAGAAGAGAAGGACAGGAAGATTAGTGAAACTAAAGAATTCCACTCATCCTCAAGTCCTTCTTTCCTCCGGCCACAACATTGATAAAAATGTGCAGGTATTATGCTTGTAACACATTGACATATTATCTAGTCTCAATCCTAAATGATATTAGAATGTTGGAAACTCTATAGCTCCATTCACTTTCCAATCCTTCCTACATCCCCCACAAAGCTGAACATAATGTATGAATTTTACTCCTGTTACTCATTTGGGATCCTATCTTTTCTATCTGAAGGGTTTACCTATTTCAAAAACACAAGCAATTGTTATAAGTTAACATGTCATGATGAAATATATAGGTCATCTCATTTAGGAATTTCATGTTTATAACTGCTGGGAGAGAAATGAATGAGTTTTAGAACTAAGGAATTCTACCACCCTCAAATCATCTTTTCCTCCACCCACAACATTGATAACAAAGTGCTAATATTTTGCATGCAACACTTTTGGGGAACTTATGTAGTCTGGATCCAAAAAGATGGCATATCATTAATGACGGTGTAGAAGGTTGATGTACGAAATATCATTACAAAAGATATCAGTCTTCATTTATAGGAATCTCAGTTGGAGAAGTGCAGGATGAAAAGGGAAGGATAGGAATATGAAAGAAACTAAATAATTCCATACACACTTAGGTAATTTTTTCCTTCAACCACAACATTGATAAGAAAGTGCTAATATTATGCATGTAACACATTTGTAGTACTTATTTAGTCTCGATCCTGAATGAAAGTAGAATGTTGTAAACTAAACAATTCCATTCACCCTCCAATCCTACTTATATACCCTACAAACTGACCTGAATGAATGAATTTTGCTCGTGTTACACATTTGGGATCCTATCTTTTCCTACCTTAATGGTATACCTATTTAAAAAAATCAAGAAATCTTTATAAGTTAACGTGTCCTGATGAAATATATAGGTCTTTTTATTTAGGTATTTCACGTGGATAACTGCAGGGAGAGAAATGAATGATAAGAGAATCCCAGAAACTAAGTAATTCTAGGCACCCTGAAATCATTCTTTCCTCCAGCCACAACATTGATAACAAAGCGCTATTATTATGCATGTAACACATTTCAGGTACTTATCTGGTCTTAATCATAAATGATGGCATATCATTAGTGACTGTTGAGAAGGTTGATGGACGAAATATCATTACAAAAGACATCGGTCTTCATATATGGGAATCTCAGTTGGAGAAGTGCAGGAAGAGAAGAGAAGGACAGGAAGATTAGAGAAACTAAAGAATTCCACTCATCCTCAAGTCCTTCTTTCCTCCGGCCACAACATTGATAAAAATGTGCTGGTATTATACTTGTAACACATTGGCATATTATCTATTCTCAATCCTAAATGATATTAGAATGTTGGAAACTCTATAGCTCCATTCACCTTCCAATCCTTCCTACATCCCCCACAAAGCTGAACAGAATGTATGAATTTTACTCCTGTTACTCATTTGGGATCCTATCTTTTCTATCTGAAGGGTTTACCTATTTCAATAAACACAAGCAATTGTTATAAGTTCACATGTCATGATGAAATATATAGGTCATCTCATTTAGGAATTTCATGTTTATAACTGCTGGGAGAGAAATGAATGAGTTTTAGAACTAAGGAATTCTACCACCCTCAAATCATCTTTTCCCCTACCCACAACATTGATAACAAAGTGCTAATATTTTGCATGTAACACTTTTGGGGAACTTATGTAGTCTGGATCCAAAAATATAGCATATCATTAATGACGGTGTAGAAGGTTGATGTACGAAATATCATTACAAAATACATCGGTCTTCATTTATAGGAGTCTCAGTTGGAGAAGTGCAGGATGAAAAGGGAAGGATAGGAATGTTAAAGAAACTAAATAATTCCATACACACTTAGGTAATTTTTTCCTTCCACCACAACATTGATAAGAAAGTGCTAGTATTATGCATGTAACCCATTTGTGGTACTTATATAGTCTCCATCCTAAATTATAGTAGAATGTTGGAAACTGTATAATTTCTTTCACCCTAAAATGCTTGCTACATCCCCCACAAATCAGAGCTTAATTTACGAATTTTACTCATGTTACTCATTTGGGATCCTATCTTTATGGTTTACCTATTTCAAAAACTCAAGAAATCATTTTAAGTTAATATGTCTATATGAAATGTATGGGTCTTCTTATTTAGAAATTTCTTGTGGATAACAGCAGGGAGATTAATGAATGATAAGAGAGTTCAGAAATTAAGCAATTATAGTAAATCTCAAATCATCCTTTCCTCCTGGAACAACGTTGATAACAAAGTACTAATATTTTGCATGTAACACTAAATAATTCCACTCACACTCAAGTCTTTCTTTCCTCTGGCCACAACATTGATAAAAATGTGCTGGTATTATGCATGTAACATATTTGGGTTACTATCTACTCTCAATCCTAAATGATAGTAGAATGTTGGAAACTTTATAACTTTATTCACCTTCCAATCCATCCTACATCCTCCACAAAGCTGAACATAATGTACAAGTTTTACTCGTGTTACTCATTTGGGATCCTACCTTTTTTATTTTTAGGGTTTACCTATTTCTAAAACACAGGAATTCGTATAATGTTAATATGTCCAGATGAAATATATAGGTCTTCTTATTTAGGAATTTCACGTGCATAACTGCTGGGAGAGAAATGAATGATAAGAGAGTTCCAGAAACTAAGTATTTCTAGGCACCCTCAAATGATCCTTTCCTCCAGCCACAACATTGACAACAAAGTGGTAATACTTCCTTCCTACATCCTCCACAATGTTGAACATATTGTACGAAGTTTACTCGTGTTACTCGTTTGGGATCCTAGCTTTTTCTATTTTTAGGGTTTACCTATTTCTAAAACTCAGGAATTCGTATAATGTTAACATGGCCAGATGAAATATATATGTCTTCTTATTTAGGAATTTCACGTGGATAACTGCAGGGAGAGACATGAATGATAAGAGAATCCCAGAAACTAAGTAATTTTAGTCACCCTCAAATCATTCTATCCTTCAGCCACAACGTTGATAACAAAGCGCTATTATTATGCATGTAACACATTTGTGGTACTTAATTAGTCTCCATCCTAAATTATAGTAGAATGTTGGAAACTTTAGAATTCCATTCACACTTCAATCCTTCCTACATCCCCCACAATGCTGACCTGAATGTATGAATTTTACACGTGTTTCTCATTTGGGATCCAATCTTTTTCTATCATAAGGATTTACTTATTTCTAATACTCAAAAATCATTTTTAGTTAACATGTCCTGATGAAGTGTATATGTCTTCTTATTTAGGAATTTCATGTGGATTACTGCAGGGAGAGAAATGAATAATAAGAGAGTTAAGAGATTAAGGAATTCAAGTTACCCTCAAATCATCCATTCTTCCAGACACATCGTTGATAACAAAGCGCTAATATTATGCATGCAACACATTTTAGGTATTTATCCAGTCTTGATCCAAAATGATGGCATATCATAAGTGACTGTTGAGAAGGGTGATGTACGAAATATCATTACAAAAGATGTCTGTCCTTATATATGGGAATCTCAGTTGGAGAAGTGCAGGAAGAGAAGAGAATGACAGGAACGAGTAAGAAACTAAATAATTCCATTTGCACTCCAGTCATTCTTTCCTCCGGCAACAACATCGATAAATATGTGCTAGTAATATGCATGTAACACATTTGGGGTTTTTATCTACTCTCAATCCTAAATGATAGTAGAATGTTGGAAACTGTATAATTCCATTCACCCTCCAATCCTTCCTATATTTCCCACAAAATTGACCTGAATGAACAAAATTTACTCGTGTTACTCATTTAGGATCCTATCTTTTTCTATCGTTAGGGTTTACCTATTTAAATACTCAAGAATTCATTTAAAGGTAACATGTCCTGATGAAGTATATAGGTCTTCTACATGTAGTTTACAAAGTTATTATGTTTCATCTCGGGATCTGAAGGACGTATTTTGATGAAATTTGTTATTGGGGAATTTTGTTAAGATTGGTTGATAATATTGTAGAAAATTGAACAATATCACGACTACGTTACATGAACAACTTCATTTATTTAATAATGTGCCTCGCTAATCTCTAGTTAAACACTAATCTGAGCAAAAATAATTGAGATATTGTGAATTCCCAAAGAATACATTTGGAAACTGAGTTCTCCGAAATGGAGTACACTTTTCCAAACTTGTTTTCTTATAGCTATGCCTATTATTATAAACTCAAGAAATCATTAAAAGGGCATCAAATCATGATGATAAAGGTCATTTATCATATATGGTAATTTACATTGATAACTGTATTGACAGAGGTAAATGATTGTAGAACCTTAGAACTTATGTAACTCCATTAATTCTGAAATCCCTCCTCTCTCCTCCCAAAAAGTTGAATATAAACTACATATAATGTGCCTGCGATTCATTTTCAGTCACAAGTATCTTCATTTCCAAGGGTATATCTATTATTATAAAGATAATAAATCATCGTAGGATAATGTATTGATGAAATTCATAGACCTTCATAATTAGCAATTTCGTGGGGATAACAATTACAAAAGACATCGGTTTTCATATATACGAATCTCTGGTGAAGAAGTGCAGGAAAAGAAGAGAAGGACAGGAACGGTACAGAAATTAAATAATTCCATTCACATTCATGTCATTCTTTCCTCCGGCTACAACATTGATAAGAAAGTGCTAATATTATGCATGTAACACATTTGTAGTACTTAATTAATCTCGATCCTGAATGAAAGTAGAATGTTGGAAACTAAACAATTCCATTCACCCTCCAATCCTACTTATATACCCTACAAACTGACCTGAAAGAATGAATTTTGCTCGTGTTACACATTTGGGATCCTATCTTTTCCTATCGTAATGGTATACCTATTTAAAAAAATCAAGAAATCGTTATAAGTTAACGTGTCCTGATGAAATATATAGGTCTTTTTATTTAGGTATTTCACGTGGATAACTGCAGGGAGAGAAATGAATGATAAGAGAATCCCAGAAACTAAGTAATTCTAGGCACCCTCAAATCATTCTTTCCTCCAGCCACAACGTTGATAACAAAGCGCTATTATTATGCATGTAACACATTTCAGGTACTTATCTGGTCTTAATCATAAATGATGGCATATCATTAGTGATTGTTGATAATGTTTATGGACGATATATCATTACAAAAGACATCGGTCTTCATATATGGGAATCTCAGTTGGAGAAGTGCAGGAAGAGAAGAGAATGACAGGAAGATTAGAGAAACTAAAGAATTCCACTCATCCTCAAGTCCTTCTTTCCTCCGGCCACAACATTGATAAAAATGTGCTGGTATTATGCTTGTAACACATTGGCATATTATCTATTCTCAATCCTAAATGATATTAGAATGTTGGAAACTCTATAGCTCCATTCACCTTCCAATCCTTCCTACATCCCCCACAAAGCTGAACATAATGTATGAATTTTACTCCTGTTACTCATTTGGGATCCTATCTTTTCTATCTGAAGGGTTTACCTATTTCAATAAACACAAGCAATTGTTATAAGTTCACATGTCATGATGAAATATATAGGTCATCTCATTTAGGAATTTCATGTTTATAACTGCTGGGAGAGAAATGAATGAGTTTTAGAACTAAGGAATTCTACCACCCTCAAATCATCTTTTCCCCTACCCACAACATTGATAACAAAGTGCTAATATTTTGCATGTAACACTTTTGGGGAACTTATGTAGTCTGGATCCAAAAATATAGCATATCATTAATGACGGTGTAGAAGGTTGATGTACGAAATATCATTACAAAATACATCGGTCTTCATTTATAGGAGTCTCAGTTGGAGAAGTGCAGGATGAAAAGGGAATGATAGGAATGTTAAAGAAACTAAATAATTCCATACACACTTAGGTAATTTTTTCCTTCCACCACAACATTGATAAGAAAGTGCTAGTATTATGCATGTAACCCATTTGTGGTACTTATATAGTCTCCATCCTAAATTATAGTAGAATGTTGGAAACTGTATAATTTCTTTCACCCTAAAATGCTTGCTACATCCCCCACAAATCAGAGCTTAATTTACGAATTTTACTCATGTTACTCATTTGGGATCCTATCTTTATGGTTTACCTATTTCAAAAACTCAAGAAATCATTTTAAGTTAATATGTCTATATGAAATGTATGGGTCTTCTTATTTAGAAATTTCTTGTGGATAACAGCAGGGAGATTAATGAATGATAAGAGAGTTCAGAAATTAAGCAATTATAGTAAATCTCAAATCATCCTTTCCTCCTGGAACAACGTTGATAACAAAGTACTAATATTTTGCATGTAACACTAAATAATTCCACTCACACTCAAGTCTTTCTTTCCTCTGGCCACAACATTGATAAAAATGTGCTGGTATTATGCATGTAACATATTTGGGTTACTATCTACTCTCAATCCTAAATGATAGTAGAATGTTGGAAACTTTATAACTTTATTCACCTTCCAATCCATCCTACATCCTCCACAAAGCTGAACATAATGTACAAGTTTTACTCGTGTTACTCATTTGGGATCCTACCTTTTTTATTTTTAGGGTTTACCTATTTCTAAAACACAGGAATTCGTATAATGTTAATATGTCCAGATGAAATATATAGGTCTTCTTATTTAGGAATTTCACGTGCATAACTGCTGGGAGAGAAATGAATGATAAGAGAGTTCCAGAAACTAAGTATTTCTAGGCACCCTCAAATGATCCTTTCCTCCAGCCACAACATTGACAACAAAGTGGTAATACTTCCTTCCTACATCCTCCACAATGTTGAACATATTGTACGAAGTTTACTCGTGTTACTCGTTTGGGATCCTAGCTTTTTCTATTTTTAGGGTTTACCTATTTCTAAAACTCAGGAATTCGTATAATGTTAACATGGCCAGATGAAATATATATGTCTTCTTATTTAGGAATTTCACGTGGATAACTGCAGGGAGAGACATGAATGATAAGAGAATCCCAGAAACTAAGTAATTTTAGTCACCCTCAAATCATTCTATCCTTCAGCCACAACGTTGATAACAAAGCGCTATTATTATGCATGTAACACATTTGTGGTACTTAATTAGTCTCCATCCTAAATTATAGTAGAATGTTGGAAACTTTAGAATTCCATTCACACTTCAATCCTTCCTACATCCCCCACAATGCTGACCTGAATGTATGAATTTTACACGTGTTTCTCATTTGGGATCCAATCTTTTTCTATCATAAGGATTTACTTATTTCTAATACTCAAAAATCATTTTTAGTTAACATGTCCTGATGAAGTGTATATGTCTTCTTATTTAGGAATTTCATGTGGATTACTGCAGGGAGAGAAATGAATAATAAGAGAGTTAAGAGATTAAGGAATTCAAGTTACCCTCAAATCATCCATTCTTCCAGACACATCGTTGATAACAAAGCGCTAATATTATGCATGCAACACATTTTAGGTATTTATCCAGTCTTGATCCAAAATGATGGCATATCATAAGTGACTGTTGAGAAGGGTGATGTACGAAATATCATTACAAAAGATGTCTGTCCTTATATATGGGAATCTCAGTTGGAGAAGTGCAGGAAGAGAAGAGAATGACAGGAACGAGTAAGAAACTAAATAATTCCATTTGCACTCCAGTCATTCTTTCCTCCGGCAACAACATCGATAAATATGTGCTAGTAATATGCATGTAACACATTTGGGGTTTTTATCTACTCTCAATCCTAAATGATAGTAGAATGTTGGAAACTGTATAATTCCATTCACCCTCCAATCCTTCCTATATTTCCCACAAAATTGACCTGAATGAACAAAATTTACTCGTGTTACTCATTTAGGATCCTATCTTTTTCTATCGTTAGGGTTTACCTATTTAAATACTCAAGAATTCATTTAAAGGTAACATGTCCTGATGAAGTATATAGGTCTTCTACATGTAGTTTACAAAGTTATTATGTTTCATCTCGGGATCTGAAGGACGTATTTTGATGAAATTTGTTATTGGGGAATTTTGTTAAGATTGGTTGATAATATTGTAGAAAATTGAACAATATCACGACTACGTTACATGAACACCTTCATTTATTTAATAATGTGCCTCGCTAATCTCTAGTTAAACACTAATCTGAGCAAAAATAATTGAGATATTGTGAATTCCCAAAGAATACATTTGGAAACTGAGTTCTCCGAAATGGAGTACACTTTTCCAAACTTGTTTTCTTATAGCTATGCCTATTATTATAAACTCAAGAAATCATTAAAAGGGCATCAAATCATGATGATAAAGGTCATTTATCATATATGGTAATTTACATTGATAACTGTATTGACAGAGGTAAATGATTGTAGAACCTTAGAACTTATGTAACTCCATTAATTCTGAAATCCCTCCTCTCTCCTCCCAAAAAGTTGAATATAAACTACATATAATGTGCCTGCGATTCATTTTCAGTCACAAGTATCTTCATTTCCAAGGGTATATCTATTATTATAAAGATAATAAATCATCGTAGGATAATGTATTGATGAAATTCATAGACCTTCATAATTAGCAATTTCGTGGGGATAACAATTACAAAAGACATCGGTTTTCATATAGGCGAATCTCAGGTGAAGAAGTGCAGGAAAAGAAGAGAAGGACAGGAACAGTTCAGAAATTAAATAATTCCATTCACATTCATGTCATTCTTTCCTCCGGCTACAACATTGATAATAATGTGTTAATATTATGCATGTAACACATTTGTAGTACTTAATTAATCTCGATCCTGAATGAAAGTAGAATGTTGGAAACTAAACAATTCCATTCACCCTCCAATCCTACTTATATACCCTACAAACTGACCTGAAAGTATGAATTTTGCTCGTGTTACACATTTGGGATCCTATCTTTTCCTACCGTAATGGTATACCTATTTAAAAAAATCAAGAAATCGTTATAAGTTAACGTGTCCTGATGAAATATATAGGTCTTTTTATTTAGGTATTTCACGTGGATAACTGCAGGGAGAGAAATGAATGATAAGAGAATCCCAGAAACTAAGTAATTCTAGGCACCCTCAAATCATTCTTTCCTCCAGCCACAACGTTGATAACAAAGCGCTATTATTATGCATGTAACACATTTCAGGTACTTATCTGGTCTTAATCATAAATGATGGCATATCATTAGTGATTGTTGATAATGTTTATGGACGATATATCATTACAAAAGACATCGGTCTTCATATATGGGAATCTCAGTTGGAGAAGTGCAGGAAGAGAAGAGAAGGAAAGGAAGATTAGAGAAACTAAAGAATTCCACTCATCCTCAAGTCCTTCTTTCCTCCGGCCACAACATTGATAAAAATGTGCAGGTATTATGCTTGTAACATATTGACATATTATCTAGTCTCAATCCTAAATGATATTAGAATGTTGGAAACTCTATAGCTCCATTCACTTTCCAATCCTTCCTACATCCCCCACAAAGCTGAACATAATGTATGAATTTTACTCCTGTTACTCATTTGGGATCCTATCTTTTCTATCTGAAGGGTTTACCTATTTCAAAAACACAAGCAATTGATATAAGTTAACATGTCATGATGAAATATATAGGTCATCTCATTTAGGAATTTCATGTTTATAACTGCTGGGAGAGAAATGAATGACTTTTAGAACTAAGGAATTCTACCACCCTCAAATCATCTTTTCCTCCACCCACAACATTGATAACAAAGTGCTAATATTTTGCATGCAACACCTTTGGGGAACTTATGTAGTCTGGATCCAAAAAGATGGCATATCATTAATGACGGTGTAGAAGGTTGATGTACGAAATATCATTACAAAAGATATCAGTCTTCATTTATAGGAATCTCAGTTGGAGAAGTGCAGGATGAAAAGGGAAGGATAGGAATGTGAAAGAAACTAAATAATTCCATACACACCTAGGTAATTTTTTCCTTCAACCACAACATTGATAAGAAAGTGCTAATATTATGCATGTAACACATTTGTGGTACTTAATTAGTCTCGATCCTGAATGATAGTAGAATGTTAAAAAAAAAACAATTCCATTCACCCTCCAATCCTACATATATACCCTACAAACTGACCTGAATGAATGAATTTTGCTCGTGTTACACTTTTGGGATCCTATCTTTTCCTACCTTAATGGTATACCTATTTTAAAAAATCAAGAAATCATTATAAATTAATGCATCCTGATGAAATATATATGTCTTCTTATTTAGGAATTTCACGTGGATAACTGCAGGGAGAGACATGAATGATAAGAGAATCCCAGAAACTAAGTAATTTTAGGCACCCTCAAATCATTCTATCCTTCAGCCACAACGTTGATAACAAAGCTTTATTATTATGCATGTAACACATTTCAGGTTCTTATCTGGTCTTAATCATAAATGATGGCATATCATTAGTGACTGTTGAGAAGGTTGATGGACGAAATATCATTACAAAAGACATCGGTCTTCATATATGGGAATCTCAGTTGGAGAAGTGCAGGAAGAGAAGAGAAGGACAGGAAGATTAGAGAAACTAAAGAATTCCACTCATCCTCAAGTCCTTCTTTCCTCCGGCCACAACATTGATAAAAATTTGCTGGTATTATACTTGTAACACATTGGCATATTATCTAGTCTCAATCCTAAATGATATTAGAATGTTGGAAACTCTATAGCTCCATTCACCTTCCAATCCTTCCTACATCCCCTACAAAGCTGAACATAATGTATGAATTTTACTCCTGTTACTCATTTGGGATCCTATCTTTTCTATCTGAAGGGTTTACCTATTTCAAAAACACAAGCAATTGTTATAAGTTAACATGTCATGATGAAATATATAGGTCATCTCATTTAGGAATTTCATGTTTATAACTGCTGAGAGAGAAATGAATGAGTTTTAGAACTAAGGAATTCTACCACCCTCAAATCATCTTTTCCTCCACCCACAACATTGATGAAAAAGTGCTAATATTTTGCATGCAACACTTTTGGGGAACTTATGTAGTCTGGATCCAAAAAGATGGCATATCATTAATGACGTTGTAGAAGGTTGATGTACGAAATATCATTACAAAAGATATCAGTCTTCATTTATAGGAATCTCAGTTGGAGAAGTGCAGGATGAAAAGGGAAGGATAGGAATGTGAAAGAAACTAAATAATTCCATACACACTTAGGTAATTTTTTCCTTCTTCATCAACATTGATAAGAAAGTGCTGGTATTATGCATGTAACCCATTTGTGGTACTTATATAGTCTCCATCCTAAATTATAGTAGAATGTTGGAAACTGTATAATTTCTTTCACCCTAAAATGCTTGCTACATCCCCCACAAATCAGAACATAATTTACGAATTTTACTCATGTTACTCATTTGGGATCCTATCTTTATGGTTTACCTATTTCAAAAACTCAAGAAATCATTTTAAGTTAATATGTCTATATGAAATGTATGGGTCTTCTTATTTAGAAATTTCTTGTGGATAACAGCAGGGAGATTAATGAATGATAAGAGAGTTCAGAAATTAAGCAATTATAGTAATTCTCAAATCATCCTTTCCTCCTGGAACAACGTTGATAACAAAGTACTAATATTTTGCATGTAACACTAAATAATTCCACTCACACTCAAGTCTTTCTTTCCTCTGGCCACAACATTGATAAAAATGTGCTGGTATTATGCATGTAACACATTTGAGTTACTATCTACTCTCAATCCTAAATGATAGTAGAATGTTGGAAACTTTATAACTTTATTCACCTTCCAATCCATCCTACATCCTCCAAAAAGCTGAACATAATGTACAAGTTTTACTCGTGTGACTCATTTGGGATCCTACCTTTTTTATTTTTAGGGTTTACCTATTTCTAAAACACAGGAATTCGTATAATGTTAACATGTCCAGATGAAATATATAGGTCTTCTAATTTAGGAATTTCACGTGCATAACTGCTGGGAGAGAAATGAATGATAAGAGAGTTCCAGAAACTAAGTATTTCTAGGCACCCTCAAATCATCCTTTCCTCCAGCCACAACATTGACAACAAAGTGGTAATACTTCCTTCCTACATCCTCCACAATGCTGAACATATTGTACGAAGTTTACTCGTGTAACTCATTTGGGATCCTATCTTTTTCTATTTTTAGGGTTTACCTATTTCTAAAACTCAGGAATTCGTATAATGTTAACATGGCCAGATGAAATATATAGGTCTTCTTATTTAGGAATTTCACGTGGATAACTGCAGGGAGAGACATGAATGATAAGAGAATCCCAGAAATTAAGTAATTTTAGGCACCCTCAAATCATTCTATCCTTCAGCCACAACGTTGATAACAAAGCGCTATTATTATGCATGTAACACATTTGTGGTACTTAATTAGTCTCCATCCTAAATTATAGTAGAATGTTGGAAACTTTAGAATTCCATTCACACTTCAATCCTTCCTACATCCCCCACAAAGCTGACCTGAATGTATGAATTTTACACGTGTTTCTCATTTGGGATCCAATCTTTTTCTATCATAAGGATTTACTTATTTCTAATACTCAAAAATCATTTTTAGTTAACATGTCCTGATGAAGTGTATAGGTCTTCTTATTTAGGAATTTCATGTGGATTACTGCAGGGAGAGAAATTAATAATAAGAGAGTTAAGAAATTAAGGAATTCAAGTTACCCTCAAATCATCCATTCTTCCAGACACATCGTTGATAACAAAGCGCTAATATTATGCATGTAACACATTTTAGGTATTTATCCAGTCTTGATCCAAAATGATGGCATATCATTAGTGACTGTTGAGAAGGGTGATGTGCGAAATATCATTACAAAAGATGTCTGTCCTTATATATGGGAATCTCAGTTGGAGAAGTGCAGTAAGAGAAGAGAATGACAGGAACGAGTAAGAAACTAAATAATTCCATTTGCACTCCAGTCATTCTTTCCTCCGGCAACAACATCGATAAATATGTGCTAGTAATATGCATGTAACACATTTGGGGTTTTTATCTACTCTCAATCCTAAATGATAGTAGAATGTTGGAAACTGTATAATTCCATTCACCCTCCAATCCTTCCTATATTTCCCACAAAATTGACTGAATGAACGAATTTTACTCGTGTTACTCATTTAGGATCCTATCTTTTTCTATCATTAGGGTTTACCTATTTAAATACTCAAGAATTCATTTAAAGGTAACATGTCCTTATGAAGTATATAGGTCTTCTACATGTAGTTTACAAAGTTCTTATGTTTCATCTCGGGATCTGAAGGACGGATTTTGATGAAATTTGTTATTGGGGAATTTTGTTAAGATTGGTCGATAATTTTGTAGAAAATTGAACAATATCACGACTAGGTTACATGAACACCTTCATTTATTTAATAATGTACCTCGCTAGTCTCTCGTTAAACACTAATCTGAGCAAAAATAATGGAGATATTGTGAATTCCCAAAGAATACATTTGGAAACTGAGTTCTCCGACATGGAGTACACTTTTCCAAACTTGTTTTCTTATAGCTATGCCTATTATTATAAACTCAAGAAATCATTAAAGGGGCATCAAATCATGATGATAAAGGTCATATATCATATATGGTAATTTACATTGATAACTGTATTGACAGAGGTAAATGATTGTAGAACCTTAGAACTTATGTAACTACATTAATTCTGAAATCCCTCCTCTCTCCTCCCAAAATGTTGAATATAAACTACATATAATGTGCCTGCGATTCATTTTCAGTCACAAGTATCTTCATTTCTAAGGGTATATCTATTATTATAAAGATAATAAATCATCGTAGGATAATGTATTGATGAAATTCATAGACCTTCATAATTAGCAATTTCGTGGGGATAACAACTACAAAAGACATCGGTTTTCATATATGGGAATCTCAGGTGAAGAAGTGCAAGAAAAAAAGAGAAGGACAGGAACGGTACAGAAATTAAATAATTCCATTCACATTCATGTCATTCTTTCCTTCGGCTACAACAGTAGAATGTTGGAAACTAAACAATTCCATTCACCCTCCAATTCTACTTATATACCCTACAAACTGACCTGAATGAATGAATTTTGCTCGTGTTACTCATTTGGGATCCTATCTTTTCCTACCTTAATGGTATACCTATTTAAAAAAATCAAGAAATTGTTATAAGTTAACGTGTCCTGATGAAATATATAGGTCTTTTTATTTAGGTATTTCACGTGGATAACTGCAGGGAGAGAAATGAATGATAAGAGAATCCCAGAAACTAAGTAATTCTAGGCACCCTCAAATCATTCTTTCCTCCAGCCACAACGTTGATAACAAAGCGCTATTATTATGCATGTAACACATTTCAGGTACTTATCTGGTCTTAATCATAAATGATGGCATATCATTAGTGACTGTTGAGAAGGTTGATGGACGATTTATCATTACAAAATACAACGGTCTTCATTTATGGGAATCTCAGTTGGAGAAGTGCAGGATGAAAAGGGAAGGATAGGAATGTTAAAGAAACTAAATAATTCCATACACACTTAGGTAATTTTTTCCTTCCACCACAACATTGATAAGAAAGTGCTGGTATTATGCATGTAACCCATTTGTGGTACTTATATAGTCTCCATCCTAAATTATAGTAGAATGTTGGAAACTGTATAATTTCTTTCACCCTACAATGCTTGCTACATCCCCCACAAATCAGAGCATAATTTACGAATTTTACTCATGTTACTCATTTGGGATCCTATCTTTATGGTTTACCTATTTCAAAAACTCAAGAAATCATTTTAAGTTAATATGTCTATATGAAATGTATGGGTCTTCTTATTTAGAAATTTCTTGTGGATAACAGCAGGGAGATTAATGAATGATAAGAGAGTTCAGAAATTAAGCAATTATAGTAATTCTCAAATCATCCTTTCCTCCTGGAACAACGTTGATAACAAAGTACTAATATTTTGCATGTAACACTAAATAATTCCACTCACACTCAAGTCTTTCTTTCCTCTGGCCACAACATTGATAAAAATGTGCTGGTATTATGCATGTAACACATTTGGGTTACTATCTACTCTCAATCCTAAATGATAGTAGAATGTTGGAAACTTTATAACTTTATTCACCTTCCAATCCATCCTACATCCTCCACAAAGCTGAACATAATGTACAAGTTTTACTCGTGTGACTCATTTGGTATCCTACCTTTTTTATTTTTAGGGTTTACCTATTTCTAAAACACAGGAATTCGTATAATGTTAACATGTCCAGATGAAATATATAGGTCTTCTAATTTAGGAATTTCACGTGCATAACTGCTGGGAGAGAAATGAATGATAAGAGAGTTCCAGAAACTAAGTATTTCTAGGCACCCTCAAATCATCCTTTCCTCCAGCCACAACATTGACAACAAAGTGGTAATACTTCCTTCCTACATCCTCCACAATGCTGAACATATTGTACGAAGTTTACTCGTGTTACTCATTTGGGATCCTATCTTTTTCTATTTTTAGGGTTTACCTATTTCTAAAACTCAGGAATTCTTATAATGTTAACATGGCCAGATGAAATATATAGGTCTTCTTATTTAGGAATTTCACGTGGATAACTGCAGGGAGAGACATGAATGATAAGAGAATCCCAGAAATTAAGTAATTTTAGGCACCCTCAAATCATTCTATCCTTCAGCCAAAACGTTGATAACAAAGCGCTATTATTATGCATGTAACACATTTGTGGTACTTAATTAGTCTCCATCCTAAATTATAGTAGAATGTTGGAAACTTTAGAATTCCATTCACACTTCAATCCTTCCTACATCCCCCACAAAGCTGACCTGAATGTATGAATTTTACACGTGTTTCTCATTTGGGATCCAATCTTTTTCTATTATAAGGATTTACTTATTTCTAATACTCAAAAATCATTTTTAGTTAACATGTCCTGATGAAGTGTATAGGTCTTCTTATTTAGGAATTTCATGTGGATTACTGCAGGGAGAGAAATTAATAATAAGAGAGTTAAGAAATTAAGGAATTCAAGTTACCCTCAAATCATCCATTCTTCCAGACACATCATTGATAACAAAGCGCTAATATTATGCATGTAACACATTTTAGGTATTTATCCAGTCTTGATCCAAAATGATGGCATATCATTAGTGGCTGTTGAGAAGGGTGATGTACGAAATATCATTACAAAAGATGTCTGTCCTTATATATGGGAATCTCAGTTGGAGAAGTGCAGTAAGAGAAGAGAATGACAGGAACGAGTAAGAAACTAAATAATTCCATTTGCACTCCAGTCATTCATTCCTCCGGCAACAACATCGATAAATATGTGCTAGTAATATGCATGTAACACATTTGGGGTTTTTATCTACTCTCAATCCTAAATGATAGTAGAATGTTGGAAACTGTATAATTCCATTCACCCTCCAATCCTTCCTATATTTCCCACAAAATTGACCTGAATGAACGAATTTTACTCGTGTTACTCATTTAGGATCCTATCTTTTTCTATCATTAGGGTTTACCTATTTAAATACTCAAGAATTCATTTAAAGGTAACATGTCCTTATGAAGTATATAGGTCTTATACATGTAGTTTACAAAGTTCTTATGTTTCATCTCGGGATCTGAAGGACGTATTTTGATAAAATTTGTTATTGGGGAATTTTGTTAATATTGGTCGATAATATTGTAGAAAATTGAACAATATCACGACTACGTTACATGAACACCTTCATTTATTTAATAATGTGCCTCGCTAGTCTCTAGTTAAAAACTAATCTCAGCAAAAATAATGGAGATATTGTGAATTCCCAAAGAATACATTTGGAAACTGAGTTCTCCGACATGGAGTACACTTTTCCAAACTTGTTTTCTTATAGCTATGCCTATTATTATAAACTCAAGAAATCATTAAAGGGGCATCAAATCATGATGATAAAGGTCATATATCATATATGGTTATTTACATTGATAACTGTATTGACAGAGGTAAATGATTGTAGAACCTTAGAACTTATGTAACTACATTAATTCTGAAATCCCTCCTCTCTCCTCCCAAAAAGTTGAATATAAACTACATATAATGTGCCTGCGATTCATTTTCAGTCACAAGTATCTTCATTTCTAAGGGTATATCTATTATTATAAAGATAATAAATCATCGTAGGATAATGTATTGATGAAATTCATAGACCTTCATAATTAGCAATTTCGTGGGGATAACAACTACAAAAGACATCGGTTTTCATATATGGGAATCTCAGGTGAAGAAGTGCAAGAAAAAAAGAGAAGGACAGGAACGGTACAGAAATTAAATAATTCCATTCACATTCATGTCATTCTTTCCTTCGGCTACAACAGTAGAATGTTGGAAACTAAACAATTCCATTCACCCTCCAATTCTACTTATATACCCTACAAACTGACCTGAATGAATGAATTTTGCTCGTGTTACTCATTTGGGATCCTATCTTTTCCTACCTTAATGGTATACCTATTTAAAAAAATCAAGAAATTGTTATAAGTTAACGTGTCCTGATGAAATATATAGGTCTTTTTATTTAGGTATTTCACGTGGATAACTGCAGGGAGAGAAATGAATGATAAGAGAATCCCAGAAACTAAGTAATTCTAGGCACCCTCAAATCATTCTTTCCTCCAGCCACATCGTTGATAACAAAGCGCTATTATTATGCATGTAACACATTTCAGGTACTTATCTGGTCTTAATCATAAATGATGGCATATCATTAGTGAC
The DNA here is from genome assembly GCA_028673005.1 of Tanypteryx hageni. Taxonomy (NCBI): domain Eukaryota; kingdom Metazoa; phylum Arthropoda; class Insecta; order Odonata; family Petaluridae; genus Tanypteryx; species Tanypteryx hageni. The sequence goes on from CM054120.1 coordinate 90,361,724, forward strand.
TGTTGAGATGGTTGATGGACGATTTATCATTACAAACTACAACGGTCTTCATTTATGGGAATCTCAGTTGGAGAAGTGCAGGATGAAAAGGGAAGGATAGGAATGTTAAAGAAACTAAATAATTCCATACACACTTAGGTAATTTTTTCCTTCCACCACAACATTGATAAGAAAGTGCTGGTATTATGCATGTAACCCATTTGTGGTACTTATATAGTCTCCATCCTAAATTATAGTAGAATGTTGGAAACTGTATAATTTCTTTCACCCTACAATGCTTGCTACATCCCCCACAAATCAGAGCATAATTTACGAATTTTACTCATGTTACTCATTTGGGATCCTATCTTTATGGTTTACCTATTTCAAAAACTCAAGAAATCATTTTAAGTTAATATGTCTATATGAAATGTATGGGTCTTCTTATTTAGAAATTTCTTGTGGATAACAGCAGGGAGATTAATGAATGATAAGAGAGTTCAGAAATTAAGCAATTATAGTAATTCTCAAATCATCCTTTCCTCCTGGAACAACGTTGATAACAAAGTACTAATATTTTGCATGTAACACTAAATAATTCCACTCACACTCAAGTCTTTCTTTCCTCTGGCCACAACATTGATAAAAATGTGCTGGTATTATGCATGTAACACATTTGGGTTACTATCTACTCTCAATCCTAAATGATAGTAGAATGTTGGAAACTTTATAACTTTATTCACCTTCCAATCCATCCTACATCCTCCACAAAGCTGAACATAATGTACAAGTTTTACTCGTGTGACTCATTTGGTATCCTACCTTTTTTATTTTTAGGGTTTACCTATTTCTAAAACACAGGAATTTGTATAATGTTAACATGTCCAGATGAAATATATAGGTCTTCTTATTTAGGAATTTCACGTGCATAACTGCTGGGAGAGAAATGAATGATAAGAGAGTTCCAGAAACTAAGTATTTCTAGGCACCCTCAAATCATCCTTTCCTCCAGCCACAACGTTGACAACAAAGTGGTAATACTTCCTTCCTACATCCTCCACAATGCTGAACATATTGTACGAAGTTTACTCGTGTTACTCATTTGGGATCCTATCTTTTTCTATTTTTAGGGTTTACCTATTTCTAAAACTCAGGAATTCGTATCATGTTAACATGGCCAGATGATATATATAGGTCTTCTTATTTAGGAATTTCACGTGGATAACTGCAGGGAGAGACATGAATGATAAGAGAATCCCAGAAATTAAGTAATTTTAGGCACCCTCAAATCATTCTATCCTTCAGCCAAAACGTTGATAACAAAGCGCTATTATTATGCATGTAACACATTTGTGGTACTTAATTAGTCTCCATCCTAAATTATAGTAGAATGTTGGAAACTTTAGAATTCCATTCACACTTCAATCCTTCCTACATCCCCCACAAAGCTGACCTGAATGTATGAATTTTACACGTGTTTCTCATTTGGGATCCAATCTTTTTCTATTATAAGGATTTACTTATTTCTAATACTCAAAAATCATTTTTAGTTAACATGTCCTGATGAAGTGTATAGGTCTTCTTATTTAGGAATTTCATGTGGATTACTGCAGGGAGAGAAATTAATAATAAGAGAGTTAAGAAATTAAGGAATTCAAGTTACCCTCAAATCATCCATTCTTCCAGACACATCATTGATAACAAAGCGCTAATATTATGCATGTAACACATTTTAGGTATTTATCCAGTCTTGATCCAAAATGATGGCATATCATTAGTGGCTGTTGAGAAGGGTGATGTACGAAATATCATTACAAAAGATGTCTGTCCTTATATATGGGAATCTCAGTTGGAGAAGTGCAGTAAGAGAAGAGAATGACAGGAACGAGTAAGAAACTAAATAATTCCATTTGCACTCCAGTCATTCATTCCTCCGGCAACAACATCGATAAATATGTGCTGGTATTATGCATGTAACACATTTGGGTTACTATCTACTCTCAATCCTAAATGATAGTAGAATGTTGGAAATTTTATAACTTTATTCACCTTCCAATCCATCCTACATCCCCCACAAAGCTGAACATAATGTACAAATTTTACTCGTGTTACTCATTTGGGATCCTACCTTTTTTATTTTTAGGGTTTACCTATTTCTAAAACACAGGAATTCGTATAATGTTAACATGTCCAGATGAAATATATAGGTCTTCTTATTTAGGAATTTCACGTGCATAACTGCTGGGAGAGAAATGAATGATAAGAGAGTTCCAGAAACTAAGTATTTCTAGGCACCCTCAAATCATCCTTTCCTCCAGCCACAACGTTGACAACAAAGTGGTAATACTTCCTTCCTACATCCTCCACAATGCTGAACATATTGTACGAAGTTTACTCGTGTTACTCATTTGGGATCCTATCTTTTTCTATTTTTAGGGTTTACCTATTTCTAAAACTCAGGAATTCGTATAATGTTAACATGGCCAGATGATATATATAGGTCTTCTTATTTAGGAATTTCACGTTGATAACTGTAGGGAGAGAAATGAATGATAAGAGAGTCTTAGAAACTAAGTAATTCTAGTCACCCTCAAATCATTCTTTCCTCCAGCCACAACATTGATAAAAAGGCGCAATTATTATGCATGTAACACATTTCAGGGACAAAACATCATTACAAAAGATATCGGTCTTCATATATGGGAATCTCAGGTGAAGAAGTGCAGGAAGAGAAAAGAAGGACAGGTATGTGAAAGAAACTAAATAATTCCACTCACACTCTAGTCTTTCTTTCCTCTGGCCACAACATTGATAAGAAAGTGCTAATATTATGCATGTAACACATTTGTGGTACTTAATTAGTCTCCATCCTAAATTATAGTAGAATGTTGGAAACTTTAGAATTCCATTCACACTTCAATCCTTCCTACATCCCCCACAAAGCTGACCTGAATGTATGAATTTTACACGTGTTTCTCATTTGGGATCCAATCTTTTTCTATCATAAGGATTTACTTATTTCTAATACTCAAAAATCATTTTTAGTTAACATGTCCTGATGAAGTGTATAGGTCTTCTTATTTAGGAATTTCATGTGGATTACTGCAGGGAGAGAAATTAATAATAAGAGAGTTAAGAAATTAAGGAATTCAAGTTACCCTCAAATCATCCATTCTTCCAGACACATCGTTGATAACAAAGCGCTAATATTATGCATGTAACACATTTTAGGTATTTATCCAGTCTTGATCCAAAATGATGGCATATCATTAGTGACTGTTGAGAAGGGTGATGTACGAAATATCATTACAAAAGATGTCTGTCCTTATATATGGGAATCTCAGTTGGAGAAGTGCAGTAAGAGAAGAGAATGACAGGAACGAGTAAGAAACTAAATAATTCCATTTGCACTCCAGTCATTCTTTCCTCCGGCAACAACATCGATAAATATGTGCTAGTAATATGCATGTAACACATTTGGGGTTTTTATCTACTCTCAATCCTAAATGATAGTAGAATGTTGGAAACTGTATAATTCCATTCACCCTCCAATCCTTCCTATATTTCCCACAAAATTGACCTGAATGAACGAATTTTACTCGTGTTACTCATTTAGGATCCTATCTTTTTCTATCATTAGGGTTTACCTATTTAAATACTCAAGAATTCATTTAAAGGTAACATGTCCTGATGAAGTATATAGGTCTTCTACATGTAGTTTACAAAGTTCTTATGTTTCATCTCGGGATCTGAAGGACGTATTTTGATGAAATTTGTTATTGGGAAATTTTGTTAAGATTGGTCGATAATTTTGTAGAAAATTGAACAATATCACGACTAGGTTACATGAACACCTTCATTTATTTAATAATCTACGTCGCTAGTCTCTCGTTAAACACTAATCTGAGCAAAAATAATGGAGATATTGTGAATTCCCAAAGAATACATTTGGAAACTGAGTTCTCCGACATGGAGTACACTTTTCCAAACTTGTTTTCTTATAGCTATGCCTATTATTATAAACTCAAGAAATCATTAAAGGGGCATCAAATCATGATGATAAAGGTCATATATCATATATGGTAATTTACATTGATAACTGTATTGACAGAGGTAAATGATTGTAGAACCTTAGAACTTATGTAACTACATTAATTCTGAAATCCCTCCTCTCTCCTCCCAAAAAGTTGAATATAAACTACATATAATGTGCCTGCGATTCATTTTCAGTCACAAGTATCTTCATTTCTAAGGGTATATCTATTATTATAAAGATAATAAATCATCGTAGGATAATGTATTGATGAAATTCATAGACCTTCATAATCAGCAATTTCGTGGGGATAACAACTACAAAAGACATCGGTTTTCATATATGGGAATCTCAGGTGAAGAAGTGCAGGAAAAGAAGAGAAGGACAGGAACGGTACAGAAATTAAATAATTCCATTCACATTCATGTCATTCTTTCCTTCGGCTACAACAGTAGAATGTTGGAAACTAAACAATTCCATTCACCCTCCAATTCTACTTATATACCCTACAAACTGACCTGAATGAATGAATTTTGCTCGTGTTACTCATTTGGGATCCTATCTTTTCCTACCTTAATGGTATACCTATTTAAAAAAATCAAGAAATTGTTATAAGTTAACGTGTCCTGATGAAATATATAGGTCTTTTTATTTAGGTATTTCACGTGGATAACTGCAGGGAGAGAAATGAATGATAAGAGAATCCCAGAAACTAAGTAATTCTAGGCACCCTCAAATCATTCTTTCCTCCAGCCACAACGTTGATAACAAAGCGCTATTATTATGCATGTAACACATTTCAGGTACTTATCTGGTCTTAATCATAAATGATGGCATATCATTAGTGACTGTTGAGATGGTTGATGGACGATTTATCATTACAAAATACAACGGTCTTCATTTATGGGAATCTCAGTTGGAGAAGTGCAGGATGAAAAGGGAAGGATAGGAATGTTAAAGAAACTAAATAATTCCATACACACTTAGGTAATTTTTTCCTTCCACCACAACATTGATAAGAAAGTGCTGGTATTATGCATGTAACCCATTTGTGGTACTTATATAGTCTCCATCCTAAATTATGGTAGAATGTTGGAAACTGTATAATTTCTTTCACCCTAAAATGCTTGCTACATCCCCCACAAATCAGAGCATAATTTACGAATTTTACTCATGTTACTCATTTGGGATCCTATCTTTATGGTTTACCTATTTCAAAAACTCAAGAAATCATTTTAAGTTAATATGTCTATATGAAATGTATGGGTCTTCTTATTTAGAAATTTCTTGTGGATAACAGCAGGGAGATTAATGAATGATAAGAGAGTTCAGAAATTAAGCAATTATAGTAATTCTCAAATCATCCTTTCCTCCTGGAACAACGTTGATAACAAAGTACTAATATTTTGCATGTAACACTAAATAATTCCACTCACACTCAAGTCTTTCTTTCCTCTGGCCACAACATTGATAAAAATGTGCTGGTATTATGCATGTAACACATTTGGGTTACTATCTACTCTCAATCCTAAATGATAGTAGAATGTTGGAAACTTTATAACTTTATTCACCTTCCAATCCATCCTACATCCTCCACAAAGCTGAACATAATGTACAAGTTTTACTCGTGTGACTCATTTGGTATCCTACCTTTTTTATTTTTAGGGTTTACCTATTTCTAAAACACAGGAATTTGTATAATGTTAACATGTCCAGATGAAATATATAGGTCTTCTTATTTAGGAATTTCACGTGCATAACTGCTGGGAGAGAAATGAATGATAAGAGAGTTCCAGAAACTAAGTATTTCTAGGCACCCTCAAATCATCCTTTCCTCCAGCCACAACGTTGACAACAAAGTGGTAATACTTCCTTCCTACATCCTCCACAATGCTGAACATATTGTACGAAGTTTACTCGTGTTACTCATTTGGGATCCTATCTTTTTCTATTTTTAGGGTTTACCTATTTCTAAAACTCAGGAATTCGTATAATGTTAACATGGCCAGATGATATATATAGGTCTTCTTATTTAGGAATTTCACGTGGATAACTGCAGGGAGAGACATGAATGATAAGAGAATCCCAGAAATTAAGTAATTTTAGGCACCCTCAAATCATTCTATCCTTCAGCCAAAACGTTGATAACAAAGCGCTATTATTATGCATGTAACACATTTGTGGTACTTAATTAGTCTCCATCCTAAATTATAGTAGAATGTTGGAAACTTTAGAATTCCATTCACACTTCAATCCTTCCTACATCCCCCACAAAGCTGACCTGAATGTATGAATTTTACACGTGTTTCTCATTTGGGATCCAATCTTTTTCTATTATAAGGATTTACTTATTTCTAATACTCAAAAATCATTTTTAGTTAACATGTCCTGATGAAGTGTATAGGTCTTCTTATTTAGGAATTTCATGTGGATTACTGCAGGGAGAGAAATTAATAATAAGAGAGTTAAGAAATTAAGGAATTCAAGTTACCCTCAAATCATCCATTCTTCCAGACACATCATTGATAACAAAGCGCTAATATTATGCATGTAACACATTTTAGGTATTTATCCAGTCTTGATCCAAAATGATGGCATATCATTAGTGGCTGTTGAGAAGGGTGATGTACGAAATATCATTACAAAAGATGTCTGTCCTTATATATGGGAATCTCAGTTGGAGAAGTGCAGTAAGAGAAGAGAATGACAGGAACGAGTAAGAAACTAAATAATTCCATTTGCACTCCAGTCATTCATTCCTCCGGCAACAACATCGATAAATATGTGCTGGTATTATGCATGTAACACATTTGGGTTACTATCTACTCTCAATCCTAAATGATAGTAGAATGTTGGAAATTTTATAACTTTATTCACCTTCCAATCCATCCTACATCCCCCACAAAGCTGAACATAATGTACAAATTTTACTCGTGTTACTCATTTGGGATCCTACCTTTTTTATTTTTAGGGTTTACCTATTTCTAAAACACAGGAATTCGTATAATGTTAACATGTCCAGATGAAATATATAGGTCTTCTTATTTAGGAATTTCACGTGCATAACTGCTGGGAGAGAAATGAATGATAAGAGAGTTCCAGAAACTAAGTATTTCTAGGCACCCTCAAATCATCCTTTCCTCCAGCCACAACGTTGACAACAAAGTGGTAATACTTCCTTCCTACATCCTCCACAATGCTGAACATATTGTACGAAGTTTACTCGTGTTACTCATTTGGGATCCTATCTTTTTCTATTTTTAGGGTTTACCTATTTCTAAAACTCAGGAATTCGTATAATGTTAACATGGCCAGATGATATATATAGGTCTTCTTATTTAGGAATTTCACGTTGATAACTGTAGGGAGAGAAATGAATGATAAGAGAGTCTTAGAAACTAAGTAATTCTAGTCACCCTCAAATCATTCTTTCCTCCAGCCACAACATTGATAAAAAGGCGCAATTATTATGCATGTAACACATTTCAGGGACAAAACATCATTACAAAAGATATCGGTCTTCATATATGGGAATCTCAGTTGGAGAAGTGCAGGAAGAGAAAAGAAGGACAGGTATGTGAAAGAAACTAAATAATTCCACTCACACTCTAGTCTTTCTTTCCTCTGGCCACAACATTGATAAGAAAGTGCTAATATTATGCATGTAACACATTTGTGGTACTTAATTAGTCTCCATCCTAAATTATAGTAGAATGTTGGAAACTTTAGAATTCCATTCACACTTCAATCCTTCCTACATCCCCCACAAAGCTGACCTGAATGTATGAATTTTATGCGTGTTTCTCATTTGGTATCCAATCTTTTTCTATCATAAGGGTTTACTTATTTCTAATACTCAAAAATCATTTTTAGGTAACATGTCCTGATGAAGTGTATAAGTCTTCTTGTTTAGGAATTTCATGTGGATAACTGCAGGGAGAGAAATGAATAATAAGAGAGTTAAAGAACTTAAGGAATTCAAGTAACCCTCAAATCATTCCTTCCAGAAACATCGTTGATAACAAAGCGCTAATATTATGCATGTAACATATTTTAGGTACTTATCTAGTCTTGATCCAAAATGATGGCATATCATTAGTGACTGTTGAGAAGGGTGATGTACGAAATATCATTACGAATGATGTCTGTCCTTATATATGGGAATCTCAGTTGGAGAAGTGCAGGAAGAGAAGAGAATGACAGGAACGAGTAGAAACTAAATAATTCCATTTGCACTCCAGTCATTCTTTCCTCCTGCAACAACATCGATAAATATGTGCTAGTAATATGCATGTAACACATTTGGGGTTTTTATCTACTCTCAATCCTAAATGATAGTAGAATGTTGGAAACTGTATAATTCCATTCACCCTCCAATCCTTCCTATATTTCCCACAAAATTGACCTGAATGAACGAATTTTACTCGTGTTACTCATTTAGGATCCTATCTTTTTCTATCATTAGGGTTTACCTATTTAAATACTCAAGAATTCATTTAAAGGTAACATGTCCTGATGAAGTATATAGGTCTTCTACATGTAGTTTACAAAGTTCTTATGTTTCATCTCGGGATCTGAAGGACGTATTTTGATGAAATTTGTTATTGGGGAATTTTGTTAAGATTGGTCGATAATTTTGTAGAAAATTGAACAATATCACGACTAGGTTACATGAACACCTTCATTTATTTAATAATCTACGTCGCTAGTCTCTCGTTAAACACTAATCTGAGCAAAAATAATGGAGATATTGTGAATTCCCAAAGAATACATTTGGAAACTGAGTTCTCCGACATGGAGTACACTTTTCCAAACTTGTTTTCTTATAGCTATGCCTATTATTATAAACTCAAGAAATCATTAAAGGGGCATCAAATCATGATGATAAAGGTCATATATCATATATGGTAATTTACATTGATAACTGTATTGACAGAGGTAAATGATTGTAGAACCTTAGAACTTATGTAACTACATTAATTCTGAAATCCCTCCTCTCTCCTCCCAAAAAGTTGAATATAAACTACATATAATGTGCCTGCGATTCATTTTCAGTCACAAGTATCTTCATTTCCAAGGGTATATCTATTATTATAAAGATAATAAATCATCGTAGGATAATGTATTGATGAAATTCATAGACCTTCATAATCAGCAATTTCGTGGGGATAACAACTACAAAAGACATCGGTTTTCATATATGGGAATCTCAGGTGAAGAAGTGCAGGAAAAGAAGAGAAGGACAGGAACGGTACAGAAATTAAATAATTCCATTCACATTCATGTCATTCTTTCCTTCGGCTACAACAGTAGAATGTTGGAAAATAAACAATTCCATTCACCCTCCAATTCTACTTATATACCCTACAAACTGACCTGAATGAATGAATTTTGCTCGTGTTACTCATTTGGGATCCTATATTTTCCTACCTTAATGGTATACCTATTTAAAAAAATCAAGAAATTGTTATAAGTTAACGTGTCCTGATGAAATATATAGGTCTTTTTATTTAGGTATTTCACGTGGATAACTGCAGGGAGAGAAATGAATGATAAGAGAATCCCAGAAACTAAGTAATTCTAGGCACCCTCAAATCATTCTTTCCTCCAGCCACAACGTTGATAACAAAGCGCTATTATTATGCATGTAACACATTTCAGGTACTTATCTGGTCTTAATCATAAATGATGGCATATCATTAGTGACTGTTGAGATGGTTGATGGACGATTTATCATTACAAAATACAACGGTCTTCATTTATGGGAATCTCAGTTGGAGAAGTGCAGGATGAAAAGGGAAGGATAGGAATGTTAAAGAAACTAAATAATTCCATACACACTTAGGTAATTTTTTCCTTCCACCACAACATTGATAAGAAAGTGCTGGTATTATGCATGTAACCCATTTGTGGTACTTATATAGTCTCCATCCTAAATTATAGTAGAATGTTGGAAACTGTATAATTTCTTTCACCCTAAAATGCTTGCTACATCCCCCACAAATCAGAGCATAATTTACGAATTTTACTCATGTTAATCATTTGGGATCCTATCTTTATGATTTACCTATTTCAAAAACTCAAGAAATCATTTTAAGTTAATATGTCTATATGAAATGTATGGGTCTTCTTATTTAGAAATTTCTTGTGGATAACAGCAGGGAGATTAATGAATGATAAGAGAGTTCAGAAATTAAGCAATTATAGTAATTCTCAAATCATCCTTTCCTCCTGGAACAACGTTGATAACAAAGTACTAATATTTTGCATGTAACACTAAATAATTCCACTCACTCTCAAATCTTTCTTTCCTCTGGCCACAACATTGATAAAAATGTGCTGGTATTATGCATGTAACACATTTGGGTTACTATCTACTCTCAATCCTAAATGATAGTAGAATGTTGGAAATTTTATAACTTTATTCACCTTCCAATCCATCCTACATCCCCCACAAAGCTGAACATAATGTACAAATTTTACTCGTGTTACTCATTTGGGATCCTACCTTTTTTATTTTTAGGGTTTACCTATTTCTAAAACACAGGAATTCGTATAATGTTAACATGTCCAGATGAAATATATAGGTCTTCTTATTTAGGAATTTCACGTGCATAACTGCTGGGAGAGAAATGAATGATAAGAGAGTTCCAGAAACTAAGTATTTCTAGGCACCCTCAAATCATCCTTTCCTCCAGCCACAACGTTTACAACAAAGTGGTAATACTTCCTTCCTCCAACCTCCACAATGCTGAACATATTGTACGAAGTTTACTCGTGTTACTCATTTGGGATTCTATCTTTTTCTATTTTTAGGGTTTACCTATTTCTAAAACTCAGGAATTCGTATAATGTTAACATGGCCAGATGAAATATATAGGTCTTCTTATTTAGGAATTTCACGTTGATAACTGTAGGGAGAGAAATGAATGATAAGAGAGTCTTAGAAACTAAGTAATTCTAGTCACCCTCAAATCATTCTTTCCTCCAGCCACAACATTGATAAAAAGGCGCAATTATTATGCATGTAACACATTTCAGGGACAAAACATCATTACAAAAGATATCGGTCTTCATATATGGGAATCTCAGTTGGAGAAGTGCAGGAAGAGAAAAGAAGGACAGGAATGTGAAAGAAACTAAATAATTCCACTCACACTCAAGTCTTTCTTTCCTCTGGCCACAACATTGATAAGAAAGTGCTAATATTATGCATGTAACACATTTGTGGTACTTAATTAGTCTCCATCCTAAATTATAGTAGAATGTTGGAAACTTTAGAATTCCATTCACACTTCAATCCTTCCTACATCCCCCACAAAGCTGACCTGAATGTATGAATTTTACGCGTGTTTCTCATTTGGTATCCAATCTTTTTCTATCATAAGGGTTTACTTATTTCTAATACTCAAAAATCATTTTTAGGTAACATGTCCTGATGAAGTGTATAAGTCTTCTTGTTTAGGAATTTCATGTGGATAACTGCAGGGAGAGAAATGAATAATAAGAGAGTTAAAGAAATTAAGGAATTCAAGTAACCCTCAAATCATTCCTTCCAGAAACATCGTTGATAACAAAGCGCTAATATTATGCATGTAACATATTTTAGGTACTTATCTAGTCTTGATCCAAAATGATGGCATATCATTAGTGACTGTTGAGAAGGGTGATGTACGAAATATCATTACGAATGATGTCTGTCCTTATATATGGGAATCTCAGTTGGAGAAGTGCAGGAAGAGAAGAGAATGACAGGAACGAGTAGAAACTAAATAATTCCATTTGCACTCCAGTCATTCTTTCCTCCTGCAACAACATCGATAAATATGTGCTAGTAATATGCATGTAACACATTTGGGGTTTTTATCTACTCTCAATCCTAAATGATAGTAGAATGTTGGAAACTGTATAATTCCATTCACCCTCCAATCCTTCCTATATTTCCCACAAAATTGACCTGAATGAACGAATTTTACTCGTGTTACTCATTTAGGATCCTATTTTTTCTATCATTAGGGTTTACCTATTTAAATACTCAAGAATTCATTTAAAGGTAACATGTCCTGATGAAGTATATAGGTCTTCTACATGTAGTTTACAAAGTTCTTATGTTTCATCTCGGGATCTGAAGGACGTATTTTGATGAAATTTGTTATTGGGGAATTTTGTTAAGATTGGTCGATAATTTTGTAGAAAATTGAACAATATCACGACTAGGTTACATGAACACCTTCATTTATTTAATAATCTACGTCGCTAGTCTCTCGTTAAACACTAATCTGAGCAAAAATAATGGAGATATTGTGAATTCCCAAAGAATACATTTGGAAACTGAGTTCTCCGACATGGAGTACACTTTTCCAAACTTGTTTTCTTATAGCTATGCCTATTATTATAAACTCAAGAAATCATTAAAGGGGCATCAAATCATGATGATAAAGGTCATATATCATATATGGTAATTTACATTGATAACTTTATTGACAGAGGTAAATGATTGTAGAACCTTAGAACTTATGTAACTACATTAATTCTGAAATCCCTCCTCTCTCCTCCCAAAAAGTTGAATATAAACTACATATAATGTGCCTGCGATTCATTTTCAGTCACAAGTATCTTCATTTCTAAGGGTATATCTATTATTATAAAGATAATAAATCATCGTAGGATAATGTATTGATGAAATTCATAGACCTTCATAATTAGCAATTTCGTGGGGATAACAACTACAAAAGACATCGGTTTTCATATATGGGAATCTCAGGTGAAGAAGTGCAGGAAAAGAAGAGAAGGACAGGAACGGTACAGAAATTAAATAATTCCATTCACATTCATGTCATTCTTTCCTTCGGCTACAACAGTAGAATGTTGGAAACTAAACAATTCCATTCACCCTCCAATTCTACTTATATACCCTACAAACTGACCTGAATGAATGAATTTTGCTCGTGTTACTCATTTGGGATACTATCTTTTCCTACCTTAATGGTATACCTATTTAAAATAATCAAGAAATTGTTATAAGTTAACGTGTCCTGATGAAATATATAGGTCTTTTTATTTAGGTATTTCACGTGGATAACTGCAGGGAGAGAAATGAATGATAAGAGAATCCCAGAAACTAAGTAATTCTAGGCACCCTCAAATCATTCTTTCCTCCAGCCACAACGTTGATAACAAAGCGCTATTATTATGCATGTAACACATTTCAGGTACTTATCTGGTCTTAATCATAAATGATGGCATATCATTAGTGACTGTTGAGATGGTTGATGGACGATTTATCATTACAAAATACAACGGTCATCATTTATGGGAATCTCAGTTGGAGAAGTGCAGGATGAAAAGGGAAGGATAGGAATGTTAAAGAAACTAAATAATTCCATACACACTTAGGTAATTTTTTCCTTCCACCACAACATTGATAAGAAAGTGCTAGTATTATGCATGTAACCCATTTGTGGTACTTATATAGTCTCCATCCTAAATTATAGTAGAATGTTGGAAACTGTATAATTTCTTTCACCCTAAAATGCTTGCTACATCCCCCACAAATCAGAGCATAATTTACGAATTTTACTCATGTTACTCATTTGGGATCCTATCTTTATGGTTTACCTATTTCAAAAACTCAAGAAATCATTTTAAATTAATATGTCTATATGAAATGTATGGGTCTTCTTATTTAGAAATTTCTTGTGGATAACAGCAGGGAGATTAATGAATGATAAGAGAGTTCAGAAATTAAGCAATTATAGTAATTCTCAAATCATCCTTTCCTCCTGGAACAACGTTGATAACAAAGTACTAATATTTTGCATGTAACACTAAATAATTCCACTCACACTCAAGTCTTTCTTTCCTCTGGCCACAACATTGATAAAAATGTGCTGGTATTATGCATGTAACACATTTGGGTTACTATCTACTCTCAATCCTAAATGATAGTAGAATGTTGGAAATTTTATAACTTTATTCACCTTCCAATCCATCCTACATCCCCCACAAAGCTGAACATAATGTACAAATTTTACTCGTGTTACTCATTTGGGATCCTACCTTTTTTATTTTTAGGGTTTACCTATTTCTAAAACACAGGAATTCGTATAATGTTAACATGTCCAGATGAAATATATAGGTCTTCTTATTTAGGAATTTCACGTGCATAACTGCTGGGAGAGAAATGAATGATAAGAGAGTTCCAGAAACTAAGTATTTCTAGGCACCCTCAAATCATCCTTTCCTCCAGCCACAACGTTGACAACAAAGTGGTAATACTTCCTTCCTACATCCTCCACAATGCTGAACATATTGTACGAAGTTTACTCGTGTTACTCATTTGGGATCCTATCTTTTTCTATTTTTAGGGTTTACCTATTTCTAAAACTCAGGAATTCGTATAATGTTAACATGGCCAGATGAAATATATAGGTCTTCTTATTTAGGAATTTCACGTTGATAACTGTAGGGAGAGAAATGAATGATAAGAGAGTCTTAGAAACTAAGTAATTCTAGTCACCCTCAAATCATTCTTTCCTCCAGCCACAACATTGATAAAAAGGCGCAATTATTATGCATGTAACACATTTCAGGGACAAAACATCATTACAAAAGATATCGGTCTTCATATATGGGAATCTCAGTTGGAGAAGTGCAGGAAGAGAAAAGAAGGACAGGAATGTGAAAGAAACTAAATAATTCCACTCACACTCAAGTCTTTCTTTCCTCTGGCCACAACATTGATAAGAAAGTGCTAATATTATGCATGTAACACATTTGTGGTACTTAATTAGTCTCCATCCTAAATTATAGTAGAATGTTGGAAACTTTAGAATTCCATTCACACTTCAATCCTTCCTACATCCCCCACAAAGCTGACCTGAATGTATGAATTTTACGCGTGTTTCTCATTTGGTATCCAATCTTTTTCTATCATAAGGGTTTACTTATTTCTAATACTCAAAAATCATTTTTAGGTAACATGTCCTGATGAAGTGTATAAGTCTTCTTGTTTAGGAATTTCATGTGGATAACTGCAGGGAGAGAAATGAATAATAAGAGAGTTAAAGAAATTAAGGAATTCAAGTAACCCTCAAATCATTCCTTCCAGAAACATCGTTGATAACAAAGCGCTAATATTATGCATGTAACATATTTTAGGTACTTATCTAGTCTTGATCCAAAATGATGGCATATCATTAGTGACTGTTGAGAAGGGTGATGTACGAAATATCATTACGAATGATGTCTGTCCTTATATATGGGAATCTCAGTTGGAGAAGTGCAGGAAGAGAAGAGAATGACAGGAACGAGTAGAAACTAAATAATTCCATTTGCACTCCAGTCATTCTTTCCTCCTGCAACAACATCGATAAATATGTGCTAGTAATATGCATGTAACACATTTGGGGTTTTTATCTACTCTCAATCCTAAATGATAGTAGAATGTTGGAAACTGTATAATTCCATTCACCCTCCAATCCTTCCTATATTTCCCACAAAATTGACCTGAATGAACGAATTTTACTCGTGTTACTCATTTAGGATCCTATTTTTTCTATCATTAGGGTTTACCTATTTAAATACTCAAGAATTCATTTAAAGGTAACATGTCCTGATGAAGTATATAGGTCTTCTACATGTAGTTTACAAAGTTCTTATGTTTCATCTCGGGATCTGAAGGACGTATTTTGATGAAATTTGTTATTGGGGAATTTTGTTAAGATTGGTCGATAATTTTGTAGAAAATTGAACAATATCACGACTAGGTTACATGAACACCTTAATTTATTTAATAATGTACGTCGCTAGTCTCTCGTTAAACACTAATCTGAGCAAAAATAATGGAGATATTGTGAATTCCCAAAGAATACATTTGGAAACTGAGTTCTCCGACATGGTGTACACTTTTCCAAACTTGTTTTCTTATACCTATGCCTATTATTATAAACTCAAGAAATCATTAAAGGGGCATCAAATCATGATGATAAAGGTCATATATCATATATGGTAATTTACATTGATAACTTTATTGACAGAGGTAAATGATTGTAGAACCTTAGAACTTATGTAACTACATTAATTCTGAAATCCCTCCTCTCTCCTCCCAAAAAGTTGAATATAAACTACATATAATGTGCCTGCGATTCATTTTCAGTCACAAGTATCTTCATTTCTAAGGGTATATCTATTATTATAAAGATAATAAATCATCGTAGGATAATGTATTGATGAAATTCATAGACCTTCATAATTAGCAATTTCGTGGGGATAACAACTACAAAAGACATCGGTTTTCATATATGGGAATCTCAGGTGAAGAAGTGCAGGAAAAGAAGAGAAGGACAGGAACGGTACAGAAATTAAATAATTCCATTCACATTCATGTCATTCTTTCCTTCGGCTACAACAGTAGAATGTTGGAAACTAAACAATTCCATTCACCCTCCAATTCTACTTATATACCCTACAAACTGACCTGAATGAATGAATTTTGCTCGTGTTACTCATTTGGGATACTATCTTTTCCTACCTTAATGGTATACCTATTTAAAATAATCAAGAAATTGTTATAAGTTAACGTGTCCTGATGAAATATATAGGTCTTTTTATTTAGGTATTTCACGTGGATAACTGCAGGGAGAGAAATGAATGATAAGAGAATCCCAGAAACTAAGTAATTCTAGGCACCCTCAAATCATTCTTTCCTCCAGCCACAACGTTGATAACAAAGCGCTATTATTATGCATGTAACACATTTCAGGTACTTATCTGGTCTTAATCATAAATTATGGCATATCATTAGTGACTGTTGAGATGGTTGATGGACGATTTATCATTACAAAATACAACGGTCATCATTTATGGGAATCTCAGTTGGAGAAGTGCAGGATGAAAAGGGAAGGATAGGAATGTTAAAGAAACTAAATAATTCCATACACACTTAGGTAATTTTTTCCTTCCACCACAACATTGATAAGAAAGTGCTAGTATTATGCATGTAACCCATTTGTGGTACTTATATAGTCTCCATCCTAAATTATAGTAGAATGTTGGAAACTGTATAATTTCTTTCACCCTAAAATGCTTGCTACATCCCCCACAAATCAGAGCATAATTTACGAATTTTACTCATGTTACTCATTTGGGATCCTATCTTTATGGTTTACCTATTTCAAAAACTCAAGAAATCATTTTAAATTAATATGTCTATATGAAATGTATGGGTCTTCTTATTTAGAAATTTCTTGTGGATAACAGCAGGGAGATTAATGAATGATAAGAGAGTTCAGAAATTAAGCAATTATAGTAATTCTCAAATCATCCTTTCCTCCTGGAACAACGTTGATAACAAAGTACTAATATTTTGCATGTAACACTAAATAATTCCACTCACACTCAAGTCTTTCTTTCCTCTGGCCACAACATTGATAAAAATGTGCTGGTATTATGCATGTAACACATTTGGGTTACTATCTACTCTCAATCCTAAATGATAGTAGAATGTTGGAAATTTTATAACTTTATTCACCTTCCAATCCATCCTACATCCCCCACAAAGCTGAACATAATGTACAAATTTTACTCGTGTTACTCATTTTGGATCCTACCTTTTTTATTTTTAGGGTTTACCTATTTCTAAAACACAGGAATTCGTATAATGTTAACATGTCCAGATGAAATATATAGGTCTTCTTATTTAGGAATTTCACGTGCATAACTGCTGGGAGAGAAATGAATGATAAGAGAGTTCCAGAAACTAAGTATTTCTAGGCACCCTCAAATCATCCTTTCCTCCAGCCACAACGTTGACAACAAAGTGGTAATACTTCCTTCCTACATCCTCCACAATGCTGAACATATTGTACGAAGTTTACTCGTGTTACTCATTTGGGATCCTATCTTTTTCTATTTTTAGGGTTTACCTATTTCTAAAACTCAGGAATTCGTATAATGTTAACATGGCCAGATGAAATATATAGGTCTTCTTATTTAGGAATTTCACGTTGATAACTGTAGGGAGAGAAATGAATGATAAGAGAGTCTTAGAAACTAAGTAATTCTAGTCACCCTCAAATCATTCTTTCCTCCAGCCACAACATTGATAAAAAGGCGCAATTATTATGCATGTAACACATTTCAGGGACAAAACATCATTACAAAAGATATCGGTCTTCATATATGGGAATCTCAGTTGGAGAAGTGCAGGAAGAGAAAAGAAGGACAGGAATGTGAAAGAAACTAAATAATTCCACTCAAACTCAAGTCTTTCTTTCCTCTGGCCACAACATTGATAAGAAAGTGCTAATATTATGCATGTAACACATTTGTGGTACTTAATTAGTCTCCATCCTAAATTATAGTAGAATGTTGGAAACTTTAGAATTCCATTCACACTTCAATCCTTCCTACATCCCCCACAAAGCTGACCTGAATGTATGAATTTTACGCGTGTTTCTCATTTGGTATCCAATCTTTTTCTATCATAAGGGTTTACTTATTTCTAATACTCAAAAATCATTTTTAGGTAACATGTCCTGATGAAGTGTATAAGTCTTCTTGTTTAGGAATTTCATGTGGATAACTGCAGGGAGAGAAATGAATAATAAGAGAGTTAAAGAAATTAAGGAATTCAAGTAACCCTCAAATCATTCCTTCCAGAAACATCGTTGATAACAAAGCGCTAATATTATGCATGTAACATATTTTAGGTACTTATCTAGTCTTGATCCAAAATGATGGCATATCATTAGTGACTGTTGAGAAGGGTGATGTACGAAATATCATTACGAATGATGTCTGTCCTTATATATGGGAATCTCAGTTGGAGAAGTGCAGGAAGAGAAGAGAATGACAGGAACGAGTAGAAACTAAATAATTCCATTTGCACTCCAGTCATTCTTTCCTCCTGCAACAACATCGATAAATATGTGCTAGTAATATGCATGTAACACATTTGGGGTTTTTATCTACTCTCAATCCTAAATGATAGTAGAATGTTGGAAACTGTATAATTCCATTCACCCTCCAATCCTTCCTATATTTCCCACAAAATTGACCTGAATGAACGAATTTTACTCGTGTTACTCATTTAGGATCCTATTTTTTCTATCATTAGGGTTTACCTATTTAAATACTCAAGAATTCATTTAAAGGTAACATGTCCTGATGAAGTATATAGGTCTTTTACATGTAGTTTACAAAGTTCTTATGTTTCATCTCGGGATCTGAAGGACGTATTTTGATGAAATTTGTTATTGGGGAATTTTGTTAAGATTGGTCGATAATTTTGTAGAAAATTGAACAATATCACGACTAGGTTACATGAACACCTTCATTTATTTAATAATGTACGTCGCTAGTCTCTCGTTAAACACTAATCTGAGCAAAAATAATGGAGATATTGTGAATTCCCAAAGAATACATTTGGAAACTGAGTTCTCCGACATGGAGTACACTTTTCCAAACTTGTTTTCTTATAGCTATGCCTATTATTATAAACTCAAGAAATCATTAAAGGGGCATCAAATCATGATGATAAAGGTCATACATCATATATGGTAATTTACATTGATAGCTGTATTGACAGAGGTAAATGATTGTAGAACCTTAGAACTTATGTAACTACATTAATTCTGAAATCCCTCCTCTCTCCTCCCAGAAAGTTGAATATAAACTACATATAATGTGCCTGCGATTCATTTTCAGTCACAAGTATCTTCATTTCTAAGGGTATATCTATTATTATAAAGATAATAAATCATCGTAGGATAATGTATTGATGAAATTCATAGACCTTCATAATTAGCAATTTCGTGGGGATAACAACTACAAAAGACATCGGTTTTCATATATGGGAATCTCAGGTGAAGAAGTGCAGGAAAAGAAGAGAAGGACAGGAACGGTACAGAAATTAAATAATTCCATTCACATTCATGTCATTCTTTCCTTCGGCTACAACAGTAGAATGTTGGAAACTAAACAATTCCATTCACCCTCCAATTCTACTTATATACCCTACAAACTGACCTGAATGAATGAATTTTGCTCGTGTTACTCATTTGGGATACTATCTTTTCCTACCTTAATGGTATACCTATTTAAAATAATCAAGAAATTGTTATAAGTTAACGTGTCCTGATGAAATATATAGGTCTTTTTATTTAGGTATTTCACGTGGATAACTGCAGGGAGAGAAATGAATGATAAGAGAATCCCAGAAACTAAGTAATTCTAGGCACCCTCAAATCATTCTTTCCTCCAGCCACAACGTTGATAACAAAGCGCTATTATTATGCATGTAACACATTTCAGGTACTTATCTGGTCTTAATCATAAATGATGGCATATCATTAGTGACTGTTGAGATGGTTGATGGACGATTTATCATTACAAAATACAACGGTCTTCATTTATGGGAATCTCAGTTGGAGAAGTGCAGGATGAAAAGGGAAGGATAGGAATGTTAAAGAAACTAAATAATTCCATACACACTTAGGTAATTTTTTCCTTCCACCACAACATTGATAAGAAAGTGCTGGTATTATGCATGTAACCCATTTGTGGTACTTATATAGTCTCCATCCTAAATTATAGTAGAATGTTGGAAACTGTATAATTTCTTTCACCCTAAAATGCTTGCTACATCCCCCACAAATCAGAGCATAATTTACGAATTTTACTCATGTTACTCATTTGGGATCCTATCTTTATGGTTTACCTATTTCAAAAACTCAAGAAATCATTTTAAGTTAATATGTCTATATGAAATGTATGGGTCTTCTTATTTAGAAATTTCTTGTGGATAACAGCAGGGAGATTAATGAATGATAAGAGAGTTCAGAAATTAAGCAATTATAGTAATTCTCAAATCATCCTTTCCTCCTGGAACAACGTTGATAACAAAGTACTAATATTTTGCATGTAACACTAAATAATTCCACTCACACTCAAGTCTTTCTTTCCTCTGGCCACAACATTGATAAAAATGTGCTGGTATTATGCATGTAACACATTTGGGTTACTATCTACTCTCAATCCTAAATGATAGTAGAATGTTGGAAATTTTACAACTTTATTCACCTTCCAATCCATCCTACATCCCCCACAAAGCTGAACATAATGTACAAATTTTACTCGTGTTACTCATTTGGGATCCTACCTTTTTTATTTTTAGTGTTTACCTATTTCTAAAACACAGGAATTTGTATAATGTTAACATGTCCAGATGAAATATATAGGTCTTCTTATTTAGGAATTTCACGTGCATAACTGCTGGGAGAGAAATGAATGATAAGAGAGTTCCAGAAACTAAGTATTTCTAGGCACCCTCAAATCATCCTTTCCTCCAGCCACAACGTTGACAACAAAGTGGTAATACTTCCTTCCTACATCCTCCACAATGCTGAACATATTGTACGAAGTTTACTCGTGTTACTCATTTGGGATCCTATCTTTTTCTATTTTTAGGGTTTACCTATTTCTAAAACTCAGGAATTCGTATAATGTTAACATGGCCAGATGATATATATAGGTCTTCTTATTTAGGAATTTCACGTTGATAACTGTAGGGAGAGAAATGAATGATAAGAGAGTCTTAGAAACTAAGTAATTCTAGTCACCCTCAAATCATTCTTTCCTCCAGCCACAACATTGATAAAAAGGCGCAATTATTATGCATGTAACACATTTCAGGGACAAAACATCATTACAAAAGATATCGGTCTTCATATATGGGAATCTCAGTTGGAGAAGTGCAGGAAGAGAAAAGAAGGACAGGAATGTGAAAGAAACTAAATAATTCCACTCACACTCAAGTCTTTCTTTCCTCTGGCCACAACATTGATAAGAAAGTGCTAATATTATGCATGTAACACATTTGTGGTACTTAATTAGTCTCCATCCTAAATTATAGTAGAATGTTGGAAACTTTAGAATTCCATTCACACTTCAATCCTTCCTACATCCCCCACAAAGCTGACCTGAATGTATGAATTTTACGCGTGTTTCTCATTTGGTATCCAATTTTTTCTATCATAAGGGTTTACTTATTTCTAATACTCAAAAATCATTTTTAGGTAACATGTCCTGATGAAGTGTATAAGTCTTCTTGTTTAGGAATTTCTTGTGGATAACTGCAGGGAGAGAAATGAATAATAAGAGAGTTAAAGAAATTAAGGAATTCAAGTAACCCTCAAATCATTCCTTCCAGAAACATCGTTGATAACAAAGCGCTAATATTATGCATGTAACATATTTTAGGTACTTATCTAGTCTTGATCCAAAATGATGGCATATCATTAGTGACTGTTGAGAAGGGTGATGTACGAAATATCATTACGAAAGATGTCTGTCCTTATATATGGGAATCTCAGTTTGAGAAGTGCAGGAAGAGAAGAGAATGACAGGAACGAGTAGAAACTAAATAATTCCATTTGCACTCCAGTCATTCTTTCCTCCTGCAACAACATCGATAAATATGTGCTAGTAATATGCATGTAACACATTTGGGGTTTTCATCTACTCTCAATCCTAAATGATAGTAGAATGTTGGAAACTGTATAATTCCATTCACCCTCCAATCCTTCCTATATTTCCCACAAAATTGACCTGAATGAACGAATTTTACTCGTGTTACTCATTTAGGATCCTATCTTTTTCTATCATTAGGGTTTACCTATTTAAATACTCAAGAATTCATTTAAAGGTAACATGTCCTGATGAAGTATATAGGTCTTCTACATGTAGTTTACAAAGTTCTTATGTTTCATCTCGGGATCTGAAGGACGTATTTTGATGAAATTTGTTATTGGGGAATTTTGTTAAGATTGGTCGATAATTTTGTAGAAAATTGAACAATATCACGACTAGGTTACATGAACACCTTCATTTATTTAATAATGTACGTCGCTAGTCTCTCGTTAAACACTAATCTGAGCAAAAATAATGGAGATATTGTGAATTCCCAAAGAATACATTTGGAAACTGAGTTCTCCGACATGGAGTACACTTTTCCAAACTTGTTTTCTTATAGCTATGCCTATTATTATAAACTCAAGAAATCATTAAAGGGGCATCAAATCATGATGATAAAGGTCATACATCATATATGGTAATTTACATTGATAGCTGTATTGACAGAGGTAAATGATTGTAGAACCTTAGAACTTATGTAACTACATTAATTCTGAAATCCCTCCTCTCTCCTCCCAAAAAGTTGAATATAAACTACATATAATGTGCCTGCGATTCATTTTCAGTCACAAGTATCTTCATTTCTAAGGGTATATCTATTATTATAAAGATAATAAATCATCGTAGGATAATGTATTGATGAAATTCATAGACCTTCATAATTATCAATTTCGTGGGGATAACAACTACAAAAGACATCGGTTTTCATATATGGGAATCTCAGGTGAAGAAGTGCAGGAAAAGAAGAGAAGGACAGGAACGGTACAGAAATTAAATAATTCCATTCACATTCATGTCATTCTTTCCTTCGGCGACAACAGTAGAATGTTGGAAACTAAACAATTCCATTCACCCTCCAATTCTACTTATATACCCTACAAACTGACCTGAATGAATGAATTTTGCTCGTGTTACTCATTTGGGATCCTATCTTTTCCTACCTTAATGGTATAACTATTTAAAAAAATCAAGAAATTGTTATAAGTTAACGTGTCCTGATGAAATATATATGTCTTTTTATTTAGGTATTTCACGTGGATAACTGCAGGGAGAGAAATGAATGATAAGAGAATCCCAGAAACTAAGTAATTCTAGGCACCCTCAAATCATTCTTTCCTCCAGCCACAACGTTGATAACAAAGCGCTATTATTATGCATGTAACACATTTCAGGTACTTATCTGGTCTTAATCATAAATGATGGCATATCATTAGTGACTGTTGAGATGGTTGATGGACGATTTATCATTACAAAATACATCGGTCTTCATTTATGGGAATCTCAGTTGGAGAAGTGCAGGATGAAAAGGGAAGGATAGGAATGTTAAAGAAACTAAATAATTCCATACACACTTAGGTAATTTTTTCCTTCCACCACAACATTGATAAGAAAGTGCTAGTATTATGCATGTAACCCATTTGTGGTACTTATATAGTCTCCATCCTAAATTATAGTAGAATGTTGGAAACTGTATAATTTCTTTCACCCTAAAATGCTTGCTACATCCCCCACAAATCAGAGCATAATTTACGAATTTTACTCATGTTACTCATTTGGGATCCTATCTTTATGGTTTACCTATTTCAAAAACTCAAGAAATCATTTTAAGTTAATATGTCTATATGAAATGTATGGGTCTTCTTATTTAGAAATTTCTTGTGGATAACAGCAGGTAGATTAATGAATGATAAGAGAGTTCAGAAATTAAGCAATTATAGTAATTCTCAAATCATCCTTTCCTCCTGGAACAACGTTGATAACAAAGTACTAATATTTTGCATGTAACACTAAATAATTCCACTCACACTCAAGTCTTTCTTTCCTCTGGCCACAACATTGATAAAAATGTGCTGGTATTATGCATGTAACACATTTGGGTTACTATCTACTCTCAATCCTAAATGATAGTAGAATGTTGGAAATTTTATAACTTTATTCACCTTCCAATCCATCCTACATCCCCCACAAAGCTGAACATAATGTACAAATTTTACTCGTGTTACTCATTTGGGATCCTACCTTTTTTATTTTTAGGGTTTACCTATTTCTAAAACACAGGAATTCGTATAATGTTAACATGTCCAGATGAAATATATAGGTCTTCTTATTTAGGAATTTCACGTGCATAACTGCTGGGAGAGAAATGAATGATAAGAGAGTCTTAGAAACTAAGTAATTCTAGTCACCCTCAAATCATTCTTTCCTCCAGCCACAACATTGATAAAAAGGCGCAATTATTATGCATGTAACACATTTCAGGGACAAAACATCATTACAAAAGATATCGGTCTTCATATATGGGAATCTCAGTTGGAGAAGTGCAGGAAGAGAAAAGAAGGACAGGAATGTGAAAGAAACTAAATAATTCCACTCACACTCAAGTCTTTCTTTCCTCTGGCCACAACATTGATAAGAAAGTGCTAATATTATGCATGTAACACATTTGTGGTACTTAATTAGTCTCCATCCTAAATTATAGTAGAATGTTGGAAACTTTAGAATTCCATTCACACTTCAATCCTTCCTACATCCCCCACAAAGCTGACCTGAATGTATGAATTTTACGCGTGTTTCTCATTTGGTATCCAATCTTTTTCTATCATAAGGGTTTACTTATTTCTAATACTCAAAAATCATTTTTAGGTAACATGTCCTGATGAAGTGTATAAGTCTTCTTGTTTAGGAATTTCATGTGGATAACTGCAGGGAGAGAAATGAATAATAAGAGAGTTAAAGAAATTAAGGAATTCAAGTAACCCTCAAATCATTCCTTCCAGAAACATCGTTGATAACAAAGCGCTAATATTATGCATGTAACATATTTTAGGTACTTATCTAGTCTTGATCCAAAATGATGGCATATCATTAGTGACTGTTGAGAAGGGTGATGTACGAAATATCATTACGAATGATGTCTGTCCTTATATATGGGAATCTCAGTTGGAGAAGTGCAGGAAGAGAAGAGAATGACAGGAACGAGTAGAAACTAAATAATTCCATTTGCACTCCAGTCATTCTTTCCTCCTGCAACAACATCGATAAATATGTGCTAGTAATATGCATGTAACACATTTGGGGTTTTTATCTACTCTCAATCCTAAATGATAGTAGAATGTTGGAAACTGTATAATTCCATTCACCCTCCAATCCTTCCTATATTTCCCACAAAATTGACCTGAATGAACGAATTTTACTCGTGTTACTCATTTAGGATCCTATCTTTTTCTATCATTAGGGTTTACCTATTTAAATACTCAAGAATTCATTTAAAGGTAACATGTCCTGATGAAGTATATAGGTCTTCTACATGTATTTTACAAAGTTCTTTTGTTTCATCTCGGGATCTGAAGGACGTATTTTGATGAAATTTGTTATTGGGGAATTTTGTTAAGATTGGTCGATAATTTTGTAGAAAATTGAACAATATCACGACTAGGTTACATGAACACCTTCATTTATTTAATAATGTACGTCGCTAGTCTCTCGTTAAACACTAATCTGAGCTAAAATAATGGAGATATTGTGAATTCCCAAAGAATACATTTGGAAACTGAGTTCTCGACATGGAGTACACTTTTCCATACTTGTTTTCTTATAGCTATGCCTATTATTATAAACTCAAGAAATCATTAAAGGGGCATCAAATCATGATGATAAAGGTCATATATCATATACGGTAATTTACATTGATAACTGTATTGACAGAGGTAAATGATTGTAGAACCTTAGAACTTATGTAACTACATTAATTCTGAAATCCCTCCTCTCTCCTCCCAAAAAGTTGAATATAAACTACATATAATGTGCCTGCGATTCATTTTCAGTCACAAGTATCTTCATTTCTAAGGGTATATCTATTATTATAAAGATAATAAATCATCGTAGGATAATGTATTGATGAAATTCATAGACCTTCATAATTAGCAATTTCGTGGGGATAACAACTACAAAAGACATAGGTTTTCATATATGGGAATCTCAGGTGAAGAAGTGCAGGAAAAGAAGAGAAGGACAGGAACGGTACAGAAATTAAATAATTCCATTCACATTCATGTCATTCTTTCCTTCGGCTACAACAGTAGAATGTTGGAAACTAAACAATTCCATTCACCCTCCAATTCTACTTATATACCCTACAAACTGACCTGAATGAATGAATTTTGCTCGTGTTACTCATTTGGGATACTATCTTTTCCTACCTTAATGGTATACCTATTTAAAATAATCAAGAAATTGTTATAAGTTAACGTGTCCTGATGAAATATATAGGTCTTTTTATTTAGGTATTTCACGTGGATAACTGCAGGGAGAGAAATGAATGATAAGAGAATCCCAGAAACTAAGTAATTCTAGGCACCCTCAAATCATTCTTTCCTCCAGCCACAACGTTGATAACAAAGCGCTATTATTATGCATGTAACACATTTCAGGTACTTATCTGGTCTTAATCATAAATGATGGCATATCATTAGAGACTGTTGAGATGGTTGATGGACGATTTATCATTACAAAATACATCGGTCTTCATTTATGGGAATCTCAGTTGGAGAAGTGCAGGATGAAAAGGGAAGGATAGGAATGTTAAAGAAACTAAATAATTCCATACACACTTATGTAATTTTTTCCTTCCACCACAACATTGATAAGAAAGTGCTAGTATTATGCATGTAACCCATTTGTGGTACTTATATAGTCTCCATCCTAAATTATAGTAGAATGTTGGAAACTGTATAATTTCTTTCACCCTAAAATGCTTGCTACATCCCCCACAAATCAGAGCATAATTTACGAATTTTACTCATGTTACTCATTTGGGATCCTATCTTTATGGTTTACCTATTTCAAAAACTCAAGAAATCATTTTAAGTTAATATGTCTATATGAAATGTATGGGTCTTCTTATTTAGAAATTTCTTGTGGATAACAGCAGGTAGATTAATGAATGATAAGAGAGTTCAGAAATTAAGCAATTATAGTAATTCTCAAATCATCCTTTCCTCCTGGAACAACGTTGATAACAAAGTACTAATATTTTGCATGTAACACTAAATAATTCCACTCACACTCAAGTCTTTCTTTCCTCTGGCCACAACATTGATAAAAATGTGCTGGTATTATGCATGTAACACATTTGGGTTACTATCTACTCTCAATCCTAAATGATAGTAGAATGTTGGAAATTTTATAACTTTATTCACCTTCCAATCCATCCTACATCCCCCACAAAGCTGAACATAATGTACAAATTTTACTCGTGTTACTCATTTGGGATCCTACCTTTTTTATTTTTAGGGTTTACCTATTTCTAAAACACAGGAATTCGTATAATGTTAACATGTCCAGATGAAATATATAGGTCTTCTTATTTAGGAATTTCACGTGCATAACTGCTGTGAGAGAAATGAATGATA
Organism: Tanypteryx hageni; assembly: GCA_028673005.1. Taxonomy (NCBI): domain Eukaryota; kingdom Metazoa; phylum Arthropoda; class Insecta; order Odonata; family Petaluridae; genus Tanypteryx; species Tanypteryx hageni. The sequence continues at coordinate 90,389,840 of CM054120.1, forward strand.
AGAGAGTTCCAGAAACTAAGTATTTCTAGGCACCCTCAAATCATCCTTTCCTCCAGCCACAACGTTGACAACAAAGTGGTAATACTTCCTTCCTACATCCTCCACAATGCTGAACATATTGTACGAAGTTTACTCGTGTTACTCATTTGGGATCCTATCTTTTTCTATTTTTAGGGTTTACCTATTTCTAAAACTCAGGAATTCGTATAATGTTAACATGGCCAGATGAAATATATAGGTCTTCTTATTTAGGAATTTCACGTTGATAACTGTAGGGAGAGAAATGAATGATAAGAGAGTCTTAGAAACTAAGTAATTCTAGTCACCCTCAAATCATTCTTTCCTCCAGCCACAACATTGATAAAAAGGCGCAATTATTATGCATGTAACACATTTCAGGGACAAAACATCATTACAAAAGATATCGGTCTTCATATATGGGAATCTCAGTTGGAGAAGTGCAGGAAGAGAAAAGAAGGACAGGAATGTGAAAGAAACTAAATAATTCCACTCACACTCAAGTCTTTCTTTCCTCTGGCCACAACATTGATAAGAAAGTGCTAATATTATGCATGTAACACATTTGTGGTACTTAATTAGTCTCCATCCTAAATTATAGTAGAATGTTGGAAACTTTAGAATTCCATTCACACTTCAATCCTTCCTACATCCCCCACAAAGCTGACCTGAATGTATGAATTTTACGCGTGTTTCTCATTTGGTATCCAATCTTTTTCTATCATAAGGGTTTACTTATTTCTAATACTCAAAAATCATTTTTAGGTAACATGTCCTGATGAAGTGTATAAGTCTTCTTGTTTAGGAATTTCATGTGGATAACTGCAGGGAGAGAAATGAATAATAAGAGAGTTAAAGAAATTAAGGAATTCAAGTAACCCTCAAATCATTCCTTCCAGAAACATCGTTGATAACAAAGCGCTAATATTATGCATGTAACATATTTTAGGTACTTATCTAGTCTTGATCCAAAATGATGGCATATCATTAGTGACTGTTGAGAAGGGTGATGTACGAAATATCATTACGAATGATGTCTGTCCTTATATATGGGAATCTCAGTTGGAGAAGTGCAGGAAGAGAAGAGAATGACAGGAACGAGTAGAAACTAAATAATTCCATTTGCACTCCAGTCATTCTTTCCTCCTGCAACAACATCGATAAATATGTGCTAGTAATATGCATGTAACACATTTGGGGTTTTTATCTACTCTCAATCCTAAATGATAGTAGAATGTTGGAAACTGTATAATTCCATTCACCCTCCAATCCTTCCTATATTTCCCACAAAATTGACCTGAATGAACGAATTTTACTCGTGTTACTCATTTAGGATCCTATCTTTTTCTATCATTAGGGTTTACCTATTTAAATACTCAAGAATTCATTTAAAGGTAACATGTCCTGATGAAGTATATAGGTCTTCTACATGTAGTTTACAAAGTTCTTATGTTTCATCTCGGGATCTGAAGGACGTATTTTGATGAAATTTGTTATTGGGGAATTTTGTTAAGATTGGTCGATAATTTTGTAGAAAATTGAACAATATCACGACTAGGTTACATGAACACCTTCATTTATTTAATAATGTACCTCGCTAGTCTCTCGTTAAACACTAATCTGAGCAAAAATAATGGAGATATTGTGAATTCCCAAAGAATACATTTGGAAACTGAGTTCTCCGACATGGAGTACACTTTTCCAAACTTGTTTTCTTATAATTATGCCTATTATTATAAACTCAAGAAATCATTAAAGGGGCATCAAATCATGATGATAAAGGTCATATATCATATATGGTAATTTACATTGATAACTGTATTGACAGATTTAAATGATTGTAGAACCTTAGAACTTATGTAACTACAATAATTCTGAAATCCCTCCTCTCTCCTCCCAAAAAGTTGAATATAAACTACATATAATGTGCCTGCGATTCATTTTCAGTCACAAGTATCTTCATTTCCAAGGGTATATCTATTATTATAAAGATAATAAATCATCGTAGGATAATGTATTGATGAAATTCATAGACCTTCATAATTAGCAATTTCGTGGGGATAACAACTACAAAAGACATCGGTTTTCATATATGGGAATCTCAGGTGAAGAAGTGCAGGAAAAGAAGAGAAGGACAGGAACGGTACAGAAATTAAATAATTCCATTCACATTCATGTCATTCTTTCCTTCGGCTACAACAGTAGAATGTTGGAAACTAAACAATTCCATTCACCCTCCAATTCTACTTATATACCCTACAAACTGACCTGAATGAATGAATTTTGCTCGTGTTACTCATTTGGGATACTATCTTTTCCTACCTTAATGGTATACCTATTTAAAATAATCAAGAAATTGTTATAAGTTAACGTGTCCTGATGAAATATATAGGTCTTTTTATTTAGGTATTTCACGTGGATAACTGCAGGGAGAGAAATGAATGATAAGAGAATCCCAGAAACTAAGTAATTCTAGGCACCCTCAAATCATTCTTTCCTCCAGCCACAACGTTGATAACAAAGCGCTATTATTATGCATGTAACACATTTCAGGTACTTACCTGGTCTTAATCATAAATGATGGCATATCATTAGAGACTGTTGAGATGGTTGATGGACGATTTATCATTACAAAATACATCGGTCTTCATTTATGGGAATCTCAGTTGGAGAAGTGCAGGATGAAAAGGGAAGGATAGGAATGTTAAAGAAACTAAATAATTCCATACACACTTATGTAATTTTTTCCTTCCACCACAACATTGATAAGAAAGTGCTAGTATTATGCATGTAACCCATTTGTGGTACTTATATAGTCTCCATCCTAAATTATAGTAGAATGTTGGAAACTGTATAATTTCTTTCACCCTAAAATGCTTGCTACATCCCCCACAAATCAGAGCATAATTTACGAATTTTACTCATGTTACTCATTTGGGATCCTATCTTTATGGTTTACCTATTTCAAAAACTCAAGAAATCATTTTAAGTTAATATGTCTATATGAAATGTATGGGTCTTCTTATTTAGAAATTTCTTGTGGATAACAGCATAGAGATTAATGAATGATAAGAGAGTTCAGAAATTAAGCAATTATAGTAATTCTCAAATCATCCTTTCCTCCTGGAACAACGTTGATAACAAAGTACTAATATTTTGCATGTAACACTAAATAATTCCACTCACACTCAAGTCTTTCTTTCCTCTGGCCACAACATTGATAAAAATGTGCTGGTATTATGCATGTAACACATTTGGGTTACTATCTACTCTCAATCCTAAATGATAGTAGAATGTTGGAAATTTTATAACTTTATTCACCTTCCAATCCATCCTACATCCCCCACAAAGCTGAACATAATGTACAAATTTTACTCGTGTTACTCATTTGGGATCCTACCTTTTTTATTTTTAGGGTTTACCTATTTCTAAAACACAGGAATTCGTATAATGTTAACATGTCCAGATGAAATATATAGGTCTTCTTATTTAGGAATTTCACGTGCATAACTGCTGTGAGAGAAATGAATGATAAGAGAGTTCCAGAAACTAAGTATTTCTAGGCACCCTCAAATCATCCTTTCCTCCAGCCACAACGTTGACAACAAAGTGGTAATACTTCCTTCCTACATCCTCCACAATGCTGAACATATTGTACGAAGTTTACTCGTGTTACTCATTTGGGATCCTATCTTTTTCTATTTTTAGGGTTTACCTATTTCTAAAACTCAGGAATTCGTATAATGTTAACATGGCCAGATGAAATATATAGGTCTTCTTATTTAGGAATTTCACGTTGATAACTGTAGGGAGAGAAATGAATGATAAGAGAGTCTTAGAAACTAAGTAATTCTAGTCACCCTCAAATCATTCTTTCCTCCAGCCACAACATTGATAAAAAGGCGCAATTATTATGCATGTAACACATTTCAGGGACAAAACATCATTACAAAAGATATCGGTCTTCATATATGGGAATCTCAGTTGGAGAAGTGCAGGAAGAGAAAAGAAGGACAGGAATGTGAAAGAAACTAAATAATTCCACTCACACTCAAGTCTTTCTTTCCTCTGGCCACAACATTGATAAGAAAGTGCTAATATTATGCATGTAACACATTTGTGGTACTTAATTAGTCTCCATCCTAAATTATAGTAGAATGTTGGAAACTTTAGAATTCCATTCACACTTCAATCCTTCCTACATCCCCCACAAAGCTGACCTGAATGTATGAATTTTACGCGTGTTTCTCATTTGGTATCCAATCTTTTTCTATCATAAGGGTTTACTTATTTCTAATACTCAAAAATCATTTTTAGGTAACATGTCCTGATGAAGTGTATAAGTCTTCTTGTTTAGGAATTTCATGTGGATAACTGCAGGGAGAGAAATGAATAATAAGAGAGTTAAAGAAATTAAGGAATTCAAGTAACCCTCAAATCATTCCTTCCAGAAACATCGTTGATAACAAAGCGCTAATATTATGCATGTAACATATTTTAGGTACTTATCTAGTCTTGATCCAAAATGATGGCATATCATTAGTGACTGTTGAGAAGGGTGATGTACGAAATATCATTACGAATGATGTCTGTCCTTATATATGGGAATCTCAGTTGGAGAAGTGCAGGAAGAGAAGAGAATGACAGGAACGAGTAGAAACTAAATAATTCCATTTGCACTCCAGTCATTCTTTCCTCCTGCAACAACATCGATAAATATGTGCTAGTAATATGCATGTAACACATTTGGGGTTTTTATCTACTCTCAATCCTAAATGATAGTAGAATGTTGGAAACTGTATAATTCCATTCACCCTCCAATCCTTCCTATATTTCCCACAAAATTGACCTGAATGAACGAATTTTACTCGTGTTACTCATTTAGGATCCTATCTTTTTCTATCATTAGGGTTTACCTATTTAAATACTCAAGAATTCATTTAAAGGTAACATGTCCTGATGAAGTATATAGGTCTTCTACATGTAGTTTACAAAGTTCTTATGTTTCATCTCGGGATCTGAAGGACGTATTTGGATGAAATTTGTTATTGGGGAATTTTGTTAAGATTGGTCGATAATTTTGTAGAAAATTGAACAATATCACGACTAGGTTACATGAACACCTTAATTTATTTAATAATGTACGTCGCTAGTCTCTCGTTAAACACTAATCTGAGCAAAAATAATGGAGATATTGTGAATTCCCAAAGAATACATTTGGAAACTGAGTTCTCCGACATGGTGTACACTTTTCCAAACTTGTTTTCTTATACCTATGCCTATTATTATAAACTCAAGAAATCATTAAAGGGGCATCAAATCATGATGATAAAGGTCATATATCATATATGGTAATTTACATTGATAACTTTATTGACAGGTAAATGATTGTAGAACCTTAGAACTTATGTAACTACATTAATTCTGAAATCCCTCCTCTCTCCTCCCAAAAAGTTGAATATAAACTACATATAATGTGCCTGCGATTCATTTTCAGTCACAAGTATCTTCATTTCTAAGGGTATATCTATTATTATAAAGATAATAAATCATCGTAGGATAATGTATTGATGAAATTCATAGACCTTCATAATTAGCAATTTCGTGGGGATAACAACTACAAAAGACATAGGTTTTCATATATGGGAATCTCAGGTGAAGAAGTGCAGGAAAAGAAGAGAAGGACAGGAACGGTACAGAAATTAAATAATTCCATTCACATTCATGTCATTCTTTCCTTCGGCTACAACAGTAGAATGTTGGAAACTAAACAATTCCATTCACCCTCCAATTCTACTTATATACCCTACAAACTGACCTGAATAAATGAATTTTGCTCGTGTTACTCATTTGGGATACTATCTTTTCCTACCTTAATGGTATACCTATTTAAAATAATCAAGAAATTGTTATAAGTTAACGTGTCCTGATGAAATATATAGGTCTTTTTATTTAGGTATTTCACGTGGATAACTGCAGGGAGAGAAATGAATGATAAGAGAATCCCAGAAACTAAGTAATTCTAGGCACCCTCAAATCATTCTTTCCTCCAGCCACAACGTTGATAACAAAGCGCTATTATTATGCATGTAACACATTTCAGGTACTTATCTGGTCTTAATCATAAATGATGGCATATCATTAGTGACTGTTGAGAAGGTTGATGGACGATTTATCATTACAAAATACAACGGTCTTCATTTATGGGAATCTCAGTTGGAGAAGTGCAGGATGAAAAGGGAAGGATAGGAATGTTAAAGAAACTAAATAATTCCATACACACTTAGGTAATATTTTCCTTCCACCACAACATTGATAAGAAAGTGCTAGTATTATGCATGTAACCCATTTGTGGTACTTATATAGTCTCCATCCTAAATTATAGTAGAATGTTGGAAACTGTATAATTTCTTTCACCCTAAAATGCTTGCTACATCCCCCACAAATCAGAGCATAATTTACGAATTTTACTCATGTTACTCATTTGGGATCCTATCTTTATGATTTACCTATTTCAAAAACTCAAGAAATCATTTTAAATTAATATGTCTATATGAAATGTATGGGTCTTCTTATTTAGAAATTTCTTGTGGATAACAGCAGGGAGATTAATGAATGATAAGAGAGTTCAGAAATTAAGCAATTATAGTAATTCTCAAATCATCCTTTCCTCCTGGAACAACGTTGATAACAAAGTACTAATATTTTGCATGTAACACTAAATAATTCCACTCACACTCAAGTCTTTCTTTCCTCTGGCCACAACATTGATAAAAATGTGCTGGTATTATGCATGTAACACATTTGGGTTACTATCTACTCTCAATCCTAAATGATAGTAGAATGTTGGAAATTTTATAACTTTATTCACCTTCCAATCCATCCTACATCCCCCACAAAGCTGAACATAATGTACAAATTTTACTCGTGTTACTCATTTGGGATCCTACCTTTTTTATTTTTAGGGTTTACCTATTTCTAAAACACAGGAATTCGTATAATGTTAACATGTCCAGATGAAATATATAGGTCTTCTTATTTAGGAATTTCACGTGCATAACTGCTGTGAGAGAAATGAATGATAAGAGAGTTCCAGAAACTAAGTATTTCTAGGCACCCTCAAATCATCCTTTCCTCCAGCCACAACGTTGACAACAAAGTGGTAATACTTCCTTCCTACATCCTCCACAATGCTGAACATATTGTACGAAGTTTACTCGTGTTACTCATTTGGGATCCTATCTTTTTCTATTTTTAGGGTTTACCTATTTCTAAAACTCAGGAATTCGTATAATGTTAACATGGCCAGATGAAATATATAGGTCTTCTTATTTAGGAATTTCACGTTGATAACTGTAGGGAGAGAAATGAATGATAAGAGAGTCTTAGAAACTAAGTAATTCTAGTCACCCTCAAATCATTCTTTCCTCCAGCCACAACATTGATAAAAAGGCGCAATTATTATGCATGTAACACATTTCAGGGACAAAACATCATTACAAAAGATATCGGTCTTCATATATGGGAATCTCAGTTGGAGAAGTGCAGGAAGAGAAAAGAAGGACAGGAATGTGAAAGAAACTAAATAATTCCACTCACACTCAAGTCTTTCTTTCCTCTGGCCACAACATTGATAAGAAAGTGCTAATATTATGCATGTAACACATTTGTGGTACTTAATTAGTCTCCATCCTAAATTATAGTAGAATGTTGGAAACTTTAGAATTCCATTCACACTTCAATCCTTCCTACATCCCCCACAAAGCTGACCTGAATGTATGAATTTTACGCGTGTTTCTCATTTGGTATCCAATCTTTTTCTATCATAAGGGTTTACTTATTTCTAATACTCAAAAATCATTTTTAGGTAACATGTCCTGATGAAGTGTATAAGTCTTCTTGTTTAGGAATTTCATGTGGATAACTGCAGGGAGAGAAATGAATAATAAGAGAGTTAAAGAAATTAAGGAATTCAAGTAACCCTCAAATCATTCCTTCCAGAAACATCGTTGATAACAAAGCGCTAATATTATGCATGTAACATATTTTAGGTACTTATCTAGTCTTGATCCAAAATGATGGCATATCATTAGTGACTGTTGAGAAGGGTGATGTACGAAATATCATTACGAATGATGTCTGTCCTTATATATGGGAATCTCAGTTGGAGAAGTGCAGGAAGAGAAGAGAATGACAGGAACGAGTAGAAACTAAATAATTCCATTTGCACTCCAGTCATTCTTTCCTCCTGCAACAACATCGATAAATATGTGCTAGTAATATGCATGTAACACATTTGGGGTTTTTATCTACTCTCAATCCTAAATGATAGTAGAATGTTGGAAACTGTATAATTCCATTCACCCTCCAATCCTTCCTATATTTCCCACAAAATTGACCTGAATGAACGAATTTTACTCGTGTTACTCATTTAGGATCCTATCTTTTTCTATCATTAGGGTTTACCTATTTAAATACTCAAGAATTCATTTAAAGGTAACATGTCCTGATGAAGTATATAGGTCTTCTACATGTATTTTACAAAGTTCTTTTGTTTCATCTCGGGATCTGAAGGACGTATTTTGATGAAATTTGTTATTGGGGAATTTTGTTAAGATTGGTCGATAATTTTGTAGAAAATTGAACAATATCACGACTAGGTTACATGAACACCTTCATTTATTTAATAATGTACGTCGCTAGTCTCTCGTTAAACACTAATCTGAGCTAAAATAATGGAGATATTGTGAATTCCCAAAGAATACATTTGGAAACTGAGTTCTCGACATGGAGTACACTTTTCCATACTTGTTTTCTTATAGCTATGCCTATTATTATAAACTCAAGAAATCATTAAAGGGGCATCAAATCATGATGATAAAGGTCATATATCATATACGGTAATTTACATTGATAACTGTATTGACAGAGGTAAATGATTGTAGAACCTTAGAACTTATGTAACTGCATTAATTCTGAAATCCCTCCTCTCTCCTCCCAAAAAGTTGAATATAAACTACATATAATGTGCCTGCGATTCATTTTCAGTCACAAGTATCTTCATTTCTAAGGGTATATCTATTATTATAAAGATAATAAATCATCGTAGGATAATGTATTGATGAAATTCATAGACCTTCATAATTAGCAATTTCGTGGGGATAACAACTACAAAAGACATCGGTTTTCATATATGGGAATCTCAGGTGAAGAAGTGCAGGAAAAGAAGAGAAGGACAGGAACGGTACAGAAATTAAATAATTCCATTCACATTCATGTCATTCTTTCCTTCGGCTACAACAGTAGAATGTTGGAAACTAAACAATTCCATTCACCCTCCAATTCTACTTATATACCCTACAAACTGACCTGAATGAATGAATTTTGCTCGTGTTACTCATTTGGGATACTATCTTTTCCTACCTTAATGGTATACCTATTTAAAAAAATCAAGAAATTGTTATAAGTTAACGTGTCCTGATGAAATATATAGGTCTTTTTATTTAGGTATTTCACGTGGATAACTGCAGGGAGAGAAATGAATGATAAGAGAATCCCAGAAACTAAGTAATTCTAGGCACCCTCAAATCATTCTTTCCTCCAGCCACAACGTTGATAACAAAGCGCTATTATTATGCATGTAACACATTTCAGGTACTTATCTGGTCTTAATCATAAATGATGGCATATCATTAGAGACTGTTGAGATGGTTGATGGACGATTTATCATTACAAAATACATCGGTCTTCATTTATGGGAATCTCAGTTGGAGAAGTGCAGGATGAAAAGGGAAGGATAGGAATGTTAAAGAAACTAAATAATTCCATACACACTTATGTAATTTTTTCCTTCCACCACAACATTGATAAGAAAGTGCTAGTATTATGCATGTAACCCATTTGTGGTACTTATATAGTCTCCATCCTAAATTATAGTAGAATGTTGGAAACTGTATAATTTCTTTCACCCTAAAATGCTTGCTACATCCCCCACAAATCAGAGCATAATTTACGAATTTTACTCATGTTACTCATTTGGGATCCTATCTTTATGGTTTACCTATTTCAAAAACTCAAGAAATCATTTTAAGTTAATATGTCTATATGAAATGTATGGGTCTTCTTATTTAGAAATTTCTTGTGGATAACAGCAGGTAGATTAATGAATGATAAGAGAGTTCAGAAATTAAGCAATTATAGTAATTCTCAAATCATCCTTTCCTCCTGGAACAACGTTGATAACAAAGTACTAATATTTTGCATGTAACACTAAATAATTCCACTCACACTCAAGTCTTTCTTTCCTCTGGCCACAACATTGATAAAAATGTGCTGGTATTATGCATGTAACACATTTGGGTTACTATCTACTCTCAATCCTAAATGATAGTAGAATGTTGGAAATTTTATAACTTTATTCACCTTCCAATCCATCCTACATCCCCCACAAAGCTGAACATAATGTACAAATTTTACTCGTGTTACTCATTTGGGATCCTACCTTTTTTATTTTTAGGGTTTACCTATTTCTAAAACACAGGAATTCGTATAATGTTAACATGTCCAGATGAAATATATAGGTCTTCTTATTTAGGAATTTCACGTGCATAACTGCTGTGAGAGAAATGAATGATAAGAGAGTTCCAGAAACTAAGTATTTCTAGGCACCCTCAAATCATCCTTTCCTCCAGCCACAACGTTGACAACAAAGTGGTAATACTTCCTTCCTACATCCTCCACAATGCTGAACATATTGTACGAAGTTTACTCGTGTTACTCATTTGGGATCCTATCTTTTTCTATTTTTAGGGTTTACCTATTTCTAAAACTCAGGAATTCGTATAATGTTAACATGGCCAGATGAAATATATAGGTCTTCTTATTTAGGAATTTCACGTTGATAACTGTAGGGAGAGAAATGAATGATAAGAGAGTCTTAGAAACTAAGTAATTCTAGTCACCCTCAAATCATTCTTTCCTCCAGCCACAACATTGATAAAAAGGCGCAATTATTATGCATGTAACACATTTCAGGGACAAAACATCATTACAAAAGATATCGGTCTTCATATATGGGAATCTCAGTTGGAGAAGTGCAGGAAGAGAAAAGAAGGACAGGAATGTGAAAGAAACTAAATAATTCCACTCACACTCAAGTCTTTCTTTCCTCTGGCCACAACATTGATAAGAAAGTGCTAATATTATGCATGTAACACATTTGTGGTACTTAATTAGTCTCCATCCTAAATTATAGTAGAATGTTGGAAACTTTAGAATTCCATTCACACTTCAATCCTTCCTACATCCCCCACAAAGCTGACCTGAATGTATGAATTTTACGCGTGTTTCTCATTTGGTATCCAATCTTTTTCTATCATAAGGGTTTACTTATTTCTAATACTCAAAAATCATTTTTAGGTAACATGTCCTGATGAAGTGTATAAGTCTTCTTGTTTAGGAATTTCATGTGGATAACTGCAGGGAGAGAAATGAATAATAAGAGAGTTAAAGAAATTAAGGAATTCAAGTAACCCTCAAATCATTCCTTCCAGAAACATCGTTGATAACAAAGCGCTAATATTATGCATGTAACATATTTTAGGTACTTATCTAGTCTTGATCCAAAATGATGGCATATCATTAGTGACTGTTGAGAAGGGTGATGTACGAAATATCATTACGAATGATGTCTGTCCTTATATATGGGAATCTCAGTTGGAGAAGTGCAGGAAGAGAAGAGAATGACAGGAACGAGTAGAAACTAAATAATTCCATTTGCACTCCAGTCATTCTTTCCTCCTACAACAACATCGATAAATATGTGCTAGTAATATGCATGTAACACATTTGGGGTTTTTATCTACTCTCAATCCTAAATGATAGTAGAATGTTGGAAACTGTATAATTCCATTCACCCTCCAATCCTTCCTATATTTCCCACAAAATTGACCTGAATGAACGAATTTTACTCGTGTTACTCAATTAGGATCCTATCTTTTTCTATCATTAGGGTTTACCTATTTAAATACTCAAGAATTCATTTAAAGGTAACATCTCCTGATGAAGTATATAGGTCTTCTACATGTAGTTTACAAAGTTCTTATGTTTCATCTCGGGATCTGAAGGAAGTATTTTGATGAAATTTGTTATTGGGGAATTTTGTTAAGATTGGTCGATAATTTTGTAGAAAATTGAACAATATCACGACTAGGTTACATGAACACCTTCATTTATTTAATAATGTACGTCGCTAGTCTCTCGTTAAACACTAATCTGAGCTAAAATAATGGAGATATTGTGAATTCCCAAAGAATACATTTGGAAACTGAGTTCTCGACATGGAGTACACTTTTCCATACTTGTTTTCTTATAGCTATGCCTATTATTATAAACTCAAGAAATCATTAAAGGGGCATCAAATCATGATGATAAAGGTCATATATCATATACGGTAATTTACATTGATAACTGTATTGACAGAGGTAAATGATTGTAGAACCTTAGAACTTATGTAACTACATTAATTCTGAAATCCCTCCTCTCTCCTCCCAAAAAGTTGAATATAAACTACATATAATGTGCCTGCGATTCATTTTCAGTCACAAGTATCTTCATTTCTAAGGGTATATCTATTATTATAAAGATAATAAATCATCGTAGGATAATGTATTGATGAAATTCATAGACCTTCATAATTAGCAATTTCGTGGGGATAACAACTACAAAAGACATCGGTTTTCATATATGGGAATCTCAGGTGAAGAAGTGCAGGAAAAGAAGAGAAGGACAGGAACGGTACAGAAATTAAATAATTCCATTCACATTCATGTCATTCTTTCCTTCGGCTACAACAGTAGAATGTTGGAAACTAAACAATTCCATTCACCCTCCAATTCTACTTATATACCCTACAAACTGACCTGAATGAATGAATTTTGCTCGTGTTACTCATTTGGGATACTATCTTTTCCTACCTTAATGGTATACCTATTTAAAATAATCAAGAAATTGTTATAAGTTAACGTGTCCTGATGAAATATATAGGTCTTTTTATTTAGGTATTTCACGTGGATAACTGCAGGGAGAGAAATGAATGATAAGAGAATCCCAGAAACTAAGTAATTCTAGGCACCCTCAAATCATTCTTTCCTCCAGCCACAACGTTGATAACAAAGCGCTATTATTATGCATGTAACACATTTCAGGTACTTATCTGGTCTTAATCATAAATGATGGCATATCATTAGAGACTGTTGAGATGGTTGATGGACGATTTATCATTACAAAATACATCGGTCTTCATTTATGGGAATCTCAGTTGGAGAAGTGCAGGATGAAAAGGGAAGGATAGGAATGTTAAAGAAACTAAATAATTCCATACACACTTATGTAATTTTTTCCTTCCACCACAACATTGATAAGAAAGTGCTAGTATTATGCATGTAACCCATTTGTGGTACTTATATAGTCTCCATCCTAAATTATAGTAGAATGTTGGAAACTGTATAATTTCTTTCACCCTAAAATGCTTGCTACATCCCCCACAAATCAGAGCATAATTTACGAATTTTACTCATGTTACTCATTTGGGATCCTATCTTTATGGTTTACCTATTTCAAAAACTCAAGAAATCATTTTAAGTTAATATGTCTATATGAAATGTATGGGTCTTCTTATTTAGAAATTTCTTGTGGATAACAGCATAGAGATTAATGAATGATAAGAGAGTTCAGAAATTAAGCAATTATAGTAATTCTCAAATCATCCTTTCCTCCTGGAACAACGTTGATAACAAAGTACTAATATTTTGCATGTAACACTAAATAATTCCACTCACACTCAAGTCTTTCTTTCCTCTGGCCACAACATTGATAAAAATGTGCTGGTATTATGCATGTAACACATTTGGGTTACTATCTACTCTCAATCCTAAATGATAGTAGAATGTTGGAAATTTTATAACTTTATTCACCTTCCAATCCATCCTACATCCCCCACAAAGCTGAACATAATGTACAAATTTTACTCGTGTTACTCATTTGGGATCCTACCTTTTTTATTTTTAGGGTTTACCTATTTCTAAAACACAGGAATTCGTATAATGTTAACATGTCCAGATGAAATATATAGGTCTTCTTATTTAGGAATTTCACGTGCATAACTGCTGTGAGAGAAATGAATGATAAGAGAGTTCCAGAAACTAAGTATTTCTAGGCACCCTCAAATCATCCTTTCCTCCAGCCACAACGTTGACAACAAAGTGGTAATACTTCCTTCCTACATCCTCCACAATGCTGAACATATTGTACGAAGTTTACTCGTGTTACTCATTTGGGATCCTATCTTTTTCTATTTTTAGGGTTTACCTATTTCTAAAACTCAGGAATTCGTATAATGTTAACATGGCCAGATGAAATATATAGGTCTTCTTATTTAGGAATTTCACGTTGATAACTGTAGGGAGAGAAATGAATGATAAGAGAGTCTTAGAAACTAAGTAATTCTAGTCACCCTCAAATCATTCTTTCCTCCAGCCACAACATTGATAAAAAGGCGCAATTATTATGCATGTAACACATTTCAGGGAAAAAACATCATTACAAAAGATATCGGTCTTCATATATGGGAATCTCAGTTGGAGAAGTGCAGGAAGAGAAAAGAAGGACAGGAATGTGAAAGAAACTAAATAATTCCACTCACACTCAAGTCTTTCTTTCCTCTGGCCACAACATTGATAAGAAAGTGCTAATATTATGCATGTAACACATTTGTGGTACTTAATTAGTCTCCATCCTAAATTATAGTAGAATGTTGGAAACTTTAGAATTCCATTCACACTTCAATCCTTCCTACATCCCCCACAAAGCTGACCTGAATGTATGAATTTTACGCGTGTTTCTCATTTGGTATCCAATCTTTTTCTATCATAAGGGTTTACTTATTTCTAATACTCAAAAATCATTTTTAGGTAACATGTCCTGATGAAGTGTATAAGTCTTCTTGTTTAGGAATTTCATGTGGATAACTGCAGGGAGAGAAATGAATAATAAGAGAGTTAAAGAAATTAAGGAATTCAAGTAACCCTCAAATCATTCCTTCCAGAAACATCGTTGATAACAAAGCGCTAATATTATGCATGTAACATATTTTAGGTACTTATCTAGTCTTGATCCAAAATGATGGCATATCATTAGTGACTGTTGAGAAGGGTGATGTACGAAATATCATTACGAATGATGTCTGTCCTTATATATGGGAATCTCAGTTGGAGAAGTGCAGGAAGAGAAGAGAATGACAGGAACGAGTAGAAACTAAATAATTCCATTTGCACTCCAGTCATTCTTTCCTCCTGCAACAACATCGATAAATATGTGCTAGTAATATGCATGTAACACATTTGGGGTTTTTATCTACTCTCAATCCTAAATGATAGTAGAATGTTGGAAACTGTATAATTCCATTCACCCTCCAATCCTTCCTATATTTCCCACAAAATTGACCTGAATGAACGAATTTTACTCGTGTTACTCATTTAGGATCCTAACTTTTCTATCATTAGGGTTTACCTATTTAAATACTCAAGAATTCATTTAAAGGTAACATGTCCTGATGAAGTATATAGGTCTTTTACATGTAGTTTACAAAGTTCTTATGTTTCATCTCGGGATCTGAAGGAAGTATTTTGATGAAATTTGTTATTGGGGAATTTTGTTAAGATTGGTCGATAATATTGTAGAAAATTGAACAATATCACGACTAGGTTACATGAACACCTTCATTTATTTAATAATGTACGTCGCTAGTCTCTCGTTAAACACTAATCTGAGCAAAAATAATGGAGATATTGTGAATTCCCAAAGAATACATTTGGAAACTGAGTTCTCGACATGGAGTACACTTTTCCATACTTGTTTTCTTATAGCTATGCCTATTATTATAAACTCAAGAAATCATTAAAGGGGCATCAAATCATGATGATAAAGGTCATATATCATATACGGTAATTTACATTGATAACTGTATTGACAGAGGTAAATGATTGTAGAACCTTAGAACTTATGTAACTACATTAATTCTGAAATCCCTCCTCTCTCCTCCCAAAAAGTTGAATATAAACTACATATAATGTGCCTGCGATTCATTTTCAGTCACAAGTATCTTCATTTCTAAGGGTATATCTATTATTATAAAGATAATAAATCATCGTAGGATAATGTATTGATGAAATTCATAGACCTTCATAATTAGCAATTTCGTGGGGATAACAACTACAAAAGACATCGGTTTTCATATATGGGAATCTCAGGTGAAGAAGTGCAGGAAAAGAAGAGAAGGACAGGAACGGTACAGAAATTAAATAATTCCATTCACATTCATGTCATTCTTTCCTTCGGCTACAACAGTAGAATGTTGGAAACTAAACAATTCCATTCACCCTCCAATTCTACTTATATACCCTACAAACTGACCTGAATGAATGAATTTTGCTCGTGTTACTCATTTGGGATACTATCTTTTCCTACCTTAATGGTATACCTATTTAAAATAATCAAGAAATTGTTATAAGTTAACGTGTCCTGATGAAATATATAGGTCTTTTTATTTAGGTATTTCACGTGGATAACTGCAGGGAGAGAAATGAATGATAAGAGAATCCCAGAAACTAAGTAATTCTAGGCACCCTCAAATCATTCTTTCCTCCAGCCACAACGTTGATAACAAAGCGCTATTATTATGCATGTAACACATTTCAGGTACTTATCTGGTCTTAATCATAAATGATGGCATATCATTAGTGACTGTTGAGATGGTTGATGGACGATTTATCATTACAAAATACATCGGTCTTCATTTATGGGAATCTCAGTTGGAGAAGTGCAGGATGAAAAGGGAAGGATAGGAATGTTAAAGAAACTAAATAATTCCATACACACTTAGGTAATTTTTTCCTTCCACCACAACATTGATAAGAAAGTGCTAGTATTATGCATGTAACCCATTTGTGGTACTTATATAGTCTCCATCCTAAATTATAGTAGAATGTTGGAAACTGTATAATTTCTTTCACCCTAAAATGCTTGCTACATCCCCCACAAATCAGAGCATAATTTACGAATTTTACTCATGTTACTCATTTGGGATCCTATCTTTATGGTTTACCTATTTCAAAAACTCAAGAAATCATTTTAAGTTAATATGTCTATATGAAATGTATGGGTCTTCTTATTTAGAAATTTCTTGTGGATAACAGCAGGGAGATTAATGAATGATAAGAGAGTTCAGAAATTAAGCAATTATAGTAATTCTCAAATCATCCTTTCCTCCTGGAACAACGTTGATAACAAAGTACTAATATTTTGCATGTAACACTAAATAATTCCACTCACACTCAAGTCTTTCTTTCCTCTGGCCACAACATTGATAAAAATGTGCTGGTATTATGCATGTAACACATTTGGGTTACTATCTACTCTCAATCCTAAATGATAGTAGAATGTTGGAAATTTTATAACTTTATTCACCTTCCAATCCATCCTACATCCCCCACAAAGCTGAACATAATGTACAAATTTTACTCGTGTTACTCATTTGGGATCCTACCTTTTTTATTTTTAGGGTTTACCTATTTCTAAAACACAGGAATTCGTATAATGTTAACATGTCCAGATGAAATATATAGGTCTTCTTATTTAGGAATTTCACGTGCATAACTGCTGTGAGAGAAATGAATGATAAGAGAGTTCCAGAAACTAAGTATTTCTAGGCACCCTCAAATCATCCTTTCCTCCAGCCACAACGTTGACAACAAAGTGGTAATACTTCCTTCCTACATCCTCCACAATGCTGAACATATTGTACGAAGTTTACTCGTGTTACTCATTTGGGATCCTATCTTTTTCTATTTTTAGGGTTTACCTATTTCTAAAACTCAGGAATTCGTATAATGTTAACATGGCCAGATGAAATATATAGGTCTTCTTATTTAGGAATTTCACGTTGATAACTGTAGGGAGAGAAATGAATGATAAGAGAGTCTTAGAAACTAAGTAATTCTAGTCACCCTCAAATCATTCTTTCCTCCAGCCACAACATTGATAAAAAGGCGCAATTATTATGCATGTAACACATTTCAGGGACAAAACATCATTACAAAAGATATCGGTCTTCATATATGGGAATCTCAGTTGGAGAAGTGCAGGAAGAGAAAAGAAGGACAGGAATGTGAAAGAAACTAAATAATTCCACTCACACTCAAGTCTTTCTTTCCTCTGGCCACAACATTGATAAGAAAGTGCTAATATTATGCATGTAACACATTTGTGGTACTTAATTAGTCTCCATCCTAAATTATAGTAGAATGTTGGAAACTTTAGAATTCCATTCACACTTCAATCCTTCCTACATCCCCCACAAAGCTGACCTGAATGTATGAATTTTACGCGTGTTTCTCATTTGGTATCCAATCTTTTTCTATCATAAGGGTTTACTTATTTCTAATACTCAAAAATCATTTTTAGGTAACATGTCCTGATGAAGTGTATAAGTCTTCTTGTTTAGGAATTTCATGTGGATAACTGCAGGGAGAGAAATGAATAATAAGAGAGTTAAAGAAATTAAGGAATTCAAGTAACCCTCAAATCATTCCTTCCAGAAACATCGTTGATAACAAAGCGCTAATATTATGCATGTAACATATTTTAGGTACTTATCTAGTCTTGATCCAAAATGATGGCATATCATTAGTGACTGTTGAGAAGGGTGATGTACGAAATATCATTACGAATGATGTCTGTCCTTATATATGGGAATCTCAGTTGGAGAAGTGCAGGAAGAGAAGAGAATGACAGGAACGAGTAGAAACTAAATAATTCCATTTGCACTCCAGTCATTCTTTCCTCCTGCAACAACATCGATAAATATGTGCTAGTAATATGCATGTAACACATTTGGGGTTTTTATCTACTCTCAATCCTAAATGATAGTAGAATGTTGGAAACTGTATAATTCCATTCACCCTCCAATCCTTCCTATATTTCCCACAAAATTGACCTGAATGAACGAATTTTACTCGTGTTACTCATTTAGGATCCTATCTTTTTCTATCATTAGGGTTTACCTATTTAAATACTCAAGAATTCATTTAAAGGTAACATGTCCTGATGAAGTATATAGGTCTTTTACATGTAGTTTACAAAGTTCTTATGTTTCATCTCGGGATCTGAAGGAAGTATTTTGATGAAATTTGTTATTGGGGAATTTTGTTAAGATTGGTCGATAATATTGTAGAAAATTGAACAATATCACGAGTACGTTACATGAACACCTTCATTTATTTAATAATGTACCTCGCTAGTCTCTCGTTAAACACTAATCTGAGCTAAAATAATGGAGATATTGTGAATTCCCAAAGAATACATTTGGAAACTGAGTTCTCGACATGGAGTACACTTTTCCATACTTGTTTTCTTATAGCTATGCCTATTATTATAAACTCAAGAAATCATTAAAGGGGCATCAAATCATGATGATAAAGGTCATTTATCATATATGGTAATTTACATTGATAACTGTATTGACAGAGGTAAATGATTGTAGAACCTTAGAACTTATGTAACTACATTAATTCTGAAATCCCTCCTCTCTCCTCCCAAAAAGTTGAATATAAACTACATATAATGTGCCTGCGATTCATTTTCAGTCACAAGTATCTTCATTTCTAAGGGTATATCTATTATTATAAAAATAATAAATCATCGTAGGATAATGTATTGATGAAATTCATAGACCTTCATAATTAGCAATTTCATGGGGATAACAACTACAAAAGACATCGGTTTTCATATATGGGAATCTCAGGTGAAGAAGTGCAGGAAAAGAAGAGAAGGACAGGAACGGTACAGAAATTAAATAATTCCATTCACATTCATGTCATTCTTTCCTTCGGCTACAACAGTAGAATGTTGGAAACTAAACAATTCCATTCACCCTCCAATTCTACTTATATACCCTACAAACTGACCTGAATGAATGAATTTTGCTCGTGTTACTCATTTGGGATCCTATCTTTTCCTACCTTAATGGTATACCTATTTAAAAAAATCAAGAAATTGTTATAAGTTAACGTGTCCTGATGAAATATATAGGTCTTTTTATTTAGGTATTTCACGTGGATAACTGCAGGGAGAGAAATGAATGATAAGAGAATCCCAGAAACTAAGTAATTCTAGGCACCCTCAAATCATTCTTTCCTCCAGCCACAACGTTGATAACAAAGCGCTATTATTATGCATGTAACACATTTCAGGTACTTATCTGGTCTTAATCATAAATGATGGCATATCATTAGAGACTGTTGAGAAGGTTGATGGACGATTTATCATTACAAAATACAACGGTCTTCATTTATGGGAATCTCAGTTGGAGAAGTGCAGGATGAAAAGGGAAGGATAGGAATGTGAAAGAAACTAAATAATTCCATACACACTTAGGTAATTTTTTCCTTCCACCACAACATTGATAAGAAAGTGCTAGTATTATGCATGTAACCCATTTGTGGTACTTATATAGTCTCCATCATAAATTATAGTAGAATGTTGGAAAATGTATAATTTCTTTCACCCTAAAATGCTTGCTACATCCCCCACAAATCAGAGCATAATTAACGAATTTTACTCATGTTACTCATTTGGGATCCTATCTTTATGGTTTACCTATTTCAAAAACTCAAGAAATCAATTTAAGTTAATATGTCTATATGAAATGTATGGGTCTTCTTAATTAGAAATTTCTTGTGGATAACAGCAGGGAGATTAATGAATGATAAGAGAGTTCAGAAATTAAGCAATTATAGTAATTCTCAAATCATCCTTTCCTCCTGG
This sequence comes from Tanypteryx hageni, assembly GCA_028673005.1. NCBI lineage: Eukaryota > Metazoa > Arthropoda > Insecta > Odonata > Petaluridae > Tanypteryx > Tanypteryx hageni. Next base: position 90,410,738 of record CM054120.1, read on the forward strand.
AACAACGTTGATAACAAAGTACTAATATTTTGCATGTAACACTAAATAATTCCACTCACACTCAAGTCTTTCTTTCCTCTGGCCACAACATTGATAAAAATGTGCTGGTATTATGCATGTAACACATTTGGGTTACTATCTACTCTCAATCCTAAATGATAGTGGAATGTTGGAAATTTTATAACTTTATTCACCTTCCAATCCATCCTACATCCCCCACAAAGCTGAACATAATGTACAAATTTTACTCGTGTTACTCATTTGGGATCCTACCTTTTTTATTTTTAGGGTTTACCTATTTCTAAAACACAGGAATTCGTATAATGTTAACATGTCCAGATGAAATATATAGGTCTTCTTATTTAGGAATTTCACGTGCATAACTGCTGGGAGAGAAATGAATGATAAGAGAGTTCCAGAAACTAAGTATTTCTAGGCACCCTCAAATCATCCTTTCCTCCAGCCACAACGTTGACAACAAAGTGGTAATACTTCCTTCCTACATCCTCCACAATGCTGAACATATTGTACGAAGTTTACTCGTGTTACTCATTTGGGATCCTATCTTTTTCTATTTTTAGGGTTTACCTATTTCTAAAACTCAGGAATTCGTATAATGTTAACATGGCCAGATGAAATATATAGGTCTTCTTATTTAGGAATTTCACGTTGATAACTGTAGGGAGAGAAATGAATGATAAGAGAGTCTTAGAAACTAAGTAATTCTAGTCACCCTCAAATCATTCTTTCCTCCAGCCACAACATTGATAAAAAGGCGCAATTATTATGCATGTAACACATTTCAGGGACAAAACATCATTACAAAAGATATCGGTCTTCATATATGGGAATCTCAGTTGGAGAAGTGCAGGAAGAGAAAAGAAGGACAGGAATGTGAAAGAAACTAAATAATTCCACTCACACTCAAGTCTTTCTTTCCTCTGGCCACAACATTGATAAGAAAGTGCTAATATTATGCATGTAACACATTTGTGGTACTTAATTAGTCTCCATCCTAAATTATAGTAGAATGTTGGAAACTTTAGAATTCCATTCACACTTCAATCCTTCCTACATCCCCCACAAAGCTGACCTGAATGTATGAATTTTACGCGTGTTTCTCATTTGGTATCCAATCTTTTTCTATCATAAGGGTTTACTTATTTCTAATACTCAAAAATCATTTTTAGGTAACATGTCCTGATGAAGTGTATAAGTCTTCTTGTTTAGGAATTTCATGTGGATAACTGCAGGGAGAGAAATGAATAATAAGAGAGTTAAAGAAATTAAGGAATTCAAGTAACCCTCAAATCATTCCTTCCAGAAACATCGTTGATAACAAAGCGCTAATATTATGCATGTAACATATTTTAGGTACTTATCTAGTCTTGATCCAAAATGATGGCATATCATTAGTGACTGTTGAGAAGGGTGATGTACGAAATATCATTACGAATGATGTCTGTCCTTATATATGGGAATCTCAGTTGGAGAAGTGCAGGAAGAGAAGAGAATGACAGGAACGAGTAGAAACTAAATAATTCCATTTGCACTCCAGTCATTCTTTCCTCCTGCAACAACATCGATAAATATGTGCTAGTAATATGCATGTAACACATTTGGGGTTTTTATCTACTCTCAATCCTAAATGATAGTAGAATGTTGGAAACTGTATAATTCCATTCACCCTCCAATCCTTCCTATATTTCCCACAAAATTGACCTGAATGAACGAATTTTACTCGTGTTACTCAATTAGGATCCTATCTTTTTCTATCATTAGGGTTTACCTATTTAAATACTCAAGAATTCATTTAAAGGTAACATCTCCTGATGAAGGATATAGGTCTTCTACATGTAGTTTACAAAGTTCTTATGTTTCATCTCGGGATCTGAAGGAAGTATTTTGATGAAATTTGTTATTGGGGAATTTTGTTAAGATTGGTCGATAATATTGTAGAAAATTGAACAATATCACGACTACGTTACATGAACACCTTCATTTATTTAATAATGTACCTCGCTAGTCTCTCGTTAAACACTAATCTGAGCTAAAATAATGGAGATATTGTGAATTCCCAAAGAATACATTTGGAAACTGAGTTCTCGACATGGAGTACACTTTTCCATACTTGTTTTCTTATAGCTATGCCTATTATTATAAACTCAAGAAATCATTAAAGGGGCATCAAATCATGATGATAAAGGTCATATATCATATACGGTAATTTACATTGATAACTGTATTGACAGAGGTAAATGATTGTAGAACCTTAGAACTTATGTAACTACATTAATTCTGAAATCCCTCCTCTCTCCTCCCAAAAAGTTGAATATAAACTACATATAATGTGCCTGCGATTCATTTTCAGTCACAAGTATCTTCATTTCTAAGGGTATATCTATTATTATAAAGATAATAAATCATCGTAGGATAATGTATTGATGAAATTCATAGACCTTCATAATTAGCAATTTCGTGGGGATAACAACTACAAAAGACATCGGTTTTCATATATGGGAATCTCAGGTGAAGAAGTGCAGGAAAAGAAGAGAAGGACAGGAACGGTACAGAAATTAAATAATTCCATTCACATTCATGTCATTCTTTCCTTCGGCTACAACAGTAGAATGTTGGAAACTAAACAATTCCATTCACCCTCCAATTCTACTTATATACCCTACAAACTGACCTGAATGAATGAATTTTGCTCGTGTTACTCATTTGGGATACTATCTTTTCCTACCTTAATGGTATACCTATTTAAAAAAATCAAGAAATTGTTATAAGTTAACGTGTCCTGATGAAATATATAGGTCTTTTTATTTAGGTATTTCACGTGGATAACTGCAGGGAGAGAAATGAATGATAAGAGAATCCCAGAAACTAAGTAATTCTAGGCACCCTCAAATCATTCTTTCCTCCAGCCACAACGTTGATAACAAAGCGCTATTATTATGCATGTAACACATTTCAGGTACTTATCTGGTCTTAATCATAAATGATGGCATATCATTAGTGACTGTTGAGATGGTTGATGGACGATTTATCATTACAATATACATCGGTCTTCATTTATGGGAATCTCAGTTGGAAAAGTGCAGGATGAAAAGGGAAGGATAGGAATGTTAAAGAAACTAAATAATTCCATACACACTTAGGTAATTTTTTCCTTCCACCACAACATTGATAAGAAAGTGCTAGTATTATGCATGTAACCCATTTGTGGTACTTATATAGTCTCCATCCTAAATTATAGTAGAATGTTGGAAACTGTATAATTTCTTTCACCCTAAAATGCTTGCTACATCCCCCACAAATCAGAGCATAATTTACGAATTTTACTCATGTTACTCATTTGGGATCCTATCTTTATGGTTTACCTATTTCAAAAACTCAAGAAATCATTTTAAGTTAATATGTCTATATGAAATGTATGGGTCTTCTTATTTAGAAATTTCTTGTGGATAAAAGCAGGGAGATTAATGAATGATAAGAGAGTTCAGAAATTAAGCAATTATAGTAATTCTCAAATCATCCTTTCCTCCTGGAACAACGTTGATAACAAAGTACTAATATTTTGCATGTAACACTAAATAATTCCACTCACACTCAAGTCTTTCTTTCCTCTGGCCACAACATTGATAAAAATGTGCTGGTATTATGCATGTAACACATTTGGGTTACTATCTACTCTCAATCCTAAATGATAGTAGAATGTTGGAAATTTTATAACTTTATTCACCTTCCAATCCATCCTACATCCCCCACAAAGCTGAACATAATGTACAAATTTTACTCGTGTTACTCATTTGGGATCCTACCTTTTTTATTTTTAGGGTTTACCTATTTCTAAAACACAGGAATTCGTATAATGTTAACATGTCCAGATGAAATATATAGGTCTTCTTATTTAGGAATTTCACGTGCATAACTGCTGTGAGAGAAATGAATGATAAGAGGGTTCCAGAAACTAAGTATTTCTAGGCACCCGCAAATCATCCTTTCCTCCAGCCACAACGTTGACAACAAAGTGGTAATACTTCCTTCCTACATCCTCCACAATGCTGAACATATTGTACGAAGTTTACTCGTGTTACTCATTTGGGATCCTATCTTTTTCTATTTTTAGGGTTTACCTATTTCTAAAACTCAGGAATTCGTATAATGTTAACATGGCCAGATGAAATATATAGGTCTTCTTATTTAGGAATTTCACGTTGATAACTGTAGGGAGAGAAATGAATGATAAGAGAGTCTTAGAAACTAAGTAATTCTAGTCACCCTCAAATCATTCTTTCCTCCAGCCACAACGTTGATACAAATGCGCAATTATATTGCATGTAACATATTTCAGGGACAAAACATCATTACAAAAGATATCGGTCTTCATATATGGGAATCTCATTTGGAGAAGTGCAGGAAGAGAAAAGAAGGACAGGAATGTGAAAGAAACTAAATAATTCCACTCACACTCAAGTCTTTCTTTCCTCTGGCCACAACATTGATAAGAAAGTGCTAATATTATGCATGTAACACATTTGTGGTACTTAATTAGTCTCCATCCTAAATTATAGTAGAATGTTGGAAACTTTAGAATTCCATTCACACTTCAATCCTTCCTACATCCCCCACAAAGCTGACCTGAATGTATGAATTTTACGCGTGTTTCTCATTTGATATCCAATCTTTTTCTATCATAAGGGTTTACTTATTTCTAATACTCAAAAATCATTTTTAGGTAACATGTCCTGATGAAGTGTATAAGTCTTCTTGTTTAGGAATTTCATGTGGATAACTGCAGGGAGAGAAATGAATAATAAGAGAGTTAAAGAAATTAAGGAATTCAAGTAACCCTCAAATCATTCCTTCCAGAAACATCGTTGTTAACAAAGCGCTAATATTATGCATGTAACATATTTTAGGTACTTATCTAGTCTTGATCCAAAATTATGGCATATCATTAGTGACTGTTGAGAAGGGTGATGTACGAAATATCATTACAAAAGATGTCTGTCTTTATATTTGGGAATCTCAGTTGGAGAAGTGCAGGAAGAGAAGAGAATGACAGGAACGAGTAGAAACTAAATAATTCCATTTGCACTCCAGTCATTCTTTCCTCCTGCAACAACACCGATAAATATGTGCTAGTAATATGCATGTAACACATTTGGGGTTTTTATCTACTCTCAATCCTAAATGATAGTAGAATGTTGGAAACTGTATAATTCCATTCACCCTCCAATCCTTCCTATATTTCCCACAAAATTGACCTGAATGAACGAATTTTACTCGTGTTACTCATTTAGGATCCTATCTTTTTCTATCATTAGGGTTTACCTATTTAAATACTCAAGAATTCATTTAAAGGTAACATGTCCTGATGAAGTATATAGGTCTTCTACATGTAGTTTACAAAGTTCTTATGTTTCATCTCGGGATCTGAAGGACGTATTTTGATGAAATTTGTTATTGGGGAATTTTGTTAAGATTGGTCGATAATTTTGTAGAAAATTGAACAATATCATGACTAGGTTACATGAACACAATCATTTATTTAATAATATACCTCGCTAGTCTCTCGTTAAACACTAATCTGAGCAAAAATAATGGAGATATTGTGAATTCCCAAAGAATACATTTGGAAACTGAGTTCTCCAACATGGAGTACACTTTTCCAAACTTGTTTTCTTATAGCTATGCCTATTATTATAAACTCAAGAAATCATTAAAGGGGCATCAAATCATGATGATAAAGGTCATATATCATATATGGTAATTTACATTGATAACTGTATTGACAGAGGTAAATGATTGTAGAACCTTAGAACTTATGTAACTACATTAATTCTGAAATCCCTCCTCTCTCCTCCCAAAAAGTTGAATATAAACTACATATAATGTGCCTGCGATTCATTTTCAGTCACAAGTATCTTCATTTCTAAGGGTATATCTATTATTATAAAGATAATAAATCATCGTATGATAATGTATTGATGAAATTCATAGACCTTCATAATTAGCAATTTCGTGGGGATAACAACTACAAAAGTCATCGGTTTTCATATATGGGAATCACAGGTGAAGAAGTGCAGGAAAAGAAGAGAAGGACAGGAACGGTACAGAAATTAAATAATTCCATTCACATTCATGTCATTCTTTCCTTCGGCTACAACAGTAGAATGTTGGAAACTAAACAATTCCATTCACCCTCCAATTCTACTTATATACCCTACAAACTGACCTGAATGAATGAATTTTGCTCGTGTTACTCATTTGGGATCCTATCTTTTCCTACCTTAATGGTATACCTATTTAAAAAAATCAAGAAATTGTTATAAGTTAACGTGTCCTGATGAAATAAATAGGTCTTTTTATTTAGGTATTTCACGTGGATAACTGCAGGGAGAGAAATGAATGATAAGAGAATCCCAGAAACTAAGTAATTCTAGGCACCCTCAAATCATTCTTTCCTCCAGCCACAACGTTGATAACAAAGCGCTATTATTATGCATGTAACACATTTCAGGTACTTATCTGGTCTTAATCATAAATGATGGCATATCATTAGTGACTGTTGAGAAGGTTGATGGATGATTTATCATTACAAAATACAACGGTCTTCATTTATGGGAATCTCAGTTGGAGAAGTGCAGGATGAAAAGGGAAGGATAGGAATGTTAAAGAAACTAAATAATTCCATACACACTTAGGTAATTTTTTCCTTCCACCACAACATTGATAAGAAAGTGCTAGTATTATGCATGTAACCCATTTGTGGTACTTATATAGTCTCCATCCTAAATTATGGTAGAATGTTGGAAACTGTATAATTTCTTTCACCCTAAAATGCTTGCTACATCCCCCACAAATCAGAGCATAATTTACGAATTTTACTCATGTTACTCATTTGGGATCCTATCTTTATGGTTTACCTATTTCAAAAACTCAAGAAATCATTTTAAGTTAATATGTCTATATGAAATGTATGGGTCTTCTTATTTAGAAATTTCTTGTGGATAAAAGCAGGGAGATTAATGAATGATAAGAGAGTTCAGAAATTAAGCAATTATAGTAATTCTCAAATCATCCTTTCCTCCTGGAACAACGTTGATAACAAAGTACTAATATTTTGCATGTAACACTAAATAATTCCACTCACACTCAAGTCTTTCTTTCCTCTGGCCACAACATTGATAAAAATGTGCTGGTATTATGCATGTAACACATTTGGGTTACTATCTACTCTCAATCCTAAATGATAGTAGAATGTTGGAAATTTTATAACTTTATTCACCTTCCAATCCATCCTACATCCCCCACAAAGCTGAACATAATGTACAAATTTTACTCGTGTTACTCATTTGGGATCCTACCTTTTTTATTTTTAGGGTTTACCTATTTCTAAAACACAGGAATTCGTATAATGTTAACATGTCCAGATGAAATATATAGGTCTTCTTATTTAGGAATTTCACGTGCATAACTGCTGTGAGAGAAATGAATGATAAGAGGGTTCCAGAAACTAAGTATTTCTAGGCACCCGCAAATCATCCTTTCCTCCAGCCACAACGTTGACAACAAAGTGGTAATACTTCCTTCCTACATCCTCCACAATGCTGAACATATTGTACGAAGTTTACTCGTGTTACTCATTTGGGATCCTATCTTTTTCTATTTTTAGGGTTTACCTATTTCTAAAACTCAGGAATTCGTATAATGTTAACATGGCCAGATGAAATATATAGGTCTTCTTATTTAGGAATTTCACGTTGATAACTGTAGGGAGAGAAATGAATGATAAGAGAGTCTTAGAAACTAAGTAATTCTAGTCACCCTCAAATCATTCTTTCCTCCAGCCACAACGTTGATACAAATGCGCAATTATATTGCATGTAACATATTTCAGGGACAAAACATCATTACAAAAGATATCGGTCTTCATATATGGGAATCTCATTTGGAGAAGTGCAGGAAGAGAAAAGAAGGACAGGAATGTGAAAGAAACTAAATAATTCCACTCACACTCAAGTCTTTCTTTCCTCTGGCCACAACATTGATAAGAAAGTGCTAATATTATGCATGTAACACATTTGTGGTACTTAATTAGTCTCCATCCTAAATTATAGTAGAATGTTGGAAACTTTAGAATTCCATTCACACTTCAATCCTTCCTACATCCCCCACAAAGCTGACCTGAATGTATGAATTTTACGCGTGTTTCTCATTTGATATCCAATCTTTTTCTATCATAAGGGTTTACTTATTTCTAATACTCAAAAATCATTTTTAGGTAACATGTCCTGATGAAGTGTATAAGTCTTCTTGTTTAGGAATTTCATGTGGATAACTGCAGGGAGAGAAATGAATAATAAGAGAGTTAAAGAAATTAAGGAATTCAAGTAACCCTCAAATCATTCCTTCCAGAAACATCGTTGTTAACAAAGCGCTAATATTATGCATGTAACATATTTTAGGTACTTATCTAGTCTTGATCCAAAATTATGGCATATCATTAGTGACTGTTGAGAAGGGTGATGTACGAAATATCATTACAAAAGATGTCTGTCTTTATATTTGGGAATCTCAGTTGGAGAAGTGCAGGAAGAGAAGAGAATGACAGGAACGAGTAGAAACTAAATAATTCCATTTGCACTCCAGTCATTCTTTCCTCCTGCAACAACACCGATAAATATGTGCTAGTAATATGCATGTAACACATTTGGGGTTTTTATCTACTCTCAATCCTAAATGATAGTAGAATGTTGGAAACTGTATAATTCCATTCACCCTCCAATCCTTCCTATATTTCCCACAAAATTGACCTGAATGAACGAATTTTACTCGTGTTACTCATTTAGGATCCTATCTTTTTCTATCATTAGGGTTTACCTATTTAAATACTCAAGAATTCATTTAAAGGTAACATGTCCTGATGAAGTATATAGGTCTTTTACATGTAGTTTACAAAGTTCTTATGTTTCATTTCGGGATCTGAAGGAAGTATTTTGATGAAATTTGTTATTGGGGAATTTTGTTAAGATTGGTCGATAATATTGTAGAAAATTGAACAATATCACGAGTACGTTACATGAACACCTTCATTTATTTAATAATGTACCTCGCTAGTCTCTCGTTAAACACTAATCTGAGCTAAAATAATGGAGATATTGTGAATTCCCAAAGAATACATTTGGAAACTGAGTTCTCGACATGGAGTACACTTTTCCATACTTGTTTTCTTATAGATATGCCTATTATTATAAACTCAAGAAATCATTAAAGGGGCATCAAATCATGATGATAAAGGTCATTTATCATATATGGTAATTTACATTGATAACTGTATTGACAGAGGTAAATGATTGTAGAACCTTAGAACTTATGTAACTACATTAATTCTGAAATCCCTCCTCTCTCCTCCCAAAAAGTTGAATATAAACTACATATAATGTGCCTGCGATTCATTTTCAGTCACAAGTATCTTCATTTCTAAGGGTATATCTATTATTATAAAGATAATAAATCATCGTAGGATAATGTATTGATGAAATTCATAGACCTTCATAATTAGCAATTTCGTGGGGATAACAACTACAAAAGACATCGGTTTTCATATATGGGAATCTCAGGTGAAGAAGTGCAGGAAAAGAAGAGAAGGACAATAACGGTACAGAAATTAAATAATTCCATTCACATTCATGTCATTCTTTCCTTCGGCTACAACAGTAGAATGTTGGAAACTAAACAATTCCATTCACCCTCCAATTCTACTTATATACCCTACAAACTGACCTGAATGAATGAATTTTGCTCGTGTTACTCATTTGGGATCCTATCTTTTCCTACCTTAATGGTATACCTATTTAAAAAAATCAAGAAATTGTTATAAGTTAACGTGTCCTGATGAAATATATAGGTCTTTTTATTTAGGTATTTCACGTGGATAACTGCAGGGAGAGAAATGAATGATAAGAGAATCCCAGAAACTAAGTAATTCTAGGCACCCTCAAATCATTCTTTCCTCCAGCCACAACGTTGATAACAAAGCGCTATTATTATGCATGTAACACATTTCAGGTACTTATCTGGTCTTAATCATAAATGATGGCATATCATTAGTGACTGTTGAGAAGGTTGATGGACGATTTATCATTACAAAATACAACGGTCTTCATTTATGGGAATCTCAGTTGGAGAAGTGCAGGATGAAAAGGGAAGGATAGGAATGTGAAAGAAACTAAATAATTCCATACACACTTAGGTAATTTTTTCCTTCCACCACAACATTGATAAGAAAGTGCTAGTATTATGCATGTAACCCATTTGCGGTACTTATATAGTCTCCATCATAAATTATAGTAGAATGTTGGAAAATGTATAATTTCTTTCACCCTAAAATGCTTGCTACATCCCCCACAAATCAGAGCATAATTAACGAATTTTACTCATGTTACTCATTTGGGATCCTATCTTTATGGTTTACCTATTTCAAAAACTCAAGAAATCAATTTAAGTTAATATGTCTATATGAAATGTATGGGTCTTCTTATTTAGAAATTTCTTGTGGATAACAGCAGGGAGATTAATGAATGATAAGAGAGTTCAGAAATTAAGCAATTATAGTAATTCTCAAATCATCCTTTCCTCCTGGAACAACGTTGATAACAAAGTACTAATATTTTGCATGTAACACTAAATAATTCCACTCACACTCAAGTCTTTCTTTCCTCTGGCCACAACATTGATAAAAATGTGCTGGTATTATGCATGTAACACATTTGGGTTACTATCTACTCTCAATCCTAAATGATAGTAGAAAGTTGGAAATTTTATAACTTTATTCACCTTCCAATCCATCCTACATCCTCCACAAAGCTGAACATAATGTACAAATTTTACTCGTGTTACTCATTTGGGATCCTACCTTTTTTATTTTTAGGGTTTACCTATTTCTAAAACACAGGAATTCGTATAATGTTAACATGGCCAGATGAAATATATAGGTCTTCTTATTTAGGAATTTCACGTTGATAACTGTAGGGAGAGAAATGAATGATAAGAGAGTCTTAGAAACTAAGTAATTCTAGTCACCCTAAAATCATTCTTTCCTCCAGCCACAACATTGATAAAAATGCGCAATTATTATGCATGTAACACATTTCAGGGACAAAACATCATTACAAAAGATATCGGTCTTCATATATGGGAATCTCAGTTGGAGAAGTGCAGGAAGAGATAAGAAGGACAGGAATGTGAAAGAAACTAAATAATTCCACTCACACTCTAGTCTTTCTTTCCTCTGGCCACAACATTGATAAGAAAGTGCTAATATTATGCATGTAACACATTTGTGGTACTTAATTAGTCTCCATCCTAAATTATAGTAGAATGTTGAAAACTTTAGAATTCCATTCACACTTCAATCCTTCCTACATCCCCCACAAAGCTGACCTGAATGTATGAATTTTACGCGTGTTTCTCATTTGGTATCCAATCTTTTTCTATCATAAGGGTTTACTTATTTCTAATACTCAAAAATCATTTTTAGGTAACATGTCCTGATGAAGTGTATAAGTCTTCTTGTTTAGGAATTTCATGTGGGGAGAGAAATGAATAATAAGAGAGTTAAAGAAATTAAGGAATTCAAGTAACCCTCAAATCATTCCTTCCAGAAACATCGTTGTTAACAAAGCGCTAATATTATGCATGTAACATATTCTAGGTACTTATCTAGTCTTGATCCAAAATTATGGCATATCATTAGTGACTGTTGAGAAGGGTGATGTACGAAATATCATTACAAAAGATGTCTGTCCTTATATTTGGGAATCTCAGTTGGAGAAGTGCAGGAAGAGAAGAGAATGACAGGAACGAGTAGAAACTAAATAATTCCATTTGCACTCCAGTCATTCTTTCCTCCTGCAACAACACCGATAAATATGTGCTAGTAATATGCATGTAACACATTTGGGGTTTTTATCTACTCTCAATCCTAAATGATAGTAGAATGTTGGAAACTGTATAATTCCATTCACCCTCCAATCCTTCCTATATTTCCCACAAAATTGACCTGAATGAACGAATTTTACTCGTGTTACTCATTTAGGATCCTATCTTTTTCTATCATTAGGGTTTACCTATTTAAATACTCAAGAATTCATTTAAAGGTAACATGTCCTGATGAAGTATATAGGTCTTCTACATGTAGTTTACAAAGTTCTTATGTTTCATCTCGGGATCTGAAGGACGTATTGTGATGAAATTTGTTATTGGGGAATTTTGTTAAGATTGGTCGATAATTTTGTAGAAAATTGAACAATATCACGACTAGGTTACATGAACACCTTCATTTATTTAATAATGTACCTCGCTAGTCTCTCGTTAAACACTAATCTGAGCAAAAATAATGGAGATATTGTGAATTCCCAAAGAATACATTTGGAAACTGAGTTCTCCGACATGGAGTACACTTTTCCAAACTTGTTTTCTTATAGCTATGCCTATTATTATAAACTCAAGAAATCATTAAAGGGGCATCAAATCATGATGATAAAGGTCATATATCATATATGGTAATTTACATTGATAACTGTATTGAAAGAGGTAAATGATTGTAGAACCTTAGAACTTATGTAACTACATTAATTCTGAAATCCCTCCTCTCTCCTCCCAAAAAAATTAATATAAACTACATATAATGTGCCTGCGATTCATTTTCAGTCACAAGTATCTTCATTTCTAAGGGTATATCTATTATTATAAAGATAATAAATCATCGTAGGATAATGTATTGATGAAATTCATAGACCTTCATAACTAGCATCTTCGTGGGGATAACAACTACAAAAGTCATCGGTTTTCATATATGGGAATCTCAGGTGAAGAAGTGCAGGAAAAGAAGAGGACAGGAACGGTACAGAAATTAAATAATTCCATTCACATTCATGTCATTCTTTCCTTCGGCTACAACAGTAGAATGTTGGAAACTAAACAATTCCATTCACCCTCCAATTCTACTTATATACCCTACAAACTGACCTGAATGAATGAATTTTGCTCGTGTTACTCATTTGGGATCCTATCTTTTCCTACCTTAATGGTATACCTATTTAAAAAAATCAAGAAATTGTTATAAGTTAACGTGTCCTGATGAAATATATAGGTCTTTTTATTTAGGTATTTCACGTGGATAACTGCAGGGAGAGAAATGAATGATAAGAGAATCCCAGAAACTAAGTAATTCTAGGCACCCTCAAATCATTCTTTCCTCCAGCCACAACGTTGATAACAAAGCGCTATTATTATGCATGTAACACATTTCAGGTACTTATCTGGTCTTAATCATAAATGATGGCATATCATTAGTGACTGTTGAGATGGTTGATGGACGATTTATCATTACAATATACATCGGTCTTCATTTATGGGAATCTCAGTTGGAGAAGTGCAGGATGAAAAGGGAAGGATAGGAATGTGAAAGAAACTAAATAATTCCATACACACTTAGGTAATTTTTTCCTTCCACCACAACATTGATAAGAAAGTGCTAGTATTATGCATGTAACCCATTTGTGGTACTTATATAGTCTCCATCCTAAATTATAGTAGAATGTTGGAAACTGTATAATTTCTTTCACCCTAAAATGCTTGCTACATCCCCCACAAATCAGAGCATAATTTACGAATTTTACTCATGTTACTCATTTGGGATCCTATCTTTATGGTTTACCTATTTCAAAAACTCAAGAAATCATTTTAAGTTAATATGTCTATATGAAATGTATGGGTCTTCTTATTTAGAAATTTCTTGTGGATAACAGCAGGGAGATTAATGAATGATAAGAGAGTTCAGAAATTAAGCAATTATAGTAATTCTCAAATCATCCTTTCCTCCTGGAACAACGTTGATAACAAAGTACTAATATTTTGCATGTAACACTAAATAATTCCACTCACACTCAAGTCTTTCTTTCCTCTGGCCACAACATTGATAAAAATGTGCTGGTATTATGCATGTAACACATTTGGGTTACTATCTACTCTCAATCCTAAATGATAGTAGAATGTTGGAAATTTTATAACTTTATTCACCTTCCAATCCATCCTACATCCCCCACAAAGCTGAACATAATGTACAAATTTTACTCGTGTTACTCATTTGGGATCCTACCTTTTTTATTTTTAGGGTTTACCTATTTCTAAAACACAGGAATTCGTATAATGTTAACATGTCCAGATGAAATATATAGGTCTTCTTATTTAGGAATTTCACGTGCATAACTGCTGGGAGAGAAATGAATGATAAGAGAGTTCCAGAAACTAAGTATTTCTAGGCACCCTCAAATCATCCTTTCCTCCAGCCACAACGTTGACAACAAAGTGGTAATACTTCCTTCCTACATCCTCCACAATGCTGAACATATTGTACGAAGTTTACTCGTGTTACTCATTTGGGATCCTATCTTTTTCTATTTTTAGGGTTTACCTATTTCTAAAACTCAGGAATTCGTATAATGTTAACATGGCCAGATGAAATATATAGGTCTTCTTATTTAGGAATTTCACGTTGATAACTGTAGGGAGAGAAATGAATGATAAGAGAGTCTTAGAAACTAAGTAATTCTAGTCACCCTCAAATCATTCTTTCCTCCAGCCACAACGTTGATACAAATGCGCAATTATATTGCATGTAACATATTTCAGGGACAAAACATCATTACAAAAGATATCGGTCTTCATATATGTTAATCTCAGTTGGAGAAGTGCAGGAAGAGAAAAGAAGGACAGGAATGTGAAAAAAACTAAATAATTCCACTCACACTCAAGTCTTTCTTTCCTCTGGCCACAACATTGATAAGAAAGTGCTAATATTATGCATGTAACACATTTGTGGTACTTAATTAGTCTCCATCCTAAATTATAGTAGAATGTTGGAAACTTTAGAATTCCATTCACACTTCAATCCTTCCTACATCCCCCACAAAGCTGACCTGAATGTATGAATTTTACGCGTGTTTCTCATTTGATATCCAATCTTTTTCTATCATAAGGGTTTACTTATTTCTAATACTCAAAAATCATTTTTAGGTAACATGTCCTGATGAAGTGTATAAGTCTTCTTGTTTAGGAATTTCATGTGGATAACTGCAGGGAGAGAAATGAATAATAAGAGAGTTAAAGAAATTAAGGAATTCAAGTAACCCTCAAATCATTCCTTCCAGAAACATCGTTGTTAACAAAGCGCTAATATTATGCATGTAACATATTTTAGGTACTTATCTAGTCTTGATCCAAAATTATGGCATATCATTAGTGACTGTTGAGAAGGGTGATGTACGAAATATCATTACAAAAGATGTCTGTCCTTATATTTGGGAATCTCAGTTGGAGAAGTGCAGGAAGAGAAGAGAATGACAGGAACGAGTAGAAACTAAATAATTCCATTTGCACTCCAGTCATTCTTTCCTCCTGCAACAACACCGATAAATATGTGCTAGTAATATGCATGTAACACATTTGGGGTTTTTATCTACTCTCAATCCTAAATGATAGTAGAATGTTGGAAACTGTATAATTCCATTCACCCTCCAATCCTTCCTATATTTCCCACAAAATTGACCTGAATGAACGAATTTTACTCGTGTTACTCATTTAGGATCCTATCTTTTTCTATCATTAGGGTTTACCTATTTAAATACTCAAGAATTCATTTAAAGGTAACATGTCCTGATGAAGTATATAGGTCTTCTACATGTAGTTTACAAAGTTCTTATGTTTCATCTCGGGATCTGAAGGACGTATTTTGATGAAATTTGTTATTGGGGAATTTTGTTAAGATTGGTCGATAATTTTGTAGAAAATTGAACAATATCATGACTAGGTTACATGAACACCTTCATTTATTTAATAATATACCTCGCTAGTCTCTCGTTAAACACTAATCTGAGCAAAAATAATGGAGATATTGTGAATTCCCAAAGAATACATTTGGAAACTGAGTTCTCCGACATGGAGTACACTTTTCCAAACTTGTTTTCTTATAGCTATGCCTATTATTATAAACTCAAGAAATCATTAAAGGGGCATCAAATCATGATGATAAAGGTCATATATCATATATGGTAATTTACATTGATAACTGTATTGACAGAGGTAAATGATTGTAGAACCTTAGAACTTATGTAACTACATTAATTCTGAAATCCCTCCTCTCTCCTCCCAAAAAGTTGAATATAAACTACATATAATGTGCCTGCGATTCATTTTCAGTCACAAGTATCTTCATTTCTAAGGGTATATCTATTATTATAAAGATAATTAATCATCGTATGATAATGTATTGATGAAATTCATAGACCTTCATAATTAGCAATTTCGTGGGGATAACAACTACAAAAGTCATCGGTTTTCATATATGGGAATCTCAGGTGAAGAAGTGCAGGAAAAGAAGAGAAGGACAGGAACGGTACAGAAATTAAATAATTCCATTCACATTCATGTCATTCTTTCCTTCGGCTACAACAGTAGAATGTTGGAAACTAAACAATTCCATTCACCCTCCAATTCTACTTATATACCCTACAAACTGACCTGAATGAATGAATTTTGCTCGTGTTACTCATTTGGGATCCTATCTTTTCCTACCTTAATGGTATACCTATTTAAAAAAATCAAGAAATTGTTATAAGTTAACGTGTCCTGATGAAATATATAGGTCTTTTTATTTAGGTATTTCACGTGGATAACTGCAGGGAGAGAAATGAATGATAAGAGAATCCCAGAAACTAAGTAATTCTAGGCACCCTCAAATCATTCTTTCCTCCAGCCACAACGTTGATAACAAAGCGCTATTATTATGCATGTAACACATTTCAGGTACTTATCTGGTCTTAATCATAAATGATGGCATATCATTAGTGACTGTTGAGAAGGTTGATGGACGATTTATCATTACAAAATACAACGGTCTTCATTTATGGGAATCTCAGTTGGAGAAGTGCAGGATGAAAAGGGAAGGATAGGAATGTTAAAGAAACTAAATAATTCCATACACACTTAGGTAATTTTTTCCTTCCACCACAACATTGATAAGAAAGTGCTAGTATTATGCATGTAACCCATTTGTGGTACTTATATAGTCTCCATCCTAAATTATGGTAGAATGTTGGAAACTGTATAATTTCTTTCACCCTAAAATGCTTGCTACATCCCCCACAAATCAGAGCATAATTTACGAATTTTACTCATGTTACTCATTTGGGATCCTATCTTTATGGTTTACCTATTTCAAAAACTCTAGAAATCATTTTAAGTTAATATGTCTATATGAAATGTATGGGTCTTCTTATTTAGAAATTTCTTGTGGATAACAGCAGGGAGATTAATGAATGATAAGAGAGTTCAGAAATTAAGCAATTATAGTAATTCTCAAATCATCCTTTCCTCCTGGAACAACGTTGATAACAAAGTACTAATATTTTGCATGTAACACTAAATAATTCCACTCACACTCAAGTCTTTCTTTCCTCTGGCCACAACATTGATAAAAATGTGCTGGTATTATGCATGTAACACATTTGGGTTACTATCTACTCTCAATCCTAAATGATAGTAGAATGTTGGAAATTTTATAACTTTATTCACCTTCCAATCCATCCTACATCCCCCACAAAGCTGAACATAATGTACAAATTTTACTCGTGTTACTCATTTGGGATCCTACCTTTTTTATTTTTAGGGTTTACCTATTTCTAAAACACAGGAATTCGTATAATGTTAACATGTCCAGATGAAATATATAGGTCTTCTTATTTAGGAATTTCACGTGCATAACTGCTGGGAAAGATATGAATGATAAGAGAGTTCCAGAAACTAAGTATTTCTAGGCACCCTCAAATCATCCTTTCCTCCAGCCACAACGTTGACAACAAAGTGGTAATACTTCCTTCCTACATCCTCCACAATGCTGAACATATTGTACGAAGTTTACTCGTGTTACTCATTTAGGGTCCTATCTTTTTCTATTTTTAGGGTTTACCTATTTCTAAAACTCAGGAATTCGTATAATGTTAACATGGCCAGATGAAATATATAGGTCTTTTTATTTAGGAATTTCACGTTGATAACTGTAGGGAGAGAAATGAATGATAAGAGAGTCTTAGAAACTAAGTAATTCTAGTCACCCTCAAATCATTCTTTCCTCCAGCCACAACATTGATAAAAAGGCGCAATTATTATGCATGTAACACATTTCAGGGACAAAACATCATTACAAAAGATATCGGTCTTCATATATGGGAATCTCAGTTGGAGAAGTGCAGGAAGAGAAAAGAAGGACAGGAATGTGAAAGAAACTAAATAATTCCACTCACACTCAAGTCTTTCTTTCCTCTGGCCACAACATTGATAAGAAAGTGCTAATATTATGCATGTAACACATTTGTGGTACTTAATTAGTCTCCATCCTAAATTATAGTAGAATGTTGGAAACTTTAGAATTCCATTCACACTTCAGTCCTTCCTACATCCCCCACAAAGCTGACCTGAATGTATGAATTTTACGCGTGTTTCTCATTTGGTATCCAATCTTTTTCTATCATAAGGGTTTACTTATTTCTAATACTCAAAAATCATTTTTAGGTAACATGTCCTGATGAAGTGTATAAGTCTTCTTGTTTAGGAATTTCATGTGGATAACTGCAGGGAGAGAAATGAATAATAAGAGAGTTAAAGAAATTAAGGAATTCAAGTAACCCTCAAATCATTCCTTCCAGAAACATCGTTGTTAACAAAGCGCTAATATTATGCATGTAACATATTTTAGGTACTTATCTAGTCTTGATCCAAAATTATGGCATATCATTAGTGACTGTTGAGAAGGGTGATGTACGAAATATCATTACAAAAGATGTCTGTCCTTATATTTGGGAATCTCAGTTGGAGAAGTGCAGGAAGAGAAGAGAATGACAGGAACGAGTAGAAACTAAATAATTCCATTTGCACTCCAGTCATTCTTTCCTCCTGCAACAACACCGATAAATATGTGCTAGTAATATGCATGTAACACATTTGGGGTTTTTATCTACTCTCAATCCTAAATGATAGTAGAATGTTGGAAACTGTATAATTCCATTCACCCTCCAATCCTTCCTATATTTCCCACAAAATTGACCTGAATGAACGAATTTTACTCGTGTTACTCATTTAGGATCCTATCTTTTTCTATCATTAGGGTTTACCTATTTAAATACTCAAGAATTCATTTAAAGGTAACATGTCCTGATGAAGTATATAGGTCTTCTACATGTAGTTTACAAAGTTCTTATGTTTCATCTCGGGATCTGAAGGACGTATTTTGATGAAATTTGTTATTGGGGAATTTTGTTAAGATTGGTCGATAATTTTGTAGAAAATTGAACAATATCACGACTAGGTTACATGAACACCTTCATTTATTTAATAATATACCTCGCTAGTCTCTCGTTAAACACTAATCTGAGAAAAATAATGGAGATATTGTGAATTCCCAAAGAATACATTTGGAAACTGAGTTCTCCGACATGGAGTACACTTTTCCATACTTGTTTTCTTATAGCTATGCCTATTATTATAAACTCAAGAAATCATTAAAGGGGCATCAAATCATGATGATAAAGGTCATTTATCATATATGGTAATTTACATTGATAACTGTATTGACAGAGGTAAATGATTGTAGAACCTTAGAACTTATGTAACTACATTAATTCTGAAATCCCTCCTCTCTCCTCCCAAAAAGTTGAATATAAACTACATATAATGTGCCTGCGATTCATTTTCAGTCACAAGTATCTTCATTTCTAAGGGTATATCTATTATTATAAAGATAATAAATCATCGTAGGATAATGTATTGATGAAATTCATAGACCTTCATAATTATCAATTTCGTGGGGATAACAACTACAAAAGACATCGGTTTTCATATATGGGAATCTCAGGTGAAGAAGTGCAGGAAAAGAAGAGAAGGACAGGAACGGTACAGAAATTAAATAATTCCATTCACATTCATGTCATTCTTTCCTTCGGCTACAACAGTAGAATGTTGGAAACTAAACAATTCCATTCACCCTCCAATTCTACTTATATACCCTACAAACTGACCTGAATGAATGAATTTTGCTCGTGTTACTCATTTGGGATACTATCTTTTCCTACCTTAATGGTATACCTATTTAAAATAATCAAGAAATTGTTATAAGTTAACGTGTCCTGATGAAATATATAGGTCTTTTTATTTAGGTATTTCACGTGGATAACTGCAGGGAGAGAAATGAATGATAAGAGAATCCCAGAAACTAAGTAATTCTAGGCACCCTCAAATCATTCTTTCCTCCAGCCACAACGTTGATAACAAAGCGCTATTATTATGCATGTAACACATTTCAGGTACTTATCTGGTCTTAATCATAAATGATGGCATATCATTAGAGACTGTTGAGATGGTTGATGGACGATTTATCATTACAAAATACATCGGTCTTCATTTATGGGAATCTCAGTTGGAGAAGTGCAGGATGAAAAGGGAAGGATAGGAATGTTAAAGAAACTAAATAATTCCATACACACTTATGTAATTTTTTCCTTCCACCACAACATTGATAAGAAAGTGCTAGTATTATGCATGTAACCCATTTGTGGTACTTATATAGTCTCCATCCTAAATTATAGTAGAATGTTGGAAACTGTATAATTTCTTTCACCCTAAAATGCTTGCTACATCCCCCACAAATCAGAGCATAATTTACGAATTTTACTCATGTTACTCATTTGGGATCCTATCTTTATGGTTTACCTATTTCAAAAACTCAAGAAATCATTTTAAGTTAATATGTCTATATGAAATGTATGGGTCTTCTTATTTAGAAATTTCTTGTGGATAACAGCAGGGAGATTAATGAATGATAAGAGAGTTCAGAAATTAAGCAATTATAGTAATTCTCAAATCATCCTTTCCTCCTGGAACAACGTTGATAACAAAGTACTAATATTTTGCATGTAACACTAAATAATTCCACTCACACTCAAGTCTTTCTTTCCTCTGGCCACAACATTGATAAAAATGTGCTGGTATTATGCATGTAACACATTTGGGTTACTATCTACTCTCAATCCTAAATGATAGTAGAATGTTGGAAATTTTATAACTTTATTCACCTTCCAATCCATCCTACATCCCCCACAAAGCTGAACATAATGTACAAATTTTACTCGTGTTACTCATTTGGGATCCTACCTTTTTTATTTTTAGGGTTTACCTATTTCTAAAACACAGGAATTCGTATAATGTTAACATGTCCAGATGAAATATATAGGTCTTCTTATTTAGGAATTTCACGTGCATAACTGCTGGGAGAGAAATGAATGATAAGAGAGTTCCAGAAACTAAGTATTTCTAGGCACCCTCAAATCATCCTTTCCTCCAGCCACAACGTTGACAACAAAGTGGTAATACTTCCTTCCTACATCCTCCACAATGCTGAACATATTGTACGAAGTTTACTCGTGTTACTCATTTGGGATCCTATCTTTTTCTATTTTTAGGGTTTACCTATTTCTAAAACTCAGGAATTCGTATAATGTTAACATGGCCAGATGAAATATATAGGTCTTCTTATTTAGGAATTTCACGTTGATAACTGTAGGGAGAGAAATGAATGATAAGAGAGTCTTAGAAACTAAGTAATTCTAGTCACCCTCAAATCATTCTTTCCTCCAGCCACAACGTTGATACAAATGCGCAATTATATTGCATGTAACATATTTCAGGGACAAAACATCATTACAAAAGATATCGGTCTTCATATATGGGAATCTCAGTTGGAGAAGTGCAGGAAGAGAAAAGAAGGACAGGAATGTGAAAAAAACTAAATAATTCCACTCACACTCAAGTCTTTCTTTCCTCTGGCCACAACATTGATAAGAAAGTGCTAATATTATGCATGTAACACATTTGTGGTACTTAATTAGTCTCCATCCTAAATTATAGTAGAATGTTGGAAACTTTAGAATTCCATTCACACTTCAATCCTTCCTACATCCCCCACAAAGCTGACCTGAATGTATGAATTTTACGCGTGTTTCTCATTTGATATCCAATCTTTTTCTATCATAAGGGTTTACTTATTTCTAATACTCAAAAATCATTTTTAGGTAACATGTCCTGATGAAGTGTATAAGTCTTCTTGTTTAGGAATTTCATGTGGATAACTGCAGGGAGAGAAATGAATAATAAGAGAGTTAAAGAAATTAAGGAATTCAAGTAACCCTCAAATCATTCCTTCCAGAAACATCGTTGTTAACAAAGCGCTAATATTATGCATGTAACATATTTTAGGTACTTATCTAGTCTTGATCCAAAATTATGGCATATCATTAGTGACTGTTGAGAAGGGTGATGTACGAAATATCATTACAAAAGATGTCTGTCCTTATATTTGGGAATCTCAGTTGGAGAAGTGCAGGAAGAGAAGAGAATGACAGGAACGAGTAGAAACTAAATAATTCCATTTGCACTCCAGTCATTCTTTCCTCCTGCAACAACACCGATAAATATGTGCTAGTAATATGCATGTAACACATTTGGGGTTTTTATCTACTCTCAATCCTAAATGATAGTAGAATGTTGGAAACTGTATAATTCCATTCACCCTCCAATCCTTCCTATATTTCCCACAAAATTGACCTGAATGAACGAATTTTACTCGTGTTACTCATTTAGGATCCTATCTTTTTCTATCATTAGGGTTTACCTATTTAAATACTCAAGAATTCATTTAAAGGTAACATGTCCTGATGAAGTATATAGGTCTTCTACATGTATTTTAGAAAGTTCTTATGTTTCATCTCGGGATCTGAAGGACGTATTTTGATGAAATTTGTTATTGGGGAATTTTGTTAAGATTGGTCGATAATTTTGTAGAAAATTGAACAATATCATGACTAGGTTACATGAACACCTTCATTTATTTAATAATATACCTCGCTAGTCTCTCGTTAAACACTAATCTGAGCAAAAATAATGGAGATATTGTGAATTCCCAAAGAATACATTTGGAAACTGAGTTCTCCGACATGGAGTACACTTTTCCAAACTTGTTTTCTTATAGCTATGCCTATTATTATAAACTCAAGAAATCATTAAAGGGGCATCAAATCATGATGATAAAGGTCATATATCATATATGGTAATTTACATTGATAACTGTATTGACAGAGGTAAATGATTGTAGAACCTTAGAACTTATGTAACTACATTAATTCTGAAATCCCTCCTCTCTCCTCCCAAAAAGTTGAATATAAACTACATATAATGTGCCTGCGATTCATTTTCAGTCACAAGTATCTTCATTTCTAAGGGTATATCTATTATTATAAAGATAATAAATCATCGTATGATAATGTATTGATGAAATTCATAGACCTTCATAATTAGCAATTTCGTGGGGATAACAACTACAAAAGTCATCGGTTTTCATATATGGGAATCTCAGGTGAAGAAGTGCAGGAAAAGAAGAGAAGGACAGGAACGGTACAGAAATTAAATAATTCCATTCACATTCATGTCATTCTTTCCTTCGGCTACAACAGTAGAATGTTGGAAACTAAACAATTCCATTCACCCTCCAATTCTACTTATATACCCTACAAACTGACCTGAATGAATGAATTTTGCTCGTGTTACTCATTTGGGATCCTATCTTTTCCTACCTTAATGGTATACCTATTTAAAAAAATCAAGAAATTGTTATAAGTTAACGTGTCCTGATGAAATATATAGGTCTTTTTATTTAGGTATTTCACGTGGATAACTGCAGGGAGAGAAATGAATGATAAGAGAATCCCAGAAACTAAGTAATTCTAGGCACCCTCAAATCATTCTTTCCTCCAGCCACAACGTTGATAACAAAGCGCTATTATTATGCATGTAACACATTTCAGGTACTTATCTGGTCTTAATCATAAATGATGGCATATCATTAGTGACTGTTGAGAAGGTTGATGGACGATTTATCATTACAAAATACAACGGTCTTCATTTATGGGAATCTCAGTTGGAGAAGTGCAGGATGAAAAGGGAAGGATAGGAATGTTAAAGAAACTAAATAATTCCATACACACTTAGGTAATTTTTTCCTTCCACCACAACATTGATAAGAAAGTGCTAGTATTATGCATGTAACCCATTTGTGGTACTTATATAGTCTCCATCCTAAATTATGGTAGAATGTTGGAAACTGTATAATTTCTTTCACCCTAAAATGCTTGCTACATCCCCCACAAATCAGAGCATAATTTACGAATTTTACTCATGTTACTCATTTGGGATCCTATCTTTATGGTTTACCTATTTCAAAAACTCAAGAAATCATTTTAAGTTAATATGTCTATATGAAATGTATGGGTCTTCTTATTTAGAAATTTCTTGTGGATAACAGCAGGGAGATTAATGAATGATAAGAGAGTACAGAAATTAAGCAATTATAGTAATTCTCAAATCATCCTTTCCTCCTGGAACAACGTTGATAACAAAGTACTAATATTTTGCATGTAACACTAAATAATTCCACTCACACTCAAGTCTTTCTTTCCTCTGGCCACAACATTGATAAAAATGTGCTGGTATTATGCATGTAACACATTTGGGTTACTATCTACTCTCAATCCTAAATGATAGTAGAATGTTGGAAATTTTATAACTTTATTCACCTTCCAATCCATCCTACATCCCCCACAAAGCTGAACATAATGTACAAATTTTACTCGTGTTACTCATTTGGCATCCTACCTTTTTTATTTTTAGGGTTTACCTATTTCTAAAACACAGGAATTCGTATAATGTTAACATGTCCAGATGAAATATATAGGTCTTCTTATTTAGGAATTTCACGTGCATAACTGCTGGGAGAGAAATGAATGATAAGAGAGTTCCAGAAACTAAGTATTTCTAGGCACCCTCAAATCATCCTTTCCTCCAGCCACAACGTTGACAACAAAGTGGTAATACTTCCTTCCTACATCCTCCACAATGCTGAACATATTGTACGAAGTTTACTCGTGTTACTCATTTAGGGTCCTATCTTTTTCTATTTTTAGGGTTTACCTATTTCTAAAACTCAGGAATTCGTATAATGTTAACATGGCCAGATGAAATATATAGGTCTTTTTATTTAGGAATTTCACGTTGATAACTGTAGGGAGAGAAATGAATGATAAGAGAGTCTTAGAAACTAAGTAATTCTAGTCACCCTCAAATCATTCTTTCCTCCAGCCACAACATTGATAAAAATGCGCAATTATTATGCATGTAACACATTTCAGGGACAAAACATCATTACAAAAGATATCGGTCTTCATATATGGGAATCTCAGTTGGAGAAGTGCAGGAAGAGAAAAGAAGGACAGGAATGTGAAAGAAACTAAATAATTCCACTCACACTCAAGTCTTTCTTTCCTCTGGCCACAACATTGATAAGAAAGTGCTAATATTATGCATGTAACACATTTGTGGTACTTAATTAGTCTCCATCCTAAATTATAGTAGAATGTTGGAAACTTTAGAATTCCACTCACACTTCAGTTTTTCCTACATCCCCCACAAAGCTGACCTGAATGTATGAATTTTACGCGTGTTTCTCATTTGGTATCCAATCTTTTTCTATCATAAGGGTTTACTTATTTCTAATACTCAAAAATCATTTTTAGGTAACATGTCCTGATGAAGTGTATAAGTCTTCTTGTTTAGGAATTTCATGTGGATAACTGCAGGGAGAGAAATGAATAATAAGAGAGTTAAAGAAATTAAGGAATTCAAGTAACCCTCAAATCATTCCTTCCAGAAACATCGTTGTTAACAAAGCGCTAATATTATGCATGTAACATATTTTAGGTACTTATCTAGTCTTGATCCAAAATTATGGCATATCATTAGTGACTGTTGAGAAGGGTGATGTACGAAATATCATTACAAAAGATGTCTGTCCTTATATTTGGGAATCTCAGTTGGAGAAGTGCAGGAAGAGAAGAGAATGACAGGAACGAGTAGAAACTAAATAATTCCATTTGCACTCCAGTCATTCTTTCCTCCTGCAACAACACCGATAAATATGTGCTAGTAATATGCATGTAACACATTTGGGGTTTTTATCTACTCTCAATCCTAAATGATAGTAGAATGTTGGAAACTGTATAATTCCATTCACCCTCCAATCCTTCCTATATTTCCCACAAAATTGACCTGAATGAACGAATTTTACTCGTGTTACTCATTTAGGATCCTATCTTTTTCTATCATTAGGGTTTACCTATTTAAATACTCAAGAATTCATTTAAAGGTAACATGTCCTGATGAAGTATATAGGTCTTCTACATGTAGTTTACAAAGTTCTTATGTTTCATCTCGGGATCTGAAGGACGTATTTTGATGAAATTTGTTATTGGGGAATTTTGTTAAGATTGGTCGATAATTTTGTAGAAAATTGAACAATATCATGACTAGGTTACATGAACACCTTCATTTATTTAATAATATACCTCGCTAGTCTCTCGTTAAACACTAATCTGAGCAAAAATAATGGAGATATTGTGAATTCCCAAAGAATACATTTGGAAACTGAGTTCTCCGACATGGAGTACACTTTTCCAAACTTGTTTTCTTATAGCTATGCCTATTATTATAAACTCAAGAAATCATTAAAGGGGCATCAAATCATGATGATAAAGGTCATATATCATATATGGTAATTTACATTGATAACTGTATTGACAGAGGTAAATGATTGTAGAACCTTAGAACTTATGTAACTACATTAATTCTGAAATCCCTCCTCTCTCCTCCCAAAAAGTTGAATATAAACTACATATAATGTGCCTGCGATTCATTTTCAGTCACAAGTATCTTCATTTCTAAGGGTATATCTATTATTATAAAGATAATAAATCATCGTATGATAATGTATTGATGAAATTCATAGACCTTCATAATTAGCAATTTCGTGGGGATAACAACTACAAAAGTCATCGGTTTTCATATATGGGAATCTCAGGTGAAGAAGTGCAGGAAAAGAAGAGAAGGACAGGAACGGTACAGAAATTAAATAATTCCATTCACATTCATGTCATTCTTTCCTTCGGCTACAACAGTAGAATGTTGGAAACTAAACAATTCCATTCACCCTCCAATTCTACTTATATACCCTACAAACTGACCTGAATGAATGAATTTTGCTCGTGTTACTCATTTGGGATCCTATCTTTTCCTACCTTAATGGTATACCTATTTAAAAAAATCAAGAAATTGTTATAAGTTAACGTGTCCTGATGAAATATATAGGTCTTTTTATTTAGGTATTTCACGTGGATAACTGCAGGGAGAGAAATGAATGATAAGAGAATCCCAGAAACTAAGTAATTCTAGGCACCCTCAAATCATTCTTTCCTCCAGCCACAACGTTGATAACAAAGCGCTATTATTATGCATGTAACACATTTCAGGTACTTATCTGGTCTTAATCATAAATGATGGCATATCATTAGTGACTGTTGAGAAGGTTGATGGACGATTTATGATTACAAAATACAACGGTCTTCATTTATGGGAATCTCAGTTGGAGAAGTGCAGGATGAAAAGGGAAGGATAGGAATGTTAAAGAAACTAAATAATTCCATACACACTTAGGTAATTTTTTCCTTCCACCACAACATTGATAAGAAAGTGCTAGTATTATGCATGTAACCCATTTGTGGTACTTATATAGTCTCCATCCTAAATTATGGTAGAATGTTGGAAACTGTATAATTTCTTTCACCCTAAAATGCTTGCTACATCCCCCACAAATCAGAGCATAATTTACGAATTTTACTCATGTTACTCATTTGGGATCCTATCTTTATGGTTTACCTATTTCAAAAACTCAAGAAATCATTTTAAGTTAATATGTCTATATGAAATGTATGGGTCTTCTTATTTAGAAATTTCTTGTGGATAACAGCAGGGAGATTAATGAATGATAAGAGAGTTCAGAAATTAAGCAATTATAGTAATTCTCAAATCATCCTTTCCTCCTGGAACAACGTTGATAACAAAGTACTAATATTTTGCATGTAACACTAAATAATTCCACTCACACTCAAGTCTTTCTTTCCTCTGGCCACAACATTGATAAAAATGTGCTGGTATTATGCATGTAACACATTTGGGTTACTATCTACTCTCAATCCTAAATGATAGTAGAATGTTGGAAATTTTATAACTTTATTCACCTTCCAATCCATCCTACATCCCCCACAAAGCTGAACATAATGTACAAATTTTACTCGTGTTACTCATTTGGGATCCTACCTTTTTTATTTTTAGGGTTTACCTATTTCTAAAACACAGGAATTCGTATAATGTTAACATGTCCAGATGAAATATATAGGTCTTCTTATTTAGGAATTTCACGTGCATAACTGCTGGGAGAGAAATGAATGATAAGAGAGTTCCAGAAACTAAGTATTTCTAGGCACCCTCAAATCATCCTTTCCTCCAGCCACAACGTTGACAACAAAGTGGTAATACTTCCTTCCTACATCCTCCACAATGCTGAACATATTGTACGAAGTTTACTCGTGTTACTCATTTAGGGTCCTATCTTTTTCTATTTTTAGGGTTTACCTATTTCTAAAACTCAGGAATTCGTATAATGTTAACATGGCCAGATGAAATATATAGGTCTTTTTATTTAGGAATTTCACGTTGATAACTGTAGGGAGAGAAATGAATGATAAGAGAGTCTTAGAAACTAAGTAATTCTAGTCACCCTCAAATCATTCTTTCCTCCAGCCACAACATTGATAAAAATGCGCAATTATTATGCATGTAACACATTTCAGGGACAAAACATCATTACAAAAGATATCGGTCTTCATATATGGGAATCTCAGTTGGAGAAGTGCAGGAAGAGAAAAGAAGGACAGGAATGTGAAAGAAACTAAATAATTCCACTCACACTCAAGTCTTTCTTTCCTCTGGCCACAACATTGATAAGAAAGTGCTAATATTATGCATGTAACACATTTGTGGTACTTAATTAGTCTCCATCCTAAATTATAGTAGAATGTTGGAAACTTTAGAATTCCACTCACACTTCAGTCCTTCCTACATCCCCCACAAAGCTGACCTGAATGTATGAATTTTACGCGTGTTTCTCATTTGGTATCCAATCTTTTTCTATCATAAGGGTTTACTTATTTCTAATACTCAAAAATCATTTTTAGGTAACATGTCCTGATGAAGTGTATAAGTCTTCTTGTTTAGGAATTTCATGTGGATAACTGCAGGGAGAGAAATGAATAATAAGAGAGTTAAAGAAATTAAGGAATTCAAGTAACCCTCAAATCATTCCTTCCAGAAACATCGTTGTTAACAAAGCGCTAATATTATGCATGTAACATATTTTAGGTACTTATCTAGTCTTGATCCAAAATTATGGCATATCATTAGTGACTGTTGAGAAGGGTGATGTACGAAATATCATTACAAAAGATGTCTGTCCTTATATTTGGGAATCTCAGTTGGAGAAGTGCAGGAAGAGAAGAGAATGACAGGAACGAGTAGAAACTAAATAATTCCATTTGCACTCCAGTCATTCTTTCCTCCTGCAACAACACCGATAAATATGTGCTAGTAATATGCATGTAACACATTTGGGGTTTTTATCTACTCTCAATCCTAAATGATAGTAGAATGTTGGAAACTGTATAATTCCATTCACCCTCCAATCCTTCCTATATTTCCCACAAAATTGACCTGAATGAACGAATTTTACTCGTGTTACTCATTTAGGATCCTATCTTTTTCTATCATTAGGGTTTACCTATTTAAATACTCAAGAATTCATTTAAAGGTAACATGTCCTGATGAAGTATATAGGTCTTCTACATGTAGTTTACAAAGTTCTTATGTTTCATCTCGGGATCTGAAGGACGTATTTTGATGAAATTTGTTATTGGGGAATTTTGTTAAGATTGGTCGATAATTTTGTAGAAAATTGAACAATATCATGACTAGGTTACATGAACACCTTCATTTATTTAATAATATACCTCGCTAGTCTCTCGTTAAACACTAATCTGAGCAAAAATAATGGAGATATTGTGAATTCCCAAAGAATACATTTGGAAACTGAGTTCTCCGACATGGAGTACACTTTTCCAAACTTGTTTTCTTATAGCTATGCCTATTATTATAAACTCAAGAAATCATTAAAGGGGCATCAAATCATGATGATAAAGGTCATATATCATATATGGTAATTTACATTGATAACTGTATTGACAGAGGTAAATTATTGTAGAACCTTAGAACTTATGTAACTACATTAATTCTGAAATCCCTCCTCTCTCCTCCCAAAAAGTTGAATATAAACTACATATAATGTGCCTGCGATTCATTTTCAGTCACAAGTATCTTCATTTCTAAGGGTATATCTATTATTATAAAGATAATAAATCATCGTATGATAATGTATTGATGAAATTCATAGACCTTCATAATTAGCAATTTCGTGGGGATAACAACTACAAAAGTCATCGGTTTTCATATATGGGAATCTCAGGTGAAGAAGTGCAGGAAAAGAAGAGAAGGACAGGAACGGTACAGAAATTAAATAATTCCATTCACATTCATGTCATTCTTTCCTTCGGCTACAACAGTAGAATGTTGGAAACTAAACAATTCCATTCACCCTCCAATTCTACTTATATACCCTACAAACTGACCTGAATGAATGAATTTTGCTCGTGTTACTCATTTGGGATCCTATCTTTTCCTACCTTAATGGTATACCTATTTAAAAAAATCAAGAAATTGTTATAAGTTAACGTGTCCTGATGAAATATATAGGTCTTTTTATTTAGGTATTTCACGTGGATAACTGCAGGGAGAGAAATGAATGATAAGAGAATCCCAGAAACTAAGTAATTCTAGGCACCCTCAAATCATTCTTTCCTCCAGCCACAACGTTGATAACAAAGCGCTATTATTATGCATGTAACACATTTCAGGTACTTATCTGGTCTTAATCATAAATGATGGCATATCATTAGTGATTGTTGAGAAGGTTGATGGACGATTTATGATTACAAAATACAACGGTCTTCATTTATGGGAATCTCAGTTGGAGAAGTGTAGGATGAAAAGGGAAGGATAGGAATGTTAAAGAAACTAAATAATTCCATACACACTTAGGTAATTTTTTCCTTCCACCACAACATTGATAAGAAAGTGCTAGTATTATGCATGTAACCCATTTGTGGTACTTATATAGTCTCCATCCTAAATTATGGTAGAATGTTGGAAACTGTATAATTTCTTTCACCCTAAAATGCTTGCTACATCCCCCACAAATCAGAGCATAATTTACGAATTTTACTCATGTTACTCATTTGGGATCCTATCTTTATGGTTTACCTATTTCAAAAACTCAAGAAATCATTTTAAGTTAATATGTCTATATGAAATGTATGGGTCTTCTTATTTAGAAATTTCTTGTGGATAACAGCAGGGAGATTAATGAATGATAAGAGAGTTCAGAAATTAAGCAATTATAGTAATTCTCAAATCATCCTTTCCTCCTGGAACAACGTTGATAACAAAGTACTAATATTTTGCATGTAACACTAAATAATTCCACTCACACTCAAGTCTTTCTTTCCTCTGGCCACAACATTGATAAAAATGTGCTGGTATTATGCATGTAACACATTTGGGTTACTATCTACTCTCAATCCTAAATGATAGTAGAATGTTGGAAATTTTATAACTTTATTCACCTTCCAATCCATCCTACATCCCCCACAAAGCTGAACATAATGTACAAATTTTACTCGTGTTACTCATTTGGGATCCTACCTTTTTTATTTTTAGGGTTTACCTATTTCTAAAACACAGGAATTCGTATAATGTTAACATGTCCAGATGAAATATATAGGTCTTCTTATTTAGGAATTTCACGTGCATAACTGCTGGGAAAGAAATGAATGATAAGAGAGTTCCAGAAACTAAGTATTTCTAGGCACCCTCAAATCATCCTTTCCTCCAGCCACAACGTTGACAACAAAGTGGTAATACTTCCTTCCTACATCCTCCACAATGCTGAACATATTGTACGAAGTTTACTCGTGTTACTCATTTAGGGTCCTATCTTTTTCTATTTTTAGGGTTTACCTATTTCTAAAACTCAGGAATTCGTATAATGTTAACATGGCCAGATGAAATATATAGGTCTTTTTATTTAGGAATTTCACGTTGATAACTGTAGGGAGAGAAATGAATGATAAGAGAGTCTTAGAAACTAAGTAATTCTAGTCACCCTCAAATCATTCTTTCCTCCAGCCACAACATTGATAAAAAGGCGCAATTATTATGCATGTAACACATTTCAGGGACAAAACATCATTACAAAAGATATCGGTCTTCATATATGGGAATCTCAGTTGGAGAAGTGCAGGAAGAGAAAAGAAGGACAGGAATGTGAAAGAAACTAAATAATTCCACTCAGACTCAAGTCTTTCTTTCCTCTGGCCACAACATTGATAAGAAAGTGCTAATATTATGCATGTAACACATTTGTGGTACTTAATTAGTCTCCATCCTAAATTATAGTAGAATGTTGGAAACTTTAGAATTCCATTCACACTTCAGTCCTTCCTACATCCCCCACAAAGCTGACCTGAATGTATGAATTTTACGCGTGTTTCTCATTTGGTATCCAATCTTTTTCTATCATAAGGGTTTACTTATTTCTAATACTCAAAAATCATTTTTAGGTAACATGTCCTGATGAAGTGTATAAGTCTTCTTGTTTAGGAATTTCATGTGGATAACTGCAGGGAGAGAAATGAATAATAAGAGAGTTAAAGAAATTAAGGAATTCAAGTAACCCTCAAATCATTCCTTCCAGAAACATCGTTGTTAACAAAGCGCTAATATTATGCATGTAACATATTTTAGGTACTTATCTAGTCTTGATCCAAAATGATGGCATATCATTAGTGACTGTTGAGAAGGGTGATGTACGAAATATCATTACAAAAGATGTCTGTCCTTATATTTGGGAATCTCAGTTGGAGAAGTGCAGGAAGAGAAGAGAATGACAGGAACGAGTAGAAACTAAATAATTCCATTTGCACTCCAGTCATTCTTTCCTCCTGCAACAACACCGATAAATATGTGCTAGTAATATGCATGTAACACATTTGGGGTTTTTATCTACTCTCAATCCTAAATGATAGTAGAATGTTGGAAACTGTATAATTCCATTCACCCTCCAATCCTTCCTATATTTCCCACAAAATTGACCTGAATGAACGAATTTTACTCGTGTTACTCATTTAGGATCCTATCTTTTTCTATCATTAGGGTTTACCTATTTAAATACTCAAGAATTCATTTAAAGGTAACATGTCCTGATGAAGTATATAGGTCTTCTACATGTAGTTTACAAAGTTCTTATGTTTCATCTCGGGATCTGAAGGACGTATTTTGATGAAATTTGTTATTGGGGAATTTTGTTAAGATTGGTCGATAATTTTGTAGAAAATTGAACAATATCACGACTAGGTTACATGAACACCTTCATTTATTTAATAATATACCTCGCTAGTCTCTCGTTAAACACTAATCTGAGCAAAAATAATGGAGATATTGTGAATTCCCAAAGAATACATTTGGAAACTGAGTTCTCCGACATGGAGTACACTTTTCCATACTTGTTTTCTTATAGCTATGCCTATTATTATAAACTCAAGAAATCATTAAAGGGGCATCAAATCATGATGATAAAGGTCATTTATCATATATGGTAATTTACATTGATAACTGTATTGACAGAGGTAAATGATTGTAGAACCTTAGAACTTATGTAACTACATTAATTCTGAAATCCCTCCTCTCTCCTCCCAAAAAGTTGAATATAAACTACATATAATGTGCCTGCGATTCATTTTCAGTCACAAGTATCTTCATTTCTAAGGGTATATCTATTATTATAAAGATAATAAATCATCGTAGGATAATGGATTGATGAAATTCATAGACCTTCATAATTAGCAATTTCGTGGGGATAACAACTACAAAAGTCATCGGTTTTCATATATGGGAATCTCAGGTGAAGAAGTGCAGGAAAAGAAGAGAAGGACAGGAACGGTACAGAAATTAAATAATTCCATTCACATTCATGTCATTCTTTCCTTCGGCTACAACAGTAGAATGTTGGAAACTAAACAATTCCATTCACCCTCCAATTCTACTTATATACCCTACAAACTGACCTGAATGAATGAATTTTGCTCGTGTTACTCATTTGGGATCCTATCTTTTCCTACCTTAATGGTATACCTATTTAAAAAAATCAAGAAATTGTTATAAGATAACATGTCCTGATGAAATATATAGGTCTTTTTATTTAGGTATTTCACGTGGATAACTGCAGGGAGAGAAATGAATGATAAGACAATCCCAGAAACTAAGTAATTCTAGGCACCCTCAAATCATTCTTTCCTCCAGCCACAACGTTGATAACAAAGCGCTATTATTATGCATGTAACACATTTCAGGTACTTATCTGGTCTTAATCATAAATGATGGCATATCATTAGTGACTGTTGAGAAGGTTGATGGACGATTTATGATTACAAAATACAACGGTCTTCATTTATGGGAATCTCAGTTGGAGAAGTGCAGGATGAAAAGGGAAGGATAGGAATGTTAAAGAAACTAAATAATTCCATACACACTTAGGTAATTTTTTCCTTCCACCACAACATTGATAAGAAAGTGCTAGTATTATGCATGTAACCCATTTGTGGTACTTATATAGTCTCCATCCTAAATTATGGTAGAATGTTGGAAACTGTATAATTTCTTTTACCCTAAAATGCTTGCTACATCCCCCACAAATCAGAGCATAATTTACGAATTTTACTCATGTTACTCATTTGGGATCCTATCTTTATGGTTTACCTATTTCAAAAACTCAAGAAATCATTTTAAGTTAATATGTCTATATGAAATGTATGGGTCTTCTTATTTAGAAATTTCTTGTGGATAACAGCAGGGAGATTAATGAATGATAAGAGAGTTCAGAAATTAAGCAATTATAGTAATTCTCAAATCATCCTTTCCTCCTGGAACAACGTTGATAACAAAGTACTAATATTTTGCATGTAACACTAAATAATTCCACTCACACTCAAGTCTTTCTTTCCTCTGGCCACAACATTGATAAAAATGTGCTGGTATTATGCATGTAACACATTTGGGTTACTATCTACTCTCAATCCTAAATGATAGTAGAATGTTGGAAATTTTATAACTTTATTCACCTTCCAATCCATCCTACATCCCCCACAAAGCTGAACATAATGTACAAATTTTACTCGTGTTACTCATTTGGGATCCTACCTTTTTTATTTTTAGGGTTTACCTATTTCTAAAACACAGGAATTCGTATAATGTTAACATGTCCAGATGAAATATATAGGTCTTCTTATTTAGGAATTTCACGTGCATAACTGCTGGGAGAGAAATGAATGATAAGAGAGTTCCAGAAACTAAGTATTTCTAGGCACCCTCAAATCATCCTTTCCTCCAGCCACAACGTTGACAACAAAGTGGTAATACTTCCTTCCTACATCCTCCACAATGCTGAACATATTGTACAAAGTTTACTCGTGTTACTCATTTGGGATCCTATCTTTTTCTATTTTTAGGGTTTACCTATTTCTAAAACTCAGGAATTCGTATAATGTTAACATGGCCAGATGAAATATATAGGTCTTCTTATTTAGGAATTTCACGTTGATAACTGTAGGGAGAGAAATGAATGATAAGAGAGTCTTAGAAACTAAGTAATTCTAGTCACCCTCAAATCATTCTTTCCTCCAGCCACAACATTGATAAAAAGGCGCAATTATTATGCATGTAACACATTTCAGGGACAAAACATCATTACAAAAGATATCGGTCTTCATATATGGGAATCTCAGTTGGAGAAGTGCAGGAAGAGAAAAGAAGGACAGGAATGTGAAAGAAACTAAATAATTCCACTCACACTCAAGTCTTTCTTTCCTCTGGCCACAACATTGATAAGAAAGTGCTAATATTATGCATGTAACACATTTGTGGTACTTAATTAGTCTCCATCCTAAATTATAGTAGAATGTTGGAAACTTTAGAATTCCATTCACACTTCAATCCTTCCTACATACCCCACAAAGCTGACCTGAATGTATGAATTTTACGCGTGTTTCTCATTTGGTATCCAATCTTTTTCTATCATAAGGGTTTACTTATTTCTAATACTCAAAAATCCTTTTTAGGTAACATGTCCTGATGAAGTGTATAAGTCTTCTTGTTTAGGAATTTCATGTGGATAACTGCAGGGAGAGAAATGAATAATAAGAGAGTTAAAGAAATTAAGGAATTCAAGTAACCCTCAAATCATTCCTTCCAGAAACATCGTTGATAACAAAGCGCCAATATTATGCATGTAACATATTTTAGGTACTTATCTAGTCTTGATCCAAAATGATGGCATATCATTAGTGACTGTTGAGAAGGCTGATGTACGAAATATCATTACAAAAGATGTCTGTCCTTATATTTGGGAATCTCAGTTGGAGAAGTGCAGGAAGAGAAGAGAATGACAGGAACGAGTAGAAACTAAATAATTCCATTTGCACTCCAGTCATTCTTTCCTCCTGCAACAACATCGATAAATATGTGCTAGTAATATGCATGTAACACATTTGGGGTTTTTATCTACTCTCAATCCTAAATGATAGTAGAATGTTGGAAACTGTATAATTCCATTCACCCTCCAATCCTCCTATATTTCCCACAAAATTGACCTGAATGAACGAATTTTACTCGTGTTACTCATTTAGGATCCTATCTTTTTCTATCATTAGGGTTTACCTATTTAAATACTCAAGAATTCATTTAAAGGTAACATCTCCTGATGAAGTATATAGGTCTTCTACATGTAGTTTACAAAGTTCTTATGTTTCATCTCGGGATCTGAAGGACGTATTTTGATGAAATTTGTTATTGGGGAATTTTGTTAAGATTGGTCGATAATTTTGTAGAAAATTGAACAATATCACGACTAGGTTACATGAACACCTTCATTTATTTAATAATGTACCTCGCTAGTCTCTCGTTAAACACTAATCTGAGCAATAATAATGGAGATATTGTGAATTCCCAAAGAATACATTTGGAAACTGTGTTCTCCGACATGGAGTACAC
Organism: Tanypteryx hageni; assembly: GCA_028673005.1. NCBI lineage: Eukaryota > Metazoa > Arthropoda > Insecta > Odonata > Petaluridae > Tanypteryx > Tanypteryx hageni. The sequence continues at coordinate 90,448,070 of CM054120.1, forward strand.
TTTTCCAAACTTGTTTTCTTATAGCTATGCCTATTATTATAAACTCAAGAAATCATTAAAGGGGCATCAAATCATGATGATAAAGGTCATATATCATATACGGTAATTTACATTGATAACTGTATTGACAGAGGTAAATGATTGTAGAACCTTAGAACTTATGTAACTACATTAATTCTGAAATCCCTCCTCTCTCCTCCCAAAAAGTTGAATATAAACTACATATAATGTGCCTGCGATTCATTTTCAGTCACAAGTATCTTCATTTCTAAGGGTATATCTATTATTATAAAGATAATAAATCATCGTAGGATAATTTATTGATGAAATTCATAGACCTTCATAATTAGCAATTTCGTGGGGATAACAACTACAAAAGACATCGGTTTTCATATATGGGAATCTCAGGTGAAGAAGTGCAGGAAAAGAAGAGAAGGACAGGAACGGTACAGAAATTAAATAATTCCATTCACATTCACGTCATTCTTTCCTTCGGCTACAACAGTAGAATGTTGGAAACTAAACAATTCCATTCACCCTCCAATTCTACTTATATACCCTACAAACTGACCTGAATGAATGAATTTTGCTCGTGTTACTCATTTGGGATCCTGTCTTTTCCTACCTTAATGGTATACCTATTTAAAAAAATCAAGAAATTGTTATAAGTTAACGTGTCCTGATGAAATATATAGGTCTTTTTATTTAGGTATTTCACGTGGATAACTGCAGGGAGAGAAATGAATGATAAGAGAATCCCAGAAACTAAGTAATTCTAGGCACCCTCAAATCATTCTTTCCTCCAGCCACAACGTTGATAACAAAGCGCTATTATTATGCATGTAACACATTTCAGGTACTTATCTGGTCTTAATCATAAATGATGGCATATCATTAGTGACTGTTGAGATGGTTGATGGACGATTTATCATTACAAAATACATCGGTCTTCATTTATGGGAATCTCAGTTGGAGAAGTGCAGGATGAAAAGGGAAGGATAGGAATGTTAAAGAAACTAAATAATTCCATACACACTTAGGTAATTTTTTCCTTCCACCACAACATTGATAAGAAAGTGCTAGTATTATGCATGTAACCCATTTGTGGTACTTATATAGTCTCCATCCTAAATTATAGTAGAATGTTGGAAACTGTATAATTTCTTTCACCTTAAATGCTTGCTACATCCCCCACAAATCAGAGCATAATTTACGAATTTTACTCATGTTACTCATTTGGGATCCTATCTTTATGGTTTACCTATTTCAAAAACTCAAGAAATCATTTTAAGTTAATATGTCTATATGAAATGTATGGGTCTTCTTATTTAGAAATTTATTGTGGATAACAGCATAGAGATTAATGAATGATAAGAGAGTTCAGAAATTAAGCAATTATAGTAATTCTCAAATCATCCTTTCCTCCTGGAACAACGTTGATAACAAAGTACTAATATTTTGCATGTAACACTAAATAATTCCACTCACACTCAAGTCTTTCTTTCCTCTGGCCACAACATTGATAAAAATGTGCTGGTATTATGCATGTAACACATTTGGGTTACTATCTACTCTCAATCCTAAATGATAGTAGAATGTTGGAAATTTTATAACTTTATTCACCTTCCAATCCATCCTACATCCCCCACAAAGCTGAACATAATGTACAAATTTTACTCGTGTTACTCATTTGGGATCCTACCTTTTTTATTTTTAGGGTTTACCTATTTCTAAAACACGGGAATTCGTATAATGTTAACTTGTCCAGATGAAATATATAGGTCTTCTTATTTAGGAATTTCACGTGCATAACTGCTGGGAGAGAAATGAATGATAAGAGAGTTCCAGAAACTAAGTATTTCTAGGCACCCTCAAATCATCCTTTCCTCCAGCCACAACGTTGACAACAAAGTGGTAATACTTCCTTCCTACATCCTCCACAATGCTGAACATATTGTACGAAGTTTACTCGTGTTACTCATTTGGGATCCTATCTTTTTCTATTTTTAGGGTTTACCTATTTCTAAAACTCAGGAATTCGTATAATGTTAACATGGCCAGATGAAATATATAGGTCTTCTTATTTAGGAATTTCACGTTGATAACTGTAGGGAGAGAAATGAATGATAAGAGAGTCTTAGAAACTAAGTAATTCTAGTCACCCTCAAATCATTCTTTCCTCCAGCCACAACATTGATAAAAAGGCGCAATTATTATGCATGTAACACATTTCAGGGACAAAACATCATTACAAAAGATATCGGTCTTCATATATGGGAATCTCAGTTGGAGAAGTGCAGGAAGAGAAAAGAAGGACAGGAATGTGAAAGAAACTAAATAATTCCACTCACACTCAAGTCTTTCTTTCCTCTGGCCACAACATTGATAAGAAAGTGCTAATATTATGCATGTAACACATTTGTGGTACTTAATTAGTCTCCATCCTAAATTATAGTAGAATGTTGGAAACTTTAGAATTCCATTCACACTTCAATCCTTCCTACATCCCCCACAAATCTGACCTGAATGTATGAATTTTACGCGTGTTTCTCATTTGGTATCCAATGTTTTTCTATCATAAGGGTTTACTTATTTCTAATACTCAAAAATCATTTTTAGGTAACATGTCCTGATGAAGTGTATAAGTCTTCTTGTTTAGGAATTTCATGTGGATAACTGCAGGGAGAGAAATGAATAATAAGAGAGTTAAAGAAATTAAGGAATTCAAGTAACCCTCAAATCATCCATTCTTCCAGACACATCGTTGATAACAAAGCGCTAATATTATGCATGTAACATATTTTAGGTACTTATCTAGTCTTGATCCAAAATGATGGCATATCATTAGTGACTGTTGAGAAGGGTGATGTACGAAATATCATTACGAAAGATGTCTGTCCTTATATATGGGAATCTCAGTTGGAGAAGTGCAGGAAGAGAAGAGAATGACAGGAACGAGTAGAAACTAAATAATTCCATTTGCACTCCAGTCATTCTTTCCTCCTGCAACAACATCGATAAATATGTGCTAGTAATATGCATGTAACACATTTGGGGTTTTTATCTACTCTCAATCCTAAATGATAGTAGAATGTTGGAAACTGTATAATTCCATTCACCCTCCAATCCTTCCTATATTTCCCACAAAATTGACCTGAATGAACGAATTTTACTCGTGTTACTCATTTAGGATCCTATCTTTTTCTATCATTAGGGTTTACCTATTTAAATACTCAAGAATTCATTTAAAGGTAACATCTCCTGATGAAGTATATAGGTCTTCTACATGTAGTTTACAAAGTTCTTATGTTTCATCTCGGGATCTGAAGGACGTATTTTGATGAAATTTGTTATTGGGGAATTTTGTTAAGATTGGTCGATAATTTTGTAGAAAATTGAACAATATCACGACTAGGTTACATGAACACCTTCATTTATTTAATAATGTACCTCGCTAGTCTCTCGTTAAACACTAATCTGAGCAAAAATAATGGAGATATTGTGAATTCCCAAAGAATACATTTGGAAACTGAGTTCTCCGACATGGAGTACACTTTTCCAAACTTGTTTTCTTATAGCTATGCCTATTATTATAAACTCAAGAAATCATTAAAGGGGCATCAAATCATGATGATAAAGGTCATATATCATATACGGTAATTTACATTGATAACTGTATTGACAGAGGTAAATGATTGTAGAACCTTAGAACTTATGTAACTACATTAATTCTGAAATCCCTCCTCTCTCCTCCCATAAAGTTGAATATAAACTACATATAATGTGCCTGTGATTCATTTTCAGTCACAAGTATCTTCATTTCTAAGGGTATATCTATTATTATAAAGATAATAAATCATCGTAGGATAATGTATTGATGAAATTCATAGACATTCATAATTAGCAATTTCGTGGGGATAACAACTACAAAAGACATCGGTTTTCATATATGGGAATCTCAGGTGAAGAAGTGCAGGAAAAGAAGAGAAGGACAGGAACGGTACAGAAATTAAATAATTCCATTCACATTCATGTCATTCTTTCCTTCGGCTACAACAGTAGAATGTTGGAAACTAAACAATTCCATTCACCCTCCAATTCTACTTATATACCCTACAAACTGACCTGAATGAATGAATTTTGCTCGTGTTACTCATTTGGGATCCTATCTTTTCCTACCTTAATGGTATACCTATTTAAAAAAATCAAGAAATTGTTATAAGTTAACGTGTCCTGATGAAATATATAGGTCTTTTTATTTAGGTATTTCACGTGGATAACTGCAGGGAGAGAAATGAATGATAAGAGAATCCCAGAAACTAAGTAATTCTAGGCACCCTCAAATCATTCTTTCCTCCAGCCACAACGTTGATAACAAAGCGCTATTATTATGCATGTAACACATTTCAGGTACTTATCTGGTCTTAATCATAAATGATGGCATATCATTAGTGACTGTTGAGATGGTTGATGGACGATTTATCATTACAATATACATCGGTCTTCATTTATGGGAATCTCAGTTGGAGAAGTGCAGGATGAAAAGGGAAGGATAGGAATGTTAAAGAAACTAAATAATTCCATACACACTTAGGTAATTTTTTCCTTCCACCACAACATTGATAAGAAAGTGCTAGTATTATGCATGTAACCCATTTGTGGTACTTATATAGTCTCCATCCTAAATTATAGTAGAATGTTGGAAACTGTATAATTTCTTTCACCCTAAAATGCTTGCTACATCCCCCACAAATCAGAGCATAATTTACGAATTTTACTCATGTTACTCATTTGGGATCCTATCTTTATGGTTTACCTATTTCAAAAACTCAAGAAATCATTTTAAGTTAATATGTCTATATGAAATGTATGGGTCTTCTTATTTAGAAATTTCTTGTGGATAACAGCAGGTAGATTAATGAATGATAAGAGAGTTCAGAAATTAAGCAATTATAGTAATTCTCAAATCATCCTTTCCTCCTGGAACAACGTTGATAACAAAGTACTAATATTTTGCATGTAACACTAAATAATTCCACTCACACTCAAGTCTTTCTTTCCTCTGGCCACAACATTGATAAAAATGTGCTGGTATTATGCATGTAACACATTTGGGTTACTATCTACTCTCAATCCTAAATGATAGTAGAATGTTGGAAATTTTATAACTTTATTCACCTTCCAATCCATCCTACATCCCCCACAAAGCTGAACATAATGTACAAATTTTACTCGTGTTACTCATTTGGGATCCTACATTTTTTATTTTTAGGTTTACCTATTTCTAAAACACGGGAATTCGTATAATGTTAACTTGTCCAGATGAAATATATAGGTCTTCTTATTTAGGAATTTCACGTGCATAACTGCTGGGAGAGAAATGAATGATAAGAGAGTTCCAGAAACTAAGTATTTCTAGGCACCCTCAAATCATCCTTTCCTCCAGCCACAACGTTGACAACAAAGTGGTAATACTTCCTTCCTACATCCTCCACAATGCTGAACATATTGTACGAAGTTTACTCGTGTTACTCATTTGGGATCCTATCTTTTTCTATTTTTAGGGTTTACCTATTTCTAAAACTCAGGAATTCGTATAATGTTAACATGGCCAGATGAAATATATAGGTCTTCTTATTTAGGAATTTCACGTTGATAACTGTAGGGAGAGAAATGAATGATAAGAGAGTCTTAGAAACTAAGTAATTCTAGTCACCCTCAAATCATTCTTTCCTCCAGCCACAACATTGATAAAAAGGCGCAATTATTATGCATGTAACACATTTCAGGGACAAAACATCATTACAAAAGATATCGGTCTTCATATATGGGAATCTCAGTTGGAGAAGTGCAGGAAGAGAAAAGAAGGACAGGAATGTGAAAGAAACTAAATAATTCCACTCACACTCAAGTCTTTCTTTCCTCTGGCCACAACATTGATAAGAAAGTGCTAATATTATGCATGTAACACATTTGTGGTACTTAATTAGTCTCCATCCTAAATTATAGTAGAATGTTGGAAACTTTAGAATTCCATTCACACTTCAATCCTTCCTACATCCCCCACAAATCTGACCTGAATGTATGAATTTTACGCGTGTTTCTCATTTGGTATCCAATGTTTTTCTATCATAAGGGTTTACTTATTTCTAATACTCAAAAATCATTTTTAGGTAACATGTCCTGATGAAGTGTATAAGTCTTCTTGTTTAGGAATTTCATGTGGATAACTGCAGGGAGAGAAATGAATAATAAGAGAGTTAAAGAAATTAAGGAATTCAAGTAACCCTCAAATCATTCCTTCCAGAAACATCGTTGATAACAAAGCGCTAATATTATGCATGTAACATATTTTAGGTACTTATCTAGTCTTGATCCAAAATGATGGCATATCATTAGTGACTGTTGAGAAGGGTGATGTACGAAATATCATTACGAAAGATGTCTGTCCTTATATATGGGAATCTCAGTTGGAGAAGTGCAGGAAGAGAAGAGAATGACAGGAACGAGTAGAAACTAAATAATTCCATTTGCACTCCAGTCATTCTTTCCTCCTGCAACAACATCGATAAATATGTGCTAGTAATATGCATGTAACACATTTGGGGTTTTTATCTACTCTCAATCCTAAATGATAGTAGAATGTTGGAAACTGTATAATTCCATTCACCCTCCAATCCTTCCTATATTTCCCACAAAATTGACCTGAATGAACGAATTTTACTCGTGTTACTCATTTAGGATCCTATCTTTTTCTATCATTAGGGTTTACCTATTTAAATACTCAAGAATTCATTTAAAGGTAACATCTGCTGATGAAGTATATAGGTCTTCTACATGTAGTTTACAAAGTTCTTATGTTTCATCTCGGGATCTGAAGGACGTATTTTGATGAAATTTGTTATTGGGGAATTTTGTTAAGATTGGTCGATAATTTTGTAGAAAATTGAACAATATCACGACTAGGTTACATGAACACCTTCATTTATTTAATAATGTACCTCGCTAGTCTCTCGTTAAACACTAATCTGAGCAAAAATAATGGAGATATTGTGAATTCCCAAAGAATACATTTGGAAACTGAGTTCTCCGACATGGAGTACACTTTTCCAAACTTGTTTTCTTATAGCTATGCCTATTATTATAAACTCAAGAAATCATTAAAGGGGCATCAAATCATGATGATAAAGGTCATATATCATATACGGTAATTTACATTGATAACTGTATTGACAGAGGTAAATGATTGTAGAACCTTAGAACTTATGTAACTACATTAATTCTGAAATCCCTCCTCTCTCCTCCCATAAAGTTGAATATAAACTACATATAATGTGCCTGTGATTCATTTTCAGTCACAAGTATCTTCATTTCTAAGGGTATATCTATTATTATAAAGATAATAAATCATCGTAGGATAATGTATTGATGAAATTCATAGACATTCATAATTAGCAATTTCGTGGGGATAACAACTACAAAAGACATCGGTTTTCATATATGGGAATCTCAGGTGAAGAAGTGCAGGAAAAGAAGAGAAGGACAGGAACGGTACAGAAATTAAATAATTCCATTCACATTCATGTCATTCTTTCCTTCGGCTACAACAGTAGAATGTTGGAAACTAAACAATTCCATTCACCCTCCAATTCTACTTATATACCCTACAAACTGACCTGAATGAATGAATTTTGCTCGTGTTACTCATTTGGGATCCTATCTTTTCCTACCTTAATGGTATACCTATTTAAAAAAATCAAGAAATTGTTATAAGTTAACGTGTCCTGATGAAATATATAGGTCTTTTTATTTAGGTATTTCACGTGGATAACTGCAGGGAGAGAAATGAATGATAAGAGAATCCCAGAAACTAAGTAATTCTAGGCACCCTCAAATCATTCTTTCCTCCAGCCACAACGTTGATAACAAAGCGCTATTATTATGCATGTAACACATTTCAGGTACTTATCTGGTCTTAATCATAAATGATGGCATATCATTAGTGACTCTTGAGATGGTTGATGGACGATTTATCATTACAATATACATCGGTCTTCATTTATGGGAATCTCAGTTGGAGAAGTGCAGGATGAAAAGGGAAGGATAGGAATGTTAAAGAAACTAAATAATTCCATACACACTTAGGTAATTTTTTCCTTCCACCACAACATTGATAAGAAAGTGCTAGTATTATGCATGTAACCCATTTGTGGTACTTATATAGTCTCCATCCTAAATTATAGTAGAATGTTGGAAACTGTATAATTTCTTTCACCCTAAAATGCTTGCTACATCCCCCACAAATCAGAGCATAATTTACGAATTTTACTCATGTTACTCATTTGGGATCCTATCTTTATGGTTTACCTATTTCATAAACTCAAGAAATCATTTTAAGTTAATATGTCTATATGAAATGTATGGGTCTTCTTATTTAGAAATTTCTTGTGGATAACAGCAGGGAGATTAATGAATGATAAGAGAGTTCAGAAATTAAGCAATTATAGTAATTCTCAAATCATCCTTTCCTCCTGGAACAACGTTGATAACAAAGTACTAATATTTTGCATGTAACACTAAATAATTCCACTCACACTCAAGTCTTTCTTTCCTCTGGCCACAACATTGATAAAAATGTGCTGGTATTATGCATGTAACACATTTGGGTTACTATCTACTCTCAATCCTAAATGATAGTAGAATGTTGGAAATTTTATAACTTTATTCACCTTCCAATCCATCCTACATCCCCCACAAAGCTGAACATAATGTACAAATTTTACTCGTGTTACTCATTTGGGATCCTACCTTTTTTATTTTTAGGGTTTACCTATTTCTAAAACACAGGAATTCGTATAATGTTAACATGTCCAGATGAAATATATAGGTCTTCTTATTTAGGAATTTCACGTGCATAACTGCTGGGAGAGAAATGAATGATAAGAGAGTTCCAGAAACTAAGTATTTCTAGGCACCCTCAAATCATCCTTTCCTCCAGCCACAACGTTGACAACAAAGTGGTAATACTTCCTTCCTACATCCTCCACAATGCTGAACATATTGTACGAAGTTTACTCGTGTTACTCATTTGGGATCCTATCTTTTTCTATTTTTAGGGTTTACCTATTTCTAAAACTCAGGAATTCGTATAATGTTAACATGGCCAGATGAAATATATAGGTCTTCTTATTTAGGAATTTCACGTTGATAACTGTAGGGAGAGAAATGAATGATAAGAGAGTCTTAGAAACTAAGTAATTCTAGTCACCCTCAAATCATTCTTTCCTCCAGCCACAACATTGATAAAAAGGCGCAATTATTATGCATGTAACACATTTCAGGGACAAAACATCATTACAAAAGATATCGGTCTTCATATATGGGAATCTCAGTTGGAGAAGTGCAGGAAGAGAAAAGAAGGACAGGAATGTGAAAGAAACTAAATAATTCCACCCACACTCAAGTCTTTCTTTCCTCTGGCCACAACATTGATAAGAAAGTGCTAATATTATGCATGTAACACATTTGTGGTACTTAATTAGTCTCCATCCTAAATTATAGTAGAATGTTGGAAACTTTAGAATTCCATTCACACTTCAATCCTTCCTACATCCCCCACAAAGCTGACCTGAATGTATGAATTTTACGCGTGTTTCTCATTTGGTATCCAATCTTTTTCTATCATAAGGGTTTACTTATTTCTAATACTCAAAAATCATTTTTAGGTAACATGTCCTGATGAAGTGTATAAGTCTTCTTGTTTAGGAATTTCATGTGGATAACTGCAGGGAGAGAAATGAATAATAAGAGAGTTAAAGAAATTAAGGAATTCAAGTAACCCTCAAATCATTCCTTCCAGAAACATCGTTGATAACAAAGCGCTAATATTATGCATGTAACATATTTTAGGTACTTATCTAGTCTTGATCCAAAATGATGGCATATCATTAGTGACTGTTGAGAAGGGTGATGTACGAAATATCATTACGAATGATGTCTGTCCTTATATATGGGAATCTCAGTTGGAGAAGTGCAGGAAGAGAAGAGAATGACAGGAACGAGTAGAAACTAAATAATTCCATTTGCACTCCAGTCATTCTTTCCTCCTGCAACAACATCGATAAATATGTGCTAGTAATATGCATGTAACACATTTGGGGTTTTTATCTACTCTCAATCCTAAATGATAGTAGAATGTTGGAAACTGTATAATTCCATTCACCCTCCAATCCTTCCTATATTTCCCACAAAATTGACCTGAATGAACGAATTTTACTCGTGTTACTCATTTAGGATCCTATCTTTTTCTATCATTAGGGTTTACCTATTTAAATACTCAAGAATTCATTTAAAGGTAACATCTCCTGATGAAGTATATAGGTCTTCTACATGTAGTTTACAAAGTTCTTATGTTTCATCTCGGGATCTGAAGGACGTATTTTGATGAAATTTGTTATTGGGGAATTTTGTTAAGATTGGTCGATAATTTTGTAGAAAATTGAACAATATCACGACTAGGTTACATGAACACCTTCATTTATTTAATAATGTACCTCGCTAGTCTCTCGTTAAACACTAATCTGAGCAAAAATAATGGAGATATTGTGAATTCCCAAAGAATACATTTGGAAACTGAGTTCTCCGACATGGAGTACACTTTTCCAAACTTGTTTTCTTATAGCTATGCCTATTATTATAAACTCAAGAAATCATTAAAGGGGCATCAAATCATGATGATAAAGGTCATATATCATATACGGTAATTTACATTGATAACTGTATTGACAGAGGTAAATGATTGTAGAACCTTAGAACTTATGTAACTACATTAATTCTGAAATCCCTCCTCTCTCCTCCCATAAAGTTGAATATAAACTACATATAATGTGCCTGTGATTCATTTTCAGTCACAAGTATCTTCATTTCTAAGGGTATATCTATTATTATAAAGATAATAAATCATCGTAGGATAATGTATTGATGAAATTCATAGACCTTCATAATTAGCAATTTCGTGGGGATAACAACTACAAAAGACATCGGTTTTCATATATGCGAATCTCAGGTGAAGAAGTGCAGGAAAAGAAGAGAAGGACAGGAACGGTACAGAAATTAAATAATTCCATTCACATTCATGTCATTCTTTCCTTCGGCTACAACAGTAGAATGTTGGAAACTAAACAATTCCATTCACCCTCCAATTCTACTTATATACCCTACAAACTGACCTGAATGAATGAATTTTGCTCGTGTTACTCATTTGGGATCCTATCTTTTCCTACCTTAATGGTATACCTATTTAAAAAAATCAAGAAATTGTTATAAGTTAACGTGTCCTGATGAAATATATAGGTCTTTTTATTTAGGTATTTCACGTGGATAACTGCAGGGAGAGAAATGAATGATAAGAGAATCCCAGAAACTAAGTAATTCTAGGCACCCTCAAATCATTCTTTCCTCCAGCCACAACGTTGATAACAAAGCGCTATTATTATGCATGTAACACATTTCAGGTACTTATCTGGTCTTAATCATAAATGATGGCATATCATTAGTGACTGTTGAGATGGTTGATGGACGATTTATCATTACAAAATACATCGGTCTTCATTTATGGGAATCTCAGTTGGAGAAGTGCAGGATGAAAAGGGAAGGATAGGAATGTTAAAGAAACTAAATAATTCCATACACACTTAGGTAATTTTTTCCTTCCACCACAACATTGATAAGAAAGTGCTAGTATTATGCATGTAACCCATTTGTGGTACTTATATAGTCTCCATCCTAAATTATAGTAGAATGTTGGAAACTGTATAATTTCTTTCACCCTAAAATGCTTGCTACATCCCCCACAAATCAGAGCATAATTTACGAATTTTACTCATGTTACTCATTTGGGATCCTATCTTTATGGTTTACCTATTTCAAAAACTCAAGAAATCATTTTAAGTTAATATGTCTATATGAAATGTATGGGTCTTCTTATTTAGAAATTTCTTGTGGATAACAGCAGGTAGATTAATGAATGATAAGAGAGTTCAGAAATTAAGCAATTATAGTAATTCTCAAATCATCCTTTCCTCCTGGAACAACGTTGATAACAAAGTACTAATATTTTGCATGTAACACTAAATAATTCCACTCACACTCAAGTCTTTCTTTCCTCTGGCCACAACATTGATAAAAATGTGCTGGTATTATGCATGTAACACATTTGGGTTACTATCTACTCTCAATCCTAAATGATAGTAGAATGTTGGAAATTTTATAACTTTATTCACCTTCCAATCCATCCTACATCCCCCACAAAGCTGAACATAATGTACAAATTTTACTCGTGTTACTCATTTGGGATCCTACCTTTTTTATTTTTAGGGTTTACCTATTTCTAAAACACAGGAATTCGTATAATGTTAACATGTCCAGATGAAATATATAGGTCTTCTTATTTAGGAATTTCACGTGCATAACTGCTGGGAGAGAAATGAATGATAAGAGAGTTCCAGAAACTAAGTATTTCTAGGCACCCTCAAATCATCCTTTCCTCCAGCCACAACGTTGACAACAAAGTGGTAATACTTCCTTCCTACATCCTCCACAATGCTGAACATATTGTACGAAGTTTACTCGTGTTACTCATTTGGGATCCTATCTTTTTCTATTTTTAGGGTTTACCTATTTCTAAAACTCAGGAATTCGTATAATGTTAACATGGCCAGATGAAATATATAGGTCTTCTTATTTAGGAATTTCACGTTGATAACTGTAGGGAGAGAAATGAATGATAAGAGAGTCTTAGAAACTAAGTAATTCTAGTCACCCTCAAATCATTCTTTCCTCCAGCCACAACATTGATAAAAAGGCGCAATTATTATGCATGTAACACATTTCAGGGACAAAACATCATTACAAAAGATATCGGTCTTCATATATGGGAATCTCAGTTGGAGAAGTGCAGGAAGAGAAAAGAAGGACAGGAATGTGAAAGAAACTAAATAATTCCACCCACACTCAAGTCTTTCTTTCCTCTGGCCACAACATTGATAAGAAAGTGCTAATATTATGCATGTAACACATTTGTGGTACTTAATTAGTCTCCATCCTAAATTATAGTAGAATGTTGGAAACTTTAGAATTCCATTCACACTTCAATCCTTCCTACATCCCCCACAAAGCTGACCTGAATGTATGAATTTTACGCGTGTTTCTCATTTGGTATCCAATCTTTTTCTATCATAAGGGTTTACTTATTTCTAATACTCAAAAATCATTTTTAGGTAACATGTCCTGATGAAGTGTATAAGTCTTCTTGTTTAGGAATTTCATGTGGATAACTGCAGGGAGAGAAATGAATAATAAGAGAGTTAAAGAAATTAAGGAATTCAAGTAACCCTCAAATCATTCCTTCCAGAAACATCGTTGATAACAAAGCGCTAATATTATGCATGTAACATATTTTAGGTACTTATCTAGTCTTGATCCAAAATGATGGCATATCATTAGTGACTGTTGAGAAGGGTGATGTACGAAATATCATTACGAATGATGTCTGTCCTTATATATGGGAATCTCAGTTGGAGAAGTGCAGGAAGAGAAGAGAATGACAGGAACGAGTAGAAACTAAATAATTCCATTTGCACTCCAGTCATTCTTTCCTCCTGCAACAACATCGATAAATATGTGCTAGTAATATGCATGTAACACATTTGGGGTTTTTATCTACTCTCAATCCTAAATGATAGTAGAATGTTGGAAACTGTATAATTCCATTCACCCTCCAATCCTTCCTATATTTCCCACAAAATTGACCTGAATGAACGAATTTTACTCGAGTTACTCATTTAGGATCCTATCTTTTTCTATCATTAGGGTTTACCTATTTAAATACTCAAGAATTCATTTAAAGGTAACATGTCCTGATGAAGTATATAGCTCTTCTACATGTAGTTTACAAAGTTCTTATGTTTCATCTCGGGATCTGAAGGACGTATTTTGATGAAATTTGTTATTGGGGAATTTTGTTAAGATTGGTCGATAATTTTGTAGAAAATTGAACAATATCACGACTAGGTTACATGAACACCTTCATTTATTTAATAATGTACCTCGCTAGTCTCTCGTTAAACACAAATCTGAGCAAAAATAATGGAGATATTGTGAATTCCCAAAGAATACATTTGGAAACTGAGTTCTCCGACATGGAGTACACTTTTCCAAACTTGTTTTCTTATAGCTATGCCTATTATTATAAACTCAAGAAATCATTAAAGGGGCATCAAATCATGATGATAAAGGTCATATATCATATACGGTAATTTACATTGATAACTGTATTGACAGAGGTAAATGATTGTAGAACCTTAGAACTTATGTAACTACATTAATTCTGAAATCCCTCCTCTCTCCTCCCAAAAAGTTGAATATAAACTACATATAATGTGCCTGCGATTCATTTTCAGTCACAAGTATCTTCATTTCTAAGGGTATATCTATTATTATAAAGATAATAAATCATCGTAGGATAATGTATTGATGAAATTCATAGACCTTCATAATTAGCAATTTCGTGGGGATAACAACTACAAAAGACATCGGTTTTCATATATGGGAATCTCAGGTGAAGAAGTGCAGGAAAAGAAGAGAAGGACAGGAACGGTACAGAAATTAAATAATTCCATTCACATTCATGTCATTCTTTCCTTCGGCGACAACAGTAGAATGTTGGAAACTAAACAATTCCATTCACCCTCCAATTCTACTTATATACCCTACAAACTGACCTGAATGAATGAATTTTGCTCGTGTTACTCATTTGGGATCCTATCTTTTCCTACCTTAATGGTATAACTATTTAAAAAAATCAAGAAATTGTTATAAGTTAACGTGTCCTGATGAAATATATATGTCTTTTTATTTAGGTATTTCACGTGGATAACTGCAGGGAGAGAAATGAATGATAAGAGAATCCCAGAAACTAAGTAATTCTAGGCACCCTCAAATCATTCTTTCCTCCAGCCACAACGTTGATAACAAAGCGCTATTATTATGCATGTAACACATTTCAGGTACTTATCTGGTCTTAATCATAAATGATGGCATATCATTAGTGACTGTTGAGATGGTTGATGGACGATTTATCATTACAAAATACATCGGTCTTCATTTATGGGAATCTCAGTTGGAGAAGTGCAGGATGAAAAGGGAAGGATAGGAATGTTAAAGAAACTAAATAATTCCATACACACTTAGGTAATTTTTTCCTTCCACCACAACATTGATAAGAAAGTGCTAGTATTATGCATGTAACCCATTTGTGGTACTTATATAGTCTCCATCCTAAATTATAGTAGAATGTTGGAAACTGTATAATTTCTTTCACCCTAAAATGCTTGCTACATCCCCCACAAATCAGAGCATAATTTACGAATTTTACTCATGTTACTCATTTGGGATCCTATCTTTATGGTTTACCTATTTCAAAAACTCAAGAAATCATTTTAAGTTAATATGTCTATATGAAATGTATGGGTCTTCTTATTTAGAAATTTCTTGTGGATAACAGCAGGTAGATTAATGAATGATAAGAGAGTTCAGAAATTAAGCAATTATAGTAATTCTCAAATCATCCTTTTTTCCTGGAACAACGTTGATAACAAAGTACTAATATTTTGCATGTAACACTAAATAATTCAACTCACACTCAAGTCTTTGTTTCTTCTGGCCACAACATTGATAAAAATGTGCTGGTATTATGCATGTAACACATTTGGGTTACTATCTACTCTCAATCCTAAATGATAGTAGAATGTTGGAAATTTTATAACTTTATTCACCTTCCAATCCATCCTACATCCCCCACAAAGCTGAACATAATGTACCAATTTTACTCGTGTTACTCATTTTCCATCCTACGTTTTTATTTTTAGGGTTTACCTATTTCTAAAACACAGGAATTCGTATAATGTTAACATGTCCAGATGAAATATATAGGTCTTCTTATTTAGGAATTTCACGTGCATAACTGCTGGGAGAGAAATGAATGATAAGGGAGTTCCAGAAACTAAGTATTTCTAGGCACCCTCAAATCATCCTTTCCTCCAGCCACAACGTTGACAACAAAGTGGTAATACTTCCTTCCTACATCCTCCACAATGCTGAACATATTGTACGAAGTTTACTCGTGTTACTCATTTGGGATCCTATCTTTTTCTATTTTTAGGGTTTACCTATTTCTAAAACTCAGGAATTCGTATAATGTTAACATGGCCAGATGAAATATATAGGTCTTCTTATTTAGGAATTTCACGTTGATAACTGTAGGGAGAGAAATGAATGATAAGAGAGTCTTAGAAACTAAGTAATTCTAGTCACCCTCAAATCATTCTTTCCTCCAGCCACAACATTGATAAAAAGGCGCAATTATTATGCATGTAACACATTTCAGGGACAAAACATCATTACAAAAGATATCGGTCTTCATATATGGGAATCTCAGTTGGAGAAGTGCAGGAAGAGAAAAGAAGGACAGGAATGTGAAAGAAACTAAATAATTCCACTCACACTCAAGTCTTTCTTTCCTCTGGCCACAACATTGATAAGAAAGTGCTAATATTATGCATGTAACACATTTGTGGTACTTAATTAGTCTCCATCCTAAATTATAGTAGAATGTTGGAAACTTTAGAATTCCATTCACACTTCAATCCTTCCTAAATCCCCCACAAAGCTGACCTGAATGTATGAATTTTACGCGTGTTTCTCATTTGGTATCCAATCTTTTTCTATCATAAGGGTTTACTTATTTCTAATACTCAAAAATCATTTTTAGGTAACATGTCCTGATGAAGTGTATAAGTCTTCTTGTTTAGGAATTTCATGTGGATAACTGCAGGGAGAGAAATGAATAATAAGAGAGTTAAAGAAATTAAGGAATTCAAGTAACCCTCAAATCATTCCTTCCAGAAACATCGTTGATAACAAAGCGCTAATATTATGCATGTAACATATTTTAGGTACTTATCTAGTCTTGATCCAAAATGATGGCATATCATTAGTGACTGTTGAGAAGGGTGATGTACGAAATATCATTACGAATGATGTCTGTCCTTATATATGGGAATCTCAGTTGGAGAATTGCAGGAAGAGAAGAGAATGACAGGAACGAGTAGAAACTAAATAATTCCATTTGCACTCCAGTCATTCTTTCCTCCTGCAACAACATCGATAAATATGTGCTAGTAATATGCATGTAACACATTTGGGGTTTTTATCTACTCTCAATCCTAAATGATAGTAGAATGTTGGAAACTGTATAATTCCATTCACCCTCCAATCCTTCCTATATTTCCCACAAAATTGACCTGAATGAACGAATTTTACTCGAGTTACTCATTTAGGATCCTATCTTTTTCTATCATTAGGGTTTACCTATTTAAATACTCAAGAATTCATTTAAAGGTAACATGTCCTGATGAAGTATATAGGTCTTCTACATGTAGTTTACAAAGTTCTTATGTTTCATCTCGGGATCTGAAGGACGTATTTTGATGAAATTTGTTATTGGGGAATTTTGTTAAGATTGGTCGATAATTTTGTAGAAAATTGAACAATATCACGACTAGGTTACATGAACACCTTCATTTATTTAATAATGTACCTCGCTAGTCTCTCGTTAAACACTAATCTGAGCAAAAATAATGGAGATATTGTGAATTCCCAAAGAATACATTTGGAAACTGAGTTCTCCGACATGGAGTACACTTTTCCAAACTTGTTTTCTTATAGCTATGCCTATTATTATAAACTCAAGAAATCATTAAAGGGGCATCAAATCATGATGATAAAGGTCATATATCATATACGGTAATTTACATTGATAACTGTATTGACAGAGGTAAATGATTGTAGAACCTTAGAACTTATGTAACTACATTAATTCTGAAATCCCTCCTCTCTCCTCCCAAAAAGTTGAATATAAACTACATATAATGTGCCTGCGATTCATTTTCAGTCACAAGTATCTTCATTTCTAAGGGTATATCTATTATTATAAAGATAATAAATCATCGTAGGATAATGTATTGATGAAATTCATAGACCTTCATAATTAGCAATTTCGTGGGGATAACAACTACAAAAGTCATCGGTTTTCATATATGGGAATCTCAGGTGAAGAAGTGCAGGAAAAGAAGAGAAGGACAGGAACGGTACAGAAATTAAATAATTCCATTCACATTCATGTCATTCTTTCCTTCGGCGACAACAGTAGAATGTTGGAAACTAAACAATTCCATTCACCCTCCAATTCTACTTATATACCCTACAAACTGACCTGAATGAATGAATTTTGCTCGTGTTACTCATTTGGGATCCTATCTTTTCCTACCTTAATGGTATAACTATTTAAAAAAATCAAGAAATTGTTATAAGTTAACGTGTCCTGATGAAATATATATGTCTTTTTATTTAGGTATTTCACGTGGATAACTGCAGGGAGAGAAATGAATGATAAGAGAATCCCAGAAACTAAGTAATTCTAGGCACCCTCAAATCATTCTTTCCTCCAGCCACAACGTTGATAACAAAGCGCTATTATTATGCATGTAACACATTTCAGGTACTTATCTGGTCTTAATCATAAATGATGGCATATCATTAGTGACTGTTGAGATGGTTGATGGACGATTTATCATTACAAAATACATCGGTCTTCATTTATGGGAATCTCAGTTGGAGAAGTGCAGGATGAAAAGGGAAGGATAGGAATGTTAAAGAAACTAAATAATTCCATACACACTTAGGTAATTTTTTCCTTCCACCACAACATTGATAAGAAAGTGCTAGTATTATGCATGTAACCCATTTGTGGTACTTATATAGTCTCCATCCTAAATTATAGTAGAATGTTGGAAACTGTATAATTTCTTTCACCCTAAAATGCTTGCTACATCCCCCACAAATCAGAGCATAATTTACGAATTTTACTCATGTTACTCATTTGGGATCCTATCTTTATGGTTTACCTATTTCAAAAACTCAAGAAATCATTTTAAGTTAATATGTCTATATGAAATGTATGGGTCTTCTTATTTAGAAATTTCTTGTGGATAACAGCAGGGAGATTAATGAATGATAAGAGAGTTCAGAAATTAAGCAATTATAGTAATTCTCAAATCATCCTTTCCTCCTGGAACAACGTTGATAACAAAGTACTAATATTTTGCATGTAACACTAAATAATTCCACTCACACTCAAGTCTTTCTTTCCTCTGGCCACAACATTGATAAAAATGTGCTGGTATTATGCATGTAACACATTTGGGTTACTATCTACTCTCAATCCTAAATGATAGTAGAATGTTGGAAATTTTATAACTTTATTCACCTTCCAATCCATCCTACATCCCCCACAAAGCTGAACATAATGTACAAATTTTACTCGTGTTACTCATTTGGCATCCTACCTTTTTTATTTTTAGGGTTTACCTATTTCTAAAACACAGGAATTCGTATAATGTTAACATGTCCAGATGAAATATATAGGTATTCTTATTTAGGAATTTCAGGTGCATAACTGCTGGGAGAGAAATGAATGATAAGGGAGTTCCAGAAACTAAGTATTTCTAGGCACCCTCAAATCATCCTTTCCTCCAGCCACAACGTTGACAACAAAGTGGTAATACTTCCTTCCTACATCCTCCACAATGCTGAACATATTGTACGAAGTTTACTCGTGTTACTTATTTGGGATCCTATCTTTTTCTATTTTTAGGGTTTACCTATTTCTAAAACTCAGGAATTCGTATAATGTTAACATGGCCAGATGAAATATATAGGTCTTCTTATTTAGGAATTTCACGTTGATAACTGTAGGGAGAGAAATGAATGATAAGAGAGTCTTAGAAACTAAGTAATTCTAGTCACCCTCAAATCATTCTTTCCTCCAGCCACAACATTGATAAAAAGGCGCAATTATTATGCATGTAACACATTTCAGGGACAAAACATCATTACAAAAGATATCGGTCTTCATATATGGGAATCTCAGTTGGAGAAGTGCAGGAAGAGAAAAGAAGGACAGGAATGTGAAAGAAACTAAATAATTCCACTCACACTCAAGTCTTTCTTTCCTCTGGCCACAACATTGATAAGAAAGTGCTAATATTATGCATGTAACACATTTGTGGTACTTAATTAGTCTCCATCCTAAATTATAGTAGAATGTTGGAAACTTTAGAATTCCATTCACACTTCAATCCTTCCTACATCCCCCACAAAGCTGACCTGAATGTATGAATTTTACGCGTGTTTCTCATTTGGTATCCAATCTTTTTCTATCATAAGGGTTTACTTATTTCTAATACTCAAAAATCATTTTTAGGTAACATGTCCTGATGAAGTGTATAAGTCTTCTTGTTTAGGAATTTCATGTGGATAACTGCAGGGAGAGAAATGAATAATAAGAGAGTTAAAGAAATTAAGGAATTCAAGTAACCCTCAAATCATTCCTTCCAGAAACATCGTTGATAACAAAGCGCTAATATTATGCATGTAACATATTTTAGGTACTTATCTAGTCTTGATCCAAAATGATGGCATATCATTAGTGACTGTTGAGAAGGGTGATGTACGAAATATCATTACGAATGATGTCTGTCCTTATATATGGGAATCTCAGTTGGAGAAGTGCAGGAAGAGAAGAGAATGACAGGAACGAGTAGAAACTAAATAATTCCATTTGCACTCCAGTCATTCTTTCCTCCTGCAACAACATCGATAAATATGTGCTAGTAATATGCATGTAACACATTTGGGGTTTTTATCTACTCTCAATCCTAAATGATAGTAGAATGTTGGAAACTGTATAATTCCATTCACCCTCCAATCCTTCCTATATTTCCCACAAAATTGACCTGAATGAACGAATTTTACTCGAGTTACTCATTTAGGATCCTATCTTTTTCTATCATTAGGGTTTACCTATTTAAATACTCAAGAATTCATTTAAAGGTAACATGTCCTGATGAAGTATATAGGTCTTCTACATGTAGTTTACAAAGTTCTTATGTTTCATCTCGGGATCTGAAGGACGTATTTTGATGAAATTTGTTATTGGGGAATTTTGTTAAGATTGGTCGATAATTTTGTAGAAAATTGAACAATATCACGACTAGGTTACATGAACACCTTCATTTATTTAATAATGTACCTCGCTAGTCTCTCGTTAAACACTAATCTGAGCAAAAATAATGGAGATATTGTGAATTCCCAAAGAATACATTTGGAAACTGAGTTCTCCGACATGGAGTACACTTTTCCAAACTTGTTTTCTTATAGCTATGCCTATTATTATAAACTCAAGAAATCATTAAAGGGGCATCAAATCATGATGATAAAGGTCATATATCATATACGGTAATTTACATTGATAACTGTATTGACAGAGGTAAATGATTGTAGAACCTTAGAACTTATGTAACTACATTAATTCTGAAATCCCTCCTCTCTCCTCCCAAAAAGTTGAATATAAACTACATATAATGTGCCTGCGATTCATTTTCAGTCACAAGTATCTTCATTTCTAAGGGTATATCTATTATTATAAAGATAATAAATCATCGTAGGATAATGTATTGATGAAATTCATAGACCTTCATAATTAGCAATTTCGTGGGGATAACAACTACAAAAGTCATCGGTTTTCATATATGGGAATCTCAGGTGAAGAAGTGCAGGAAAAGAAGAGAAGGACAGGAACGGTACAGAAATTAAATAATTCCATTCACATTCATGTCATTCTTTCCTTCGGCGACAACAGTAGAATGTTGGAAACTAAACAATTCCATTCACCCTCCAATTCTACTTATATACCCTACAAACTGACCTGAATGAATGAATTTTGCTCGTGTTACTCATTTGGGATCCTATCTTTTCCTACCTTAATGGTATAACTATTTAAAAAAATCAAGAAATTGTTATAAGTTAACGTGTCCTGATGAAATATATATGTCTTTTTATTTAGGTATTTCACGTGGATAACTGCAGGGAGAGAAATGAATGATAAGAGAATCCCAGAAACTAAGTAATTCTAGGCACCCTCAAATCATTCTTTCCTCCAGCCACAACGTTGATAACAAAGCGCTATTATTATGCATGTAACACATTTCAGGTACTTATCTGGTCTTAATCATAAATGATGGCATATCATTAGTGACTGTTGAGATGGTTGATGGACGATTTATCATTACAAAATACATCGGTCTTCATTTATGGGAATCTCAGTTGGAGAAGTGCAGGATGAAAAGGGAAGGATAGGAATGTTAAAGAAACTAAATAATTCCATACACACTTAGGTAATTTTTTCCTTCCACCACAACATTGATAAGAAAGTGCTAGTATTATGCATGTAACCCATTTGTGGTACTTATATAGTCTCCATCCTAAATTATAGTAGAATGTTGGAAACTGTATAATTTCTTTCACCCTAAAATGCTTGCTACATCCCCCACAAATCAGAGCATAATTTACGAATTTTACTCATGTTACTCATTTGGGATCCTATCTTTATGGTTTACCTATTTCAAAAACTCAAGAAATCATTTTAAGTTAATATGTCTATATGAAATGTATGGGTCTTCTTATTTAGAAATTTCTTGTGGATAACAGCAGGGAGATTAATGAATGATAAGAGAGTTCAGAAATTAAGCAATTATAGTAATTCTCAAATCATCCTTTCCTCCTGGAACAACGTTGATAACAAAGTACTAATATTTTGCATGTAACACTAAATAATTCCACTCACACTCAAGTCTTTCTTTCCTCTGGCCACAACATTGATAAAAATGTGCTGGTATTATGCATGTAACACATTTGGGTTACTATCTACTCTCAATCCTAAATGATAGTAGAATGTTGGAAATTTTATAACTTTATTCACCTTCCAATCCATCCTACATCCCCCACAAAGCTGAACATAATGTACAAATTTTACTCGTGTTACTCATTTGGCATCCTACCTTTTTTATTTTTAGGGTTTACCTATTTCTAAAACACAGGAATTCGTATAATGTTAACATGTCCAGATGAAATATATAGGTATTCTTATTTAGGAATTTCAGGTGCATAACTGCTGGGAGAGAAATGAATGATAAGGGAGTTCCAGAAACTAAGTATTTCTAGGCACCCTCAAATCATCCTTTCCTCCAGCCACAACGTTGACAACAAAGTGGTAATACTTCCTTCCTACATCCTCCACAATGCTGAACATATTGTACGAAGTTTACTCGTGTTACTTATTTGGGATCCTATCTTTTTCTATTTTTAGGGTTTACCTATTTCTAAAACTCAGGAATTCGTATAATGTTAACATGGCCAGATGAAATATATAGGTCTTCTTATTTAGGAATTTCACGTTGATAACTGTAGGGAGAGAAATGAATGATAAGAGAGTCTTAGAAACTAAGTAATTCTAGTCACCCTCAAATCATTCTTTCCTCCAGCCACAACATTGATAAAAAGGCGCAATTATTATGCATGTAACACATTTCAGGGACAAAACATCATTACAAAAGATATCGGTCTTCATATATGGGAATCTCAGTTGGAGAAGTGCAGGAAGAGAAAAGAAGGACAGGAATGTGAAAGAAACTAAATAATTCCACTCACACTCAAGTCTTTCTTTCCTCTGGCCACAACATTGATAAGAAAGTGCTAATATTATGCATGTAACACATTTGTGGTACTTAATTAGTCTCCATCCTAAATTATAGTAGAATGTTGGAAACTTTAGAATTCCATTCACACTTCAATCCTTCCTACATCCCCCACAAAGCTGACCTGAATGTATGAATTTTACGCGTGTTTCTCATTTGGTATCCAATCTTTTTCTATCATAAGGGTTTACTTATTTCTAATACTCAAAAATCATTTTTAGGTAACATGTCCTGATGAAGTGTATAAGTCTTCTTGTTTAGGAATTTCATGTGGATAACTGCAGGGAGAGAAATGAATAATAAGAGAGTTAAAGAAATTAAGGAATTCAAGTAACCCTCAAATCATTCCTTCCAGAAACATCGTTGATAACAAAGCGCTAATATTATGCATGTAACATATTTTAGGTACTTATCTAGTCTTGATCCAAAATGATGGCATATCATTAGTGACTGTTGAGAAGGGTGATGTACGAAATATCATTACGAATGATGTCTGTCCTTATATATGGGAATCTCAGTTGGAGAAGTGCAGGAAGAGAAGAGAATGACAGGAACGAGTAGAAACTAAATAATTCCATTTGCACTCCAGTCATTCTTTCCTCCTGCAACAACATCGATAAATATGTGCTAGTAATATGCATGTAACACATTTGGGGTTTTTATCTACTCTCAATCCTAAATGATAGTAGAATGTTGGAAACTGTATAATTCCATTCACCCTCCAATCCTTCCTATATTTCCCACAAAATTGACCTGAATGAACGAATTTTACTCGAGTTACTCATTTAGGATCCTATCTTTTTCTATCATTAGGGTTTACCTATTTAAATACTCAAGAATTCATTTAAAGGTAACATGTCCTGATGAAGTATATAGGTCTTCTACATGTAGTTTACAAAGTTCTTATGTTTCATCTCGGGATCTGAAGGACGTATTTTGATGAAATTTGTTATTGGGGAATTTTGTTAAGATTGGTCGATAATTTTGTAGAAAATTGAACAATATCACGACTAGGTTACATGAACACCTTCATTTATTTAATAATGTACCTCGCTAGTCTCTCGTTAAACACTAATCTGAGCAAAAATAATGGAGATATTGTGAATTCCCAAAGAATACATTTGGAAACTGAGTTCTCCGACATGGAGTACACTTTTCCAAACTTGTTTTCTTATAGCTATGCCTATTATTATAAACTCAAGAAATCATTAAAGGGGCATCAAATCATGATGATAAAGGTCATATATCATATACGGTAATTTACATTGATAACTGTATTGACAGAGGTAAATGATTGTAGAACCTTAGAACTTATGTAACTACATTAATTCTGAAATCCCTCCTCTCTCCTCCCAAAAAGTTGAATATAAACTACATATAATGTGCCTGCGATTCATTTTCAGTCACAAGTATCTTCATTTCTAAGGGTATATCTATTATTATAAAGATAATAAATCATCGTAGGATAATGTATTGATGAAATTCATAGACCTTCATAATTAGCAATTTCGTGGGGATAACAACTACAAAAGTCATCGGTTTTCATATATGGGAATCTCAGGTGAAGAAGTGCAGGAAAAGAAGAGAAGGACAGGAACGGTACAGAAATTAAATAATTCCATTCACATTCATGTCATTCTTTCCTTCGGCGACAACAGTAGAATGTTGGAAACTAAACAATTCCATTCACCCTCCAATTCTACTTATATACCCTACAAACTGACCTGAATGAATGAATTTTGCTCGTGTTACTCATTTGGGATCCTATCTTTTCCTACCTTAATGGTATAACTATTTAAAAAAATCAAGAAATTGTTATAAGTTAACGTGTCCTGATGAAATATATATGTCTTTTTATTTAGGTATTTCACGTGGATAACTGCAGGGAGAGAAATGAATGATAAGAGAATCCCAGAAACTAAGTAATTCTAGGCACCATCAAATCATTCTTTCCTCCAGCCACAACGTTGATAACAAAGCGCTATTATTATGCATGTAACACATTTCAGGTACTTATCTGGTCTTAATCATAAATGATGGCATATCATTAGTGACTGTTGAGATGGTTGATGGACGATTTATCATTACAAAATACATCGGTCTTCATTTATGGGAATCTCAGTTGGAGAAGTGCAGGATGAAAAGGGAAGGATAGGAATGTTAAAGAAACTAAATAATTCCATACACACTTAGGTAATTTTTTCCTTCCACCACAACATTGATAAGAAAGTGCTAGTATTATGCATGTAACCCATTTGTGGTACTTATATAGTCTCCATCCTAAATTATAGTAGAATGTTGGAAACTGTATAATTTCTTTCACCCTAAAATGCTTGCTACATCCCCCACAAATCAGAGCATAATTTACGAATTTTACTCATGTTACTCATTTGGGATCCTATCTTTATGGTTTACCTATTTCAAAAACTCAAGAAATCATTTTAAGTTAATATGTCTATATGAAATGTATGGGTCTTCTTATTTAGAAATTTCTTGTGGATAACAGCAGGGAGATTAATGAATGATAAGAGAGTTCAGAAATTAAGCAATTATAGTAATTCTCAAATCATCCTTTCCTCCTGGAACAACGTTGATAACAAAGTACTAATATTTTGCATGTAACACTAAATAATTCCACTCACACTCAAGTCTTTCTTTCCTCTGGCCACAACATTGATAAAAATGTGCTGGTATTATGCATGTAACACATTTGGGTTACTATCTACTCTCAATCCTAAATGATAGTAGAATGTTGGAAATTTTATAACTTTATTCACCTTCCAATCCATCCTACATCCCCCACAAAGCTGAACATAATGTACAAATTTTACTCGTGTTACTCATTTGGCATCCTACCTTTTTTATTTTTAGGGTTTACCTATTTCTAAAACACAGGAATTCGTATAATGTTAACATGTCCAGATGAAATATATAGGTATTCTTATTTAGGAATTTCAGGTGCATAACTGCTGGGAGAGAAATGAATGATAAGGGAGTTCCAGAAACTAAGTATTTCTAGGCACCCTCAAATCATCCTTTCCTCCAGCCACAACGTTGACAACAAAGTGGTAATACTTCCTTCCTACATCCTCCACAATGCTGAACATATTGTACGAAGTTTACTCGTGTTACTTATTTGGGATCCTATCTTTTTCTATTTTTAGGGTTTACCTATTTCTAAAACTCAGGAATTCGTATAATGTTAACATGGCCAGATGAAATATATAGGTCTTCTTATTTAGGAATTTCACGTTGATAACTGTAGGGAGAGAAATGAATGATAAGAGAGTCTTAGAAACTAAGTAATTCTAGTCACCCTCAAATCATTCTTTCCTCCAGCCACAACATTGATAAAAAGGCGCAATTATTATGCATGTAACACATTTCAGGGACAAAACATCATTACAAAAGATATCGGTCTTCATATATGGGAATCTCAGTTGGAGAAGTGCAGGAAGAGAAAAGAAGGACAGGAATGTGAAAGAAACTAAATAATTCCACTCACACTCAAGTCTTTCTTTCCTCTGGCCACAACATTGATAAGAAAGTGCTAATATTATGCATGTAACACATTTGTGGTACTTAATTAGTCTCCATCCTAAATTATAGTAGAATGTTGGAAACTTTAGAATTCCATTCACACTTCAATCCTTCCTACATCCCCCACAAAGCTGACCTGAATGTATGAATTTTACGCGTGTTTCTCATTTGGTATCCAATCTTTTTCTATCATAAGGGTTTACTTATTTCTAATACTCAAAAATCATTTTTAGGTAACATGTCCTGATGAAGTGTATAAGTCTTCTTGTTTAGGAATTTCATGTGGATAACTGCAGGGAGAGAAATGAATAATAAGAGAGTTAAAGAAATTAAGGAATTCAAGTAACCCTCAAATCATTCCTTCCAGAAACATCGTTGATAACAAAGCGCTAATATTATGCATGTAACATATTTTAGGTACTTATCTAGTCTTGATCCAAAATGATGGCATATCATTAGTGACTGTTGAGAAGGGTGATGTACGAAATATCATTACGAATGATGTCTGTCCTTATATATGGGAATCTCAGTTGGAGAAGTGCAGGAAGAGAAGAGAATGACAGGAACGAGTAGAAACTAAATAATTCCATTTGCACTCCAGTCATTCTTTCCTCCTGCAACAACATCGATAAATATGTGCTAGTAATATGCATGTAACACATTTGGGGTTTTTATCTACTCTCAATCCTAAATGATAGTAGAATGTTGGAAACTGTATAATTCCATTCACCCTCCAATCCTTCCTATATTTCCCACAAAATTGACCTGAATGAACGAATTTTACTCGAGTTACTCATTTAGGATCCTATCTTTTTCTATCATTAGGGTTTACCTATTTAAATACTCAAGAATTCATTTAAAGGTAACATGTCCTGATGAAGTATATAGGTCTTCTACATGTAGTTTACAAAGTTCTTATGTTTCATCTCGGGATCTGAAGGACGTATTTTGATGAAATTTGTTATTGGGGAATTTTGTTAAGATTGGTCGATAATTTTGTAGAAAATTGAACAATATCACGACTAGGTTACATGAACACCTTCATTTATTTAATAATGTACCTCGCTAGTCTCTCGTTAAACACTAATCTGAGCAAAAATAATGGAGATATTGTGAATTCCCAAAGAATACATTTGGAAACTGAGTTCTCCGACATGGAGTACACTTTTCCAAACTTGTTTTCTTATAGCTATGCCTATTATTATAAACTCAAGAAATCATTAAAGGGGCATCAAATCATGATGATAAAGGTCATATATCATATACGGTAATTTACATTGATAACTGTATTGACAGAGGTAAATGATTGTAGAACCTTAGAACTTATGTAACTACATTAATTCTGAAATCCCTCCTCTCTCCTCCCAAAAAGTTGAATATAAACTACATATAATGTGCCTGCGATTCATTTTCAGTCACAAGTATCTTCATTTCTAAGGGTATATCTATTATTATAAAGATAATAAATCATCGTAGGATAATGTATTGATGAAATTCATAGACCTTCATAATTAGCAATTTCGTGGGGATAACAACTACAAAAGACATTGGTTTTCATATATGGGAATCTCAGGTGAAGAAGTGCAGGAAAAGAAGAGAAGGACAGGAACGGTACAGAAATTAAATAATTCCATTCACATTCATGTCATTCTTTCCTTCGGCTAAAACAGTAGAATGTTGGAAACTAAACAATTCCATTCACCCTACAATTCTACTTATATACCCTACAAACTGACCTGAATGAATGAATTTTGCTCGTGTTACTCATTTGGGATACTATCTTTTCCTACCTTAATGGTATAAGTATTTAAAATAATCAAGAAATTGTTATAAGTTAACGTGTCCTGATGAAATATATAGGTCTTTTTATTTAGGTATTTCACGTGGATAACTGCAGGGAGAGAAATGAATGATAAGAGAATCCCAGAAACTAAGTAATTCTAGGCACCCTCAAATCATTCTTTCCTCCAGCCACAACGTTGATAACAAAGCGCTATTATTATGCATGTAACACATTTCAGGTACTTATCTGGTCTTAATCATAAATGATGGCATATCATTAGTGACTGTTGAGATGGTTGATGGACGATTTATCATTACAAAATACATCGGTCTTCATTTATAGGAATCTCAGTTGGAGAAGTGCAGGATGAAAAGGGAAGGATAGGAATGTTAAAGAAACTAAATAATTCCATACACACTTAGGTAATTTTTTCCTTCCACCACAACATTGATAAGAAAGTGCTAGTATTATGCATGTAACCCATTTGTGGTACTTATATAGTCTCCATCCTAAATTATAGTAGAATGTTGGAAACTGTATAATTTCTTTCACCCTAAAATGCTTGCTACATCCCCCACAAATCAGAGCATAATTTACGAATTTTACTCATGTTACTCATTTGGGATCCTATCTTTATGGTTTACCTATTTCATAAACTCAAGAAATCATTTTAAGTTAATATGTCTATATGAAATGTATGGGTCTTCTTATTTAGAAATTTCTTGTGGATAACAGCAGGGAGATTAATGAATGATAAGAGAGTTCAGAAATTAAGCAATTATAGTAATTCTCAAATCATCCTTTCCTCCTGGAACAACGTTGATAACAAAGTACTAATATTTTGCATGTAACACTAAATAATTCCACTCACACTCAAGTCTTTCTTTCCTCTGGCCACAACATTGATAAAAATGTGCTGGTATTATGCATGTAACACATTTGGGTTACTATCTACTCTCAATCCTAAATGATAGTAGAATGTTGGAAATTTTATAACTTTATTCACCTTCCAATCCATCCTACATCCCCCACAAAGCTGAACATAATGTACAAATTTTACTCGTGTTACTCATTTGAGATCCTACCTTTTTTATTTTTAGGGTTTACCTATTTCTAAAACACAGGAATTCGTATAATGTTAACATGTCCAGATGAAATATATAGGTCTTCTTATATAGGAATTTCACGTGCATAACTGCTGGGAGAGAAATGAATGATAAGAGAGTTCCAGAAACTAAGTATTCCTAGGCACCCTCAAATCATCCTTTCCTCCAGCCACAACGTTGACAACAAAGTGGTAATACTTCCTTCCTACATCCTCCACAATGCTGAACATATTGTACGAAGTTTACTCGTGTTACTCATTTGGGATCCTATCTTTTTCTATTTTTAGGGTTTACCTATTTCTAAAACTCAGGAATTCGTATAATGTTAACATGGCCAGATGATATATATAGGTCTTCTTATTTAGGAATTTCACGTTGATAACTGTAGGGAGAGAAATGAATGATAAGAGAGTCTTAGAAACTAAGTAATTCTAGTCACCCTCAAATCATTCTTTCCTCCAGCCACAACATTGATAAAAATGCGCAATTATTATGCATGTAACACATTTCAGGGACAAAACATCATTACAAAAGATATCGGTCTTCATATATGGGAATCTCAGTTGGAGAAGTGCAGGAAGAGAAAAGAAGGACAGGACTGTGAAAGAAACTAAATAATTCCACTCACACTCAAGTCTTTCTTTCCTCTGGCCACAACATTGATAAGAAAGTGCTAATATTATGCATGTAACACATTTGTGGTACTTAATTAGTCTCCATCCTAAATTATAGTAGAATGTTGGAAACTTTAGAATTCCATTCACACTTCAATCCTTCCTACATCCCCCACAAAGCTGACCTGAATGTATGATTTTTACGCGTGTTTCTCATTTGGTATCCAATGTTTTTCTATCATAAGGGTTTACTTATTTCTAATACTCAAAAATCATTTTTAGGTAACATGTCCTGATGAAGTGTATAAGTCTTCTTGTTTAGGAATTTCATGTGGATAACTGCAGGGAGAGAAATGAATAATAAGAGAGTTAAAGAAATTAAGGAATTCAAGTAACCCTCAAATCATTCCTTCCAGAAACATCGTTGATAACAAAGCGCTAATATTATGCATGTAACATATTTTAGGTACTTATCTAGTCTTGATCCAAAATGATGGCATATCATTAGTGACTGTTGAGAAGGGTGATGTACGAAATATCATTACGAATGATGTCTGTCCTTATATATGGGAATCTCAGTTGGAGAAGTGCAGGAAGAGAAGAGAATGACAGGAACGAGTAGAAACTAAATAATTCCATTTGCACTCCAGTCATTCTTTCCTCCTGCAACAACATCGATAAATATGTGCTAGTAATATGCATGTAACACATTTGGGGTTTTTATCTACTCTCAATCCTAAATGATAGTAGAATGTTGGAAACTGTATAATTCCATTCACCCTCCAATCCTTCCTATATTTCCCACAAAATTGACCTGAATGAACGAATTTTACTCGAGTTACTCATTTAGGATCCTATCTTTTTCTATCATTAGGGTTTACCTATTTAAATACTCAAGAATTCATTTAAAGGTAACCTGTCCTGATGAAGTATATAGGTCTTCTACATGTAGTTTACAAAGTTCTTATGTTTCATCTCGGGATCTGAAGGACGTATTTTGATGAAATTTGTTATTGGGGAATTTTGTTAAGATTGGTCGATAATTTTGTAGAAAATTGAACAATATCACGACTAGGTTACATGAACACCTTCATTTATTTAATAATGTACCTCGCTAGTCTCTCGTTAAACACTAATCTGAGCAAAAATAATGGAGATATTGTGAATTCCCAAAGAATACATTTGGAAACTGAGTTCTCCGACATGGAGTACACTTTTCCAAACTTGTTTTCTTATAGCTATGCCTATTATTATAAACTCAAGAAATCATTAAAGGGGCATCAAATCATGATGATAAAGGTCATATATCATATACGGTAATTTACATTGATAACTGTATTGACAGAGGTAAATGATTGTAGAACCTTAGAACTTATGTAACTACATTAATTCTGAAATCCCTCCTCTCTCCTCCCAAAAAGTTGAATATAAACTACATATAATGTGCCTGCGATTCATTTTCAGTCACAAGTATCTTCATTTCTAAGGGTATATCTATTATTATAAAGATAATAAATCATCGTAGGATAATGTATTGATGAAATTCATAGACCTTCATAATTAGCAATTTCGTGGGGATAACAACTACAAAAGACATCGGTTTTCATGTATGGGAATCTCAGGTGAAGAAGTGCAGGAGAAGAAGAGAAGGACAGGAACGGTACAGAAATTAAATAATTCCATTCACATTCATGTCATTCTTTCCTTCGGCTACAACAGTAGAATGTTGGAAACTAAACAATTCCATTCACCCTCCAATTCTACTTATATACTCTACAAACTGACCTGAATGAATGAATTTTGCTCGTGTTACTCATTTGGGATCCTATCTTTTCCTACCTTAATGGTATACCTATTTAAAAAAATCAAGAAATTGTTATAAGTTAACGTGTCCTGATGAAATATATAGGTCTTTTTATTTAGGTATTTCACGTGGATAACTGCAGGGAGAGAAATAAATGATAAGAGAATCCCAGAAACTAAGTAATTCTAGGCACCCTCAAATCATTCTTTCCTCCAGCCACAACGTTGATAACAAAGCGCTATTATTATGCATGTAACACATTTCAGGTACTTATCTGGTCTTAATCATAAATGATGGCATATCATTAGTGACTGTTGAGATGGTTGATGGACGATTTATCATTACAAAATACATCGGTCTTCATTTATGGGAATCTCAGTTGGAGAAGTGCAGGATGAAAAGGGAAGGATAGGAATGTTAAAGAAACTAAATAATTCCATACACACTTAGGTAATTTTTTCCTTCCACCACAACATTGATAAGAAAGTGCTAGTATTATGCATGTAACCCATTTGTGGTACTTATATAGGCTCCATCCTAAATTATGGTAGAATGTTGGAAACTGTATAATTTCTTTCACCCTAAAATGCTTGCTACATCCCCCACAAATCAGAGCATAATTTACGAATTTTACTCATGTTACTCATTTGGGATCCTATCTTTATGGTTTACCTATTTCATAAACTCAAGAAATCATTTTAAGTTAATATGTCTATATGAAATGTATGGGTCTTCTTATTTAGAAATTTCTTGTGGATAACAGCAGGGAGATTAATGAATGATAAGAGAGTTCAGAAATTAAGCAATTATAGTAATTCTCAAATCATCCTTTCCTCCTGGAACAACGTTGATAACAAAGTACTAATACTTTGCATGTAACACTAAATAATTCCACTCACACTCAAGTCTTTCTTTCCTCTGGCCACAACATTGATAAAAATGTGCTGGTATTATGCATGTAACACATTTGGGTTACTATCTACTCTCAATCCTAAATGATAGTAGAATGTTGGAAATTTTATAACTTTATTCACCTTCCAATCCATCCTACATCCCCCACAAAGCTGAACATAATGTACAAATTTTACTCGTGTTACTCATTTGGGATCCTACCTTTTTTATTTTTAGGGTTTACCTATTTCTAAAACACAGGAATTCGTATAATGTTAACATGTCCAGATGAAATATATAGGTCTTCTTATTTAGGAATTTCACGTGCATAACTGCTGGGAGAGAAATGAATGATAAGAGAGTTCCAGAAACTAAGTATTTCTAGGCACCCTCAAATCATCCTTTCCTTTAGCCACAACGTTGACAACAAAGTGGTAATACTTCCTTCCTACATCCTCCACAATGCTGAACATATTGTACGAAGTTTACTCGTGTTACTCATTTGGGATCCTATCTTTTTCTATTTTTAGGGTTTACCTATTTCTAAAACTCAGGAATTCGTATAATGTTAACATGGCCAGATGAAATATATAGGTCTTCTTATTTAGGAATTTCACGTTGATAACTGTAGGGAGAGAAATGAATGATAAGAGAGTCTTAGAAACTAAGTAATTCTAGTCACCCTCAAATCATTCTTTCCTCCAGCCACAACATTGATAAAAAGGCGCAATTATTATGCATGTAACACATTTCAGGGACAAAACATCATTACAAAAGATATCGGTCTTCATATATGGGAATCTCAGTTGGAGAAGTGCAGGAAGAGAAAAGAAGGACAGGAATGTGAAAGAAACTAAATAATTCCACTCACACTCAAGTCTTTCTTTCCTCTGGCCACAACATTGATAAGAAAGTGCTAATATTATGCATGTAACACATTTGTGGTACTTAATTAGTCTCCATCCTAAATTATAGTAGAATGTTGGAAACTTTAGAATTCCATTCACACTTCAATCCTTCCTACATCCCCCACAAAGCTGACCTGAATGTATGATTTTTACGCGTGTTTCTCATTTGGTATCCAATCTTTTTCTATCATAAGGGTTTACTTATTTCTAATACTCAAAAATCATTTTTAGGTAACATGTCCTGATGAAGTGTATAAGTCTTCTTGTTTAGGAATTTCATGTGGATAACTGCAGGGAGAGAAATGAATAATAAGAGAGTTAAAGAAATTAAGGAATTCAAGTAACCCTCAAATAATTCCTTCCAGAAACATCGTTGATAACAAAGCGCTAATATTATGCATGTAACATATTTTAGGTACTTATCTAGTCTTGATCCAAAATGATGGCATATCATTAGTGACTGTTGAGAAGGGTGATGTACGAAATATCATTACGAATGATGTCTGTCCTTAAATATGGGAATCTCAGTTGGAGAAGTGCAGGAAGAGAAGAGAATGACAGGAACGAGTAGAAACTAAATAATTCCATTTGCACTCCAGTCATTCTTTCCTCCTGCAACAACATCGATAAATATGTGCTAGTAATATGCATGTAACACATTTGGGGTTTTTATCTACTCTCAATCCTAAATGATAGTAGAATGTTGGAAACTGTATAATTCCATTCACCCTCCAATCCTTCCTATATTTCCCACAAAATTGACCTGAATGAACGAATTTTACTCGAGTTACTCATTTAGGATCCTATCTTTTTCTATCATTAGGGTTTACCTATTTAAATACTCAAGAATTCATTTAAAGGTAACCTGTCCTGATGAAGTATATAGGTCTTCTACATGTAGTTTACAAAGTTCTTATGTTTCATCTCGGGATCTGAAGGACGTATTTTGATGAAATTTGTTATTGGGGAATTTTGTTAAGATTGGTCGATAATTTTGTAGAAAATTGAACAATATCACGACTAGGTTACATGAACACCTTCATTTATTTAATAATGTACCTCGCTAGTCTCTCGTTAAACACTAATCTGAGCAAAAATAATGGAGATATTGTGAATTCCCAAAGAATACATTTGGAAACTGAGTTCTCCGACATGGAGTACACTTTTCCAAACTTGTTTTCTTATAGCTATGCCTATTATTATAAACTCAAGAAATCATTAAAGGGGCATCAAATCATGATGATAAAGGTCATATATCATATACGGTAATTTACATTGATAACTGTATTGACAGAGGTAAATGATTGTAGAACCTTAGAACTTATGTAACTACATTAATTCTGAAATCCCTCCTCTCTCCTCCCAAAAAGTTGAATATAAACTACATATAATGTGCCTGCGATTCATTTTCAGTCACAAGTATCTTCATTTCTAAGGGTATATCTATTATTATAAAGATAATAAATCATCGTAGGATAATGTATTGATGAAATTCATAGACCTTCATAATTAGCAATTTCGTGGGGATAACAACTACAAAAGACATCGGTTTTCATGTATGGGAATCTCAGGTGAAGAAGTGCAGGAGAAGAAGAGAAGGACAGGAACGGTACAGAAATTAAATAATTCCATTCACATTCATGTCATTCTTTCCTTCGGCTACAACAGTAGAATGTTGGAAACTAAACAATTCCATTCACCCTCCAATTCTACTTATATACTCTACAAACTGACCTGAATGAATGAATTTTGCTCGTGTTACTCATTTGGGATCCTATCTTTTCCTACCTTAATGGTATACCTATTTAAAAAAATCAAGAAATTGTTATAAGTTAACGTGTCCTGATGAAATATATAGGTCTTTTTATTTAGGTATTTCACGTGGATAACTGCAGGGAGAGAAATAAGTGATAAGAGAATCCCAGAAACTAAGTAATTCTAGGCACCCTCAAATCATTCTTTCCTCCAGCCACAACGTTGATAACAAAGCGCTATTATTATGCATGTAACACATTTCAGGTACTTATCTGGTCTTAATCATAAATGATGGCATATCATTAGTGACTGTTGAGATGGTTGATGGACGATTTATCATTACAAAATACATCGGTCTTCATTTATGGGAATCTCAGTTGGAGAAGTGCAGGATGAAAAGGGAAGGATAGGAATGTTAAAGAAACTAAATAATTCCATACACACTTAGGTAATTTTTTCCTTCCACCACAACATTGATAAGAAAGTGCTAGTATTATGCATGTAACCCATTTGTGGTACTTATATAGGCTCCATCCTAAATTATGGTAGAATGTTGGAAACTGTATAATTTCTTTCACCCTAAAATGCTTGCTACATCCCCCACAAATCAGAGCATAATTTACGAATTTTACTCATGTTACTCATTTGGGATCCTATCTTTATGGTTTACCTATTTCATAAACTCAAGAAATCATTTTAAGTTAATATGTCTATATGAAATGTATGGGTCTTCTTATTTAGAAATTTCTTGTGGATAACAGCAGGGAGATTAATGAATGATAAGAGAGTTCAGAAATTAAGCAATTATAGTAATTCTCAAATCATCCTTTCCTCCTGGAACAACGTTGATAACAAAGTACTAATATTTTGCATGTAACACTAAATAATTCCACTCACACTCAAGTCTTTCTTTCCTCTGGCCACAACATTGATAAAAATGTGCTGGTATTATGCATGTAACA
Source organism: Tanypteryx hageni (assembly GCA_028673005.1). Lineage (NCBI taxonomy): Eukaryota > Metazoa > Arthropoda > Insecta > Odonata > Petaluridae > Tanypteryx > Tanypteryx hageni. The sequence continues at coordinate 90,485,144 of CM054120.1, forward strand.
CATTTGGGTTACTATCTACTCTCAATCCTAAATGATAGTAGAATGTTGGAAATTTTATAACTTTATTCACCTTCCAATCCATCCTACATCCCCCACAAAGCTGAACATAATGTACAAATTTTACTCGTGTTACTCATTTGGGATCCTACCTTTTTTATTTTTAGGGTTTACCTATTTCTAAAACACAGGAATTCGTATAATGTTAACATGTCCAGATGAAATATATAGGTCTTCTTATTTAGGAATTTCACGTGCATAACTGCTGGGAGAGAAATGAATGATAAGAGAGTTCCAGAAACTAAGTATTTCTAGGCACCCTCAAATCATCCTTTCCTTTAGCCACAACGTTGACAACAAAGTGGTAATACTTCCTTCCTACATCCTCCACAATGCTGAACATATTGTACGAAATTTACTCGTGTTACTCATTTGGGATCCTATCTTTTTCTATTTTTAGGGTTTACCTATTTCTAAAACTCAGGAATTCGTATAATGTTAACATGGCCAGATGAAATATATAGGTCTTCTTATTTAGGAATTTCACGTTGATAACTGTAGGGAGAGAAATGAATGATAAGAGAGTCTTAGAAACTAAGTAATTCTAGTCACCCTCAAATCATTCTTTCCTTCAGCCACAACATTGATAAAAAGGCGCAATTATTATGCATGTAACACATTTCAGGGACAAAACATCATTACAAATGATATCGGTCTTCATATATGGGAATCTCAGTTGGAGAAGTGCAGGAAGAGAAAAGAAGGACAGGAATGTGAAAGAAACTAAATAATTCCACTCACACTCAAGTCTTTCTTTCCTCTGGCCACAACATTGATAAGAAAGTGCTAATATTATGCATGTAACACATTTGTGGTACTTAATTAGTCTCCATCCTAAATTATAGTAGAATGTTGGAAACTTTAGAATTCCATTCACACTTCAATCCTTCCTACATCCCCCACAAAGCTGACCTGAATGTATGAATTTTACGCGTGTTTCTCATTTGGTATCCAATCTTTTTCTATCATAAGGGTTTACTTATTTCTAATACTCAAAAATCATTTTTAGGTAACATGTCCTGATGAAGTGTATAAGTCTTCTTGTTTAGGAATTTCATGTGGATAACTGCAGGGAGAGAAATGAATAATAAGAGAGTTAAAGAAATTAAGGAATTCAAGTAACCCTCAAATCATTCCTTCCAGAAACATCGTTGATAACAAAGCGCTAATATTATGCATGTAACATATTTTAGGTACTTATCTAGTCTTGATCCAAAATGATGGCATATCATTAGTGACTGTTGAGAAGGGTGATGTACGAAATATCATTACGAATGATGTCTGTCCTTATATATGGGAATCTCAGTTGGAGAAGTGCAGGAAGAGAAGAGAATGACAGGAACGAGTAGAAACTAAATAATTCCATTTGCACTCCAGTCATTCTTTCCTCCTGCAACAACATCGATAAATATGTGCTAGTAATATGCATGTAACACATTTGGGGTTTTTATCTACTCTCAATCCTAAATGATAGTAGAATGTTGGAAACTGTATAATTCCATTCACCCTCCAATCCTTCCTATATTTCCCACAAAATTGACCTGAATGAACGAATTTTACTCGAGTTACTCATTTAGGATCCTATCTTTTTCTATCATTAGGGTTTACCTATTTAAATACTCAAGAATTCATTTAAAGGTAACATGTCCTGATGAAGTATATAGGTCTTCTACATGTAGTTTACAAAGTTCTTATGTTTCATCTCGGGATCTGAAGGACGTATTTTGATGAAATTTGTTATTGGGGAATTTTGTTAAGATTGGTCGATAATTTTGTAGAAAATTGAACAATATCACGACTAGGTTACATGAACACCTTCATTTATTTAATAATGTACCTCGCTAGTCTCTCGTTAAACACTAATCTGAGCAAAAATAATGGAGATATTGTGAATTCCCAAAGAATACATTTGGAAACTGAGTTCTCCGACATGGAGTACACTTTTCCAAACTTGTTTTCTTATAGCTATGCCTATTATTATAAACTCAAGAAATCATTGAAGGGGCATCAAATCATGATGATAAAGGTCATATATCATATACGGTAATTTACATTGATAACTGTATTGACAGAGGTAAATGATTGTAGAACCTTAGAACTTATGTAACTACATTAATTCTGAAATCCCTCCTCTCTCCTCCCAAAAAGTTGAATATAAACTACATATAATGTGCCTGCGATTCATTTTCAGTCACAAGTATCTTCATTTCTAAGGGTATATCTATTATTATAAAGATAATAAATCATCGTAGGATAATGTATTGATGAAATTCATAGACCTTCATAATTAGCAATTTCGTGGGGATAACAACTACAAAAGACATTGGTTTTCATATATGGGAATCTCAGGTGAAGAAGTGCAGGAAAAGAAGAGAAGGACAGGAACGGTACAGAAATTAAATAATTCCATTCACATTCATGTCATTCTTTCCTTCGGCGACAACAGTAGAATGTTGGAAACTAAACAATTCCATTCACCCTCCAATTCTACTTATATACCCTACAAACTGACCTGAATGAATGAATTTTGCTCGTGTTACTCATTTGGGATACTATCTTTTCCTACCTTAATGGTATAACTATTTAAAATAATCAAGAAATTGTTATAAGTTAACGTGTCCTGATGAAATATATAGGTCTTTTTATTTAGGTATTTCACGTGGATAACTGCAGGGAGAGAAATGAATGATAAGAGAATCCCAGAAACTAAGTAATTCTAGGCACCCTCAAATCATTCTTTCCTCCAGCCACAACGTTGATAACAAAGCGCTATTATTATGCATGTAACACATTTCAGGTACTTATCTGGTCTTAATCATAAATGATGGCATATCATTAGTGACTGTTGAGATGGTTGATGGACGATTTATCATTACAAAATACATCGGTCTTCATTTATGGGAATCTCAGTTGGAGAAGTGCAGGATGAAAAGGGAAGGATAGGAATGTTAAAGAAACTAAATAATTCCATACACACTCAGGTAATTTTTTCCTTCCACCACAACATTGATAAGAAAGTGCTAGTATTATGCATGTAACCCATTTGTGGTACTTATATAGTCTCCATCCTAAATTATAGTAGAATGTTGGAAACTGTATAATTTCTTTCACCCTAAAATGCTTGCTACATCCCCCACAAATCAGAGCATAATTTACGAATTTTACTCATGTTACTCATTTGGGATCCTATCTTTATGGTTTACCTATTTCAAAAACTCAAGAAATCATTTTAAGTTAATATGTCTATATGAAATGTATGGGTCTTCTTATTTAGAAATTTCTTGTGGATAACAGCAGGGAGATTAATGAATGATAAGAGAGTTCAGAAATTAAGCAATTATAGTAATTCTCAAATCATCCTTTCCTCCTGGAACAACGTTGATAACAAAGTACTAATATTTTGCATGTAACACTAAATAATTCCACTCACACTCAAGTCTTTGTTTCTTCTGGCCACAACATTGATAAAAATGTGCTGGTATTATGCATGTAACACATTTGGGTTACTATCTACTCTCAATCCTAAATGATAGTAGAATGTTGGAAATTTTATAACTTTATTCACCTTCCAATCCATCCTACATCCCCCACAAAGCTGAACATAATGTACAAATTTTACTCGTGTTACTCATTTGGCATCCTACCTTTTTTATTTTAAGGGTTTACCTATTTCTAAAACACAGGAATTCGTATAATGTTAACATGTCCAGATGAAATATATAGGTCTTCTTATTTAGGAATTTCACGTGCATAACTGCTGGGAGAGAAATGAATGATAAGGGAGTTCCAGAAACTAAGTATTTCTAGGCACCCTCAAATCATCCTTTCCTCCAGCCACAACGTTGACAACAAAGTGGTAATACTTCCTTCCTACATCCTCCACAATGCTGAACATATTTTACGAAGTTTACTCGTGTTACTCATTTGGGATCCTATCTTTTTCTATTTTTAGGGTTTACCTATTTCTAAAACTCAGGAATTCGTATAATGTTAACATGGCCAGATGAAATATATAGGTCTTCTTATTTAGGAATTTCACGTTGATAACTGTAGGGAGAGAAATGAATGATAAGAGAGTCTTAGAAACTAAGTAATTCTAGTCACCCTCAAATCATTCTTTCCTCCAGCCACAACATTGATAAAAAGGCGCAATTATTATGCATGTAACACATTTCAGGGACAAAACATCATTACAAAAGATATCGGTCTTCATATATGGGAATCTCAGTTGGAGAAGTGCAGGAAGAGAAAAGAAGGACAGGAATGTGAAAGAAACTAAATAATTCCACTCACACTCAAGTCTTTCTTTCCTCTGGCCACAACATTGATAAGAAAGTGCTAATATTATGCATGTAACACATTTGTGGTACTTAATTAGTCTCCATCCTAAATTATAGTAGAATGTTGGAAACTTTAGAATTCCATTCACACTTCAATCCTTCCTACATCCCCCACAAAGCTGACCTGAATGTATGAATTTTACGCGTGTTTCTCATTTGGTATCCAATCTTTTTCTATCATAAGGGTTTACTTATTTCTAATACTCAAAAATCATTTTTAGGTAACATGTCCTGATGAAGTGTATAAGTCTTCTTGTTTAGGAATTTCATGTGGATAACTGCAGGGAGAGAAATGAATAATAAGAGAGTTAAAGAAATTAAGGAATTCAAGTAACCCTCAAATCATTCCTTCCAGAAACATCGTTGATAACAAAGCGCTAATATTATGCATGTAACATATTTTAGGTACTTATCTAGTCTTGATCCAAAATGATGGCATATCATTAGTGACTGTTGAGAAGGGTGATGTACGAAATATCATTACGAATGATGTCTGTCCTTATATATGGGAATCTCAGTTGGAGAAGTGCAGGAAGAGAAGAGAATGACAGGAACGAGTAGAAACTAAATAATTCCATTTGCACTCCAGTCATTCTTTCCTCCTGCAACAACATCGATAAATATGTGCTAGTAATATGCATGTAACACATTTGGGGTTTTTATCTACTCTCAATCCTAAATGATAGTAGAATGTTGGAAACTGTATAATTCCATTCACCCTCCAATCCTTCCTATATTTCCCACAAAATTGACCTGAATGAACGAATTTTACTCGAGTTACTCATTTAGGATCCTATCTTTTTCTATCATTAGGGTTTACCTATTTAAATACTCAAGAATTCATTTAAAGGTAACATGTCCTGATGAAGTATATAGGTCTTCTACATGTAGTTTACAAAGTTCTTATGTTTCATCTCGGGATCTGAAGGACGTATTTTGATGAAATTTGTTATTGGGGAATTTTGTTAAGATTGGTCGATAATTTTGTAGAAAATTGAACAATATCACGACTAGGTTACATGAACACCTTCATTTATTTAATAATGTACCTCGCTAGTCTCTCGTTAAACACTAATCTGAGCAAAAATAATGGAGATATTGTGAATTCCCAAAGAATACATTTGGAAACTGAGTTCTCCGACATGGAGTACACTTTTCCAAACTTGTTTTCTTATAGCTATGCCTATTATTATAAACTCAAGAAATCATTGAAGGGGCATCAAATCATGATGATAAAGGTCATATATCATATACGGTAATTTACATTGATAACTGTATTGACAGAGGTAAATGATTGTAGAACCTTAGAACTTATGTAACTACATTAATTCTGAAATCCCTCCTCTCTCCTCCCAAAAAGTTGAATATAAACTACATATAATGTGCCTGCGATTCATTTTCAGTCACAAGTATCTTCATTTCTAAGGGTATATCTATTATTATAAAGATAATAAATCATCGTAGGATAATGTATTGATGAAATTCATAGACCTTCATAATTAGCAATTTCGTGGGGATAACAACTACAAAAGACATTGGTTTTCATATATGGGAATCTCAGGTGAAGAAGTGCAGGAAAAGAAGAGAAGGACAGGAACGGTACAGAAATTAAATAATTCCATTCACATTCATGTCATTCTTTCCTTCGGCTACAACAGTAGAATGTTGGAAACTAAACAATTCCATTCACCCTCCAATTCTACTTATATACCCTACAAACTGACCTGAATGAATGAATTTTGCTCGTGTTACTCATTTGGGATACTATCTTTTCCTACCTTAATGGTATAACTATTTAAAATAATCAAGAAATTGTTATAAGTTAACGTGTCCTGATGAAATATATAGGTCTTTTTATTTAGGTATTTCACGTGGATAACTGCAGGGAGAGAAATGAATGATAAGAGAATCCCAGAAACTAAGTAATTCTAGGCACCCTCAAATCATTCTTTCCTCCAGCCACAACGTTGATAACAAAGCGCTATTATTATGCATGTAACACATTTCAGGTACTTATCTGGTCTTAATCATAAATGATGGCATATCATTAGTGACTGTTGAGATGGTTGATGGACGATTTATCATTACAAAATACATCGGTCTTCATTTATGGGAATCTCAGTTGGAGAAGTGCAGGATGAAAAGGGAAGGATAGGAATGTTAAAGAAACTAAATAATTCCATACACACTCAGGTAATTTTTTCCTTCCACCACAACATTGATAAGAAAGTGCTAGTATTATGCATGTAACCCATTTGTGGTACTTATATAGTCTCCATCCTAAATTATAGTAGAATGTTGGAAACTGTATAATTTCTTTCACCCTAAAATGCTTGCTACATCCCCCACAAATCAGAGCATAATTTACGAATTTTACTCATGTTACTCATTTGGGATCCTATCTTTATGGTTTACCTATTTCAAAAACTCAAGAAATCATTTTAAGTTAATATGTCTATATGAAATGTATGGGTCTTCTTATTTAGAAATTTCTTGTGGATAACAGCAGGGAGATTAATGAATGATAAGAGAGTTCAGAAATTAAGCAATTATAGTAATTCTCAAATCATCCTTTCCTCCTGGAACAACGTTGATAACAAAGTACTAATATTTTGCATGTAACACTAAATAATTCCACTCACACTCAAGTCTTTCTTTCCTCTGGCCACAACATTGATAAAAATGTGCTGGTATTATGCATGTAACACATTTGGGTTACTATCTACTCTCAATCCTAAATGATAGTAGAATGTTGGAAATTTTATAACTTTATTCACCTTCCAATCCATCCTACATCCCCCACAAAGCTGAACATAATGTACAAATTTTACTCGTGTTACTCATTTGGCATCCTACCTTTTTTATTTTTAGGGTTTACCTATTTCTAAAACACAGGAATTCGTATAATGTTAACATGTCCAGATGAAATATATAGGTCTTCTTATTTAGGAATTTCACGTGCATAACTGCTGGGAGAGAAATGAATGATAAGGGAGTTCCAGAAACTAAGTATTTCTAGGCACCCTCAAATCATCCTTTCCTCCAGCCACAACGTTGACAACAAAGTGGTAATACTTCCTTCCTACATCCTCCACAATGCTGAACATATTTTACGAAGTTTACTCGTGTTACTCATTTGGGATCCTATCTTTTTCTATTTTTAGGGTTTACCTATTTCTAAAACTCAGGAATTCGTATAATGTTAACATGGCCAGATGAAATATATAGGTCTTCTTATTTAGGAATTTCACGTTGATAACTGTAGGGAGAGAAATGAATGATAAGAGAGTCTTAGAAACTAAGTAATTCTAGTCACCCTCAAATCATTCTTTCCTCCAGCCACAACATTGATAAAAAGGCGCAATTATTATGCATGTAACACATTTCAGGGACAAAACATCATTACAAAAGATATCGGTCTTCATATATGGGAATCTCAGTTGGAGAAGTGCAGGAAGAGAAAAGAAGGACAGGAATGTGAAAGAAACTAAATAATTCCACTCACACTCAAGTCTTTCTTTCCTCTGGCCACAACATTGATAAGAAAGTGCTAATATTATGCATGTAACACATTTGTGGTACTTAATTAGTCTCCATCCTAAATTATAGTAGAATGTTGGAAACTTTAGAATTCCATTCACACTTCAATCCTTCCTACATCCCCCACAAAGCTGACCTGAATGTATGAATTTTACGCGTGTTTCTCATTTGGTATCCAATCTTTTTCTATCATAAGGGTTTACTTATTTCTAATACTCAAAAATCATTTTTAGGTAACATGTCCTGATGAAGTGTATAAGTCTTCTTGTTTAGGAATTTCATGTGGATAACTGCAGGGAGAGAAATGAATAATAAGAGAGTTAAAGAAATTAAGGAATTCAAGTAACCCTCAAATCATTCCTTCCAGAAACATCGTTGATAACAAAGCGCTAATATTATGCATGTAACATATTTTAGGTACTTATCTAGTCTTGATCCAAAATGATGGCATATCATTAGTGACTGTTGAGAAGGGTGATGTACGAAATATCATTACGAATGATGTCTGTCCTTATATATGGGAATCTCAGTTGGAGAAGTGCAGGAAGAGAAGAGAATGACAGGAACGAGTAGAAACTAAATAATTCCATTTGCACTCCAGTCATTCTTTCCTCCTCCAACAACATCGATAAATATGTGCTAGTAATATGCATGTAACACATTTGGGGTTTTTATCTACTCTCAATCCTAAATGATAGTAGAATGTTGGAAACTGTATAATTCCATTCACCCTCCAATCCTTCCTATATTTCCCACAAAATTGACCTGAATGAACGAATTTTACTCGTGTTACTCATTTAGGATCCTATCTTTTTCTATCATTAGGGTTTACCTATTTAAATACTCAAGAATTCATTTAAAGGTAACATGTCCTGATGAAGTATATAGGTCTTCTACATGTAGTTTACAAAGTTCTTATGTTTCATCTCGGGATCTGAAGGACGTATTTTGATGAAATTTGTTATTGGGGAATTTTGTTAAGATTGGTCGATAATTTTGTAGAAAATTGAACAATATCACGACTAGGTTACATGAACACCTTCATTTATTTAATAATGTACCTCGCTAGTCTCTCGTTAAACACTAATCTGAGCAAAAATAATGGAGATATTGTGAATTCCCAAAGAATACATTTGGAAACTGAGTTCTCCGACATGGAGTACACTTTTCCAAACTTGTTTTCTTATAGCTATGCCTATTATTATAAACTCAAGAAATCATTAAAGGGGCATCAAATCATGATGATAAAGGTCATATATCATATACGGTAATTTACATTGATAACTGTATTGACAGAGGTAAATGATTGTAGAACCTTAGAACTTATGTAACTACATTAATTCTGAAATCCCTCCTCTCTCCTCCCAAAAAGTTGAATATAAACTACATATAATGTGCCTGCGATTCATTTTCAGTCACAAGTATCTTCATTTCTAAGGGTATATCTATTATTATAAAGATAATAAATCATCGTAGGATAATGTATTGATGAAATTCATAGACCTTCATAATTAGCAATTTCGTGGGGATAACAACTACAAAAGACATTGGTTTTCATATATGGGAATCTCAGGTGAAGAAGTGCAGGAAAAGAAGAGAAGGACAGGAACGGTACAGAAATTAAATAATTCCATTCACATTCATGTCATTCTTTCCTTCGGCTACAACAGTAGAATGTTGGAAACTAAACAATTCCATTCACCCTCCAATTCTACTCATATACTCTACAAACTGACCTGAATGAATGAATTTTGCTCGTGTTACTCATTTGGGATACTATCTTTTCCTACCTTAATGGTATAACTATTTAAAATAATCAAGAAATTGTTATAAGTTAACGTGTCCTGATGAAATATATAGGTCTTTTTATTTAGGTATTTCACGTGGATAACTGCAGGGAGAGAAATGAATGATAAGAGAATCCCAGAAACTAAGTAATTCTAGGCACCCTCAAATCATTCTTTCCTCCAGCCACAACGTTGATAACAAAGCGCTATTATTATGCATGTAACACATTTCAGGTACTTATCTGGTCTTAATCATAAATGATGGCATATCATTAGTGACTGTTGAGATGGTTGATGGACGATTTATCATTACAAAATACATCGGTCTTCATTTATGGGAATCTCAGTTGGAGAAGTGCAGGATGAAAAGGGAAGGATAGGAATGTTAAAGAAACTAAATAATTCCATACACACTTAGGTAATTTTTTCCTTCCACCACAACATTGATAAGAAAGTGCTAGTATTATGCATGTAACCCATTTGTGGTACTTATATAGTCTCCATCCTAAATTATAGTAGAATGTTGGAAACTGTATAATTTCTTTCACCCTAAAATGCTTGCTACATCCCCCACAAATCAGAGCATAATTTACGAATTTTACTCATGTTACTCATTTGGGATCCTATCTTTATGGTTTACCTATTTCAAAAACTCAAGAAATCATTTTAAGTTAATATGTCTATATGAAATGTATGGGTCTTCTTATTTAGAAATTTCTTGTGGATAACAGCAGGGAGATTAATGAATGATAAGAGAGTTCAGAAATTAAGCAATTATAGTAATTCTCAAATCATCCTTTCCTCCTGGAACAACGTTGATAACAAAGTACTAATATTTTGCATGTAACACTAAATAATTCCACTCACACTCAAGTCTTTCTTTCCTCTGGCCACAACATTGATAAAAATGTGCTGGTATTATGCATATAACACATTTGGGTTACTATCTACTCTCAATCCTAAATGATAGTAGAATGTTGGAAATTTTATAACTTTATTCACCTTCCAATCCATCCTACATCCCCCACAAAGCTGAACATAATGTACAAATTTTACTCGTGTTACTCATTTGAGATCCTACCTTTTTTATTTTTAGGGTTTACCTATTTCTAAAACACAGGAATTCGTATAATGTTAACATGTCCAGATGAAATATATAGGTCTTCTTATATAGGAATTTCACGTGCATAACTGCTGGGAGAGAAATGAATGATAAGAGAGTTCCAGAAACTAAGTATTCCTAGGCACCCTCAAATCATCCTTTCCTCCAGCCACAACGTTGACAACAAAGTGGTAATACTTCCTTCCTACATCCTCCACAATGCTGAACATATTGTACGAAGTTTACTCGTGTTACTCATTTGGGATCCTATCTTTTTCTATTTTTATGGTTTACCTATTTCTAAAACTCAGGAATTCGTATAATGTTAACATGGCCAGATGAAATATATAGGTCTTCTTATTTAGGAATTTCACGTTGATAACTGTAGGGAGAGAAATGAATGATAAGAGAGTCTTAGAAACTAAGTAATTCTAGTCACCCTCAAATCATTCTTTCCTCCAGCCACAACATTGATAAAAAGGCGCAATTATTATGCATGTAACACATTTCAGGGACAAAACATCATTACAAAAGATATCGGTCTTCATATATGGGAATCTCAGTTGGAGAAGTGCAGGAAGAGAAAAGAAGGACAGGAATGTGAAAGAAACTAAATAATTCCACTCACACTCAAGTCTTTCTTTCCTCTGGCCACAACATTGATAAGAAAGTGCTAATATTATGCATGTAACACATTTGTGGTACTTAATTAGTCTCCATCCTAAATTATAGTAGAATGTTGGAAACTTTAGAATTCCATTCACACTTCAATCCTTCCTACATCCCCCACAAAGCTGACCTGAATGTATGAATTTTACGCGTGTTTCTCATTTGGTATCCAATCTTTTTCTATCATAAGGGTTTACTTATTTCTAATACTCAAAAATCATTTTTAGGTAACATGTCCCGATGAAATGTATAAGTCTTCTTGTTTAGGAATTTCATGTGGATAACTGCAGGGAGAGAAATGAATAATAAGAGAGTTAAAGAAATTAAGGAATTCAAGTAACCCTCAAATCATTCCTTCCAGAAACATCGTTGATAACAAAGCGCTAATATTATGCATGTAACATATTTTAGGTACTTATCTAGTCTTGATCCAAAATGATGGCATATCATTAGTGACTGTTGAGAAGGGTGATGTACGAAATATCATTACGAATGATGTCTGTCCTTATATATGGGAATCTCAGTTGGAGAAGTGCAGGAAGAGAAGAGAATGACAGGAACGAGTAGAAACTAAATAATTCCATTTGCACTCCAGTCATTCTTTCCTCCTGCAACAACATCGATAAATATGTGCTAGTAATATGCATGTAACACATTTGGGGTTTTTATCTACTCTCAATCCTAAATGATAGTAGAATGTTGGAAACTGTATAATTCCATTCACCCTCCAATCCTTCCTATATTTCCCACAAAATTGACCTGAATGAACGAATTTTACTCGAGTTACTCATTTAGGATCCTATCTTTTTCTATCATTAGGGTTTACCTATTTAAATACTCAAGAATTCATTTAAAGGTAACATGTCCTGATGAAGTATATAGGTCTTCTACATGTAGTTTACAAAGTTCTTATGTTTCATCTCGGGATCTGAAGGACGTATTTTGATGAAATTTGTTATTGGGGAATTTTGTTAAGATTGGTCGATAATTTTGTAGAAAATTGAACAATATCACGACTAGGTTACATGAACACCTTCATTTATTTAATAATGTACCTCGCTAGTCTCTCGTTAAACACTAATCTGAGCAAAAATAATGGAGATATTGTGAATTCCCAAAGAATACATTTGGAAACTGAGTTCTCCGACATGGAGTACACTTTTCCAAACTTGTTTTCTTATAGCTATGCCTATTATTATAAACTCAAGAAATCATTAAAGGGGCATCAAATCATGATGATAAAGGTCATTTATCATATATGGTAATTTACATTGATAACTGTATTGACAGAGGTAAATGATTGTAGAACCTTAGAACTTATGTAACTACATTAATTCTGAAAGCCCTCCTCTCTCCTCCCATAAAGTTGAATATAAACTACATATAATGTGCCTGCGATTCATTTTCAGTCACAAGTATCTTCATTTCTAAGGGTATATCTATTATTATAAAGATAATAAATCATCGTAGGATAATGTATTGATGAAATTCATAGACCTTCATAATTAGCAATTTCGTGGGGATAACAACTACAAAAGACATCGGTTTTCATATATGGGAATCTCAGGTGAAGAAGTGCAGGAAAAGAAGAGAAGGACAGGAACGGTACAGAAATTAAATAATTCCATTCACATTCATGTCATTCTTTCCTTCGGCTACAACAGTAGAATGTTGGAAACTAAACAATTCCATTCACCCTCCAATTCTACTCATATACTCTACAAACTGACCTGAATGAATGAATTTTGCTCGTGTTACTCATTTGGGATCCTATCTTTTCCTACCTTAATGGTATACCTATTTAAAAAAATCAAGAAATTGTTATAAGTTAACGTGTCCTGATGAAATATATAGGTCTTTTTATTTAGGTATTTCACGTGGATAACTGCAGGGAGAGAAATGAATGATAAGAGAATCCCAGAAACTAAGTAATTCTAGGCACCCTCAAATCATTCTTTCCTCCAGCCACAACGTTGATAACAAAGCGCTATTATTATGCATGTAACACATTTCAGGTACTTATCTGGTCTTAATCATAAATGATGGCATATCATTAGTGACTGTTGAGATGGTTGATGGACGATTTATCATTACAAAATACATCGGTCTTCATTTATGGGAATCTCAGTTGGAGAAGTGCAGGATGAAAAGGGAAGGATAGGAATGTTAAAGAAACTAAATAATTCCATACACACTTAGGTAATTTTTTCCTTCCACCACAACATTGATAAGAAAGTGCTAGTATTATGCATGTAACCCATTTGTGGTACTTATATAGTCTCCATCCTAAATTATAGCAGAATGTTGGAAACTGTATAATTTCTTTCACCCTAAAATGCTTGCTACATCCCCCACAAATCAGAGCATAATTTACGAATTTTACTCATGTTACTCATTTGGGATCCTATCTTTATGGTTTACCTATTTCAAAAACTCAAGAAATCATTTTAAGTTAATATGTCTATATGAAATGTATGGGTCTTCTTATTTAGAAATTTCTTGTGGATAACAGCAGGGAGATTAATTAATGATAAGAGAGTTCAGAAATTAAGCAATTATAGTAATTCTCAAATCATCCTTTCCTCCTGGAACAACGTTGATAACAAAGTACTAATATTTTGCATGTAACACTAAATAATTCCACTCACACTCAAGTCTTTCTTTTCTCTGGCCACAACATTGATAAAAATGTGCTGGTATTATGCATGTAACACATTTGGGTTACTATCTACTCTCAATCCTAAATGATAGTAGAATGTTGGAAATTTTATAACTTTATTCACCTTCCAATCCATCCTACATCCCCCACAAAGCTGAACATAATGTACAAATTTTACTCGTGTTACTCATTTGGGATCCTACCTTTTTTATTTTTAGGGTTTACCTATTTCTAAAACACAGGAATTCGTATAATGTTAACATGTCCAGATGAAATATATAGGTCTTCTTATTTAGGAATTTCACGTGCATAACTGCTGGGAGAGAAATGAATGATAAGAGAGTTCCAGAAACTAAGTAATTCTAGTCACCCTCAAATCATTCTTTCCTCCAGCCACAACATTGATAAAAAGGCGCAATTATTATGCATGTAACACATTTCAGGGACAAAACATCATTACAAAAGATATCGGTCTTCATATATGGGAATCTCAGTTGGAGAAGTGCAGGAAGAGAAAAGAAGGACAGGAATGTGAAAGAAACTAAATAATTCCACTCACACTCAAGTCTTTCTTTCCTCTGGCCACAACATTGATAAGAAAGTGCTAATATTATGCATGTAACACATTTGTGGTACTCAATTAGTCTCCATCCTAAATTATAGTAGAATGTTGGAAACTTTAGAATTCCATTCACACTTCAATCCTTCCTACATCCCCCACAAAGCTGACCTGAATGTATGAATTTTACGCGTGTTTCTCATTTGGTATCCAATCTTTTTCTATCATAAGGGTTTACTTATTTCTAATACTCAAAAATCATTTTTAGGTAACATGTCCCGATGAAATGTATAAGTCTTCTTGTTTAGGAATTTCATGTGGATAACTGCAGGGAGAGAAATGAATAATAAGAGAGTTAAAGAAATTAAGGAATTCAAGTAACCCTCAAATCATTCCTTCCAGAAACATCGTTGATAACAAAGCGCTAATATTATGCATGTAACATATTTTAGGTACTTATCTAGTCTTGATCCAAAATGATGGCATATCATTAGTGACTGTTGAGAAGGGTGATGTACGAAATATCATTACGAATGATGTCTGTCCTTATATATGGGAATCTCAGTTGGAGAAGTGCAGGAAGAGAAGAGAATGACAGGAACGAGTAGAAACTAAATAATTCCATTTGCACTCCAGTCATTCTTTCCTCCTCCAACAACATCGATAAATATGTGCTAGTAATATGCATGTAACACATTTGGGGTTTTTATCTACTCTCAATCCTAAATGATAGTAGAATGTTGGAAACTGTATAATTCCATTCACCCTCCAATCCTTCCTATATTTCCCACAAAATTGACCTGAATGAACGAATTTTACTCGTGTTACTCATTTAGGATCCTATCTTTTTCTATCATTAGGGTTTACCTATTTAAATACTCAAGAATTCATTTAAAGGTAACATGTCCTGATGAAGTATATAGGTCTTCTACATGTAGTTTACAAAGTTCTTATGTTTCATCTCGGGATCTGAAGGACGTATTTTGATGAAATTTGTTATTGGGGAATTTTGTTAAGATTGGTCGATAATTTTGTAGAAAATTGAACAATATCACGACTAGGTTACATGAACACCTTCATTTATTTAATAATGTACCTCGCTAGTCTCTCGTTAAACACTAATCTGAGCAAAAATAATGGAGATATTGTGAATTCCCAAAGAATACATTTGGAAACTGAGTTCTCCGACATGGAGTACACTTTTCCAAACTTGTTTTCTTATAGCTATGCCTATTATTATAAACTCAAGAAATCATTAAAGGGGCATCAAATCATGATGATAAAGGTCATATATCATATACGGTAATTTACATTGATAACTGTATTGACAGAGGTAAATGATTTTAGAACCTTAGAACTTATGTAACTACATTAATTCTGAAATCCCTCCTCTCTCCTCCCAAAAAGTTGAATATAAACTACATATAATGTGCCTGCGATTCATTTTCAGTCACAAGTATCTTCATTTCTAAGGGTATATCTATTATTATAAAGATTATAAATCATCGTAGGATAATGTATTGATGAAATTCATAGACCTTCATAATTAGCAATTTCGTGGGGATAACAACTACAAAAGACATCGGTTTTCATATATGGGAATCTCAGGTGAAAAAGTGCAGGAAAAGAAGAGAAGGACAGGAACGGTACAGAAATTAAATAATTCCATTCACATTCATGTCATTCTTTCCTTCGGCTACAACAGTAGAATGTTGGAAACTAAACAATTCCATTCACCCTCCAATTCTACTCATATACCCTACAAACTGACCTGAATGAATGAATTTTGCTCGTGTTACTCATTTGGGATCCTATCTTTTCCTACCTTAATGGTATACCTATTTTAAAAAATCAAGAAATTGTTATAAGTTAACGTGTCTTGATGAAATATATAGGTCTTTTTATTTAGGTATTTCACGTGGATAAATGCAGGGAGAGAAATGAATGATAAGAGAATCCCAGAAACTAAGTAATTCTAGGCACCCTCAAATCATTCTTTCCTCCAGCCACAACGTTGATAACAAAGCGCTATTATTATGCATGTAACACATTTCAGGTACTTATCTGGTCTTAATCATAAATGATGGCATATCATTAGTGACTGTTGAGATGGTTGATGGACGATTTATCATTACAATATACATCGGTCTTCATTTATGGGAATCTCAGTTGGAGAAGTGCAGGATGAAAAGGGAAGGATAGGAATGTTAAAGAAACTAAATAATTCCATACACACTTAGGTAATTTTTTCCTTCCACCACAACATTGATAAGAAAGTGCTAGTATTATGCATGTAACCCATTTGTGGTACTTATATAGTCTCCATCCTAAATTATGGCAGAATGTTGGAAACTGTATAATTTCTTTCACCCTAAAATGCTTGCTACATCCCCCACAAATCAGAGCATAATTTACGAATTTTACTCATGTTACTCATTTGGGATCCTATCTTTATGGTTTACCTATTTCAAAAACTCAAGAAATCATTTTAAGTTAATATGTCTATATGAAATGTATGGGTCTTCTTATTTAGAAATTTCTTGTGGATAGCAGCAGGGAGATTAATGAATGATAAGAGAGTTCAGAAATTAAGCAATTATAGTAATTCTCAAATCATCCTTTCCTCCTGGAACAACGTTGATAACAAAGTACTAATATTTTGCATGTAACACTAAATAATTCCACTCACACTCAAGTCTTTCTTTCCTCTGGCCACAACATTCATAAAAATGTGCTGGTATTATGCATGTAACACATTTGGGTTACTATCTACTCTCAATCCTAAATGATAGTAGAATGTTGGAAATTTTATAACTTTATTCACCTTCCAATCCATCCTACATCCCCCACAAAGCTGAACATAATGTACAAATTTTACTCGTGTTACTCATTTGGGATCCTACCTTTTTTATTTTTAGGGTTTACCTATTTCTAAAACACAGGAATTCGTATAATGTTAACATGTCCAGATGAAATATATAGGTCTTCTTATTTAGGAATTTCACGTGCATAACTGCTGGGAGAGAAATGAATGATAAGAGAGTTCCAGAAACTAAGTATTTCTAGGCACCCTCAAATCATCCTTTCCTCCAGCCACAACGTTGACAACAAAGTGGTAATACTTCCTTCCTACATCCTCCACAATGCTGAACATATTGTACGAAGTTTACTCGTGTTACTCATTTGGGATCCTATCTTTTTCTATTTTTAGGGTTTACCTATTTCTAAAACTCAGGAATTCGTATAATGTTAACATGGCCAGATGAAATATATAGGTCTTCTTATTTAGGAATTTCACGTTGATAACTGTAGGGAGAGAAATGAATGATAAGAGAGTCTTAGAAACTAAGTAATTCTAGTCACCCTCAAATCATTCTTTCCTCCAGCCACAACATTGATAAAAAGGCGCAATTATTATGCATGTAACACATTTCAGGGACAAAACATCATTACAAAAGATATCGGTCTTCATATATGAGAATCTCAGTTGGAGAAGTGCAGGAAGAGAAAAGAAGGACAGGAATGTGAAAGAAACTAAATAATTCCACTCACACTCAAGTCTTTCTTTCCTCTGGCCACAACATTGATAAGAAAGTGCTAATATTATGCATGTAACACATTTGTGGTACTTAATTAGTCTCCATCCTAAATTATAGTAGAATGTTGGAAACTTTAGAATTCCATACACACTTCAATCCTTCCTACATCCCCCACAAAGCTGACCTGAATGTATGAATTTTACGCGTGTTTCTCATTTGGTATCCAATCTTTTTCTATCATAAGGGTTTACTTATTTCTAATACTCAAAAATCATTTTTAGGTAACATGTCCTGATGAAGTGTATAAGTCTTCTTGTTTAGGAATTTCATGTGGATAACTGCAGGGAGAGAAATGAATAATAAGAGAGTTAAAGAAATTAAGGAATTCAAGTAACCCTCCAATCATTCCTTCCAGAAACATCGTTGATAACAAAGCGCTAATATTATGCATGTAACATATTTTAGGTACTTATCTAGTCTTGATCCAAAATGATGGCATATCATTAGTGACTGTTGAGAAGGGTGATGTACGAAATATCATTACGAATGATGTCTGTCCTTATATATGGGAATTTCAGTTGGAGAAGTGCAGGAAGAGAAGAGAATGACAGGAACGAGTAGAAACTAAATAATTCCATTTGCACTCCAGTCATTCTTTCCTCCTGCAACAACATCGATAAATATGTGCTAGTAATATGCATGTAACACATTTGGGGTTTTTATCTACTCTCAATCCTAAATGATAATAGAATGTTGGAAACTGTATAATTCCATTCACCCTCCAATCCTTCCTATATTTCCCACAAAATTGACCTGAATGAACGAATTTTACTCGAGTTACTCATTTAGGATCCTATCTTTTTCTATCATTAGGGTTTACCTATTTAAATACTCAAGAATTCATTTAAAGGTAACATGTCCTGATGAAGTATATAGGTCTTCTACATGTAGTTTACAAAGTTCTTATGTTTCATCTCGGGATCTGAAGGACGTATTTTGATGAAATTTTTTATTGGGGAATTTTGTTAAGATTGGTCGATAATTTTGTAGAAAATTGAACAATATCACGACTAGGTTACATGAACACCTTCATTTATTTAATAATGTACCTCGCTAGTCTCTCGTTAAACACTAATCTGAGCAAAAATAATGGAGATATTGTGAATTCCCAAAGAATGCATTTGGAAACTGAGTTCTCCGACATGGAGTACACTTTTCCAAACTTGTTTTCTTATAGCTATGCCTATTATTATAAACTCAAGAAATCATTAAAGGGGCATCAAATCATGATGATAAAGGTCATTTATCATATACGGTAATTTACATTAATAACTGTATTGACAGAGGTAAATGATTGTAGAACCTTAGAACTTATGTAACTACATTAATTCTGAAAGCCCTCCTCTCTCCTCCCATAAAGTTGAATATAAACTACATATAATGTGCCTGCGATTCATTTTCAGTCACAAGTATCTTCATTTATAAGGGTATATCTATTATTATAAAGATAATAAATCATCGTAGGATAATGTATTGATGAAATTCATAGACCTTCATAATTAGCAATTTCGTGGGGATAACAACTACAAAAGACATCGGTTTTCATATATGGGAATCTCAGGTGAAGAAGTGCAGGAAAAGAAGAGAAGGACAGGAACGGTACAGAAATTAAATAATTCCATTCACATTCATGTCATTCTTTCCTTCGGCTACAACAGTAGAATGTTGGAAACTAAACAATTCCATTCACCCTCCAATTCTACTTATATACCCTACAAACTGACCTGAATGAATGAATTTTGCTCGTGTTACTCATTTGGGATCCTATCTTTTCCTACCTTAATGGTATACCTATTTAAAAAAATCAAGAAATTGTTATAAGTTAACGTGTCCTGATGAAATATATAGGTCTTTTTATTTAGGTATTTCACGTGGATAACTGCGGGGAGAGAAATGAATGATAAGAGAATCCCAGAAACTAAGTAATTCTAGGCACCCTCAAATCATTCTTTCCTCCAGCCACAACGTTGATAACAAAGCGCTATTATTATGCATGTAACACATTTCAGGTACTTATCTGGTCTTAATCATAAATGATGGCATATCATTAGTGACTGTTGAGATGGTTGATGGACGATTTATCATTACAAAATACATCGGTCTTCATTTATGGGAATCTCAGTTGGAGAAGTGCAGGATGAAAAGGGAAGGATAGGAATGTTAAAGAAACTAAATAATTCCATACACACTTAGGTAATTTTTTCCTTCCACCACAACATTGATAAGAAAGTGCTAGTATTATGCATGTAACCCATTTGTGGTACTTATATAGTCTCCATCCTAAATTATAGTAGAATGTTGGAAACTGTATAATTTCTTTCACCCTAAAATGCTTGCTACATCCCTGACAAATCAGAGCATAATTTACGAATTTTACTCATGTTACTCATTTGGGATCCTATCTTTATGGTTTACCTATTTCAAAAACTCAAGAAATCATTTTAAGTTAATATGTCTATATGAAATGTATGGGTCTTCTTATTTAGAAATTTCTTGTGGATAACAGCAGGTAGATTAATGAATGATAAGAGAGTTCAGAAATTAAGCAATTATAGTAATTCTCAAATCATCCTTTCCTCCTGGAACAACGTTGATAACAAAGTACTAATATTTTGCATGTAACACTAAATAATTCCACTCACACTCAAGTCTTTCTTTCCTCTGGCCACAACATTGATAAAAATGTGCTGGTATTATGCATGTAACACATTTGGGTTACTATCTACTCTCAATCCTAAATGATAGTAGAATGTTGGAAATTTTATAACTTTATTCACCTTCCAATCCATCCTACATCCCCCACAAAGCTGAACATAATGTACAAATTTTACTCGTGTTACTCATTTGGGATCCTACCTTTTTTATTTTTAGGGTTTACCTATTTCT
Organism: Tanypteryx hageni; assembly: GCA_028673005.1. Classification (NCBI taxonomy): domain Eukaryota; kingdom Metazoa; phylum Arthropoda; class Insecta; order Odonata; family Petaluridae; genus Tanypteryx; species Tanypteryx hageni. Next base: position 90,506,342 of record CM054120.1, read on the forward strand.
AAAACACAGGAATTCGTATAATGTTAACATGTCCAGATGAAATATATAGGTCTTCTTATTTAGGAATTTCACGTGCATAACTGCTGGGAGAGAAATGAATGATAAGAGAGTTCCAGAAACTAAGTATTCCTAGGCACCCTCAAATCATCCTTTCCTCCAGCCACAACGTTGACAACAAAGTGGTAATACTTCCTTCCTACATCCTCCACAATGCTGAACATATTGTACGAAGTTTACTCGTGTTACTCATTTGGGATCCTATCTTTTTCTATTTTTAGGGTTTACCTATTTCTAAAACTCAGGAATTCGTATAATGTTAACATGGCCAGATGAAATATATAGGTCTTCTTATTTAGGAATTTCACGTTGATAACTGTAGGGAGAGAAATGAATGATAAGAGAGTCTTAGAAACTAAGTAATTCTAGTCACCCTCAAATCATTCTTTCCTCCAGCCACAACATTGATAAAAAGGCGCAATTATTATGCATGTAACACATTTCAGGGACAAAACATCATTACAAAAGATATCGGTCTTCATATATGGGAATCTCAGTTGGAGAAGTGCAGGAAGAGAAAAGAAGGACAGGAATGTGAAAGAAACTAAATAATTCCACTCACACTCAAGTCTTTCTTTCCTCTGGCCACAACATTGATAAGAAAGTGCTAATATTATGCATGTAACACATTTGTGGTACTTAATTAGTCTCCATCCTAAATTATAGTAGAATGTTGGAAACTTTAGAATTCCATTCACACTTCAATCCTTACTACATCCCCCACAAAGCTGACCTGAATGTATGAATTTTACGCGTGTTTCTCATTTGGTATCCAATCTTTTTCTATCATAAGGGTTTACTTATTTCTAATACTCAAAAATCATTTTTAGGTAACATGTCCTGATGAAGTGTATAAGTCTTCTTGTTTAGGAATTTCATGTGGATAACTGCAGGGAGAGAAATGAATAATAAGAGAGTTAAAGAAATTAAGGAATTCAAGTAACCCTCCAATCATTCCTTCCAGAAACATCGTTGATAACAAAGCGCTAATATTATGCATGTAACATATTTTAGGTACTTATCTAGTCTTGATACAAAATGATGGCATATCATTAGTGACTGTTGAGAAGGGTGATGTACGAAATATCATTACGAATGATGTCTGTCCTTATATATGGGAATCTCAGTTGGAGAAGTGCAGGAAGAGAAGAGAATGACAGGAACGAGTAGAAACTAAATAATTCCATTTGCACTCCAGTCATTCTTTCCTCCTGCAACAACATCGATAAATATGTGCTAGTAATATGCATGTAACACATTTGGGGTTTTTATCTACTCTCAATCCTAAATGATAGTAGAATGTTGGAAACTGTATAATTCCATTCACCCTCCAATCCTTCCTATATTTCCCACAAAATTGACCTGAATGAACGAATTTTACTCGAGTTACTCATTTAGGATCCTATCTTTTTCTATCATTAGGGTTTACCTATTTAAATACTCAAGAATTCATTTAAAGGTAACATGTCCTGATGAAGTATATAGGTCTTCTACATGTAGTTTACAAAGTTCTTATGTTTCATCTCGGGATCTGAAGGACGTATTTTGATGAAATTTTTTATTGGGGAATTTTGTTAAGATTGGTCGATAATTTTGTAGAAAATTGAACAATATCACGACTAGGTTACATGAACACCTTCATTTATTTAATAATGTACCTCGCTAGTCTCTCGTTAAACACTAATCTGAGCAAAAATAATGGAGATATTGTGAATTCCCAAAGAATGCATTTGGAAACTGAGTTCTCCGACATGGAGTACACTTTTCCAAACTTGTTTTCTTATAGCTATGCCTATTATTATAAACTCAAGAAATCATTAAAGGGGCATCAAATCATGATGATAAAGGTCATTTATCATATATGGTAATTTACATTGATAACTGTATTGACAGAGGTAAATGATTGTAGAACCTTAGAACTTATGTAACTACATTAATTCTGAAAGCCCTCCTCTCTCCTCCCATAAAGTTGAATATAAACTACATATAATGTGCCTGCGATTCATTTTCAGTCACAAGTATCTTCATTTCTAAGGGTATATCTATTATTATAAAGATAATAAATCATCGTAGGATAATGTATTGATGAAATTCATAGACCTTCATAATTAGCAATTTCGTGGGGATAACAACTACAAAAGACATCGGTTTTCATATATGGGAATCTCAGGTGAAGAAGTGCAGGAAAAGAAGAGAAGGACAGGAACGGTACAGAAATTAAATAATTCCATTCACATTCATGTCATTCTTTCCTTCGGCTACAACAGTAGAATGTTGGAAACTAAACAATTCCATTCACCCTCCAATTCTACTTATATACCCTACAAACTGACCTGAATGAATGAATTTTGCTCGTGTTACTCATTTGGGATCCTATCTTTTCCTACCTTAATGGTATACCTATTTAAAAAAATCAAGAAATTGTTATAAGTTAACGTGTCCTGATGAAATATATAGGTCTTTTTATTTAGGTATTTCACGTGGATAACTGCGGGGAGAGAAATGAATGATAAGAGAATCCCAGAAACTAAGTAATTCTAGGCACCCTCAAATCATTCTTTCCTCCAGCCACAACGTTGATAACAAAGCGCTATTATTATGCATGTAACACATTTCAGGTACTTATCTGGTCTTAATCATAAATGATGGCATATCATTAGTGACTGTTGAGATGGTTGATGGACGATTTATCATTACAAAATACATCGGTCTTCATTTATGGGAATCTCAGTTGGAGAAGTGCAGGATGAAAAGGGAAGGATAGGAATGTTAAAGAAACTAAATAATTCCATACACACTTAGGTAATTTTTTCCTTCCACCACAACATTGATAAGAAAGTGCTAGTATTATGCATGTAACCCATTTGTGGTACTTATATAGTCTCCATCCTAAATTATGGTAGAATGTTGGAAACTGTATAATTTCTTTCACCCTAAAATGCTTGCTACATCCCCCACAAATCAGAGCATAATTTACGAATTTTACTCATGTTACTCATTTGGGATCCTATCTTTATGGTTTACCTATTTCAAAAACTCAAGAAATCATTTTAAGTTAATATGTCTATATGAAATGTATGGGTCTTCTTATTTAGAAATTTCTTGTGGATAACAGCAGGGAGATTAATGAATGATAAGAGAGTTCAGAAATTAAGCAATTATAGTAATTCTCAAATCATCCTTTCCTCCTGGAACAACGTTGATAACAAAGTACTAATATTTTGCATGTAACACTAAATAATTCCACTCACACTCAAGTCTTTCTTTCCTCTGGCCACAACATTGATAAAAATGTGCTGGTATTATGCATGTAACACATTTGGGTTACTATCTACTCTCAATCCTAAATGATAGTAGAATGTTGGAAATTTTATAACTTTATTCACCTTCCAATCCATCCTACATCCCCCACAAAGCTGAACATAATGTACAAATTTTACTCGTGTTACTCATTTGGGATCCTACCTTTTTTATTTTTAGGGTTTACCTATTTCTAAAACACAGGAATTCGTATAATGTTAACATGTCCAGATGAAATATATAGGTCTTCTTATTTAGGAATTTCACGTGCATAACTGCTGGGAGAGAAATGAATGATAAGAGAGATCCAGAAACTAAGTATTCCTAGGCACCCTCAAATCATCCTTTCCTCCAGCCACAACGTTGACAACAAAGTGGTAATACTTCCTTCCTACATCCTCCACAATGCTGAACATATTGTACAAAGTTTACTCGTGTTACTCATTTGGGATCCTATCTTTTTCTATTTTTAGGGTTTACCTATTTCTAAAACTCAGGAATTCGTATAATGTTAACATGGCCAGATGAAATATATAGGTCTTCTTATTTAGGAATTTCACGTTGATAACTGTAGGGAGAGAAATGAATGATAAGAGAGTCTTAGAAACTAAGTAATTCTAGTCACCCTCAAATCATTCTTTCCTCCAGCCACAACATTGATAAAAAGGCGCAATTATTATGCATGTAACACATTTCAGGGACAAAACATCATTACAAAAGATATCGGTCTTCATATATGGGAATCTCAGTTGGAGAAGTGCAGGAAGAGAAAAGAAGGACAGGAATGTGAAAGAAACTAAATAATTCCACTCACACTCAAGTCTTTCTTTCCTCTGGCCACAACATTGATAAGAAAGTGCTAATATTATGCATGTAACACATTTGTGGTACTTAATTAGTCTCCATCCTAAATTATAGTAGAATGTTGGAAACTTTAGAATTCCATTCACACTTCAATCCTTACTACATCCCCCACAAAGCTGACCTGAATGTATGAATTTTACGCGTGTTTCTCATTTGGTATCCAATCTTTTTCTATCATAAGGGTTTACTTATTTCTAATACTCAAAAATCATTTTTAGGTAACATGTCCTGATGAAGTGTATAAGTCTTCTTGTTTAGGAATTTCATGTGGATAACTGCAGGGAGAGAAATGAATAATAAGAGAGTTAAAGAAATTAAGGAATTCAAGTAACCCTCCAATCATTCCTTCCAGAAACATCGTTGATAACAAAGCGCTAATATTATGCATGTAACATATTTTAGGTACTTATCTAGTCTTGATACAAAATGATGGCATATCATTAGTGACTGTTGAGAAGGGTGATGTACGAAATATCATTACGAATGATGTCTGTCCTTATATATGGGAATCTCAGTTGGAGAAGTGCAGGAAGAGAAGAGAATGACAGGAACGAGTAGAAACTAAATAATTCCATTTGCACTCCAGTCATTCTTTCCTCCTGCAACAACATCGATAAATATGTGCTAGTAATATGCATGTAACACATTTGGGGTTTTTATCTACTCTCAATCCTAAATGATAGTAGAATGTTGGAAACTGTATAATTCCATTCACCCTCCAATCCTTCCTATATTTCCCACAAAATTGACCTGAATGAACGAATTTTACTCGAGTTACTCATTTAGGATCCTATCTTTTTCTATCATTAGGGTTTACCTATTTAAATACTCAAGAATTCATTTAAAGGTAACATGTCCTGATGAAGTATATAGGTCTTCTACATGTAGTTTACAAAGTTCTTATGTTTCATCTCGGGATCTGAAGGACGTATTTTGATGAAATTTTTTATTGGGGAATTTTGTTAAGATTGGTCGATAATTTTGTAGAAAATTGAACAATATCACGACTAGGTTACATGAACACCTTCATTTATTTAATAATGTACCTCGCTAGTCTCTCGTTAAACACTAATCTGAGCTAAAATAATGGAGATATTGTGAATTCCCAAAGAATGCATTTGGAAACTGAGTTCTCCGACATGGAGTACACTTTTCCAAACTTGTTTTCTTATAGCTATGCCTATTATTATAAACTCAAGAAATCATTAAAGGGACATCAAATCATGATGATAAAGGTCATTTATCATATATGGTAATTTACATTGATAACTGTATTGACAGAGGTAAATGATTGTAGAACCTTAGAACTTATGTAACTACATTAATTCTGAAAGCCCTCCTCTCTCCTCCCATAAAGTTGAATATAAACTACATATAATGTGCCTGCGATTCATTTTCAGTCACAAGTATCTTCATTTCTAAGGGTATATCTATTATTATAAAGATAATAAATCATCGTAGGATAATGTATTGATGAAATTCATAGACCTTCATAATTAGCAATTTCGTGGGGATAACAACTACAAAAGACATCGGTTTTCATATATGGGAATCTCAGGTGAAGAAGTGCAGGAAAAGAAGAGAAGGACAGGAACGGTACAGAAATTAAATAATTCCATTCACATTCATGTCATTCTTTCCTTTGGCTACAACAGTAGAATGTTGGAAACTAAACAATTCCATTCACCCTCCAATTCTACTTATATACCCTACAAACTGACCTGAATGAATGAATTTTGCTCGTGTTACTCATTTGGGATCCTATCTTTTCCTACCTTAATGGTATACCTATTTTAAAAAATCAAGAAATTGTTATAAGTTAACGTGTCCTGATGAAATATATAGGTCTTTTTATTTAGGTATTTCACGTGGATAACTGCAGGGAGAGAAATGAATGATAAGAGAATCCCAGAAACTAAGTAATTCTAGGCACCCTCAAATCATTCTTTCCTCCAGCCACAACGTTGATAACAAAGCGCTATTATTATGCATGTAACACATTTCAGGTACTTATCTGGTCTTAATCATAAATGATGGCATATCATTAGTGACTGTTGAGATGGTTGATGGACGATTTATCATTACAAAATACATCGGTCTTCATTTATGGGAATCTCAGTTGGAGAAGTGCAGGATGAAAAGGGAAGGATAGGAATGTTAAAGAAACTAAATAATTCCATACACACTTAGGTAATTTTTTCCTTCCACCACAACATTGATAAGAAAGTGCTAGTATTATGCATGTAACCCATTTGTGGTACTTATATAGTCTCCATCCTAAATTATGGCAGAATGTTGGAAACTGTATAATTTCTTTCACCCTAAAATGCTTGCTACATCCCCCACAAATCAGAGCATAATTTACGAATTTTACTCATGTTACTCATTTGGGATCCTATCTTTATGGTTTACCTATTTCAAAAACTCAAGAAATCATTTTAAGTTAATATGTCTATATGAAATGTATGGGTCTTCTTATTTAGAAATTTCTTGTGGATAGCAGCAGGGAGATTAATGAATGATAAGAGAGTTCAGAAATTAAGCAATTATAGTAATTCTCAAATCATCCTTTCCTCCTGGAACAACGTTGATAACAAAGTACTAATATTTTGCATGTAACACTAAATAATTCCACTCACACTCAAGTCTTTCTTTCCTCTGGCCACAACATTCATAAAAATGTGCTGGTATTATGCATGTAACACATTTGGGTTACTATCTACTCTCAATCCTAAATGATAGTAGAATGTTGGAAATTTTATAACTTTATTCACCTTCCAATCCATCCTACATCCCCCACAAAGCTGAACATAATGTACAAATTTTACTCGTGTTACCCATTTGGGATCCTACCTTTTTTATTTTTAAGGTTTACCTATTTCTAAAACACAGGAATTCGTATAATGTTAACATGTCCAGATGAAATATATAGGTCTTCTTATTTAGGAATTTCACGTGCATAACTGCTGGGAGAGAAATGAATGATAAGAAAGTTCCAGAAACTAAGTATTCCTAGGCACCCTCAAATCATCCTTTCCTCCAGCCACAACGTTGACAACAAAGTGGTAATACTTCCTTCCTACATCCTCCACAATGCTGAACATATTGTACGAAGTTTACTCGTGTTACTCATTTGGGATCCTATCTTTTTCTATTTTTAGGGTTTACCTATTTCTAAAACTCAGGAATTCGTATAATGTTAACATGGCCAGATGAAATATATAGGTCTTCTTATTTAGGAATTTCACGTTGATAACTGTAGGGAGAGAAATGAATGATAAGAGAGTCTTAGAAACTAAGTAATTCTAGTCACCCTCAAATCATTCTTTCCTCCAGCCACAACATTGATAAAAAGGCGCAATTATTATGCATGTAACACATTTCAGGGACAAAACATCATTACAAAAGATATCGGTCTTCATATATGGGAATCTCAGTTGGAGAAGTGCAGGAAGAGAAAAGAAGGACAGGAATGTGAAAGAAACTAAATAATTCCACTCACACTCAAGTCTTTCTTTCCTCTGGCCACAACATTGATAAGAAAGTGCTAATATTATGCATGTAACACATTTGTGGTACTTAATTAGTCTCCATCCTAAATTATAGTAGAATGTTGGAAACTTTAGAATTCCATTCACACTTCAATCCTTCCTATATCCCCCACAAAGCTGACCTGAATGTATGAATTTTACGCGTGTTTCTCATTTGGTATCCAATCTTTTTCTATCATAAGGGTTTACTTATTTCTAATACTCAAAAATCATTTTTAGGTAACATGTCCTGATGAAGTGTATAAGTCTTCTTGTTTAGGAATTTCATGTGGATAACTGCAGGGAGAGAAATGAATAATAAGAGAGTTAAAGAAATTAAGGAATTCAAGTAACCCTCAAATCATTCCTTCCAGAAACATCGTTGATAACAAAGCGCTAATATTATGCATGTAACATATTTTAGGTACTTATCTAGTCTTGATCCAAAATGATGGCATATCATTAGTGACGGTTGAGAAGGGTGATGTACGAAATATCATTACGAAAGATGTCTGTCCTTATATATGGGAATCTCAGTTGGAGAAGTGCAGGAAGAGAAGAGAATGACAGGAACGAGTAGAAACTAAATAATTCCATTTGCACTCCAGTCATTCTTTCCTCCTGCAACAACATCGATAAATATGTGCTAGTAATATGCATGTAACACATTTGGGGTTTTTATCTACTCTCAATCCTAAATGATAGTAGAATGTTGGAAACTGTATAATTCCATTCACCCTCCAATCCTTCCTATATTTCCCACAAAATTGACCTGAATGAACGAATTTTACTCGTGTTACTAATTTAGGATCCTATCTTTTTCTATCATTAGGGTTTACCTATTTAAATACTCAAGAATTCATTTAAAGGTAACTTGTCCTGATGAAGTATATAGGTCTTCTACATGTAGTTTACAAAGTTCTTATGTTTCATCTCGGGATCTGAAGGACGTATTTTGATGAAATTTGTTATTGGGGAATTTTGTTAAGATTGGTCGATATTTTTGTAGAAAATTGAACAATATCACGACTAGGTTACATGAACACCTTCATTTATTTAATAATGTACCTCGCTAGTCTCTCGTTAAACACTAATCTGAGCAAAAATAATGGAGATATTGTGAATTCCCAAAGAATGCATTTGGAAACTGAGTTCTCTGACATGGAGTACACTTTTCCAAACTTGTTTTCTTATAGCTATGCCTATTATTATAAACTCAAGAAATCATTAAAGGGGCATCAAATCATGATGATAAAGGTCATTTATCATATATGGTAATTTACATTGATAACTGTATTGACAGAGGTAAATGATTGTAGAACCTTAGAACTTATGTAACTACATTAATTCTGAAATCCCTCCTCTCTCCTCCCAAAAAGTTGAATATAAACTACATATAATGAGCCTGCGATTCATTTTCAGTCACAAGTATCTTCATTTCTAAGGGTATATCTATTATTATAAAGATAATAAATCATCGTAGGATAATGTATTGATGAAATTCATAGTCCTTCATAATTAGCAATTTCGTGGGGATAACAACTACAAAAGACATCGGTTTTCATATATGGGAATCTCAGGTGAAGAAGTGCAGGAAAAGAAGAGAAGGACAGGAACGGTACAGAAATTAAATAATTCCATTCACATTCATGTCATTCTTTCCTTCGGCTACAACAGTAGAATGTTGGAAACTAAACAATTCCATTCACCCTCCAATTCTACTTATATACCCTACAAACTGACCTGAATGAATGAATTTTGCTCGTGTTACTCATTTGGGATCCTATCTTTTCCTACCTTAATGGTATACCTATTTAAAAAAATCAAGAAATTGTTATAAGTTAACGTGTCCTGATGAAATATATAGGTCTTTTTATTTAGGTATTTCACGTGGATAACTGCAGGGAGAGAAATGAATGATAAGAGAATCCCAGAAACTAAGTAATTCTAGGCACCCTCAAATCATTCTTTCCTCCAGCCACAACGTTGATAACAAAGCGCTATTATTATGCATGTAACACATTTCAGGTACTTATCTGGTCTTAATCATAAATGATGGCATATCATTAGTGACTGTTGAGATGGTTGATGGACGATTTATCATTACAAAATACATCGGTCTTCATTTATGGGAATCTCAGTTGGAGAAGTGCAGGATGAAAAGGGAAGGATAGGAATGTTAAAGAAACTAAATAATTCCATACACACTTAGGTAATTTTTTCCTTCCACCACAACATTGATAAGAATGTGCTAGTATTATGCATGTAACCCATTTGTGGTACTTATATAGTCTCCATCCTAAATTATGGTAGAATGTTGGAAACTGTATAATTTCTTTCACCCTAAAATGCTTGCTACATCCCCCACAAATCAGAGCATAATTTACGAATTTTACTCATGTTACTCATTTGGGATCCTATCTTTATGGTTTACCTATTTCAAAAACTCAAGAATTCATTTTAAGTTAATATGTCTATATGAAATGTATGGGTCTTCTTATTTAGAAATTTCTTGTGGATAGCAGCAGGGAGATTAATGAATGATAAGAGAGTTCAGAAATTAAGCAATTATAGTAATTCTCAAATCATCCTTTCCTCCTGGAACAACGTTGATAACAAAGTACTAATATTTTGCATGTAACACTAAATAATTCCACTCACACTCAAGTCTTTCTTTCCTCTGGCCACAACATTCATAAAAATGTGCTGGTATTATGCATGTAACACATTTGGGTTACTATCTACTCTCAATCCTAAATGATAGTAGAATGTTGGAAATTTTATAACTTTATTCACCTTCCAATCCATCCTACATCCCCCACAAAGCTGAACATAATGTACAAATTTTACTCGTGTTACTCATTTGGGATCCTACCTTTTTTATTTTTAGGGTTTACCTATTTCTAAAACACAGGAATTCGTATAATGTTAACATGTCCAGATGAAATATATAGGTCTTCTTATTTAGGAATTTCACGTGCATAACTGCTGGGAGAGAAATGAATGATAAGAGAGTTCCAGAAACTAAGTATTTCTAGGCACCCTCAAATCATCCTTTCCTCCAGCCACAACGTTGACAACAAAGTGGTAATACTTCCTTCCTACATCCTCCACAATGCTGAACATATTGTACGAAGTTTACTCGTGTTACTCATTTGGGATCCTATCTTTTTCTATTTTTAGGGTTTACCTATTTCTAAAACTCAGGAATTCGTATAATGTTAACATGGCCAGATGAAATATATAGGTCTTCTTATTTAGGAATTTCACGTTGATAACTGTAGGGAGAGAAATGAATGATAAGAGAGTCTTAGAAACTAAGTAATTCTAGTCACCCTCAAATCATTCTTTCCTCCAGCCACAACATTGATAAAAAGGCGCAATTATTATGCATGTAACACATTTCAGGGACAAAACATCATTACAAAAGATATCGGTCTTCATATATGGGAATCTCAGTTGGAGAAGTGCAGGAAGAGAAAAGAAGGACAGGAATGTGAAAGAAACTAAATAATTCCACTCACACTCAAGTCTTTCTTTCCTCTGGCCACAACATTGATAAGAAAGTGCTAATATTATGCATGTAACACATTTGTGGTACTTAATTAGTCTCCATCCTAAATTTTAGTAGAATGTTGGAAACTTTAGAATTCCATTCACACTTCAATCCTTCCTACATCCCCCACAAAGCTGACCTGAATGTATGAATTTTACGCGTGTTTCTCATTTGGTATCCAATCTTTTTCTATCATAAGGGTTTACTTATTTCTAATACTCAAAAATCATTTTTAGGTAACATGTCCTGATGAAGTGTATAAGTCTTCTTGTTTAGGAATTTCATGTGGATAACTGCAGGGAGAGAAATGAATAATAAGAGAGTTAAAGAAATTAAGGAATTCAAGTAACCCTCCAATCATTCCTTCCAGAAACATCGTTGATAACAAAGCGCTAATATTATGCATGTAACATATTTTAGGTACTTATCTAGTCTTGATCCAAAATGATGGCATATCATTAGTGACTGTTGAGAAGGGTGATGTACGAAATATCATTACGAATGATGTCTGTCCTTAATATGGGAATCTCAGTTGGAGAAGTGCAGGAAGAGAAGAGAATGACAGGAACGAGTAGAAACTAAATAATTCCATTTGCACTCCAGTCATTCTTTCCTCCTGCAACAACATCGATAAATATGTGCTAGTAATATGCATGTAACACATTTGGGGTTTTTATCTACTCTCAATCCTAAATGATAGTAGAATGTTGGAAACTGTATAATTCCATTCACCCTCCAATCCTTCCTATATTTCCCACAAAATTGACCTGAATGAACGAATTTTACTCGTGTTACTCAATTAGGATCCTATCTTTTTCTATCATTAGGGTTTACCTATTTAAATACTCAAGAATTCATTTAAAGGTAACATGTCCTGATGAAGTATATAGGTCTTCTACATGTAGTTTACAAAGTTCTTATGTTTCATCTCGGGATCTGAAGGAAGTATTTTGATGAAATTTGTTATTGGGGAATTTTGTTAAGATTGGTCGATAATATTGTAGAAAATTGAACAATATCACGAGTACGTTACATGAACACCTTCATTTATTTAATAATGTACCTCGCTAGTCTCTCGTTAAACACTAATCTGAGCTAAAATAATGGAGATATTGTGAATTCCCAAAGAATACATTTGGAAACTGAGTTCTCCGACATGGAGTACACTTTTCCATACTTGTTTTCTTATAGCTATGCCTATTATTATAAACTCAAGAAATCATTAAAGGGGCATCAAATCATGATGATAAAGGTCATTTATCATATATGGTAATTTACATTGATAACTGTATTGACAGAGGTAAATGATTGTAGAACCTTAGAACTTATGTAACTACATTAATTCTGAAAGCCCTCCTCTCTCCTCCCATAAAGTTGAATATAAACTACATATAATGTGCCTGCGATTCATTTTCAGTCACAAGTATCTTCATTTCTAAGGGTATATCTATTATTATAAAGATAATAAATCATTGTAGGATAATGTATTGATGAAATTCATAGACCTTCATAATTAGCAATTTCGTGGGGATAACAACTACAAAAGACATCGGTTTTCATATATGGGAATCTCAGGTGAAGAAGTGCAGGAAAAGAAGAGAAGGACAGGAACGGTACAGAAATTAAATAATTCCATTCACATTCATGTCATTCTTTCCTTCGGCTACAACAGTAGAATGTTGGAAACTAAACAATTCCATTCACCCTCCAATTCTACTTATATACTCTACAAACTGACCTGAATGAATCAATTTTGCTCGTGTTACTCATTTGGGATCCTATCTTTTCCTACCTTAATGGTATACCTATTTTAAAAAATCAAGAAATTGTTATAAGTTAACGTGTCCTGATGAAATATATAGGTCTTTTTATTTAGGTATTTCACGTGGATAACTGCAGGGAGAGAAATGAATGATAAGAGAATCCCAGAAACTAAGTAATTCTAGGCACCCTCAAATCATTCTTTCCTCCAGCCACAACGTTGATAACAAAGCGCTATTATTATGCATGTAACACATTTCAGGTACTTATCTGGTCTTAATCATAAATGATGGCATATCATTAGTGACTGTTGAGATGGTTGATGGACGATTTATCATTACAAAATACATCGGTCTTCATTTATGGGAATCTCAGTTGGAGAAGTGCAGGATGAAAAGGGAAGGATAGGAATGTGAAAGAAACTAAATAATTCCATACACACTTAGGTAATTTTTTCCTTCCACCACAACATTGATAAGAAAGTGCTAGTATTATGCATGTAACCCATTTGTGGTACTTATATAGTCTCCATCATAAATTATGGTAGAATGTTGGAAACTGTATAATTTCTTTCACCCTAAAATGCTTGCTACATCCCCCACAAATCAGAGCATAATTTACGAATTTTACTCATGTTACTCATTTGGGATCCTATCTTTATGGTTTACCTATTTCAAAAACTCAAGAAATCATTTTAAGTTAATATGTCTATATGAAATGTATGGGTCTTCTTATTTAGAAATTTCTTGTGGATAACAGCAGGGAGATTAATGAATGATAAGAGAGTTCAGAAATTAAGCAATTATAGTAATTCTCAAATCATCCTTTCCTCCTGGAACAACGTTGATAACAAAGTACTAATATTTTGCATGTAACACTAAATAATTCCACTCACACTCAAGTCTTTCTTTCCTCTGGCCACAACATTGATAAAAATGTGCTGGTATTATGCATGTAACACATTTGGGTTACTATCTACTCTCAATCCTAAATGATAGTAGAATGTTGGAAATTTTATAACTTTATTCACCTTCCAATCCATCCTACATCCCCCACAAAGCTGAACATAATGTACAAATTTTACTCGTGTTACTCATTTGGGATCCTACCTTTTTTATTTTTAGGGTTTACCTATTTCTAAAACACAGGAATTCGTATAATGTTAACATGTCCAGATGAAATATATAGGTCTTCTTATTTAGGAATTTCACGTGCATAACTGCTGGGAGAGAAATGAATGATAAGAGAGTTCCAGAAACTAAGTATTTCTAGGCACCCTCAAATCATCCTTTCCTCCAGCCACAACGTTGACAACAAAGTGGTAATACTTCCTTCCTACATCCTCCACAATGCTGAACATATTGTACGAAGTTTACTCGTGTTACTCATTTGGGATCCTATCTTTTTCTATTTTTAGGGTTTACCTATTTCTAAAACTCAGGAATTCGTATAATGTTAACATGGCCAGATGAAATATATAGGTCTTCTTATTTAGGAATTTCACGTTGATAACTGTAGGGAGAGAAATGAATGATAAGAGAGTCTTAGAAACTAAGTAATTCTAGTCACCCTCAAATCATTCTTTCCTCCAGCCACAACATTGATAAAAAGGCGCAATTATTATGCATGTAACACATTTCAGGGACAAAACATCATTACAAAAGATATCGGTCTTCATATATGGGAATCTCAGTTGGAGAAGTGCAGGAAGAGAAAAGAAGGACAGGAATGTGAAAGAAACTAAATAATTCCACTCACACTCAAGTCTTTCTTTCCTCTGGCCACAACATTGATAAGAAAGTGCTAATATTATGCATGTAACACATTTGTGGTACTTAATTAGTCTCCATCCTAAATTTTAGTAGAATGTTGGAAACTTTAGAATTCCATTCACACTTCAATCCTTCCTACATCCCCCACAAAGCTGACCTGAATGTATGAATTTTACGCGTGTTTCTCATTTGGTATCCAATCTTTTTCTATCATAAGGGTTTACTTATTTCTAATACTCAAAAATCATTTTTAGGTAACATGTCCTGATGAAGTGTATAAGTCTTCTTGTTTAGGAATTTCATGTGGATAACTGCAGGGAGAGAAATGAATAATAAGAGAGTTAAAGAAATTAAGGAATTCAAGTAACCCTCCAATCATTCCTTCCAGAAACATCGTTGATAACAAAGCGCTAATATTATGCATGTAACATATTTTAGGTACTTATCTAGTCTTGATCCAAAATGATGGCATATCATTAGTGACTGTTGAGAAGGGTGATGTACGAAATATCATTACGAATGATGTCTGTCCTTAATATGGGAATCTCAGTTGGAGAAGTGCAGGAAGAGAAGAGAATGACAGGAACGAGTAGAAACTAAATAATTCCATTTGCACTCCAGTCATTCTTTCCTCCTGCAACAACATCGATAAATATGTGCTAGTAATATGCATGTAACACATTTGGGGTTTTTATCTACTCTCAATCCTAAATGATAGTAGAATGTTGGAAACTGTATAATTCCATTCACCCTCCAATCCTTCCTATATTTCCCACAAAATTGACCTGAATGAACGAATTTTACTCGTGTTACTCAATTAGGATCCTATCTTTTTCTATCATTAGGGTTTACCTATTTAAATACTCAAGAATTCATTTAAAGGTAACATGTCCTGATGAAGTATATAGGTCTTCTACATGTAGTTTACAAAGTTCTTATGTTTCATCTCGGGATCTGAAGGAAGTATTTTGATGAAATTTGTTATTGGGGAATTTTGTTAAGATTGGTCGATAATATTGTAGAAAATTGAACAATATCACGACTACGTTACATGAACACCTTCATTTATTTAATAATGTACCTCGCTAGTCTCTCGTTAAACACTAATCTGAGCTAAAATAATGGAGATATTGTGAATTCCCAAAGAATACATTTGGAAACTGAGTTCTCCGACATGGAGTACACTTTTCCATACTTGTTTTCTTATAGCTATGCCTATTATTATAAACTCAAGAAATCATTAAAGGGGCATCAAATCATGATGATAAAGGTCATTTATCATATATGGTAATTTACATTGATAACTGTATTGACAGAGGTAAATGATTGTAGAACCTTAGAACTTATGTAACTACATTAATTCTGAAAGCCCTCCTCTCTCCTCCCATAAAGTTGAATATAAACTACATATAATGTGCCTGCGATTCATTTTCAGTCACAAGTATCTTCATTTCTAAGGGTATATCTATTATTATAAAGATAATAAATCATTGTAGGATAATGTATTGATGAAATTCATAGACCTTCATAATTAGCAATTTCGTGGGGATAACAACTACAAAAGACATCGGTTTTCATATATGGGAATCTCAGGTGAAGAAGTGCAGGAAAAGAAGAGAAGGACAGGAACGGTACAGAAATTAAATAATTCCATTCACATTCATGTCATTCTTTCCTTCGGCTACAACAGTAGAATGTTGGAAACTAAACAATTCCATTCACCCTCCAATTCTACTTATATACTCTACAAACTGACCTGAATGAATCAATTTTGCTCGTGTTACTCATTTGGGATCCTATCTTTTCCTACCTTAATGGTATACCTATTTTAAAAAATCAAGAAATTGTTATAAGTTAACGTGTCCTGATGAAATATATAGGTCTTTTTATTTAGGTATTTCACGTGGATAACTGCAGGGAGAGAAATGAATGATAAGAGAATCCCAGAAACTAAGTAATTCTAGGCACCCTCAAATCATTCTTTCCTCCAGCCACAACGTTGATAACAAAGCGCTATTATTATGCATGTAACACATTTCAGGTACTTATCTGGTCTTAATCATAAATGATGGCATATCATTAGTGACTGTTGAGATGGTTGATGGACGATTTATCATTACAAAATACATCGGTCTTCATTTATGGGAATCTCAGTTGGAGAAGTGCAGGATGAAAAGGGAAGGATAGGAATGTGAAAGAAACTAAATAATTCCATACACACTTAGGTAATTTTTTCCTTCCACCACAACATTGATAAGAAAGTGCTAGTATTATGCATGTAACCCATTTGTGGTACTTATATAGTCTCCATCATAAATTATGGTAGAATGTTGGAAACTGTATAATTTCTTTCACCCTAAAATGCTTGCTACATCCCCCACAAATCAGAGCATAATTTACGAATTTTACTCATGTTACTCATTTGGGATCCTATCTTTATGGTTTACCTATTTCAAAAACTCAAGAAATCATTTTAAGTTAATACGTCTATATGAAATGTATGGGTCTTCTTATTTAGAAATTTCTTGTGGATAACAGCAGGGAGATTAATGAATGATAAGAGAGTTCAGAAATTAAGCAATTATAGTAATTCTCAAATCATCCTTTCCTCCTGGAACAACGTTGATAACAAAGTACTAATATTTTGCATGTAACACTAAATAATTCCACTCACACTCAAGTCTTTCTTTCCTCTGGCCACAACATTGATAAAAATGTGCTGGTATTATGCATGTAACACATTTGGGTTACTATCTACTCTCAATCCTAAATGATAGTAGAATGTTGGAAATTTTATAACTTTATTCACCTTCCAATCCATCCTACATCCCCCACAAAGCTGAACATAATGTACAAATTTTACTCGTGTTACTCATTTGGGATCCTACCTTTTTTATTTTTAGGGTTTACCTATTTCTAAAACACAGGAATTCGTATAATGTTAACATGTCCAGATGAAATATATAGGTCTTCTTATTTAGGAATTTCACGTGCATAACTGCTGGGAGAGAAATGAATGATAAGAGAGTTCCAGAAACTAAGTATTTCTAGGCACCCTCAAATCATCCTTTCCTCCAGCCACAACGTTGACAACAAAGTGGTAATACTTCCTTCCTACATCCTCCACAATGCTGAACATATTGTACGAAGTTTACTCGTGTTACTCATTTGGGATCCTATCTTTTTCTATTTTTAGGGTTTACCTATTTCTAAAACTCAGGAATTCGTATAATGTTAACATGGCCAGATGAAATATATAGGTCTTCTTATTTAGGAATTTCACGTTGATAACTGTAGGGAGAGAAATGAATGATAAGAGAGTCTTAGAAACTAAGTAATTCTAGTCACCCTCAAATCATTCTTTCCTCCAGCCACAACATTGATAAAAAGGCGCAATTATTATGCATGTAACACATTTCAGGGACAAAACATCATTACAAAAGATATCGGTCTTCATATATGGGAATCTCAGTTGGAGAAGTGCAGGAAGAGAAAAGAAGGACAGGAATGTGAAAGAAACTAAATAATTCCACTCACACTCAAGTCTTTCTTTTTTCTGGCCACAACATTGATAAGAAAGTGCTAATATTATGCATGTAACACATTTGTGGTACTTAATTAGTCTCCATCCTAAATTATAGTAGAATGTTGGAAACTTTAGAATTCCATTCACACTTCAATCCTTCCTATATCCCCCACAAAGCTGACCTGAATGTATGAATTTTACGCGTGTTTCTCATTTGGTATCCAATCTTTTTCTATCATAAGGGTTTACTTATTTCTAATACTCAAAAATCATTTTTAGGTAACATGTCCTGATGAAGTGTATAAGTCTTCTTGTTTAGGAATTTCATGTGGATAACTGCAGGGAGAGAAATGAATAATAAGAGAGTTAAAGAAATTAAGGAATTCAAGTAACCCTCCAATCATTCCTTCCAGAAACATCGTTGATAACAAAGCGCTAATATTATGCATGTAACATATTTTAGGTACTTATCTAGTCTTGATCCAAAATGATGGCATATCATTAGTGACTGTTGAGAAGGGTGATGTACGAAATATCATTACGAATGATGTCTGTCCTTATATATGGGAATCTCAGTTGGAGAAGTGCAGGAAGAGAAGAGAATGACAGGAACGAGTAGAAACTAAATAATTCCATTTGCACTCCAGTCATTCTTTCCTCCTGCAACAACATCGATAAATATGTGCTAGTAATATGCATGTAACACATTTGGGGTTTTTATCTACTCTCAATCCTAAATGATAGTAGAATGTTGGAAACTGTATAATTCCATTCACCCTCCAATCCTTCCTATATTTCCCACAAAATTGACCTGAATGAACGAATTTTACTCGTGTTACTCAATTAGGATCCTATCTTTTTCTATCATTAGGGTTTACCTATTTAAATACTCAAGAATTCATTTAAAGGTAACATGTCCTGATGAAGTATATAGGTCTTTTACATGTAGTTTACAAAGTTCTTATGTTTCATCTCGGGATCTGAAGGAAGTATTTTGATGAAATTTGTTATTGGGGAATTTTGTTAAGATTGGTCGATAATATTGTAGAAAATTGAACAATATCACGAGTACATTACATGAACACCTTCATTTATTTAATAATGTACCTCGCTAGTCTCTCGTTAAACACTAATCTGAGCTAAAATAATGGAGATATTGTGAATTCCCAAAGAATACATTCGGAAACTGACTTCTCGTCATGGAGTACACTTTTCCATACTTGTTTTCTTATAGCTATGCCTATTATTATAAACTCAAGAAATCATTAAAGGGGCATCAAATCATGATGACAAAGGTCATTTATCATATATGGTAATTTACATTGATAACTGTATTGACAGAGGTAAATGATTGTAGAACATTAGAACTTATGTAACTACATTAATTCTGAAATCCCTCCTCTCTCCTCCCAAAAAGTTGAATATAAACTACATATAATGTGCCTGCGATTCATTTTCAGTCACAAGTATCTTCATTTCTAAGGGTGTATCTATTATTATAAAGATAATAAATCATCGTAGGATAATGTATTGATGAAATTCATAGACCTTCATAATTAGAAATTTCGTGGGGATAACAACTACAAAAGACATCGGATTTCATATATGGGAATCTCAGGTGAAGAAGTGCAGGAAAAGAAGAGAAGGACAGGAACGGTACAGAAATTAAATAATTCCATTCACATTCATGTCATTCTTTCCTTCGGCTACAACAGTAGAATGTTGGAAACTAAACAATTCCATTCACCCTCCAATTCTACTTATATACCCTACAAACTGACCTGAATGAATGAATTTTGCTCGTGTTACTCATTTGGGATCCTATCTTTTCCTACCTTAATGGTATACCTATTTAAAAAAATCAAGAAATTGTTATAAGTTAACGTGTCCTTATGAAATATATAGGTCTTTTTATTTAGGTATTTCACGTGGATAACTGCAGGGAGAGAAATGAATGATAAGAGAATCCCAGAAACTAAGTAATTCTAGGCACCCTCAAATCATTCTTTCCTCCAGCCACAACGTTGATAACAAAGCGCTATTATTATGCATGTAACACATTTCAGGTACTTATCTGGTCTTAATCATAAATGATGGCATATCATTAGTGACTGTTGAGATGGTTGATGGACGATTTATCATTACAAAATACATCGGTCTTCATTTATGGGAATCTCAGTTGGAGAAGTGCAGGATGAAAAGAGAAGGATAGGAATGTTAAAGAAACTAAATAATTCCATACACACTTAGGTAATTTTTTCCTTCCACCACAACATTGATAAGAAAGTGCTAGTATTATGCATGTAACCCATTTGTGGTACTTATATAGTCTCCATCATAAATTATAGTAGAATGTTGGAAAATGTATAATTTCTTTCACCCTAAAATGCTTGCTACATCCCCCACAAATCAGAGCATAATTTACGAATTTTACTCATGTTACTCATTTGGGATCCTATCTTTATGGTTTACCTATTTCAAAAACTCAAGAAATCATTTTAAGTTAATATGTCTATATGAAATGTATGGGTCTTCTTATTTAGAAATTTCTTGTGGATAACAGCAGGGAGTTAATGAATGATAAGAGAGTTCAGAAATTAAGCAATTATAGTAATTCTCAAATCATCCTTTCCTCTTGGAACAACGTTGATAACAAAGTACTAATATTTTGCATGTAACACTAAATAATTCCACTCACACTCAAGTCTTTCTTTCCTCTGGCCACAACATTGATAAAAATGTGCTGGTATTATGCATGTAACACATTTGGGTTACTATCTACTCTCAATCCTAAATGATAGTAGAATGTTGGAAACTTTATAACTTTATTCACCTTCCAATCCATCCTACATCCCCCACAAAGCTGAACATAATGTACAAATTTTACTCGTGTTACTCATTTGGGATCCTACCTTTTTTATTTTTAGGGTTTACCTATTTCTAAAACACAGGAATTCGTATAATGTTAACATGTCCAGATGAAATATATAGGTCTTCTTATTTAGGAATTTCACGTGCATAACTTCTGGGAGAGAAATGAATGATAAGAGAGTTCCAGAAACTAAGTATTTCTAGGCACCCTCAAATCATCCTTTCCTCCAGCCACAACGTTGACAACAAAGTGGTAATACTTCCTTCCTACATCCTCCACAATGCTGAACATATTGTACGAAGTTTACTCGTGTTACTCATTTGGGATCCTATCTTTTTCTATTTTTAGGGTTTACCTATTTCTAAAACTCAGGAATTCGTATAATGTTAACATGGCCAGATGAAATATATAGGTCTTCTTATTTAGGAATTTCACGTTGATAACTGTAGGGAGAGAAATGAATGATAAGAGAGTCTTAGAAACTAAGTATTTCTAGTCACCCTCAAATCATTCTTTCCTCCAGCCACAACATTGATAAAAAGGCGCAATTATTATGCATGTAACACATTTCAGGGACAAAACATCATTACAAAAGATATCGGTCTTCATATATGGGAATCTCAGTTGGAGAAGTGCAGGAAGAGAAAAGAAGGACAGGAATGTGAAAGAAACTAAATAATTCCACTCACACTCAAGTCTTTCTTTCCTCTGGCCACAACATTGATAAGAAAGTGCTAATATTATGCATGTAACACATTTGTGGTACTTAATTAGTCTCCATCCTAAATTATAGTAGAATGTTGGAAACTTTAGAATTCCATTCACACTTCAATCCTTCCTATATCCCCCACAAAGCTGACCTGAATGTATGAATTTTACGCGTGTTTCTCATTTGGTATCCAATCTTTTTCTATCATAAGGGTTTACTTATTTCTAATACTCAAAAATCATTTTTAGGTAACATGTCCTGATGAAGTGTATAAGTCTTCTTGTTTAGGAATTTCATGTGGATAACTGCAGGGAGAGAAATGAATAATAAGAGAGTTAAAGAAATTAAGGAATTCAAGTAACCCTCCAATCATTCCTTCCAGAAACATCGTTGATAACAAAGCGCTAATATTATGCATGTAACATATTTTAGGTACTTATCTAGTCTTGATCCAAAATGATGGCATATCATTAGTGACTGTTGAGAAGGGTGATGTACGAAATATCATTACGAATGATGTCTGTCCTTATATATGGGAATCTCAGTTGGAGAAGTGCAGGAAGAGAAGAGAATGACAGGAACGAGTAGAAACTAAATAATTCCATTTGCACTCCAGTCATTCTTTCCTCCTGCAACAACATCGATAAATATGTGCTAGTAATATGCATGTAACACATTTGGGGTTTTTATCTACTCTCAATCCTAAATGATAGTAGAATGTTGGAAACTGTATAATTCCATTCACCCTCCAATCCTTCCTATATTTCCCACAAAATTGACCTGAATGAACGAATTTTACTCGTGTTACTCAATTAGGATCCTATCTTTTTCTATCATTAGGGTTTACCTATTTAAATACTCAAGAATTCATTTAAAGGTAACATCTCCTGATGAAGTATATAGGTCTTCTACATGTAGTTTACAAAGTTCTTATGTTTCATCTCGGGATCTGAAGGAAGTATTTTGATGAAATTTGTTATTGGGGAATTTTGTTAAGATTGGTCGATAATATTGTAGAAAATTGAACAATATCACGACTACGTTACATGAACACCTTCATTTATTTAATAATGTACCTCGCTAGTCTCTCGTTAAACACTAATCTGAGCTAAAATAATGGAGATATTGTGAATTCCCAAAGAATACATTTGGAAACTGAGTTCTCGACATGGAGTACACTTTTCCATACTTGTTTTCTTATAGCTATGCCTATTATTATAAACTCAAGAAATCATTAAAGGGGCATCAAATCATGATGATAAAGGTCATTTATCATATATGGTAATTTACATTGATAACTGTATTGACAGAGGTAAATGATTGTAGAACATTAGAACTTATGTAACTACATTAATTCTGAAATCCCTCCTCTCTCCTCCCAAAAAGTTGAATATAAACTACATATAATGTGCCTGCGATTCATTTTCAGTCACAAGTATCTTCATTTCTAAGGGTGTATCTATTATTATAAAGATAATAAATCATCGTAGGATAATGTATTGATGAAATTCATAGACCTTCATAATTAGAAATTTCGTGGGGATAACAACTACAAAAGACATCGGTTTTCATATATGGGAATCTCAGGTGAAGAAGTGCAGGAAAAGAAGAGAAGGACAGGAACGGTACAGAAATTAAATAATTCCATTCACATTCATGTCATTCTTTCCTTCGGCTACAACAGTAGAATGTTGGAAACTAAACAATTCCATTCACCCTCCAATTCTACTTATATACCCTACAAACTGACCTGAATGAATGAATTTTGCTCGTGTTACTCATTTGGGATCCTATCTTTTCCTACCTTAATGGTATACCTATTTAAAAAAATCAAGAAATTGTTATAAGTTAACGTGTCCTTATGAAATATATAGGTCTTTTTATTTAGGTATTTCACGTGGATAACTGCAGGGAGAGAAATGAATGATAAGAGAATCCCAGAAACTAAGTAATTCTAGGCACCCTCAAATCATTCTTTCCTCCAGCCACAACGTTGATAACAAAGCGCTATTATTATGCATGTAACACATTTCAGGTACTTATCTGGTCTTAATCATAAATGATGGCATATCATTAGTGACTGTTGAGATGGTTGATGGACGATTTATCATTACAAAATACATCGGTCTTCATTTATGGGAATCTCAGTTGGAGAAGTGCAGGATGAAAAGAGAAGGATAGGAATGTTAAAGAAACTAAATAATTCCATACACACTTAGGTAATTTTTTCCTTCCACCACAACATTGATAAGAAAGTGCTAGTATTATGCATGTAACCCATTTGTGGTACTTATATAGTCTCCATCATAAATTATAGTAGAATGTTGGAAAATGTATAATTTCTTTCACCCTAAAATGCTTGCTACATCCCCCACAAATCAGAGCATAATTTACGAATTTTACTCATGTTACTCATTTGGGATCCTATCTTTATGGTTTACCTATTTCAAAAACTCAAGAAATCATTTTAAGTTAATATGTCTATAATATGTATGGGTCTTCTTATTTAGAAATTTCTTGTGGATAACAGCAGGGAGTTAATGAATGATAAGAGAGTTCAGAAATTAAGCAATTATAGTAATTCTCAAATCATCCTTTCCTCTTGGAACAACGTTGATAACAAAGTACTAATATTTTGCATGTAACACTAAATAATTCCACTCACACTCAAGTCTTTCTTTCCTCTGGCCACAACATTGATAAAAATGTGCTGGTATTATGCATGTAACACATTTGGGTTACTATCTACTCTCAATCCTAAATGATAGTAGAATGTTGGAAACTTTATAACTTTATTCACCTTCCAATCCATCCTACATCCCCCACAAAGCTGAACATAATGTACAAATTTTACTCGTGTTACTCATTTGGGATCCTACCTTTTTTATTTTTAGGGTTTACCTATTTCTAAAACTCAGGAATTCGTATAATGTTAACATGGCCAGATGAAATATATAGGTCTTCTTATTTAGGAATTTCACGTTGATAACTGTAGGGAGAGAAATGAATGATAAGAGAGTCTTAGAAACTAAGTAATTCTAGTCACCCTCAAATCATTCTTTCCTCCAGCCACAACATTGATAAAAAGGCGCAATTATTATGCATGTAACACATTTCAGGGACAAAACATCATTACAAAAGATATCGGTCTTCATATATGGGAATCTCAGTTGGAGAAGTGCAGGAAGAGAAAAGAAGGACAGGAATGTGAAAGAAACTAAATAATTCCACTCACACTCAAGTCTTTCTTTCCTCTGGCCACAACATTGATAAGAAAGTGCTAATATTATGCATGTAACACATTTGTGGTACTTAATTAGTCTCCATCCTAAATTATAGTAGAATGTTGGAAACTTTAGAATTCCATTCACACTTCAATCCTTCCTATATCCCCCACAAAGCTGACCTGAATGTATGAATTTTACGCGTGTTTCTCATTTGGTATCCAATCTTTTTCTATCATAAGGGTTTACTTATTTCTAATACTCAAAAATCATTTTTAGGTAACATGTCCTGATGAAGTGTATAAGTCTTCTTGTTTAGGAATTTCATGTGGATAACTGCAGGGAGAGAAATGAATAATAAGAGAGTTAAAGAAATTAAGGAATTCAAGTAACCCTCCAATCATTCCTTCCAGAAACATCGTTGATAACAAAGCGCTAATATTATGCATGTAACATATTTTAGGTACTTATCTAGTCTTGATCCAAAATGATGGCATATCATTAGTGACTGTTGAGAAGGGTGATGTACGAAATATCATTACGAATGATGTCTGTCCTTATATATGGGAATCTCAGTTGGAGAAGTGCAGGAAGAGAAGAGAATGACAGGAACGAGTAGAAACTAAATAATTCCATTTGCACTCCAGTCATTCTTTCCTCCTGCAACAACATCGATAAATATGTGCTAGTAATATGCATGTAACACATTTGGGGTTTTTATCTACTCTCAATCCTAAATGATAGTAGAATGTTGGAAACTGTATAATTCCATTCACCCTCCAATCCTTCCTATATTTCCCACAAAATTGACCTGAATGAACGAATTTTACTCGTGTTACTCAATTAGGATCCTATCTTTTTCTATCATTAGGGTTTACCTATTTAAATACTCAAGAATTCATTTAAAGGTAACATCTCCTGATGAAGTATATAGGTCTTCTACATGTAGTTTACAAAGTTCTTATGTTTCATCTCGGGATCTGAAGGAAGTATTTTGATGAAATTTGTTATTGGGGAATTTTGTTAAGATTGGTCGATAATATTGTAGAAAATTGAACAATATCACGACTACGTTACATGAACACCTTCATTTATTTAATAATGTACCTCGCTAGTCTCTCGTTAAACACTAATCTGAGCTAAAATAATGGAGATATTGTGAATTCCCAAAGAATACATTTGGAAACTGAGTTCTCGACATGGAGTACACTTTTCCATACTTGTTTTCTTATAGCTATGCCTATTATTATAAACTCAAGAAATCATTAAAGGGGCATCAAATCATGATGATAAAGGTCATTTATCATATATGGTAATTTACATTGATAACTGTATTGACAGAGGTAAATGATTGTAGAACATTAGAACTTATGTAACTACATTAATTCTGAAATCCCTCCTCTCTCCTCCCAAAAAGTTGAATATAAACTACATATAATGTGCCTGCGATTCATTTTCAGTCACAAGTATCTTCATTTCTAAGGGTGTATCTATTATTATAAAGATAATAAATCATCGTAGGATAATGTATTGATGAAATTCATAGACCTTCATAATTAGAAATTTCGTGGGGATAACAACTACAAAAGACATCGGTTTTCATATATGGGAATCTCAGGTGAAGAAGTGCAGGAAAAGAAGAGAAGGACAGGAACGGTACAGAAATTAAATAATTCCATTCACATTCATGTCATTCTTTCCTTCGGCTACAACAGTAGAATGTTGGAAACTAAACAATTCCATTCACCCTCCAATTCTACTTATATACCCTACAAACTGACCTGAATGAATGAATTTTGCTCGTGTTACTCATTTGGGATCCTATCTTTTCCTACCTTAATGGTATACCTATTTAAAAAAATCAAGAAATTGTTATAAGTTAACGTGTCCTTATGAAATATATAGGTCTTTTTATTTAGGTATTTCACGTGGATAACTGCAGGGAGAGAAATGAATGATAAGAGAATCCCAGAAACTAAGTAATTCTAGGCACCCTCAAATCATTCTTTCCTCCAGCCACAACGTTGATAACAAAGCGCTATTATTATGCATGTAACACATTTCAGGTACTTATCTGGTCTTAATCATAAATGATGGCATATCATTAGTGACTGTTGAGATGGTTGATGGACGATTTATCATTACAAAATACATCGGTCTTCATTTATGGGAATCTCAGTTGGAGAAGTGCAGGATGATAAGGGAAGGATAGGAATGTTAAAGAAACTAAATAATTCCATACACACTTAGGTAATTTTTTCCTTCCACCACAACATTGATAAGAAAGTGCTAGTATTATGCATGTAACCCATTTGTGGTACTTATATAGTCTCCATCATAAATTATAGTAGAATGTTGGAAAATGTATAATTTCTTTCACCCTAAAATGCTAGCTACATCCCCCACAAATCAGAGCATAATTTACGAATTTTACTCATGTTACTCATTTGGGATCCTATCTTTATGGTTTACCTATTTCAAAAACTCAAGAAATCATTTTAAGTTAATATGTCTATATGAAATGTATGGGTCTTCTTATTTAGAAATTTCTTGTGGATAACAGCAGGGAGTTAATGAATGATAAGAGAGTTCAGAAATTAAGCAATTATAGTAATTCTCAAATCATCCTTTCCTCTTGGAACAACGTTGATAACAAAGTACTAATATTTTGCATGTAACACTAAATAATTCCACTCACACTCAAGTCTTTCTTTCCTCTGGCCACAACATTGATAAAAATGTGCTGGTATTATGCATGTAACACATTTGGGTTACTATCTACTCTCAATCCTAAATAATAGTAGAATGTTGGAAACTTTATAACTTTATTCACCTTCCAATCCATCCTACATCCCCCACAAAGCTGAACATAATGTACAAATTTTACTCGTGTTACTCATTTGGGATCCTACCTTTTTTATTTTTAGGGTTTACCTATTTCTAAAACACAGGAATTCGTATAATGTTAACATGTCCAGATGAAATATATAGGTCTTCTTATTTAGGAATTTCACGTGCATAACTGCTGGGAGAGAAATGAATGATAAGAGAGTTCCAGAAACTAAGTATTTCTAGGCACCATCAAATCATCCTTTCCTCCAGCCACAACGTTGACAACAAAGTGGTAATACTTCCTTCCTACATCCTCCACAATGCTGAACATATTGTACGAAGTTTACTCGTGTTACTCATTTGGGATCCTATCTTTTTCTATTTTTAGTTTTTACCTATTTCTAAAACTCAGGAATTCGTATAATGTTAACATGGCCAGATGAAATATATAGGTCTTCTTATTTAGGAATTTCACGTTGATAACTGTAGGGAGAGAAATGAATGATAAGAGAGTCTTAGAAACTAAGTAATTCTAGTCACCCTCAAATCATTCTTTCCTCCAGCCACAACATTGATAAAAAGGCGCAATTATTATGCATGTAACACATTTCAGGGACAAAACATCATTACAAAAGATATCGGTCTTCATATATGGGAATCTCAGTTGGAGAAGTGCAGGAAGAGAAAAGAAGGACAGGAATGTGAAAGAAACTAAATAATTCCACTCACACTCAAGTCTTTCTTTCCTCTGGCCACAACATTGATAAGAAAGTGCTAATATTATGCATGTAACACATTTGTGGTACTTAATTAGTCTCCATCCTAAATTATAGTAGAATGTTGGAAACTTTAGAATTCCATTCACACTTCAATCCTTCCTATATCCCCCACAAAGCTGACCTGAATGTATGAATTTTACGCGTGTTTCTCATTTGGTATCCAATCTTTTTCTATCATAAGGGTTTACTTATTTCTAATACTCAAAAATCATTTTTAGGTAACATGTCCTGATGAAGTGTATAAGTCTTCTTGTTTAGGAATTTCATGTGGATAACTGCAGGGAGAGAAATGAATAATAAGAGAGTTAAAGAAATTAAGGAATTCAAGTAACCCTCAAATCATTCCTTCCAGAAACATCGTTGATAACAAAGCGCTAATATTATGCATGTAACATATTTTAGGTACTTATCTAGTCTTGATCCAAAATGATGGCATATCATTAGTGACTGTTGAGAAGGGTGATGTACGAAATATCATTACGAATGATGTCTGTCCTTATATATGGGAATCTCAGTTGGAGAAGTGCAGGAAGAGAAGAGAATGACAGGAACGAGTAGAAACTAAATAATTCCATTTGCACTCCAGTCATTCTTTCCTCCTGCAACAACATCGATAAATATGTGCTAGTAATATGCATGTAACACATTTGGGGTTTTTATCTACTCTCAATCCTAAATGATAGTAGAATGTTGGAAACTGTATAATTCCATTCACCCTCCAATCCTTCCTATATTTCCCACAAAATTGACCTGAATGAACGAATTTTACTCGTGTTACTCAATTAGGATCCTATCTTTTTCTATCATTAGGGTTTACCTATTTAAATACTCAAGAATTCATTTAAAGGTAACATCTCCTGATGAAGTATATAGGTCTTCTACATGTAGTTTACAAAGTTCTTATGTTTCATCTCGGGATCTGAAGGAAGTATTTTGATGAAATTTGTTATTGGGGAATTTTGTTAAGATTGGTCGATAATATTGTAGAAAATTGAACAATATCACGAGTACGTTACATGAACACCTTCATTTATTTAATAATGTACCTCGCTAGTCTCTCGTTAAACACTAATCTGAGCTAAAATAATGGAGATATTGTGAATTCCCAAAGAATACATTTGGAAACTGAGTTCTCGACATGGAGTACACTTTTCCATACTTGTTTTCTTATAGCTATGCCTATTATTATAAACTCAAGAAATCATTAAAGGGGCATCAAATCATGATGATAAAGGACATTTATCATATATGGTAATTTACATTGATAACTGTATTGACAGAGGTAAATGATTGTAGAACCTTAGAACTTATGTAACTACATTAATTCTGAAATCCCTCCTCTCTCCTCCCAAAAAGTTGAATATAAACTACATATAATGTGCCTGCGATTCATTTTCAGTCACAAGTATCTTCATTTCTAAGGGTATATCTATTATTATAAAGATAATAAATCATCGTAGGATAATGTATTGATGAAATTCATAGACCTTCATAATTAGAAATTTCATGGGGATAACAACTACAAAAGACATCGGTTTTCATATATGGGAATCTCAGGTGAAGAAGTGCAGGAAAAGAAGAGAAGGACAGGAATGGTACAGAAATTAAATAATTCCATTCACATTCATGTCATTCTTTCCTTCGGCTACAACAGTAGAATGTTGGAAACTAAACAATTCCATTCACCCTCCAATTCTACTTATATACCCTACAAACTGACCTGAATGAATGAATTTTGCTCGTGTTACTCATTTGGGATCCTATCTTTTCCTACCTTAATGGTATACCTATTTAAAAAAATCAAGAAATTGTTATAAGTTAACGTGTCCTGATGAAATATATAGGTCTTTTTATTTAGGTATTTCACGTGGATAACTGCAGGGAGAGAAATGAATGATATGAGAATCCCAGAAACTAAGTAATTCTAGGCACCCTGAAATCATTCTTTCCTCCAGCCACAACGTTGATAACAAAGCGCTATTATTATGCATGTAACACATTTCAGGTACTTATCTGGTCTTAATCATAAATGATGGCATATCATTAGTGACTGTTGAGATGGTTGATGGACGATTTATCATTACAAAATACATCGGTCTTCATTTATGGGAATCTCAGTTGTAGAAGTGCAGGATGAAAAGGGAAGGATAGGAATGTTAAAGAAACTAAATAATTCCATACACATTTAGGTAATTTTTTCCTTCCACCACAACATTGATAAGAAAGTGCTAGTATTATGCATGTAACCCATTTGTGGTACTTATATAGTCTCCATCCTAAATTATAGTAGAATGTTGGAAACTGTATAATTTCTTTCACCCTAAAATGCTTGCTACATCCCCCACAAATTAGAGCATAATTTACGAATTTTACTCATGTTACTCATTTGGGATCCTATCTTTATGGTTTACCTATTTCAAAAACTCAAGAAATCATTTTAAGTTAATATGTCTATATGAAATGTATGGGTCTTCTTATTTAGAAATTTATTGTAAATAACAGCATAGAGATTAATGAATGATAAGAGAGTTCAGAAATTAAGCAATTATAGTAATTCTCAAATCATCCTTTCCTCCTGGAACAACGTTGATAACAAAGTACTAATATTTTGCATGTAACACTAAATAATTCCACTCACACTCAAGTCTTTCTTTCCTCTGGCCACAACATTGATAAAAATGTGCTGGTATTATGCATGTAACACATTTGGGTTACTATCTACTCTCAATCCTAAATGATAGTAGAATGTTGGAAATTTTATAACTTTATTCACCTTCCAATCCATCCTACATCCCCCACAAAGCTGAACATAATGTACAAATTTTACTCGTGTTACTCATTTGGGATCCTATCTTTTTCTATTTTTAGGGTTTACCTATTTCTAAAACTCAGGAATTCGTATAATGTTAACATGGCCAGATGAAATATATAGGTCTTCTTATTTAGGAATTTCACGTTGATAACTGTAGGGAGAGAAATGAATGATAAGAGAGTCTTAGAAACTAAGTAATTCTAGTCACCCTCAAATCATTCTTTCCTCCAGCCACAACATTGATAAAAAGGCGCAATTATTATGCATGTAACACATTTCAGGGACAAAACATCATTACAAAAGATATCGGTCTTCATATATGGGAATCTCAGTTGGAGAAGTGCAGGAAGAGAAAAGAAGGACAGGAATGTGAAAGAAACTAAATAATTCCACTCACACTCAAGTCTTTCTTTCCTCTGGCCACAACATTGATAAGAAAGTGCTAATATTATGCATGTAACACATTTGTGGTACTTAATTAGTCTCCATCCTAAATTATAGTAGAATGTTGGAAACTTTAGAATTCCATTCACACTTCAATCCTTCCTATATCCCCCACAAAGCTGACCTGAATGTATGAATTTTACGCGTGTTTCTCATTTGGTATCCAATCTTTTTCTATCATAAGGGTTTACTTATTTCTAATACTCAAAAATCATTTTTAGGTAACATGTCCTGATGAAGTGTATAAGTCTTCTTGTTTAGGAATTTCATGTGGATAACTGCAGGGAGAGAAATGAATAATAAGAGAGTTAAAGAAATTAAGGAATTCAAGTAACCCTCCAATCATTCCTTCCAGAAACATCGTTGATAACAAAGCGCTAATATTATGCATGTAACATATTTTAGGTACTTATCTAGTCTTGATCCAAAATGATGGCATATCATTAGTGACTGTTGAGAAGGGTGAAGTACGAAATATCATTACAAATGATGTCTGTCCTTATATATGGGAATCTCAGTTGGAGAAGTGCAGGAAGAGAAGAGAATGACAGGAACGAGTAGAAACTAAATAATTCCATTTGCACTCCAGTCATTCTTTCCTCCTGCAACAACATCGATAAATATGTGCTAGTAATATGCATGTAACACATTTGGGGTTTTTATCTACTCTCAATCCTAAATGATAGTAGAATGTTGGAAACTGTATAATTCCATTCACCCTACAATCCTTCCTATATTTCCCACAAAATTGACCTGAATGAACGAATTTTACTCGTGTTACTCAATTAGGATCCTATCTTTTTCTATCATTAGGGTTTACCTATTTAAATACTCAAGAATTCATTTAAAGGTAACATCTCCTGATGAAGTATATAGGTCTTCTACATGTAGTTTACAAAGTTCTTATGTTTCATCTCGGGATCTGAAGGAAGTATTTTGATGAAATTTGTTATTGGGGAATTTTGTTAAGATTGGTCGATAATATTGTAGAAAATTGAACAATATCACGACTACGTTACATGAACACCTTCATTTATTTAATAATGTACCTCGCTAGTCTCTCGTTAAACACTAATCTGAGCTAAAATAATGGAGATATTGTGAATTCCCAAAGAATACATTTGGAAACTGAGTTCTCGACATGGAGTACACTTTTCCATACTTGTTTTCTTATAGCTATGCCTATTATTATAAACTCAAGAAATCATTAAAGGGGCATCAAATCATGATGATAAAGGACATTTATCATATATGGTAATTTACATTGATAACTGTATTGACAGAGGTAAATGATTGTAGAACCTTAGAACTTATGTAACTACATTAATTCTGAAATCCCTCCTCTCTCCTCCCAAAAAGTTGAATATAAACTACATATAATGTGCCTGCGATTCATTTTCAGTCACAAGTATCTTCATTTCTAAGGGTATATCTATTATTATAAAGATAATAAATCATCGTAGGATAATGTATTGATGAAATTCATAGACCTTCATAATTAGAAATTTCATGGGGATAACAACTACAAAAGACATCGGTTTTCATATATGGGAATCTCAGGTGAAGAAGTGCAGGAAAAGAAGAGAAGGACAGGAATGGTACAGAAATTAAATAATTCCATTCACATTCATGTCATTCTTTCCTTCGGCTACAACAGTAGAATGTTGGAAACTAAACAATTCCATTCACCCTCCAATTCTACTTATATACCCTACAAACTGACCTGAATGAATGAATTTTGCTCGTGTTACTCATTTGGGATCCTATCTTTTCCTACCTTAATGGTATACCTATTTAAAAAAATCAAGAAATTGTTATAAGTTAACGTGTCCTGATGAAATATATAGGTCTTTTTATTTAGGTATTTCACGTGGATAACTGCAGGGAGAGAAATGAATGATATGAGAATCCCAGAAACTAAGTAATTCTAGGCACCCTGAAATCATTCTTTCCTCCAGCCACAACGTTGATAACAAAGCGCTATTATTATGCATGTAACACATTTCAGGTACTTATCTGGTCTTAATCATAAATGATGGCATATCATTAGTGACTGTTGAGATGGTTGATGGACGATTTATCATTACAAAATACATCGGTCTTCATTTATGGGAATCTCAGTTGTAGAAGTGCAGGATGAAAAGGGAAGGATAGGAATGTTAAAGAAACTAAATAATTCCATACACATTTAGGTAATTTTTTCCTTCCACCACAACATTGATAAGAAAGTGCTAGTATTATGCATGTAACCCATTTGTGGTACTTATATAGTCTCCATCCTAAATTATAGTAGAATGTTGGAAACTGTATAATTTCTTTCACCCTAAAATGCTTGCTACATCCCCCACAAATTAGAGCATAATTTACGAATTTTACTCATGTTACTCATTTGGGATCCTATCTTTATGGTTTACCTATTTCAAAAACTCAAGAAATCATTTTAAGTTAATATGTCTATATGAAATGTATGGGTCTTCTTATTTAGAAATTTATTGTAAATAACAGCATAGAGATTAATGAATGATAAGAGAGTTCAGAAATTAAGCAATTATAGTAATTCTCAAATCATCCTTTCCTCCTGGAACAACGTTGATAACAAAGTACTAATATTTTGCATGTAACACTAAATAATTCCACTCACACTCAAGTCTTTCTTTCCTCTGGCCACAACATTGATAAAAATGTGCTGGTATTATGCATGTAACACATTTGGGTTACTATCTACTCTCAATCCTAAATGATAGTAGAATGTTGGAAATTTTATAACTTTATTCACCTTCCAATCCATCCTACATCCCCCACAAAGCTGAACATAATGTACAAATTTTACTCGTGTTACTCATTTGGGATCCTATCTTTTTCTATTTTTAGGGTTTACCTATTTCTAAAACTCAGGAATTCGTATAATGTTAACATGGCCAGATGAAATATATAGGTCTTCTTATTTAGGAATTTCACGTTGATAACTGTAGGGAGAGAAATGAATGATAAGAGAGTCTTAGAAACTAAGTAATTCTAGTCACCCTCAAATCATTCTTTCCTCCAGCCACAACATTGATAAAAAGGCGCAATTATTATGCATGTAACACATTTCAGGGACAAAACATCATTACAAAAGATATCGGTCTTCATATATGGGAATCTCAGTTGGAGAAGTGCAGGAAGAGAAAAGAAGGACAGGAATGTGAAAGAAACTAAATAATTCCACTCACACTCAAGTCTTTCTTTCCTCTGGCCACAACATTGATAAGAAAGTGCTAATATTATGCATGTAACACATTTGTGGTACTTAATTAGTCTCCATCCTAAATTATAGTAGAATGTTGGAAACTTTAGAATTCCATTCACACTTCAATCCTTCCTATATCCCCCACAAAGCTGACCTGAATGTATGAATTTTACGCGTGTTTCTCATTTGGTATCCAATCTTTTTCTATCATAAGGGTTTACTTATTTCTAATACTCAAAAATCATTTTTAGGTAACATGTCCTGATGAAGTGTATAAGTCTTCTTGTTTAGGAATTTCATGTGGATAACTGCAGGGAGAGAAATGAATAATAAGAGAGTTAAAGAAATTAAGGAATTCAAGTAACCCTCCAATCATTCCTTCCAGAAACATCGTTGATAACAAAGCGCTAATATTATGCATGTAACATATTTTAGGTACTTATCTAGTCTTGATCCAAAATGATGGCATATCATTAGTGACTGTTGAGAAGGGTGATGTACGAAATATCATTACGAATGATGTCTGTCCTTATATATGGGAATCTCAGTTGGAGAAGTGCAGGAAGAGAAGAGAATGACAGGAACGAGTAGAAACTAAATAATTCCATTTGCACTCCAGTCATTCTTTCCTCCTGCAACAACATCGATAAATATGTGCTAGTAATATGCATGTAACACATTTGGGGTTTTTATCTACTCTCAATCCTAAATGATAGTAGAATGTTGGAAACTGTATAATTCCATTCACCCTCCAATCCTTCCTATATTTCCCACAAAATTGACCTGAATGAACGAATTTTACTCGTGTTACTCAATTAGGATCCTATCTTTTTCTATCATTAGGGTTTACCTATTTAAATACTCAAGAATTCATTTAAAGGTAACATCTCCTGATGAAGTATATAGGTCTTCTACATGTAGTTTACAAAGTTCTTATGTTTCATCTCGGGATCTGAAGGAAGTATTTTGATGAAATTTGTTATTGGGGAATTTTGTTAAGATTGGTCGATAATATTGTAGAAAATTGAACAATATCACGACTACGTTACATGAACACCTTCATTTATTTAATAATGTACCTCGCTAGTCTCTCGTTAAACACTAATCTGAGCTAAAATAATGGAGATATTGTGAATTCCCAAAGAATACATTCGGAAACTGACTTCTCGTCATGGAGTACACTTTTCCATACTTGTTTTCTTATAGCTATGCCTATTATTATAAACTCAAGAAATCATTAAAGGGGCATCAAATCATGATGATAAAGGTCATTTATCATATATGGTAATTTACATTGATAACTGTATTGACAGAGGTAAATGATTGTAGAACATTAGAACTTATGTAACTACATTAATTCTGAAATCCCTCCTCTCTCCTCCCAAAAAGTTGAATATAAACTACATATAATGTGCCTGCGATTCATTTTCAGTCACAAGTATCTTCATTTCTAAGGGTGTATCTATTATTATAAAGATAATAAATCATCGTAGGATAATGTATTGATGAAATTCATAGACCTTCATAATTAGAAATTTCGTGGGGATAACAACTACAAAAGACATCGGTTTTCATATATGGGAATCTCAGGTGAAGAAGTGCAGGAAAAGAAGAGAAGGACAGGAACGGTACAGAAATTAAATAATTCCATTCACATTCATGTCATTCTTTCCTTCGGCTACAACAGTAGAATGTTGGAAACTAAACAATTCCATTCACCCTCCAATTCTACTTATATACCCTACAAACTGACCTGAATGAATGAATTTTGCTCGTGTTACTCATTTGGGATCCTATCTTTTCCTACCTTAATGGTATACCTATTTAAAAAAATCAAGAAATTGTTATAAGTTAACGTGTCCTTATGAAATATATAGGTCTTTTTATTTAGGTATTTCACGTGGATAACTGCAGGGAGAGAAATGAATGATAAGAGAATCCCAGAAACTAAGTAATTCTAGGCACCCTCAAATCATTCTTTCCACCAGCCACAACGTTGATAACAAAGCGCTATTATTATGCATGTAACACATTTCAGGTACTTATCTGGTCTTAATCATAAATGATGGCATATCATTAGTGACTGTTGAGATGGTTGATGGACGATTTATCATTACAAAATACATCGGTCTTCATTTATGGGAATCTCAGTTGGAGAAGTGCAGGATGATAAGGGAAGGATAGGAATGTTAAAGAAACTAAATAATTCCATACACACTTAGGTAATTTTTTCCTTCCACCACAACATTGATAAGAAAGTGCTAGTATTATGCATGTAACCCATTTGTGGTACTTATATAGTCTCCATCATAAATTATAGTAGAATGTTGGAAAATGTATAATTTCTTTCACCCTAAAATGCTAGCTACATCCCCCACAAATCAGAGCATAATTTACGAATTTTACTCATGTTACTCATTTGGGATCCTATCTTTATGGTTTACCTATTTCAAAAACTCAAGAAATCATTTTAAGTTAATATGTCTATATGAAATGTATGGGTCTTCTTATTTAGAAATTTCTTGTGGATAACAGCAGGGAGTTAATGAATGATAAGAGAGTTCAGAAATTAAGCAATTATAGTAATTCTCAAATCATCCTTTCCTCTTGGAACAACGTTGATAACAAAGTACTAATATTTTGCATGTAACACTAAATAATTCCACTCACACTCAAGTCTTTCTTTCCTCTGGCCACAACATTGATAAAAATGTGCTGGTATTATGCATGTAACACATTTGGGTTACTATCTACTCTCAATCCTAAATAATAGTAGAATGTTGGAAACTTTATAACTTTATTCACCTTCCAATCCATCCTACATCCCCCACAAAGCTGAACATAATGTACAAATTTTACTCGTGTTACTCATTTGGGATCCTACCTTTTTTATTTTTAGGGTTTACCTATTTCTAAAACACAGGAATTCGTATAATGTTAACATGTCCAGATGAAATATATAGGTCTTCTTATTTAGGAATTTCACGTGCATAACTGCTGGGAGAGAAATGAATGATAAGAGAGTTCCAGAAACTAAGTATTTCTAGGCACCATCAAATCATCCTTTCCTCCAGCCACAACGTTGACAACAAAGTGGTAATACTTCCTTCCTACATCCTCCACAATGCTGAACATATTGTACGAAGTTTACTCGTGTTACTCATTTGGGATCCTATCTTTTTCTATTTTTAGTTTTTACCTATTTCTAAAACTCAGGAATTCGTATAATGTTAACATGGCCAGATGAAATATATAGGTCTTCTTATTTAGGAATTTCACGTTGATAACTGTAGGGAGAGAAATGAATGATAAGAGAGTCTTAGAAACTAAGTAATTCTAGTCACCCTCAAATCATTCTTTCCTCCAGCCACAACATTGATAAAAAGGCGCAATTATTATGCATGTAACACATTTCAGGGACAAAACATCATTACAAAAGATATCGGTCTTCATATATGGGAATCTCAGTTGGAGAAGTGCAGGAAGAGAAAAGAAGGACAGGAATGTGAAAGAAACTAAATAATTCCACTCACACTCAAGTCTTTCTTTCCTCTGGCCACAACATTGATAAGAAAGTGCTAATATTATGCATGTAACACATTTGTGGTACTTAATTAGTCTCCATCCTA
The DNA here is from genome assembly GCA_028673005.1 of Tanypteryx hageni. Classification (NCBI taxonomy): domain Eukaryota; kingdom Metazoa; phylum Arthropoda; class Insecta; order Odonata; family Petaluridae; genus Tanypteryx; species Tanypteryx hageni. The sequence continues at coordinate 90,545,238 of CM054120.1, forward strand.
AATTATAGTAGAATGTTGGAAACTTTAGAATTCCATTCACACTTCAATCCTTCCTATATCCCCCACAAAGCTGACCTGAATGTATGAATTTTACGCGTGTTTCTCATTTGGTATCCAATCTTTTTCTATCATAAGGGTTTACTTATTTCTAATACTCAAAAATCATTTTTAGGTAACATGTCCTGATGAAGTGTATAAGTCTTCTTGTTTAGGAATTTCATGTGGATAACTGCAGGGAGAGAAATGAATAATAAGAGAGTTAAAGAAATTAAGGAATTCAAGTAACCCTCAAATCATTCCTTCCAGAAACATCATTGATAACAAAGCGCTAATATTATGCATGTAACATATTTTAGGTACTTATCTAGTCTTGATCCAAAATGATGGCATATCATTAGTGACTGTTGAGAAGGGTGATGTACGAAATATCATTACGAATGATGTCTGTCCTTATATATGGGAATCTCAGTTGGAGAAGTGCAGGAAGAGAAGAGAATGACAGGAACGAGTAGAAACTAAATAATTCCATTTGCACTCCAGTCATTCTTTCCTCCTGCAACAACATCGATAAATATGTGCTAGTAATATGCATGTAACACATTTGGGGTTTTTATCTACTCTCAATCCTAAATGATAGTAGAATGTTGGAAACTGTATAATTCCATTCACCCTCCAATCCTTCCTATATTTCCCACAAAATTGACCTGAATGAACGAATTTTACTCGTGTTACTCAATTAGGATCCTATCTTTTTCTATCATTAGGGTTTACCTATTTAAATACTCAAGAATTCATTTAAAGGTAACATCTCCTGATGAAGTATATAGGTCTTCTACATGTAGTTTACAAAGTTCTTATGTTTCATCTCGGGATCTGAAGGAAGTATTTTGATGAAATTTGTTATTGGGGAATTTTGTTAAGATTGGTCGATAATATTGTAGAAAATTGAACAATATCACGACTACGTTATATGAACACCTTCATTTATTTAATAATGTACCTCGCTAGTCTCTCGTTAAACACTAATCTGAGCTAAAATAATGGAGATATTGTGAATTCCCAAAGAATACATTTGGAAACTGAGTTCTCGACATGGAGTACACTTTTCCATACTTGTTTTCTTATAGCTATGCCTATTATTATAAACTCAAGAAATCATTAAAGGGGCATCAAATCATGATGATAAAGGTCATTTATCATATATGGTAATTTACATTGATAACTGTATTGACAGAGGTAAATGATTGTAGAACCTTAGAACTTATGTAACTACATTAATTCTGAAATCCCTCCTCTCTCCTCCCAAAAAGTTGAATATAAACTACATATAATGTGCCTGCGATTCATTTTCAGTCACAAGTATCTTCATTTCTAAGGGTATATCTATTATTATAAAGATAATAAATCATCGTAGGATAATGTATTGATGAAATTCATAGACCTTCATAATTAGAAATTTCGTGGAGATAACAACTACAAAAGACATCGGTTTTCATATATGGGAATCTCAGGTGAAGAAGTGCAGGAAAAGAAGAGAAGGACAGGAATGGTACAGAAATTAAATAATTCCATTCACATTCATGTCATTCTTTCCTTCGGCTACAACAGTAGAATGTTGGAAACTAAACAATTCCATTCACCCTCCAATTCTACTTATATACCCTACAAACTGACCTGAATGAATGAATTTTGCTCGTGTTACTCATTTGGGATCCTATCTTTTCCTACCTTAATGGTATACCTATTTAAAAAAATCAAGAAATTGTTATAAGTTAACGTGTCCTGATGAAATATATAGGTCTTTTTATTTAGGTATTTCACGTGGATAACTGCAGGGAGAGAAATGAATGATAAGAGAATCCCAGAAACTAAGTAATTCTAGGCACCCTCAAATCATTCTTTCCTCCAGCCACAACGTTGATAACAAAGCGCTATTATTATGCATGTAACACATTTCAGGTACTTATCTGGTCTTAATCATAAATGATGGCATATCATTAGTGACTGTTGAGATGGTTGATGGACGATTTATCATTACAAAATACATCGGTCTTCATTTATGGGAATCTCAGTTGGAGAAGTGCAGGATGAAAAGGGAAGGATAGGAATGTTAAAGAAACTAAATAATTCCATACACACTTAGGTAATTTTTTCCTTCCACCACAACATTGATAAGAAAGTGCTAGTATTATGCATGTAACCCATTTGTGGTACTTATATAGTCTCCATCCTAAATTATAGTAGAATGTTGGAAACTGTATAATTTCTTTCACCCTAAAATGCTTGCTACATCCCCCACAAATCAGAGCATAATTTACGAATTTTACTCATGTTACTCATTTGGGATCCTATCTTTATGGTTTACCTATTTCAAAAACTCAAGAAATCATTTTATGTAAATATGTCTATATGAAATGTATGGGTCTTCTTATTTAGAAATTTCTTGTGGATAACAGCAGGGAGATTAATGAATGATAAGAGAGTTCAGAAATTAAGCAATTATAGTAATTCTCAAATCATCCTTTCCTCCTGGAACAACGTTGATAACAAAGTACTAATATTTTGCATGTAACAGTAAATAATTCCACTCACACTCAAGTCTTTCTTTCCTCTGGCCACAACATTGATAAAAATGTGCTGGTATTATGCATGTAACACATTTGGGTTACTATCTACTCTCAATCCTAAATGATAGTAGAATGTTGGAAATTTTAACTTTATTCACCTTCCAATCCATCCTACATCCCCCACAAAGCTGAACATAATGTACAAATTTTACTCGTGTTACTCATTTGGGATCCTACCTTTTTTATTTTTAGGGTTTACCTATTTCTAAAACACAGGAATTCGTATAATGTTAACATGTCCAGATGAAATATATAGGTCTTCTTATTTAGGAATTTCACGTGCATAACTGCTGTGAGAGAAATGAATGATAAGAGGGTTCCAGAAACTAAGTATTTCTAGGCACCCTCAAATCATCCTTTCCTCCAGCCACAACGTTGACAACAAAGTGGTAATACTTCCTTCCTACATCCTCCACAATGCTGAACGTATTGTACGAAGTTTACTCGTGTTACTCATTTGGGATCCTATCTTTTTCTATTTTTAGGGTTTACCTATTTCTAAAACTCAGGAATTCGTATAATGTTAACATGGCCAGATGAAATATATAGGTCTTCTTATTTAGGAATTTCACGTTGATAACTGTAGGGAGAGAAATGAATGATAAGAGAGTCTTAGAAACTAAGTAATTCTAGTCACCCTCAAATCATTCTTTCCTCCAGCCACAACATTGATAAAAAGGCGCAATTATTATGCATGTAACACATTTCAGGGACAAAACATCATTACAAAAGATATCGGTCTTCATATATGGGAATCTCAGTTGGAGAAGTGCAGGAAGAGAAAAGAAGGACAGGAATGTGAAAGAAACTAAATAATTCCACTCACACTCAAGTCTTTCTTTCCTCTGGCCACAACATTGATAAGAAAGTGCTAATATTATGCATGTAACACATTTGTGGTACTTAATTAGTCTCCATCCTAAATTATAGTAGAATGTTGGAAACTTTAGAATTCCATTCACACTTCAATCCTTCCTATATCCCCCACAAAGCTGACCTGAATGTATGAATTTTACGCGTGTTTCTCATTTGGTATCCAATCTTTTTCTATCATAAGGGTTTACTTATTTCTAATACTCAAAAATCATTTTTAGGTAACATGTCCTGATGAAGTGTATAAGTCTTCTTGTTTAGGAATTTCATGTGGATAACTGCAGGGAGAGAAATGAATAATAAGAGAGTTAAAGAAATTAAGGAATTCAAGTAACCCTCAAATCATTCCTTCCAGAAACATCGTTGATAACAAAGCGCTAATATTATGCATGTAACATATTTTAGGTACTTATCTAGTCTTGATCCAAAATGATGGCATATCATTAGTGACTGTTGAGAAGGGTGATGTACGAAATATCATTACGAATGATGTCTGTCCTTATATATGGGAATCTCAGTTGGAGAAGTGCAGGAAGAGAAGAGAATGACAGGAACGAGTAGAAACTAAATAATTCCATTTGCACTCCAGTCATTCTTTCCTCCTGCAACAACATCGATAAATATGTGCTAGTAATATGCATGTAACACATTTGGGGTTTTTATCTACTCTCAATCCTAAATGATAGTAGAATGTTGGAAACTGTATAATTCCATTCACCCTCCAATCCTTCCTATATTTCCCACAAAATTGACCTGAATGAACGAATTTTACTCGTGTTACTCAATTAGGATCCTATCTTTTTCTATCATTAGGGTTTACCTATTTAAATACTCAAGAATTCATTTAAAGGTAACATCTCCTGATGAAGTATATAGGTCTTCTACATGTAGTTTACAAAGTTCTTATGTTTCATCTCGGGATCTGAAGGAAGTATTTTGATGAAATTTGTTATTGGGGAATTTTGTTAAGATTGGTCGATAATATTGTAGAAAATTGAACAATATCACGAGTACGTTACATGAACACCTTCATTTATTTAATAATGTACCTCGCTAGTCTCTCGTTAAACACTAATCTGAGCTAAAATAATGGAGATATTGTGAATTCCCAAAGAATACATTTGGAAACTGAGTTCTCGACATGGAGTACACTTTTCCATACTTGTTTTCTTATAGCTATGCCTATTATTATAAACTCAAGAAATCATTAAAGGGGCATCAAATCATGATGATAAAGGACATTTATCATATATGGTAATTTACATTGATAACTGTATTGACAGAGGTAAATGATTGTAGAACCTTAGAACTTATGTAACTACATTAATTCTGAAATCCCTCCTCTCTCCTCCCAAAAAGTTGAATATAAACTACATATAATGTGCCTGCGATTCATTTTCAGTCACAAGTATCTTCATTTCTAAGGGTATATCTATTATTATAAAGATAATAAATCATCGTAGGATAATGTATTGATGAAATTCATAGACCTTCATAATTAGAAATTTCATGGGGATAACAACTACAAAAGACATCGGTTTTCATATATGGGAATCTCAGGTGAAGAAGTGCAGGAAAAGAAGAGAAGGACAGGAATGGTACAGAAATTAAATAATTCCATTCACATTCATGTCATTCTTTCCTTCGGCTACAACAGTAGAATGTTGGAAACTAAACAATTCCATTCACCCTCCAATTCTACTTATATACCCTACAAACTGACCTGAATGAATGAATTTTGCTCGTGTTACTCATTTGGGATCCTATCTTTTCCTACCTTAATGGTATACCTATTTAAAAAAATCAAGAAATTGTTATAAGTTAACGTGTCCTGATGAAATATATAGGTCTTTTTATTTAGGTATTTCACGTGGATAACTGCAGGGAGAGAAATGAATGATATGAGAATCCCAGAAACTAAGTAATTCTAGGCACCCTGAAATCATTCTTTCCTCCAGCCACAACGTTGATAACAAAGCGCTATTATTATGCATGTAACACATTTCAGGTACTTATCTGGTCTTAATCATAAATGATGGCATATCATTAGTGACTGTTGAGATGGTTGATGGACGATTTATCATTACAAAATACATCGGTCTTCATTTATGGGAATCTCAGTTGTAGAAGTGCAGGATGAAAAGGGAAGGATAGGAATGTTAAAGAAACTAAATAATTCCATACACATTTAGGTAATTTTTTCCTTCCACCACAACATTGATAAGAAAGTGCTAGTATTATGCATGTAACCCATTTGTGGTACTTATATAGTCTCCATCCTAAATTATAGTAGAATGTTGGAAACTGTATAATTTCTTTCACCCTAAAATGCTTGCTACATCCCCCACAAATTAGAGCATAATTTACGAATTTTACTCATGTTACTCATTTGGGATCCTATCTTTATGGTTTACCTATTTCAAAAACTCAAGAAATCATTTTAAGTTAATATGTCTATATGAAATGTATGGGTCTTCTTATTTAGAAATTTATTGTAAATAACAGCATAGAGATTAATGAATGATAAGAGAGTTCAGAAATTAAGCAATTATAGTAATTCTCAAATCATCCTTTCCTCCTGGAACAACGTTGATAACAAAGTACTAATATTTTGCATGTAACACTAAATAATTCCACTCACACTCAAGTCTTTCTTTCCTCTGGCCACAACATTGATAAAAATGTGCTGGTATTATGCATGTAACACATTTGGGTTACTATCTACTCTCAATCCTAAATGATAGTAGAATGTTGGAAATTTTATAACTTTATTCACCTTCCAATCCATCCTACATCCCCCACAAAGCTGAACATAATGTACAAATTTTACTCGTGTTACTCATTTGGGATCCTATCTTTTTCTATTTTTAGGGTTTACCTATTTCTAAAACTCAGGAATTCGTATAATGTTAACATGGCCAGATGAAATATATAGGTCTTCTTATTTAGGAATTTCACGTTGATAACTGTAGGGAGAGAAATGAATGATAAGAGAGTCTTAGAAACTAAGTAATTCTAGTCACCCTCAAATCATTCTTTCCTCCAGCCACAACATTGATAAAAAGGCGCAATTATTATGCATGTAACACATTTCAGGGACAAAACATCATTACAAAAGATATCGGTCTTCATATATGGGAATCTCAGTTGGAGAAGTGCAGGAAGAGAAAAGAAGGACAGGAATGTGAAAGAAACTAAATAATTCCACTCACACTCAAGTCTTTCTTTCCTCTGGCCACAACATTGATAAGAAAGTGCTAATATTATGCATGTAACACATTTGTGGTACTTAATTAGTCTCCATCCTAAATTATAGTAGAATGTTGGAAACTTTAGAATTCCATTCACACTTCAATCCTTCCTACATCCCCCACAAAGCTGACCTGAATGTATGAATTTTACGCGTGTTTCTCATTTGGTATCCAATCTTTTTCTATCATAAGGGTTTACTTATTTCTAATACTCAAAAATCATTTTTAGGTAACATGTCCTGATGAAGTGTATAAGTCTTCTTGTTTAGGAATTTCATGTGGATAACTGCAGGGAGAGAAATGAATAATAAGAGAGTTAAAGAAATTAAGGAATTCAAGTAACCCTCCAATCATTCCTTCCAGAAACATCGTTGATAACAAAGCGCTAATATTATGCATGTAACATATTTTAGGTACTTATCTAGTCTTGATCCAAAACGATGGCATATCATTAGTGACTGTTGAGAAGGGTGATGTACGAAATATCATTACGAATGATGTCTGTCCTTATATATGGGAATCTCAGTTGGAGAAGTGCAGGAAGAGAAGAGAATGACAGGAACGAGTAGAAACTAAATAATTCCATTTGCACTCCAGTCATTCTTTCCTCCTGCAACAACATCGATAAATATGTGCTAGTAATATGCATGTAACACATTTGGGGTTTTTATCTACTCTCAATCCTAAATGATAGTAGAATGTTGGAAACTGTATAATTCCATTCACCCTCCAATCCTTCCTATATTTCCCACAAAATTGACCTGAATGAACGAATTTTACTCGTGTTACTCAATTAGGATCCTATCTTTTTCTATCATTAGGGTTTACCTATTTAAATACTCAAGAATTCATTTAAAGGTAACATCTCCTGATGAAGTATATAGGTCTTCTACATGTAGTTTACAAAGCTCTTATGTTTCATCTCGGGATCTGAAGGAAGTATTTTGATGAAATTTGTTATTGGGGAATTTTGTTAAGATTGGTCGATAATATTGTAGAAAATTGAACAATATCACGACTACGTTACATGAACACCTTCATTTATTTAATAATGTACCTCGCTAGTCTCTCGTTAAACACTAATCTGAGCTAAAATAATGGAGATATTGTGAATTCCCAAAGAATACATTCGGAAACTGACTTCTCGTCATGGAGTACACTTTTCCATACTTGTTTTCTTATAGCTATGCCTATTATTATAAACTCAAGAAATCATTAAAGGGGCATCAAATCATGATGATAAAGGTCATTTATTATATATGGTAATTTACATTGATAACTGTATTGACAGAGGTAAATGATTGTAGAACCTTAGAACTTATGTAACTACATTAATTCTGAAATCCCTCCTCTCTCCTCCCATAAAGTTGAATATAAACTACATATAATGTGCCTGCGATTCATTTTCAGTCACAAGTATCTTCATTTCTAAGGGTATATCTATTATTATAAAGATAATAAATCATCGTAGGATAATGTATTGATGAAATTCATAGACCTTCATAATTAGCAATTTCGTGGGGATAACAACTACAAAAGACATCGGTTTTCATATATGGGAATCTCAGGTGAAGAAGTGCAGGAAAAGAAGAGAAGGACAGGAACGGTACAGAAATTAAATAATTCCATTCACATTCATGTCATTCTTTCCTTCGGCTACAACAGTAGAATGTTGGAAACTAAACAATTCCATTCACCCTCCAATTCTACTTATATACCCTACAAACTGACCTGAATGAATGAATTTTGCTCGTGTTACTCATTTGGGATCCTATCTTTTCCTACCTTAATGGTATACCTATTTAAAAAAATCAAGAAATTGTTATAAGTTAACGTGTCCTGATGAAATATATAGGTCTTTTTATTTAGGTATTTCACATGGATAACTGCAGGGAGAGAAATGAATGATAAGAGAATCCCAGAAACTAAGTAATTCTAGGCACCCTCAAATCATTCTTTCCTCCAGCCACAACGTTGATAACAAAGCGCTATTATTATGCATGTAACACATTTCAGGTACTTATCTGGTCTTAATCATAAATGATGGCATATCATTAGTGACTGTTGAGAAGGTTGATGGACGATTTATCATTACAAAATACATCGGTCTTCATTTATGGGAATCTCAGTTGGAGAAGTGCAGGATGAAAAGGGAAGGATAGGAATGTTAAAGAAACTAAATAATTCCATACACACTTAGGTAATTTTTTATTTCCACCACAACATTGATAAGAAAGTGCTAGTATTATGCATGTAACCCATTTGTGGTACTTATATAGTCTCCATCCTAAATTATAGTAGAATGTTGGAAACTGTATAATTTCTTTCACCCTAAAATGCTTGCTACATCCCCCACAAATCAGAGCATAATTTACGAATTTTACTCATGTTACTCATTTGGGATCCTATCTTTATGGTTTACCTATTTCAAAAACTCAAGAAATCATTTTAAGTTAATATGTCTATATGAAATGTATGGGTCTTCTTATTTAGAAATTTCTTGTGGATAACAGCAGGGAGTTAATGAATGATAAGAGAGTTCAGAAATTAAGCAATTATAGTAATTCTCAAATCATCCTTTCCTCCTGGAACAACGTTGATAACAAAGTACTAATATTTTGCATGTAACACTAAATAATTCCACTCACACTCAAGTCTTTCTTTCCTCTGGCCACAACATTGATAAAAATGTGCTGGTATTATGCATGTAACACATTTGGGTTACTATCTACTCTCAATCCTAAATGATAGTAGAATGTTGGAAATTTTATAACTTTATTCACCTTCCAATCCATCCTACATCCCCCACAAAGCTGAACATAATGTACAAATTTTACTCGTGTTACTCATTTGGGATCCTATCTTTTTCTATTTTTAGGGTTTACCTATTTCTAAAACTCAGGAATTCGTATAATGTTAACATGGCCAGATGAAATATATAGGTCTTCTTATTTAGGAATTTCACGTTGATAACTGTAGGGAGAGAAATGAATGATAAGAGAGTCTTAGAAACTAAGTAATTCTTGTCACCCTCAAATCATTCTTTCCTCCAGCCACAACATTGATAAAAAGGCGCAATTATTATGCATGTAACACATTTCAGGGACAAAACATCATTACAAAAGATATCGGTCTTCATATATGGGAATCTCAGTTGGAGAAGTGCAGGAAGAGAAAAGAAGGACAGGAATGTGAAAGAAACTAAATAATTCCACTCACACTCAAGTCTTTCTTTCCTCTGGCCACAACATTGATAAGAAAGTGCTAATATTATGCATGTAACACATTTGTGGTACTTAATTAGTCTCCATCCTAAATTATAGTAGAATGTTGGAAACTTTAGAATTCCATTCACACTTCAATCCTTCCTACATCCCCCACAAAGCTGACCTGAATGTATGAATTTTACGCGTGTTTCTCATTTGGTATCCAATCTTTTTCTATCATAAGGGTTTACTTATTTCTAATACTCAAAAATCATTTTTAGGTAACATGTCCTGATGAAGTGTATAAGTCTTCTTGTTTAGGAATTTCATGTGGATAACTGCAGGGAGAGAAATGAATAATAAGAGAGTTAAAGAAATTAAGGAATTCAAGTAACCCTCAAATCATTCCTTCCAGAAACATCGTTGATAACAAAGCGCTAATATTATGCATGTAACATATTTTAGGTACTTATCTAGTCTTGATCCAAAATGATGGCATATCATTAGTGACTGTTGAGAAGGGTGATGTACGAAATATCATTACGAATGATGTCTGTCCTTATATATGGGAATCTCAGTTGGAGAAGTGCAGGAAGAGAAGAGAATGACAGGAACGAGTAGAAACTAAATAATTCCATTTGCACTCCAGTCATTCTTTCCTCCTGCAACAACATCGATAAATATGTGCTAGTAATATGCATGTAACACATTTGGGGTTTTTATCTACTCTCAATCCTAAATGATAGTAGAATGTTGGAAACTGTATAATTCCATTCACCCTACAATCCTTCCTATATTTCCCACAAAATTGACCTGAATGAACGAATTTTACTCGTGTTACTCAATTAGGATCCTATCTTTTTCTATCATTAGGGTTTACCTATTTAAATACTCAAGAATTCATTTAAAGGTAACATCTCCTGATGAAGTATATAGGTCTTCTACATGTAGTTTACAAAGTTCTTATGTTTCATCTCGGGATCTGAAGGAAGTATTTTGATGAAATTTGTTATTGGGGAATTTTGTTAAGATTGGTCGATAATATTGTAGAAAATTGAACAATATCACGAGTACATTACATGAACACCTTCATTTATTTAATAATGTACCTCGCTAGTCTCTCGTTAAACACTAATCTGAGCTAAAATAATGGAGATATTGTGAATTCCCAAAGAATACATTCGGAAACTGACTTCTCGTCATGGAGTACACTTTTCCATACTTGTTTTCTTATAGCTATGCCTATTATTATAAACTCAAGAAATCATTAAAGGGGCATCAAATCATGATGATAAAGGTCATTTATCATATATGGTAATTTACATTGATAACTGTATTGACAGAGGTAAATGATTGTAGAACATTAGAACTTATGTAACTACATTAATTCTGAAATCCCTCCTCTCTCCTCCCATAAAGTTGAATATAAACTACATATAATGTGCCTGCGATTCATTTTCAGTCACAAGTATCTTCATTTCTAAGGGTATATCTATTATTATAAAGATAATAAATCATCGTAGGATAATGTATTGATGAAATTCATAGACCTTCATAATTAGCAATTTCGTGGGGATAACAACTACAAAAGACATCGGTTTTCATATATGGGAATCTCAGGTGAAGAAGTGCAGGAAAAGAAGAGAAGGACAGGAACGGTACAGAAATTAAATAATTCCATTCACATTCATGTCATTCTTTCCTTCGGCTACAACAGTAGAATGTTGGAAACTAAACAATTCCATTCACCCTCCAATTCTACTTATATACCCTACAAACTGACCTGAATGAATGAATTTTGCTCGTGTTACTCATTTGGGATCCTATCTTTTCCTACCTTAATGGTATACCTATTTAAAAAAATCAAGAAATTGTTATAAGTTAACGTGTCCTGATGAAATAAATAGGTCTTTTTATTTAGGTATTTCACATTATAACTGCAGGGAGAGAAATGAATGATAAGAGAATCCCAGAAACTAAGTAATTCTAGGCACCCTCAAATCATTCTTTCCTCCAGCCACAACGTTGATAACAAAGCGCTATTATTATGCATGTAACACATTTCAGGTACTTATCTGGTCTTAATCATAAATGATGGCATATCATTAGTGACTGTTGAGAAGGTTGATGGACGATTTATCATTACAAAATACATCGGTCTTCATTTATGGGAATCTCAGTTGGAGAAGTGCAGGATGAAAAGGGAAGGATAGGAATGTTAAAGAAACTAAATAATTCCATACACACTTAGGTAATTTTTTCCTTCCACCACAACATTGATAAGAAAGTGCTAGTATTATGCATGTAACCCATTTGTGGTACTTATATAATCTCCATCATAAATTATAGTAGAATGTTGGAAAATGTATAATTTCTTTCACCCTAAAATGCTTGCTACATCCCCCACAAATCAGAGCATAATTTACGAATTTTACTCATGTTACTCATTTGGGATCCTATCTTTATGGTTTACCTATTTCAAAAACTCAAGAAATCATTTTAAGTTAATATGTCTATATGAAATGTATGGGTCTTCTTATTTAGAAATTTCTTGTGGATAACAGCAGGGAGTTAATGAATGATAAGAGAGTTCAGAAATTAAGCAATTATAGTAATTCTCAAATCATCCTTCCTCCTGGAACAACGTTGATAACAAAGTACTATTATTTTGCATGTAACACTAAATAATTCCACTCACACTCAAGTCTTTCTTTCCTCTGGCCACAACATTGATAAAAATGTGCTGGTATTATGCATGTAACACATTTGGGTTACTATCTACTCTCAATCCTAAATGATAGTAGAATGTTGGAAATTTTATAACTTTATTCACCTTCCAATCCATCCTACATCCCCCACAAAGCTGAACATAATGTACAAATTTTACTCGTGTTACCCATTTGGGATCCTACCTTTTTTATTTTTAAGGTTTACCTATTTCTAAAACACAGGAATTCGTATAATGTTAACATGTCCAGATGAAATATATAGGTCTTCTTATTTAGGAATTTCACGTGCATAACTGCTGGGAGAGAAATGAATGATAAGAGAGTTCCAGAAACTAAGTATTTCTAGGCACCCTCAAATCATCCTTTCCTCCAGCCACAACGTTGACAACAAAGTGGTAATACTTCCTTCCTACATCCTCCACAATGCTGAACATATTGTACGAAGTTTACTCGTGTTACTCATTTGGGATCCTATCTTTTTCTATTTTTAGGGTTTACCTATTTCTAAAACTCAGGAATTCGTATAATGTTAACATGGCCAGATGAAATATATAGGTCTTCTTATTTAGGAATTTCACGTTGATAACTGTAGGGAGAGAAATGAATGATAAGAGAGTCTTAGAAACTAAGTAATTCTAGTCACCCTCAAATCATTCTTTCCTCCAGCCACAACATTGATAAAAAGGCGCAATTATTATGCATGTAACACATTTCAGGGACAAAACATCATTACAAAAGATATCGGTCTTCATATATGGGAATCTCAGTTGGAGAAGTGCAGGAAGAGAAAAGAAGGACAGGAATGTGAAAGAAACTAAATAATTCCACTCACACTCAAGTCTTTCTTTCCTCTGGCCACAACATTGATAAGAAAGTGCTAATATTATGCATGTAACACATTTGTGGTACTTAATTAGTCTCCATCCTAAATTATAGTAGAATGTTGGAAACTTTAGAATTCCATTCACACTTCAATCCTTCCTACATCCCCCACAAAGCTGACCTGAATGTATGAATTTTACGCGTGTTTCTCATTTGGTATCCAATCTTTTTCTATCATAAGGGTTTACTTATTTCTAATACTCAAAAATCGTTTTTAGGTAACATGTCCTGATGAAGTGTATAAGTCTTCTTGTTTAGGAATTTCATGTGGATAACTGCAGGGAGAGAAATGAATAATAAGAGAGTTAAAGAAATTAAGGAATTCAAGTAACCCTCAAATCATTCCTTCCAGAAACATCGTTGATAACAAAGCGCTAATATTATGCATGTAACATATTTTAGGTACTTATCTAGTCTTGATCCAAAATGATGGCATATCATTAGTGACTGTTGAGAAGGGTGATGTACGAAATATCATTACGAATGATGTCTGTCCTTATATATGGGAATCTCAGTTGGAGAAGTGCAGGAAGAGAAGAGAATGACAGGAACGAGTAGAAACTAAATAATTCCATTTGCACTCCAGTCATTCTTTCCTCCTGCAACAACATCGATAAATATGTGCTAGTAATATGCATGTAACACATTTGGGGTTTTTATCTACTCTCAATCCTAAATGATAGTAGAATGTTGGAAACTGTATAATTCCATTCACCCTCCAATCCTTCCTATATTTCCCACAAAATTGACCTGAATGAACGAATTTTACTCGTGTTACTCAATTAGGATCCTATCTTTTTCTATCATTAGGGTTTACCTATTTAAATACTCAAGAATTCATTTAAAGGTAACATGTCCTGATGAAGTATATAGGTCTTTTACATGTAGTTTACAAAGTTCTTATGTTTCATCTCGGGATCTGAAGGAAGTATTTTGATGAAATTTTTTATTGGGGAATTTTGTTAAGATTGGTCGATAATATTGTAGAAAATTGAACAATATCACGAGTACGTTACATGAACACCTTCATTTATTTAATAATGTACCTCGCTAGTCTCTCGTTAAACACTAATCTGAGCTAAAATAATGGAGATATTGTGAATTCCCAAAGAATACATTTGGAAACTGACTTCTCGTCATGGAGTACACTTTTCCATACTTGTTTTCTTATAGCTATGCCTATTATTATAAACTCAAGAAATCATTAAAGGGGCATCAAATCATGATGATAAAGGTCATTTATCATATATGGTAATTTACATTGATAACTGTATTGACAGAGGTAAATGATTGTAGAACCTTAGAACTTATGTAACTACGTTAATTCTGAAATCCCTCCTCTCTCCTCCCATAAAGTTGAATATAAACTACATATAATGTGCCTGCGATTCATTTTCAGTCACAAGTATCTTCATTTCTAAGGGTATATCTATTATTATAAAGATAATAAATCATCGTAGGATAATGTATTGATGAAATTCATAGACCTTCATAATTAGCAATTTCGTGGGGATAACAACTACAAAAGACATCGGTTTTCATATATGGGAATCTCAGGTGAAGAAGTGCAGGAAAAGAAGAGAAGGACAGGAACGGTACAGAAATTAAATAATTCCATTCACATTCATGTCATTCTTTCCTTCGGCTACAACAGTAGAATGTTGGAAACTAAACAATTCCATTCACCCTCCTATTCTACTTATATACCCTACAAACTGACCTGAATGAATGAATTTTTCTCGTGTTACTCATTTGGGATCCTATCTTTTCCTACCTTAATGGTATACCTATTTAAAAAAATCAAGAAATTGTTATAAGTTAACGTGTCCTGATGAAATATATAGGTCTTTTTATTTAGGTATTTCACGTGGATAACTGCAGGGAGAGAAATGAATGATAAGAGAATCCCAGAAACTAAGTAATTCTAGGCACCCTCAAATCATTCTTTCCTCCAGCCACAACGTTGATAACAAAGCGCTATTATTATGCATGTAACACATTTCAGGTACTTATCTGGTCTTAATCATAAATGATGGCATATCATTAGTGACTGTTGAGAAGGTTGATGGACGATTTATCATTACAAAATACAACGGTCTTCATTTATGGGAATCTCAGTTGGAGAAGTGCAGGATGAAAAGGGAAGGATAGGAATGTTAAAGAAACTAAATAATTCCATACACACTTAGGTAATTTTTTCCTTCCACCACAACATTGATAAGAAAGTGCTAGTATTATGCATGTAACCCATTTGTGGTACTTATATAATCTCCATCATAAATTATAGTAGAATGTTGGAAAATGTATAATTTCTTTCACCCTAAAATGCTTGCTACATCCCCCACAAATCAGAGCATAATTTACGAATTTTACTCATGTTACTCATTTGGGATCCTATCTTTATGGTTTACCTATTTCAAAAACTCAAGAAATCATTTTAAGTTAATATATCTATATGAAATGTATGGGTCTTCTTATTTAGAAATTTCTTGTGGATAACAGCAGGGAGTTAATGAATGATAAGAGAGTTCAGAAATTAAGCAATTATAGTAATTCTCAAATCATCCTTTCCTCCTGGAACAACGTTGATAACAAAGTACTAATATTTTGCATGTAACACTAAATAATTCCACTCACACTCAAGTCTTTCTTTCCTCTGGCTACAACATTGATAAAAATGTGCTGGTATTATGCATGTAACACATTTGGGTTACTATCTACTCTCAATCCTAAATGATAGTAGAATGTTGGAAATTTTATAACTTTATTCACCTTCCAATCCATCCTACATCCCCCACAAAGCTGAACATAATGTACAAATTTTACTCGTGTTACCCATTTGGGATCCTACCTTTTTTATTTTTAAGGTTTACCTATTTCTAAAACACAGGAATTCGTATAATGTTAACATGTCCAGATGAAATATATAGGTCTTCTTATTTAGGAATTTCACGTGCATAACTGCTGGGAGAGAAATGAATGATAAGAGAGTTCCAGAAACTAAGTATTTCTAGGCACCCTCAAATCATCCTTTCCTCCAGCCACAACGTTGACAACAAAGTGGTAATACTTCCTTCCTACATCCTCCACAATGCTGAACATATTGTACGAAGTTTACTCGTGTTACTCATTTGGGATCCTATCTTTTTCTATTTTTAGGGTTTACCTATTTCTAAAACTCAGGAATTCGTATAATGTTAACATGGCCAGATGAAATATATAGGTCTTCTTATTTAGGAATTTCACGTTGATAACTGTAGGGAGAGAAATGAATGATAAGAGAGTCTTAGAAACTAAGTAATTCTAGTCACCCTCAAATCATTCTTTCCTCCAGCCACAACATTGATAAAAAGGCGCAATTATTATGCATGTAACACATTTCAGGGACAAAACATCATTACAAAAGATATCGGTCTTCATATATGGGAATCTCAGTTGGAGAAGTGCAGGAAGAGAAAAGAAGGACAGGAATGTGAAAGAAACTAAATAATTCCACTCACACTCAAGTCTTTCTTTCCTCTGGCCACAACATTGATAAGAAAGTGCTAATATTATGCATGTAACACATTTGTGGTACTTAATTAGTCTCCATCCTAAATTATAGTAGAATGTTGGAAACTTTAGAATTCCATTCACACTTCAATCCTTCCTACATCCCCCACAAAGCTGACCTGAATGTATGAATTTTACACGTGTTTCTCATTTGGTATCCAATCTTTTTCTATCATAAGGGTTTACTTATTTCTAATACTCAAAAATCGTTTTTAGGTAACATGTCCTGATGAAGTGTATAAGTCTTCTTGTTTAGGAATTTCATGTGGATAACTGCAGGGAGAGAAATGAATAATAAGAGAGTTAAAGAAATTAAGGAATTCAAGTAACCCTCAAATCATTCCTTCCAGAAACATCGTTGATAACAAAGCGCTAATATTATGCATGTAACATATTTTAGGTACTTATCTAGTCTTGATCCAAAATGATGGCATATCATTAGTGACTGTTGAGAAGGGTGATGTACGAAATATCATTACTAATGATGTCTGTCCTTATATATGGGAATCTCAGTTGGAGAAGCGCAGGAAGAGAAGAGAATGACAGGAACGAGTAGAAACTAAATAATTCCATTTGCACTCCAGTCATTCTTTCCTCCTGCAACAACATCGATAAATATGTGCTAGTAATATGCATGTAACACATTTGGGGTTTTTATCTACTCTCAATCCTAAATGATAGTAGAATGTTGGAAACTGTATAATTCCATTCACCCTCCAATCCTTCCTATATTTCCCACAAAATTGACCTGAATGAACGAATTTTACTCGTGTTACTCATTTAGGATCCTATCTTTTTCTATCATTAGGGTTTACCTATTTAAATACTCAAGAATTCATTTAAAGGTAACATGTCCTGATGAAGTATATAGGTCTTTTACATGTAGTTTACAAAGTTCTTATGTTTCATCTCGGGATCTGAAGGAAGTATTTTGATGAAATTTGTTATTGGGGAATTTTGTTAAGATTGGTCGATAATATTGTAGAAAATTGAACAATATCACGACTACGTTACATGAACACCTTCATTTATTTAATAATGTACCTCGCTAGTCTCTCGTTAAACACTAATCTGAGCTAAAATAATGGAGATATTGTGAATTCCCAAAGAATACATTTGGAAACTGACTTCTCGTCATGGAGTACACTTTTCCATACTTGTTTTCTTATAGCTATGCCTATTATTATAAACTCAAGAAATCATTAAAGGGGAATCAAATCATGATGATAAAGGTCATTTATCATATATGGTAATTTACATTGATAACTGTATTGACAGAGGTAAATGATTGTAGAACCTTAGAACTTATGTAACTACATTAATTCTGAAATCCCTCCTCTCTCCTCCCATAAAGTTGAATATAAACTACATATAATGTGCCTGCGATTCATTTTCAGTCACAAGTATCTTCATTTCTAAGGGTATATCTATTATTATAAAGATAATAAATCATCGTAGGATAATGTATTGATGAAATTCATAGACCTTCATAATTAGCAATTTCGTGGGGATAACAACTACAAAAGACATCGGTTTTCATATATGGGAATCTCAGGTGAAGAAGTGCAGGAAAAGAAAAGAAGGACAGGAACGGTACAGAAATTAAATAATTCCATTCACATTCATGTCATTCTTTCCTTCGGCTACAACAAAAGTTTGTTGGAAACTAAACAATTCCATTCACCCTCCTATTCTACTTATATACCCTACAAACTGACCTGAATGAATGAATTTTTCTCGTGTTACTCATTTGGGATCCTATCTTTTCCTACCTTAATGGTATACCTATTTAAAAAAATCAAGAAATTGTTATAAGTTAACGTGTCCTGATGAAATATATAGGTCTTTTTATTTAGGTATTTCACGTGGATAACTGCAGGGAGAGAAATGAATGATAAGAGAATCCCAGAAACTAAGTAATTCTAGGCACCCTCAAATCATTCTTTCCTCCAGCCACAACGTTGATAACAAAGCGCTATTATTATGCATGTAACACATTTCAGGTACTTATCTGGTCTTAATCATAAATAATGGCATATCATTAGTGACTGTTGAGATGGTTGATGGACGATTTATCATTACAAAATACATCGGTCTTCATTTATGGGAATCTCAGTTGGAGAAGTGCAGGATGAAAAGGGAAGGATAGGAATGTTAAAGTAACTAAATAATTCCATACACACTTAGGTAATTTTTTCCTTCCACCACAACATTGATAAGAAAGTGCTAGTATTATGCATGTAACCCATTTGTGGTACTTATATAGTCTCCATCCTAAATTATAGTAGAATGTTGGAAACTGTATAATTTCTTTCACCCTAAAATGCTTGCTACATCCCCCACAAATCAGAGCATAATTTACGAATTTTACTCATGTTACTCATTTGGGATCCTATCTTTATGGTTTACCTATTTCAAAAACTCAAGAAATCATTTTAAGTTAATATGTCTATATGAAATGTATGGGTCTTCTTATTTAGAAATTTCTTGTGGATAACAGCATAGAGATTAATGAATGATAAGAGAGTTCAGAAATTAAGCAATTATAGTAATTCTCAAATCATCCTTTCCTCCTGGAACAACGTTGATAACAAAGTACTATTATTTTGCATGTAACACTAAATAATTCCACTCACACTCAAGTCTTTCTTTCCTCTGGCCACAACATTGATAAAAATGTGCTGGTATTATGCATGTAACACATTTGGGTTACTATCTACTCTCAATCCTAAATGATAGTAGAATGTTGGAAATTTTATAACTTTATTCACCTTCCAATCCATCCTACATCCCCCACAAAGCTGAACATAATGTACAAATTTTACTCGTGTTACCCATTTGGGATCCTACCTTTTTTATTTTTAAGGTTTACCTATTTCTAAAACACAGGAATTCGTATAATGTTAACATGTCCAGATGAAATATATAGGTCTTCTTATTTAGGAATTTCACGTGCATAACTGCTGGGAGAGAAATGAATGATAAGAAAGTTCCAGAAACTAAGTATTCCTAGGCACCCTCAAATCATCCTTTCCTCCAGCCACAACGTTGACAACAAAGTGGTAATACTTCCTTCCTACATCCTCCACAATGCTGAACATATTGTACGAAGTTTACTCGTGTTACTCATTTGGGATCCTATCTTTTTCTATTTTTAGGGTTTACCTATTTCTAAAACTCAGGAATTCGTATAATGTTAACATGGCCAGATGAAATATATAGGTCTTCTTATTTAGGAATTTCACGTTGATAACTGTAGGGAGAGAAATGAATGATAAGAGAGTCTTAGAAACTAAGTAATTCTAGTCACCCTCAAATCATTTTTCCTCCAGCCACAACATTGATAAAAAGGCGCAATTATTATGCATGTAACACATTTCAGGGACAAAACATCATTACAAAAGATATCGGTCTTCATATATGGGAATCTCAGTTGGAGAAGTGCAGG
Organism: Tanypteryx hageni; assembly: GCA_028673005.1. NCBI lineage: Eukaryota > Metazoa > Arthropoda > Insecta > Odonata > Petaluridae > Tanypteryx > Tanypteryx hageni. The sequence continues at coordinate 90,565,806 of CM054120.1, forward strand.
AAGAGAAAAGAAGGACAGGAATGTGAAAGAAACTAAATAATTCCACTCACACTCAAGTCTTTCTTTCCTCTGGCCACAACATTGATAAGAAAGTGCTAATATTATGCATGTAACACATTTGTGGTACTTAATTAGTCTCCATCCTAAATTATAGTAGAATGTTGGAAACTTTAGAATTCCATTCACACTTCAATCCTTCCTACATCCCCCACAAAGCTGACCTGAATGTATGAATTTTACGCGTGTTTCTCATTTGGTATCCAATCTTTTTCTATCATAAGGGTTTACTTATTTCTAATACTCAAAAATCGTTTTTAGGTAACATGTCCTGATGAAGTGTATAAGTCTTCTTGTTTAGGAATTTCATGTGGATAACTGCAGGGAGAGAAATGAATAATAAGAGAGTTAAAGAAATTAAGGAATTCAAGTAACCCTCAAATCATTCCTTCCAGAAACATCGTTGATAACAAAGCGCTAATATTATGCATGTAACATATTTTAGGTACTTATCTAGTCTTGATCCAAAATGATGGCATATCATTAGTGACTGTTGAGAAGGGTGATGTACGAAATATCATTACGAATGATGTCTGTCCTTATATATGGGAATCTCAGTTGGAGAAGTGCAGGAAGAGAAGAGAATGACAGGAACGAGTAGAAACTAAATAATTCCATTTGCACTCCAGTCATTCTTTCCTCCTGCAACAACATCGATAAATATGTGCTAGTAATATGCATGTAACACATTTGGGGTTTTTATCTACTCTCAATCCTAAATGATAGTAGAATGTTGGAAACTGTATAATTCCATTCACCCTCCAATCCTTCCTATATTTCCCACAAAATTGACCTGAATGAACGAATTTTACTCGTGTTACTCAATTAGGATCCTATCTTTTTCTATCATTAGGGTTTACCTATTTAAATACTCAAGAATTCATTTAAAGGTAACATGTCCTGATGAAGTATATAGGTCTTTTACATGTAGTTTACAAAGTTCTTATGTTTCATCTCGGGATCTGAAGGAAGTATTTTGATGAAATTTGTTATTGGGGAATTTTGTTAAGATTGGTCGATAATATTGTAGAAAATTGAACAATATCACGACTACGTTACATGAACACCTTCATTTATTTAATAATGTACCTCGCTAGTCTCTCGTTAAACACTAATCTGAGCTAAAATAATGGAGATATTGTGAATTCCCAAAGAATACATTTGGAAACTGACTTCTCGTCATGGAGTACACTTTTCCATACTTGTTTTCTTATAGCTATGCCTATTATTATAAACTCAAGAAATCATTAAAGGGGCATCAAATCATGATGATAAAGGTCATTTATCATATATGGTAATTTACATTGATAACTGTATTGACAGAGGTAAATGATTGTAGAACCTTAGAACTTATGTAACTACATTAATTCTGAAATCCCTCCTCTCTCCTCCCATAAAGTTGAATATAAACTACATATAATGTGCCTGCGATTCATTTTCAGTCACAAGTATCTTCATTTCTAAGGGTATATCTATTATTATAAAGATAATAAATCATCGTAGGATAATGTATTGATGAAATTCATAGACCTTCATAATTAGCAATTTCGTGGGGATAACAACTACAAAAGACATCGGTTTTCATATATGGGAATCTCAGGTGAAGAAGTGCAGGAAAAGAAGAGAAGGACAGGAACGGTACAGAAATTAAATAATTCCATTCACATTCATGTCATTCTTTCCTTCGGCTACAACAGTAGAATGTTGGAAACTAAACAATTCCATTCACCCTCCTATTCTACTTATATACCCTACAAACTGACCTGAATGAATGAATTTTTCTCGTGTTACTCATTTGGGATCCTATCTTTTCCTACCTTAATGGTATACCTATTTAAAAAAATCAAGAAATTGTTATAAGTTAACGTGTCCTGATGAAATATATAGGTCTTTTTATTTAGGTATTTCACGTGGATAACTGCAGGGAGAGAAATGAATGATAAGAGAATCCCAGAAACTAAGTAATTCTAGGCACCCTCAAATCATTCTTTCCTCCAGCCACAACGTTGATAACAAAGCGCTATTATTATGCATGTAACACATTTCAGGTACTTATCTGGTCTTAATCATAAATGATGGCATATCATTAGTGACTGTTGAGATGGTTGATGGACGATTTATCATTACAAAATACATCGGTCTTCATTTATGGGAATCTCAGTTGGAGAAGTGCAGGATGAAAAGGGAAGGATAGGAATGTTAAAGAAACTAAATAATTCCATACACACTTAGGTAATTTTTTCCTTCCACCACAACATTGATAAGAAAGTGCTAGTATCATGCATGTAACCCATTTGTGGTACTTATATAGTCTCCATCCTAAATTATAGTAGAATGTTGGAAAATGTATAATTTCTTTCACCCTAAAATGCTTGCTACATCCCCCACAAATCAGAGCATAATTTACGAATTTTACTCATGTTACTCATTTGGGATCCTATCTTTATGGTTTACCTATTTCAAAAACTCAAGAAATCATTTTAAGTTAATATGTCTATATGAAATGTATGGGTCTTCTTATTTAGAAATTTCTTGTGGATAACAGCATAGAGATTAATGAATGATAAGAGAGTTCAGAAATTAAGCAATTATAGTAATTCTCAAATCATCCTTTCCTCCTGGAACAACGTTGATAACAAAGTACTATTATTTTGCATGTAACACTAAATAATTCCACTCACACTCAAGTCTTTCTTTCCTCTGGCCACAACATTGATAAAAATGTGCTGGTATTATGCATGTAACACATTTGGGTTACTATCTACTCTCAATCCTAAATGATAGTAGAATGTTGGAAATTTTATAACTTTATTCACCTTCCAATCCATCCTACATCCCCCACAAAGCTGAACATAATGTACAAATTTTACTCGTGTTACCCATTTGGGATCCTACCTTTTTTATTTTTAAGGTTTACCTATTTCTAAAACACAGGAATTCGTATAATGTTAACATGTCCAGATGAAATATATAGGTCTTCTTATTTAGGAATTTCACGTGCATAACTGCTGGGAGAGAAATGAATGATAAGAAAGTTCCAGAAACTAAGTATGCCTAGGCACCCTCAAATCATCCTTTCCTCCAGCCACAACGTTGACAACAAAGTGGTAATACTTCCTTCCTACATCCTCCACAATGCTGAACATATTGTACGAAGTTTACTCGTGTTACTCATTTGGGATCCTATCTTTTTCTATTTTTAGGGTTTACCTATTTCTAAAACTCAGGAATTCGTGTAATGTTAACATGGCCAGATGAAATATATAGGTCTTCTTATTTAGGAATTTCACGTTGATAACTGTAGGGAGAGAAATGAATGATAAGAGAGTCTTAGAAACTAAGTAATTCTAGTCACCCTCAAATCATTTTTCCTCCAGCCACAACATTGATAAAAAGGCGCAATTATTATGCATGTAACACATTTCAGGGACAAAACATCATTACAAAAGATATCGGTCTTCATATATGGGAATCTCAGTTGGAGAAGTGCAGGAAGAGAAAAGAAGGACAGGAATGTGAAAGAAACTAAATAATTCCACTCACACTCAAGTCTTTCTTTCCTCTGGCCACAACATTGATAAGAAAGTGCTAATATTATGCATGTAACACATTTGTGGTACTTAATTAGTCTCCATCCTAAATTATAGTAGAATGTTGGAAACTTTAGAATTCCATTCACACTTCAATCCTTCCTACATCCCCCACAAAGCTGACCTGAATGTATGAATTTTACGCGTGTTTCTCATTTGGTATCCAATCTTTTTCTATCATAAGGGTTTACTTATTTCTAATACTCAAAAATCGTTTTTAGGTAACATGTCCTGATGAAGTGTATAAGTCTTCTTGTTTAGGAATTTCATGTGGATAACTGCAGGGAGAGAAATGAATAATAAGAGAGTTAAAGAAATTAAGGAATTCAAGTAACCCTCAAATCATTCCTTCCAGAAACATCGTTGATAACAAAGCGCTAATATTATGCATGTAACATATTTTAGGTACTTATCTAGTCTTGATCCAAAACGATGGCATATCATTAGTGACTGTTGAGAAGGGTGATGTACGAAATATCATTACGAATGATGTCTGTCCTTATATATGGGAATCTCAGTTGGAGAAGTGCAGGAAGAGAAGAGAATGACAGGAACGAGTAGAAACTAAATAATTCCATTTGCACTCCAGTCATTCTTTCCTCCTGCAACAACATCGATAAATATGTGCTAGTAATATGCATGTAACACATTTGGGGTTTTTATCTACTCTCAATCCTAAATGATAGTAGAATGTTGGAAACTGTATAATTCCATTCACCCTCCAATCCTTCCTATATTTCCCACAAAATTGACCTGAATGAACGAATTTTACTCGTGTTACTCATTTAGGATCCTATCTTTTTCTATCATTAGGGTTTACCTATTTAAATACTCAAGAATTCATTTAAAGGTAACATGTCCTGATGAAGTATATAGGTCTTTTACATGTAGTTTACAAAGTTCTTATGTTTCATCTCGGGATCTGAAGGAAGTATTTTGATGAAATTTGTTATTGGGGAATTTTGTTAAGATTGGTCGATAATATTATAGAAAATTGTACAATATCACGAGTACGTTACATGAACACCTTCATTTATTTAATAATGTACCTCGCTAGTCTCTCGTTAAACACTAATCTGAGCTAAAATAATGGAGATATTGTGAATTCCCAAAGAATACATTCGGAAACTGACTTCTCGTCATGGAGTACACTTTTCCATACTTGTTTTCTTATAGCTATGCCTATTATTATAAACTCAAGAAATCATTAAAGGGGCATCAAATCATGATGATAAAGGTCATTTATCATATATGGTAATTTACATTGATAACTGTATTGACAGAGGTAAATGATTGTAGAACCTTAGAACTTATGTAACTACATTAATTCTGAAATCCCTCCTCTCTCCTCCCATAAAGTTGAATATAAACTACATATAATGTGCCTGCGATTCATTTTCAGTCACAAGTATCTTCATTTCTAAGGGTATATCTATTATTATAAAGATAATAAATCATCGTAGGATAATGTATTGATGAAATTCATAGACCTTCATAATTAGCAATTTCGTGGGGATAACAACTACAAAAGACATCGGTTTTCATATATGGGAATCTCAGGTGAAGAAGTGCAGGAAAAGAAGAGAAGGAAAGGAACGGTACAGAAATTAAATAATTCCATTCACATTCATGTCATTCTTTCCTTCGGCTACAACAGTAGAATGTTGGAAACTAAACAATTCCATTCACCCTCCAATTCTACTTATATACCCTACAAACTGACCTGAATGAATGAATTTTGCTCGTGTTACTCATTTGGGATCCTATCTTTTCCTACCTTAATGGTATACCTATTTAAAAAAATCAAGAAATTGTTATAAGTTAACGTGTCCTGATGAAATATATAGGTCTTTTTATTTAGGTATTTCACAGGATAACTGCAGTGAGAGAAATGAATGATAAGAGAATCCCAGAAACTAAGTAATTCTAGGCACCCTCAAATCATTCTTTCCTCCAGCCACAACGTTGATAACAAAGCGCTATTATTATGCATGTAACACATTTCAGGTACTTATCTGGTCTTAATCATAAATGATGGCATATCATTAGTGACTGTTGAGAAGGTTGATGGACGATTTATCATTACAAAATACAACGGTCTTCATTTATGGGAATCTCAGTTGGAGAAGTGCAGGATGAAAAGGGAAGGATAGGAATGTGAAAGAAACTAAATAATTCCATACACACTTAGGTAATTTTTTCCTTCCACCACAACATTGATAAGAAAGTGCTAGTATTATGCATGTAACCCATTTGTGGTACTTATATAGTCTCCATCATAAATTATAGTAGAATGTTGGAAAATGTATAATTTCTTTCACCCTAAAATGCTTGCTACATCCCCCACAAATCAGAGCATAATTTACGAATTTTACTCATGTTACTCATTTGGGATCCTATCTTTATGGTTTACCTATTTCAAAAACTCAAGAAATCATTTTAAGTTAATATGTCTATATGAAATGTATGGGTCTTCTTATTTAGAAATTTCTTGTGGATAACAGCATAGAGATTAATGAATGATAAGAGAGTTCAGAAATTAAGCAATTATAGTAATTCTCAAATCATCCTTTCCTCCTGGAACAACGTTGATAACAAAGTACTATTATTTTGCATGTAACACTAAATAATTCCACTCACACTCAAGTCTTTCTTTCCTCTGGCCACAACATTGATAAAAATGTGCTGGTATTATGCATGTAACACATTTGGGTTACTATCTACTCTCAATCCTAAATGATAGTAGAATGTTGGAAATTTTATAACTTTATTCACCTTCCAATCCATCCTACATCCCCCACAAAGCTGAACATAATGTACAAATTTTACTCGTGTTACCCATTTGGGATCCTACCTTTTTTATTTTTAAGGTTTACCTATTTCTAAAACACAGGAATTCGTATAATGTTAACATGTCCAGATGAAATATATAGGTCTTCTTATTTAGGAATTTCACGTGCATAACTGCTGGGAGAGAAATGAATGATAAGAAAGTTCCAGAAACTAAGTATGCCTAGGCACCCTCAAATCATCCTTTCCTCCAGCCACAACGTTGACAACAAAGTGGTAATACTTCCTTCCTACATCCTCCACAATGCTGAACATATTGTACGAAGTTTACTCGTGTTACTCATTTGGGATCCTATCTTTTTCTATTTTTAGGGTTTACCTATTTCTAAAACTCAGGAATTCGTATAATGTTAACATGGCCAGATGAAATATATAGGTCTTCTTATTTAGGAATTTCACGTTGATAACTGTAGGGAGAGAAATGAATGATAAGAGAGTCTTAGAAACTAAGTAATTCTAGTCACCCTCAAATCATTTTTCCTCCAGCCACAACATTGATAAAAAGGCGCAATTATTATGCATGTAACACATTTCAGGGACAAAACATCATTACAAAAGATATCGGTCTTCATATATGGGAATCTCAGTTGGAGAAGTGCAGGAAGAGAAAAGAAGGACAGGAATGTGAAAGAAACTAAATAATTCCACTCACACTCAAGTCTTTCTTTCCTCTGGCCACAACATTGATAAGAAAGTGCTAATATTATGCATGTAACACATTTGTGGTACTTAATTAGTCTCCATCCTAAATTATAGTAGAATGTTGGAAACTTTAGAATTCCATTCACACTTCAATCCTTCCTACATCCCCCACAAAGCTGACCTGAATGTATGAATTTTACGCGTGTTTCTCATTTGGTATCCAATCTTTTTCTATCATAAGGGTTTACTTATTTCTAATACTCAAAAATCGTTTTTAGGTAACATGTCCTGATGAAGTGTATAAGTCTTCTTGTTTAGGAATTTCATGTGGATAACTGCAGGGAGAGAAATGAATAATAAGAGAGTTAAAGAAATTAAGGAATTCAAGTAACCCTCAAATCATTCCTTCCAGAAACATCGTTGATAACAAAGCGCTAATATTATGCATGTAACATATTTTAGGTACTTATCTAGTCTTGATCCAAAACGATGGCATATCATTAGTGACTGTTGAGAAGGGTGATGTACGAAATATCATTACGAATGATGTCTGTCCTTATATATGGGAATCTCAGTTGGAGAAGTGCAGGAAGAGAAGAGAATGACAGGAACGAGTAGAAACTAAATAATTCCATTTGCACTCCAGTCATTCTTTCCTCCTGCAACAACATCGATAAATATGTGCTAGTAATATGCATGTAACACATTTGGGGTTTTTATCTACTCTCAATCCTAAATGATAGTAGAATGTTGGAAACTGTATAATTCCATTCACCCTCCAATCCTTCCTATATTTCCCACAAAATTGACCTGAATGAACGAATTTTACTCGTGTTACTCATTTAGGATCCTATCTTTTTCTATCATTAGGGTTTACCTATTTAAATACTCAAGAATTCATTTAAAGGTAACATGTCCTGATGAAGTATATAGGTCTTTTACATGTAGTTTACAAAGTTCTTATGTTTCATCTCGGGATCTGAAGGAAGTATTTTGATGAAATTTGTTATTGGGGAATTTTGTTAAGATTGGTCGATAATATTATAGAAAATTGTACAATATCACGAGTACGTTACATGAACACCTTCATTTATTTAATAATGTACCTCGCTAGTCTCTCGTTAAACACTAATCTGAGCTAAAATAATGGAGATATTGTGAATTCCCAAAGAATACATTCGGAAACTGACTTCTCGTCATGGAGTACACTTTTCCATACTTGTTTTCTTATAGCTATGCCTATTATTATAAACTCAAGAAATCATTAAAGGGGCATCAAATCATGATGATAAAGGTCATTTATCATATATGGTAATTTACATTGATAACTGTATTGACAGAGGTAAATGATTGTAGAACCTTAGAACTTATGTAACTACATTAATTCTGAAATCCCTCCTCTCTCCTCCCATAAAGTTGAATATAAACTACATATAATGTGCCTGCGATTCATTTTCAGTCACAAGTATCATCATTTCTAAATGTATATCTATTATTATAAAGATAATAAATCATCGTAGGATAATGTATTGATGAAATTCATAGACCTTCATAATCAGCAATTTCGTGGGGATAACAACTACAAAAGACATCGGTTTTCATATATGGGAATCTCAGGTGAAGAAGTGCAGGAAAAGAAGAGAAGGAAAGGAACGGTACAGAAATTAAATAATTCCATTCACATTCATGTCATTCTTTCCTTCGGCTACAACAGTAGAATGTTGGAAACTAAACAATTCCATTCACCCTCCAATTCTACTTATATACCCTACAAACTGACCTGAATGAATGAATTTTGCTCGTGTTACTCATTTGGGATCCTATCTTTTCCTACCTTAATGGTATACCTATTTAAAAAAATCAAGAAATTGTTATAAGTTAACGTGTCCTGATGAAATATATAGGTCTTTTTATTTAGGTATTTCACAGGATAACTGCAGTGAGAGAAATGAATGATAAGAGAATCCCAGAAACTAAGTAATTCTAGGCACCCTCAAATCATTCTTTCCTCCAGCCACAACGTTGATAACAAAGCGCTATTATTATGCATGTAACACATTTCAGGTACTTATCTGGTCTTAATCATAAATGATGGCATATCATTAGTGACTGTTGAGAAGGTTGATGGACGATTTATCATTACAAAATACAACGGTCTTCATTTATGGGAATCTCAGTTGGAGAAGTGCAGGATGAAAAGGGAAGGATAGGAATGTGAAAGAAACTAAATAATTCCATACACACTTAGGTAATTTTTTCCTTCCACCACAACATTGATAAGAAAGTGCTAGTATTATGCATGTAACCCATTTGTGGTACTTATATAGTCTCCATCATAAATTATAGTAGAATGTTGGAAAATGTATAATTTCTTTCACCCTAAAATGCTTGCTACATCCCCCACAAATCAGAGCATAATTTACGAATTTTACTCATGTTACTCATTTGGGATCCTATCTTTATGGTTTACCTATTTCAAAAACTCAAGAAATCATTTTAAGTTAATATGTCTATATGAAATGTATGGGTCTTCTTATTTAGAAATTTCTTGTGGATAACAGCAGGGAGTTAATGAATGATAAGAGAGTTCAGAAATTAAGCAATTATAGTAATTCTCAAATCATCCTTTCCTCCTGGAACAACGTTGATAACAAAGTACTAATATTTTGCATGTAACACTAAATAATTCCACTCACACTCAAGTCTTTCTTTCCTCTGGCCACAACATTGATAAAAATGTGCTGGTATTATGCATGTAACACATTTGGGTTACTATCTACTCTCAATCCTAAATGATAGTAGAATGTTGGAAACTTTATAACTTTATTCACCTTCCAATCCATCTTACATCCCCCACAAAGCTGAACATAATGTACAAATTTTACTCGTGTTACTCATTTGGGATCCTACCTTTTTTATTTTTAGGGTTTACCTATTTCTAAAACACAGGAATTCGTATAATGTTAACATGTCCAGATGAAATATATAGGTCTTCTTATTTAGGAATTTCACGTGCATAACTGCTGGGAGAGAAATGAATGATAAGAGAGTTCCAGAAACTAAGTATTTCTAGGCACCCTCAAATCATCCTTCCTCCAGCCACAACATTGACAACAAAGTGGTAATACTTCCTTCCTACATCCTCCACAATGCTGAACATATTGTACGAAGTTTACTCGTGTTACTCATTTGGGATCCTATCTTTTTCTATTTTTAGGGTTTACCTATTTCTAAAACTCAGGAATTCGTATAATGTTAACATGGCCAGATGAAATATATAGGTCTTCTTATTTAGGAATTTCACGTTGATAACTGTAGGGAGAGAAATGAATGATAAGAGAGTCTTAGAAACTAAGTAATTCTAGTCACCCTCAAATCATTTTTCCTCCAGCCACAACATTGATAAAAAGGCGCAATTATTATGCATGTAACACATTTCAGGGACAAAACATCATTACAAAAGATATCGGTCTTCATATATGGGAATCTCAGTTGGAGAAGTGCAGGAAGAGAAAAGAAGGACAGGAATGTGAAAGAAACTAAATAATTCCACTCACACTCTAGTCTTTCTTTCCTCTGGCCACAACATTGATAAGAAAGTGCTAATATTATGCATGTAACACATTTGTGGTACTTAATTAGTCTCCATCCTAAATTATAGTAGAATGTTGGAAACTTTAGAATTCCATTCACACTTCAATCCTTCCTACATCCCCCACAAAGCTGACCTGAATGTATGAATTTTACGCGTGTTTCTCATTTGGTATCCAATCTTTTTCTATCATAAGGGTTAACTTATTTCTAATACTCAAAAATCGTTTTTAGGTAACATGTCCTGATGAAGTGTATAAGTCTTCTTGTTTAGGAATTTCATGTGGATAACTGCAGGGAGAGAAATGAATAATAAGAGAGTTAAAGAAATTAAGGAATTCAAGTAACCCTCAAATCATTCCTTCCAGAAACATCGTTGATAACAAAGCGCTAATATTATGCATGTAACATATTTTAGGTACTTATCTAGTCTTGATCCAAAATGATGGCATATCATTAGTGACTGTTGAGAAGGGTGATGTACGAAATATCATTACGAATGATGTCTGTCCTTATATATGGGAATCTCATTTGGAGAAGTGCAGGAAGAGAAGAGAATGACAGGAACGAGTAGAAACTAAATAATTCCATTTGCACTCCAGTCATTCTTTCCTCCTGCAACAACATCGATAAATATGTGCTAGTAATATGCATGTAACACATTTGGGGTTTTTATCTACTCTCAATCCTAAATGATAGTAGAATGTTGGAAACTCTATAATTCCATTCACCCTCCAATCCTTCCTATATTTCCCACAAAATTGACCTGAATGAACGAATTTTACTCGTGTTACTCATTTAGGATCCTATCTTTTTCTATCATTAGGGTTTACCTATTTAAATACTCAAGAATTCATTTAAAGGTAACATGTCCTGATGAAGTATATAGGTCTTTTACATGTAGTTTACAAAGTTCTTATGTTTCATCTCGGGATCTGAAGGAAGTATTTTGATGAAATTTGTTATTGGGGAATTTTGTTAAGATTGGTCGATAATATTATAGAAAATTGTACAATATCACGAGTACGTTACATGAACACCTTCATTTATTTAATAATGTACCTCGCTAGTCTCTCGTTAAACACTAATCTGAGCTAAAATAATGGAGATATTGTGAATTCCCAAAGAATACATTTGGAAACTGACTTCTCGTCAAGGAGTACACTTTTCCATACTTGTTTTCTTATAGCTATGCCTATTATTATAAACTCAAGAAATCATTAAAGGGGCATCAAATCATGATGATAAAGGTCATTTATCATATATGGTAATTTACATTGATAACTGTATTGACAGAGGTAAATGATTGTAGAACCTTAGAACTTATGTAACTACATTAATTCTGAAATCCCTCCTCTCTCCTCCCATAAAGTTGAATATAAACTACATATAATGTGCCTGCGATTCATTTTCAGTCACAAGTATCTTCATTTCTAAGGGTATATCTATTATTATAAAGATAATAAATCATCGTAGGATAATGTATTGATGAAATTCATAGACCTTCATAATTAGCAATTTCGTGGGGATAACAACTACAAAAGACATCGGTTTTCATATATGGGAATCTCAGGTGAAGAAGTGCAGGAAAAGAAGAGAAGGAAAGGAACGGTACAGAAATTAAATAATTCCATTCACATTCATGTCATTCTTTCCTTCGGCTACAACAGTAGAATGTTGGAAACTAAACAATTCCATTCACCCTCCAATTCTACTTATATACCCTACAAACTGACCTGAATGAATGAATTTTGCTCGTGTTACTCATTTGGGATCCTATCTTTTCCTACCTTAATGGTATACCTATTTAAAAAAATCAAGAAATTGTTATAAGTTAACGTGTCCTGATGAAATATATAGGTCTTTTTATTTAGGTATTTCACAGGATAACTGCAGGGAGAGAAATGAATGATAAGAGAATCCCAGAAACTAAGTAATTCTAGGCACCCTCAAATCATTCTTTCCTCCAGCCACAACGTTGATAACAAAGCGCTATTATTATGCATGTAACACATTTCAGGTACTTATCTGGTCTTAATCATAAATGATGGCATATCATTAGTGACTGTTGAGAAGGTTGATGGACGATTTATCATTACAAAATACAACGGTCTTCATTTATGGGAATCTCAGTTGGAGAAGTGCAGGATGAAAAGGGAAGGATAGGAATGTGAAAGAAACTAAATAATTCCATACACACTTAGGTAATTTTTTCCTTCCACCACAACATTGATAAGAAAGTGCTAGTATTATGCATGTAACCCATTTGTGGTACTTATATAGTCTCCATCATAAATTATAGTAGAATGTTGGAAAATGTATAATTTCTTTCACCCTAAAATGCTTGCTACATCCCCCACAAATCAGAGCATAATTTACGAATTTTACTCATGTTACTCATTTGGGATCCTATCTTTATGGTTTACCTATTTCAAAAACTCAAGAAATCATTTTAAGTTAATATGTCTATATGAAATGTATGGGTCTTCTTATTTAGAAATTTCTTGTGGATAACAGCAGGGAGTTAATGAATGATAAGAGAGTTCAGAAATTAAGCAATTATAGTAATTCTCAAATCATCCTTTCCTCCTGGAACAACGTTGATAACAAAGTACTAATATTTTGCATGTAACACTAAATAATTCCACTCACACTCAAGTCTTTCTTTCCTCTGGCCACAACATTGATAAAAATGTGCTGGTATTATGCATGTAACACATTTGGGTTACTATCTACTCTCAATCCTAAATGATAGTAGAATGTTGGAAACTTTATAACTTTATTCACCTTCCAATCCATCTTACATCCCCCACAAAGCTGAACATAATGTACAAATTTTACTCGTGTTACTCATTTGGGATCCTACCTTTTTTATTTTTAGGGTTTACCTATTTCTAAAACACAGGAATTCGTATAATGTTAACATGTCCAGATGAAATATATAGGTCTTCTTATTTAGGAATTTCACGTGCATAACTGCTGGGAGAGAAATGAATGATAAGAGAGTTCCAGAAACTAAGTATTTCTAGGCACCCTCAAATCATCCTTTCCTCCAGCCACAACATTGACAACAAAGTGGTAATACTTCCTTCCTACATCCTCCACAATGCTGAACATATTGTACGAAGTTTACTCGTGTTACTCATTTGGGATCCTATCTTTTTCTATTTTTAGGGTTTACCTATTTCTAAAACTCAGGAATTCGTATAATGTTAACATGGCCAGATGAAATATATAGGTCTTCTTATTTAGGAATTTCACGTTGATAACTGTAGGGAGAGAAATGAATGATAAGAGAGTCTTAGAAACTAAGTAATTCTAGTCACCCTCAAATCATTTTTCCTCCAGCCACAACATTGATAAAAAGGCGCAATTATTATGCATGTAACACATTTCAGGGACAAAACATCATTACAAAAGATATCGGTCTTCATATATGGGAATCTCAGTTGGAGAAGTGCAGGAAGAGAAAAGAAGGACAGGAATGTGAAAGAAACTAAATAATTCCACTCACACTCTAGTCTTTCTTTCCTCTGGCCACAACATTGATAAGAAAGTGCTAATATTATGCATGTAACACATTTGTGGTACTTAATTAGTCTCCATCCTAAATTATAGTAGAATGTTGGAAACTTTAGAATTCCATTCACACTTCAATCCTTCCTACATCCCCCACAAAGCTGACCTGAATGTATGAATTTTACGCGTGTTTCTCATTTGGTATCCAATCTTTTTCTATCATAAGGGTTAACTTATTTCTAATACTCAAAAATCGTTTTTAGGTAACATGTCCTGATGAAGTGTATAAGTCTTCTTGTTTAGGAATTTCATGTGGATAACTGCAGGGAGAGAAATGAATAATAAGAGAGTTAAAGAAATTAAGGAATTCAAGTAACCCTCAAATCATTCCTTCCAGAAACATCGTTGATAACAAAGCGCTAATATTATGCATGTAACATATTTTAGGTACTTATCTAGTCTTGATCCAAAATGATGGCATATCATTAGTGACTGTTGAGAAGGGTGATGTACGAAATATCATTACGAATGATGTCTGTCCTTATATATGGGAATCTCAGTTGGAGAAGTGCAGGAAGAGAAGAGAATGACAAGAACGAGTAGAAACTAAATAATTCCATTTGCACTCCAGTCATTCTTTCCTCCTGCAACAACATCGATAAATATGTGCTAGTAATATGCATGTAACACATTTGGGGTTTTTATCTACTCTCAATCCTAAATGATAGTAGAATGTTGGAAACTGTATAATTCCATTCACCCTCCAATCCTTCCTATATTTCCCACAAAATTGACCTGAATGAACGAATTTTACTCGTGTTACTCATTTAGGATCCTATCTTTTTCTATCATTAGGGTTTACCTATTTAAATACTCAAGAATTCATTTAAAGGTAACATGTCCTGATGAAGTATATAGGTCTTTTACATGTAGTTTACAAAGTTCTTATGTTTCATCTCGGGATCTGAAGGAAGTATTTTGATGAAATTTGTTATTGGGGAATTTTGTTAAGATTGGTCGATAATATTATAGAAAATTGTACAATATCACGAGTACGTTACATGAACACCTTCATTTATTTAATAATGTACCTCGCTAGTCTCTCGTTAAACACTAATCTGAGCTAAAATAATGGAGATATTGTGAATTCCCAAAGAATACATTTGGAAACTGACTTCTCGTCAAGGAGTACACTTTTCCATACTTGTTTTCTTATAGCTATGCCTATTATTATAAACTCAAGAAATCATTAAAGGGGCATCAAATCATGATGATAAAGGTCATTTATCATATATGGTAATTTACATTGATAACTGTATTGACAGAGGTAAATGATTGTAGAACCTTAGAACTTATGTAACTACATTAATTCTGAAATCCCTCCTCTCTCCTCCCATAAAGTTGAATATAAACTACATATAATGTGCCTGCGATTCATTTTCAGTCACAAGTATCTTCATTTCTAAGGGTATATCTATTATTATAAAGATAATAAATCATCGTAGGATAATGTATTGATGAAATTCATAGACCTTCATAATTAGCAATTTCGTGGGGATAACAACTACAAAAGACATCGGTTTTCATATATGGGAATCTCAGGTGAAGAAGTGCAGGAAAAGAAGAGAAGGACAGGAACGGTACAGAAATTAAATAATTCCATTCACATTCATGTCATTCTTTCCTTCGGCTACAACAGTAGAATGTTGGAAACTAAACAATTCCATTCACCCTCCTATTCTACTTATATACCCTACAAACTGACCTGAATGAATGAATTTTTCTCGTGTTACTCATTTGGGATCCTATCTTTTCCTACCTTAATGGTATACCTATTTAAAAAAATCAAGAAATTGTTATAAGTTAACGTGTCCTGATGAAATATATAGGTCTTTTTATTTAGGTATTTCACGTGGATAACTGCAGGGAGAGAAATGAATGATAAGAGAATCCCAGAAACTAAGTAATTCTAGGCACCCTCAAATCATTCTTTCCTCCAGCCACAACGTTGATAACAAAGCGCTATTATTATGCATGTAACACATTTCAGGTACTTATCTGGTCTTAATCATAAATGATGGCATATCATTAGTGACTGTTGAGAAGGTTGATGGACGATTTATCATTACAAAATACAACGGTCTTCATTTATGGGAATCTCAGTTGGAGAAGTGCAGGATGAAAAGGGAAGGATAGGAATGTGAAAGAAACTAAATAATTCCATACACACTTTGGTAATTTTTTCCTTCCACCACAACATTGATAAGAAAGTGCTAGTATTATGCATGTAACCCATTTGTGGTACTTATATAGTCTCCATCATAAATTATAGTAGAATGTTGGAAAATGTATAATTTCTTTCACCCTAAAATGCTTGCTACATCCCCCACAAATCAGAGCATAATTTACGAATTTTACTCATGTTACTCATTTGGGATCCTATCTTTATGGTTTACCTATTTCAAAAACTCAAGAAATCATTTTAAGTTAATATGTCTATATGAAATGTATGGGTCTTCTTATTTAGAAATTTCTTGTGGATAACAGCATAGAGAAATGAATGATAAGAGAGTTCAGAAATTAAGCAATTATAGTAATTCTCAAATCATCCTTTCCTCCTGGAACAACGTTGATAACAAAGTACTATTATTTTGCATGTAACACTAAATAATTCCACTCACACTCAAGTCTTTCTTTCCTCTGGCCACAACATTGATAAAAATGTGCTGGTATTATGCATGTAACACATTTGGGTTACTATCTACTCTCAATCCTAAATGATAGTAGAATGTTGGAAATTTTATAACTTTATTCACCTTCCAATCCATCCTACATCCCCCACAAAGCTGAACATAATGTACAAATTTTACTCGTGTTACCCATTTGGGATCCTACCTTTTTTATTTTTAAGGTTTACCTATTTCTAAAACACAGGAATTCGTATAATGTTAACATGTCCAGATGAAATATATAGGTCTTCTTATTTAGGAATTTCACGTGCATAACTGCTGGGAGAGAAATGAATGATAAGAAAGTTCCAGAAACTAAGTATTCCTAGGCACCCTCAAATCATCCTTTCCTCCAGCCACAACGTTGACAACAAAGTGGTAATACTTCCTTCCTACATCCTCCACAATGCTGAACATATTGTACGAAGTTTACTCGTGTTACTCATTTGGGATCCTATCTTTTTCTATTTTTAGGGTTTACCTATTTCTAAAACTCAGGAATTTGTATAATGTTAACATGGCCAGATGAAATATATAGGTCTTCTTATTTAGGAATTTCACGTTGATAACTGTAGGGAGAGAAATGAATGATAAGAGAGTCTTAGAAACTAAGTAATTCTAGTCACCCTCAAATCATTCTTTCCTCCAGCTACAACATTGATAAAAAGGCGCAATTATTATGCATGTAACACATTTCAGGGACAAAACATCATTACAAAAGATATCGGTCTTCATATATGGGAATCTCAGTTGGAGAAGTGCAGGAAGAGAAAAGAAGGACAGGAATGTGAAAGAAACTAAATAATTCCACTCACACTCTAGTCTTTCTTTCCTCTGGCCACAACATTGATAAGAAAGTGCTAATATTATGCATGTAACACATTTGTGGTACTTAATTAGTCTCCATCCTAAATTATAGTAGAATGTTGGAAACTTTAGAATTCCATTCACACTTCAATCCTTCCTACATCCCCCACAAAGCTGACCTGAATGTATGAATTTTACGGGTGTTTCTCATTTGGTATCCAATCTTTTTCTATCATAAGGGTTTACTTATTTCTAATACTCAAAAATCATTTTTAGGTAACATGTCCTGATGAAGTGTATAAGTCTTCTTGTTTAGGAATTTCATGTGGATAACTGCAGGGAGAGAAATGAATAATAAGAGAGTTAAAGAAATTAAGGAATTCAAGTAACCCTCAAATCATTCCTTCCAGAAACATCGTTGATAACAAAGCGCTAATATTATGCATGTAACATATTTTAGGTACTTATCTAGTCTTGATCCAAAATGATGGCATATCATTAGTGACTGTTGAGAAGGGTGATGTACGAAATATCATTACGAAAGATGTCTGTCCTTATATATGGGAATCTCAGTTGGAGAAGTGCAGGAAGAGTAGAGAATGACAGGAACGAGTAGAAACTAAATAATTCCATTTGCACTCCAGTCATTCTTTCCTCCTGCAACAACATCGATAAATATGTGCTAGTAATATGCATGTAACACATTTGGGGTTTTTATCTACTCTCAATCCTAAATGATAGTAGAATGTTGGAAACTCTATAATTCCATTCACCCTCCAATCCTTCCTATATTTCCCACAAAATTGACCTGAATGAACGAATTTTACTCGTGTTACTCATTTAGGATCCTATCTTTTTCTATCATTAGGGTTTACCTATTTAAATACTCAAGAATTCATTTAAAGGTAACATGTCCTGATGAAGTATATAGGTCTTTTACATGTAGTTTACAAAGTTCTTATGTTTCATCTCGGGATCTGAAGGAAGTATTTTGATGAAATTTGTTATTGGGGAATTTTGTTAAGATTGGTCGAAAATATTATAGAAAATTGTACAATATCACGAGTACGTTACATGAACACCTTCATTTATTTAATAATGTACCTCGCTAGTCTCTCGTTAAACACTAATCTGAGCTAAAATAATGGAGATATTGTGAATTCCCAAAGAATACATTTGGAAACTGACTTCTCGTCAAGGAGTACACTTTTCCATACTTGTTTTCTTATAGCTATGCCTATTATTATAAACTCAAGAAATCATTAAAGGGGCATCAAATCATGATGATAAAGGTCATTTATCATATATGGTAATTTACATTGATAACTGTATTGACAGAGGTAAATGATTGTAGAACCTTAGAACTTATGTAACTACATTAATTCTGAAATCCCTCCTCTCTCCTCCCATAAAGTTGAATATAAACTACATATAATGTGCCTGCGATTCATTTTCAGTCACAAGTATCTTCATTTCTAAGGGTATATCTATTATTATAAAGATAATAAATCATCGTAGGATAATGTATTGATGAAATTCATAGACCTTCATAATTAGCAATTTCGTGGGGATAACAACTACAAAAGACATCGGTTTTCATATATGGGAATCTCAGGTGAAGAAGTGCAGGAAAAGAAGAGAAGGAAAGGAACGGTACAGAAATTAAATAATTCCATTCACATTCATGTCATTCTTTCCTTCGGCTACAACAGTAGAATGTTGGAAACTAAACAATTCCATTCACCCTCCAATTCTACTTATATACCCTACAAACTGACCTGAATGAATGAATTTTGCTCGTGTTACTCATTTGGGATCCTATCTTTTCCTACCTTAATGGTATACCTATTTAAAAAAATCAAGAAATTGTTATAAGTTAACGTGTCCTGATGAAATATATAGGTCTTTTTATTTAGGTATTTCACAGGATAACTGCAGGGAGAGAAATGAATGATAAGAGAATCCCAGAAACTAAGTAATTCTAGGCACCCTCAAATCATTCTTTCCTCCAGCCACAACGTTGATAACAAAGCGCTATTATTATGCATGTAACACATTTCAGGTACTTATCTGGTCTTAATCATAAATGATGGCATATCATTAGTGACTGTTGAGAAGGTTGATGGACGATTTATCATTACAAAATACAACGGTCTTCATTTATGGGAATCTCAGTTGGAGAAGTGCAGGATGAAAAGGGAAGGATAGGAATGTGAAAGAAACTAAATAATTCCATACACACTTTGGTAATTTTTTCCTTCCACCACAACATTGATAAGAAAGTGCTAGTATTATGCATGTAACCCATTTGTGGTACTTATATAGTCTCCATCATAAATTATAGTAGAATGTTGGAAAATGTATAATTTCTTTCACCCTAAAATGCTTGCTACATCCCCCACAAATCAGAGCATAATTTACGAATTTTACTCATGTTACTCATTTGGGATCCTATCTTTATGGTTTACCTATTTCAAAAACTCAAGAAATCATTTTAAGTTAATATGTCTATATGAAATGTATGGGTCTTCTTATTTAGAAATTTCTTGTGGATAACAGCATAGAGAAATGAATGATAAGAGAGTTCAGAAATTAAGCAATTATAGTAATTCTCAAATCATCCTTTCCTCCTGGAACAACGTTGATAACAAAGTACTATTATTTTGCATGTAACACTAAATAATTCCACTCACACTCAAGTCTTTCTTTCCTCTGGCCACAACATTGATAAAAATGTGCTGGTATTATGCATGTAACACATTTGGGTTACTATCTACTCTCAATCCTAAATGATAGTAGAATGTTGGAAATTTTATAACTTTATTCACCTTCCAATCCATCCTACATCCCCCACAAAGCTGAACATAATGTACAAATTTTACTCGTGTTACCCATTTGGGATCCTACCTTTTTTATTTTTAAGGTTTACCTATTTCTAAAACACAGGAATTCGTATAATGTTAACATGTCCAGATGAAATATATAGGTCTTCTTATTTAGGAATTTCACGTGCATAACTGCTGGGAGAGAAATGAATGATAAGAAAGTTCCAGAAACTAAGTATTCCTAGGCACCCTCAAATCATCCTTTCCTCCAGCCACAACGTTGACAACAAAGTGGTAATACTTCCTTCCTACATCCTCCACAATGCTGAACATATTGTACGAAGTTTACTCGTGTTACTCATTTGGGATCCTATCTTTTTCTATTTTTAGGGTTTACCTATTTCTAAAACTCAGGAATTCGTATAATGTTAACATGGCCAGATGAAATATATAGGTCTTCTTATTTAGGAATTTCACGTTGATAACTGTAGGGAGAGAAATGAATGATAAGAGAGTCTTAGAAACTAAGTAATTCTAGTCACCCTCAAATCATTCTTTCCTCCAGCCACAACATTGATAAAAAGGCGCAATTATTATGCATGTAACACATTTCAGGGACAAAACATCATTACAAAAGATATCGGTCTTCATATATGGGAATCTCAGTTGGAGAAGTGCAGGAAGAGAAAAGAAGGACAGGAATGTGAAAGAAACTAAATAATTCCACTCACACTCTAGTCTTTCTTTCCTCTGGCCACAACATTGATAAGAAAGTGCTAATATTATGCATGTAACACATTTGTGGTACTTAATTAGTCTCCATCCTAAATTATAGTAGAATGTTGGAAACTTTAGAATTCCATTCACACTTCAATCCTTCCTACATCCCCCACAAAGCTGACCTGAATGTATGAATTTTACGGGTGTTTCTCATTTGGTATCCAATCTTTTTCTATCATAAGGGTTTACTTATTTCTAATACTCAAAAATCATTTTTAGGTAACATGTCCTGATGAAGTGTATAAGTCTTCTTGTTTAGGAATTTCATGTGGATAACTGCAGGGAGAGAAATGAATAATAAGAGAGTTAAAGAAATTAAGGAATTCAAGTAACCCTCAAATCATTCCTTCCAGAAACATCGTTGATAACAAAGCGCTAATATTATGCATGTAACATATTTTAGGTACTTATCTAGTCTTGATCCAAAATGATGGCATATCATTAGTGACTGTTGAGAAGGGTGATGTACGAAATATCATTACGAAAGATGTCTGTCCTTATATATGGGAATCTCAGATGGAGAAGTGCAGGAAGAGAAGAGAATGACAGGAACGAGTAGAAACTAAATAATTCCATTTGCACTCCAGTCATTCTTTCCTACTGCAACAACATCGATAAATATGTGCTAGTAATATGCATGTAACACATTTGGGGTTTTTATCTACTCTCAATCCTAAATGATAGTAGAATGTTGGAAACTGTATAATTCCATTCACCCTCCAATCCTTCCTATATTTCCCACAAAATTGACCTGAATGAACAAATTTTACTCGTGTTACTCATTTAGGATCCTATCTTTTTCTATCATTAGGGTTTACCTATTTAAATACTCAAGAATTCATTTAAAGGTAACATGTCCTGATGAAGTATATAGGTCTTTTACATGTAGTTTACAAAGTTCTTATGTTTCATCTCGGGATCTGAAGGAAGTATTTTGATGAAATTTGTTATTGGGGAATTTTGTTAAGATTGGTCGATAATATTATAGAAAATTGTACAATATCACGAGTACGTTACATGAACACCTTCATTTATTTAATAATGTACCTCGCTAGTCTCTCGTTAAACACTAATCTGAGCTAAAATAATGGAGATATTGTGAATTCCCAAAGAATACATTTGGAAACTGACTTCTCGTCATGGAGTACACTTTTCCATACTTGTTTTCTTATAGCTATGCCTATTATTATAAACTCAAGAAATCATTAAAGGGGCATCAAATCATGATGATAAAGGTCATTTATCATATATGGTAATTTACATTGATAACTGTATTGACAGAGGTAAATGATTGTAGAACCTTAGAACTTATGTAACTACATTAATTCTGAAATCCCTCCTCTCTCCTCCCATAAAGTTGAATATAAACTAAATATAATGTGCCTGCGATTCATTTTCAGTCACAAGTATCTTCATTTCTAAGGGTATATCTATTATTATAAAGATAATAAATCATCGTAGGATAATGTATTGATGAAATTCATAGACCTTCATAATTAGCAATTTCGTGGGGATAACAACTACAAAAGACATCGGTTTTCATATATGGGAATCTCAGGTGAAGAAGTGCAGGAAAAGAAGAGAAGGACAGGAACGGTACAGAAATTAAATAATTCCATTCACATTCATGTCATTCTTTCCTTCGGCTACAACAGTAGAATGTTGGAAACTAAACAATTCCATTCACCCTCCAATTCTACTTATATACCCTACAAACTGACCTGAATGAATGAATTTTGCTCGTGTTACTCATTTGGGATCCTATCTTTTCCTACCTTAATGGTATACCTATTTAAAAAAATCAAGAAATTGTTATAAGTTAACCTGTCCTGATGAAATATATAGGTCTTTTTATTTAGGTATTTCACAGGATAACTGCAGGGAGAGAAATGAATGATAAGAGAATCCCAGAAACTAAGTAATTCTAGGCACCCTCAAATCATTCTTTCCTCCAGCCACAACGTTGATAACAAAGCGCTATTATTATGCATGTAACACATTTCAGGTACTTATCTGGTCTTAATCATAAATGATGGCATATCATTAGTGACTGTTGAGAAGGTTGATGGACGATTTATCATTACAAAATACAACGGTCTTCATTTATGGGAATCTCAGTTGGAGAAGTGCAGGATGAAAAGGGAAGGATAGGAATGTGAAAGAAACTAAATAATTCCATACACACTTAGGTAATTTTTTCCTTCCACCACAACATTGATAAGAAAGTGCTAGTATTATGCATGTAACCCATTTGTGGTACTAATATAGTCTCCATCATAAATTATAGTAGAATGTTGGAAAATGTATAATTTCTTTCACCCTAAAATGCTTGCTACATCCCCCACAAATCAGAGCATAATTTACGAATTTTACTCATGTTACTCATTTGGGATCCTATCTTTATGGTTTACCTATTTCAAAAACTCAAGAAATCATTTTAAGTTAATATGTCTATATGAAATGTATGGGTCTTCTTATTTAGAAATTTCTTGTGGATAACAGCATAGAGAAATGAATGATAAGAGAGTTCAGAAATTAAGCAATTATAGTAATTCTCAAATCATCCTTTCCTCCTGGAACAACGTTGATAACAAAGTACTATTATTTTGCATGTAACACTAAATAATTCCACTCACACTCAAGTCTTTCTTTCCTCTGGCCACAACATTGATAAAAATGTGCTGGTATTATGCATGTAACACATTTGGGTTACTATCTACTCTCAATCCTAAATGATAGTAGAATGTTGGAAATTTTATAACTTTATTCACCTTCCAATCCATCCTACATCCCCCACAAAGCTGAACATAATGTACAAATTTTACTCGTGTTACCCATTTGGGATCCTACCTTTTTTATTTTTAAGGTTTACCTATTTCTAAAACACAGGAATTCGTATAATGTTAACATGTCCAGATGAAATATATAGGTCTTCTTATTTAGGAATTTCACGTGCATAACTGCTGGGAGAGAAATGAATGATAAGAAAGTTCCAGAAACTAAGTATTCCTAGGCACCCTCAAATCATCCTTTCCTCCAGCCACAACGTTGACAACAAAGTGGTAATACTTCCTTCCTACATCCTCCACAATGCTGAACATATTGTACAAAGTTTACTCGTGTTACTCATTTGGGATCCTATCTTTTTCTATTTTTAGGGTTTACCTATTTCTAAAACTCAGGAATTTGTATAATGTTAACATGGCCAGATGAAATATATAGGTCTTCTTATTTAGGAATTTCACGTTGATAACTGTAGGGAGAGAAATGAATGATAAGAGAGTCTTAGAAACTAAGTAATTCTAGTCACCCTCAAATCATTCTTTCCTCCAGCTACAACATTGATAAAAAGGCGCAATTATTATGCATGTAACACATTTCAGGGACAAAACATCATTACAAAAGATATCGGTCTTCATATATGGGAATCTCAGTTGGAGAAGTGCAGGAAGAGAAAAGAAGGACAGGAATGTGAAAGAAACTAAATAATTCCACTCACACTCTAGTCTTTCTTTCCTCTGGCCACAACATTGATAAGAAAGTGCTAATATTATGCATGTAACACATTTGTGGTACTTAATTAGTCTCCATCCTAAATTATAGTAGAATGTTGGAAACTTTAGAATTCCATTCACACTTCAATCCTTCCTACATCCCCCACAAAGCTGACCTGAATGTATGAATTTTACGGGTGTTTCTCATTTGGTATCCAATCTTTTTCTATCATAAGGGTTTACTTATTTCTAATACTCAAAAATCATTTTTAGGTAACATGTCCTGATGAAGTGTATAAGTCTTCTTGTTTAGGAATTTCATGTGGATAACTGCAGGGAGAGAAATGAATAATAAGAGAGTTAAAGAAATTAAGGAATTCAAGTAACCCTCAAATCATTCCTTCCAGAAACATCGTTGATAACAAAGCGCTAATATTATGCATGTAACATATTTTAGGTACTTATCTAGTCTTGATCCAAAATGATGGCATATCATTAGTGACTGTTGAGAAGGGTGATGTACGAAATATCATTACGAAAGATGTCTGTCCTTATATATGGGAATCTCAGTTGGAGAAGTGCAGGAAGAGTAGAGAATGACAGGAACGAGTAGAAACTAAATAATTCCATTTGCACTCCAGTCATTCTTTCCTCCTGCAACAACATCGATAAATATGTGCTAGTAATATGCATGTAACACATTTGGGGTTTTTATCTACTCTCAATCCTAAATGATAGTAGAATGTTGGAAACTCTATAATTCCATTCACCCTCCAATCCTTCCTATATTTCCCACAAAATTGACCTGAATGAACGAATTTTACTCGTGTTACTCATTTAGGATCCTATCTTTTTCTATCATTAGGGTTTACCTATTTAAATACTCAAGAATTCATTTAAAGGTAACATGTCCTGATGAAGTATATAGGTCTTTTACATGTAGTTTACAAAGTTCTTATGTTTCATCTCGGGATCTGAAGGAAGTATTTTGATGAAATTTGTTATTGGGGAATTTTGTTAAGATTGGTCGATAATATTATAGAAAATTGTACAATATCACGAGTACGTTACATGAACACCTTCATTTATTTAATAATGTACCTCGCTAGTCTCTCGTTAAACACTAATCTGAGCTAAAATAATGGAGATATTGTGAATTCCCAAAGAATACATTTGGAAACTGACTTCTCGTCAAGGAGTACACTTTTCCATACTTGTTTTCTTATAGCTATGCCTATTATTATAAACTCAAGAAATCATTAAAGGGGCATCAAATCATGATGATAAAGGTCATTTATCATATATGGTAATTTACATTGATAACTGTATTGACAGAGGTAAATGATTGTAGAACCTTAGAACTTATGTAACTACATTAATTCTGAAATCCCTCCTCTCTCCTCCCATAAAGTTGAATATAAACTACATATAATGTGCCTGCGATTCATTTTCAGTCACAAGTATCTTCATTTCTAAGGGTATATCTATTATTATAAAGATAATAAATCATCGTAGGATAATGTATTGATGAAATTCATAGACCTTCATAATTAGCAATTTCGTGGGGATAACAACTACAAAAGACATCGGTTTTCATATATGGGAATCTCAGGTGAAGAAGTGCAGGAAAAGAAGAGAAGGACAGGAACGGTACAGAAATTAAATAATTCCATTCACATTCATGTCATTCTTTCCTTCGGCTACAACAGTAGAATGTTGGAAACTAAACAATTCCATTCACCCTCCAATTCTACTTATATACCCTACAAACTGACCTGAATGAATGAATTTTGCTCGTGTTACTCATTTGGGATCCTATCTTTTCCTACCTTAATGGTATACCTATTTTAAAAAATCAAGAAATTGTTATAAGTTAACGTGTCCTGATGAAATATATAGGTCTTTTTATTTAGGTATTTCACAGGATAACTGCAGGGAGAGAAATGAATGATAAGAGAATCCCAGAAACTAAGTAATTCTAGGCACCCTCAAATCATTCTTTCCTCCAGCCACAACGTTGATAACAAAGCGCTATTATTATGCATGTAACACATTTCAGGTACTTATCTGGTCTTAATCATAAATGATGGCATATCATTAGTGACTGTTGAGAAGGTTGATGGACGATTTATCATTACAAAATACAACGGTCTTCATTTATGGGAATCTCAGTTGGAGAAGTGCAGGATGAAAAGGGAAGGATAGGAATGTGAAAGAAACTAAATAATTCCATACACACTTTGGTAATTTTTTCCTTCCACCACAACATTGATAAGAAAGTGCTAGTATTATGCATGTAACCCATTTGTGGTACTTATATAGTCTCCATCATAAATTATAGTAGAATGTTGGAAAATGTATAATTTCTTTCACCCTAAAATGCTTGCTACATCCCCCACAAATCAGAGCATAATTTACGAATTTTACTCATGTTACTCATTTGGGATCCTATCTTTATGGTTTACCTATTTCAAAAACTCAAGAAATCATTTTAAGTTAATATGTCTATATGAAATGTATGGGTCTTCTTATTTAGAAATTTCTTGTGGATAACAGCATAGAGAAATGAATGATAAGAGAGTTCAGAAATTAAGCAATTATAGTAATTCTCAAATCATCCTTTCCTCCTGGAACAACGTTGATAACAAAGTACTATTATTTTGCATGTAACACTAAATAATTCCACTCACACTCAAGTCTTTCTTTCCTCTGGCCACAACATTGATAAAAATGTGCTGGTATTATGCATGTAACACATTTGGGTTACTATCTACTCTCAATCCTAAATGATAGTAGAATGTTGGAAATTTTATAACTTTATTCACCTTCCAATCCATCCTACATCCCCCACAAAGCTGAACATAATGTACAAATTTTACTCGTGTTACCCATTTGGGATCCTACCTTTTTTATTTTTAAGGTTTACCTATTTCTAAAACACAGGAATTCGTATAATGTTAACATGTCCAGATGAAATATATAGGTCTTCTTATTTAGGAATTTCACGTGCATAACTGCTGGGAGAGAAATGAATGATAAGAAAGTTCCAGAAACTAAGTATTCCTAGGCACCCTCAAATCATCCTTTCCTCCAGCCACAACGTTGACAACAAAGTGGTAATACTTCCTTCCTACATCCTCCACAATGCTGAACATATTGTACGAAGTTTACTCGTGTTACTCATTTGGGATCCTATCTTTTTCTATTTTTAGGGTTTACCTATTTCTAAAACTCAGGAATTCGTATAATGTTAACATGGCCAGATGAAATATATAGGTCTTCTTATTTAGGAATTTCACGTTGATAACTGTAGGGAGAGAAATGAATGATAAGAGAGTCTTAGAAACTAAGTAATTCTAGTCACCCTCAAATCATTCTTTCCTCCAGCCACAACATTGATAAAAAGGCGCAATTATTATGCATGTAACACATTTCAGGGACAAAACATCATTACAAAAGATATCGGTCTTCATATATGGGAATCTCAGTTGGAGAAGTGCAGGAAGAGAAAAGAAGGACAGGAATGTGAAAGAAACTAAATAATTCCACTCACACTCTAGTCTTTCTTTCCTCTGGCCACAACATTGATAAGAAAGTGCTAATATTATGCATGTAACACATTTGTGGTACTTAATTAGTCTCCATCCTAAATTATAGTAGAATGTTGGAAACTTTAGAATTCCATTCACACTTCAATCCTTCCTACATCCCCCACAAAGCTGACCTGAATGTATGAATTTTACGGGTGTTTCTCATTTGGTATCCAATCTTTTTCTATCATAAGGGTTTACTTATTTCTAATACTCAAAAATCATTTTTAGGTAACATGTCCTGATGAAGTGTATAAGTCTTCTTGTTTAGGAATTTCATGTGGATAACTGCAGGGAGAGAAATGAATAATAAGAGAGTTAAAGAAATTAAGGAATTCAAATAACCCTCAAATCATTCCTTCCAGAAACATCGTTGATAACAAAGCGCTAATATTATGCATGTAACATATTTTAGGTACTTATCTAGTCTTGATCCAAAATGATGGCATATCATTAGTGACTGTTGAGAAGGGTGATGTACGAAATATCATTACGAAAGATGTCTGTCCTTATATATGGGAATCTCAGATGGAGAAGTGCAGGAAGAGAAGAGAATGACAGGAACGAGTAGAAACTAAATAATTCCATTTGCACTCCAGTCATTCTTTCCTACTGCAACAACATCGATAAATATGTGCTAGTAATATGCATGTAACACATTTGGGGTTTTTATCTACTCTCAATCCTAAATGATAGTAGAATGTTGGAAACTGTATAATTCCATTCACCCTCCAATCCTTCCTATATTTCCCACAAAATTGACCTGAATGAACAAATTTTACTCGTGTTACTCATTTAGGATCCTATCTTTTTCTATCATTAGGGTTTACCTATTTAAATACTCAAGAA
The DNA here is from genome assembly GCA_028673005.1 of Tanypteryx hageni. Taxonomy (NCBI): domain Eukaryota; kingdom Metazoa; phylum Arthropoda; class Insecta; order Odonata; family Petaluridae; genus Tanypteryx; species Tanypteryx hageni. The sequence continues at coordinate 90,595,129 of CM054120.1, forward strand.
TTCATTTAAAGGTAACATGTCCTGATGAAGTATATAGGTCTTTTACATGTAGTTTACAAAGTTCTTATGTTTCATCTCGGGATCTGAAGGAAGTATTTTGATGAAATTTGTTATTGGGGAATTTTGTTAAGATTGGTCGATAATATTATAGAAAATTGTACAATATCACGAGTACGTTACATGAACACCTTCATTTATTTAATAATGTACCTCGCTAGTCTCTCGTTAAACACTAATCTGAGCTAAAATAATGGAGATATTGTGAATTCCCAAAGAATACATTTGGAAACTGACTTCTCGTCATGGAGTACACTTTTCCATACTTGTTTTCTTATAGCTATGCCTATTATTATAAACTCAAGAAATCATTAAAGGGGCATCAAATCATGATGATAAAGGTCATTTATCATATATGGTAATTTACATTTATAACTGTATTGACAGAGGTAAATGATTGTAGAACCTTAGAACTTATGTAACTACATTAATTCTGAAATCCCTCCTCTCTCCTCCCATAAAGTTGAATATAAACTACATATAATGTGCCTGCGATTCATTTTCAGTCACAAGTATCTTCATTTCTAAGGGTATATCTATTATTATAAAGATAATAAATCATCGTAGGATAATGTATTGATGAAATTCATAGACCTTCATAATTAGCAATTTCGTGGGGATAACAACTACAAAAGACATCGGTTTTCATATATGGGAATCTCAGGTGAAGAAGTGCAGGAAAAGAAGAGAAGGAAAGGAACGGTACAGAAATTAAATAATTCCATTCACATTCATGTCATTCTTTCCTTCGGCTACAACAGTAGAATGTTGGAAACTAAACAATTCCATTCACCCTCCAATTCTACTTATATACCCTACAAACTGACCTGAATGAATGAATTTTGCTCGTGTTACTCATTTGGGATCCTATCTTTTCCTACCTTAATGGTATACCTATTTAAAAAAATCAAGAAATTGTTATAAGTTAACGTGTCCTGATGAAATATATAGGTCTTTTTATTTAGGTATTTCACAGGATAACTGCAGGGAGAGAAATGAATGATAAGAGAATCCCAGAAACTAAGTAATACTAGGCACCCTCAAATCATTCTTTCCTCCAGCCACAACGTTGATAACAAAGCGCTATTATTATGCATGTAACACATTTCAGGTACTTATCTGGTCTTAATCATAAATGATGGCATATCATTAGTGACTGTTGAGAAGGTTGATGGACGATTTATCATTACAAAATACAACGGTCTTCATTTATGGGAATCTCAGTTGGAGAAGTGCAGGATGAAAAGGGAAGGATAGGAATGTGAAAGAAACTAAATAATTCCATGCACACTTAGGTAATTTTTTCCTTCCACCACAACATTGATAAGAAAGTGCTAGTATTATGCATGTAACCCATTTGTGGTACTTATATAGTCTCCATCCTAAATTATAGTAGAATGTTGGAAACTGTATAATTTCTTTCACCCTAAAATGCTTGCTACATCCCCCACAAATCAGAGCATAATTTACGAATTTTACTCATGTTACTCATTTGGGATCCTATCTTTATGGTTTACCTATTTCAAAAACTCAAGAAATCATTTTAAGTTAATATGTCTATATGAAATGTATGGGTCTTCTTATTTAGAAATTTCTTGTGGATAACAGCATAGAGATTAATGAATGATAAGAGAGTTCAGAAATTAAGCAATTATAGTAATTCTCAAATCATCCTTTCCTCCTGGAACAACGTTGATAACAAAGTACTATTATTTTGCATGTAACACTAAATAATTCCACTCACACTCAAGTCTTTCTTTCCTCTGGCCACAACATTGATAAAAATGTGCTGGTATTATGCATGTAACACATTTGGGTTACTATCTACTCTCAATCCTAAATGATAGTAGAATGTTGGAAATTTTATAACTTTATTCACCTTCCAATCCATCCTACATCCCCCACAAAGCTGAACATAATGTACAAATTTTACTCGTGTTACCCATTTGGGATCCTACCTTTTTTATTTTTAAGGTTTACCTATTTCTAAAACACAGGAATTCGTATAATGTTAACATGTCCAGATGAAATATATAGGTCTTCTTATTTAGGAATTTCACGTGCATAACTGCTGGGAGAGAAATGAATGATAAGAAAGTTCCAGAAACTAAGTATTCCTAGGCACCCTCAAATCATCCTTTCCTCCAGCCACAACGTTGACAACAAAGTGGTAATACTTCCTTCCTACATCCTCCACAATGCTGAACATATTGTACGAAGTTTACTCGTGTTACTCATTTGGGATCCTATCTTTTTCTATTTTTAGGGTTTACCTATTTCTAAAACTCAGGAATTCGTATAATGTTAACATGGCCAGATGAAATATATAGGTCTTCTTATTTAGGAATTTCACGTTGATAACTGTAGGGAGAGAAATGAATGATAAGAGAGTCTTAGAAACTAAGTAATTCTAGTCACCCTCAAATCATTCTTTCCTCCAGCCACAACATTGATAAAAAGGCGCAATTATTATGCATGTAACACATTTCAGGGACAAAACATCATTACAAAAGATATCGGTCTTCATATATGGGAATCTCAGTTGGAGAAGTGCAGGAAGAGAAAAGAAGGACAGGAATGTGAAAGAAACTAAATAATTCCACTCACACTCTAGTCTTTCTTTCCTCTGGCCACAACATTGATAAGAAAGTGCTAATATTATGCATGTAACACATTTGTGGTACTTAATTAGTCTCCATCCTAAATTATAGTAGAATGTTGGAAACTTTAGAATTCCATTCACACTTCAATCCTTCCTACATCCCCCACAAAGCTGACCTGAATGTATGAATTTTACGCGTGTTTCTCATTTGGTATCCAATCTTTTTCTATCATAAGGGTTTACTTATTTCTAATACTCAAAAATCATTTTTAGGTAACATGTCCTGATGAAGTGTATAAGTCTTCTTGTTTAGGAATTTCATGTGGATAACTGCAGGGAGAGAAATGAATAATAAGAGAGTTAAAGAAATTAAGGAATTCAAGTAACCCTCAAATCATTCCTTCCAGAAACATCGTTGATAACAAAGCGCTAATATTATGCATGTAACATATTTTAGGTACTTATCTAGTCTTGATCCAAAATGATGGCATATCATTAGTGACTGTTGAGAAGGGTGATGTACGAAATATCATTACGAAAGATGTCTGTCCTTATATATGGGAATCTCAGTTGGAGAAGTGCAGGAAGAGAAGAGAATGACAGGAACGAGTAGAAACTAAATAATTCCATTTGCACTCCAGTCATTCTTTCCTCCTGCAACAACATCGATAAATATGTGCTAGTAATATGCATGTAACACATTTGGGGTTTTTATCTACTCTCAATCCTAAATGATAGTAGAATGTTGGAAACTGTATAATTCCATTCACCCTCCAATCCTTCCTATATTTCCCACAAAATTGACCTGAATGAACGAATTTTACTCGTGTTACTCATTTAGGATCCTATCTTTTTCTATCATTAGGGTTTACCTATTTAAATACTCAAGAATTCATTTAAAGGTAACATGTCCTGATGAAGTATATAGGTCTTTTACATGTAGTTTACAAAGTTCTTATGTTTCATCTCGGGATCTGAAGGAAGTATTTTGATGAAATTTGTTATTGGGGAATTTTGTTAAGATTGGTCGATAATATTGTAGAAAATTGAACAATATCACGAGTACGTTACATGAACACCTTCATTTATTTAATAATGTACCACGCTAGTCTCTCGTTAAACACTAATCTGAGCTAAAATAATGGAGATATTGTGAATTCCCAAAGAATACATTCGGAAACTGACTTCTCGTCATGGAGTACACTTTTCCATACTTGTTTTCTTATAGCTATGCCTATTATTATAAACTCAAGAAATCATTAAAGGGGCATCAAATCATGATGATAAAGGTCATTTATCATATATGGTAATTTACATTGATAACTGTATTGACAGAGGTAAATGATTGTAGAACCTTAGAACTTATGTAACTACATTAATTCTGAAATCCCTCCTCTCTCCTCCCATAAAGTTGAATATAAACTACATATAATGTGCCTGTGATTCATTTTCAGTCACAAGTATCTTCATTTCTAAGGGTATATCTATTATTATAAAGATAATAAATCATCGTAGGATAATGTATTGATGAAATTCATAGACCTTCATAATTAGCAATTTCGTGGGGATAACAACTACAAAAGACATCGGTTTTCATATATGGGAATCTCAGGTGAAGAAGTGCAGGAAAAGAAGAGAAGGACAGGAACGGTACAGAAATTAAATAATTCCATTCACATTCATGTCATTCTTTCCTTCGGCTACAACAGTAGAATGTTGGAAACTAAACAATTCCATTCACCCTCCAATTCTACTTATATACCCTACAAACTGACCTGAATGAATGAATTTTGCTCGTGTTACTCATTTGGGATCCTATCTTTTCCTACCTTAATGGTATACCTATTTAAAAAAATCAAGAAATTGTTATAAGTTAACGTGTCCTGATGAAATATATAGGTCTTTTTATTTAGGTATTTCACAGGATAACTGCAGGGAGAGAAATGAATGATAAGAGAATCCCAGAAACTAAGTAATTCTAGGCACCCTCAAATCATTCTTTCCTCCAGCCACAACGTTGATAACAAAGCGCTATTATTATGCATGTAACACAGTTCAGGTACTTATCTGGTCTTAATCATAAATGATGGCATATCATTAGTGACTGTTGAGAAGGTTGATGGACGATTTATCATTACAAAATACAACGGTCTTCATTTATGGGAATCTCAGTTGGAGAAGTGCAGGATGAAAAGGGAAGGATAGGAATGTGAAAGAAACTAAATAATTCCATGCACACTTAGGTAATTTTTTCCTTCCACCACAACATTGATAAGAAAGTGCTAGTATTATGCATGTAACCCATTTGTGGTACTTATATAGTCTCCATCCTAAATTATAGTAGAATGTTGGAAACTGTATAATTTCTTTCACCCTAAAATGCTTGCTACATCCCCCACAAATCAGAGCATAATTTACGAATTTTACTCATGTTACTCATTTGGGATCCTATCTTTATGGTTTACCTATTTCAAAAACTCAAGAAATCATTTTAAGTTAATATGTCTATATGAAATGTATGGGTCTTCTTATTTAGAAATTTCTTGTGGATAACAGCATAGAGATTAATGAATGATAAGAGAGTTCAGAAATTAAGCAATTATAGTAATTCTCAAATCATCCTTTCCTCCTGGAACAACGTTGATAACAAAGTACTATTATTTTGCATGTAACACTAAATAATTCCACTCACACTCAAGTCTTTCTTTCCTCTGGCCACAACATTGATAAAAATGTGCTGGTATTATGCATGTAACACATTTGGGTTACTATCTCCTCTCAATCCTAAATGATAGTAGAATGTTGGAAATTTTATAACTTTATTCACCTTCCAATCCATCCTACATCCCCCACAAAGCTGAACATAATGTACAAATTTTACTCGTGTTACCCATTTGGGATCCTACCTTTTTTATTTTTAAGGTTTACCTATTTCTAAAACACAGGAATTCGTATAATGTTAACATGTCCAGATGAAATATATAGGTCTTCTTATTTAGGAATTTCACGTGCATAACTGCTGGGAGAGAAATGAATGATAAGAAAGTTCCAGAAACTAAGTATTCCTAGGCACCCTCAAATCATCCTTTCCTCCAGCCACAACGTTGACAACAAAGTGGTAATACTTCCTTCCTACATCCTCCACAATGCTGAACATATTGTACGAAGTTTACTCGTGTTACTCATTTGGGATCCTATCTTTTTCTATTTTTAGGGTTTACCTATTTCTAAAACTCAGGAATTCGTATAATGTTAACATGGCCAGATGAAATATATAGGTCTTCTTATTTAGGAATTTCACGTTGATAACTGTAGGGAGAGAAATGAATGATAAGAGAGTCTTAGAAACTAAGTAATTCTAGTCACCCTCAAATCATTCTTTCCTCCAGCCACAACATTGATAAAAAGGCGCAATTATTATGCATGTAACACATTTCAGGGACAAAACATCATTACAAAAGATATCGGTCTTCATATATGGGAATCTCAGTTGGAGAAGTGCAGGAAGAGAAAAGAAGGACAGGAATGTGAAAGAAACTAAATAATTCCACTCACACTCTAGTCTTTCTTTCCTCTGGCCACAACATTGATAAGAAAGTGCTAATATTATGCATGTAACACATTTGTGGTACTTAATTAGTCTCCATCCTAAATTATAGTAGAATGTTGGAAACTTTAGAATTCCATTCACACTTCAATCCTTCCTACATCCCCCACAAAGCTGACCTGAATGTATGAATTTTACGCGTGTTTCTCATTTGGTATCCAATCTTTTTCTATCATAAGGGTTTACTTATTTCTAATACTCAAAAATCATTTTTAGGTAACATGTCCTGATGAAGTGTATAAGTCTTCTTGTTTAGGAATTTCATGTGGATAACTGCAGGGAGAGAAATGAATAATAAGAGAGTTAAAGAAATTAAGGAATTCAAGTAACCCTCAAATCATTCCTTCCAGAAACATCGTTGATAACAAAGCGCTAATATTATGCATGTAACATATTTTAGGTACTTATCTAGTCTTGATCCAAAATGATGGCATATCATTAGTGACTGTTGAGAAGGGTGATGTACGAAATATCATTACGAAAGATGTCTGTCCTTATATATGGGAATCTCAGTTGGAGAAGTGCAGGAAGAGAAGAGAATGACAGGAACGAGTAGAAACTAAATAATTCCATTTGCACTCCAGTCATTCTTTCCTCCTGCAACAACATCGATAAATATGTGCTAGTAATATGCATGTAACACATTTGGGGTTTTTATCTACTCTCAATCCTAAATGATAGTAGAATGTTGGAAACTGTATAATTCCATTCACCCTCCAATCCTTCCTATATTTCCCACAAAATTGACCTGAATGAACGAATTTTACTCGTGTTACTCATTTAGGATCCTATCTTTTTCTATCATTAGGGTTTACCTATTTAAATACTCAAGAATTCATTTAAAGGTAACATGTCCTGATGAAGTATATAGGTCTTTTACATGTAGTTTACAAAGTTCTTATGTTTCATCTCGGGATCTGAAGGAAGTATTTTGATGAAATTTGTTATTGGGGAATTTTGTTAAGATTGGTCGATAATATTGTAGAAAATTGAACAATATCACGAGTACGTTACATGAACACCTTCATTTATTTAATAATGTACCACGCTAGTCTCTCGTTAAACACTAATCTGAGCTAAAATAATGGAGATATTGTGAATTCCCAAAGAATACATTCGGAAACTGACTTCTCGTCATGGAGTACACTTTTCCATACTTGTTTTCTTATAGCTATGCCTATTATTATAAACTCAAGAAATCATTAAAGGGGCATCAAATCATGATGATAAAGGTCATTTATCATATATGGTAATTTACATTGATAACTGTATTGACAGAGGTAAATGATTGTAGAACCTTAGAACTTATGTAACTACATTAATTCTGAAATCCCTCCTCTCTCCTCCCATAAAGTTGAATATAAACTACATATAATGTGCCTGTGATTCATTTTCAGTCACAAGTATCTTCATTTCTAAGGGTATATCTATTATTATAAAGATAATAAATCATCGTAGGATAATGTATTGATGAAATTCATAGACCTTCATAATTAGCAATTTCGTGGGGATAACAACTACAAAAGACATCGGTTTTCATATATGGGAATCTCAGGTGAAGAAGTGCAGGAAAAGAAGAGAAGGACAGGAACGGTACAGAAATTAAATAATTCCATTCACATTCATGTCATTCTTTCCTTCGGCTACAACAGTAGAATGTTGGAAACTAAACAATTCCATTCACCCTCCAATTCTACTTATATACCCTACAAACTGACCTGAATGAATGAATTTTGCTCGTGTTACTCATTTGGGATCCTATCTTTTCCTACCTTAATGGTATACCTATTTAAAAAAATCAAGAAATTGTTATAAGTTAACGTGTCCTGATGAAATATATAGGTCTTTTTATTTAGGTATTTCACAGGATAACTGCAGGGAGAGAAATGAATGATAAGAGAATCCCAGAAACTAAGTAATTCTAGGCACCCTCAAATCATTCTTTCCTCCAGCCACAACGTTGATAACAAAGCGCTATTATTATGCATGTAACACAGTTCAGGTACTTATCTGGTCTTAATCATAAATGATGGCATATCATTAGTGACTGTTGAGAAGGTTGATGGACGATTTATCATTACAAAATACAACGGTCTTCATTTATGGGAATCTCAGTTGGAGAAGTGCAGGATGAAAAGGGAAGGATAGGAATGTGAAAGAAACTAAATAATTCCATACACACTTAGGTAATTTTTTCCTTCCACCACAACATTGATAAGAAAGTGCTAGTATTATGCATGTAACCCATTTGTGGTACTTATATAGTCTCCATCATAAATTATAGTAGAATGTTGGAAAATGTATAATTTCTTTCACCCTAAAATGCTTGCTACATCCCCCACAAATCAGAGCATAATTTACGAATTTTACTCATGTTACTCATTTGGGATCCTATCTTTATGGTTTACCTATTTCAAAAACTCAAGAAATCATTTTAAGTTAATATGTCTATATGAAATGTATGGGTCTTCTTATTTAGAAATTTCTTGTGGATAACAGCAGGGAGTTAATGAATGATAAGAGAGTTCAGAAATTAAGCAATTATAGTAATTCTCAAATCATCCTTTCCTCCTGGAACAACGTTGATAACAAAGTACTAATATTTTGCATGTAACACTAAATAATTCCACTCACACTCAAGTCTTTCTTTCCTCTGGCCACAACATTGATAAAAATGTGCTGGTATTATGCATGTAACACATTTGGGTTACTATCTACTCTCAATCCTAAATGATAGTAGAATGTTGGAAACTTTATAACTTTATTCACCTTCCAATCCATCTTACATCCCCCACAAAGCTGAACATAATGTACAAATTTTTCTCGTGTTACTCATTTGGGATTCTACCTTTTTTATTTTTAGGGTTTACCTATTTCTAAAACACAGGAATTCGTATAATGTTAACATGTCCAGATGAAATATATAGGTCTTCTTATTTAGGAATTTCACGTGCATAACTGCTGGGAGAGAAATGAATGATAAGAGAGTTCCAGAAACTAAGTATTTCTAGGCACCCTCAAATCATCCTTTCCTCCAGCCACAACGTTGACAACAAAGTGGTAATACTTCCTTCCTACATCCTCCACAATGCTGAACATATTGTACGAAGTTTACTCGTGTTACTCATTTGGGATCCTATCTTTTTCTATTTTTAGGGTTTACCTATTTCTAAAACTCAGGAATTCGTATAATGTTAACATGGCCAGATGAAATATATAGGTCTTCTTATTTAGGAATTTCACGTTGATAACTGTAGGGAGAGAAATGAATGATAAGAGAGTCTTAGAAACTAAGTAATTCTAGTCACCCTCAAATCATTCTTTCCTCCAGCCACAACATTGATAAAAAGGCGCAATTATTATGCATGTAACACATTTCAGGGACAAAACATCATTACAAAAGATATCGGTCTTCATATATGAGAATCTCAGTTGGAGAAGTGCAGGAAGAGAAAAGAAGGACAGGAATGTGAAAGAAACTAAATAATTCCACTCACACTCTAGTCTTTCTTTCCTCTGGCCACAACATTGATAAGAAAGTGCTAATATTATGCATGTAACACATTTGTGGTACTTAATTAGTCTCCATCCTAAATTATAGTAGAATGTTGGAAACTTTAGAATTCCATTCACACTTCAATCCTTCCTACATCCCCCACAAAGCTGACCTGAATGTATGAATTTTACGCCTGTTTCTCATTTGGTATCCAATCTTTTTCTATCATAAAGGTTTACTTATTTCTAATACTCAAAAATCATTTTTAGGTAACATGTCCTGATGAAGTGTATAAGTCTTCTTGTTTAGGAATTTCATGTGGATAACTGCAGGGAGAGAAATGAATAATAAGAGAGTTAAAGAAATTAAGGAATTCAAGTAACCCTCAAATCATTCCTTCCAGAAACATCGTTGATAACAAAGTGCTAATATTATGCATGTAACATATTTTAGGTACTTATCTAGTCTTGATCCAAAATGATGGCATATCATTAGTGACGGTTGAGAAGGGTGATGTTCGAAATATCATTACAAAAGATGTCTGTCCTTATATATGGGAATCTCAGTTGGAGAAGTGCAGGAAGAGAAGAGAATGACAGGAACGAGTAGAAACTAAATAATTCCATTTGCACTCCAGTCATTCTTTCCTCCTGCAACAACATCGATAAATATGTGCTAGTAATATGCTTGTAACACATTTGGGGTTTTTATCTACTCTCAATCCTAAATGATAGTAGAATGTTGGAAACTGTATAATTCCATTCACCCTCCAATCCTTCCTATATTTCCCACAAAATTGACCTGAATGAACGAATTTTACTCGTGTTACTCATTTAGGATCCTATCTTTTTCTATCGTTAGGGTTTACTTATTTAAATACTCAAGAATTCATTTAAAGGTAACATGTCCTGATGAAGTATATAGGTCTTTTACATGTAGTTTACAAAGTTCTTATGTTTCATCTCGGGATCTGAAGGAAGTATTTTGATGAAATTTGTTATTGGGGAATTTTGTTAAGATTGGTCGATAATATTGTAGAAAATTGAACAATATCACGAGTACATTACATGAACACCTTCATTTATTTAATAATGTACCTCGCTAGTCTCTCGTTAAACACTAATCTGAGCTAAAATAATGGAGATATTGTGAATTCCCAAAGAATACATTCGGAAACTGACTTCTCGTCATGGAGTACACTTTTCCATACTTGTTTTCTTATAGCTATGCCTATTATTATAAACTCAAGAAATCATTAAAGGGGCATCAAATCATGATGATAAAGGTCATTTATCATATATGGTAATTTGCATTGATAACTGTATTGACAGAGGTAAATGATTGTAGAACCTTAGAACTTATGTAACTACATTAATTCTGAAATCCCTCCTCTCTCCTCCCAAAAAGTTGAATATAAACTACATATAATGTGCCTGCGATTCATTTTCAGTCACAAGTATCTTCATTTCTAAGGGTATATCTATTATTATAAAGATAATAAATCATCGTAGGATAATGTATTGATGAAATTCATAGACCTTCATAATTAGCAATTTCGTGGGGATAACAACTACAAAAGACATCGGTTTTCATATATGGGAATCTCAGGTGAAGAAGTGCAGGAAAAGAAGAGAAGGACAGGAACGGTACAGAAATTAAATAATTCCATTCACATTCATGTCATTCTTTCCTTCGGCTACAACAGTAGAATGTTGGAAACTAAACAATTCCATTCACCCTCCAATTCTACTTATATACCCTACAAACTGACCTGAATGAATGAATTTTGCTCGTGTTACTCATTTGGGATCCTATCTTTTCCTACCTTAATGGTATACCTATTTAAAAAAATCAAGAAATTGTTATAAGTTAACGTGTCCTGATGAAATATATAGGTCTTTTTATTTAGGTATTTCACAGGATAACTGCAGGGAGAGAAATGAATGATAAGAGAATCCCAGAAACTAAGTAATTCTAGGCACCCTCAAATCATTCTTTCCTCCAGCCACAACGTTGATAACAAAGCGCTATTATTATGCATGTAACACAGTTCAGGTACTTATCTGGTCTTAATCATAAATGATGGCATATCATTAGTGACTGTTGAGAAGGTTGATGGACGATTTATCATTACAAAATACAACGGTCTTCATTTATGGGAATCTCAGTTGGAGAAGTGCAGGATGAAAAGGGAAGGATAGGAATGTGAAAGAAACTAAATAATTCCATACACACTTAGGTAATTTTTTCCTTCCACCACAACATTGATAAGAAAGTGCTAGTATTATGCATGTAACCCATTTGTGGTACTTATATAGTCTCCATCATAAATTATAGTAGAATGTTGGAAAATGTATAATTTCTTTCACCCTAAAATGCTTGCTACATCCCCCACAAATCAGAGCATAATTTACGAATTTTACTCATGTTACTCATTTGGGATCCTATCTTTATGGTTTACCTATTTCAAAAACTCAAGAAATCATTTTAAGTTAATATGTCTATATGAAATGTATGGGTCTTCTTATTTAGAAATTTCTTGTGGATAACAGCAGGGAGTTAATGAATGATAAGAGAGTTCAGAAATTAAGCAATTATAGTAATTCTCAAATCATCCTTTCCTCCTGGAACAACGTTGATAACAAAGTACTAATATTTTGCATGTAACACTAAATAATTCCACTCACACTCAAGTCTTTCTTTCCTCTGGCCACAACATTGATAAAAATGTGCTGGTATTATGCATGTAACACATTTGGGTTACTATCTACTCTCAATCCTAAATGATAGTAGAATGTTGGAAACTTTATAACTTTATTCACCTTCCAATCCATCTTACATCCCCCACAAAGCTGAACATAATGTACAAATTTTTCTCGTGTTACTCATTTGGGATTCTACCTTTTTTATTTTTAGGGTTTACCTATTTCTAAAACACAGGAATTCGTATAATGTTAACATGTCCAGATGAAATATATAGGTCTTCTTATTTAGGAATTTCACGTGCATAACTGCTGGGAGAGAAATGAATGATAAGAGAGTTCCAGAAACTAAGTATTTCTAGGCACCCTCAAATCATCCTTTCCTCCAGCCACAACGTTGACAACAAAGTGGTAATACTTCCTTCCTACATCCTCCACAATGCTGAACATATTGTACGAAGTTTACTCGTGTTACTCATTTGGGATCCTATCTTTTTCTATTTTTAGGGTTTACCTATTTCTAAAACTCAGGAATTCGTATAATGTTAACATGGCCAGATGAAATATATAGGTCTTCTTATTTAGGAATTTCACGTTGATAACTGTAGGGAGAGAAATGAATGATAAGAGAGTCTTAGAAACTAAGTAATTCTAGTCACCCTCAAATCATTCTTTCCTCCAGCCACAACATTGATAAAAAGGCGCAATTATTATGCATGTAACACATTTCAGGGACAAAACATCATTACAAAAGATATCGGTCTTCATATATGAGAATCTCAGTTGGAGAAGTGCAGGAAGAGAAAAGAAGGACAGGAATGTGAAAGAAACTAAATAATTCCACTCACACTCTAGTCTTTCTTTCCTCTGGCCACAACATTGATAAGAAAGTGCTAATATTATGCATGTAACACATTTGTGGTACTTAATTAGTCTCCATCCTAAATTATAGTAGAATGTTGGAAACTTTAGAATTCCATTCACACTTCAATCCTTCCTACATCCCCCACAAAGCTGACCTGAATGTATGAATTTTACGCCTGTTTCTCATTTGGTATCCAATCTTTTTCTATCATAAAGGTTTACTTATTTCTAATACTCAAAAATCATTTTTAGGTAACATGTCCTGATGAAGTGTATAAGTCTTCTTGTTTAGGAATTTCATGTGGATAACTGCAGGGAGAGAAATGAATAATAAGAGAGTTAAAGAAATTAAGGAATTCAAGTAACCCTCAAATCATTCCTTCCAGAAACATCGTTGATAACAAAGTGCTAATATTATGCATGTAACATATTTTAGGTACTTATCTAGTCTTGATCCAAAATGATGGCATATCATTAGTGACGGTTGAGAAGGGTGATGTTCGAAATATCATTACAAAAGATGTCTGTCCTTATATATGGGAATCTCAGTTGGAGAAGTGCAGGAAGAGAAGAGAATGACAGGAACGAGTAGAAACTAAATAATTCCATTTGCACTCCAGTCATTCTTTCCTCCTGCAACAACATCGATAAATATGTGCTAGTAATATGCTTGTAACACATTTGGGGTTTTTATCTACTCTCAATCCTAAATGATAGTAGAATGTTGGAAACTGTATAATTCCATTCACCCTCCAATCCTTCCTATATTTCCCACAAAATTGACCTGAATGAACGAATTTTACTCGTGTTACTCATTTAGGATCCTATCTTTTTCTATCGTTAGGGTTTACTTATTTAAATACTCAAGAATTCATTTAAAGGTAACATGTCCTGATGAAGTATATAGGTCTTTTACATGTAGTTTACAAAGTTCTTATGTTTCATCTCGGGATCTGAAGGAAGTATTTTGATGAAATTTGTTATTGGGGAATTTTGTTAAGATTGGTCGATAATATTGTAGAAAATTGAACAATATCACGAGTACATTACATGAACACCTTCATTTATTTAATAATGTACCTCGCTAGTCTCTCGTTAAACACTAATCTGAGCTAAAATAATGGAGATATTGTGAATTCCCAAAGAATACATTCGGAAACTGACTTCTCGTCATGGAGTACACTTTTCCATACTTGTTTTCTTATAGCTATGCCTATTATTATAAACTCAAGAAATCATTAAAGGGGCATCAAATCATGATGATAAAGGTCATTTATCATATATGGTAATTTGCATTGATAACTGTATTGACAGAGGTAAATGATTGTAGAACCTTAGAACTTATGTAACTACATTAATTCTGAAATCCCTCCTCTCTCCTCCCAAAAAGTTGAATATAAACTACATATAATGTGCCTGCGATTCATTTTCAGTCACAAGTATCTTCATTTCTAAGGGTATATCTATTATTATAAAGATAATAAATCATCGTAGGATAATGTATTGATGAAATTCATAGACCTTCATAATTAGCAATTTCGTGGGGATAACAACTACAAAAGACATCGGTTTTCATATATGGGAATCTCAGGTGAAGAAGTGCAGGAAAAGAAGAGAAGGACAGGAACGGTACAGAAATTAAATAATTCCATTCACATTCATGTCATTCTTTCCTTCGGCTACAACAGTAGAATGTTGGAAACTAAACAATTCCATTCACCCTCCAATTCTACTTATATACCCTACAAACTGACCTGAATGAATGAATTTTGCTCGTGTTACTCATTTGGGATCCTATCTTTTCCTACCTTAATGGTATACCTATTTAAAAAAATCAAGAAATTGTTATAAGTTAACGTGTCCTGATGAAATATATAGGTCTTTTTATTTAGGTATTTCACAGGATAACTGCAGGGAGAGAAATGAATGATAAGAGAATCCCAGAAACTAAGTAATTCTAGGCACCCTCAAATCATTCTTTCCTCCAGCCACAACGTTGATAACAAAGCGCTATTATTATGCATGTAACACAGTTCAGGTACTTATCTGGTCTTAATCATAAATGATGGCATATCATTAGTGACTGTTGAGAAGGTTGATGGACGATTTATCATTACAAAATACAACGGTCTTCATTTATGGGAATCTCAGTTGGAGAAGTGCAGGATGAAAAGGGAAGGATAGGAATGTGAAAGAAACTAAATAATTCCATACACACTTAGGTAATTTTTTCCTTCCACCACAACATTGATAAGAAAGTGCTAGTATTATGCATGTAACCCATTTGTGGTACTTATATAGTCTCCATCATAAATTATAGTAGAATGTTGGAAAATGTATAATTTCTTTCACCCTAAAATGCTTGCTACATCCCCCACAAATCAGAGCATAATTTACGAATTTTACTCATGTTACTCATTTGGGATCCTATCTTTATGGTTTACCTATTTCAAAAACTCAAGAAATCATTTTAAGTTAATATGTCTATATGAAATGTATGGGTCTTCTTATTTAGAAATTTCTTGTGGATAACAGCAGGGAGTTAATGAATGATAAGAGAGTTCAGAAATTAAGCAATTATAGTAATTCTCAAATCATCCTTTCCTCCTGGAACAACGTTGATAACAAAGTACTAATATTTTGCATGTAACACTAAATAATTCCACTCACACTCAAGTCTTTCTTTCCTCTGGCCACAACATTGATAAAAATGTGCTGGTATTATGCATGTAACACATTTGGGTTACTATCTACTCTCAATCCTAAATGATAGTAGAATGTTGGAAACTTTATAACTTTATTCACCTTCCAATCCATCTTACATCCCCCACAAAGCTGAACATAATGTACAAATTTTTCTCGTGTTACTCATTTGGGATTCTACCTTTTTTATTTTTAGGGTTTACCTATTTCTAAAACACAGGAATTCGTATAATGTTAACATGTCCAGATGAAATATATAGGTCTTCTTATTTAGGAATTTCACGTGCATAACTGCTGGGAGAGAAATGAATGATAAGAGAGTTCCAGAAACTAAGTATTTCTAGGCACCCTCAAATCATCCTTTCCTCCAGCCACAACGTTGACAACAAAGTGGTAATACTTCCTTCCTACATCCTCCACAATGCTGAACATATTGTACGAAGTTTACTCGTGTTACTCATTTGGGATCCTATCTTTTTCTATTTTTAGGGTTTACCTATTTCTAAAACTCAGGAATTCGTATAATGTTAACATGGCCAGATGAAATATATAGGTCTTCTTATTTAGGAATTTCACGTTGATAACTGTAGGGAGAGAAATGAATGATAAGAGAGTCTTAGAAACTAAGTAATTCTAGTCACCCTCAAATCATTCTTTCCTCCAGCCACAACATTGATAAAAAGGCGCAATTATTATGCATGTAACACATTTCAGGGACAAAACATCATTACAAAAGATATCGGTCTTCATATATGAGAATCTCAGTTGGAGAAGTGCAGGAAGAGAAAAGAAGGACAGGAATGTGAAAGAAACTAAATAATTCCACTCACACTCTAGTCTTTCTTTCCTCTGGCCACAACATTGATAAGAAAGTGCTAATATTATGCATGTAACACATTTGTGGTACTTAATTAGTCTCCATCCTAAATTATAGTAGAATGTTGGAAACTTTAGAATTCCATTCACACTTCAATCCTTCCTACATCCCCCACAAAGCTGACCTGAATGTATGAATTTTACGCGTGTTTCTCATTTGGTATCCAATCTTTTTCTATCATAAAGGTTTACTTATTTCTAATACTCAAAAATCATTTTTAGGTAACATGTCCTGATGAAGTGTATAAGTCTTCTTGTTTAGGAATTTCATGTGGATAACTGCAGGGAGAGAAATGAATAATAAGAGAGTTAAAGAAATTAAGGAATTCAAGTAACCCTCAAATCATTCCTTCCAGAAACATCGTTGATAACAAAGCGCTAATATTATGCATGTAACATATTTTAGGTACTTATCTAGTCTTGATCCAAAATGATGGCATATCATTAGTGACGGTTGAGAAGGGTGATGTTCGAAATATCATTACAAAAGATGTCTGTCCTTATATATGGGAATCTCAGTTGGAGAAGTGCAGGAAGAGAAGAGAATGACAGGAACGAGTAGAAACTAAATAATTCCATTTGCACTCCAGTCATTCTTTCCTCCTGCAACAACATCGATAAATATGTGCTAGTAATATGCTTGTAACACATTTGGGGTTTTTATCTACTCTCAATCCTAAATGATAGTAGAATGTTGGAAACTGTATAATTCCATTCACCCTCCAATCCTTCCTATATTTCCCACAAAATTGACCTGAATGAACGAATTTTACTCGTGTTACTCATTTAGGATCCTATCTTTTTCTATCGTTAGGGTTTACTTATTTAAATACTCAAGAATTCATTTAAAGGTAACATGTCCTGATGAAGTATATAGGTCTTTTACATGTAGTTTACAAAGTTCTTATGTTTCATCTCGGGATCTGAAGGAAGTATTTTGATGAAATTTGTTATTGGGGAATTTTGTTAAGATTGGTCGATAATATTGTAGAAAATTGAACAATATCACGAGTACATTACATGAACACCTTCATTTATTTAATAATGTACCTCGCTAGTCTCTCGTTAAACACTAATCTGAGCTAAAATAATGGAGATATTGTGAATTCCCAAAGAATACATTCGGAAACTGACTTCTCGTCATGGAGTACACTTTTCCATACTTGTTTTCTTATAGCTATGCCTATTATTATAAACTCAAGAAATCATTAAAGGGGCATCAAATCATGATGATAAAGGTCATTTATCATATATGGTAATTTGCATTGATAACTGTATTGACAGAGGTAAATGATTGTAGAACCTTAGAACTTATGTAACTACATTAATTCTGAAATCCCTCCTCTCTCCTCCCATAAAGTTGAATATAAACTACATATAATGTGCCTGCGATTCATTTTCAGTCACAAGTATCTTCATTTCTAAGGGTATATCTATTATTATAAAGATAATAAATCATCGTAGGATAATGTATTGATGAAATTCATAGACCTTCATAATTAGCAATTTCGTGGGGATAACAACTACAAAAGACATCGGTTTTCATATATGGGAATCTCAGGTGAAGAAGTGCAGGAAAAGAAGAGAAGGACAGGAACGGTACAGAAATTAAATAATTCCATTCACATTCACGTCATTCTTTCCTTCGGCTACAACAGTAGAATGTTGGAAACTAAACAATTCCATTCACCCTCCAATTCTACTTATATACCCTACAAACTGACCTGAATGAATGAATTTTGCTCGTGTTACTCATTTGGGATCCTATCTTTTCCTACCTTAATGGTATACCTATTTAAAAAAATCAAGAAATTGTTATAAGTTAAAGTGTCCTGATGAAATATATAGGTCTTTTTATTTAGGTATTTCACAGGATAACTGCAATGAGAGAAATGAATGACAAGAGAATCCCAGAAACTAAGTAATTCTAGGCACCCTCAAATCATTCTTTCCTCCAGCCACAACGTTGATAACAAAGCGCTATTATTATGCATGTAACACATTTCAGGTACTTATCTGGTCTTAATCATAAATGATGGCATATCATTAGTGACTGTTGAGAAGGTTGATGGACGATTTATCATTACAAAATACAACGGTCTTCATTTATGGGAATCTCAGTTGGAGAAGTGCAGGATGAAAAGGGAAGGATAGGAATGTGAAAGAAACTAAATAATTCCATACACACTTAGGTAATTTTTTCCTTCCACCACAACATTGATAAGAAAGTGCTAGTATTATGCATGTAACCCATTTGTGGTACTTATATAGTCTCCATCATAAATTATAGTAGAATGTTGGAAAATGTATAATTTCTTTCACCCTAAAATGCTTGCTACATCCCCCACAAATCAGAGCATAATTTACGAATTTTACTCATGTTACTCATTTGGGATCCTATCTTTATGGTTTACCTATTTCAAAAACTCAAGAAATCATTTTAAGTTAATATGTCTATATGAAATGTATGGGTCTTCTTATTTAGAAATTTCTTGTGGATAACAGCAGGGAGTTAATGAATGATAAGAGAGTTCAGAAATTAAGCAATTATAGTAATTCTCAAATCATCCTTTCCTCCTGGAACAACGTTGATAACAAAGTACTAATATTTTGCATGTAACACTAAATAATTCCACTCACACTCAAGTCTTTCTTTCCTCTGGCCACAACATTGATAAAAATGTGCTGGTATTATGCATGTAACACATTTGGGTTACTATCTACTCTCAATCCTAAATGATAGTAGAATGTTGGAAACTTTATAACTTTATTCACCTTCCAATCCATCTTACATCCCCCACAAAGCTGAACATAATGTACAAATTTTACTCGTGTTACTCATTTGGGATCCTACCTTTTTTATTTTTAGGGTTTACCTATTTCTAAAACACAGGAATTCGTATAATGTTAACATGTCCAGATGAAATATATAGGTCTTCTTATTTAGGAATTTCACGTGCATAACTGCTGGGAGAGAAATGAATGATAAGAGAGTTCCAGAAACTAAGTATTTCTAGGCACCCTCAAATCATCCTTTCCTCCAGCCACAACGTTGACAACAAAGTGGTAATACTTCCTTCCTACATCCTCCACAATGCTGAACATATTGTACGAAGTTTACTCGTGTTACTCATTTGGGATCCTATCTTTTTCTATTTTTAGGGTTTACCTATTTCTAAAACTCAGGAATTCGTATAATGTTAACATGGCCAGATGAAATATATAGGTCTTCTTATTTAGGAATTTCACGTTGATAACTGTAGGGAGAGAAATGAATGATAAGAGAGTCTTAGAAACTAAGTAATTCTAGTCACCCTCAAATCATTCTTTCCTCCAGCCACAACATTGATAAAAAGGCGCAATTATTATGCATGTAACACATATCAGGGACAAAACATCATTACAAAAGATATCGGTCTTCATATATGGGAATCTCAGTTGGAGTAGTGCAGGAAGAGAAAAGAAGGACAGGAATGTGAAAGAAACTAAATAATTCCACTCACACTCTAGTCTTTCTTTCCTCTGGCCACAACATTGATAAGAAAGTGCTAATATTATGCATGTAACACATTTGTGGTACTTAATTAGTCTCCATCCTAAATTATAGTAGAATGTTGGAAACTTTAGAATTCCATTCACACTTCAATCCTTCCTACATCCCCCACAAAGCTGACCTGAATGTATGAATTTTACGCGTGTTTCTCATTTGGTATCCAATCTTTTTCTATCATAAGGGTTTACTTATTTCTAATACTCAAAAATCATTTTTAGGTAACATGTCCTGATGAAGTGTATAAGTCTTCTTGTTTAGGAATTTCATGTGGATAACTGCAGGGAGAGAAATGAATAATAAGAGAGTTAAAGAAATTAAGGAATTCAAGTAACCCTCAAATCATTCCTTCCAGAAACATCGTTGATAACAAAGCGCTAATATTATGCATGTAACATATTTTAGGTACTTATCTAGTCTTGATCCAAAATGATGGCATATCATTAGTGACTGTTGAGAAGGGTGATGTACGAAATATCATTACGAAAGATGTCTGTCCTTATATATGGGAATCTCAGTTGGAGAAGTGCAGGAAGAGAAGAGAATGACAGGAACGAGTAGAAACTAAATAATTCCATTTGCACTCCAGTCATTCTTTCCTCCTGCAACAACATCGATAAATATGTGCTAGTAATATGCATGTAACACATTTGGGGTTTTTATCTACTCTCAATCCTAAATGATAGTAGAATGTTGGAAACTCTATAATTCCATTCACCCTCCAATCCTTCCTATATTTCCCACAAAATTGACCTGAATGAACGAATTTTACTCGTGTTACTCATTTAGGATCCTATCTTTTTCTATCATTAGGGTTTACCTATTTAAATACTCAAGAATTCATTTAAAGGTAACATGTCCTGATGAAGTATATAGGTCTTCTACATGTAGTTTACAAAGTTCTTATGTTTCATCTCGGGATCTGAAGGAAGTATTTTGATGAAATTTGTTATTTGGGAATTTTGTTAAGATTGGTCGATAATATTGTAGAAAATTGAACAATATCACGACTACGTTACATGAACACCTTAATTTATTTAATAATGTACCTCGCTAGTCTCTCGTTAAACACTAATCTGAGCTAAAATAATGGAGATATTGTGAATTCCCAAAGAATACATTTGGAAACTGAGTTCTCGACATGGAGTACACTTTTCCAAACTTGTTTTCTTATAGCTATGCCTATTATTATAAACTCAAGAAATCATTAAAGGGGCATCAAATCATGATGATAAAGGTCATTTATCATATATGGTAATTTACATTGATAACTGTATTGACAGAGGTAAATGATTGTAGAACCTTAGAACTTATGTAACTACATTAATTCTGAAATCCCTCCTCTCTCCTCCCATAAAGTTGAATATAAACTACATATAATGTGCCTGCGATTCATTTTCAGTCACAAGTATCTTCATTTCTAAGGGTATATCTATTATTATAAAGATAATAAATCATCGTAGGATAATGTATTGATGAAATTCATAGACCTTCATAATTAGCAATTTCGTGGGGATAACAACTACAAAAGACATCGGTTTTCATATATGGGAATCTCAGGTGAAGAAGTGCAGGAAAAGAAGAGAAGGACAGGAACGGTACAGAAATTAAATAATTCTATTCACATTCACGTCATTCTTTCCTTCGGCTACAACAGTAGAATGTTGGAAACTAAACAATTCCATTCACCCTCCAATTCTACTTATATACCCTACAAACTGACCTGAATGAATGAATTTTGCTCGTGTTACTCATTTGGGATCCTATCTTTTCCTACCTTAATGGTATACCTATTTAAAAAAATCAAGAAATTGTTATAAGTTAACGTGTCCTGATGAAATATATAGGTCTTTTTATTTAGGTATTTCATGTGGATAACTGCAGGGAGAGAAATGAATGATAAGAGAATCCCAGAAACTAAGTAATTCTAGGCACCCTCAAATCATTCTTTCCTCCAGCCACAACGTTGATAACAAAGCGCTATTATTATGCATGTAACACATTTCAGGTACTTATCTGGTCTTAATCATAAATGATGGCATATCGTTAGTGACTGTTGAGAAGGTTGATGGACGATTTATCATTACAAAATACAACGGTCTTCATTTATGGGAATCTCAGTTGGAGAAGTGCAGGATGAAAAGGGAAGGATAGGAATGTGAAAGAAACTAAATAATTCCATACACACTTAGGTAATTTTTTCCTTCCACCACAACATTGATAAGAAAGTGCTAGTATTATGCATGTAACCCATTTGTGGTACTTATATAGTCTCCATCATAAATTATAGTAGAATGTTGGAAAATGTATAATTTCTTTCACCCTAAAATGCTTGCTACATCCCCCACAAATCAGAGCATAATTAACGAATTTTACTCATGTTACTCATTTGGGATCCTATCTTTATGGTTTACATATTTCAAAAACTCAAGAAATCATTTTAAGTTAATATGTCTATATGAAATGTATGGGTCTTCTTATTTAGAAATTTCTTGTGGATAACAGCAGGGAGATTAAGGAATGATAAGAGAGTTCAGAAATTAAGCAATTATAGTAATTCTCAAATCATCCTTTCCTCCTGGAACAACGTTGATAACAAAGTACTAATATTTTGCATGTAACACTAAATAATTCCACTCACACTCAAGTCTTTCTTTCCTCTGGCCACAACATTGATAAAAATGTGCTGGTATTATGCATGTAACACATTTGGGTAACTATCTACTCTCAATCCTAAATGATAGTAGAATGTTGGAAATTTTATAACTTTATTCACCTTCCAATCCATCCTACATCCCCCACAAAGCTGAACATAATGTACAAATTTTACTCGTGTTACCCATTTGGGATCCTACCTTTTTTATTTTTAGGGTTTACCTATTTCTAAAACACAGGAATTCGTATAATGTTAACATGTCCAGATGAAATATATAGGTCTTCTTATTTAGGAATTTCACGTGCATAACTGCTGGGAGAGAAATGAATGATAAGAGAGTTCCAGAAACTAAGTATTTCTAGGCACCCTCAAATCATCCTTTCCTCCAGCCACAACATTGACAACAAAGTGGTAATACTTCCTTCCTACATCCTCCACAATGCTGAACATATTGTACGAAGTTTACTCGTGTTACTCATTTGGGATCCTATCTTTTTCTATTTTTAGGGTTTACCTATTTCTAAAACTCAGGAATTCGTATAATGTTAACATGG
Organism: Tanypteryx hageni; assembly: GCA_028673005.1. Classification (NCBI taxonomy): domain Eukaryota; kingdom Metazoa; phylum Arthropoda; class Insecta; order Odonata; family Petaluridae; genus Tanypteryx; species Tanypteryx hageni. The sequence goes on from CM054120.1 coordinate 90,618,796, forward strand.
CCAGATGAAATATATAGGTCTTCTTATTTAGGAATTTCACGTTGATAACTGTAGGGAGAGAAATGAATGATAAGAGAGTCTTAGAAACTAAGTAATTCTAGTCACCCTCAAATCATTCTTTCCTCCAGCCACAACATTGATAAAAAGGCGCAATTATTATGCATGTAACACATTTCAGGGACAAAACATCATTACAAAAGATATCGGTCTTCATATATGGGAATCTCAGTTGGAGAAGTGCAGGAAGAGAAAAGAAGGACAGGAATGTGAAAGAAACTAAATAATTCCACTCACACTCTAGTCTTTCTTTCCTCTGGCCACAACATTGATAAGAAAGTGCTAATATTATGCATGTAACACATTTGTGGTACTTAATTAGTCTCCATCCTAAATTATAGTAGAATGTTGGAAACTTTAGAATTCCATTCACACTTCAATCCTTCCTACATCCCCCACAAAGCTGACCTGAATGTATGAATTTTACGCGTGTTTCTCATTTGGTATCCAATCTTTTTCTATCATAAGGGTTTACTTATTTCTAATACTCAAAAATCATTTTTAGGTAACATGTCCTGATGAAGTGTATAAGTCTTCTTGTTTAGGAATTTCATGTGGATAACTGCAGGGAGAGAAATGAATAATAAGAGAGTTAAAGAAATTAAGGAATTCAAGTAACCCTCAAATCATTCCTTCCAGAAACATCGTTGATAACAAAGCGCTAATATTATGCATGTAACATATTTTAGGTACTTATCTAGTCTTGATCCAAAATGATGGCATATCATTAGTGACTGTTGAGAAGGGTGATGTACGAAATATCATTACGAAAGATGTCTGTCCTTATATATGGGAATCTCAGTTGGAGAAGTGCAGGAAGAGAAGAGAATGACAGGAACGAGTAGAAACTAAATAATTCCATTTGCACTCCAGTCATTCTTTCCTCCTGCAACAACATCGATAAATATGTGCTAGTAATATGCATGTAACACATTTGGTGTTTTTATCTACTCTCAATCCTAAATGATAGTAGAATGTTGGAAACTCTATAATTCCATTCACCCTCCAATCCTTCCTATATTTCCCACAAAATTGACCTGAATGAACGAATTTTACTCGTGTTACTCATTTAGGATCCTATCTTTTTCTATCATTAGGGTTTACCTATTTAAATACTCAAGAATTCATTTAAAGGTAACATCTCCTGATGAAGTATATAGGTCTTCTACATGTAGTTTACAAAGTTCTTATGTTTCATCTCGGGATCTGAAGGAAGTATTTTGATGAAATTTGTTATTTGGGAATTTTGTTAAGATTGGTCGATAATATTGTAGAAAATTGAACAATATCACGACTACGTTACATGAACACCTTAATTTATTTAATAATGTACCTCGCTAGTCTCTCGTTAAACACTAATCTGAGCTAAAATAATGGAGATATTGTGAATTCCCAAAGAATACATTTAGAAACTGAGTTCTCGACATGGAGTACACTTTTCCAAACTTGTTTTCTTATAGCTATGCCTATTATTATAAACTCAAGAAATCATTAAAGGGGCATCAAATCATGATGATAAAGGTCATTTATCATATATGGTAATTTACATTGATAACTGTATTGACAGAGGTAAATGATTGTAGAACCTTAGAACTTATGTAACTACATTAATTCTGAAAGCCCTCCTCTCTCCTCCCATAAAGTTGAATATAAACTACATATAATGTGCCTGCGATTCATTTTCAGTCACAAGTATCTTCATTTCTAAGGGTATATCTATTATTATAAAGATAATAAATCATCGTAGGATAATGTATTGATGAAATTCATAGACCTTCATAATTAGCAATTTCGTGGGGATAACAACTACAAAAGACATCGGTTTTCATATATGGGAATCTCAGGTGAAGAAGTGCAGGAAAAGAAGAGAAGGACAGGAACGGTACAGAAATTAAATAATTCCATTCACATTCACGTCATTCTTTCCTTCGGCTACAACAGTAGAATGTTGGAAACTAAACAATTCCATTCACCCTCCAATTCTACTTATATACCCTACAAACTGACCTGAATGAATGAATTTTGCTCGTGTTACTCATTTGGGATCCTATCTTTTCCTACCTTAATGGTATACCTATTTAAAAAAATCAAGAAATTGTTATAAGTTAACGTGTCCTGATGAAATATATAGGTCTTTTTATTTAGGTATTTCATGTGGATAACTGCAGGGAGAGAAATGAATGATAAGAGAATCCCAGAAACTAAGTAATTCTAGGCACCCTCAAATCATTCTTTCCTCCAGCCACAACGTTGATAACAAAGCGCTATTATTATGCATGTAACACATTTCAGGTACTTATCTGGTCTTAATCATAAATGATGGCATATCGTTAGTGACTGTTGAGAAGGTTGATGGACGATTTATCATTACAAAATACAACGGTCTTCATTTATGGGAATCTCAGTTGGAGAAGTGCAGGATGAAAAGGGAAGGATAGGAATGTGAAAGAAACTAAATAATTCCATACACACTTAGGTAATTTTTTCCTTCCACCACAACATTGATAAGAAAGTGCTAGTATTATGCATGTAACCCATTTGTGGTACTTATATAGTCTCCATCATAAATTATAGTAGAATGTTGGAAAATGTATAATTTCTTTCACCCTAAAATGCTTGCTACATCCCCCACAAATCAGAGCATAATTAACGAATTTTACTCATGTTACTCATTTGGGATCCTATCTTTATGGTTTACATATTTCAAAAACTCAAGAAATCATTTTAAGTTAATATGTCTATATGAAATGTATGGGTCTTCTTATTTAGAAATTTCTTGTGGATAACAGCAGGGAGATTAAGGAATGATAAGAGAGTTCAGAAATTAAGCAATTATAGTAATTCTCAAATCATCCTTTCCTCCTGGAACAACGTTGATAACAAAGTACTAATATTTTGCATGTAACACTAAATAATTCCACTCACACTCAAGTCTTTCTTTCCTCTGGCCACAACATTGATAAAAATGTGCTGGTATTATGCATGTAACACATTTGGGTTACTATCTACTCTCAATCCTAAATGATAGTAGAATGTTGGAAATTTTATAACTTTATTCACCTTCCAATCCATCCTACATCCCCCACAAAGCTGAACATAATGTACAAATTTTACTCGTGTTACCCATTTGGGATCCTACCTTTTTTATTTTTAGGGTTTACCTATTTCTAAAACACAGGAATTCGTATAATGTTAACATGTCCAGATGAAATATATAGGTCTTCTTATTTAGGAATTTCACGTGCATAACTGCTGGGAGAGAAATGAATGATAAGAGAGTTCCAGAAACTAAGTATTTCTAGGCACCCTCAAATCATCCTTTCCTCCAGCCACAACATTGACAACAAAGTGGTAATACTTCCTTCCTACATCCTCCACAATGCTGAACATATTGTACGAAGTTTACTCGTGTTACTCATTTGGGATCCTATCTTTTTCTATTTTTAGGGTTTACCTATTTCTAAAACTCAGGAATTCGTATAATGTTAACATGGCCAGATGAAATATATAGGTCTTCTTATTTAGGAATTTCACGTTGATAACTGTAGGGAGAGAAATGAATGATAAGAGAGTCTTAGAAACTAAGTAATTCTAGTCACCCTCAAATCATTCTTTCCTCCAGCCACAACATTGATAAAAAGGCGCAATTATTATGCATGTAACACATTTCAGGGACAAAACATCATTACAAAAGATATCGGTCTTCATATATGGGAATCTCAGTTGGAGAAGTGCAGGAAGAGAAAAGAAGGACAGGAATGTGAAAGAAACTAAATAATTCCACTCACACTCTAGTCTTTCTTTCCTCTGGCCACAACATTGATAAGAAAGTGCTAATATTATGCATGTAACACATTTGTGGTACTTAATTAGTCTCCATCCTAAATTATAGTAGAATGTTGGAAACTTTAGAATTCCATTCACACTTCAATCCTTCCTACATCCCCCACAAAGCTGACCTGAATGTATGAATTTTACGCGTGTTTCTCATTTGGTATCCAATCTTTTTCTATCATAAGGGTTTACTTATTTCTAATACTCAAAAATCATTTTTAGGTAACATGTCCTGATGAAGTGTATAAGTCTTCTTGTTTAGGAATTTCATGTGGATAACTGCAGGGAGAGAAATGAATAATAAGAGAGTTAAAGAAATTAAGGAATTCAAGTAACCCTCAAATCATTCCTTCCAGAAACATCGTTGATAACAAAGCGCTAATATTATGCATGTAACATATTTTAGGTACTTATCTAGTCTTGATCCAAAATGATGGCATATCATTAGTGACTGTTGAGAAGGGTGATGTACGAAATATCATTACGAAAGATGTCTGTCCTTATATATGGGAATCTCAGTTGGAGAAGTGCAGGAAGAGAAGAGAATGACAGGAACGAGTAGAAACTAAATAATTCCATTTGCACTCCAGTCATTCTTTCCTCCTGCAACAACATCGATAAATATGTGCTAGTAATATGCATGTAACACATTTGGGGTTTTTATCTACTCTCAATCCTAAATGATAGTAGAATGTTGGAAACTCTATAATTCCATTCACCCTCCAATCCTTCCTATATTTCCCACAAAATTGACCTGAATGAACGAATTTTACTCGTGTTACTCATTTAGGATCCTATCTTTTTCTATCATTAGGGTTTACCTATTTAAATACTCAAGAATTCATTTAAAGGTAACATGTCCTGATGAAGTATATAGGTCTTCTACATGTAGTTTACAAAGTTCTTATGTTTCATCTCGGGATCTGAAGGAAGTATTTTGATGAAATTTGTTATTTGGGAATTTTGTTAAGATTGGTCGATAATATTGTAGAAAATTGAACAATATCACGACTACGTTACATGAACACCTTAATTTATTTAATAATGTACCTCGCTAGTCTCTCGTTAAACACTAATCTGAGCTAAAATAATGGAGATATTGTGAATTCCCAAAGAATACATTTGGAAACTGAGTTCTCGACATGGAGTACACTTTTCCAAACTTGTTTTCTTATAGCTATGCCTATTATTATAAACTCAAGAAATCATTAAAGGGGCATCAAATCATGATGATAAAGGTCATTTATCATATATGGTAATTTACATTGATAACTGTATTGACAGAGGTAAATGATTGTAGAACCTTAGAACTTATGTAACTACATTAATTCTGAAATCCCTCCTCTCTCCTCCCATAAAGTTGAATATAAACTACATATAATGTGCCTGCGATTCATTTTCAGTCACAAGTATCTTCATTTCTAAGGGTATATCTATTATTATAAAGATAATAAATCATCGTAGGATAATGTATTGATGAAATTCATAGACCTTCATAATTAGCAATTTCGTGGGGATAACAACTACAAAAGACATCGGTTTTCATATATGGGAATCTCAGGTGAAGAAGTGCAGGAAAAGAAGAGAAGGACAGGAACGGTACAGAAATTAAATAATTCTATTCACATTCACGTCATTCTTTCCTTCGGCTACAACAGTAGAATGTTGGAAACTAAACAATTCCATTCACCCTCCAATTCTACTTATATACCCTACAAACTGACCTGAATGAATGAATTTTGCTCGTGTTACTCATTTGGGATCCTATCTTTTCCTACCTTAATGGTATACCTATTTAAAAAAATCAAGAAATTGTTATAAGTTAACGTGTCCTGATGAAATATATAGGTCTTTTTATTTAGGTATTTCATGTGGATAACTGCAGGGAGAGAAATGAATGATAAGAGAATCCCAGAAACTAAGTAATTCTAGGCACCCTCAAATCATTCTTTCCTCCAGCCACAACGTTGATAACAAAGCGCTATTATTATGCATGTAACACATTTCAGGTACTTATCTGGTCTTAATCATAAATGATGGCATATCGTTAGTGACTGTTGAGAAGGTTGATGGACGATTTATCATTACAAAATACAACGGTCTTCATTTATGGGAATCTCAGTTGGAGAAGTGCAGGATGAAAAGGGAAGGATAGGAATGTGAAAGAAACTAAATAATTCCATACACACTTAGGTAATTTTTTCCTTCCACCACAACATTGATAAGAAAGTGCTAGTATTATGCATGTAACCCATTTGTGGTACTTATATAGTCTCCATCATAAATTATAGTAGAATGTTGGAAAATGTATAATTTCTTTCACCCTAAAATGCTTGCTACATCCCCCACAAATCAGAGCATAATTAACAAATTTTACTCATGTTACTCATTTGGGATCCTATCTTTATGGTTTACATATTTCAAAAACTCAAGAAATCATTTTAAGTTAATATGTCTATATGAAATGTATGGGTCTTCTTATTTAGAAATTTCTTGTGGATAACAGCAGGGAGATTAAGGAATGATAAGAGAGTTCAGAAATTAAGCAATTATAGTAATTCTCAAATCATCCTTTCCTCCTGGAACAACGTTGATAACAAAGTACTAATATTTTGCATGTAACACTAAATAATTCCACTCACACTCAAGTCTTTCTTTCCTCTGGCCACAACATTGATAAAAATGTGCTGGTATTATGCATGTAACACATTTGGGTTACTATCTACTCTCAATCCTAAATGATAGTAGAATGTTGGAAATTTTATAACTTTATTCACCTTCCAATCCATCCTACATCCCCCACAAAGCTGAACATAATGTACAAATTTTACTCGTGTTACCCATTTGGGATCCTACCTTTTTTATTTTTAGGGTTTACCTATTTCTAAAACACAGGAATTCGTATAATGTTAACATGTCCAGATGAAATATATAGGTCTTCTTATTTAGGAATTTCACGTGCATAACTGCTGGGAGAGAAATGAATGATAAGAGAGTTCCAGAAACTAAGTATTTCTAGGCACCCTCAAATCATCCTTTCCTCCAGCCACAACATTGACAACAAAGTGGTAATACTTCCTTCCTACATCCTCCACAATGCTGAACATATTGTACGAAGTTTACTCGTGTTACTCATTTGGGATCCTATCTTTTTCTATTTTTAGGGTTTACCTATTTCTAAAACTCAGGAATTCGTATAATGTTAACATGGCCAGATGAAATATATAGGTCTTCTTATTTAGGAATTTCACGTTGATAACTGTAGGGAGAGAAATGAATGATAAGAGAGTCTTAGAAACTAAGTAATTCTAGTCACCCTCAAATCATTCTTTCCTCCAGCCACAACATTGATAAAAAGGCGCAATTATTATGCATGTAACACATTTCAGGGACAAAACATCATTACAAAAGATATCGGTCTTCATATATGGGAATCTCAGTTGGAGAAGTGCAGGAAGAGAAAAGAAGGACAGGAATGTGAAAGAAACTAAATAATTCCACTCACACTCTAGTCTTTCTTTCCTCTGGCCACAACATTGATAAGAAAGTGCTAATATTATGCATGTAACACATTTGTGGTACTTAATTAGTCTCCATCCTAAATTATAGTAGAATGTTGGAAACTTTAGAATTCCATTCACACTTCAATCCTTCCTACATCCCCCACAAAGCTGACCTGAATGTATGAATTTTACGCGTGTTTCTCATTTGGTATCCAATCTTTTTCTATCATAAGGGTTTACTTATTTCTAATACTCAAAAATCATTTTTAGGTAACATGTCCTGATGAAGTGTATAAGTCTTCTTGTTTAGGAATTTCATGTGGATAACTGCAGGGAGAGAAATGAATAATAAGAGAGTTAAAGAAATTAAGGAATTCAAGTAACCCTCAAATCATTCCTTCCAGAAACATCGTTGATAACAAAGCGCTAATATTATGCATGTAACATATTTTAGGTACTTATCTAGTCTTGATCCAAAATGATGGCATATCATTAGTGACTGTTGAGAAGGGTGATGTACGAAATATCATTACGAAAGATGTCTGTCCTTATATATGGGAATCTCAGTTGGAGAAGTGCAGGAAGAGAAGAGAATGACAGGAACGAGTAGAAACTAAATAATTCCATTTGCACTCCAGTCATTCTTTCCTCCTGCAACAACATCGATAAATATGTGCTAGTAATATGCATGTAACACATTTGGGGTTTTTATCTACTCTCAATCCTAAATGATAGTAGAATGTTGGAAACTCTATAATTCCATTCACCCTCCAATCCTTCCTATATTTCCCACAAAATTGACCTGAATGAACGAATTTTACTCGTGTTACTCATTTAGGATCCTATCTTTTTCTATCATTAGGGTTTACCTATTTAAATACTCAAGAATTCATTTAAAGGTAACATCTCCTGATGAAGTATATAGGTCTTCTACATGTAGTTTACAAAGTTCTTATGTTTCATCTCGGGATCTGAAGGAAGTATTTTGATGAAATTTGTTATTTGGGAATTTTGTTAAGATTGGTCGATAATATTGTAGAAAATTGAACAATATCACGACTACGTTACATGAACACCTTAATTTATTTAATAATGTACCTCGCTAGTCTCTCGTTAAACACTAATCTGAGCTAAAATAATGGAGATATTGTGAATTCCCAAAGAATACATTTAGAAACTGAGTTCTCGACATGGAGTACACTTTTCCAAACTTGTTTTCTTATAGCTATGCCTATTATTATAAACTCAAGAAATCATTAAAGGGGCATCAAATCATGATGATAAAGGTCATTTATCATATATGGTAATTTACATTGATAACTGTATTGACAGAGGTAAATGATTGTAGAACCTTAGAACTTATGTAACTACATTAATTCTGAAAGCCCTCCTCTCTCCTCCCATAAAGTTGAATATAAACTACATATAATGTGCCTGCGATTCATTTTCAGTCACAAGTATCTTCATTTCTAAGGGTATATCTATTATTATAAAGATAATAAATCATCGTAGGATAATGTATTGATGAAATTCATAGACCTTCATAATTAGCAATTTCGTGGGGATAACAACTACAAAAGACATCGGTTTTCATATATGGGAATCTCAGGTGAAGAAGTGCAGGAAAAGAAGAGAAGGACAGGAACGGTACAGAAATTAAATAATTCCATTCACATTCACGTCATTCTTTCCTTCGGCTACAACAGTAGAATGTTGGAAACTAAACAATTCCATTCACCCTCCAATTCTACTTATATACCCTACAAACTGACCTGAATGAATGAATTTTGCTCGTGTTACTCATTTGGGATCCTATCTTTTCCTACCTTAATGGTATACCTATTTAAAAAAATCAAGAAATTGTTATAAGTTAACGTGTCCTGATGAAATATATAGGTCTTTTTATTTAGGTATTTCATGTGGATAACTGCAGGGAGAGAAATGAATGATAAGAGAATCCCAGAAACTAAGTAATTCTAGGCACCCTCAAATCATTCTTTCCTCCAGCCACAACGTTGATAACAAAGCGCTATTATTATGCATGTAACACATTTCAGGTACTTATCTGGTCTTAATCATAAATGATGGCATATCGTTAGTGACTGTTGAGAAGGTTGATGGACGATTTATCATTACAAAATACAACGGTCTTCATTTATGGGAATCTCAGTTGGAGAAGTGCAGGATGAAAAGGGAAGGATAGGAATGTGAAAGAAACTAAATAATTCCATACACACTTAGGTAATTTTTTCCTTCCACCACAACATTGATAAGAAAGTGCTAGTATTATGCATGTAACCCATTTGTGGTACTTATATAGTCTCCATCATAAATTATAGTAGAATGTTGGAAAATGTATAATTTCTTTCACCCTAAAATGCTTGCTACATCCCCCACAAATCAGAGCATAATTAACGAATTTTACTCATGTTACTCATTTGGGATCCTATCTTTATGGTTTACATATTTCAAAAACTCAAGAAATCATTTTAAGTTAATATGTCTATATGAAATGTATGGGTCTTCTTATTTAGAAATTTCTTGTGGATAACAGCAGGGAGATTAAGGAATGATAAGAGAGTTCAGAAATTAAGCAATTATAGTAATTCTCAAATCATCCTTTCCTCCTGGAACAACGTTGATAACAAAGTACTAATATTTTGCATGTAACACTAAATAATTCCACTCACACTCAAGTCTTTCTTTCCTCTGGCCACAACATTGATAAAAATGTGCTGGTATTATGCATGTAACACATTTGGGTTACTATCTACTCTCAATCCTAAATGATAGTAGAATGTTGGAAATTTTATAACTTTATTCACCTTCCAATCCATCCTACATCCCCCACAAAGCTGAACATAATGTACAAATTTTACTCGTGTTACCCATTTGGGATCCTACCTTTTTTATTTTTAGGGTTTACCTATTTCTAAAACACAGGAATTCGTATAATGTTAACATGTCCAGATGAAATATATAGGTCTTCTTATTTAGGAATTTCACGTGCATAACTGCTGGGAGAGAAATGAATGATAAGAGAGTTCCAGAAACTAAGTATTTCTAGGCACCCTCAAATCATCCTTTCCTCCAGCCACAACATTGACAACAAAGTGGTAATACTTCCTTCCTACATCCTCCACAATGCTGAACATATTGTACGAAGTTTACTCGTGTTACTCATTTGGGATCCTATCTTTTTCTATTTTTAGGGTTTACCTATTTCTAAAACTCAGGAATTCGTATAATGTTAACATGGCCAGATGAAATATATAGGTCTTCTTATTTAGGAATTTCACGTTGATAACTGTAGGGAGAGAAATGAATGATAAGAGAGTCTTAGAAACTAAGTAATTCTAGTCACCCTCAAATCATTCTTTCCTCCAGCCACAACATTGATAAAAAGGCGCAATTATTATGCATGTAACACATTTCAGGGACAAAACATCATTACAAAAGATATCGGTCTTCATATATGGGAATCTCAGTTGGAGAAGTGCAGGAAGAGAAAAGAAGGACAGGAATGTGAAAGAAACTAAATAATTCCACTCACACTCTAGTCTTTCTTTCCTCTGGCCACAACATTGATAAGAAAGTGCTAATATTATGCATGTAACACATTTGTGGTACTTAATTAGTCTCCATCCTAAATTATAGTAGAATGTTGGAAACTTTAGAATTCCATTCACACTTCAATCCTTCCTACATCCCCCACAAAGCTGACCTGAATGTATGAATTTTACGCGTGTTTCTCATTTGGTATCCAATCTTTTTCTATCATAAGGGTTTACTTATTTCTAATACTCAAAAATCATTTTTAGGTAACATGTCCTGATGAAGTGTATAAGTCTTCTTGTTTAGGAATTTCATGTGGATAACTGCAGGGAGAGAAATGAATAATAAGAGAGTTAAAGAAATTAAGGAATTCAAGTAACCCTCAAATCATTCCTTCCAGAAACATCGTTGATAACAAAGCGCTAATATTATGCATGTAACATATTTTAGGTACTTATCTAGTCTTGATCCAAAATTATGGCATATCATTAGTGACTGTTGAGAAAGGTGATGTACGAAATATCATTACAAAAGATGTCTGTCCTTATATTTGGGAATCTCAGTTGGAGAAGTGCAGGAAGAGAAGAGATTGACAGGAACGAGTAGAAACTAAATAATTCCATTTGCACTCCAGTCATTCTTTCTTCCTGCAACAACATCGATAAATATGTGCTAGTAATATGCATGTAACACATTTGGGGTTTTTATCTACTCTCAATCCTAAATGATAGTAGAATGTTGGAAACTGTATAATTCCATTCACCCTCCAATCCTTCCTATATTTCCCACAAAATTGACCTGAATGAACGAATTTTACTCGTGTTACTCATTTAGGATCCTATCTTTTTCTATCATTAGGGTTTACCTATTTAAATACTCAAGAATTCATTTAAAGGTAACATGTCCTGATGAAGTATATAGGTCTTTTACATGTAGTTTACAAAGTTCTTATGTTTCATCTCGGGATCTGAAGGAAGTATTTTGATGAAATTTGTTATTGGGGAATTTTGTTAAGATTGGTCGATAATATTGTAGAAAATTGAACAATATCACGAGTACGTTACATGAACACCTTCATTTATTTAATAATGTACCTCGCTAGTCTCTCGTTAAACACTAATCTGAGCTAAAATAATGGAGATATTGTGAATTCCCAAAGAATACATTTGGAAACTGAGTTCTCGACATGGAGTACACTTTTCCATACTTGTTTTCTTATAGCTATGCCTATTATTATAAACTCAAGAAATCATTAAAGGTGCATCAAATCATGATGATAAAGGTCATTTATCATATATGGTAATTTACATTGATAACTGTATTGACAGAGGTAAATGATTGTAGAACCTTAGAACTTATGTAACTACATTAATTCTGAAATCCCTCCTCTCTCCTCCCATAAAGTTGAATATAAACTACATATAATGTGCCTGCGATTCATTTTCAGTCACAAGTATCTTCATTTCTAAGGGTATATCTATTATTATAAAGATAATAAATCATCGTAGGATAATGTATTGATAAAATTCATAGACCTTCATAATTAGCAATTTCGTGGGGATAACAACTACAAAAGACATCGGTTTTCATATATGGGAATCTCAGGTGAAGAAGTGCAGGAAAAGAAGAGAAGGAAAGGAACGGTACAGAAATTAAATAATTCCATTCACATTCACGTCATTCTTTCCTTCGGCTACAACAGTAGAATGTTGGAAACTAAACAATTCCATTCACCCTCCAATTCTACTTATATACCCTACAAACTGACCTGAATGAATGAATTTTGCTCGTGTTACTCATTTGGGATCCTATCTTTTCCTACCTTAATAATATACCTATTTAAAAAAATCAAGAAATTGTTATAAGTTAACGTGTCCTGATGAAATATATAGGTATTTTTATTTAGGTATTTCACGTGGATAACTGCAATGAGAGAAATGAATGATAAGAGAATCCCAGAAACTAAGTAATTCTAGGCACCCTCAAATCATTCTTTCCTCCAGCCACAACGTTGATAACAAAGCGCTATTATTATGCATGTAACACATTTCAGGTACTTATCTGGTCTTAATCATAAATGATGGCATATCATTAGTGACTGTTGAGAAGGTTGATGGACGATTTATCATTACAAAATACATCGGTCTTCATTTATGGGAATCTCAGTTGGAGAAGTGCAGGATGAAAAGGGAAGTATAGGAATGTGAAAGAAACTAAATAATTCCATGCACACTTAGGTAATTTTTTCCTTCCACCACAACATTGATAAGAAAGTGCTAGTATTATGCATGTAACCCATTTGTGGTACTTATATAGTCTCCATCCTAAATTATAGTAGAATGTTGGAAACTGTATAATTTCTTTCACCCTAAAATGCTTGCTACATCCCCCACAAATCAGAGCATAATTTACGAATTTTACTCATGTTACTCATTTGGGATCCTATCTTTATGTTTTACCTATTTCAAAAACTCAAGAAATCATTTTAAGTTAATATGTCTATATGAAATGTATGGGTCTTCTTATTTAGAAATTTCTTGTGGATAACAGCAGGGAGATTAATGAATGATAAGAGAGTTCAGAAATTAAGCAATTATAGTAATTCTCAAATCAACCTTTCCTCCTGGAACAACATTGATAACAAAGTACTAATATTTTGCATGTAACACTAAATAATTCCACTCACACTCAAGTCTTTCTTTCCTCTGGCCACAACATTGATAAAAATGTGCTGGTATTATGCATGTAACACATTTGGGTTACTATCTACTCTCAATTCTAAATGATAGTAGAATGTTGGAAATTTTATAACTTTATTCACCTTCCAATCCATCCTACATCCCCCACAAAGCTGAACATAATGTACAAATTTTACTCGTGTTACTCATTTGGGATCCTAACTTTTTTATTTTTAGGGTTTACCTATTTCTAAAACACAGGAATTCGTATAATGTTAACATGGCCAGATGAAATATATAGGTCTTCTTATATAGGAATTTCACGTTGATAAGTGTAGGGAGAGAAATGAATGATAAGAGAGTCTTAGAAACTAAGTAATTCTAGTCACCCTCAAATCATTCTTTCCTCCAGCCACAACATTGATAAAAAGGTGCAATTATTATGCATGTAACACATTTCAGGGACAAAACATCATTACAAATGATATCGGTCTTCATATATGGGAATCTCAGTTGGAGAAGTGCAGGAAGAGAAAAGAAGGACAGGAATGTGAATGAAACTAAATAATTCTACTCACACTCAAGTCTTTCTTTCCTCTGGCCACAACATTGATAAGAAAGTGCTAATATTATGCATGTAACACATTTGTGGTACTTAATTAGTCTCCATCCTAAATTATAGTAGAATGTTGGAAACTTTAGAATTCCATTCACACTTCAATCCTTCCTACATCCCCCACAAAGCTGACTTGAATGTATGAATTTTACGTGTGTTTCTCATTTGGTATCCAATCTTTTTCTATCATAAGGATTTACTTATTTCTAATACTCAAAAATCATTTTTAGGTAACATGTCCTGATGAAGTATATAAGTCTTCTTGTTTAGGAATTTCATGTGGATATCTGCAAGGAGAGAAATGAATAATAAGAGAGTTAAGGAAACTAAGGATTTCAAGTTACCCTCAAATCATCCATACTTCCAGACACATCGTTGATAACAAAGCGCTAATATTATGCATGTAACACATTTTAGGTACTTATCTAGTCTTGATCCAAAATGATGGCATATCATTAGTGACTGTTGAGAAGGGTGATGTACGAAATATCATTACAAAATTCCAATCTTTCCTCCATACCTCACAAAGCTGTTTTGGGTGTACGAATTTTATATGTGTTACTCATTTGGGATCTTATCTTTTTCTAACCTAATGGTTTACCTATTTCAAAAACTCAAGAAATCGTTATAAGTTACATGTCCTGATGAAATATATAGGTTATCTTATTTAGGAATTTCTCGTGGATAACTACAGGGAGAGAAATGAATGATAAGGGAGTTTTAGAAAATAAGGATTTTTAATCAACCAAAGAATACATTTGAAAACTGAGTTCTCCGACATGGAATACACTTTTCCAAACTTGTTTTCTTATAGCTTTGCCTATTATTATAAACTCAAGAAATCATTAAAGGGGCATCAAATCATGATGATAAAGGTCATTTATCATATATGGTAATTTCACATTGATAACTGTATGGACAGAGGTAAATGAATGTAGAACCTTAGAACTTATGTAACTACATTAATTCTGAAATCCCTCCTCTCTCCTCCCATAAAGTTGAATATAAACTACATATAATGTGCCTGCGATTCATTTTCAGTCACAAGTATCTTCATTTCTAAGGGTATATCTATTATTATAAAGATAATAAATCATCGTATGATAATGTATTGATGAAATTCATAGACCTTCATATTTAGCAATTTCGTGGGGATAACTGCAGGAAGTGAATAGAATGACGGGAAGGTGAAAGAAACTAAATTATTCCATTCACACTCAAGTCATTCTTTCCTCTAGCCACAACATTGATAAGAAATTGCTAATATTATGCATGTAACATATTTAAGGTAGTTATCTATTCTCGATCCTAAATTATAGTAGACAGTATTATGTTGGAAACTATAGAATTCCATTCACATTCCAATCCTTCCACCATCCCCCTTATTGCTGAACTGAATGAACGAATTTTATACCTTTTACTCATATGGGATCCTATCTTTTTCTCTCTTAAATGTTTACCTATTTGAAACACTCAAGATATCGTTTTAAGTTAACATGTCCTGATCAAATATATAGGTCTTCTTATTTAGGAATTTCACGTGGATAACTGGAGGGAGAGAAATGAATGATTAGAGAGTTCCAGAAACTGAGGAATTCAAGTTACCCTCAAATCATCCTTTCCTCCAGGCACATCGTTGATAACAAAACTATAATATTTTGCATGTAACACATTTTCGGTACTTATCTAGTCTTGATCCTAAATAATGGCATATCATTAGTGACTGTTGAGAAGGTTGATGGAAGATATATCATTACAAAAAACATCGGTCTTCATATATGGGAATCTCAGGTGGAGAAGTGCAGGAACGGGACAGAAATTAAAAAATTCCATTAACATTCATGTCATTCTTTCCTCCGGCTGCAACATTGATAAGAAAGTGCTAATATTATGCATGTAACACATTTGTGGTACTTAATTAGTCTCGATTCTGAATGAAAGTAGGATGTTGGAAACTATACAATTCCATTCACCCTCCAATCCTTCCTCCTTCCCTCCATTAATCCAGCAATCCCTCCTCTCTCCTACCATATAGTTGATTAGAAACTACATAAAATCTGCCTGTGATTCATTTTCAGTCACAGGTATCTTCTTTTCTAAGGGTAAATTTATTATTATAAACATAAGAATTCATCGTAGGATCATGTATTGATGAAATTCATAGACCTTCATATTTAGAAATTTCATGGGGATAACTGCAGTAAGTCAATGGAATGACTGGAATCAGTGCGGCATTTTAATTGAAGAGCTAACTTTCGATTTATATTTTTAAAATTTTGCCAAAATCCGCTTCTTTCTCTTTCAAGTATTTTTACATGACTGAGGTCTCAAAAATACTTCCTGCTAGAATAATAGTCTCAATTTAATCGTTTCTTAATTTAAAATGCATGCGAAAATCCCTTTAAATTTTGGGCTCATAGGGCAGTGTTTTTCAAAAACCTCATGAGTAGTACATTCCAGGTGATTTTTTATAGGTTAAAAAGACAACTTATGCGAAAAATGAAACTTCCCTTATTTATTCATTATAGAACACTGCTTTCTCAACTTTAATTTTATTGTTATAATATGGTATAATTAGCGAGTCTATGGCATGCATCGCAATCACATTGAATTGGTTTTGTATATAAGTTTCCATTTGGTCATTATTATCTGAAGTTCAAGCCAGCAGTCACTTGAGGAGAGCTTTTGTGGAGAATGACATTCACACGTTTTATAGGAAATACATTATCAAAGAATCCTTTCCAAATCTTTCTAAACATGCCATTCGGTTTATTGCACTGTTTGGTGGCACATATTGTGTGAACAACTTTTTTCACTTACGAAAAATGTTAAGTCAAAGTCAAGGTCATTATTGAGAGATAGCCATTTATGCAATGTACTTCATATTTCCACATCAAGTGTACGGGGGGACATTGATTATTTGTGCAAGCACAAGCAATTTCAAATATCTCGCTAAATCCTTGTAATTGTAAAATTGTAATTTGCCAATTTGTATATTGAATAAATAAAAATCTTTGTGAATCTTGCGAATTTTGTTCTTTGAACTTAAATAATTTTAATGATAAAAAATAAAACGTCAAGCGTAAATCATAGTCTAGAATGGCCTGTATGGTATAGACATCGGCCTGCATAATTGAGTCCCCAACAAAAAAAGTCATACATTTTGGGCCGAAGGGGACTGAAAAATTCTAAATGTCGCCCTTCACTGAAAAAGGTTGGACAACCCTGTGCTTGAGGTTTGCCTAATATTAGAAACACATGATATCATTGAAGGCCATGACAAAGTGTGTATCATATTAAGACTTTCATGGGGATAACTGCAGGGAGAGAAGGGAAAGATAGGATTTCAACGAAAATTATGTAATTCCATTCATCCTCCAATCCTTCCTTCCTCCCCCAACAATGTTGACTTGGGAGTGCAAATGTTATCCATGTGACTAATTTGAGGCACCTAGCTAGTTTATATCCTAGAGTGGTGATGACGAGCCTATGGCATGTGTGCCAAAGATGGCACCCGAGAAGATTTTTGCTGGCATACCACTAAGAGGTGAATAAAAAATAAAATGTCGGTATAATATAGTGACATGGCATCAATGGCCCTAGAAATTCGATAATTATATATGTCCACTTTTTTTAACCGATATTTTTCCTCCAATTTTTCATCTTCCCCGCATTATACCCATCTCCCCCCTAAAATCTCTTTGTCTTCAGTATCTCTATTTTATTTCGACCCCACCATTTGAAGTCTATCTCCTTCTTTTTTACATTACTCAGAATAAAACCACCATTCCGGATATCATCAGCTCCGTTTACTTTTGCCATACTGCATCCATTCTCTATCTGCCCATATTTGTATTTTTTTAATAGATTTGCTACAGTCAGCTAGTTTCCGAGCATGTGGAAAACTGACCACGTCACCCCAATTTTGAAATTTGCCCCAAAAATCATGTGGAGAACTGTTGCCCTATTTCAAATCTCAAGTGCCTATCTATTTTCTGAACATAATGTACGAATTTTACTCATGTTACTCATTTTGGATCCTATCTTTTTCTACCTTAACGGTTTACCTATTTAAAAAATCAAGAAATAGTTATAAGTGACCGTGTCCTGATGAAATATATAGGTCTTCTTATTTAGGAATTTCATTTGGATAGCTGCAGGGAGAGAAATGAATGATTAGAGAGTTCCAGAAACTAAGTAATTCTAGTAACCCACAAAAATCAGGCATTCCTCCAGGGAAAGCATTGATAAGTAAGTGCTTATATTATGCATGTAACACATTCCAGGTACTTATCTGGTCTTGATCCTAAATGATGGCATATCATTAATGACTGTTGAGAAGGTTGTTGGACGAAATAGCATTACAAAAGACATTGGTCTTCATATATGGGAATCTCAGGTAGCAGGAAGAAAAGAGAAGGACAGGAACGCGAAAGAAACTAAATAATTCCATTCACACTCAAGTCATTCTTTTCTACCACCGCAACATTGATAAGAAAGTGCTAATATTATGCATGTAACACATTTGTGGTACTTAATTAGTCTCGATCCTGAATGATAGTAGAATGTTGGAAACTGTATAATTCTATTCACTCTGCAATCCTACCTATATCCCCCACAAAGCTGACCTGAATGAATGAATTTTACTCATGTCACTCATTTTGGACCCTATCTTTTTCTATCATAAGGGTTTGCCTAATTCAGATACTCTAAAAATCATTTTTAGGTAACATGTACTGATGAAGTATATAGGTCTTCTTCATGTGGTATACAATGTTCCTATGTTTCCTCTCAGAATCTGTAGGTTGTATTTTGATGAAATTTGCTATTGGGGATTTTTGCTATGATCGGTCGACTGATTCTAATATTGTATAAAATTGAACAATATGACGACTACGTTACATGAACACCCTCATTTATTTAACATTGTACCTTGCTAGTTTCTCATTAAACACTAATCTGAGCAAAAAAAAGGGACACATTTTAAATCCCAAACAATACATTTTGAAACTGTTCTCTGACTTTTCCAAACTTGTTTTCTTATAGCTGTGCCTATTATTAAAAACTCAAGAAATCATTAAAGGGGCATCAAATCATGATGATAAAGGTCATTTATCATATATGGTAATTTCACATTGATAACTGTAGGGACAGAGGTGAAAGATTGTAGAACTTTTGAACTTATGTAACTCCATTAATCCAGCAATCCCTCCTCTCTCCTACCATAAAGTTGAATAGAAACTACATAAAATGTGCCTGTGATTCATTTTCAGTCACAGGTATCTTCTTTTCTAAGGGTATATCTGTTATTATAAACATAATAAATCATCGTAGGATAATGTATTGATGAAATTCATAGACCTTCATTTTTAGGAATTTCATGGGGATAAATTTAGGAAGAGAAGAGAATGACAAGAAAGTGAGAGAAACTAAATTATTCCATTCACACTCAGGTCATTCTTTCCTCCAGCTACAACATTGAGGAGAAATTGATAATATTATGCATTTTGGAGAAGTACAGGGAGAGAAGGGAAAGATAGCTGAGTGTTGGAAACTACATAATTCCAATCAAACATCAATCATTCATTCCTCAAGTAAGGATATTATTGAAGGGAACCATACCATTACAAAGGATGTCAGTCTTCAGTTTTATGAATTTAACTGAGGTAACTACAAGGAGAGAGGGGAAAGATAAGATTGTAATGGAAACTATATAATTCAATTCACCCTTCGATCCTTCCAACCTGCTGCAACAATTTTGGCACAAAAGTACAAATGATATGCATGTGAGAATGACAAGAGAGCGAGAGAAACTAAATAATTCCATTCACACTCAAGTCATTCTTTCCACCTGCTACAAAGATAGGATTGCAATGGAAACTATATAATTCCATTCAACCTCCAATCCTTCCTTCCACTCTCCCAACAAATTGTCTTGGAAATGCAAATGTTATGCAAGTGACTAATTTGGGCCATCCAGCTAGTATATGAATGAGTTTTAGAACTAAGGAATTCTACCACCCTCAAATCATCTTTTCCTCCAGCCACAACATTGATAACAAAGTGCTAATATTTTGCATGTAACACTTTTGCGGAACTTATGTAGTTTGGATCCAAAAAGATGGCATATCATTAATGAGGGTGTAGAAGGTTGATGTACGAAATATCATTACAAAATATATCTCTTCATTTATAGGAATCTCAGGTGGAGAAGTGCAGGATGAAAAGGGAAGGACAGGAACACGAAAGATACTAAATATTTCCATTCAAACTCAAGTAATTCTTTCCTCCCACCACAACAATGATAGGAATGTGCTAATAATATTCATGTAACACATTTAAGTTATTTATCTGATCTCAATCCTAAATGATAGTAAAATGTAGGAATCTGTACAATTACTTTCACCAAAAATGCTTGCTACATCCCCCACAAATCAAAGCATAATTTACAAATTTTACTCATGTTACTCACTTGGGATCCTATCTTTATGGTTTACCTATTTCAAAAACTCAAGAAATCTTTTTAAGTTAATATGTCTAGATGAGATATATGGGTCTTCTTATTTAAGAATTTCTTGTGGATATCAGCAGGGAGATTAATGAATGATAAGAGAGTTCAGAAACTAAGCTATTTTAGTCATTCTCAAATCATCCTTTCCTCCTGGAACAAAGTTGATAACAAAGTGCTAATATTTTGCATGTAACACTAAATAATTCCACTCACACTCAAGTCTTTCTTTCCTCTGGCCACAACATTGATAAAAATGTGCTGGTATTATGCATGTAACACATTTGGGTTACTATCTACTCTCAATCCTAAATGATAGTAGAATGTTGGAAATTTTATAACTTTATTCACCTTCCAATCCATCCTACATCCCCCACAAAGCTGAACATAATGTACAAATTTTACTCGTGTTACTCATTTGGGATCCTACCTTTTTTATTTTTAGGGTTTACCTATTTCTAAAACACAGGAATTCGTATAATGTTAACATGTCCAGATGAAATATATAGGTCTTCTTATTTAGGAATTTCAAGTGCATAACTGCTGGGACAGAAAAGAATGATAAGAGAGTTCCAGAAACTAAGTATTTCTAGGCACCCTCAAATCATCCTTTCCTCCAGCCACAACGTTGACAACAAAGTGGTAATACTTCCTTCCTACATCCTCCACAATGCTGAACATATTGTACGAAGTTTACTCGTGTTACTCATTTGGGATCCTATCTTTTTCTATTTTTAGGGTTTACCTATTTCTAAAACTCAGGAATTCGTATAATGTTAACATGGCCAGATGAAATATATAGGTCTTCTTATTTAGGAATTTCACGTTGATAACTGTAGGGAGAGAAATGAATGATAAGAGAGTTCCAGAAACTAAGTAATTCTAGTCACCCTCAAATCATTCTTTCCTCCAGCCACAACATTGATAAAAAGGCGCAATTATTATGCATGTAACACATTTCAGGGACAAAACATCATTACAAAAGATATCGGTCTTCATATATGGGAATCTCAGTTGGAGAAGTGCAGGAAGAGAAAAGAAAGACAGGAATGTGAAAGAAACTAAATAATTCCACTCACACTCTAGTCTTTCTTTCCTCTGGCCACAACATTGATAAGAAAGTGCTAATATTATGCATGTAACACATTTGTGGTACTTAATTAGTCTCCATCCTAAATTATAGTAGAATGTTGGAAACTTTAGAATTCCATTCACACTTCAATCCTTCCTACATCCCCCACAAAGCTGACCTGAATGTATGAATTGTACGTGTGTTTCACATTTGGTATCCAATCTTTTTCTATCATAAGGGTTTACTTATTTCTAATACTCAAAAATCATTTTTAGGTAACATGTCCTGATGAAGTGTATAAGTCTTCTTGTTTAGGAATTTCATGTGGATAACTGCAGGGAGAGAAATGAATAATAAGAGAGTTAAAGAAATTAAGGAATTCAAGTAACCCTCAAATCATTCCTTCCAGAAACATCGTTGATAACAAAGCGCTAATATTATGCATGTAACATATTTTAGGTACTTATCTAGTCTTGATCCAAAATGATGGCATATCATTAGTGACTGTTGAGAAGGGTGATGTACGAAATATCATTACAAAATTCCAATCTTTCCTCCATACCTCACAAAGCTGTTTTGGGTGTACGAATTTTATATGTGTTACTCATTTGGGATCTTATCTTTTTCTAACCTAATGGTTTACCTATTTCAAAAACTCAAGAAATCGTTATAAGTTACATGTCCTGATGAAATATATAGGTTATCTTATTTAGGAATTTCTCGTGGATAACTACAGGGAGAGAAATGAATGATAAGGGAGTTTTAGAAAATAAGGATTTTTAATCAACCAAAGAATACATTTGAAAACTGAGTTCTCCGACATGGAATACACTTTTCCAAACTTGTTTTCTTATAGCTTTGCCTATTATTATAAACTCAAGAAATCATTAAAGGGGCATCAAATCATGATGATAAAGGTCATTTATCATATATGGTAATTTCACATTGATAACTGTATGGACAGAGGTAAATGAATGTAGAACCTTAGAACTTATGTAACTACATTAATTCTGAAATCCCTCCTCTCTCCTCCCATAAAGTTGAATATAAACTACATATAATGTGCCTGCGATTCATTTTCAGTCACAAGTATCTTCATTTCTAAGGGTATATCTATTATTATAAAGATAATAAATCATCGTATGATAATGTATTGATGAAATTTATAGACCTTCATATTTAGCAATTTCGTGGGGATAACTGCAGGAAGTGAATAGAATGACGGGAAGGTGAAAGAAACTAAATTATTCCATTCACACTCAAGTCATTCTTTCCTCTAGCCACAACATTGATAAGAAATTGCTAATATTATGCATGTAACATATTTAAGGTAGTTATCTATTCTCGATCCTAAATTATAGTAGACAGTATTATGTTGGAAACTATAGAATTCCATTCACATTCCAATCCTTCCACCATCCCCCTTATTGCTGAACTGAATGAACGAATTTTATACCTTTTACTCATATGGGATCCTATCTTTTTCTCTCTTAAATGTTTACCTATTTGAAACACTCAAGATATCGTTTTAAGTTAACATGTCCTGATCAAATATATAGGTCTTCTTATTTAGGAATTTCACGTGGATAACTGGAGGGAGAGAAATGAATGATTAGAGAGTTCCAGAAACTGAGGAATTCAAGTTACCCTCAAATCATCCTTTCCTCCAGGCACATCGTTGATAACAAAACTATAATATTTTGCATGTAACACATTTTCGGTACTTATCTAGTCTTGATCCTAAATAATGGCATATCATTAGTGACTGTTGAGAAGGTTGATGGAAGATATATCATTACAAAAAACATCGGTCTTCATATATGGGAATCTCAGGTGGAGAAGTGCAGGAACGGGACAGAAATTAAAAAATTCCATTAACATTCATGTCATTCTTTCCTCCGGCTGCAACATTGATAAGAAAGTGCTAATATTATGCATGTAACACATTTGTGGTACTTAATTAGTCTCGATTCTGAATGAAAGTAGGATGTTGGAAACTATACAATTCCATTCACCCTCCAATCCTTCCTCCTTCCCTCCATTAATCCAGCAATCCCTCCTCTCTCCTACCATATAGTTGATTAGAAACTACATAAAATCTGCCTGTGATTCATTTTCAGTCACAGGTATCTTCTTTTCTAAGGGTAAATTTATTATTATAAACATAAGAATTCATCGTAGGATCATGTATTGATGAAATTCATAGACCTTCATATTTAGAAATTTCATGGGGATAACTGCAGTAAGTCAATGGAATGACTGGAATCAGTGCGGCATTTTAATTGAAGAGCTAACTTTCGATTTATATTTTTAAAATTTTGCCAAAATCCGCTTCTTTCTCTTTCAAGTATTTTTACATGACTGAGGTCTCAAAAATACTTCCTGCTAGAATAATAGTCTCAATTTAATCGTTTCTTAATTTAAAATGCATGCGAAAATCCCTTTAAATTTTGGGCTCATAGGGCAGTGTTTTTCAAAAACCTCATGAGTAGTACATTCCAGGTGATTTTTTATAGGTTAAAAAGACAACTTATGCGAAAAATGAAACTTCCCTTATTTATTCATTATAGAACACTGCTTTCTCAACTTTAATTTTATTGTTATAATATGGTATAATTAGCGAGTCTATGGCATGCATCGCAATCACATTGAATTGGTTTTGTATATAAGTTTCCATTTGGTCATTATTATCTGAAGTTCAAGCCAGCAGTCACTTGAGGAGAGCTTTTGTGGAGAATGACATTCACACGTTTTATAGGAAATACATTATCAAAGAATCCTTTCCAAATCTTTCTAAACATGCCATTCGGTTTATTGCACTGTTTGGTGGCACATATTGTGTGAACAACTTTTTTCACTTACGAAAAATGTTAAGTCAAAGTCAAGGTCATTATTGAGAGATGGACATTTATGCAATGTACTTCATATTTCCACATCAAGTGTACGGGGGGACATTGATTATTTGTGCAAGCACAAGCAATTTCAAATATCTCGCTAAATCCTTGTAATTGTAAAATTGTAATTTGCCAATTTGTATATTGAATAAATAAAAATCTTTGTGAATCTTGCGAATTTTGTTCTTTGAACTTAAATAATTTTAATGATAAAAAATAAAACGTCAAGCGTAAATCATAGTCTAGAATGGCCTGTATGGTATAGACATCGGCCTGCATAAATGAGTCCCCAACAAAAAAAGTCATACATTTTGGGCCGAAGGGGACTGAAAAATTCTAAATGTCGCCCTTCACTGAAAAAGGTTGGACAACCCTGTGCTTGAGGTTTGCCTAATATTAGAAACACATGATATCATTGAAGGCCATGACAAAGTGTGTATCATATTAAGACTTTCATGGGGATAACTGCAGGGAGAGAAGGGAAAGATAGGATTTCAACGAAAATTATGTAATTCCATTCATCCTCCAATCCTTCCTTCCTCCCCCAACAATGTTGACTTGGGAGTGCAAATGTTATGCATGTGACTAATTTGAGGCACCTAGCTAGTTTATATCCTAGAGTGGTGATGACGAGCCTATGGCATGTGTGCCAAAGATGGCACCCGAGAAGATTTTTGCTGGCATACCACTAAGAGGTGAATAAAAAATAAAATGTCGGTATAATATAGTGACATGGCATCAATGGCCCTAGAAATTCGATAATTATATATGTCCACTTTTTTTAACCGATATTTTTCCTCCAATTTTTCATCTTCCCCGCATTATACCCATCTCCCCCCTAAAATCTCTTTGTCTTCAGTATCTCTATTTTATTTCGACCCCACCTTTTGAAGTCTATCTCCTTCTTTTTTACATTACTCAGAATAAAACCACCATTCCGGATATCATCAGCTCCGTTTACTTTTGCCATACTGCATCCATTCTCTATCTGCCCATATTTGTATTTTTTTAATAGATTTGCTACAGTCAGCTAGTTTCCGAGCATGTGGAAAACTGACCACGTCACCCCAATTTTGAAATTTGCCCCAAAAATCATGTGGAGAACTGTTGCCCTATTTCAAATCTCAAGTGCCTATCTATTTTCTGAACATAATGTACGAATTTTACTCATGTTACTCATTTTGGATACTATCTTTTTCTACCTTAACGGTTTACCTATTTAAAAAATCAAGAAATAGTTATAAGTGACCGTGTCCTGATGAAATATATAGGTCTTCTTATTTAGGAATTTCATTTGGATAGCTGCAGGGAGAGAAATGAATGATTAGAGAGTTCCAGAAACTAAGTAATTCTAGTAACCCACAAAAATCAGGCATTCCTCCAGGGAAAGCATTGATAAGTAAGTGCTTATATTATGCATGTAACACATTCCAGGTACTTATCTGGTCTTGATCCTAAATGATGGCATATCATTAATGACTGTTGAGAAGGTTGTTGGACGAAATATCATTACAAAAGACATTGGTCTTCATATATGGGAATCTCAGGTAGCAGGAAGAAAAGAGAAGGACAGGAACGCGAAAGAAACTAAATAATTCCATTCACACTCAAGTCATTCTTTTCTACCACCGCAACATTGATAAGAAAGTGCTAATATTATGCATGTAACACATTTGTGGTACTTAATTAGTCTCGATCCTGAATGATAGTAGAATGTTTGAAACTGTATAATTCTATTCACTCTGCAATCCTTTCTATATCCCCCACAAAGCTGACCTGAATGAATGAATTTTACTCATGTCACTCATTTTGGACCCTATCTTTTTCTATCATAAGGGTTTGCCTAATTCAGATACTCTAAAAATCATTTTTAGGTAACATGTACTGATGAAGTATATAGGTCTTCTTCATGTGGTATACAATGTTCCTATGTTTCCTCTCAGAATCTGTAGGTTGTATTTTGATGAAATTTGCTATTGGGGATTTTTGCTATGATCGGTCGACTGATTCTAATATTGTATAAAATTGAACAATATGACGACTACGTTACATGAACACCCTCATTTATTTAACATTGTACCTTGCTAGTTTCTCATTAAACACTAATCTGAGCAAAAAAAAGGGACACATTTTAAATCCCAAACAATACATTTTGAAACTGTTCTCTGACTTTTCCAAACTTGTTTTCTTATAGCTGTGCCTATTATTAAAAACTCAAGAAATCATTAAAGGGGCATCAAATCATGATGATAAAGGTCATTTATCATATATGGTAATTTCACATTGATAACTGTAGGGACAGAGGTGAAAGATTGTAGAACTTTTGAACTTATGTAACTCCATTAATCCAGCAATCCCTCCTCTCTCCTACCATAAAGTTGAATAGAAACTACATAAAATGTGCCTGTGATTCATTTTCAGTCACAGGTATCTTCTTTTCTAAGGGTATATCTGTTATTATAAACATAATAAATCATCGTAGGATAATGTATTGATGAAATTCATAGACCTTCATTTTTAGGAATTTCATGGGGATAAATTTAGGAAGAGAAGAGAATGACAAGAAAGTGAGAGAAACTAAATTATTCCATTCACACTCAGGTCATTCTTTCCTCCAGCTACAACATTGAGGAGAAATTGATAATATTATGCATTTTGGAGAAGTACAGGGAGAGAAGGGAAAGATAGCTGAGTGTTGGAAACTACATAATTCCAATCAAACATCAATCATTCATTCCTCAAGTAAGGATATTATTGAAGGGAACCATACCATTACAAAGGATGTCAGTCTTCAGTTTTATGAATTTAACTGAGGTAACTACAAGGAGAGAGGGGAAAGATAAGATTGTAATGGAAACTATATAATTCAATTCACCCTTCGATCCTTCCAACCTGCTGCAACAATTTTGGCATAAAAGTACAAATGATATGCATGTGAGAATGACAAGAGAGCGAGAGAAACTAAATAATTCCATTCACACTCAAGTCATTCTTTCCACCTGCTACAAAGATAGGATTGCAATGGAAACTATATAATTCCATTCAACCTCCAATCCTTCCTTCCACTCTCCCAACAAATTGTCTTGGAAATGCAAATGTTATGCAAGTGACTAATTTGGGCCATCCAGCTAGTATATGAATGAGTTTTAGAACTAAGGAATTCTACCACCCTCAAATCATCTTTTCCTCCAGCCACAACATTGATAACAAAGTGCTAATATTTTGCATGTAACACTTTTGCGGAACTTATGTAGTTTGGATCCAAAAAGATGGCATATCATTAATGAGGGTGTAGAAGGTTGATGTACGAAATATCATTACAAAATATATCTCTTCATTTATAGGAATCTCAGGTGGAGAAGTGCAGGATGAAAAGGGAAGGACAGGAACACGAAAGATACTAAATATTTCCATTCAAACTCAAGTAATTCTTTCCTCCCACCACAACAATGATAGGAATGTGCTAATAATATTCATGTAACACATTTAAGTTATTTATCTGATCTCAATCCTAAATGATAGTAAAATGTGGGAATCTGTACAATTACTTTCACCAAAAATGCTTGCTACATCCCCCACAAATCAAAGCATAATTTACAAATTTTACTCATGTTACTCACTTGGGATCCTATCTTTATGGTTTACCTATTTCAAAAACTCAAGAAATCTTTTTAAGTTAATATGTCTAGATGAGATATATGGGTCTTCTTATTTAAGAATTTCTTGTGGATATCAGCAGGGAGATTAATGAATGATAAGAGAGTTCAGAAACTAAGCTATTTTAGTCATTCTCAAATCATCCTTTCCTCCTGGAACAAAGTTGATAACAAAGTGCTAATATTTTGCATGTAACACTAAATAATTCCACTCACACTCATGTCTTTCTTTCCTCTTGCCACAACATTGATAAAAATGTGCTGGTATTATGCATGTAACACATTTGGGTTACTATCTACTCTCAATCCTAAATGATAGTAGAATGTTGGAAACTTTATAACTTTATTCACCTTTCAATCCATCAATCTCATTTGGGATCCAATCTTTTTCTATCATAAGTGTTTACTTATTTCTAATACTCAAGAAATCATTTTTAGGTAACATGTCCTGATGAAGTGTATAGGTCATCTTATTTAGCAATTTCATGTGGATATCTGCAAGGAGAGAAATGAATAATAAGAGAGTTAAAGAAACTAAGGATTTCAAGTTACCCTCAAATCATCCATTCTTCCAGACACATCGTTGATAACAAAGCGCTAATATTATGCATGTAACACATTTTAGGTACTTATCTAATCTTGATCCAAAATGATGGCATATAATTAGTGACTGTTGAGAAGGGTGATGTACGAAATATCATTACAAAATTCCAATCTTTCCTCCATACCACACAAAGCTGTTTTGGGTGTACGAATTTTATATGTGTTACTCATTTGGGATCTTATCTTTTTCTAACCTAATGGTTTACCTATTTCAAAAACTCAAGAAATCGTTATAAGTTACATGTCCTGATGAAATATATAGGTTATCTTATTTAGGAATTTCTCGTGGATAACTGCAGGGAGAGAAATGAATGATAAGAGAGTTTTAGAAACTAAGGATTTTTAATCAACCAAAGAATACATTTGGAAACTGAGTTCTCCGACATGGAGTACACTTTTCCAAACTTGTTTTCTTATAGCTTTGCCTATTATTATAAACTCAAGAAATCATTAAAGGGGCATCAAATCATGATGATAAAGGTCATTTATCATATATGGTAATTTCACATTGATAACTGTATGGACAGAGGTAAATGATTGTAGAACCTTAGAACTTATGTAACTATATTAATTCTGAAATCCCTCCTCTCTCCTCCCATAAAGTTGAATATAAACTACATATAATGTGCCTGCGATTCATTTTCAGTCACAAGTATCTTCATTTCTAAGGGTATATCTATTATTAAAAAGATAATAAATCATCGTATGATAATGTATTGATGAAATTCATAGACCTTCATATTTAGCAATTTCGTGGGGATAACTGCAGGAAGTGAATAGAATGACGGGAAGGTGAAAGAAACTAAATTATTCCATTCACACTCAAGTCATTCTTTCCTCTAGCCACAACATTGATAAGAAATTGCTAATATTATGCATGTAACATATTTAGGGTAGTTATCTATTCTCGATCCTAAATTATAGTAGACAGTATTATGTTGGAAACTATAGAATTCCATTCACATTCCAATCCTTCCACCATCCCCCTTATTGCTGAACTGAATGAACGAATTTTATACCTTTTACTCATATGGGATCCTATCTTTTTCTCTCTTAAATGTTTACCTATTTGAAACACTCAAGATATCGTTTTAAGTTAACATGTCCTGATCAAATATATAGGTCTTCTTATTTAGGAATTTCACGTGGATAACTGGAGGGAGAGAAATGAATGATTAGAGAGTTCCAGAAACTGAGGAATTCAAGTTACCCTCAAATCATCCTTTCCTCCAGGCACATCGTTGATAACAAAACTATAATATTTTGCATGTAACACATTTTCGGTACTTATCTAGTCTTGATCCTAAATAATGGCATATCATTAGTGACTGTTGAGAAGGTTGATGGAAGATATATCATTACAAAAAACATCGGTCTTCATATATGGGAATCTCAGGTGGAGAAGTGCAGGAACGGGAAAGAAATTAAAAAATTCCATTAACATTCATGTCATTCTTTCCTCCGGCTGCAACATTGATAAGAAAGTGCTAATATTATGCATGTAACACATTTGTGGTACTTAATTAGTCTCGATTCTGAATGAAAGTAGAATGTTGGAAACTATACAATTCCATTCACCCTCCAATCCTTCCTCCTTCCCTCCATTAATCCAGCAATCCCTCCTCTCTCCTACCATATAGTTGAATAGAAACTACATAAAATCTGCCTGTGATTCATTTTCAGTCACAGGTATCTTCTTTTCTAAGGGTAAATTTATTATTATAAACATAAGAATTCATCGTAGGATCATGTATTGATGAAATTCATAGACCTTCATATTTAGAAATTTCATGGGGATAACTGCAGTAAGTCAATGGAATGACAGGAATCAGTGCGGCATTTTAATAGAAGAGCTAACTTTCGATTTATATTTTTAAAATGTTGCCAAAATCCGCTTCTTTCTCTTTCAAGTATTTTTACATGACTGAGGTCTCAAAAATACTTCCTGCTAGAATAATAGTCTCAATTTAATCGTTTCTTAATTTAAAATGCATGCGAAAATCCCTTTAAATTTTGGGCTCATAGGGCAGTGTTTTTCAAAAACCTCATGAGTAGTACATTCCAGGTGATTTTTTATAGGTTAAAAAGACAACTTATGCGAAAAATGAAACTTCCCTTATTTATTCATTATAGAACACTGCTTTCTCAACTTTAATTTTATTGTTATAATATGGTATAATTAGCGAGTCTATGGCATGCATCGCAATCACATTGAATTGGTTTTGTATATAAGTTTCCATTTGGTCATTATTATCTGAAGTTCAAGCCAGCAGTCACTTGAGGAGAGCTTTTGTGGAGAATGACATTCACACGTTTTATAGGAAATACATTATCAAAGAATCCTTTCCAAATCTTTCTAAACATGCCATTCGGTTTATTGCACTGTTTGGTGGCACATATTGTGAGAACAACTTTTTTCACTTACGAAAAATGTTAAGTCAAAGTCAAGGTCATTATTGAGAGATGGACATTTATGCAATGTACTTCATATTTCCACATCAAGTGTACGGGGGGACATTGATTATTTGTGCAAGCACAAGCAATTTCAAATATCTCGCTAAATCCTTGTAATTGTATAATTGTAATTTGCCTATTTGTATATTGAATAAATAAAAATCTTTGTGAATCTTGCGAATTTTGTTCTTTGAACTTAAATAATTTTAATGATAAAAAATAAAACGTCAAGCGTAAATCATAGTCTAGAATGGCCTGTATGGTATAGACATCGGCCTGCATAATTGAGTCCCCAACAAAAAAAGTCATACATTTTGGGCCGAAGGGGACTGAAAATTTCTAAATGTCGCCCTTCACTGAAAAAGGTTGGACAACCCTGTGCTTGAGGTTTGCCTAATATTAGAAACACATGATATCATTGAAGGCCATGACAAAGTGTGTATCATATTAAGACTTTCATGGGGATAACTGCAGGGAGAGAAGGGAAAGATAGGATTTCAACGAAAATTATGTAATTCCATTCATCCTCCAATCCTTCCTTCCTCCCCCAACAATGTTGACTTGGGAGTGCAAATGTTATGCATGTGACTAATTTGAGGCACCTAGCTAGTTTATATCCTAGAGTGGTGATGACGAGCCTATGGCATGTGTGCCTAAGATGGCACCCGAGATGATTTTTGCTGGCATACCACTAAGAGGTGAATAAAAAATAAAATGTCGGTATAATATAGTGACATGGCATCAATGGCCCTAGAAATTCGATAATTATATATGTCCACTTTTTTTAACCGATATTTTTCCTCCAATTTTTCATCTTCCCCGCATTATACCCCTCTCCCCCCTAAAATCTCTTTGTCTTCAGTATCTCTATTTTATCTCGACCCCACCATTTGAAGTCTATCTTCTTCTTTTTTACATTACTCAGAATAAAACCACCATTCCGGATATCATCGGCTCCGTTTACTTTTGCCACACTGCATCCATTCTCTATCTGCCCATATTTGTATTTTTTTAATAGATTTGCTACAGTCAGCTAGTTTCCGAGCATGTGGAAAACTGACCACGTCACCCCAATTTTGAAATTTGCCCCAAAAATCATGTGGAGAACTGTTGCCCTATTTCAAATCTCAAGTGCCTATCTATTTTCTGAACATAATGTACGAATTTTACTCATGTTACTCATTTTGGATCCTATCTTTTTCTACCTTAATGGTTTACCTATTTAAAAAATCAAGAAATAGGTATAAGTGACCGTGTCCTGATGAAATATATAGGTCTTCTTATTTAGGAATTTCATTTGGATAGCTGCAGGGAGAGAAATGAATGATTAGAGAGTTCCAGAAACTAAGTAATTCTAGTAACCCACAAAAATCAGGCATTCCTCCAGGGAAAGCATTGATAAGTAAGTGCTTATATTATGCATGTAACACATTCCAGGTACTTATCTGGTCTTGATCCTAAATGATGGCATATCATTAATGACTGTTGAGAAGGTTGTTGGACGAAATATCATTACAAAAGACATTGGTCTTCATATATGGGAATCTCAGGTGGAGAAGTGCAGGAAGAAAAGAGAAGGACAGGAACGCGAAAGAAACTAAATAATTCCATTCACACTCAAGTCATTCTTTTCTACCACCGCAACATTGATAAGAAAGTGCTAATATTATGCATGTAACACATTTGTGGTACTTAATTAGTCTCGATCCTGAATGATAGTAGAATGTTGGAAACTGTATAATTCTATTCACTCTGCAATCCTTCCTATATCCCCCACAAAGCTGACCTGAATGAATGAATTTTACTCATGTCACTCATTTTGGACCCTATCTTTTTCTATCATACTGGTTTGCCTAATTCAGATACTCTAAAAATCATTTTTAGGTAACATGTACTGATGAAGTATATAGGTCTTCTTCATGTGGTATACAATGTTCCTATGTTTCCTCTCAGAATCTGTAGGTTGTATTTTGATGAAATTTGCTATTGGGGATTTTTGCTATGATCGGTCGACTGATTCTAATATTGTATAAAATTGAACAATATGACGACTACGTTACATGAACACCCTCATTTATTTAACATTGTACCTTGCTAGTTTCTCATTAAACACTAATCTGAGCAAAAAAAAGGGACACATTTTAAATCCCAAACAATACATTTTGAAACTGTTCTCTGACTTTTCCAAACTTGTTTTCTTATAGCTGTGCCTAATATTAAAAACTCAAGAAATCATTAAAGGGGCATCAAATCATGATGATAAAGGTCATTTATCATATATGGTAATTTCACATTGATAACTGTAGGGACAGAGGTGAAAGATTGTAGAACTTTTGAACTTATGTAACTCCATTAATCCAGCAATCCCTCCTCTCTCCTACCATAAAGTTGAATAGAAACTACATAAAATGTGCCTGTGATTCATTTTCAGTCACAGGTATCTTCTTTTCTAAGGGTATATCTGTTATTATAAACATAATAAATCATCGTAGGATAATGTATTGATGAAATTCATAGACCTTCATTTTTAGGAATTTCATGGGGATAAATTTAGGAAGAGAAGAGAATGACAAGAAAGTGAGAGAAACTAAATTATTCCATTCACACTCAGGTCATTCTTTCCTCCGGCTACAACACTGAGGAGAAATTGATAATATTATGCAATTTGGAGAAGTACAGGGAGAGAAGGGAAAGATAGCTGAGTGTTGGAAACTACATAATTCCAATCAAACATCAATCATTCATTCCTCAAGTTAAGATATTATTGAAGGGAACCATACCATTACAAAGGATGTCAGTCTTCAGTTTTATGAATTTAATTGAGGTAACTACAAGGAGAGAGGGGAAAGATAGGATTGTAATGGAAACTATATAATTCAATTCACCCTTCGATCCTTCCAACCTGCTGCAACAATTTTGGCACAAAAGTACAAATGATATGCATGTGAGAATGACAAGAGAGCGAGAGAAACTAAATAATTCCATTCACACTCAAGTCATTCTTTCCACCTGCTACAAAGATAGGATTGCAATGGAAACTATATAATTCCATTCAACCTCCAATCCTTCCTTCCACTCTCCCAACAAATTGTCTTGGAAATGCAAATGTTATGCAAGTGACTAATTTGGGCCATCCAGCTAGTATATGAATGAGTTTTAGAACTAAGGAATTCTACCACCCTCAAATCATCTTTTCCTCCAGCCACAACATTGATAACAAAGTGCTAATATTTTGCATGTAACACTTTTGTGGAACTTATGTAGTCTGGATCCAAAAAGATGGCATTTCATTAATGACGGTGTAGAAGGTTGATGTACGAAATATCATTACAAAATATATCTCTTCATTTATAGGAATCTCAGGTGGAGAAGTGCAGGATGAAAAGGGAAGGACAGGAACACGAAAGATACTAAATATTTCCATTCAAATTCAAGTAATTCTTTCCTCCCACCACAACAATGATAGGAATGTGCTAATAATATTCATGTAACACATTTAAGTTATTTATCTGATCTCAATCCTAAATGATAGTAAAATGTGGGAATCTGTACAATTACTTTCACCAAAAATGCTTGCTACATCCCCCACAAATCAAAGCATAATTTACAAATTTTACTCATGTTACTCACTTGGGATCCTATCTTTATGGTTTACCTATTTCAAAAACTCAAGAAATCTTTTTAAGTTAATATGTCTAGATGAGATATATGGGTCTTCTTATTTAAGAATTTCTTGTGGATATCAGCAGGGAGATTAATGAATGATAAGAGAGTTCAGAAACTAAGCTATTTTAGTCATTCTCAAATCATCCTTTCCTCCTGGAACAAAGTTGATAACAAAGTGCTAATATTTTGCATGTAACACTAAATAATTCCACTCACACTCATGTCTTTCTTTCCTCTTGCCACAACATTGATAAAAATGTGCTGGTATTATGCATGTAACACATTTAGGGAATTATCTACTCTCAATCCTAAATGATAGTAGAATGTTGGAAACTTTATAACTTTATTCACCTTTCAATCCATCAATCTCATTTGGGATCCAATCTTTTTCTATCATAAGTGTTTACTTATTTCTAATACTCAAGAAATCATTTTTAGGTAACATGTCCTGATGAAGTGTATAGGTCATCTTATTTAGCAATTTCATGTGGATATCTGCAAGGAGAGAAATGAATAATAAGAGAGTTAAAGAAACTAAGGATTTCAAGTTACCCTCAAATCATCCATTCTTCCAGACACATCGTTGATAACAAACCGCTAATATTATGCATGTAACACATTTTAGGTACTTATCTAATCTTGATCCAAAATGATGGCATATAATTAGTGACTGTTGAGAAGGGTGATGTACGAAATATCATTACAAAATTCCAATCTTTCCTCCATACCACACAAAGCTGTTTTGGGTGTACGAATTTTATGTGTTACTCATTTGGGATCTTATCTTTTTCTAACCTAATGGTTTACCTATTTCAAAAACTCAAGAAATCTGTTATAAGTTACATGTCCTGATGAAATATATAGGTTATCTTATTTAGGAATTTCTCGTGGATAACTGCAGGGAGAGAAATGAATGATAAGAGAGTTTTAGAAACTAAGGATTTTTAATCAACCAAAGAATACATTTGGAAACTGAGTTCTCCGACATGGAGTACACTTTTCCAAACTTGTTTTCTTATAGCTTTGCCTATTATTATAAACTCAAGAAATCATTAAAGGGGCATCAAATCATGATGATAAAGGTCATTTATCATATATGGTAATTTCACATTGATAACTGTATGGACAGAGGTAAATGATTGTAGAACCTTAGAACTTATGTAACTACATTAATTCTGAAATCCCTCCTCTCTCCTCCCATAAAGTTGAATATAAACTACATATAATGTGCCTGCGATTCATTTTCAGTCACAAGTATCTTCATTTCTAAGGGTATATCTATTATTATAAAGATAATAAATCATCGTATGATAATGTATTGATGAAATTCATAGACCTTCATATTTAGCAATTTCGTGGGGATAACTGCAGGAAGTGAATAGAATGACGGGAAGGTGAAAGAAACTAAATTATTCCATTCACACTCAAGTCATTCTTTCCTCTAGCCACAACATTGATAAGAAATTGCTAATATTATGCATGTAACATATTTAGGGTAGTTATCTATTCTCGATCCTAAATTATAGTAGACAGTATTATGTTGGAAACTATAGAATTCCATTCACATTCCAATCCTTCCACCATCCCCCTTATTGCTGAACTGAATGAACGAATTTTATACCTTTTACTCATATGGGATCCTATCTTTTTCTCTCTTAAATGTTTACCTATTTGAAACACTCAAGATATCGATTTAAGTTAACATGTCCTGATCAAATATATAGGTCTTCTTATTTAGGAATTTCACGTGGATAACTGGAGGGAGAGAAATGAATGATAAGAGAGTTCCAGAAACTGAGGAATTCAAGTTACCCTCAAATCATCCTTTCCTCCAGGCACATCGTTGATAACAAAACTATAATATTTTGCATGTAACACATTTTCGGTACTTATCTAGTCTTGATCCTAAATAATGGCATATCATTAGTGACTGTTGAGAAGGTTGATGGAAGATATATCATTACAAAAAACATCGGTCTTCATATATGGGAATCTCAGGTGGAGAAGTGCAGGAACGGTACAGAAATTAAATAATTCCATTAACATTCATGTCATTCTTTCCTCCGGCTACAACATTGATAAGAAAGTGCTAATATTATGCATGTAACACATTTGTGGTACTTAATTAGTCTCGATTCTGAATGAAAGTAGAATGTTGGAAACTATACAATTCCATTCACCCTCCAATCCTTCCTCCTTCCCTCCATTAATCCAGCAATCCCTCCTCTCTCCTACCATATAGTTGAATAGAAACTACATAAAATGTGCCTGAGATTCATTTTCAGTCACAGGTATCTTCTTTTCTAAGGGTAAATTTATTATTATAAACATAAGAATTCATCGTAGGATCATGTATTGATGAAATTTATAGACCTTCATATTTAGAAATTTCATGGGGATAACTGCAGTAAGTCAATGGAATGACAGGAATCAGTGCGGCATTTTAATTGAAGAGCTAACTTTCGATTTATATTTTTAAAATTTTGCCAAAATCCGCTTCTTTCTCTTTCAAGTATTTTTACATGACTGAGGTCTCAAAAATACTTCCTGCTAGAATAATAGTCTCAATTTAATCGTTTCTTAATTTAAAATGCATGCGAAGATCCCTTTAAATTTTGGGCTCATAGGGCAGTGTTTTTCAAAAACCTCATGAGTAGTTCATTCCGGGTGATTTTTTATAGGTTAAAAAGACAACTTATGCAAAAAATGAAACTTCCCTTATTTATTCATTATAGAACACTGCTTTCTCAACTTTAATTTTATTGTTATAATATGGTATAATTAGCGAGTCTATGGCATGCATCGCAATCACATTGAATTGATTTTGTATATAAGTTTCCATTTGGTCATTATTAACTGAAGTTCAAGCCAGCAGTCACTTGAGGAGAGCTTTTGTGGAGAATGACATTCACACGTTTTATAGGAAATACATTATCAAAGAATCCTTTCCAAATCTTTCTAAACATGCCATTCGGTTTATTGCACTGTTTGGTGGCACATATTGTGTGAACAACTTTTTTCACTTACAAAAAATGTTAAGTCAAAGTCAAAGTCATTATTGAGAGATGGACATTTATGCAATGTACTTCATATTTCCACATCAAGTGTACGGGGGGACATTGATTATTTGTGCAAGCACAAGCAATTTCAAATATCTCGCTAAATCCTTGTAATTGTAAAATTGTAATTTGCCTATTTGTATATTGAATAAATAAAAATCTTTGTGAATCTTGCGAATTTTGTTCTTTGAACTTAAATAATTTTAATGATAAAAAATAAAACATCAAGCGTAAATCATAGTCTAGAATGGCCTGTATGGTATAGACATCGGCCTGCATAATTGAGTCCCCAACAAAAAAAGTCATACATTTTGGGCCGAAGGGGACTGAAAATTTCTAAATGTCGCCCTTCACTGAAAAATGTTGGACAACCCTGTGCTTGAGGTTTGCCTAATATTAGAAACACATGATATCATTGAAGGCCATGACAAAGTGTGTATCATATTAAGACTTTCATGGGGATAACTGCAGGGAGAGAAGGGAAAGATAGGATTTCAACGAAAATTATGTAATTCCATTCATCCTCCAATCCTTCCTTCCTCCCCCAACAATGTTGACTTGGGAGTGCAAATGTTATGCATGTGACTAATTTGAGGCACCTAGCTAGTTTATATCCTAGAGTGGTAATGACGAGCCTATGGCATGTGTGCCAAAGATGGCACCCGAGATGATTTTTGCTGGCATACCACTAAGAGGTGAATAAAAAATAAAATGTCGGTATAATATAGTGACATGGCATCAATGGCCCTAGAAATTCGATAATTATATATGTCCACTTTTTTTAACCGATATTTTTCCTCCAATTTTTCATCTTCCCCACATTATACCCCTCTCCCCCCTAAAATCTCTTTGTCTTCAGTATCTCTATTTTATCTCGACCCCACCATTTGAAGTCTATCTCCTTCTTTTTTACATTACTCAGAATAAAACCACCATTCCGGATATCATCGGCTCCGTTTACTTTTGCCATACTGCATCCATTCTCTAACTGCCCATATTTGTATTTTTAATAGATTTGCTACAGTCAGCTAGTTTCCGAGCATGTGGAAAACTGACCACGTCACCCCATTTTTGAAATTTGCCCCAAAAATCATGTGGAGAACTGTTGCCCTATTTCAAATCTCAAGTGCCTATCTATTTTCTGAACAAAGCTGAACATAATGAACGAATTTTACTCAAGTTACTCATTTTGGATCCTATCTTTTTCTACCTTAACGGTTTACCTATTTAAAAAATCAAGAAATAGTTATAAGTGACCGTGTCCTGATGAAATATATAGGTCTTCTTATTTAGGAATTTCATTTGGATAGCTGCAGGGAGAGAAATGAATGTTTAGAGAGTTCCAGAAACTAAGTAATTCTAGTAACCCACAAAAATCAGGCATTCCTCCAGGGAAAGCATTGATAAGTAAGCGCTTATATTATGCATGTAACACATTCCAGGTACTTATCTGGTCTTGATCCTAAATGATGGCATATCATTAATGACTGTTGAGAAGGTTGTTGGACGAAATATCATTACAAAAGACATTGGTCTTCATATATGGGAATCTCAGGTAGCAGGAAGAAAAGAGAAGGACAGGAATGCGAAAGAAACTAAATAATTCCATTCACACTCAAGTCATTCTTTTCTACCACCGCAACATTGATAAGAAAGTGCTAATATTATGCATGTAACACATTTGTGGTACTTAATTAGTCTCGATCCTGAATGATAGTAGAATGTTGGAAACTGTATAATTCTATTCACTCTGCAATCCTTCCTATATCTTCCACAAAGCTGACCTGAATGAATGAATTTTACTCATGTCACTCATTTTGGACCCTATCTTTTTCTATCATAAGGGTTTGCCTAATTCAGATACTCTAAAAATCATTTTTAGGTAACATGTACTGATGAAGTATATAGGTCTTCTTCATGTGGTATACAATGTTCCTGTTTCCTCTCAGAATCTGTAGGTTGTATTTTGATGAAATTTGCTATTGGGGATTTTTGCTATGATCGGTCGACTGATTCTAATATTGTATAAAATTGAACAATATGACGACTACGTTACATGAACACCCTCATTTATTTAACATTGTACCTTGCTAGTTTCTCATTAAACACTAATCTGAGCAAAAATAAGGGACACATTTTAAATCCCAAACAATACATTTTGAAACTGTTCTCTGACTTTTCCAAACTTGTTTTCTTATAGCTGTGCCTATTATTAAAAACTCAAGAAATCATTAAAAGGGCATCAAATCATGATGATAAAGGTCATTTATCATATATGGTAATTTAACATTGATAACTGTATGGACAGAGGTAAATGATTGTAGAACCTTAGAACTTATGTAACTACATTCATTCTGAAATCCCTCCTCTCTCCTCCCATAAAGTTGAATATAAACTACATATAATGTGCCTGCGATTTATTTTCAGTCACAAGTATCTTCATTTCTAAGGGTATATCTATTATTATAAAGATAATAAATCATCGTATGATAATGTATTGATGAAATTCATAGACCTTCATATTTAGCAATTTCGTGGGGATAACTGCAGGAAGTGAATAGAATGACGGGAGGGTGAAAGAAACTAAATTATTCCATTCACACTCAAGTCATTCTTTCCTCTAGCCACAAAATTGATAAGAAATTGCTAATATTATGCATGTAACATATTTAGGGTAGTTATCTATTCTCGATCCTAAATTATAGTAGACAGTATTATGTTGGAAACTATAGAATTCCATTCACATTCCAATCCTTCCTCCATCCCCCTTATTGCTGAACTGAATGAACGAATTTTATACCTTTTACTCATATGGGATCCTATCTTTTTCTCTCTTAAATGTTTACCTATTTGAAACACTCAAGATATCGTTTTAAGTTAACATGTCCTGATCAAATATATAGGTCTTCTTATTTAGGAATTTCACGTGGATAACTGGAGGGAGAGAAATGAATGATAAGAGAGTTCCAGAAACTGAGGAATTCAAGTTACCCTCAAATCATCCTTTCCTCCAGGCACATCGTTGATAACAAAACTATAATATTTTGCATGTAACACATTTTCGGTACTTATCTAGTCTTGATCCTAAATAATGGCATATCATTAGTGACTGTTGAGAAGGTTGATGGAAGATATATCATTACAAAAAACATCGGTCTTCATATATGGGAATCTCAGGTGGAGAAGTGCAGGAACGGGACAGAAATTAAATAATTCCATTAACATTCATGTCATTCTTTCCTCCGGCTACAACATTGATAAGAAAGTGCTAATATTATGCATGTAACACATTTGTGGTACGTAATTAGTCTCGATCCGGAATGAAAGTAGAATGTTGGAAACTATACAATTCCATTCACCCTCCAATCCTTCCTCCTTCCCTCCATTAATCCAGCAATCCCTCCTCTCTCCTACCATATAGTTGAATAGAAACTACATAAAATGTGCCTGTGATTCATTTTCAGTCACAGGTATCTTCTTTTCTAAGGGTAAATTTATTATTATAAACATAAGAATTCATCGTAGGATCATGTATTGATGAAATTTATAGACCTTTATATTTAGAAATTTCATGGGGATAACTGCAGTAAGTCAATGGAATGACAGGAATCAGTGCGGCATTTTAATTGAAGAGCTAACTTTCGATTTATATTTTTAAAATGTTGCCAAAATCCGCTTCTTTCTCTTTCAAGTATTTTTACATGACTGAGGTCTCAAAAATACTTCCTGCTAGAATAATAGTCTCAATTTAATCGTTTCTTAATTTAAAATGCATGCAAAGATCCCTTTAAATTTTGGGCTCATAGGGCAGTGTTTTTCAAAAACCTCATGAGTAGTACATTCCGGGTGATTTTTTATAGGTTAAAAAGACAACTTATGCGAAAAATGAAACTTCCCTTATTTATTCATTATAGAACACTGCTTTCTCAACTTTAATTTTATTGTTATAATATGGTATAATTAGCGAGTCTATGGTATGCATCGCAATCACATTGAATTGATTTTGTATATAAGTTTCCATTTGGTCATTATTAACTGAAGTTCAAGCCAGCAGTCACTTGAGGAGAGCTTTTGTGGAGAATGACATTCACACGTTTTATAGGAAATACATTATCAAAGAATCCTTTCCAAATCTTTCTAAACATGCCATTCGGTTTATTGCACTGTTTGGTGGCACATATTGTGTGAACAACTTTTTTCACTAACGAAAAATGTTAAGTCAAAGTCAAGGTCATTATTGAGAGATGGACATTTATGCAATGTACTTCATATTTCCACATCAAGTGTACGGGGGGACATTGATTATTTGTGCAAGCACAAGCAATTTCAAATATCTCGCTAAATCCTTGTAATTGTAAAATTGTAATTTGCCTATTTGTATATTGAATAAATAAAAATCTTTGTGAATCTTGCGAATTTTGTTCTTTGAACTTAAATAATTTTAATGATAAAAAATAAAACGTCAAGCGTAAATCATAGTCTAGAATGGCCTGTATGGTATAGACATCGGCCTGCATAATTGAGTCCCCAACAAAAAAAGTCATACATTTTGGGCCGAAGGGGACTGAAAATTTCTAAATGTCGCCCTTCACTGAAAAATGTTGGACAACCCTGTGCTTGAGGTTTGTCTAATATTAGAAACACATGATATCATTGAAGGCCATGACAAAGTGTGTATCATATTAAGACTTTCATGGGGATAACTGCAGGGAGAGAAGGGAAAGAT
Source organism: Tanypteryx hageni (assembly GCA_028673005.1). Taxonomy (NCBI): domain Eukaryota; kingdom Metazoa; phylum Arthropoda; class Insecta; order Odonata; family Petaluridae; genus Tanypteryx; species Tanypteryx hageni. The sequence continues at coordinate 90,661,677 of CM054120.1, forward strand.
AGGATTTCAACGAAAATTATGTAATTCCATTCATCCTCCAATCCTTCCTTCCTCCCCCAACAATGTTGACTTGGGAGTGCAAATGTTATGCATGTGACTAATTTGAGGCACCTAGCTAGTTTATATCCTAGAGTGGTGATGACGAGCCTATGGCATGTGTGCCAAAGATGGCACCCGAGATGATTTTTGCTGCCATACCACTAAGAGGTGAATAAAAAATAAAATGTCGGTATAATATAGTGACATGGCATCAATGGCCCTAGAAATTCGATAATTATATATGTCCACTTTTTTTAACCGATATTTTTCCTCCAATTTTTCATCTTCCCCGCATTATACCCCTCTCCCCCCTAAAATCTCTTTGTCTTCAGTATCTCTATTTTATCTCGAACCCACCATTTGAAGTCTATCTCCTTCTTTTTTACATTACTCAGAATAAAACCACCATTCCGGATATCATCGGCTCCGTTTACTTTTGCCATACTGCATCCATTCTCTATCTGCCCATTTTTATATTTTTTAATAGATTTGCTACAGTCAGCTAGTTTCCGAGCATGTGGAAAACTGACCACGTCACCCCATTTTTGAAATTTGCCCCAAAAATCAAGTGGAGAACTGTTGCCCTATTTCAAATCTCAAGTGCCTATCTATTTTCTGAACAAAGCTGAACATAATGTACGAATTTTACTCATGTTACTCATTTTGGATCCTATCTTTTTCTACCTTAACGGTTTACCTATTTAAAAAATCAAGAAATAGTTATAAGTGACCGTGTCCTGATGAAATATATAGGTCTTCTTATTTAGGAATTTCATTTGGATAGCTGCAGGGAGAGAAATGAATGTTTAGAGAGTTCCAGAAACTAAGTAATTCTAGTAACCCACAAAAATCAGGCATTCCTCCAGGGAAAGCATTGATAAGTAAGCGCTTATATTATGCATGTAACACATTCCAGGTACTTATCTGGTCTTGATCCTAAATGATGGCATATCATTAATGACTGTTGAGAAGGTTGTTGGACAAAATATCATTACAAAAGACATTGGTCTTCATATATGGGAATCTCAGGTAGCAGGAAGAAAAGAGAAGGACAGGAATGCGAAAGAAACTAAATAATTCCATTCACACTCAAGTCATTCTTTTCTACCACCGCAACATTGATAAGAAAGTGCTAATATTATGCATGTAACACATTTGTGGTACTTAATTAGTCTCGATCCTGAATGATAGTAGAATGTTGGAAACTGTATAATTCTATTCACTCTGCAATCCTTCCTATATCCCCCACAAAGCTGACCTGAATGAATGAATTTTACTCATGTCACTCATTTTGGACCCTATCTTTTTCTATCATAAGGGTTTGCCTAATTCAGATACTCTAAAAATCATTTTTAGGTAACATGTACTGATGAAGTATATAGGTCTTCTTCATGTGGTATACAATGTTCCTATGTTTCCTCTCAGAATCTGTAGGTTGTATTTTGATGAAATTTGCTATTGGGGATTTTTGCTATGATCGGTCGACTGATTCTAATATTGTATAAAATTGAACAATATGACGACTACGTTACATGAACACCCTCATTTATTTAACATTGTACCTTGCTAGTTTCTCATTAAACACTAATCTGAGCAAAAATAAGGGACACATTTTAAATCCCAAACAATACATTTTGAAACTGTTCTCTGACTTTTCCAAACTTGTTTTCTTATAGCTGTGCCTATTATTAAAAACTCAAGAAATCATTAAAAGGGCATCAAATCATGATGATAAAGGTCATTTATCATATATGGTAATTTAACATTGATAACTGTATGGACAGAGGTAAATGATTGTAGAACCTTAGAACTTATGTAACTACATTCATTCTGAAATCCCTCCTCTCTCCTCCCATAAAGTTGAATATAAACTACATATAATGTGCCTGCGATTTATTTTCAGTCACAAGTATCTTCATTTCTAAGGGTATATCTATTATTATAAAGATAATAAATCATCGTATGATAATGTATTGATGAAATTCATAGACCTTCATATTTAGCAATTTCGTGGGGATAACTGCAGGAAGTGAATAGAATGACGGGAGGGTGAAAGAAACTAAATTATTCCATTCACACTCAAGTCATTCTTTCCTCTAGCCACAAAATTGATAAGAAATTGCTAATATTATGCATGTAACATATTTAGGGTAGTTATCTATTCTCGATCCTAAATTATAGTAGACAGTATTATGTTGGAAACTATAGAATTCCATTCACATTCCAATCCTTCCTCCATCCCCCTTATTGCTGAACTGAATGAACGAATTTTATACCTTTTACTCATATGGGATCCTATCTTTTTCTCTCTTAAATGTTTACCTATTTGAAACACTCAATATATCGTTTTAAGTTAACATGTCCTGATCAAATATATAGGTCTTCTTATTTAGGAATTTCACGTGGATAACTGGAGGGAGAGAAATGAATGATAAGAGAGTTCCAGAAACTGAGGAATTCAAGTTACCCTCAAATCATCCTTTCCTCCAGGCACATCGTTGATAACAAAACTATAATATTTTGCATGTAACACATTTTCGGTACTTATCTAGTCTTGATCCTAAATAATGGCATATCATTAGTGACTGTTGAGAAGGTTGATGGAAGATATATCATTACAAAAAACATCGGTCTTCATATATGGGAATCTCAGGTGGAGAAGTGCAGGAACGGGACAGAAATTAAATAATTCCATTAACATTCATGTCATTCTTTCCTCCGGCTACAACATTGATAAGAAAGTGCTAATATTATGCATGTAACACATTTGTGGTACGTAATTAGTCTCGATCCTGAATGAAAGTAGAATGTTGGAAACTATACAATTCCATTCACCCTCCAATCCTTCCTCCTTCGCTCCATTAATCCAGCAATCCCTCCTCTCTCCTACCATATAGTTGAATAGAAACTACATAAAATGTGCCTGTGATTCATTTTCAGTCACAGGTATCTTCTTTTCTAAGGGTAAATTTAGTATTATAAACATAAGAATTCATCGTAGGATCATGTATTGATGAAATTCATAGACCTTCATATTTAGAAATTTCATGGAGATAACTGCAGTAAGTCAATGGAATGACAGGAATCAGTGCGGCATTTTAATTGAAGAGCTAACTTTCGATTTATATTTTTAAAATGTTGCCAAAATCCGCTTCTTTCTCTTTCAAGTATTTTTACATGACTGAGGTCTCAAAAATACTTCCTGCTAGAATAATAGTCTCAATTTAATCGTTTCTTAATTTAAAATGCATGCGAAGATCCCTTTAAATTTTGGGCTCATAGGGCAGTGTTTTTCAAAAACCTCATGAGTAGTTCATTCCGGGTGATTTTTTATAGGTTAAAAAGACAACTTATGCGAAAAATGAAACTTCCCTTATTTATTCATTATAGAACACTGCTTTCTCAACTTTAATTTTATTGTTATAATATGGTATAATTAGCGAGTCTATGGCATGCATCGCAATCACATTGAATTGATTTTATATATAAGTTTCCATTTGGTCATTATTAACTGAAGTTCAAGCCAGCAGTCACTTGAGGAGAGCTTTTGTGGAGAATGACATTCACACGTTTTATAGGAAATACATTATCAAAGAATCCTTTCCAAATCTTTCTAAACATGCCATTCGGTTTATTGCACTGTTTGGTGGCACATATTGTGTGAACAACTTTTTTCACTAACGAAAAATGTTAAGTCAAAGTCAAGGTCATTATTGAGAGATGGACATTTATGCAATGTACTTCATATTTCCACATCAAGTGTACGGGGGGACATTGATTATTTGTGCAAGCACAAGCAATTTCAAATATCTCGCTAAATCCTTGTAATTGTAAAATTGTAATTTGCCTATTTGTATATTGAATAAATAAAAATCTTTGTGAATCTTGCGAATTTTGTTCTTTGAACTTAAATAATTTTAATGATAAAAAATAAAACGTCAAGCGTAAATCATAGTCTAGAATGGCCTGTATGGTATAGACATCGGCCTGCATAATTGAGTCCCCAACAAAAAAAGTCATACATTTTGGGCCGAAGGGGACTGAAAATTTCTAAATGTCACCCTTCACTGAAAAATGTTGGACAACCCTGTGCTTGAGGTTTGCCTAATATTAGAAACACATGATATCATTGAAGGCCATGACAAAGTGTGTATCATATTAAGACTTTCATGGGGATAACTGCAGGGAGAGAAGGGAAAGATAGGATTTCAACGAAAATTATGTAATTCCATTCATCCTCCAATCCTTCCTTCCTCCCCCAACAATGTTGACTTGGGAGTGCAAATGTTATGCATGTGACTAATTTGAGGCACCTAGCTAGTTTATATCCTAGAGTGGTGATGATGAGCCTATGGCATGTGTGCCAAAGATGGCACCCGAGATGATTTTTGCTGCCATACCACTAAGAGGTGAATAAAAAATAAAATGTCGGTATAATATAGTGACATGGCATCAATGGCCCTAGAAATTCGATAATTATATATGTCCACTTTTTTTAACCGATATTTTTCCTCCAATTTTTCATCTTCCCCGCATTATACCCCTCTCCCCCCTAAAATCTCTTTGTCTTCAGTATCTCTATTTTATCTCGAACCCACCATTTGAAGTCTATCTCCTTCTTTTTTACATTACTCAGAATAAAACCACCATTCCGGATATCATCGGCTCCGTTTACTTTTGCCATACTGCATCCATTCTCTATCTGCCCATATTTGTATTTTTTAATAGATTTGCTACAGTCAGCTAGTTTCCGAGCATGTGGAAAACTGACCACGTCACCCCATTTTTGAAATTTGCCCCAAAAATCATGTGGAGAACTGTTGCCCTATTTCAAATCTCAAGTGCCTATCTATTTTCTGAACAAAGCTGAACATAATGTACGAATTTTACTCATGTTACTCATTTTGGATCCTATCTTTTTCTACCTTAACGGTTTACCTATTTAAAAAATCAAGAAAAGGGTTATAAGTGACCGTGTCCTGATGAAATATATAGGTCTTCTTATTTAGGAATTTCATTTGGATAGCTGCAGGGAGAGAAATGAATGATTAGAGAGTTCCAGAAACTAAGTAATTCTAGTAACCCACAAAAATCAGGCATTCCTCCAGGGAAAGCATTGATAAGTAAGCGCTTATATTATGCATGTAACACATTCCAGGTACTTATCTGGTCTTGATCCTAAATGATGGCATATCATTAATGACTGTTGAGAAGGTTGTTGGACGAAATATCATTACAAAAGACATTGGTCTTCATATATGGGAATCTCAGGTAGCAGGAAGAAAAGAGAAGGACAGGAATGCGAAAGAAACTAAATAATTCCATTCACACTCAAGTCATTCTTTTCTACCACCGCAACATTGATAAGAAAGTGCTAATATTATGCATGTAACACATTTGTGGTACTTAATTAGTCTCGATCCTGAATGATAGTAGAATGTTGGAAACTGTATAATTCTATTCACTCTGCAATCCTTCCTATATCCCCCACAAAGCTGACCTGAATGAATGAATTTTACTCATGTCACTCATTTTGGACCCTATCTTTTTCTATCATAAGGGTTTGCCTAATTCAGATACTCTAAAAATCATTTTTAGGTAACATGTACTGATGAAGTATATAGGTCTTCTTCATGTGGTATACAATGTTCCTATGTTTCCTCTCAGAATCTGTAGGTTGTATTTTGATGAAATTTGCTATTGGGGATTTTTGCTATGATCGGTCGACTGATTCTAATATTGTATAAAATTGAACAATATGACGACTACGTTACATGAACACCCTCATTTATTTAACATTGTACCTTGCTAGTTTCTCATTAAACACTAATCTGAGCAAAAATAAGGGACACATTTTAAATCCCAAACAATACATTTTGAAACTGTTCTCTGACTTTTCCAAACTTGTTTTCTTATAGCTGTGCCTATTATTAAAAACTCAAGAAATCATTAAAAGGGCATCAAATCATGATGATAAAGGTCATTTATCATATATGGTAATTTAACATTGATAACTGTATGGACAGAGGTAAATGATTGTAGAACCTTAGAACTTATGTAACTACATTCATTCTGAAATCCCTCCTCTCTCCTCCCATAAAGTTGAATATAAACTACATATAATGTGCCTGCGATTTATTTTCAGTCACAAGTATCTTCATTTCTAAGGGTATATCTATTATTATAAAGATAATAAATCATCGTATGATAATGTATTGATGAAATTCATAGACCTTCATATTTAGCAATTTCGTGGGGATAACTGCAGGAAGTGAATAGAATGACGGGAGGGTGAAAGAAACTAAATTATTCCATTCACACTCAAGTCATTCTTTCCTCTAGCCACAAAATTGATAAGAAATTGCTAATATTATGCATGTAACATATTTAGGGTAGTTATCTATTCTCGATCCTAAATTATAGTAGACAGTATTATGTTGGAAACTATAGAATTCCATTCACATTCCAATCCTTCCACCATCCCCCTTATTGCTGAACTGAATGAACGAATTTTATACCTTTTACTCATATGGGATCCTATCTTTTTCTCTCTTAAATGTTTACCTATTTGAAACACTCAAGATATCGTTTTAAGTTAACATGTCCTGATCAAATATATAGGTCTTCTTATTTAGGAATTTCACGTGGATAACTGGAGGGAGAGAAATGAATGATAAGAGAGTTCCAGAAACTGAGGAATTCAAGTTACCCTCAAATCATCCTTTCCTCCAGGCACATCGTTGATAACAAAACTATAATATTTTGCATGTAACACATTTTCGGTACTTATCTAGTCTTGATCCTAAATAATGGCATATCATTAGTGACTGTTGAGAAGGTTGATGGAAGATATATCATTACAAAAAACATCGGTCTTCATATATGGGAATCTCAGGTGGAGAAGTGCAGGAACGGGACAGAAATTAAATAATTCCATTAACATTCATGTCATTCTTTCCTCCGGCTACAACATTGATAAGAAAGTGCTAATATTATGCATGTAACACATTTGTGGTACGTAATTAGTCTCGATCCGGAATGAAAGTAGAATGTTGGAAACTATACAATTCCATTCACCCTCCAATCCTTCCTCCTTCCCTCCATTAATCCAGCAATCCCTCCTCTCTCCTACCATATAGTTGAATAGAAACTACATAAAATGTGCCTGTGATTCATTTTCAGTCACAGGTATCTTCTTTTCTAAGGGTAAATTTATTATTATAAACATAAGAATTCATCGTAGGATCATGTATTGATGAAATTCATAGACCTTCATATTTAGAAATTTCATGGGGATAACTGCAGTAAGTCAATGGAATGACAGGAATCAGTGCGGCATTTTAATTGAAGAGCTAACTTTCGATTTATATTTTTAAAATGTTGCCAAAATCCGCTTCTTTCTCTTTCAAGTATTTTTACATGACTGAGGTCTCAAAAATACTTCCTGCTAGAATAATAGTCTCAATTTAATCGTTTCTTAATTTAAAATGCATGCAAAGATCCCTTTAAATTTTGGGCTCATAGGGCAGTGTTTTTCAAAAACCTCATGAGTGGTACATTCCGGGTGATTTCTTATAGGTTAAAAAGACAACTTATGCGAAAAATGAAACTTCCCTTATTTATTCATTATAGAACACTGCTTTCTCAACTTTAATTTTATTGTTATAATATGGTATAATTAGCGAGTCTATGGTATGCATCGCAATCACATTGAATTGATTTTGTATATAAGTTTCCATTTGGTCATTATTAACTGAAGTTCAAGCCAGCAGTCACTTGAGGAGAGCTTTTGTGGAGAATGACATTCACACGTTTTATAGGAAATACATTATCAAAGAATCCTTTCCAAATCTTTCTAAACATGCCATTCGGTTTATTGCACTGTTTGGTGGCACATATTGTGTGAACAACTTTTTTCACTAACGAAAAATGTTAAGTCAAAGTCAAGGTCATTATTGAGAGATGGACATTTATGCAATGTACTTCATATTTCCACATCAAGTGTACGGGGGGACATTGATTATTTGTGCAAGCACAAGCAATTTCAAATATCTCGCTAAATCCTTGTAATTGTAAAATTGTAATTTGCCTATTTGTATATTGAATAAATAAAAATCTTTGTGAATCTTGCGAATTTTGTTCTTTGAACTTAAATAATTTTAATGATAAAAAATAAAACGTCAAGCGTAAATCATAGTCTAGAATGGCCTGTATGGTATAGACATCGGCCTGCATAATTGAGTCCCCAACAAAAAAAGTCATACATTTTGGGCCGAAGGGGACTGAAAATTTCTAAATGTCGCCCTTCACTGAAAATGGTTGGACAACCCTGTGCTTGAGGTTTGCCTAATATTAGAAACACATGATATCATTGAAGGCCATGACAAAGTGTGTATCATATTAAGACTTTCATGGGGATAACTGCAGGGAGAGAAGGGAAAGATAGGATTTCAACGAAAATTATGTAATTCCATTCATCCTCCAATCCTTCCTTCCTCCCCCAACAATGTTGACTTGGGAGTGCAAATGTTATGCATGTGACTAATTTGAGGCACCTAGCTAGTTTATATCCTAGAGTGGTGATGACGAGCCTATGGCATGTGTGCCAAAGATGGCACCCGAGATGATTTTTGCTGCCATACCACTAAGAGGTGAATAAAAAATAAAATGTCGGTATAATATAGTGACATGGCATCAATGGCCCTAGAAATTCGATAATTATATATGTCCACTTTTTTTAACCGATATTTTTCCTCCAATTTTTCATCTTCCCCGCATTATACCCCTCTCCCCCCTAAAATCTCTTTGTCTTCAGTATCTCTATTTTATCTCGAACCCACCATTTGAAGTCTATCTCCTTCTTTTTTACATTACTCAGAATAAAACCACCATTCCGGATATCATCGGCTCCGTTTACTTTTGCCATACTGCATCCATTCTCTATCTGCCCATATTTGTATTTTTTAATAGATTTGCTACAGTCAGCTAGTTTCCGAGCATGTGGAAAACTGACCACGTCACCCCATTTTTGAAATTTGCCCCAAAAATCATGTGGAGAACTGTTGCCCTATTTCAAATCTCAAGTGCCTATCTATTTTCTGAACAAAGCTGAACATAATGTACGAATTTTACTCATGTTACTCATTTTGGATCCTATCTTTTTCTACCTTAACGGTTTACCTATTTAAAAAATCAAGAAATAGTTATAAGTGACCGTGTCCTGATGAAATATATAGGTCTTCTTATTTAGGAATTTCATTTGGATAACTGCAGGGAGAGAAATGAATGATGAGAGAGTTCCAGAAACTAAGTAATTCTAGTAACCCACAAAAATCAGGCATTCCTCCAGGGAAAGCATTGATAAGTAAGCGCTTATATTATGCATGTAACACATTCCAGGTACTTATCTGGTCTTGATCCTAAATGATGGCATATCATTAATGACTGTTGAGAAGGTTGTTGGACGAAATATCATTACAAAAGACATTGGTCTTCATATATGGGAATCTCAGGTAGCAGGAATAAAATAGAATGACATGAACGCGAAAGAAACTAAATAATTCCATTCACACTCAAGTCATTCTTTTCTACCACCGCAACATTGATAAGAAAGTGCTAATATTATGCATGTAACACATTTGTGGTACTTAATTAGTCTCGATCCTGAATGATAGTAGAATGTTGGAAACTGTATAATTCTATTCAATCTGCAATCCGTCCTATATCCCCAACAAAGCTGACCTGAATGAATGAATTTTACTCATGTCACTCATTTTGGACCCTATCTTTTTCTATCATAAGGGTTTGCCTAATTCAGATACTCTAAAAATCATTTTTAGGTAACATGTACTGATGAAGTATATAGGTCTTTTTCATGTGGTATACAATGTTCCTATGTTTCCTCTCAGAATCTGTAGGTTGTATTTTGATGAAATTTGCTATTGGGGATTTTTGCTATGATCGGTCGACTGATTCTAATATTGTATAAAATTGAACAATATGACGACTACGTTACATGAACACCCTCATTTATTTAACATTGTACCTTGCTAGTTTCTCATTAAACACTAATCTGAGCAAAAATAAGGGACACATTTTAAATCCCAAACAATACATTTTGAAACTGTTCTCTGACTTTTCCAAACTTGTTTTCTTATAGCTGTGCCTATTATTAAAAACTCAAGAAATCATTAAAGGGGCATCAAATCATGATGATAAAGGTCATTTATCATATATGGTAATTTAACATTGATAACTGTATGGACAGAGGTAAATGATTGTAGAACCTTAGAACTTATGTAACTACATTCATTCTGAAATCCCTCCTCTCTCCTCCCATAAAGTTGAATATAAACTACATATAATGTGCCTGCGATTTATTTTCAGTCACAAGTATCTTCATTTCTAAGGGTATATCTATTATTATAAAGATAATAAATCATCGTATGATAATGTATTGATGAAATTCATAGACCTTCATATTTAGCAATTTCGTGGGGATAACTGCAGGAAGTGAATAGAATGACGGGAGGGTGAAAGAAACTAAATTATTCCATTCACACTCAAGTCATTCTTTCCTCTAGCCACAAAATTGATAAGAAATTGCTAATATTATGCATGTAACATATTTAGGGTAGTTATCTATTCTCGATCCTAAATTATAGTAGACAGTATTATGTTGGAAACTATAGAATTCCATTCACATTCCAATCCTTCCACCATCCCCCTTATTGCTGAACTGAATGAACGAATTTTATACCTTTTACTCATATGGGATCCTATCTTTTTCTCTCTTAAATGTTTACCTATTTGAAACACTCAAGATATCGTTTTAAGTTAACATGTCCTGATCAAATATATAGGTCTTCTTATTTAGGAATTTCACGTGGATAACTGGAGGGAGAGAAATGAATGATAAGAGAGTTCCAGAAACTGAGGAATTCAAGTTACCCTCAAATCATCCTTTCCTCCAGGCACATCGTTGATAACAAAACTATAATATTTTGCATGTAACACATTTTCGGTACTTATCTAGTCTTGATCCTAAATAATGGCATATCATTAGTGACTGTTGAGAAGGTTGATGGAAGATATATCATTACAAAAAACATCGGTCTTCATATATGGGAATCTCAGGTGGAGAAGTGCAGGAACGGGACAGAAATTAAATAATTCCATTAACATTCATGTCATTCTTTCCTCCGGCTACAACATTGATAAGAAAGTGCTAATATTATGCATGTAACACATTTGTGGTACGTAATTAGTCTCGATCCTGAATGAAAGTAGAATGTTGGAAACTATACAATTCCATTCACCCTCCAATCCTTCCTCCTTCCCTCCATTAATCCAGCAATCCCTCCTCTCTCCTACCATATAGTTGAATAGAAACTACATAAAATGTGCCTGTGATTCATTTTCAGTCACAGGTATCTTCTTTTCTAAGGGTAAATTTATTATTATTAACATAAGAATTCATCGTAGGATCATGTATTGATGAAATTCATAGACCTTCATATTTAGAAATTTCATGGGGATAACTGCAGTAAGTCAATGGAATGACAGGAATCAGTGTGGCATTTTAATTGAAGAGATAACTTTCGATTTATATTTTTAAAATGTTGCCAAAATCCGCTTCTTTCTCTTTCAAGTATTTTTACATGACTGAGGTCTCAAAAATACTTCCTGCTAGAATAATAGTCTCAATTTAATCGTTTCTTAATTTAAAATGCATGCGAAGATCCCTTTAAATTTTGGGCTCATAGGGCAGTGTTTTTCAAAAACCTCATGAGTAGTACATTCCGGGTGATTTTTTATAGGTTAAAAAGACAACTTATGCGAAAAATGAAACTTCCCTTATTTATTCATTATTGAACACTGCTTTCTCAACTTTAATTTTATTGTTATAATATGGTATAATTAGCGAGTCTATGTCATGCATCGCAATCACATTGAATTGATTTTATATATAAGTTTCCATTTGGTCATTATTAACTGAAGTTCAAGCCAGCAGTCACTTGAGGAGAGCTTTTGTGGAGAATGACATTCACACGTTTTATAGGAAATACATTATCAAAGAATCCTTTCCAAATCTTTCTAAACATGCCATTCGGTTTATTGCACTGTTTGGTGGTACATATTGTGTGAACAACTTTTTTCACTTACGAAAAATGTTAAGTCAAAGTCAAGGTCATTATTGAGAGATGGACATTTATGCAATGTACTTCATATTTCCGCATCAAGTGTACGGGGGGACATTGATTATTTGTGCAAGCACAAGCAATTTCAAATATCTCGCTAAATCCTTGTAATTGTAAAATTGTAATTTGCCTATTTGTATATTGAATAAATAAAAATCTTTGTGAATCTTGCGAATTTTGTTCTTTGAACTTAAATAATTTTAATGATAAAAAATAAAACGTCAAGCGTAAATCATAGTCTAGAATGGCCTGTATGGTATAGACATCGGCCTGCATAATTGAGTCCCCAACAAAAAAAGTCATACATTTTGGGCCGAAGGGGACTGAAAATTTCTAAATGTCGCCCTTCACTGAAAATGGTTGGACAACCCTGTGCTTGAGGTTTGCCTAATATTAGAAACACATGATATCATTGAAGGCCATGACAAAGTGTGTATCATATTAAGACTTTCATGGGGATAACTGCAGGGAGAGAAGGGAAAGATAGGATTTCAACGAAAATTATGTAATTCCATTCATCCTCCAATCCTTCCTTCCTCCCCCAACAATGTTGACTTGGGAGTGCAAATGTTATGCATGTGACTAATTTGAGGCACCTAGCTAGTTTATATCCTAGAGTGGTGATGACGAGCCTATGGCATGTGTGCCAAAGATGGCACCCGAGATGATTTTTGCTGCCATACCACTAAGAGGTGAATAAAAAATAAAATGTCGGTATAATATAGTGACATGGCATCAATGGCCCTAGAAATTCGATAATTATATATGTCCACTTTTTTTAACCGATATTTTTCCTCCAATTTTTCATCTTCCCCGCATTATACCCCTCTCCCCCCTAAAATCTCTTTGTCTTCAGTATCTCTATTTTATCTCGAACCCACCATTTGAAGTCTATCTCCTTCTTTTTTACATTACTCAGAATAAAACCACCATTCCGGATATCATCGGCTCCGTTTACTTTTGCCATACTGCATCCATTCTCTATCTGCCCATATTTGTATTTTTTAATAGATTTGCTACAGTCAGCTAGTTTCCGAGCATGTGGAAAACTGACCACGTCACCCCATTTTTGAAATTTGCCCCAAAAATCATGTGGAGAACTGTTGCCCTATTTCAAATCTCAAGTGCCTATCTATTTTCTGAACAAAGCTGAACATAATGTACGAATTTTACTCATGTTACTCATTTTGGATCCTATCTTTTTCTACCTTAACGGTTTACCTATTTAAAAAATCAAGAAATAGTTATAAGTGACCGTGTCCTGATGAAATATATAGGTCTTCTTATTTAGGAATTTCATTTGGATAACTGCAGGGAGAGAAATGAATGATGAGAGAGTTCCAGAAACTAAGTAATTCTAGTAACCCACAAAAATCAGGCATTCCTCCAGGGAAAGCATTGATAAGTAAGCGCTTATATTATGCATGTAACACATTCCAGGTACTTATCTGGTCTTGATCCTAAATGATGGCATATCATTAATGACTGTTGAGAAGGTTGTTGGACGAAATATCATTACAAAAGACATTGGTCTTCATATATGGGAATCTCAGGTAGCAGGAATAAAATAGAATGACATGAACGCGAAAGAAACTAAATAATTCCATTCACACTCAAGTCATTCTTTTCTACCACCGCAACATTGATAAGAAAGTGCTAATATTATGCATGTAACACATTTGTGGTACTTAATTAGTCTCGATCCTGAATGATAGTAGAATGTTGGAAACTGTATAATTCTATTCAATCTGCAATCCGTCCTATATCCCCAACAAAGCTGACCTGAATGAATGAATTTTACTCATGTCACTCATTTTGGACCCTATCTTTTTCTATCATAAGGGTTTGCCTAATTCAGATACTCTAAAAATCATTTTTAGGTAACATGTACTGATGAAGTATATAGGTCTTTTTCATGTGGTATACAATGTTCCTATGTTTCCTCTCAGAATCTGTAGGTTGTATTTTGATGAAATTTGCTATTGGGGATTTTTGCTATGATCGGTCGACTGATTCTAATATTGTATAAAATTGAACAATATGACGACTACGTTACATGAACACCCTCATTTATTTAACATTGTACCTTGCTAGTTTCTCATTAAACACTAATCTGAGCAAAAATAAGGGACACATTTTAAATCCCAAACAATACATTTTGAAACTGTTCTCTGACTTTTCCAAACTTGTTTTCTTATAGCTGTGCCTATTATTAAAAACTCAAGAAATCATTAAAGGGGCATCAAATCATGATGATAAAGGTCATTTATCATATATGGTAATTTAACATTGATAACTGTATGGACAGAGGTAAATGATTGTAGAACCTTAGAACTTATGTAACTACATTCATTCTGAAATCCCTCCTCTCTCCTCCCATAAAGTTGAATATAAACTACATATAATGTGCCTGCGATTTATTTTCAGTCACAAGTATCTTCATTTCTAAGGGTATATCTATTATTATAAAGATAATAAATCATCGTATGATAATGTATTGATGAAATTCATAGACCTTCATATTTAGCAATTTCGTGGGGATAACTGCAGGAAGTGAATAGAATGACGGGAGGGTGAAAGAAACTAAATTATTCCATTCACACTCAAGTCATTCTTTCCTCTAGCCACAAAATTGATAAGAAATTGCTAATATTATGCATGTAACATATTTAGGGTAGTTATCTATTCTCGATCCTAAATTATAGTAGACAGTATTATGTTGGAAACTATAGAATTCCATTCACATTCCAATCCTTCCACCATCCCCCTTATTGCTGAACTGAATGAACGAATTTTATACCTTTTACTCATATGGGATCCTATCTTTTTCTCTCTTAAATGTTTACCTATTTGAAACACTCAAGATATCGTTTTAAGTTAACATGTCCTGATCAAATATATAGGTCTTCTTATTTAGGAATTTCACGTGGATAACTGGAGGGAGAGAAATGAATGATAAGAGAGTTCCAGAAACTGAGGAATTCAAGTTACCCTCAAATCATCCTTTCCTCCAGGCACATCGTTGATAACAAAACTATAATATTTTGCATGTAACACATTTTCGGTACTTATCTAGTCTTGATCCTAAATAATGGCATATCATTAGTGACTGTTGAGAAGGTTGATGGAAGATATATCATTACAAAAAACATCGGTCTTCATATATGGGAATCTCAGGTGGAGAAGTGCAGGAACGGGACAGAAATTAAATAATTCCATTAACATTCATGTCATTCTTTCCTCCGGCTACAACATTGATAAGAAAGTGCTAATATTATGCATGTAACACATTTGTGGTACGTAATTAGTCTCGATCCTGAATGAAAGTAGAATGTTGGAAACTATACAATTCCATTCACCCTCCAATCCTTCCTCCTTCCCTCCATTAATCCAGCAATCCCTCCTCTCTCCTACCATATAGTTGAATAGAAACTACATAAAATGTGCCTTTGATTCATTTTCAGTCACAGGTATCTTCTTTTCTAAGGGTAAATTTATTATTATTAACATAAGAATTCATCGTAGGATCATGTATTGATGAAATTCATAGACCTTCATATTTAGAAATTTCATGGGGATAACTGCAGTAAGTCAATGGAATGACAGGAATCAGTGCGGCATTTTAATTGAAGAGATAACTTTCGATTTATATTTTTAAAATGTTGCCAAAATCCGCTTCTTTCTCTTTCAAGTATTTTTACATGACTGAGGTCTCAAAAATACTTCCTGCTAGAATAATAGTCTCAATTTAATCGTTTCTTAATTTAAAATGCATGCGAAGATCCCTTTAAATTTTGGGCTCATAGGGCAGTGTTTTTCAAAAACCTCATGAGTAGTACATTCCGGGTGATTTTTTATAGGTTAAAAAGACAACTTATGCGAAAAATGAAACTTCCCTTATTTATTCATTATTGAACACTGCTTTCTCAACTTTAATTTTATTGTTATAATATGGTATAATTAGCGAGTCTATGTCATGCATCGCAATCACATTGAATTGATTTTATATATAAGTTTCCATTTGGTCATTATTAACTGAAGTTCAAGCCAGCAGTCACTTGAGGAGAGCTTTTGTGGAGAATGACATTCACACGTTTTATAGGAAATACATTATCAAAGAATCCTTTCCAAATCTTTCTAAACATGCCATTCGGTTTATTGCACTGTTTGGTGGTACATATTGTGTGAACAACTTTTTTCACTTACGAAAAATGTTAAGTCAAAGTCAAGGTCATTATTGAGAGATGGACATTTATGCAATGTACTTCATATTTCCGCATCAAGTGTACGGGGGGACATTGATTATTTGTGCAAGCACAAGCAATTTCAAATATCTCGCTAAATCCTTGTAATTGTAAAATTGTAATTTGCCTATTTGTATATTGAATAAATAAAAATCTTTGTGAATCTTGCGAATTTTGTTCTTTGAACTTAAATAATTTTAATGATAAAAAATAAAACGTCAAGCGTAAATCATAGTCTAGAATGGCCTGTATGGTATAGACATCGGCCTGCATAATTGAGTCCCCAACAAAAAAAGTCATACATTTTGGGCCGAAGGGGACTGAAAATTTCTAAATGTCGCCCTTCACTGAAAAAGGTTGGACAACCCTGTGCTTGAGGTTTGCCTAATATTAGAAACACATGATATCATTGAAGGCCATGACAAAGTGTGTATCATATTAAGACTTTCATGGGGATAACTGCAGGGAGAGAAGGGAAAGATAGGATTTCAACGAAAATTATGTAATTCCATTCATCCTCCAATCCTTCCTTCCTCCCCCAACAATGTTGACTTGGGAGTGCAAATGTTATGCATGTGACTAATTTGAGGCACCTAGCTAGTTTATATCCTAGAGTGGTGATGACGAGCCTATGGCATGTGTGCCAAAGATGGCACCCGAGATGATTTTTGCTGCCATACCACTAAGAGGTGAATAAAAAATAAAATGTCGGTATAATATAGTGACATGGCATCAATGGCCCTAGAAATTCGATAATTATATATGTCCACTTTTTTTAACCGATATTTTTCCTCCAATTTTTCATCTTCCCCGCATTATACCCCTCTCCCCCCTAAAATCTCTTTGTCTTCAGTATCTCTATTTTATCTCGAACCCACCATTTGAAGTCTATCTCCTTCTTTTTTACATTACTCAGAATAAAACCACCATTCCGGATATCATCGGCTCCGTTTACTTTTGCCATACTGCATCCCTTATCTATCTGCCCATATTTGTATTTTTTAATAGATTTGCTACAGTCAGCTAGTTTCCGAGCATGTGGAAAACTGACCACGTCACACCATTTTTGAAATTTGCCCCAAAAATCATGTGGAGAACTGTTGCCCTATTTCAAATCTCAAGTGCCTATCTATTTTCTGAACAAAGCTGAACATAATGTACGAAATTTACTCATGTTACTCATTTTGGATCCTATCTTTTTCTACCTTAACGGTTTACCTATTTAAAAAATCAAGAAAAGGGTTATAAGTGACCGTGTCCTGATGAAATATATAGGTCTTCTTATTTAGGAATTTCATTTGGATAGCTGCAGGGAGAGAAATGAATGATTAGAGAGTTCCAGAAACTAAGTAATTCTAGTAACCCACAAAAATCAGGCATTCCTCCAGGGAAAGCATTGATAAGTAAGCGCTTATATTATGCATGTAACACATTCCAGGTACTTATCTGGTCTTGATCCTAAATGATGGCATATCATTAATGACTGTTGAGAAGGTTGTTGGACGAAATATCATTACAAAAGACATTGGTCTTCATATATGGGAATCTCAGGTAGCAGGAAGAAAAGAGAAGGACAGGAATGCGAAAGAAACTAAATAATTCCATTCACACTCAAGTCATTCTTTTCTACCACCGCAACATTGATAAGAAAGTGCTAATATTATGCATGTAACACATTTGTGGTACTTAATTAGTCTCGATCCTGAATGATAGTAGAATGTTGGAAACTGTATAATTCTATTCACTCTGCAATCCTTCCTATATCCCCCACAAAGCTGACCTGAATGAATGAATTTTACTCATGTCACTCATTTTGGACCCTATCTTTTTCTATCATAAGGGTTTGCCTAATTCAGATACTCTAAAAATCATTTTTAGGTAACATGTACTGATGAAGTATATAGGTCTTCTTCATGTGGTATACAATGTTCCTATGTTTCCTCTCAGAATCTGTAGGTTGTATTTTGATGAAATTTGCTATTGGGGATTTTTGCTATGATCGGTCGACTGATTCTAATATTGTATAAAATTGAACAATATGACGACTACGTTACATGAACACCCTCATTTATTTAACATTGTACCTTGCTAGTTTCTCATTAAACACTAATCTGAGCAAAAATAAGGGACACATTTTAAATCCCAAACAATATATTTTGAAACTGTTCTCTGACTTTTCCAAACTTGTTTTCTTATAGCTGTGCCTATTATTAAAAACTCAAGAAATCATTAAAAGGGCATCAAATCATGATGATAAAGGTCATTTATCATATATGGTAATTTAACATTGATAACTGTATGGACAGAGGTAAATGATTGTAGAACCTTAGAACTTATGTAACTACATTCATTCTGAAATCCCTCCTCTCTCCTCCCATAAAGCTGAATATAAACTACATATAATGTGCCTGCGATTTATTTTCAGTCACAAGTATCTTCATTTCTAAGGGTATATCTATTATTATAAAGATAATAAATCATCGTATGATAATGTATTGATGAAATTCATAGACCTTCATATTTAGCAATTTCGTGGGGATAACTGCAGGAAGTGAATAGAATGACGGGAGGGTGAAAGAAACTAAATTATTCCATTCACACTCAAGTCATTCTTTCCTCTAGCCACAAAATTGATAAGAAATTGCTAATATTATGCATGTAACATATTTAGGGTAGTTATCTATTCTCGATCCTAAATTATAGTAGACAGTATTATGTTGGAAACTATAGAATTCCATTCACATTCCAATCCTTCCTCCATCCCCCTTATTGCTGAACTGAATGAACGAATTTTATACCTTTTACTCATATGGGATCCTATCTTTTTCTCTCTTAAATGTTTACCTATTTGAAACACTCAAGATATCGTTTTAAGTTAACATGTCCTGATCAAATATATAGGTCTTCTTATTTAGGAATTTCACGTGGATAACTGGAGGGAGAGAAATGAATGATAAGAGAGTTCCAGAAACTGAGGAATTCAAGTTACCCTCAAATCATCCTTTCCTCCAGGCACATCGTTGATAACAAAACTATAATATTTTGCATGTAACACATTTTCGGTACTTATCTAGTCTTGATCCTAAATAATGGCATATCATTAGTGACTGTTGAGAAGGTTGATGGAAGATATATCATTACAAAAAACATCGGTCTTCATATATGGGAATCTCAGGTGGAGAAGTGCAGGAACGGGACAGAAATTAAATAATTCCATTAACATTCATGTCATTCTTTCCTCCGGCTACAACATTGATAAGAAAGTGCTAATATTATGCATGTAACACATTTGTGGTACTTAATTAGTCTCGATTCTGAATGAAAGTAGAATGTTGGAAACTATACAATTCCATTCACCCTCCAATCCTTCCTCCTTCCCTCCATTAATCCAGCAATCCCTCCTCTCTCCTACCATATAGTTGAATAGAAACTACATAAAATGTGCCTGTGATTCATTTTCAGTCACAGGTATCTTCTTTTCTAAGGGTAAATTTATTATTATAAACATAAGAATTCATCGTAGGATCATGTATTGATGAAATTCATAGACCTTCATATTTAGAAATTTCATGGGGATAACTGCAGTAAGTCAATGGAATGACAGGAATCAGTGCGGCATTTTAATTGAAGAGCTAACTTTCGATTTATATTTTTAAAATGTTGCCAAAATCCACTTCTTTCTCTTTCAAGTATTTTTACATGACTGAGGTCTCAAAAATACTTCCTGCTAGAATAATAGTCTCAATTTAATCGTTTCTTAATTTAAAATGCATGCGAAGATCCCTTTAAATTTTGGGCTCATAGGGCAGTGTTTTTCAAAAACCTCATGAGTAGTACATTCCGGGTGATTTTTTATAGGTTAAAAAGACAACTTATGCGAAAAATGAAACTTCCCTTATTTATTCATTATAGAACACTGCTTTCTCAACTTTAATTTTATTGTTATAATATGGTATAATTAGCGAGTCTATGGCATGCATCGCAATCACATTGAATTGATTTTGTATATAAGTTTCCATTTGGTCATTATTAACTGAAGTTCAAGCCAGCAGTCACTTGAGGAGAGCTTTTGTGGAGAATGACATTCACACGTTTTATAGGAAATACATTATCAAAGAATCCTTTCCAAATCTTTCTAAACATGCCATTCGGTTTATTGCACTGTTTGGTGGCACATATTGTGTGAACAACTTTTTTCACTAACGAAAAATGTTAAGTCAAAGTCAAGGTCATTATTGAGAGATGGACATTTATGCAATGTACTTCATATTTCCACATCAAGTGTACGGGGGGACATTGATTATTTGTGCAAGCACAAGCAATTTCAAATATCTCGCTAAATCCTTGTAATTGTAAAATTGTAATTTGCCTATTTGTATATTGAATAAATAGAAATCTTTGTGAATCTTGCGAATTTTGTTCTTTGAACTTAAATAATTTTAATGATAAAAAATAAAATGTCAAGCGTAAATCATAGTCTAGAATGGCCTGTATGGTATAGACATCGGCCTGCATAATTGAGTCCCCAACAAAAAAAGTCATACATTTTGGGCCGAAGGGGACTGAAAATTTCTAAATGTCGCCCTTCACTGAAAAAGGTTGGACAACCCTGTGCTTGAGGTTTGCCTAATATTAGAAACACATGATATCATTGAAGGCCATGACAAAGTGTGTATCATATTAAGACTTTCATGGGGATAACTGCAGGGAGAGAAGGGAAAGATAGGATTTCAACGAAAATTATGTAATTCCATTCATCCTCCAATCCTTCCTTCCTCCCCCAACAATGTTGACTTGGGAGTGCAAATGTTATGCATGTGACTAATTTGAGGCACCTAGCTAGTTTATATCCTAGAGTGGTGATGACGAGCCTATGGCATGTGTGCCAAAGATGGCACCCGAGATGATTTTTGCTGCCATACCACTAAGAGGTGAATAAAAAATAAAATGTCGGTATAATATAGTGACATGGCATCAATGGCCCTAGAAATTCGATAATTATATATGTCCACTTTTTTTAACCGATATTTTTCCTCCAATTTTTCATCTTCCCCGCATTATACCCCTCTCCCCCCTAAAATCTCTTTGTCTTCAGTATCTCTATTTTATCTCGAACCCACCATTTGAAGTCTATCTCCTTCTTTTTTACATTACTCAGAATAAAACCACCATTCCGGATATCATCGGCTCCGTTTACTTTTGCCATACTGCATCCATTCTCTATCTGCCCATTTTTATATTTTTTAATAGATTTGCTACAGTCAGCTAGTTTCCGAGCATGTGGAAAACTGACCACGTCACCCCAATTTTGAAATTTGCCCCAAAAATCATGTGGAGAACTGTTGCCCTATTTCAAATCTCAAGTGCCTATCTATTTTCTGAACATAATGTACGAATTTTACTCATGTTACTCATTTTGGATCCT
Organism: Tanypteryx hageni; assembly: GCA_028673005.1. Lineage (NCBI taxonomy): Eukaryota > Metazoa > Arthropoda > Insecta > Odonata > Petaluridae > Tanypteryx > Tanypteryx hageni. The sequence continues at coordinate 90,683,585 of CM054120.1, forward strand.
ATCTTTTTCTACCTTAACGGTTTACCTATTTAAAAAATCAAGAAATAGTTATAAGTGACCGTGTCCTGATGAAATATATAGGTCTTCTTATTTAGGAATTTCATTTGGATAGCTGCAGGGAGAGAAATGAATGATGAGAGAGTTCCAGAAACTAAGTAATTCTAGTAACCCACAAAAATCAGGCATTCCTCCAGGGAAAGCATTGATAAGTAAGCGCTTATATTATGCATGTAACACATTCCAGGTACTTATCTGGTCTTGATCCTAAATGATGGCATATCATTAATGACTGTTGAGAAGGTTGTTGGACGAAATATCATTACAAAAGACATTGGTCTTCATATATGGGAATCTCAGGTAGCAGGAAGAAAAGAGAAGGACAGGAACGCGAAAGAAACTAAATAATTCCATTCACACTCAAGTCATTCTTTTCTACCACCGCAACATTGATAAGAAAGTGCTAATATTATGCATGTAACACATTTGTGGTACTTAATTAGTCTCGATCCTGAATGATAGTAGAATGTTGGAAACTGTATAATTCTATTCACTCTGCAATCCTTCCTATATTCCCCACAAAGCTGACCTGAATGAATGAATTTTACTCATGTCACTCATTTTGGACCCTATCTTTTTCTATCATAAGGGTTTGCCTAATTCAGATACTCTAAAAATCATTTTTAGGTAACATGTACTGATGAAGTATATAGGTCTTTTTCATGTGGTATACAATGTTCCTATGTTTCCTCTCAGAATCTGTAGGTTGTATTTTGATGAATTTTGCTATTGGGGATTTTTGCTATGATCGGTCGACTGATTCTAATATTGTATAAAATTGAACAATATGACGACTACGTTACATGAACACCCTCATTTATTTAACATTGTACCTTGCTAGTTTCTCATTAAACACTAATCTGAGCAAAAAAAAGGGACACATTTTAAATCCCAAACAATACATTTTGAAACTGTTCTCTGACTTTTCCAAACTTGTTTTCTTATAGCTGTGCCTATTATTAAAAACTCAAGAAATCATTAAAGGGGCATCAAATCATGATGATAAAGGTCATTTATCATATATGGTAATTTCACATTGATAACTGTATGGACAGAGGTAAATGATTGTAGAACCTTAGAACTTATGTAACTACATTAATTCTGAAATCACTCCTCTCTCCTCCCATAAAGTTGAATATAAACTACATATAATGTGCCTGCGATTTATTTTCAGTCACAAGTATCTTCATTTCTAAGGGTATATCTATTATTATAAAGATAATAAATCATCGTATGATAATGTATTGATGAAATTCATAGACCTTCATATTTAGCAATTTCGTGGGGATAACTGCAGGAAGTGAATAGAATGACGGGAGGGTGAAAGAAACTAAATTATTCCATTCACACTCAAGTCATTCTTTCCTCTAGCCACAAAATTGATAAGAAATTGCTAATATTATGCATGTAACATATTTAGGGTAGTTATCTATTCTCGATCCTAAATTATAGTAGACAGTATTATGTTGGAAACTATAGAATTCCATTCACATTCCAATCCTTCCTCCATCCCCCTTATTGCTGAACTGAATGAACGAATTTTATACCTTTTACTCATATGGGATCCTATCTTTTTCTCTCTTAAATGTTTACCTATTTGAAACACTCAAGATATCGTTTTAAGTTAACATGTCCTGATCAAATATATAGGTCTTCTTATTTAGGAATTTCACGTGGATAACTGGAGGGAGAGAAATGAATGATAAGAGAGTTCCAGAAACTGAGGAATTCAAGTTACCCTCAAATCATCCTTTCCTCCAGGCACATCGTTGATAACAAAACTATAATATTTTGCATGTAACACATTTTCGGTACTTATCTAGTCTTGATCCTAAATAATGGCATATCATTAGTGACTGTTGAGAAGGTTGATGGAAGATATATCATTACAAAAAACATCGGTCTTCATATATGGGAATCTCAGGTGGAGAAGTGCAGGAACGGGACAGAAATTAAATAATTCCATTAACATTCATGTCATTCTTTCCTCCGGCTACAACATTGATAAGAAAGTGCTAATATTATGCATGTAACACATTTGTGGTACGTAATTAGTCTCGATCCGGAATGAAAGTAGAATGTTGGAAACTATACAATTCCATTCACCCTCCAATCCTTCCTCCTTCCCTCCATTAATCCAGCAATCCCTCCTCTCTCCTACCATATAGTTGAATAGAAACTACATAAAATGTGCCTGTGATTCATTTTCAGTCACAGGTATCTTCTTTTCTAAGGGTAAATTTATTATTATAAACATAAGAATTCATCGTAGGATCATGTATTGATGAAATTCATAGACCTTCATATTTAGAAATTTCATGGGGATAACTGCAGTAAGTCAATGGAATGACAGGAATCAGTGCGGCATTTTAATTGAAAAGCTAACTTTCGATTTATATTTTTAAAATGTTGCCAAAATCCGCTTCTTTCTCTTTCAAGTATTTTTACATGACTGAGGTCTCAAAAATACTTCCTGCTAGAATAATAGTCTCAATTTAATCGTTTCTTAATTTAAAATGCATGCGAAGATCCCTTTAAATTTTGGGCTCATAGGGCAGTGTTTTTCAAAAACCTCATGAGTAGTACATTCCGGGTGATTTTTTATAGGTTAAAAAGACAACTTATGCGAAAAATGAAACTTCCCTTATTTATTCATTATAGAACACTGCTTTCTCAACTTTAATTTTATTGTTATAATATGGTATAATTAGCGAGTCTATGGCATGCATCGCAATCACATTGAATTGATTTTGTATATAAGTTTCCATTTGGTCATTATTAACTGAAGTTCAAGCCAGCAGTCACTTGAGGAGAGCTTTTGTGGAGAATGACATTCACACGTTTTATAGGAAATACATTATCAAAGAATCCTTTCCAAATCTTTCTAAACATGCCATTCGGTTTATTGCACTGTTTGGTGGCACATATTGTGTGAACAACTTTTTTCACTAACGAAAAATGTTAAGTCAAAGTCAAGGTCATTATTGAGAGATGGACATTTATGCAATGTACTTCATATTTCCACATCAAGTGTACGGGGGGACATTGATTATTTGTGCAAGCACAAGCAATTTCAAATATCTCGCTAAATCCTTGTAATTGTAAAATTGTAATTTGCCTATTTGTATATTGAATAAATAGAAATCTTTGTGAATCTTGCGAATTTTGTTCTTTGAACTTAAATAATTTTAATGATAAAAAATAAAACGTCAAGCGTAAATCATAGTCTAGAATGGCCTGTATGGTATAGACATCGGCCTGCATAATTGAGTCCCCAACAAAAAAAGTCATACATTTTGGGCCGAAGGGGACTGAAAATTTCTAAATGTCGCCCTTCACTGAAAAAGGTTGGACAACCCTGTGCTTGAGGTTTGCCTAATATTAGAAACACATGATATCATTGAAGGCCATGACAAAGTGTGTATCATATTAAGACTTTCATGGGGATAACTGCAGGGAGAGAAGGGAAAGATAGGATTTCAACGAAAATTATGTAATTCCATTCATCCTCCAATCCTTCCTTCCTCCCCCAACAATGTTGACTTGGGAGTGCAAATGTTATGCATGTGACTAATTTGAGGCACCTAGCTAGTTTATATCCTAGAGTGGTGATGACGAGCCTATGGCATGTGTGCCAAAGATGGCACCCGAGATGATTTTTGCTGCCATACCACTAAGAGGTGAATAAAAAATAAAATGTCGGTATAATATAGTGACATGGCATCAATGGCCCTAGAAATTCGATAATTATATATGTCCACTTTTTTTAACCGATATTTTTCCTCCAATTTTTCATCTTCCCCGCATTATACCCCTCTCCCCCCTAAAATCTCTTTGTCTTCAGTATCTCTATTTTATCTCGAACCCACCATTTGAAGTCTATCTCCTTCTTTTTTACATTACTCAGAATAAAACTACCATTCCGGATATCATCGGCTCCGTTTACTTTTGCCATACTGCATCCATTCTCTATCTGCCCATTTTTATATTTTTTAATAGATTTGCTACAGTCAGCTAGTTTCCGAGCATGTGGAAAACTGACCACGTCACCCCAATTTTGAAATTTGCCCCAAAAATCATGTGGAGAACTGTTGCCCTATTTCAAATCTCAAGTGCCTATCTATTTTCTGAACATAATGTACGAATTTTACTCATGTTACTCATTTTGGATCCTATCTTTTTCTACCTTAACGGTTTACCTATTTAAAAAATCTAGAAATAGTTATAAGTGACCGTGTCCTGATGAAATATATAGGTCTTCTTATTTAGGAATTTCATTTGGATAGCTGCAGGGAGAGAAATGAATGATGAGAGAGTTCCAGAAACTAAGTAATTCTAGTAACCCACAAAAATCAGGCATTCCTCCAGGGAAAGCATTGATAAGTAAGCGCTTATATTATGCATGTAACACATTCCAGGTACTTATCTGGTCTTGATCCTAAATGATGGCATATCATTAATGACTGTTGAGAAGGTTGTTGGACGAAATATCATTACAAAAGACATTGGTCTTCATATATGGGAATCTCAGGTAGCAGGAAGAAAAGAGAAGGACAGGAACGCGAAAGAAACTAAATAATTCCATTCACACTCAAGTCATTCTTTTCTACCACCGCAACATTGATAAGAAAGTGCTAATATTATGCATGTAACACATTTGTGGTACTTAATTAGTCTCGATCCTGAATGATAGTAGAATGTTGGAAACTGTATAATTCTATTCACTCTGCAATCCTTCCTATATTCCCCACAAAGCTGACCTGAATGAATGAATTTTACTCATGTCACTCATTTTGGACCCTATCTTTTTCTATCATAAGGGTTTGCCCAATTCAGATACTCTAAAAATCATTTTTAGGTAACATGTACTGATGAAGTATATAGGTCTTTTTCATGTGGTATACAATGTTCCTATGTTTCCTCTCAGAATCTGTAGGTTGTATTTTGATGAATTTTGCTATTGGGGATTTTTGCTATGATCGGTCGACTGATTCTAATATTGTATAAAATTGAACAATATGACGACTACGTTACATGAACACCCTCATTTATTTAACATTGTACCTTGCTAGTTTCTCATTAAACACAAATCTGAGCAAAAAAAAGGGACACATTTTAAATCCCAAACAGTACATTTTGAAACTGTTCTCTGACTTTTCCAAACTTGTTTTCTTATAGCTGTGCCTATTATTAAAAACTCAAGAAATCATTAAAGGGGCATCAAATCATGATGATAAAGGTCATTTATCATATATGGTAATTTCACATTGATAACTGTATGGACAGAGGTAAATGATTGTAGAACCTTAGAACTTATGTAACTACATTAATTCTGAAATCACTCCTCTCTCCTCCCATAAAGTTGAATATAAACTACATATAATGTGCCTGCGATTTATTTTCAGTCACAAGTATCTTCATTTCTAAGGGTATATCTATTATTATAAAGATAATAAATCATCGTATGATAATGTATTGATGAAATTCATAGACCTTCATATTTAGCAATTTCGTGGGGATAACTGCAGGAAGTGAATAGAATGACGGGAGGGTGAAAGAAACTAAATTATTCCATTCACACTCAAGTCATTCTTTCCTCTAGCCACAAAATTGATAAGAAATTGCTAATATTATGCATGTAACATATTTAGGGTAGTTATCTATTCTCGATCCTAAATTATAGTAGACAGTATTATGTTGGAAACTATAGAATTCCATTCACATTCCAATCCTTCCACCATCCCCCTTATTGCTGAACTGAATGAACGAATTTTATACCTTTTACTCATATGGGATCCTATCTTTTTCTCTCTTAAATGTTTACCTATTTGAAACACTCAAGATATCGTTTTAAGTTAACATGTCCTGATCAAATATATAGGTCTTCTTATTTAGGAATTTCACGTGGATAACTGGAGGGAGAGAAATGAATGATAAGAGAGTTCCAGAAACTGAGGAATTCAAGTTACCCTCAAATCATCCTTTCCTCCAGGCACATCGTTGATAACAAAACTATAATATTTTGCATGTAACACATTTTCGGTACTTATCTAGTCTTGATCCTAAATAATGGCATATCATTAGTGACTGTTGAGAAGGTTGATGGAAGATATATCATTACAAAAAACATCGGTCTTCATATATGGGAATCTCAGGTGGAGAAGTGCAGGAACGGGACAGAAATTAAATAATTCCATTAACATTCATGTCATTCTTTCCTCCGGCTACAACATTGATAAGAAAGTGCTAATATTATGCATGTAACACATTTGTGGTACGTAATTAGTCTCGATCCGGAATGAAAGTAGAATGTTGGAAACTATACAATTCCATTCACCCTCCAATCCTTCCTCCTTCCCTCCATTAATCCAGCAATCCCTCCTCTCTCCTACCATATAGTTGAATAGAAACTACATAAAATGTGCCTGTGATTCATTTTCAGTCACAGGTATCTTCTTTTCTAAGGGTAAATTTATTATTATAAACATAAGAATTCATCGTAGGATCATGTATTGATGAAATTCATAGACCTTCATATTTAGAAATTTCATGGGGATAACTGCAGTAAGTCAATGGAATGACAGGAATCAGTGCGGCATTTTAATTGAAAAGCTAACTTTCGATTTATATTTTTAAAATGTTGCCAAAATCCGCTTCTTTCTCTTTCAAGTATTTTTACATGACTGAGGTCTCAAAAATACTTCCTGCTAGAATAATAGTCTCAATTTAATCGTTTCTTAATTTAAAATGCATGCGAAGATCCATTTAAATTTTGGGCTCATACGGCAGTGTTTTTCAAAAACCTCATGAGTAGTACATTCCGGGTGATTTTTTATAGGTTAAAAAGACAACTTATGCGAAAAATGAAACTTCCCTTATTTATTCATTATAGAACACTGCTTTCTCAACTTTAATTTTATTGTTATAATATGGTATAATTAGCGAGTCTATGGTATGCATCGCAATCACATTGAATTGATTTTATATATAAGTTTCCATTTGGTCATTATTAACTGAAGTTCAAGCCAGCAGTCACTTGAGGAGAGCTTTTGTGGAGAATGACATTCACACGTTTTATAGGAAATACATTATCAAAGAATCCTTTCCAAATCTTTCTAAACATGCCATTCGGTTTATTGCACTGTTTGGTGGCACATATTGTGTGAACAACTTTTTTCACTAACGAAAAATGTTAAGTCAAAGTCAAGGTCATTATTGAGAGATGGACATTTATGCAATGTACTTCATATTTCCACATCAAGTGTACGGGGGGACATTGATTATTTGTGCAAGCACAAGCAATTTCAAATATCTCGCTAAATCCTTGTAATTGTAAAATTGTAATTTGCCTATTTGTATATTGAATAAATAGAAATCTTTGTGAATCTTGCGAATTTTGTTCTTTGAACTTAAATAATTTTAATGATAAAAAATAAAACGTCAAGCGTAAATCATAGTCTAGAATGGCCTGTATGGTATAGACATCGGCCTGCATAATTGAGTCCCCAACAAAAAAAGTCATACATTTTGGGCCGAAGGGGACTGAAAATTTCTAAATGTCGCCCTTCACTGAAAAATGTTGGACAACCCTGTGCTTGAGGTTTGCCTAATATTAGAAACACATGATATCATTGAAGGCCATGACAAAGTGTGTATCATATTAAGACTTTCATGGGGATAACTGCAGGGAGAGAAGGGAAAGATAGGATTTCAACGAAAATTATGTAATTCCATTCATCCTCCAATCCTTCCTTCCTCCCCCAACAATGTTGACTTGGGAGTGCAAATGTTATGCATGTGACTAATTTGAGGCACCTAGCTAGTTTATATCCTAGAGTGGTGATGACGAGCCTATGGCATGTGTGCCAAAGATGGCACCCGAGATGATTTTTGCTGCCATACCACTAAGAGGTGAATAAAAAATAAAATGTCGGTATAATATAGTGACATGGCATCAATGGCCCTAGAAATTCGATAATTATATATGTCCACTTTTTTTAACCGATATTTTTCCTCCAATTTTTCATCTTCCCCGCATTATACCCCTCTCCCCCCTAAAATCTCTTTGTCTTCAGTATCTCTATTTTATCTCGAACCCACCATTTGAAGTCTATCTCCTTCTTTTTTACATTACTCAGAATAAAACCACCATTCCGGATATCATCGGCTCCGTTTACTTTTGCCATACTGCATCCATTCTCTATCTGCCCATTTTTATATTTTTTAATAGATTTGCTACAGTCAGCTAGTTTCCGAGCATGTGGAAAACTGGTACCACGTCACCCCAATTTTGAAATTTGCCCCAAAAATCATGTGGAGAACTGTTGCCCTATTTCAAATCTCAAGTGCCTATCTATTTTCTGAACATAATGTACGAATTTTACTCATGTTACTCATTTTGGATCCTATCTTTTTCTACCTTAACGGTTTACCTATTTAAAAAATCAAGAAATAGTTATAAGTGACCATGTCCTGATGAAATATATAGGTCTTCTTATTTTGGAATTTCATTTGGATAGCTGCAGGGAGAGAAATGAATGATGAGAGAGTTCCAGAAACTAAGTAATTCTAGTAACCCCCAAAAATCAGGCATTCCTCCAGGGAAAGCATTGATAAGTAAGCGCTTATATTATGCATGTAACACATTCCAGGTACTTATCTGGTCTTGATCCTAAATGATGGCATATCATTAATGACTGTTGAGAAGGTTGTTGGACGAAATATCATTACAAAAGACATTGGTCTTCATATATGGGAATCTCAGGTAGCAGGAAGAAAAGAGAAGGACAGGAACGCGAAAGAAACTAAATAATTCCATTCACACTCAAGTCATTCTTTTCTACCACCGCAACATTGATAAGAAAGTGCTAATATTATGCATGTAACACATTTGTGGTACTTAATTAGTCTCGATCCTGAATGATAGTAGAATGTTGGAAACTGTATAATTCTATTCACTCTGCAATCCTTCCTATATTCCCCACAAAGCTGACCTGAATGAATGAATTTTACTCATGTCACTCATTTTGGACCCTATCTTTTTCTATCATAAGGGTTTGCCTAATTCAGATACTCTAAAAATCATTTTTAGGTAACATGTACTGATGAAGTATATAGGTCTTCTTCATGTGGTATACAATGTTCCTATGTTTCCTCTCAGAATCTGTAGGTTGTATTTTGATGAAATTTGCTATTGGGGATTTTTGCTATGATCGGTCGACTGATTCTAATATTGTATAAAATTGAACAATATGACGACTACGTTACATGAACACCCTCATTTATTTAACATTGTACCTTGCTAGTTTCTCATTAAACACTAATCTGAGCAAAAATAAGGGACACATTTTAAATCCCAAACAATACATTTTGAAACTGTTCTCTGACTTTTCCAAACTTGTTTTCTTATAGCTGTGCCTATTATTAAAAACTCAAGAAATCATTAAAAGGGCATCAAATCATGATGATAAAGGTCATTTATCATATATGGTAATTTAACATTGATAACTGTATGGACAGAGGTAAATGATTGTAGAACCTTAGAACTTATGTAACTACATTAATTCTGAAATCCCTCCTCTCTCCTCCCATAAAGTTGAATATAAACTACATATAATGTGCCTGCGATTTATTTTCAGTCACAAGTATCTTCATTTCTAAGGGTATATCTATTATTATAAAGATAATAAATCATCGTATGATAATGTATTGATGAAATTCATAGACCTTCATATTTAGCAATTTCGTGGGGATAACTGCAGGAAGTGAATAGAATGACGGGAGGGTGAAAGAAACTAAATTATTCCATTCACACTCAAGTCATTCTTTCCTCTAGCCACAAAATTGATAAGAAATTGCTAATATTATGCATGTAACATATTTAGGGTAGTTATCTATTCTCGATCCTAAATTATAGTAGACAGTATTATGTTGGAAACTATAGAATTCCATTCACATTCCAATCCTTCCACCATCCCCCTTATTGCTGAACTGAATGAACGAATTTTATACCTTTTACTCATATGGGATCCTATCTTTTTCTCTCTTAAATGTTTACCTATTTGAAACACTCAAGATATCGTTTTAAGTTAACATGTCCTGATCAAATATATAGGTCTTCTTATTTAGGAATTTCACGTGGATAACTGGAGGGAGAGAAATGAATGATAAGAGAGTTCCAGAAACTGAGGAATTCAAGTTACCCTCAAATCATCCTTTCCTCCAGGCACATCGTTGATAACAAAACTATAATATTTTGCATGTAACACATTTTCGGTACTTATCTAGTCTTGATCCTAAATAATGGCATATCATTAGTGACTGTTGAGAAGGTTGATGGAAGATATATCATTACAAAAAACATCGGTCTTCATATATGGGAATCTCAGGTGGAGAAGTGCAGGAACGGGACAGAAATTAAATAATTCCATTAACATTCATGTCATTCTTTCCTCTGGCTACAACATTGATAAGAAAGTGCTAATATTATGCATGTAACACATTTGTGGTACGTAATTAGTCTCGATCCTGAATGAAAGTAGAATGTTGGAAACTATACAATTCCATTCACCCTCCAATCCTTCCTCCTTCGCTCCATTAATCCAGCAATCCCTCCTCTCTCCTACCATATAGTTGAATAGAAACTACATAAAATGTGCCTGTGATTCATTTTCAGTCACAGGTATCTTCTTTTCTAAGGGTAAATTTAGTATTATAAACATAAGAATTCATCGTAGGATCATGTATTGATGAAATTCATAGACCTTCATATTTAGAAATTTCATGGGGATAACTGCAGTAAGTCAATGGAATGACAGGAATCAGTGCGGCATTTTAATTGAAGAGCTAACTTTCGATTTATATTTTTAAAATGTTGCCAAAATCCGCTTCTTTCTCTTTCAAGTATTTTTACATGACTGAGGTCTCAAAAATACTTCCTGCTAGAATAATAGTCTCAATTTAATCGTTTCTTAATTTAAAATGCATGCGAAGATCCCTTTAAATTTTGGGCTCATAGGGCAGTGTTTTTCAAAAACCTCATGAGTAGTACATTCCGGGTGATTTTTTATAGGTTAAAAAGACAACTTATGCGAAAAATGAAACTTCCCTTATTTATTCATTATAGAACACTGCTTTCTCAACTTTAATTTTATTGTTATAATATGGTATAATTAGCGAGTCTATGTCATGCATCGCAATCACATTGAATTGATTTTATATATAAGTTTCCATTTGGTCATTATTAACTGAAGTTCAAGCCAGCAGTCACTTGAGGAGAGCTTTTGTGGAGAATGACATTCACACGTTTTATAGGAAATACATTATCAAAGAATCCTTTCCAAATCTTTCTAAACATGCCATTCGGTTTATTGCACTGTTTGGTGGCACATATTGTGTGAACAACTTTTTTCACTTACGAAAAATGTTAAGTCAAAGTCAAGGTCATTATTGAGAGATGGACATTTATGCAATGTACTTCATATTTCCACATCAAGTGTACGGGGGGACATTGATTATTTGTGCAAGCACAAGCAATTTCAAATATCTCGCTAAATCCTTGTAATTGTAAAATTGTAATTTGCCTATTTGTATATTGAATAAATACAAATCTTTGTGAATCTTGCGAATTTTGTTCTTTGAACTTAAATAATTTTAATGATAAAAAATAAAACGTCAAGCGTAAATCATAGTCTAGAATGGCCTGTATGGTATAGACATCGGCCTACATAATTGAGTCCCCAACAAAAAAAGTCATACATTTTGGGCCGAAGGGGACTGAAAATTTCTAAATGTCGCCCTTCACTGAAAAAGGTTGGACAACCCTGTGCTTGAGGTTTGCCTAATATTAGAAACACATGATATCATTGAAGGCCATGACAAAGTGTGTATCATATTAAGACTTTCATGGGGATAACTGCAGGGAGAGAAGGGAAAGATAGGATTTCAACGAAAATTATGTAATTCCATTCATCCTCCAATCCTTCCATCCTCCCCCAACAATGTTGACTTGGGAGTGCAAATGTTATGCATGTGACTAATTTGAGGCACCTAGCTAGTTTATATCCTAGAGTGGTGATGACGAGCCTATGGCATGTGTGCCAAAGATGGCACCCGAAATGATTTTTGCTGGCATACCACTAAGAGGTGAATAAAAAAATAAAATGTCGGTATAATATAGTGACATGGCATCAATGGCCTTAGAAATTCGATAATTATATATGTCCACTTTTTTTAACCGATATTTTTTCTCCAATTTTTCATCTTCCCCGCATTATACCCCTTTCCCCCCTAAAATCTCTTTGTCTTCATTATCTCTATTTTATCTCGACCCCACCATTTGAAGTCTATCTCCTTCTTTTTTACATTACTCAGAATAAAACCACCATTCCGGATATCATCGGCTCCGTTTACTTTTGCCATACTGCATCCATTCTCTATCTGCCCATTTTTATATTTTTTAATAGATTTGCTACAGTCAGCTAGTTTCCGAGCATGTGGAAAACTGACCACGTCACCCCAATTTTGAAATTTGCCCCAAAAATCATGTGGAGAACTGTTGCCCTATTTCAAATCTCAAGTGCCTATCTATTTTCTGAACAAAGCTGAACATAATGTAGGAATTTTACTCATGTTACTCATTTTGGATGCTATCTTTTTCTACCTTAACGGTTTACCTATTTAAAAAATCAAGAAATAGTTATAAGTGACCGTGTCCTGATGAAATATATAGGTCTTCTTATTTAGGAATTTCATTTGGATAGCTGCAGGGAGAGAAATGAATGATGAGAGAGTTCTAGAAACTAAGTAATTCTAGTAACCCACAAAAATCAGGCATTCCTCCAGGGAAAGCATTGATAAGTAAGCGCTTATATTATGCATGTAACACATTCCAGGTACTTATCTGGTCTTGATCCTAAATGATGGCATATCATTAATGACTGTTGAGAAGGTTGTTGGACGAAATATCATTACAAAAGACATTGGTCTTCATATATGGGAATCTCAGGTAGCAGGAATAAAATAGAATGACATGAACGCGAAAGAAACTAAATAATTCCATTCACACTCAAGTCATTCTTTTCTACCACCGCAACATTGATAAGAAAGTGCTAATATTATGCATGTAACACATTTGTGGTACTTAATTAGTCTCGATCCTGAATGATAGTAGAATGTTGGAAACTGTATAATTCTATTCACTCTGCAATCCTTCCTATATTCCCCACAAAGCTGACCTGAATGAATGAATTTTACTCATGTCACTCATTTTGGACCCTATCTTTTTCTATCATAAGGGTTTGCCTAATTCAGATACTCTAAAAATCTTTTTTAGGTAACATGTACTGATGAAGTATATAGGTCTTTTTCATGTGGTATACAATGTTTCTATGTTTCCTCTCAGAATCTGTAGGTTGTATTTTGATGAAATTTGCTATTGGGGATTTTTGCTATGATCGGTCGACTGATTCTAATATTGTATAAAATTGAACAATATGACGACTACGTTACATGAACACCCTCATTTATTTAACATTGTACCTTGCTAGTTTCTCATTAAACACTAATCTGAGCAAAAATAAGGGACACATTTTAAATCCCAAACAATACATTTTGAAACTGTTCTCTGACTTTTCCAAACTTGTTTTCTTATAGCTGTGCCTATTATTAAAAACTCAAGAAATCATTAAAGGGGCATCAAATCATGATGATAAAGGTCATTTATCATATATGGTAATTTAACATTGATAACTGTATGGACAGAGGTAAATGATTGTAGAACCTTAGAACTTATGTAACTACATTCATTCTGAAATCCCTCCTCTCTCCTCCCATAAAGTTGAATATAAACTACATATAATGTGCCTGCGATTCATTTTCAGTCACAAGTATCTTCATTTCTAAGGGTATATCTATTATTATAAAGATAATAAATCATCGTATGATAATGTATTGATGAAATTCATAGACCTTCATATTTAGCAATTTCGTGGGGATAACTGCAGGAAGTGAATAGAATGACGGGAAGGTGAAAGAAACTAAATTGTTCCATTCACACTCAAGTCATTCTTTCCTCTAGCCACAAAATTGATAAGAAATTGCTAATATTATGCATGTAACATATTTAGGGTAGTTATCTATTCTCGATCCTAAATTATAGTAGACAGTATTATGTTGAAAACTATAGAATTCCATTCACATTCCAATCCTTCCACCATCCCCCTTATTGCTGAACTGAATGAACGAATTTTATACCTTTTACTCATATGGGATCCTATCTTTTTCTCTCTTAAATGTTTACCTATTTGAAACACTCAAGATATCGTTTTAAGTTAACATGTCCTGATCAAATATATAGGTCTTCTTATTTAGGAATTTCATGTGGATAACTGGAGGGAGAGAATTGAATGATAAGAGAGTTCCAGAAACTGAGGAATTCAAGTTACCCTCAAATCATCCTTTCCTCCAGGCACATCGTTGATAACAAAACTATAATATTTTGCATGTAACACATTTTCGGTACTTATCTAGTCTTGATCCTAAATAATGGCATATCATTAGTGACTGTTGAGAAGGTTGATGGAAGATATATCATTACAAAAAACATCGGTCTTCATATATGGGAATCTCAGGTGGAGAAGTGCAGGAACGGGACAGAAATTAAATAATTCCATTAACATTCATGTCATTCTTTCCTCCGGCTACAACATTGATAAGAAAGTGCTAATATTATGCATGTAACACATTTGTGGTATGTAATTAGTCTCGATCCTGAATGAAAGTAGAATGTTGGAAACTATACAATTCCATTCACCCTCCAATCCTTCCTCCTTCCCTCCATTAATCCAGCAATCCCTCCTCTCTCCTACCATATAGTTGAATAGAAACTACATAAAATGTGCCTGTGATTCATTTTCAGTCAGAGGTATCTTCTTTTCTAAGGGTAAATTTATTATTATAAACATAAGAATTCATCGTAGGATCATGTATTGATGAAATTCATAGACCTTCATATTTAGAAATTTCATGGGGATAACTGCAGTAAGTCAATGGAATGACAGGAATCAGTGCGGCATTTTAATTGAAGAGCTAACTTTCGATTTATATTTTTAAAATGTTGCCAAAATCCGCTTCTTTCTCTTTCAAGTATTTTTACATGACTGAGGTCTCAAAAATACTTCCTGCTAGAATAATAGTCTCAATTTAATCGTTTCTTAATTTAAAATGCATGCGAAGATCCCTTTAAATTTTGGGCTCATAGGGCAGTGTTTTTCAAAAACCTCATGAGTAGTACATTCCAGGTGATTTTTTATAGGGTAAAAAGACAACTTATGCGAAAAATGAAACTTCCCTTATTTATTCATTATAGAACACTGCTTTCTCAACTTTAATTTTATTGTTATAATATGGTATAATTAGCGAGTCTATGGCATGCATCGCAATCACATTGAATTGATTTTGTATATAAGTTTCCATTTGGTCATTATTAACTGAAGTTCAAGCCAGCAGTCACTTGAGGAGAGCTTTTGTGGAGAATGACATTCACACGTTTTATAGGAAATACATTATCAAAGAATCCTTTCCAAATCTTTCTAAACATGCCATTCGGTTTATTGCACTGTTTGGTGGCACATATTGTGTGAACAAATTTTTTCACTTACGAAAAATGTTAAGTCAAAGTCAAGGTCATTATTGAGAGATGGACATTTATGCAATGTACTTCATATTTCCACATCAAGTGTACGGGGGGACATTGATTATTTGTGCAAGCACAAGCAATTTCAAATATCTCGCTAAATCCATGCAATTGTAAAATTGTAATTTGCCTATTTGTATATTGAATAAATACAAATCTTTGTGAATCTCGCGAATTTTGTTCTTTGAACTTAAATAATTTTAATGATAAAAAATAAAACGTCAAGCGTAAATCATAGTCTAGAATGGCCTGTATGGTATAGACATCGGCCTGCATAATTGAGTCCCCAACAAAAAAATTCATATATTTTGGGCCGAAGGGGACTGAAAATTTCTAAATGTCGCCCTTCACTGAAAAATGTTGGACAACCCTGTGCTTGAGGTTTGCCTAATATTAGAAACACATGATATCATTGAAGGCCATGACAAAGTGTGTATCATATTAAGACTTTCATGGGGATAACTGCAGGGAGAGAAGGGAAAGATAGGAATTCAACGAAAATTATGTAATTCCATTCATACTCCAATCCTTCCTTCCTCCCCCAACAATGTTGACTTGGGAGTGCAAATGTTATGCATGTGACTAATTTGAGGCACCTAGCTAGTTTATATCCTAGAGTGGTGATGACGAGCCTATGGCATGTGTGCCAAAGATGGCACCCGAGATGATTTTTGCTGGCATACCACTAAGAGGTGAATAAAAAATAAAATGTCGGTATAATATAGTGACATGGCATCAATGGCCCTAGAAATTCTATAATTATATATGTCCAATTTTTTTAACCGATATTTTTCCTCCAATTTTTCATCTTCCCCGCATTATACCCCTCTCCCCCCTAAAATCTCTTTGTCTTCAGTATCTCTATTTTATCTCGAACCGACCATTTGAAGTCTATCTCCTTCTTTTTTACATTACTCAGAATAAAACCACCATTCCGGATATCATCGGCTCCGTTTACTTTTGCCATACTGCATCCATTCTCTATCTGCCCATATTTGTATTTTTTAATAGATTTGCTACAGTCAGCTAGTTTCCGAGCATGTGGAAAACTGACCACGTCACCCCATTTTTGAAATTTACCCCAAAAATCATGTGGAGAACTGTTGCCCTATTTCAAATCTCAAGTGCCTATCTATTTTCTGAACATAGCTGAACATAATGTACGAATTTTACTCATGTTACTCATTTTGGATCCTATCTTTTTCTACCTTAACGGTTTACCTATTTAAAAAATCAAGAAATAGTTATAAGTAACCGTGTCCTGATGAAATATATAGGTCTTCTTATTTAGGAATTTCATTTGAATAGCTGCAGGGAGAGAAATGAATGATTAGAGAGTTCCAGAAACTAAGTAATTCTAGTAACCCACAAAAATCAGGCATTCCTCCAGGGAAAGCATTGATAAGTAAGCGCTTATATTATGCATGTAACACATTCCAGGTACTTATCTGGTCTTGATCCTAAATGATGGCATATCATAATGACTGTTGAAAAGGTTGTTGGACGAAATATCATTACAAAAGACATTGGTCTTCATATATGGGAATCTCAGGTAGCAGGAAGAAAAGAGAAGGACAGGAACGCGAAAGAAACTAAATAATTCCATTCACACTCAAGTCATTCTTATCTACCACCGCAACATTGATGAGAAAGTGCTAATATTATGCATGTAACACATTTGTGGTACTTAATTAGTCTCGATCCTGAATGATAGTAGAATGTTGGAAACTGTATAATTCTATTCACTCTGCAATCCTTCCTATATCCCCCACAAAGCTGACCTGAATGAATGAATTTTACTCATGTCACTCATTTTGGACCCTATCTTTTTCTATCATAAGGGTTTGCCTAATTCAGATACTCTAAAAATCATTTTTAGGTAACATGTACTGATGAAGTATATAGGTCTTCTTCATGTGGTATACAATGTTCCTATGTTTCCTCTCAGAATCTGTAGGTTGTATTTTGATGAAATTTGCTATTGGGGATTTTTGCTATGATCGGTCGACTGATTCTAATATTGTATAAAATTGAACAATATGACGACTACGTTACATGAACACCCTCATTTATTTAACATTGTACCTTGCTAGTTTCTCATTAAACACTAATCTGAGCAAAAATAAGGGACACATTTTAAATCCCAAACAATACATTTTGAAACTGTTCTCTGACTTTTCCAAACTTGTTTTCTTATAGCTGTGCCTATTATTAAAAACTCAAGAAATCATTAAAGGGGCATCAAATCATGATGATAAAGGTCATTTATCATATATGGTAATTTCACATTGATAACTGTATGGACAGAGGTAAATGATTGTAGAACCTTAGAACTTATGTAACTACATTAATTCTGAAATCCCTCCTCTCTCCTCCCATAAAGTTGAATATAAACTACATATAATGTGCCTGCGATTTATTTTCAGTCACAAGTATCTTCATTTCTAAGGGTATATCTATTATTATAAAGATAATAAATCATCGTATGATAATGTATTGATGAAATTCATAGACCTTCATATTTAGCAATTTCGTGGGGATAACTGCAGGAAGTGAATAGAATGACGGGAAGGTGAAAGAAACTAAATTATTCCATTCACACTCAAGTCATTCTTTCCTCTAGCCACAAAATTGATAAGAAATTGCTAATATTATGCATGTAACATATTTAGGGTAGTTATCTATTCTCGATCCTAAATTATAGTAGACAGTATTATGTTGGAAACTATAGAATTCCATTCACATTCCAATCCTTCCACCATCCCCCTTATTGCTGAACTGAATGAACGAATTTTATACCTTTTACTCATATGGGATCCTATCTTTTTCTCTCTTAAATGTTTACCTATTTGAAACACTCAAGATATCGTTTTAAGTTAACATGTCCTGATCAAATATATAGGTCTTCTTATTTAGGAATTTCACGTGGATAACTGGAGGGAGAGAATTGAATGATAAGAGAGTTCCAGAAACTGAGGAATTCAAGTTACCCTCAAATCATCCTTTCCTCCAGGCACATCGTTGATAACAAAACTATAATATTTTGCATGTAACACATTTTCGGTACTTATCTAGTCTTGATCCTAAATAATGGCATATCATTAGTGACTGTTGAGAAGGTTGATGGAAGATATATCATTACAAAAAACATCGGTCTTCATATATGGGAATATCAGGTGGAGAAGTGCAGGAACGGGACAGAAATTAAATAATTCCATTAACATTCATGTCATTCTTTCCTCCGGCTACAACATTGATAAGAAAGTGCTAATATTATGCATGTAACACATTTGTGGTACGTAATTAGTCTCGATCCGGAATGAAAGTAGAATGTTGGAAACTATACAATTCCATTCACCCTCCAATCCTTCCTCCTTCCCTCCATTAATCCAGCAATCCCTCCTCTCTCCTACCATATAGTTGAATAGAAACTACATAAAATGTGCCTGTGATTCATTTTCAGTCACAGGTATCTTCTTTTCTAAGGGTAAATTTATTATTATAAACATAAGAATTCATCGTAGGATCATGTATTGATGAAATTCATAGACCTTCATATTTAGAAATTTCATGGGGATAACTGCAGTAAGTCAATGGAATGACAGGAATCAGTGCGGCATTTTAATTGAAGAGCTAACTTTCGATTTATATTTTTAAAATGTTGCCAAAATCCGCTTCTTTCTCTTTCAAGTATTTTTACATGACTGAGGTCTCAAAAATACTTCCTGCTAGAATAATAGTCTCAATTTAATCGTTTCTTAATTTAAAATGCATGCGAAGATCCCTTTAAATTTTGGGCTCATAGGGCAGTGTTTTTCAAAAACCTCATGAGTAGTACATTCCGGGTGATTTTTTATAGGTTAAAAAGACAACTTATGCGAAAAATGAAACTTCCCTTATTTATTCATTATAGAACACTGCTTTCTCAACTTTAATTTTATTGTTATAATATGGTATAATTAGCGAGTCTATGGCATGCATCGCAATCACATTGAATTGATTTTGAATATAAGTTTCCATTTGGTCATTATTAACTGAAGTTCAAGCCAGCAGTTACTTGAGGAGAGCTTTTGTGGAGAATGACATTCACACGTTTTATAGGAAATACATTATCAAAGAATCCTTTCCAAATCTTTCTAAACATGCCATTCGGTTTATTGCACTGTTTGGTGGCACATATTGTGTGAACAACTTTTTTCACTAACGAAAAATGTTAAGTCAAAGTCAAGGTCATTATTGAGAGATGGACATTTATGCAATGTACTTCATATTTCCACATCAAGTGTACGGGGGGACATTGATTATTTGTGCAAGCACAAGCAATTTCAAATATCTCGCTAAATCCTTGTAATTGTAAAATTGTAATTTGCCTATTTGTATATTGAATAAATACAAATCTTTGTGAATCTCGCGAATTTTGTTCTTTGAACTTAAATAATTTTAATGATAAAAAATAAAACGTCAAGCGTAAATCATAGTCTAGAATGGCCTGTATGGTATAGACATCGGCCTGCATAATTGAGTCCCCAACAAAAAAAGTCATACATTTTAGGCCGAAGGGGACTGAAAATTTCTAAATGTCGCCCTTCACTGAAAAATGTTGGACAACCCTGTGCTTGAGGTTTGCCTAATATTAGAAACACATGATATCATTGAAGGCCATGACAAAGTGTGTATCATATTAGGACTTTCATGGGGATAACTGCAGGGAGAGAAGGGAAAGATAGGATTTCAACGAAAATTATGTAATTCCATTCATCCTCCAATCCTTCCTTCCTCCCCCAACAATGTTGACTTGGGAGTGCAAATGTTATGCATGTGACTAATTTGAGGCACCTAGCTAGTTTATATCCTAGAGTGGTGATGACGAGCCTATGGCATGTGTGCCAAAGATGGCACCCGAGATGATTTTTGCTGGCATACCACTAAGAGGTGAATAAAAAATAAAATGTCGGTATAATATAGTGACATGGCATCAATGGCCCTAGAAATTCGATAATTATATATGTCCACTTTTTTTAACCGATATTTTTCCTCCAATTTTTCATCTTCCCCGCATTATACCCCTCTTCCCCCTAAAATCTCTTTGTCTTCAGTATATCTATTTTATCTCGAACCCACCATTTGAAGTCTATCTCCTTCTTTTTTACATTACTCAGAATAAAACCACCATTCCGGATATCATCGGCTCCGTTTACTTTTGCCATACTGCATCCATTCTCTATCTGCCCATATTTGTATTTTTTAATAGATTTGCTTCAGTCAGCTAGTTTCCGAGCATGTGGAAAACTGACCACGTCACCCCAATTTTGAAATTTGCCCCAAAAATCATGTGGAGAACTGTTGCCCTATTTCAAATCTCAAGTGCCTATCTATTTTCTGAACATAGCTGAACATAATGTACGAATTTTACTCATGTTACTCATTTTGGATCCTATCTTTTTCTACCTTAACGGTTTACCTATTTAAAAAATCAAGAAATAGTTATAAGTAACCGTGTCCTGATGAAATATATAGGTCTTCTTATTTAGGAATTTCATTTGGATAGCTGCAGGGAGAGAAATGAATGATTAGAGAGTTCCAGAAACTAAGTAATTCTAGTAACCCCCAAAAATCAGGCATTCCTCCAGGGAAAGCATTGATAAGTAAGCACTTATATTATGCATGTAACACATTCCAGGTATTTATCTGGTCTTGATCCTAAATGATGGCATATCATTAATGACTGTTGAGAAGGTTGTTGGACGAAATATCATTACAAAAGACATTGGTCTTCATATATGGGAATCTCAGGTAGCAGGAAGAAAAGAGAAGGACAGGAACGCGAAAGAAACTAAATAATTCCATTCACACTCAAGTCATTCTTTTCTACCACCACAACATTGATAAGAAAGTGCTAATATTATGCATGTAACACATTTGTGGTACTTAATTAGTCTCGATCCTGAATGATAGTAGAATGTTGGAAACTGTATAATTCTATTCACTCTGCAATCCTTCCTATATCCCCCACAAAGCTGACCTGAATGAATGAATTTTACTCATGTTACTCATTTTGGACCCTATCTTTTTCTATCATAAGGGTTTGCCTAATTCAGATACTCTAAAAATCATTTTTAGGTAACATGTACTGATGAAGTATATAGGTCTTCTTCATGTGGTATACAATGTTCCTATGTTTACTCTCAGAATCTGTAGGTTGTATTTTGTTGAATTTTGCTATTGGGGATTTTTGCTATGATCGGTCGACTGATTCTAATATTGTATAAAATTGAACAATATGACGACTACGTTACATGAACACCCTCATTTATTTAACATTGTACCTTGCTAGTTTCTCATTAAACACTAATCTGAGCAAAAATAAGGGACACATTTTAAATCCCAAACAATACATTTTGAAACTGTTCTCTGACTTTTCCAAACTTGTTTTCTTATAGCTGTGCCTATTATTAAAAACTCAAGAAATCATTAAAGGGGCATCAAATCATGATGATAAAGGTCATTTATCATATATGGTAATTTCACATTGATAACTGTATGGACAGAGGTAAATGATTGTAGAACCTTAGAACTTATGTAACTACATTAATTCTGAAATCCCTCCTCTCTACTCCCATAAAGTTGAATATAAACTACATATAATGTGCCTGCAATTCATTTTCAGTCACAAGTATCTTCATTTCTAAGGGTATATCTATTATTATAAAGATAATAAATCATCGTATGATAATGTATTGATGAAATTCATAGACCTTCATATTTAGCAATTTCGTGGGGATAACTGCAGGAAGTGAATAGAATGACGGGAAGGTGAAAGAAACTAAATTATTCCATTCACACTCAAGTCATTCTTTCCTCTAGCCACAAAATTGATAAGAAATTGCTAATATTATGCATGTAACATATTTAGGGTAGTTATCTATTCTCGATCCTAAATTATAGTAGACAGTATTATGTTGGAAACTATAGAATTCCATTCACATTCCAATCCTTCCACCATCCCCCTTATTGCTGAACTGAATGAACGAATTTTATACCTTTTACTCATATGGGATCCTATCTTTTTCTCTCTTAAATGTTTACCTATTTGAAACACTCAAGATATCGTTTTAAGTTAACATGTCCTGATCAAATATATAGGTCTTCTTATTTAGGAATTTCACGCGGATAACTGGAGGGAGAGAAATGAATGATAAGAGAGTTCCAGAAACTGAGGAATTCAAGTTACCCTCAAATCATCCTTTCCTCCAGGCACATCGTTGATAACAAAACTATAATATTTTGCATGTAACACATTTTCGGTACTTATCTAGTCTTGATCCTAAATAATGGCATATCATTAGTGACTGTTGAGAAGGTTGATGGAAGATATATCATTACAAAAAACATCGGTCTTCATATATGGGAATCTCAGGTGGAGAAGTGCAGGAACGGGACAGAAATTAAATAATTCCATTAACATTCATGTCATTCTTTCCTCCGGCTACAACATTGATAAGAAAGTGCTAATATTATGCATGTAACACATTTGTGGTACTTAATTAGTCTCGATTCTGAATGAAAGTAGAATGTTGGAAACTATACAATTCCATTCACCCTCCAATCCTTCCTCCTTCCCTCCATTAATCCAGCAATCCCTCCTCTCTCCTACCATATAGTTGAATAGAAACTACATAAAATGTGCCCGTGATTCATTTTCAGTCACAGGTATCTTCTTTTCTAAGGGTAAATTTATTATTATAAACATAAGAATTCATCGTAGGATCATGTATTGATGAAATTCATAGACCTTCATATTTAGAAATTTCATGGGGATAACTGCAGTAAGTCAATGGAATGACAGGAATCAGTGCGGCATTTTAATTGAAGAGCTAACTTTCGATTTATATTTTTAAAATGTTGCCAAAATCCGCTTCTTTCTCTTTCAAGTATTTTTACATGACTGAGGTCTCAAAAATACTTCCTGCTAGAATAATAGTCTCAATTTAATCGTTTCTTAATTTAAAATGCATGCGAAGATCCCTTTAAATTTTGGGCTCATAGGGCAGTGTTTTTCAAAAACCTCATGAGTAGTACATTCCGGGTGATTTTTTATAGGTTAAAAAGACAACTTATGCGAAAAATGAAACTTCCCTTATTTATTCATTATAGAACACTGCTTTCTCAACTTTAATTTTATTGTTATAATATGGTATAATTAGCGAGTCTATGGCATGCATCGCAATCACATTGAATTGATTTTGAATATAAGTTTCCATTTGGTCATTATTAACTGAAGTTCAAGCCAGCAGTTACTTGAGGAGAGCTTTTGTGGAGAATGACATTCACACGTTTTATAGGAAATACATTATCAAAGAATCCTTTCCAAATCTTTCTAAACATGCCATTCGGTTTATTGCACTGTTTGGTGGCACATATTGTGTGAACAACTTTTTTCACTAACGAAAAATGTTAAGTCAAAGTCAAGGTCATTATTGAGAGATGGACATTTATGCAATGTACTTCATATTTCCACATCAAGTGTACGGGGGGACATTGATTATTTGTGCAAGCACAAGCAATTTCAAATATCTCGCTAAATCCTTGTAATTGTAAAATTGTAATTTGCCTATTTGTATATTGAATAAATAAAAATCTTTGTGAATCTCGCGAATTTTGTTCTTTGAACTTAAATAATTTTAATGATAAAAATAAAACATCAAGCGTAAATCATAGTCCAGAATGGCCTGTATGGTATAGACATCGGCCTGCATAATTGAGTCCCCAACAAAAAAAGTCATACATTTTGGGCCGAAGGGGACTGAAAATTTCTAAATTTTCACTGAAAAAGGTTGGACAACCCTGTGCTTGAGGTTTGCCTAATATTAGAAACATGATATCTTTGAAGGCCATGACAAAGTGTGTATCATATTAAGACTTTCATGGGGATAACTGCAGGGAGAGAAGGGAAAGATAGGATTTCAACGAAAATTATGTAATTCCATTCATCCTCCAATCCTTCCTTCCTCCCCCAACAATGTTGACTTGGGAGTGCAAATGTTATGCATGTGACTAATTTGAGGCACCTAGCTAGTTTATATCCTAGAGTGGTGATGACGAGCCTATGGCATGTGTGCCAAAGATGGCACCCGAGATGATTTTTGCTGGCAAACCACTAAGAGGTGAATAAAAAATAAAATGTCGGTATAATATAGTGACATGGCATCAATGGCCCTAGAAATTCGATAATTATATATGTCCACTTTTTTTAACCGATATTTTTCCTCCAATTTTTCATCTTCCCCGCATTATACCCCTCTCTCCCCTAAAATCTCTTTGTCTTCATTATCTCTATTTTATCTCGACCCCACCATTTGAAGTCTATCTCCTTCTTTTTTACATTACTCAGAATAAAACCACCATTCCGGATATCATCGGCTCCGTTTACTTTTGCCATACTGCATCCATTCTCTATCTGCCCATATTTGTATTTTTTAATAGATTTGCTACAGTCAGCTAGTTTCCGAGCATGTGGAAAACTGACCACGTCACCCCAATTTTGAAATTTGCCCCAAAAATCATGTGGAGAACTGTTGCCCTATTTCAAATCTCAAGTGCCTATCTATTTTCTGAACATAATGTACGAATTTTACTCATGTTACTCATTTTGGATCCTATCTTTTTCTACCTTAACGGTTTACCTATTTAAAAAATCAAGAAATAGTTATAAGTGACCGTGTCCTGATGAAAAATATAGGTCTTCTTATTTAGGAATTTCATTTGGATAGCTGCAGGGAGAGAAATGAATGATTAGAGAGTTCCAGAAACTAAGTAATTCTAGTAACCCACAAAAATCAGGCATTCCTCCAGGGAAAGCATTGATAAGTAAGCGCTTATATTATGCATGTAACACATTCCAGGTATTTATCTGGTCTTGATCCTAAATGATGGCATATCATTAATGACTGTTGAGAAGGTTGTTGGACGAAATATCATTACAAAAGACATTGGTCTTCATATATGGGAATCTCAGGTAGCAGGAAGAAAAGAGAAGGACAGGAACGCGAAAGAAACTAAATAATTCCATTCACACTCAAGTCATTCTTTTCTACCACCACAACATTGATAAGAAAGTGCTAATATTATGCATGTAACACATTTGTGGTACTTAATTAGTCTCGATCCTGAATGATAGTAGAATGTTGGAAACTGTATAATTCTATTCACTCTGCAATCCTTCCTATATCCCCCACAAAGCTGACCTGAATGAATGAATTTTACTCATGTTACTCATTTTGGACCCTATCTTTTTCTATCATAAGGGTTTGCCTAATTCAGATACTCTAAAAATCATTTTTAGGTAACATGTACTGATGAAGTATATAGGTCTTCTTCATGTGGTATACAATGTTCCTATGTTTCCTCTCAGAATCTGTAGGTTGTATTTTGATGAAATTTGCTATTGGGGATTTTTGCTATGATCGGTCGACTGATTCTAATATTGTATAAAATTGAACAATATGACGACTACGTTACATGAACACCCTCATTTATTTAACATTGTACCTTGCTAGTTTCTCATTAAACACTAATCTGAGCAAAAATAAGGGACACATTTTAAATCCCAAACAATACATTTTGAAACTGTTCTCTGACTTTTCCAAACTTGTTTTCTTATAGCTGTGCCTATTATTAAAAACTCAAGAAATCATTAAAGGGGCATCAAATCATGATGATAAAGGTCATTTATCATATATGGTAATTTCACATTGATAACTGTATGGACAGAGGTAAATGATTGTAGAACCTTAGAACTTATGTAACTACATTAATTCTGAAATCCCTCCTCTCTACTCCCATAAAGTTGAATATAAACTACATATAATGTGCCTGCAATTCATTTTCAGTCACAAGTATCTTCATTTCTAAGGGTATATCTATTATTATAAAGATAATAAATCATCGTATGATAATGTATTGATGAAATTCATAGACCTTCATATTTAGCAATTTCGTGGGGATAACTGCAGGAAGTGAATAGAATGACGGGAAGGTGAAAGAAACTAAATTATTCCATTCACACTCAAGTCATTCTTTCCTCTAGCCACAAAATTGATAAGAAATTGCTAATATTATGCATGTAACATATTTAGGGTAGTTATCTATTCTCGATCCTAAATTATAGTAGACAGTATTATGTTGGAAACTATAGAATTCCATTCACATTCCAATCCTTCCACCATCCCCCTTATTGCTGAACTGAATGAACGAATTTTATACCTTTTACTCATATGGGATCCTATCTTTTTCTCTCTTAAATGTTTACCTATTTGAAACACTCAAGATATCGTTTTAAGTTAACATGTCCTGATCAAATATATAGGTCTTCTTATTTAGGAATTTCACGCGGATAACTGGAGGGAGAGAAATGAATGATAAGAGAGTTCCAGAAACTGAGGAATTCAAGTTACCCTCAAATCATCCTTTCCTCCAGGCACATCGTTGATAACAAAACTATAATATTTTGCATGTAACACATTTTCGGTACTTATCTAGTCTTGATCCTAAATAATGGCATATCATTAGTGACTGTTGAGAAGGTTGATGGAAGATATATCATTACAAAAAACATCGGTCTTCATATATGGGAATCTCAGGTGGAGAAGTGCAGGAACGGGACAGAAATTAAATAATTCCATTAACATTCATGTCATTCTTTCCTCCGGCTACAACATTGATAAGAAAGTGCTAATATTATGCATGTAACACATTTGTGGTACTTAATTAGTCTCGATTCTGAATGAAAGTAGAATGTTGGAAACTATACAATTCCATTCACCCTCCAATCCTTCCTCCTTCCCTCCATTAATCCAGCAATCCCTCCTCTCTCCTACCATATAGTTGAATAGAAACTACATAAAATGTGCCCGTGATTCATTTTCAGTCACAGGTATCTTCTTTTCTAAGGGTAAATTTATTATTATAAACATAAGAATTCATCGTAGGATCATGTATTGATGAAATTCATAGACCTTCATATTTAGAAATTTCATGGGGATAACTGCAGTAAGTCAATGGAATGACAGGAATCAGTGCGGCATTTTAATTGAAGAGCTAACTTTCGATTTATATTTTTAAAATGTTGCCAAAATCCGCTTCTTTCTCTTTCAAGTATTTTTACATGACTGAGGTCTCAAAAATACTTCCTGCTAGAATAATAGTCTCAATTTAATCGTTTCTTAATTTAAAATGCATGCGAAGATCCCTTTAAATTTTGGGCTCATAGGGCAGTGTTTTTCAAAAACCTCATGAGTAGTACATTCCGGGTGATTTTTTATAGGTTAAAAAGACAACTTATGCGAAAAATGAAACTTCCCTTATTTATTCATTATAGAACACTGCTTTCTCAACTTTAATTTTATTGTTATAATATGGTATAATTAGCGAGTCTATGGCATGCATCGCAATCACATTGAATTGATTTTGAATATAAGTTTCCATTTGGTCATTATTAACTGAAGTTCAAGCCAGCAGTTACTTGAGGAGAGCTTTTGTGGAGAATGACATTCACACGTTTTATAGGAAATACATTATCAAAGAATCCTTTCCAAATCTTTCTAAACATGCCATTCGGTTTATTGCACTGTTTGGTGGCACATATTGTGTGAACAACTTTTTTCACTAACGAAAAATGTTAAGTCAAAGTCAAGGTCATTATTGAGAGATGGACATTTATGCAATGTACTTCATATTTCCACATCAAGTGTACGGGGGGACATTGATTATTTGTGCAAGCACAAGCAATTTCAAATATCTCGCTAAATCCTTGTAATTGTAAAATTGTAATTTGCCTATTTGTATATTGAATAAATAAAAATCTTTGTGAATCTCGCGAATTTTGTTCTTTGAACTTAAATAATTTTAATGATAAAAATAAAACATCAAGCGTAAATCATAGTCCAGAATGGCCTGTATGGTATAGACATCGGCCTGCATAATTGAGTCCCCAACAAAAAAAGTCATACATTTTGGGCCGAAGGGGACTGAAAATTTCTAAATTTTCACTGAAAAAGGTTGGACAACCCTGTGCTTGAGGTTTGCCTAATATTAGAAACATGATATCTTTGAAGGCCATGACAAAGTGTGTATCATATTAAGACTTTCATGGGGATAACTG
Source organism: Tanypteryx hageni (assembly GCA_028673005.1). Taxonomy (NCBI): domain Eukaryota; kingdom Metazoa; phylum Arthropoda; class Insecta; order Odonata; family Petaluridae; genus Tanypteryx; species Tanypteryx hageni. The sequence goes on from CM054120.1 coordinate 90,712,495, forward strand.
CAGGGAGAGAAGGGAAAGATAGGATTTCAACGAAAATTATGTAATTCCATTCATCCTCCAATCCTTCCTTCCTCCCCCAACAATGTTGACTTGGGAGTGCAAATGTTATGCATGTGACTAATTTGAGGCACCTAGCTAGTTTATATCCTAGAGTGGTGATGACGAGCCTATGGCATGTGTGCCAAAGATGGCACCCGAGATGATTTTTGCTGGCAAACCACTAAGAGGTGAATAAAAAATAAAATGTCGGTATAATATAGTGACATGGCATCAATGGCCCTAGAAATTCGATAATTATATATGTCCACTTTTTTTAACCGATATTTTTCCTCCAATTTTTCATCTTCCCCGCATTATACCCCTCTCTCCCCTAAAATCTCTTTGTCTTCATTATCTCTATTTTATCTCGACCCCACCATTTGAAGTCTATCTCCTTCTTTTTTACATTACTCAGAATAAAACCACCATTCCGGATATCATCGGCTCCGTTTACTTTTGCCATACTGCATCCATTCTCTATCTGCCCATATTTGTATTTTTTAATAGATTTGCTACAGTCAGCTAGTTTCCGAGCATGTGGAAAACTGACCACGTCACCCCAATTTTGAAATTTGCCCCAAAAATCATGTGGAGAACTGTTGCCCTATTTCAAATCTCAAGTGCCTATCTATTTTCTGAACATAATGTACGAATTTTACTCATGTTACTCATTTTGGATCCTATCTTTTTCTACCTTAACGGTTTACCTATTTAAAAAATCAAGAAATAGTTATAAGTGACCGTGTCCTGATGAAAAATATAGGTCTTCTTATTTAGGAATTTCATTTGGATAGCTGCAGGGAGAGAAATGAATGATTAGAGAGTTCCAGAAACTAAGTAATTCTAGTAACCCACAAAAATCAGGCATTCCTCCAGGGAAAGCATTGATAAGTAAGCGCTTATATTATGCATGTAACACATTCCAGGTATTTATCTGGTCTTGATCCTAAATGATGGCATATCATTAATGACTGTTGAGAAGGTTGTTGGACGAAATATCATTACAAAAGACATTGGTCTTCATATATGGGAATCTCAGGTAGCAGGAAGAAAAGAGAAGGACAGGAACGCGAAAGAAACTAAATAATTCCATTCACACTCAAGTCATTCTTTTCTACCACCACAACATTGATAAGAAAGTGCTAATATTATGCATGTAACACATTTGTGGTACTTAATTAGTCTCGATCCTGAATGATAGTAGAATGTTGGAAACTGTATAATTCTATTCACTCTGCAATCCTTCCTATATCCCCCACAAAGCTGACCTGAATGAATGAATTTTACTCATGTTACTCATTTTGGACCCTATCTTTTTCTATCATAAGGGTTTGCCTAATTCAGATACTCTAAAAATCATTTTTAGGTAACATGTACTGATGAAGTATATAGGTCTTCTTCATGTGGTATACAATGTTCCTATGTTTCCTCTCAGAATCTGTAGGTTGTATTTTGATGAAATTTGCTATTGGGGATTTTTGCTATGATCGGTCGACTGATTCTAATATTGTATAAAATTGAACAATATGACGACTACGTTACATGAACACCCTCATTTATTTAACATTGTACCTTGCTAGTTTCTCATTAAACACTAATCTGAGCAAAAATAAGGGACACATTTTAAATCCCAAACAATACATTTTGAAACTGTTCTCTGACTTTTCCAAACTTGTTTTCTTATAGCTGTGCCTATTATTAAAAACTCAAGAAATCATTAAAGGGGCATCAAATCATGATGATAAAGGTCATTTATCATATATGGTAATTTCACATTGATAACTGTATGGACAGAGGTAAATGATTGTAGAACCTTAGAACTTATGTAACTACATTAATTCTGAAATCCCTCCTCTCTCCTCCCATAAAGTTGAATATAAACTACATATAATGTGCCCGCAATTCATTTTCAGTCACAAGTATCTTCATTTCTAAGGGTATATCTATTATTATAAAGATAATAAATCATCGTATGATAATGTATTGATGAAATTCATAGACCTTCATATTTAGCAATTTCGTGGGGATAACTGCAGGAAGTGAATAGAATGACGGGAAGGTGAAAGAAACTAAATTATTCCATTCACACTCAAGTCATTCTTTCCTCTAGCCACAAAATTGATAAGAAATTGCTAATATTATGCATGTAACATATTTAGGGTAGTTATCTATTCTCGATCCTAAATTATAGTAGACAGTATTATGTTGGAAACTATAGAATTCCATTCACATTCCAATCCTTCCACCATCCCCCTTATTGCTGAACTGAATGAACGAATTTTATACCTTTTACTCATATGGGATCCTATCTTTTTCTCTCTTAAATGTTTACCTATTTGAAACACTCAAGATATCGTTTTAAGTTAACATGTCCTGATCAAATATATAGGTCTTCTTATTTAGGAATTTCACGCGGATAACTGGAGGGAGAGAAATGAATGATAAGAGAGTTCCAGAAACTGAGGAATTCAAGTTACCCTCAAATCATCCTTTCCTCCAGGCACATCGTTGATAACAAAACTATAATATTTTGCATGTAACACATTTTCGGTACTTATCTAGTCTTGATCCTAAATAATGGCATATCATTAGTGACTGTTGAGAAGGTTGATGGAAGATATATCATTACAAAAAACATCGGTCTTCATATATGGGAATCTCAGGTGGAGAAGTGCAGGAACGGGACAGAAATTAAATAATTCCATTAACATTCATGTCATTCTTTCCTCCGGCTACAACATTGATAAGAAAGTGCTAATATTATGCATGTAACACATTTGTGGTACTTAATTAGTCTCGATTCTGAATGAAAGTAGAATGTTGGAAACTATACAATTCCATTCACCCTCCAATCCTTCCTCCTTCCCTCCATTAATCCAGCAATCCCTCCTCTCTCCTACCATATAGTTGAATAGAAACTACATAAAATGTGCCCGTGATTCATTTTCAGTCACAGGTATCTTCTTTTCTAAGGGTAAATTTATTATTATAAACATAAGAATTCATCGTAGGATCATGTATTGATGAAATTCATAGACCTTCATATTTAGAAATTTCATGGGGATAACTGCAGTAAGTCAATGGAATGACAGGAATCAGTGCGGCATTTTAATTGAAGAGCTAACTTTCGATTTATATTTTTAAAATGTTGCCAAAATCCGCTTCTTTCTCTTTCAAGTATTTTTACATGACTGAGGTCTCAAAAATACTTCCTGCTAGAATAATAGTCTCAATTTAATCGTTTCTTAATTTAAAATGCATGCGAAGATCCCTTTAAATTTTGGGCTCATAGGGCAGTGTTTTTCAAAAACCTCATGAGTAGTACATTCCGGGTGATTTTTTATAGGTTAAAAAGACAACTTATGCGAAAAATGAAACTTCCCTTATTTATTCATTATAGAACACTGCTTTCTCAACTTTAATTTTATTGTTATAATATGGTATAATTAGCGAGTCTATGGCATGCATCGCAATCACATTGAATTGATTTTGTATATAAGTTTCCATTTGGTCATTATTAACTGAAGTTCAAGCCAGCAGTCACTTGAGGAGAGCTTTTGTGGAGAATGACATTCACACGTTTTATAGGAAATACATTATCAAAGAATCCTTTCCAAATCTTTCTAAACATGCCATTCGGTTTATTGCACTGTTTGGTGGCACATATTGTGTGAACAACTTTTTTCACTAACGAAAAATGTTAAGTCAAAGTCAAGGTCATTATTGAGAGATGGACATTTATGCAATGTACTTCATATTTCCACATCAAGTGTACGGGGGGACATTGATTATTTGTGCAAGCACAAGCAATTTCAAATATCTCGCTAAATCCTTGTAATTGTAAAATTGTAATTTGCCTATTTGTATATTGAATAAATAGAAATCTTTGTGAATCTTGCGAATTTTGTTCTTTGAACTTAAATAATTTTAATGATAAAAAATAAAATGTCAAGCGTAAATCATAGTCTAGAATGGCCTGTATGGTATAGACATCGGCCTGCATAATTGAGTCCCCAACAAAAAAAGTCATACATTTTGGGCCGAAGGGGACTGAAAATTTCTAAATGTCGCCCTTCACTGAAAAAGGTTGGACAACCCTGTGCTTGAGGTTTGCCTAATATTAGAAACATGATATCATTGAAGGCCATGACAAAGTGTGTATCATATTAAGACTTTCATGGGGATAACTGCAGGGAGAGAAGGGAAAGATAGGATTTCAACGAAAATTATGTAATTCCATTCATCCTCCAATCCTTCCTTCCTCCCCCAACAATGTTAACTTGGGAGTGCAAATGTTATGCATGTGACTAATTTGAGGCACCTAGCTAGTTTATATCCTAGAGTGGTGATGACGAGCCTATGGCATGTGTGCCAAAGATGGCACACGAGATGATTTTTGCTGGCATACCACTAAGAGGTGAATAAAAAATAAAATGTCGGTATAATATAGTGACATGGCATCAATGGCCCTAGAAATTCGATAATTATATATGTCCACTTTTTTTAACCGATATTTTTCCTCCAATTTTTCATCTTCCCCGCATTATACCCCTCTCTCCCCTAAAATCTCTTTGTCTTCAGAATCTCTATTTTATCTCGACCCCACCATTTGAAGTCTATCTCCTTCTTTTTTACATTACTCAGAATAAAACCACCATTCCGGATATCATCGGCTCCGTTTACTTTTGCCATACTGTATCCATTCTCTATCTGCCCATATTTGTATTTTTTAATAGATTTCCTACAGTCAGCTAGTTTCCGAGCATGTGGAAATCTGACCACGTCACCCCAATTTTGAAATTTGCCCCAAAAATCATGTGGAGAACTGTTGCCCTATTTCAAATCTCAAGTGCCTATCTATTTTCTGAACATAATGTACGAATTTTACTCATGTTACTCATTTTGGATCCTATCTTTTTCTACCTTAACGGTTTACCTATTTAAAAAATCAAGAAATAGTTATAAGTGACCGTGTCCTGATGAAATATATAGGTCTTCTTATTTAGGAATTTCATTTGGATAGCTGCAGGGAGAGAAATGAATGATTAGAGAGTTCCAGAAACTAAGTAATTCTAGTAACCCACAAAAATCAGGCATTCCTCCAGGGAAAGCATTGATAAGTAAGCGCTTATATTATGCATGTAACACATTCCAGGTACTTATCTGGTCTTGATCCTAAATGATGGCATATCATTAATGACTGTTGAGAAGGTTGTTGGACGAAATATCATTACAAAAGACATTGGTCTTCATATATGGGAATCTCAGGTAGCAGGAAGAAAAGAGAAGGACAGGAACGCGAAAGAAACTAAATAATTCCATTCACACTCAAGTCATTCTTTTCTACCACCGCAACATTGATAAGAAAGTGCTAATATTATGCATGTAACACATTTGTGGTACTTAATTAGTCTCGATCCTGAATGATAGTAGAATGTTGGAAACTGTATAATTCTATTCACTCTGCAATCCTTCCTATATCCCCCACAAAGCTGACCTGAATGAATGAATTTTACTCATGTTACTCATTTTGGACCCTATCTTTTTCTATCATAAGGGTTTGCCTAATTCAGATACTCTAAAAATCATTTTTAGGTAACATGTACTGATGAAGTATATAGGTCTTCTTCATGTGGTATACAATGTTCCTATGTTTCCTCTCAGAATCTGTAGGTTGTATTTTGTTGAATTTTGCTATTGGGGATTTTTGCTATGATCGGTCGACTGATTCTAATATTGTATAAAATTGAACAATATGACGACTACGTTACATGAACACCCTCATTTATTTAACATTGTACCTTGCTAGTTTCTCATTAAACACTAATCTGAGCAAAAATAAGGGACACATTTTAAATCCCAAACAATACATTTTGAAACTGTTCTCTGACTTTTCCAAACTTGTTTTCTTATAGCTGTGCCTATTATTAAAAACTCAAGAAATCATTAAAGGGGCATCAAATCATGATGATAAAGGTCATTTATCATATATGGTAATTTCACATTGATAACTGTATGGACAGAGGTAAATGATTGTAGAACCTTAGAACTTATGTAACTACATTAATTCTGAAATCCCTCCTCTCTACTCCCATAAAGTTGAATATAAACTACATATAATGTGCCTGCAATTCATTTTCAGTCACAAGTATCTTCATTTCTAAGGGTATATCTATTATTATAAAGATAATAAATCATCGTATGATAATGTATTGATGAAATTCATAGACCTTCATATTTAGCAATTTCGTGGGGATAACTGCAGGAAGTGAATAGAATGACGGGAAGGTGAAAGAAACTAAATTATTCCATTCACACTCAAGTCATTCTTTCCTCTAGCCACAAAATTGATAAGAAATTGCTAATATTATGCATGTAACATATTTAGGGTAGTTATCTATTCTCGATCCTAAATTATAGTAGACAGTATTATGTTGGAAACTATAGAATTCCATTCACATTCCAATCCTTCCACCATCCCCCTTATTGCTGAACTGAATGAACGAATTTTATACCTTTTACTCATATGGGATCCTATCTTTTTCTCTCTTAAATGTTTACCTATTTGAAACACTCAAGATATCGTTTTAAGTTAACATGTCCTGATCAAATATATAGGTCTTCTTATTTAGGAATTTCACGCGGATAACTGGAGGGAGAGAAATGAATGATAAGAGAGTTCCAGAAACTGAGGAATTCAAGTTACCCTCAAATCATCCTTTCCTCCAGGCACATCGTTGATAACAAAACTATAATATTTTGCATGTAACACATTTTCGGTACTTATCTAGTCTTGATCCTAAATAATGGCATATCATTAGTGACTGTTGAGAAGGTTGATGGAAGATATATCATTACAAAAAACATCGGTCTTCATATATGGGAATCTCAGGTGGAGAAGTGCAGGAACGGGACAGAAATTAAATAATTCCATTAACATTCATGTCATTCTTTCCTCCGGCTACAACATTGACAAGAAAGTGCTAATATTATGCATGTAACACATTTGTGGTACTTAATTAGTCTCGATTCTGAATGAAAGTAGAATGTTGGAAACTATACAATTCCATTCACCCTCCAATCCTTCCTCCTTCCCTCCATTAATCCAGCAATCCCTCCTCTCTCCTACCATATAGTTGAATAAAAACTACATAAAATGTGCCCGTGATTCATTTTCAGTCACAGGTATCTTCTTTTCTAAGGGTAAATTTATTATTATAAACATAAGAATTCATCGTAGGATCATGTATTGATGAAATTCATAGACCTTCATATTTAGAAATTTCATGGGGATAACTGCAGTAAGTCAATGGAATGACAGGAATCAGTGCGGCATTTTAATTGAAGAGCTAACTTTCGATTTATATTTTTAAAATGTTGCCAAAATCCGCTTCTTTCTCTTTCAAGTATTTTTACATGACTGAGGTCTCAAAAATACTTCCTGCTAGAATAATAGTCTCAATTTAATCGTTTCTTAATTTAAAATGCATGCGAAGATCCCTTTAAATTTTGGGCTCATAGGGCAGTGTTTTTCAAAAACCTCATGAGTAGTATATTCCGGGTGATTTTTTATAGGTTAAAAAGACAACTTATGCGAAAAATGAAACTTCCCTTATTTATTCATTATAGAACACTGCTTTCTCAACTTTAATTTTATTGTTATAATATGGTATAATTAGCGAGTCTATGGCATGCATCGCAATCACATTGAATTGATTTTGTATATAAGTTTCCATTTGGTCATTATTAACTGAAGTTCAAGCCAGCAGTCACTTGAGGAGAGCTTTTGTGGAGAATGACATTCACACGTTTTATAGGAAATACATTATCAAAGAATCCTTTCCAAATCTTTCTAAACATGCCATTCGGTTTATTGCACTGTTTGGTGGCACATATTGTGTGAACAACTTTTTTCACTTACGAAAAATGTTAAGTCAAAGTCAAGGTCATTATTGAGAGATGGACATTTATGCAATGTACTTCATATTTCCACATCAAGTGTACGGGGGGACATTGATTATTTGTGCAAGCACAAGCAATTTCAAATATCTCGCTAAATCCTTTTAATTGTAAAATTGTAATTTGCCTATTTGTATATTGAATAAATAGAAATCTTTGTGAATCTTGCGAATTTTGTTCTTTGAACTTAAATAATTTTAATGATAAAAAATAAAACGTCAAGCATAAATCATAGTCCAGAATGGCTTGTATGGTATAGACATCGGCCTGCATAATTGAGTCCCCAACAAAAAAAGTCATACATTTTGGGCCGAAGGGGACTGAAAATTTCTAAATTTTCACTGAAAAAGGTTGGACAACCCTGTGCTTGAGGTTTGCCTAATATTAGAAACACATGATATCATTGAAGGCCATGACAAAGTGTGTATCATATTAAGACTTTCATGGGGATAACTGCAGGGAGAGAAGGGAAAGATAGGATTTCAACGAAAATTATGTAATTCCATTCATCCTCCAATCCTTCCTTCCTCCCCCAACAATGTTGACTTGGGAGTGCAAATGTTATGCATGTGACTAATTTGAGGCACCTAGCTAGTTTATATCCTAGAGTGGTGATGACGAGCCTATGGCATGTGTGCCAAAGATGGCACCCGAGATGATTTTTGCTGCCATACCACTAAGAGGTGAATAAAAAATAAAATGTCGGTATAATATAGTGACATGGCATCAATGGCCCTAGAAATTCGATAATTATATATGTCCACTTTTTTTAACCGATATTTTTCCTCCAATTTTTCATCTTCCCCGCATTATACCCCTCTCTCCCCTAAAATCTCTTTGTCTTCAGAATCTCTATTTTATCTCGACCCCACCATTTGAAGTCTATCTCCTTCTTTTTTACATTACTCAGAATAAAACCACCATTCCGGATATCATCGGCTCCGTTTACTTTTGCCATACTGCATCCATTCTCTATCTGCCCATATTTGTATTTTTTAATAGATTTCCTACAGTCAGCTAGTTTCCGAGCATGTGGAAATCTGACCACGTCACCCCAATTTTGAAATTTGCCCCAAAAATCATGTGGAGAACTGTTGCCCTATTTCAAATCTCAAGTGCCTATCTATTTTCTGAACAAAGCTGAACATAATGTACGAATTTTACTCATGTTACTCATTTTGGATCCTATCTTTTTCTACCTTAACGGTTTACCTATTTAAAAAATCAAGAAATAGTTATAAGTGACCGTGTCCTGATGAAATATATAGGTCTTCTTATTTAGGAATTTCATTTGGATAGCTGCAGGGAGAGAAATGAATGATTAGAGAGTTCCAGAAACTAAGTAATTCTAGTAACCCACAAAAATCAGGCATTCCTCCAGGGAAAGCATTGATAAGTAAGCGCTTATATTATGCATGTAACACATTCCAGGTACTTATCTGGTCTTGATCCTAAATGATGGCATATCATTAATGACTGTTGAGAAGGTTGTTGGACGAAATATCATTACAAAAGACATTGGTCTTCATATATGGGAATCTCAGGTAGCAGGAAGAAAAGAGAAGGACAGGAACGCGAAAGAAACTAAATAATTCCATTCACACTCAAGTCATTCTTTTCTACCACCGCAACATTGATAAGAAAGTGCTAATATTATGCATGTAACACATTTGTGGTACTTAATTAGTCTCGATCCTGAATGATAGTAGAATGTTGGAAACTGTATAATTCTATTCACTCTGCAATCCTTCCTATATCCCCCACAAAGCTGACCTGAATGAATGAATTTTACTCATGTTACTCATTTTGGACCCTATCTTTTTCTATCATAAGGGTTTGCCTAATTCAGATACTCTAAAAATCATTTTTAGGTAACATGGACTGATGAAGTATATAGGTCTTCTTCATGTGGTATACAATGTTCCTATGTTTCCTCTCAGAATCTGTAGGTTGTATTTTGATGAAATTTGCTATTGGGGATTTTTGCTATGATCGGTCGACTGATTCTAATATTGTATAAAATTGAACAATATGACGACTACGTTACATGAACACCCTCATTTATTTAACATTGTACCTTGCTAGTTTCTCATTAAACACTAATCTGAGCAAAAATAAGGGACACATTTTAAATCCCAAACAATACATTTTGAAACTGTTCTCTGACTTTTCCAAACTTGTTTTCTTATAGCTGTGCCTATTATTAAAAACTCAAGAAATCATTAAAGGGGCATCAAATCATGATGATAAAGGTCATTTATCGTATATGGTAATTTCACATTGATAACTGTATGGACAGAGGTAAATGATTGTAGAACCTTAGAACTTATGTAACTACATTAATTCTGAAATCCCTCCTCTCTCCTCCCATAAAGTTGAATATAAACTACATATAATGTGCCTGCGATTCATTTTCAGTCACAAGTATCTTCATTTCTAAGGGTATATCTATTATTATAAAGATAATAAATCATCGTATGATAATGTATTGATGAAATTCATAGACCTTCATATTTAGCAATTTCGTGGGGATAACTGCAGGAAGTGAATAGAATGACGGGAAGGTGAAAGAAACTAAATTATTCCATTCACACTCAAGTCATTCTTTCCTCTAGCCACAAAATTGATAAGAAATTGCTAATATTATGCATGTAACATATTTAGGGTAGTTATCTATTCTCGATCCTAAATTATAGTAGACAGTATTATGTTGGAAACTATAGAATTCCATTCACATTCCAATCCTTCCACCATCCCCCTTATTGCTGAACTGAATGAACGAATTTTATACCTTTTACTCATATGGGATCCTATCTTTTTCTCTCTTAAATGTTTACCTATTTGAAACACTCAAGATATCGTTTTAAGTTAACATGTCCTGATCAAATATATAGGTCTTATTATTTAGGAATTTCACGCGGATAACTGGAGGGAGAGAAATGAATGATAAGAGAGTTCCAGAAACTGAGGAATTCAAGTTACCCTCAAATCATCCTTTCCTCCAGGCACATCGTTGATAACAAAACTATAATATTTTGCATGTAACACATTTTCGGTACTTATCTAGTCTTGATCCTAAATAATGGCATATCATTAGTGACTGTTGAGAAGGTTGATGGAAGATATATCATTACAAAAAACATCGGTCTTCATATATGGGAATCTCAGGTGGAGAAGTGCAGGAACGGGACAGAAATTAAATAATTCCATTAACATTCATGTCATTCTTTCCTCCGGCTACAACATTGATAAGAAAGTGCTAATATTATGCATGTAACACATTTGTGGTACTTAATTAGTCTCGATTCTGAATGAAAGTAGAATGTTGGAAACTATACAATTCCATTCACCCTCCAATCCTTCCTCCTTCCCTCCATTAATCCAGCAATCCCTCCTCTCTCCTACCATATAGTTGAATAGAAACTACATAAAATGTGCCTGTGATTCATTTTCAGTCACAGGTATCTTCTTTTCTAAGGGTAAATTTATTATTATAAACATAAGAATTCATCGTAGGATCATGTATTGATGAAATTCATAGACCTTCATATTTAGAAATTTCATGGGGATAACTGCAGTAAGTCAATGGAATGACAGGAATCAGTGCGGCATTTTAATTGAAGAGCTAACTTTCGATTTATATTTTTAAAATTTTGCCAAAATCCGCTTCTTTCTCTTTCAAGTATTTTTACATGACTGAGGTCTCAAAAATACTTCCTGCTAGAATAATAGTCTCAATTTAATCGTTTCTTAATTTAAAATGCATGCGAAGATCCCTTTAAATTTTGGGCTCATAGGGCAGTGTTTTTCAAAAACCTCATGAGTAGTACATTCCGGGTGATTTTTTATAGGTTAAAAAGACAACTTATGCGAAAAATGAAATTTCCCTTATTTATTCATTATAGAACACTGCTTTCTCAACTTTAATTTTATTGTTATAATATGGTATAATTAGCGAGTCTATGGCATGCATCGCAATCACATTGAATTGATTTTGTATATAAGTTTCCATTTGGTCATTATTAACTGAAGTTCAAGCCAGCAGTCACTTGAGGAGAGCTTTTGTGGAGAATGACATTCACACGTTTTATAGGAAATACATTATCAAAGAATCCTTTCCAAATCTTTCTAAACATGCCATTCGGTTTATTGCACTGTTTGGTGGCACATATTGTGTGAACAACTTTTTTCACTTACGAAAAATGTTAAGTCAAAGTCAAGGTCATTATTGAGAGATGGACATTTATGCAATGTACTTCATATTTCCACATCAAGTGTACGGGGGGACATTGATTATTTGTGCAAGCACAAGCAATTTCAAATATCTCGCTAAATCCTTGTAATTGTAAAATTGTAATTTGCCTATTTGTATATTGAATAAATAAAAATCTTTGTGAATCTTGCGAATTTTGTTCTTTGAACTTAAATAATTTTAATGATAAAATATAAAACGTCAAGCGTAAATCATAGTCTAGAATGGCCTGTATGGTATAGACATCGGCCTGCATAATTGAGTCCCCAACAAACAAAGTCATACATTTTGGGCCGAAGGGGACTGAAAATTTCTAAATGTCGCCCTTCACTGAAAAAGGTTGGACAACCCTGTGCTTGAGGTTTGCCTAATATTAGAAACACATGATATCATTGAAGGCCATGACAAAGTGTGTATCATATTAAGACTTTCGTGGGGATAACTGCAGGGAGAGAAGGGAAAGATAGGATTTCAACGAAAATTATGTAATTCCATTCATCCTCCAATCCTTCCTTCCTCCCCCAACAATGTTGACTTGGGAGTGCAAATGTTATGCATGTGACTAATTTGAGGCACCTAGCTAGTTTATATCCTAGAGTGGTGATGACGAGCCTATGGCATGTGTGCCAAAGATGGCACCCGAGATGATTTTTGCTGGCATACCACTAAGAGGTGAATAAAAAATAAAATGTCGGTATAATATAGTGACATGGCATCAATGGCCCTAGAAATTCGATAATTATATATGTCCACTTTTTTTAACCGATATTTTTCCTCCAATTTTTCATCTTCCTCGCATTATACCCCTCTCCCCCCTAAAATCTCTTTGTCTTCAGTATCTCTATTTTATCTCGACCCCACCATTTGAAGTCTATCTCCTTCTTTTTTACATTACTCAGAATAAAACCACCATTCCGGATATCATCGGCTCCGTTTACTTTTGCCATACTGCATCCATTATCTATCTGCCCATATTTGTATTTTTTAATAGATTTGCTACAGTCAGCTAGTTTCCGAGCATGTGGAAAACTGGTACCACGTCACCCCATTTTTGAAATTTGCCCCAAAAATCATGTGGAGAACTGTTGCCCTATTTCAAATCTCAAGTGCCTATCTATTTTCTCAACAAAGCTCAACATAATGTACGAATTTTACTCATGTTACTCATTTTGGATCCTATCTTTTTCTACCTTAACGGTTTACCTATTTAAAAAATCAAGAAATAGTTATAAGTGACCGTGTCCTGATGAAATATATAGGTCTTCTTATTTAGGAATTTCATTTGGATAGCTGCAGGGAGAGAAATGAATGATTAGAGAGTTCCAGAAACTAAGTAATTCTAGTAACCCACAAAAATCAGGCATTCCTCCAGGGAAAGCATTGATAAGTAAGTGCTTATATTATGCATGTAACACATTCCAGGTACTTATCTGGTCTTGATCCTAAATGATGGCATATCATTAATGACTGTTGAGAAGGTTGTTGGACGAAATATCATTACAAAAGACATTGGTCTTCATATATGGGAATCTCAGGTAGCAGGAAGAAAAGAGAAGGTCAGGAACGCGAAAGAAACTAAATAATTCTATTCACACTCAAGTCATTCTTTTCTACCACCGCAACATTGATAAGAAAGTGCTAATATTATGCATGTAACACATTTGTGGTACTTAATTAGTCTCGATCCTGAATGATAGTAGAATGTTGGAAACTGTATAATTCTATTCACTCTGCAATCCTTCCTATATCCCCCACAAAGCTGACCTGAATGAATGAATTTTACTCATGTCACTCATTTTGGACCCTATCTTTTTCTATCATAAGGGTTTGCCTAATTCAGATACTCTAAAAATCATTTTTAGGTAACATGTACTGATGAAGTATATAGGTCTTCTTCATGTGGTATACAATGTTCCTATGTTTCCTCTCAGAATCTGTAGGTTGTATTTTGATGAAATTTGCTATTGGGGATTTTTGCTATGATCGGTCGACTGATTCTAATATTGTATAAAATTGAACAATATGACGACTACGTTACATGAACACCCTCATTTATTTAACATTGTACCTTGCTAGTTTCTCATTAAACACTAATCTGAGCAAAAATAAGGGACACATTTTAAATCCCAAACAATACATTTTGAAACTGTTCTCTGACTTTTCCAAACTTGTTATCTTATAGCTGTGCCTATTATTAAAAACTCAAGAAATCATTAAAGGGGCATCAAATCATGATGATAAAGGTCATTTATCATATATGGTAATTTCACATTGATAACTGTATGGACAGAGGTAAATGATTGTAGAACCTTAGAACTTATGTAACTACATTAATTCTGAAATCCCTCCTCTCTCCTCCCATAAAGTTGAATATAAACTACATATAATGTGCCTGCGATTCATTTTCAGTCACAAGTATCTTCATTTCTAAGGGTATATCTATTATTATAAAGATAATAAATCATCGTATGATAATGTATTGATGAAATTCATAGACCTTCATATTTAGCAATTTCGTGGGGATAACTGCAGGAAGTGAATAGAATGACGGGAAGGTGAAAGAAACTAAATTATTCCATTCACACTCAAGTCATTCTTTCCTCTAGCCACAAAATTGATAAGAAATTGCTAATATTATGCATGTAACATATTTAGGGTAGTTATCTATTCTCGATCCTAAATTATAGTAGACAGTATTATGTTGGAAACTATAGAATTCCATTCACATTCCAATCCTTCCACCATCCCCCTTATTGCTGAACTGAATGAACGAATTTTATACCTTTTACTCATATGGGATCCTATCTTTTTCTCTCTTAAATGTTTACCTATTTGAAACACTCAAGATATCGTTTTAAGTTAACATGTCCTGATCAAATATATAGGTCTTCTTATTTACGAATTTCATGTGGATAACTGGAGGGAGAGAAATGAATGATAAGAGAGTTCCAGAAACTGAGGAATTCAAGTTACCCTCAAATCATCCTTTCCTCCAGGCACATCGCTGATAACAAAACTATAATATTTTGCATGTAACACATTTTCGGTACTTATCTAGTCTTGATCCTAAATAATGGCATATCATTAGTGACTGTTGAGAAGGTTGATGGAAGATATATCATTACAAAAAACATCGGTCTTCATATATGGGAATCTCAGGTGGAGAAGTGCAGGAACGGGACAGAAATTAAATAATTCCATTAACATTCATGTCATTCTTTCCTCCGGCTACAACATTGATAAGAAAGTGCTAATATTATGCATGTAACACATTTGTGGTACTTAATTAGTCTCGATTCTGAATGAAAGTAGAATGTTGGAAACTATACAATTCCATTCACCCTCCAATCCTTCCTCCTTCCCTCCATTAATCCAGCAATCCCTCCTCTCTCCTACCATATAGTTGAATAGAAACTACATAAAATGTGCCCGTGATTCATTTTCAGTCACAGGTATCTTCTTTTCTAAGGGTAAATTTATTATTATAAACATAAGAATTCATCGTAGGATCATGTATTGATGAAATTCATAGACCTTCATATTTAGAAATTTCATGGGGATAACTGCAGTAAGTCAATGGAATGACAGGAATCAGTGCAGCATTTTAATTGAAGAGCTAACTTTCGATTTATATTTTTAAAATGTTGCCAAAATCCGCTTCTTTCTCTTTCAAGTATTTTTACATGACTGAGGTCTCAAAAATACTTCCTGCTAGAATAATAGTCTCAATTTAATCGTTTCTTAATTTAAAATGCATGCGAAGATCCCTTTAAATTTTGGGCTCATAGGGCAGTGTTTTTCAAAAACCTCATGAGTAGTACATTCCGGGTGATTTTTTATAGGTTAAAAAGACAACTTATGCGAAAAATGAAACTTCCCTTATTTATTCTGTATAGAACACTGCTTTCTCAACTTTAATTTTATTGTTATAATATGGTATAATTAGCGAGTCTATGGCATGCATCGCAATCACATTGAATTGATTTTGAATATAAGTTTCCATTTGGTCATTATTAACTGAAGTTCAAGCCAGCAGTCACTTGAGGAGAGCTTTTGTGGAGAATGACATTCACACGTTTTATAGGAAATACATTATCAAAGAATCCTTTCCAAATCTTTCTAAACATGCCATTCGGTTTATTGCACTGTTTGGTGGCACATATTGTGTGAACAACTTTTTTCACTTACGAAAAATGTTAAGTCAAAGTCAAGGTCATTATTGAGAGATGGACATTTATGCAATGTACTTCATATTTCCACATCAAGTGTACGGGGGGACATTGATTATTTGTGCAAGCACAAGCAATTTCAAATATCTCGCTAAATCCTTGTAATTGTAAAATTGTAATTTGCCTATTTGTATATTGAATAAATATAAATCTTTGTGAATCTTGCGAATTTTGTTCTTTGAACTTAAATAATTTTAATGATAAAAAATAAAACGTCAAGCGTAAATCATAGTCTAGAATGGCCTGTATGGTATAGACATCGGCCTGCATAATTGAGTCCCCAACAAAAAAAGTCATACATTTTGGGCCGAAGGGGACTGAAAATTTCTAAATGTCGCCCTTCACTGAAAAATGTTGGACAACCCTGTGCTTGAGGTTTGCCTAATATTAGAAACACATGATATCATTGAAGGCCATGACAAAGTGTGTATCATATTAAGACTTTCATGGGGATAACTGCAGGGAGAGAAGGGAAAGATAGGATTTCAACGAAAATTATGTAATTCCATTCATCCTCCAATCCTTCCTTCCTCCCCCAACAATGTTGACTTGGGAGTGCAAATGCTATGCATGTGACTAATTTGAGGCACCTAGCTAGTTTATATCCTAGAGTGGTGATGACGAGCCTATGGCATGTGTGCCAAAGATGGCACCCGAGATGATTTTTGCTGCCATACCACTAAGAGGTGAATAAAAAATAAAATGTCGGTATAATATAGTGACATGGCATCAATGGCCCTAGAAATTCGATAATTATATATGTCCACTTTTTTTAACCGATATTTTTCCTCCAATTTTTCATCTTCCCCGCATTATACCCCTCTCCCCCCTAAAATCTCTTTGTCTTCAGTATCTCTATTTTATCTCGACCCCACCATTTGAAGTCTATCTCCTTCTTTTTTACATTACTCAGAATAAAACCTCCATTCCGGATATCATCGGCTCCGTTTACTTTTGCCATACTGCATCCATTCTCTATCTGCCCATATTTGTATTTTTTAATAGATTTGCTACAGTCAGCTAGTTTCCGAGCATGTGGAAAACTGACCACGTCACCCCATTTTTGAAATTTGCCCCAAAAATCATGTGGAGAACTGTTGCCCTATTTCAAATCTCAAGTGCCTATCTATTTTCTCAACAAAGCTCAACATAATGTACGAATTTTACTCATGTTACTCATTTTGGATCCTATCTTTTTCTACCTTAACGGTTTACCTATTTAAAAAATCAAGAAATAGTTATAAGTGACCGTGTCCTGATGAAATATATAGGTCTTCTTATTTAGGAATTTCATTTGGATAGCTGCAGGGAGAGAAATGAATGATTAGAGAGTTCCAGAAACTAAGTAATTCTAGTAACCCACAAAAATCAGGCATTCCTCCAGGGAAAGCATTGATAAGTAAGCGCTTATATTATGCATGTAACACATTCCAGGTACTTATCTGGTCTTGATCCTAAATGATGGCATATCATTAATGACTGTTGTGAAGGTTGTTGGACGAAATATCATTACAAAAGACATTGGTCTTCATATATGGGAATCTCAGGTAGCAGGAAGAAAAGAGAAGGACAGGAACGCGAAAGAAACTAAATAATTCCATTCACACTCAAGTCATTCTTTTCTACCACCGCAACATTGATAAGAAAGTGCTAATATTATGCATGTAACACATTTGTGGTACTTAATTAGTCTCGATCCTGAATGATAGTAGAATGTTGGAAACTGTATAATTCTATTCACTCTGCAATCCTTCCTATATTCCCTTACAAAGCTGACCTGAATGAATGAATTTTACTCATGTCACTCATTTTGGACCCTATCTTTTTCTATCATAAGGGTTTGCCTAATTCAGATACTCTAAAAATCATTTTTAGGTAACATGTACTGATGAAGTATATAGGTCTTCTTCATGTGTTATACAATGTTCCTATGTTTCCTCTCAGAATCTGTAGGTTGTATTTTGATGAATTTTGCTATTGGGGATTTTTGCTATGATCGGTCGACTGATTCTAATATTGTATAAAATTGAACAATATGACGACTACGTTACATGAACACCCTCATTTATTTAACATTGTACCTTGCTAGTTTCTCATTAAACACTAATCTGAGCAAAAATAAGGGACACATTTTAAATCCCAAACAATACATTTTGAAACTGTTCTCTGACTTTTCCAAACTTGTATTCTTATAGCTGTGCCTATTATTAAAAACTCAAGAAATCATTAATGGGGCATCAAATCATGATGATAAAGGTCATTTATCATATATGGTAATTTCAAATTGATAACTGTAGGGACAGAGGTGAAAGATTGTAGAACTTTTGAACTTATGTAACTCCATTAATCCAGCAATCCCTCCTCTCTCCTACCATAAAGTTGAATAGAAACTACATAAAATGTGCCTGTGATTCATTTTCAGTCACAGGTATCTTCTTTTCTAAGGGTATATCTGTTATTATAAACATAATAAATCATCGTAGGATAATGTATTGATGAAATTCATAGACCTTCATTTTTAGGAATTTCATGGGGATAAATTTAGGAAGAGAAGAGAATGACAAGAAAGTGAGAGAAACTAAATTATTCCATTCACACTCAGGTCATTCTTTCCTCCAGCTACAACATTGAGGAGAAATTGATAATATTATGCAATTTGGAGAAGTACAGGGAGAGAAGGGAAAGATAGCTGAGTGTTGGAAACTACATAATTCCAATCAAACATCAATCATTCATTCCTCAAGTTAAGATATTATTGAAGGGAACCATACCATTACAAAGGATGTCAGTCTTCAGTTTTATGAATTTAACTAAAGTAACTACAAGGAGAGAGGGGAAAGATAGGATTGTAATGGAAACTATATAATTCAATTCACCCTTCGATCCTTCCAACCTGCTGCAACAATTTTGGCACAAAAGTACAAATGATATGCATGTGAGAATGACAAGAGAGCGAGAGAAACTAAATAATTCCATTCACACTCAAGTCATTCTTTCCACCTGCTACAAAGATAGGATTGCAATGGAAACTATATAATTCCATTCAACCTCCAATCCTTCCTTCCACTCTCCCAACAAATTGTCTTGGAAATGCAAATGTTATGCAAGTGACTAATTTGGGCCATCCAGCTAGTATATATAGTACTTACTCGCATATAAGCTCACACCCTTGTTTTTTGAGGCTGAATCTAGGGGAAAAAAGTTTCCGAAAATAAGCCATGCTTCAAAAATCGCAATTAGGATTAAAACATTTTGGGTAATTACTGGTATGTATCATTAACTGTACACAAATATCAGTAAAATTTGGTATTGTTTGGAATAATGAAATATTTCAGTGAATTATTTGTAACCAATCAGCAATATTTTCATTTTGTGGGATATGAAGTATAATGCAGGCACTCCCTGAGTTATTTAAGGAATATGTTCTGGCACCAGATATGTAACTTGAAATTTGCATAAGTCAAAAACTACTACGGTTAGTATACAGTACAGCAGGGATGGGGAAATTATAGCCTGTGGTCCGTATCCAGCCCTTGAAGGCATTTTATTCATCATGCTAATCTATTTTGAAAAAGCAATGTGAAAATTTGTTACTGAAGATTTTTAATCAGACAAAGTTAAACAGGCTTAATGCAGGATATGTTTATTTATTCACATTTAATTGCTAAAATATTCTTTTATTTTGATAATTTTCGGTTATTCGATAACATAATTTCCATCTAGCCCCTTATCTGGCCTCCTGAGGCACCTGCTAATGCTAAAGTGGAGAAGGAGCCCCTGGAAAGGGTGTCGAAGGTAAATCTCAGTGCAGTAGGATTAAAAATCCCAAGTGCTACCTTTTATTTTTGGTCGCTGGGGAAGTAGAAACTTGAGCAGAGGTAGGGAACCAGCGACCTTTTGCATGCTTGTCTAAACATACTCAAACTCATAAGATTTTAGTATGAAAGTTATAGAAAGAACAAACAAAAGATATGTATTTTGCATCAACAGAATCTTTGTGCCAAATCTTGTTTTAAATGACACGTTACGTATAGTTATTGGTATTGTGAACTACATTTGAGCAAATGCATCATTGCATCGCCAGTGCTTCAATATGACGATAAAACATTTAGTGTAGACCTTCCAAACCATTAAGTGAGCTGGTTGTCACAATGTCAAGTACTTGAAAATCTTTTAGCTTTGCAAAAACAAGTTACGAACTCTTTCGAAGAACAGAATGAATCTTGTGAAATTTTGAAAAAAGATTTTTGCAGAAATGTTGCATTTTTGTGTGATTTGATGTAAAAAAAATCATTTGCATACTTCTCTACAAGGTAAAACTAAATCCATATATGAAATGTTGCAGCAAATTCAGACATTTCGGAAGTTGATTTTTTTTAAATTGCCCTCATCAGATCAGTTGTTCCAGCCGAGCATTTTCCTGAAGTGGCAAAGGTAATTGATAAACAAGATATGAATAAAAACTTGTAAAATTGGAATATGAATTAATATATAGTTGTTTTAGACTCCTTGATTAAAGAATACAATAACAGATTTAAAGATTTTGAGAAACATGATGCCTCACTGAGGTTAGCTTTTCAGCAACATCTGGTTGATGTCTCGAATGCTCCTGAGGATTTGCAGATGGAGTTGATTGAACTCTCAGAAGATAACATTCTAAAGCCTTTATTTGACAGTAAAAAGGATCACATTGAAATATGGAAGAATGCAGTTGAATACCCACAACTGTGTCAATATGCTCGTCGTTTACTCTCTTGTTTTAGCACAACCTTTTGTTGTGAATCAACATTTTCATGTATGGCTCAAATCAAGATGTGTCTGAGATCACAGATGACAAAAACTCACCTGGAAGACCAATTGAAGCTATGGACAACATTGCTGGAACCAAATATCAAGTTCTTAGCTCAAAACAAACATTCACAAAAAGTCATTAAATTGTGTTTGCGTTCTTATTTTGATGAATGTGATTGAATGCAACATTTTATTTACATGTCCTTAATTTGTTTTAACTTCTTTAAAGTTTATTAATATACTAGCAAATATGAAAAATTAAAATTTTTTGCATTAGATTAAAAAGTCATTATATTGTGTTAAAGCCTTCCAAGTTTTTTAAAATATTAGTAAATATGAAGAATTGAAATCTGTATTCATTAAATTAAAAAGCCATTAAATTTTGTTTGCCTCTTCATTATTTCAGTTTTGATAAATGTCAATGTATGCAACGTGCATCACAATGTGCGGCCTGATGAGGTCTCTGTTAAGAAACATTTGGCCTTCCAATGATAAAAGGTTCCCCATCCTTGAGCTAGAGGTTTGCACTGATGCAGGTTTTTGCATTTGCATCTATACTTTACCCTTCACATATTTTCCTGTATCTAATAGATATATGTTGTCTGCTTTCAATGACAATGAGCTATTGGACAAATGCAATTTGAGCCTATAAAGCACCTTATGTTAAATCAGCCGCAAGGCCAACATTTGCCGCTCTCAGAGAGATGCCACCCTAATTCAGTGCCTTACGTATTTACCGCCTAGGGATGGCCCTGCACTCATCTTCTTGGTTGGCACTTTCTCAAGACCTTTGCATTTTGTCGTCTGACTAAAACTGTGTAAGAGGAGACTTTTAATATTATTTATTGTAACCAGAACCAAAATTATTCCAATTGTTTAAAAGAAAACATTTATTCTCATTATAATCAATCCTAAAATCCAAGAAAATTTTCATCATCAGAGCTATCCAATCCAAATAACTCCTCCCAATCTCTTTCAGTAATATTTTCATCATATGGGCCATCAAGATGTTTGCCAACATCACCCTCAACTATAATTACCTTCATAAACAATAATTAGCATTTTCGTTACGTTTCTCTTTCTTAAACGTAAGCTGCTAAACTGTTCCATGTACGAAACTTGCGCTCTCTGAGGTGTAGGTTTCTTTGTACCTCGTCCAATAACATGCGAATCATGGGTTTCCTAGGACCACATAGTATATCTTTCTGCAGATTTATCATCAATTTCGGTGTCACCTATCCTCTGCAGTCTAACATAAGTTTTGTTTCCTCTTCTCCTTTACAAAGATAACTTCTGAATGAACACTGTGACGAAATATAAAGTCTATATAGAGTCATTAGACCTATTAAAAAGGCGTATACAATGTTACAACTTTTGATGTTATGTGGTGATGCTGGAGGAGACATCAAACTGCTTCGCTGCTACTTTGACACAACGTTGTTATATCAGACTAAAGGGAACTTAATGTGGAAATTAATGGATCAACATGTGTTGAATACAAAAAAATCATTCTACTACACCTGAAAATCTGGAGTCGACTTATACAAAAATACGAAAAATACAAAAAAGAAAAAAATTTTATGAAAAAGTCGTGGGTTGACATATACACGAGATCGACTTATACACGAGTATTATACGGGACTATTACTAATAAAATCATACACATTGTATTGTAAATTGTAAAGATAGGAGAGTGATGGAACCTAAATAATTCCATTCAACCACCAAAATTTCCTTCCTCTCACCACTATGGTGACACAAAATTGTGAATATTGGGCATGCGACTCATTTGAGGTTAATGTCCTATGGGTTTTCCTATTATTATAAACTAGGGGTATCATTTAAGGCCATCATACCATGACGAATGATGCCATTCTTCAGTTTTTAGAATTTCATTGGCATAAATGAATGGAGAGAGGAGAAAGATAGAATTGTAATAGAAATGGTATAATTCCATTTACCCATGAATCCTTCCTCCTGCAACAAAACTGTCATGGAAGGACAAATTTATTTATTTATTAGCAAGAACTCAGATACAGCACAAGGCCAATTATACTAAATATCAACACCAATCAACAATATTGAAATAACAATAACAACAAAGACAATAACATATAACCGTGATCAAGGCGGGACTCAAAACCATAATCCTAAAATTGGGAGCCAGATGCGCTAGCCACCCCTCTGCCGAGGCCGTTATGCATGTGACCCATTTGAGATACGTAGCAGTCTTTATTCTAAAGGTTTGCCTATTATTAGAAAGTCAAGAAATCATTAAAATCATATCATGATGAAAGAGGTCATTCTTCATAAGTTAGAATTTCATAGAGATAACTGCAGGAAGAGAAGTGAAAGATAGTAAAACTTTGGAAACTTTATAATACCATTAATCCTACAATCCTTCCTCCAATCTACTACTAAATTAACTTTAAAGGTCAACTATTATGCCTGTGATTCATATGGGGCAACAGATATTTTCTTTGCAAAGATTTGCATATTATTAGAAACATCAAGAAATCATTGTAAGGTAACATGACATGACTCATGATATAAGTCTACATATTTAAGAATTTCACAGGGATAACTACTAATTGAAAAGAAAGATTTAGAACAGCAATCGAAACTTAAAAATTCCATTCATCCAGCACATCATTTCGGTTCATCTCCCACAGAGAAAATGATCCGTGAATGGAGTAAACAAGGAAAAACTGAAGCTGATGGGATAAGAGAAATGTAGTCTTCCTAAGGTTGGTCATAAATGGGCACAACTAGAGAAAGTGAAGGATAGCAGAAGTGTGGAAGTTTTGTAATGCAGTAACGATCCAAATTGTTATGTACGATGCAAAAAGTTGCAGAAAAAGTACTACCATAAATACCCGCGTATAATGCGCACTTTTTTTTGTAAATATTTGAGTTAAAAATTAGGATGTGTTATACGAGGGTACATAATCTTCCTATTTTCAGTTGACCCCATATTTTCACAATTTCGGCACAGTAATTACTGCCCGGGTATCCTCATAATTTCATTGGTGATTTTTACGAAAAGTAAGATAGATAATAGTTAAAATTTATTTATTAATTTTACAAACATTCAATAATTACATATGAAAAGAATGAATTCAGTATTTATTTATTTTAAAAGCCAAGAAATACTTCGTCACTGGACCATTCTTCTTCGATGTTGTTATCGGAATCGGCATCTTACGCATGATGTCACCCTACACCGGCGCCCGGCCTGGTGATACGTGATTTATTCTTGATTCTTAGTCTGTAGTTAATTATGGTTATTTGCTATCGTGTTTACGTGCTCCAGAGTGTTTTAATAAGGGTAAAACTGAAGGTTGGGCGAACCCGTCCACCTTAGGCGTGACAAAAACGTATGTAAAAAATAGGATTATCATTATTCCTTCCTTTTATTAGCTCAAAGAATGTCATATGCCATACTTTAAAATGAATATAATTCGATTTATTGTGTATATCCTAATATCACCTTGTAAGTAAACATAGAGTATGTAATGATTGAGTTAGCTGATGATCTTTTGGAACGTTATTCGAAAATTTCATTTCGCACATATATTATGTTAACAATTCATAATACTAATAATTCGATCATTGCTTTAGAACACTTTACACCATCTACTTTATTCTGGAACGGTAACGCCAAAAAAAATCTGTGCGCACTATACGCGGGTATATAGAAAAATCAAAGATTACGAGGCTGAAAACCCCCCTGTGCATTATACGAGGGTGCACACTATATGCGGGTAATTACAGTAAATGAGCATACTTATCGGTATTGCATTTAACATTCATCACAAAAACAACAAAATATAGATTATTACTATTTAATTGTGAAAATTTTGTTTATATAAACAGTAATAACTCATGTAACCTGAATTCCAAGGACGCATTTTCATTATTAACCTTTAATATATATTAGCTCACAGTGGTTACAATTTTGGTGCATTGCAATGTTTTAGTTCCTAATGGGCGATTAATGCCATGGGGCAGTATAATTCATGTAGATGCTATAAATATTTTATATATATCTAGGAGAAATAGCGATACATATATTGAGGTCACAATGACTGCAAAACTGAAAACAAATGCTTGCGCTATTAGTTATTAGTTTCAGGTGATTCAGTATGCTAAAACGCATGGAAACCAAGCAGAAGCACATCCTATCGGTTCACCTCCCACAGAGAAAATGTTCCGTGAATGGAGTGAACGAGGAAAAACTGAAGCTGATGGGATAAGGGAAATGTAGTCTTCTTAAGGTTGGTCTTAAATTGTCACATTTAGAGGAAGTGAAGGATAGTAGAAGTGTGGAAGTTTTGTGTCGCTGTAACTATCAAACTTTTTATGTACGATGCAAAAAGTTGCAAAAAAAGGACTAGATGAGCATACTTATCGCTATTTACTATGCATTTCATTTATTATTTATGCAATTATATTAAAATATCACCATGAAATAGGTACTTTTGGTAAAGGTTACCTATAAACGCAACGTGTGCAGCACACTCCAACAGCTTTAATTAATACGACTGCCGGGTTCACACTATACAAGTCTCGAAGCAATTATATATGTATTAGATCATCCCTATTTATTTTATGAATGAAATCTATCTAAAACATTATATTTACCTGTTATCATGCTGGAATATTTTGTGTAAATGTTGCTGGATACGGACTTAATCACCGCTGGAAATGATACACGACTTGGCCCTCCCTAAATGCCTTGCTAAGACAAAATACTTTTTACCTGAATAATCTTCTAATAATATCATACCCTGGTGCGTGTTATATGCTGAGATATATGGTATTAAATTTGCAGCCTACAAGGTACAATATTATCGAAAATCTCAAGTGTGTGCATTTTACCAAAACATGCTGCACCTGGAAAGAAACAAAAAATCACAATGACTTTCGAACCAAAAGAAATGCCACCAAAATGTTTATTACAATAGAATTTTTGAATATGATGTCAAACTATGAAATTTTTCCCATGGAACTCTGGCTCTACCGTAGCGACTACCTACAAATACTGGCATTTGTAACTCTGTCATCAATAATATTATAATTTCTTTTCCTTTTTATTTGTTTCAGTGAGTATGTCATGTTTATATATACATTATACTGCGAATTGAATCACCAAGTCATTTAGCAATGTCATAGTGAATTTCAATGATTATCTCGCACTTTTGGGTTTTTAGATTTTGTTTCCTTGCATATTAGCTGCATCCTCATTTTGGAGATGAAAATTTTGGAGGAAAAGTGCGGCTTATATGTGAGTAAATAGGGTACCTTCAAAGTTTGCTTATCATCAGAAACGCAAGAAAATATTGATCATGACAAAAGATGTTGGTCTACATACTTAGGAATTTCAATGGCATAACTGTAGGAAGAGAAGGAAAAGATAGGAAAGCAATGGAAACTATATAATTACATTCAATCTAATATCCATCCTTGCACCTGATGAAACGCTGACATGGAAGTACGAATGTTGTACATACGACTTATATTAGGTACTTAGCAAGTTTTTATTCACAAGGTTTGCTTTTTGTTAGAAACTCAAGAAATCTTTAATATGGTATGATATGATGATGAAAGAGGTCTTCTTATGCTAGAATTTCACAAGGATAGATGCAAGAAGAGAAATGAAGGATAGTAGAACTATGGAAATTATATAATTCCTCTAATCCTCCAATCCCTTAACCCTCTTCTCACTAAGTTGACTTGAAATAACAAATATTATGCCTAAGATTCACATAGGGTCACAGATATTCATTTTCCTAAAGTTTTACGTATTGTTAGATACTCAAGAAATTATTGTAGGGTAAAATATCATGACATATGATATAAGTCCGAATATTTAGGAATTTCACAGGGATAACTACTAATTGAATATAGAGATTTAGAACAGCGATGAAAACTTAAAAATTTAGTTCACCTTCGAATCATTCATTCCTCCAACCAAAACGTTAACGAGAGAGTTCAAATAATATGCATGTAACCCATTTCGGGTGCCTAGCTTTTCTCTATCCTAAATTTTAATGAACCAACTTTCCATTTTAGTTATTGCATTCTGTTGGAACTGGGAGTCACTAGGATTTATCAGTAGATAAATAGTATTGTCAGCAATTGTGTAGAGGTCACCTCCTATACGGTAGGAAGGAAGATGTTAAATGCTAAATGTAAAAGAATTTCTTGGCCATGTTAATCAAATATACTCAAGAGAGAAAAAATAAAAGAACTGTTGGTAAATAGTTTACTACGTAGTGGAAATCACAAGGAAGAATGATTGAAATCCTAAACATGACAATAGTATTACTTAAGCTCGTATACACGTTTTGAGTAATTTATTATAGCTCTCAGACCTTTTTATTTCAGATTTTTTTCAAATTGAAGCTTTGGAATTTCATCATTGATCTATAATCGGTCGAATAATAATACATTTTTTATTGATTCCATAATATTCTCAAGAATTTACGTTATTTTAACAGGGAGATATCATCGATCAAGTAGAAATCGAGATTATGTAATTTGGGAAGTTCAATATCGGATATATGAATTTAATAGTGTTAAATTATAAAAGCACAGATTATAATTATTCAATATGGAAGTAGAAAGTTCTTACATTCTTCAGGCACTCATGGTCTTTTTCATAGTTCATCATTGGGATGTAATTCTGAATGACTGGAAAATTAGTGGTCCATGATTTTTCGAAAATATATTTTGGAAATGTCACTGATTTGCAGAATTTTTGAAGCTTATTTTCGCCATTAAACCAAGTACTTTTTTTTTGTTTTTGGAGGAATTCAGCAAACAACCTTTAATGGTTTTACAAAGAGTATTATGTAATTTATATAATTGATTCGTGAAACTGGGTATTTATTTTTGTTTATTAGGCACTCCTATACCGTAACTACTTTGATGTAAGCGTCAGATATTGTATTTACTACCGTGGAATAATAATTTTATATGAAATACGCTCGTTAAATATCAAGAAATTCTTTGGCCATGCCAAATCAAATATACTCAACAGAGAAAAAATAAAAGAACTGTTGGTAAATAGTTTACGTAGTGGAAATCACAAGGAAGAATGATTAAAATCCTAAACATGACAAAGAGTATTACTTAAGCTCGTATACACGTTTTGAGTAATTAATTATAGCTATCAGACCTTTTTATATCAGAATGTTTTCAAATTGAAACTGTGGAAATTTAATCATTGGTCTATAATCGGTCTAATAAAAATACATCTTTTTATTGAATGCATAATATTCTCAAGATTTTACGTTATTTTAACAGGGAGATATCATCGATCAAGTAGAAATCGAATTTATGTAATTTTGGAAGTTCAATATCGGATATCTGAATTTAATGGTGTTAAATATTACATGCAGAATGTATAATTATTCAATATGGAAGTAGAAAATACTTAAAATCTTCAGGCACTCATGGTCTTTTTTATAGATCAACATTGGGAGGTAATTATGAATGACTGTCAAATTAGTGGTCCATGATTTTTCGAACGTATATTTCGGAAATACCAATGATTAGCAGATTTTTTGGAGCTTGTTTTCGCCCTTGAAGCAAGTATGATTTTTGTTCTTGGAATACTTTAGTGAACAATCATAAAAGGTTTTGAAAAAGAGCATTAGGTAATTTATATATATATATATATATATATATATATATATATATATAATTGATTCGTGAACCTGGGGATTTATATTTATTTATTAGGCACTCCCATACACTAACTGCTTTATGTAAGCGTCAGATATTATATTTACTACTGTGGAATAATAATTTTATATGAAATACGCTCGATAAACGTAAAAAAAATTCCTAGGAAGTGCAAGATCAAATATACTCCAGAGAGAAAAAATAAAAGAATGGTTGGTAAATAGTGTACTATGTAGTGGAAATCGAAAGGAATATCTTGAAATACTGAACATGACAAAGAATAGTACATCAGTTCATATACACGTTTTGAGTAATTAAATATAGTTCTCAGATTATTTTTATATCACACTTTTTTCAAATTCAAAATGGGAAATATTCATCATTGAGCTATAACCGGTCGAATAAAAATACATTTTTTATTGATTCCATAATCTACTCAAAAATGTACATTATTTTAACAGGGAGATATCATCGATCAAGAAGAAATCGAGATTATGTAATTTGGTAAATTCAATACCAGATATCTGAATTTTATGCTGTTAAATATTAAAAGCACAAAGTATAAGTATTCAATATGGAAGTAGGAAGTACTTACAATCTTCAGGCGCTCATTATCTTTTTCATAGATCATCATTGTGGGGTAATTCTGAATGACTAGCAAAGTAGTGGTCCATGATTTTTCGATCATACATTTCGAAATGACACTGATTTGCAGAATTTTTAAAGTTTCTTTTCGCTTTTTAACCAAGTATGTTTTTTGTTCTTGACAGACTTCAGCAAACAACAATAAATGGTTTTGAAGAAGAGCATTAGGTAATTTATATATTTATATAAATGATTCGTGAACCTGGGGATAATTTGGTTTATTAGGCACTCCTATACCCTAACTGCTTTGATGTAAGCGTCAGATATCGTATTTACTACCGTGAAAAAATAATTTTATACGAAATACGCTCGTTAAACGTCAAAGAATTCCTTGTCCATGCAATATCAAATATGCTCCAGAGGCAAAAAATAAATAACCGTAGGTAAATTGTGTACTATGTTATGGAAATCAAATGGAAAATTGCTTGAAATCCTAAGCATGACAGAGAATATTACTTCAGCACGTATACACGTTCTGAGTATTTTAATATAGTTCTCAGACGTTTTTTATATCAAAATTTTTTAAAAATTCAAAATGGGAAATATTCATCATTGAGCTATAATCGGTTGAATAAAAATACATTTTTTATTGATTCAATAATCTACTCAAAAATGTACATTATTTTAACAGGGAGATATCATCGATCAAGAAGAAATCGATATTATGTAATTTGGTAAATTCAATACCAGATATCTGAATTTTATGCTGTTAAATATTAAAAGCACAAAGTATAAGTATTCAATATGGAAGTAGGAAGTACTTACAATCTTCAGGCGCTCATTATCTTTTTCATAGATCATCATTGTGGGGTAATTCTGAATGACTGGCAAAGTAGTGGTCCATGATTTTTCTATCATATATTTCGAAATGACACTGATTTGCAGAATTTTTGAAGTTTCTTTTCGCCTTTTAACCAAGTATGTTTTTTGTTTTTGACAGACTTCAGCAAACAACAATAAATGGTTTTGAAGAAGAGAATTAGGTAATTTATATATTTATATAAATGATTCGTGAACCTGGGGATAATTTTGTTTATTAGGCACTCCTATACCCTAACTGCTTTGATGTAAGCGTCAGATATCGTATTTACTACCGTGAAAAAATAATTTTATATGAAATACGCTCGTTAAACATCAAAGAACTCCTTGGCGGTGCAATATCAAATATGCTCCAGAGGCAAAAAATTAAAGAACTGTAGGTAAATTGTGTACTCCATAGTGGAAATCAATTGGAAAATTGCTTGAAATCCTAAGCATGACAAATAATACTACTTCAGCACGTATACACGTTCTGAGTAATTAAATATAGCTCTCAGACTGTTTTTATATCAAAATTTTTTAAAAATTCAAAATGGGATTTATTCATCATTGAACTATAATCGTTCGAATAAAAACACATTTTTTATTGATTCCATAATCTACTCAAAAATTTACATTATTTTAACAGGGAGATAACATCGATCAAGAAGAAATCCTGATTATGTCATTTGGGAAATTCTATATCAGATATCTGAATTTAATGGTGTAAAATATTAAAAGCACAAAGTATAATTATTCAATGTGGAAGAAGAAAGTGCTTACATTCTTAAGGTACTCATGGTCTTTTCCATAGATCATCATTGTGGGGTAATTCTGAATGACTGGCAAATTAGTGGTCCATGATTTTTCGATCATATATTTTGGAAATGTCAATGATTTGCAGAATTTTTGAAGCTTTTTTTCGCCTTTATTTAAGTATGTTTTTTGTTCTTGGAGGACTTCAGCAAACAACCTTTAAGGGTTTTGAAGAAAAGCATTAGGTAATTTATATATATATATATATCTATATAATTGATTCGTGAACCTGGGGTTTTATATTTATTTATTAGGCACTCCCATACCCTAACTGCTTTATGTAAGCGTCAGATATTGTATTTACTACTGTGGAATAATAATTTTATATTAAATACGCTCGATAAACGTCAAAAAATTCCCAGGCTGTGTAAGATCAAATATACTCCAGAGAGAAAAAATAAAAGAATGGTTGGTAAATAGTGTACTATGTAGTGGAAATCGAAAGGAATATCTTGAAATACTGAACATGACAAAGAATAGTACATCAGTTCGTATACACGTTTTGAGTAATTAAATATAGTTCTCAGACTTTTTTTATATCAAAATTTTTAAAAATTCAAAATGGGAAATATTCATCATTGAGCTATAATCGGTCGAATAAAAATACATTTTTATTGATTCCATAATCTACTCAAAAATGTACATTATTTTAACAGGGAGATATCATCGATCAAAAAGTAATCCTGATTATGTCATTTGGGAAATTCTATATCAGACATCTGAATTTAATGGTGTAAAATATTAAAAGCACAAAGTATAATTATTCAATGTGGAAGAAGAAAGTACTTACATTCCTTAGGTACTCATGATCTTTTTCATAGATCATCATTGTGGGGTAATTCTGAATGACTGGCTAAGTAGTGGTCCATGATTTTTCGATCATATATTTCGAAATGACACTGATTTGCAGAATTTTTGAAGTTTCTTTTCGCCTTCTAACCAAGTATGTTTTTTGTTCTTGACAGACTTCAGCAAACAACAATAAATGGTTTTGAAGGAGAGAATTAGGTAATTTATATATTTATATAAATGATTCGTGAACCTGGGGATAATTTTGTTTATTAGGCACTCCTATACCCTAACTGCTTTGATGTAAGCGTCAGATATCGTATTTACTACCGTGAAAAAATAATTTTTTATGAAATACGCTCGTTAAACGTCAAAGAATTCCTTGGCCGTGCAATATCAAATATGCTCCAGAGGCAAAAAATAAAAGAACAGTAAGTAGAAGGGGAAGGGGAGTTTCAGCACAGCGATAGTGACGCCGCCTGTCAGTAGAAACTGTAAGCTATAGATAAACAAAAGATAAACGTAATGACGTCATAACAAAAGACGATCGTAATGCGCAATGTTAGGTTGGTATCTTGGAAGGCGGTAAATTTGAATCGAGTTAAAATTTTGCTGTTGTTATCTTGGAAGGCGGCGGATTTGAATCGAGTTAAAATTTTGCTGTTGTTATCTTGGAAGGCTGTAAATTTGAATCTAGTTAAAATTTTGCAGTTGGTATCTTGGAAGGCGGCGGATTCGAATCGAATTAAACTCTCTGGGTTGGTATTTTGGATGGTGGTGGATTTGAGTACGTTAAAATGAAGCGAAATATTGAGCAGGTTGATCAAGTTTTTTTTATTTCCAATAAAAGACAATCATTATTACTTTATAAAAACACACAACAAAAATGACAATCTTTTTTCAAAGGAGGTGATCCATCGATATGAATTTCTCCGTTATTGCAGGCAGGCATGGTTGATATCGTTCCGTCTTATTCCAATCTTCTAATTCTTGTAATTCGGGAAATGTGGCGGCTATCTGATGGATGTCACGTGGATGATACAGTTCAATGTAATCAATAGGTATAAATTTCAGATCCTCTAATTTCATCGTCTTCCAACCACGTTCATGGCCGACCCAACTTTATGTATAATTGCGAGTTGTTTTAAGTCCATAACTGAAAGTTAATTATTTTCAAATCAATGATTGCTTAGATTTATAATATAATAATAATTTTAAATATAAATTAAATTACCTTTGGAGAGCGATCTTATGCGTGGAGTATTCTGGATGCGTCTTTCTTCGAGAAACTCACTTATGCACGCGTCCGTCCTCTGCCGAGTCTCAAAACCGAATGAAACCTTCTATGTGCAAGATTGCAAAAATGCTGAGACTGCACGGCCGCGAGACTCTGCGTAGCGATTTTGAGTCAGCGAACCGGACGTGATCACTGCAAAGTGCCGAGTTCGTGCATACACCGGATGTGATCTGGAGAGTGGGGGTTAACGCAAAAGTATCACGTCAACACTTTCCCAACTTGCGGTATATTTGAATCGAGTTAAAATTTGGTGCTTGGCAGTAATTTAAGAATCTCAACCGTCGTCTCCACCACTTCACTGCTTTCATCGACACCGACGTCTCCATCGCTTTCTTTATTACACCACCACCGTCTCTACAACTTCGCTGGGTTAATTTCCACCACCGTCTCTACAACTTCGCTGGGTTAATTTCCACCACCGTCTCCACCACCTTCTTCATACTACAAAACCGCCGTCTCCACCGACTTGAAGTAAGTTGTATTCAATTCCATTCATTGATTTTACGCTTCTTGTGAGAAACGATTGAAATATTCTTTTTTTAGTATGTCTAGCCCCAGAAGCCTTCAGAGCTATACCATTGACGTCATAGTTGAAAATGCTATTGATATTAAAGATTTACCAAAAATTATACAAGAAAAAATTACGTCATATAAAAATCATAGCGATTTGATATTAACTATTTTGGAAGGGAGATTGATTTGCGAACCAAACTCACCACCATGGGTGAAAAAGTGGATTCATGAACGGAAAATAGCACGGGATAAAAAACTCGGGATAAGTAAGTTTTTTCAATCGTTTCTCATCATTTACTTCTAATTAATTTTATTCCTGTTCCCGATGTGTGTATACATTTTTGACTACACACATTCTCTAATTGTATGTTTCATTATCTGATTTATATGTAATAGATTCTTTTTATATGGAATTTTGATTTAAATATATACATTTTTTATTATCTGATTTAACTGATGAGGAAAATTACTTCATATGTTAAAAAATTATTAAAAATAATACTTATCATCATTTACGTCTAATTAATTTCATTCCTCTTCTTGATGTCCGTATGCATTTTTTCATAACGCATTCTCTAATTGTTTGTTTCATTATCTGATTTATATGTAATAGATTCATTTTTGTATGGAATTTGATTTAAAATCTATATATTTTATTATCTGACTTAACTAATGAGAAAAATTACTTCATATGTTTTTAAATTGTTAAAAATAACCCTCATTTACAGATGGATTCTCTCAAGGCGAAATTTCAGAAAGTGTCGAAGATGAATACATTCGTAAAAAAGGAGGATTTGGTGCAAGATAAAAACTACAAAATAGCATCATTTGAAAAATTTAATACTAGATATGGTTGGACATTAGTGGTGACGATAGGAGAAGATGAAGATTTGTCGGGGGTAAAGATGTTTTTACCCAAGAAATTTTTAAATGCTATTACCGACGAAGAAATAAAAATGTATAATGAGAGTAATATTAAGAATTTAAACATAAAAGTAAATAATAACAATGTTATTATTTGTTAAAATAAAAAAATTTCTAAATATTTTGATTGATTCCATTTTTTCCCCCAAAAATTATGTGAAATATTGAGCAGGTTGATCAAGTTTTTTTATTTACAATAAAAATACAAGCATTGTCACGAAAACAAAAATACTTTGTCCTAACTCGTCTTACTTATATGATTTAACAAGTCGTAACTTGTCGAAAGTCGAATGGAAGGACGAGATGAAATAAAAAAATAGGACGTATCTTTTACTAGAATAACTTGCCAGAAAACCTGAACATTTTTTTAACCAAATATTATATGCCAAATAAATTTGAATATACCGAAAATTGATAAAATTCAGTAATCTATAAAAATAATTAATTTATCAAATCTCATTTATGATTATTTATATAAATTAAAATAAGAGAATCACTCGAACAATTTATCGACGCGTTTTTTTGCAGGTCAGAGCGGTTTATTTACCGCGCTCGCACATAGTCAAGATCTTAAAGGCTAAATAAAAAAAACACATTAAAAAGGTAGAATCTATGGCAGTTCGTAACTCACTCCGCTTCACTGACGAAAAGAGCCTATTAAAAAAAATAACTGATATTAACAAAAAGTTGATTTAAATCAACTTTTTGTTAATTAACATAATGATATCTAAGATGCAGTAGCGACAATTTAACAGATTTATATTGTTTAAATTCCGTTTATAATCGATATTATATCAAAAAATTATAATACGGGTAATAAAATATTCACTTTAACCTGATACGATATAATTCTTTTCTTTTATCCAAATCTTTTAAGCGGACAGTCTTCTATTCTATCCAACGTTGTCGTTGAAATGAAAGAATTCCCGTATACAAATTGGATTTAAGAAAGTACGTATTAAATCATCGCGAGATTTAAATAGAATGTCTCCACGCATATGTTTCTCTTTCTTTTCCGCTGGGGAACTAAGAAGGAAAAGCCTGCACACGCTCTCTGAAATAATGCCACCTTGCTCTTTAAAGACGCTATCTACATCCGGCCGCGCAATCCTCGTAACCAGATCGCGACATCATAACATCTCACCGTAGAGAATCTCGCTGTTGTTATATTAAGAAAGTCGAAATTGTACATCTCTTCGTTATTCAATACGCTCGTGGATATCAACAGCATTCATATGTTAGTAATAAATAATAATAATTAGCTAAATCCATTTCGAAATTGTGTCACACTGCCTCCGAAAAAATATACACGGGTAAATTATTATTTATTTGCCTTTTATTCTTTATTAAAAAAAATAACTAATGGAAAAATTTTGTATTCGATATTAATTTCTTTATATATTTTAATATTATAAAAAAATCAATTTTATAAATCCCATCGAGAATTTCATGAACAAAATTAGGGAATAAAGACACGATATATTCTCTTAGACTTATCTTGTAAGATTTAATAGCAAAATTTTTTTCGGTCTACGAAAATTTATTTTGAGTTATTTTTTTCGGCTACTTTCACAAAAAAATCAATTTGATAAATCCCATCGGGAATTTCATGAACAAAATTAGGGAATAAAGACACGATTTATTCTCTTAGACTTATCTTGTAAGATCTAATAGCAAAATCTTTCTTCGGTCTACGAAAATTTATTTTGAGTTATCTTTTTCGGCTACTTTCACAAAAAAATCAATTTTATAAATCCCATCGGGAATTTAATGAACAAAATTAGGGAATAAAGACACGATATATTCTCTTAGACTTATCTTGTAAGATTTAATAGCAAAATTTTTCGGTCTACGAAAATTTATTTTGAGTTATTTTTTTCGGCTACTTTCACAAAAAAAAATCAATTTGATAAATCCCATCGGGAATTTCATGAACAAAATTAGGGAATAAAGACACGATATATTCTCTTAGACTTATCTTGTAAGATCTAATAGCAAAATCTTTCTTCGGTCTACGAAAATTTATTTTGACTTATTTTTTTCGGCTATTTTCATATTTTTTGTGGAAAATTCGTCTAGTAAGAGATATTTTGGAAAATGTTTTCGAATTTCATTTGATAAAAAATTAAGTATAAACTTTTAAAAAAGTTTTTTAGGTTGGTATTTTGGGTGGTGGCGGATTCGAATCGAGTTAAAATTTCGCTGTTGACATAGCCGAATGCGCGATATATTGGAATCGAATTAAACTTTCTGGGTTGGTATTTTGGATGGCAGCGGATTTGAGTACGTTAAAATGAAGCGAAATATGGAGCAGGTTGATTAAGTTTTTTTTGTTTCCGATAAAATACAATTATTATTACATTATAAATACACACAACACAAATAACAATCTTTTTTCAAAAGAGGTGGTCCATCGATATGAATTTCTCCTTTATTATAGTGTTCCGAGTATGGCTGATATCGTTCCCTCTTACACCAATCTTCTAATTCTTGTAATTCGGGAAATGTGGCGGCTACCTGATGGATGTCACGTGAATGATACAATTCAATTTAATCAAAAGGTACACATTTCAGATCCTCCAAATTCATCCTCTTCCAACCATGTTCATGATAGTTCCGAATAGACCCAACTTGATGTATAATTGCGAGTTGATTTAAGTCCATAACTGAAAGTTAATTATTTTCAAATCAATGAATGCTTAGATTTATAATATTATAATAATTTTAAATATAAATTAAATTACCTTTTGAGAGCGATCTTATGCGTAGAATATCTGGATGCGTCTTTCTTCGAGAAAAAAATCCAAATGAAACCTTCTATGTGCAAGG
Organism: Tanypteryx hageni; assembly: GCA_028673005.1. Lineage (NCBI taxonomy): Eukaryota > Metazoa > Arthropoda > Insecta > Odonata > Petaluridae > Tanypteryx > Tanypteryx hageni. The sequence continues at coordinate 90,750,068 of CM054120.1, forward strand.
TTGCAAAAATGCTGAAGCTGCACGGCCGCGAGACTCTGCGTAGCGATCTTGAGTCAGCGAACCGGACGTGATCACTGCAAAAGGCCGAGTTCGTGCATACACCGGATGTGATCTGGAGAGTGGGAGTTAACGTGAACAATTTCCCAACTTGCGGTATATTTGAATCGAGTTAAAATTTGGTGCTCGGCGGTGATTTTAAATACGTCAAAATGAAACAAATATTTTGTTCCTAACTCGTCTTACTTATATGATTTAACAAGTCATAACATGTTATTCTAGTAATAGATATTTTGAAAAAAAATCAAGCATCGACTTTTTTAGAAAATTTCTTCGTAATTCATGATCGACAAAATGTTTTCCCAAACGAATTTTGACAAAAAATACGTTTTTAGTAGTAATAGATATATTGAATATTTTGAAAAACGCGTCGATAAATTGTTTGAGTGATTCTCTTATTTTAATTTATATAAATAATCATAAGTGGGATTTTTAAAATTAATTATTTTATAGATTACTGAATTTTATTTATTTTCGGTATACTCAAATTTATTTGGCAAATATTTTTTTTGGTTAAAAAATATTTCGCGTTTGTGGAAAGTTATTCTAGTAATAGATATTTTGACAAAATTAAACATCGGCTTTTTTAGAAAATTTCTTCGTAATTCATGATCGACAAAATGTTTTCCCAAACGAATTTTGACAAAAAATACGTTTTTAGTAGTAATAGATATATTGAATATTTTGAAAAACGCGTCGATAAATTGTTTGAGTGATTCTCTTATTTTAATTTATATAAATAATCATAAGTGGGATTTTTAAAATTAATTATTTTATAGATTACTGAATTTTATTTATTTTCGGTATACTCAAATTTATTTGGCAAATATTTTTTTTGGTTAAAAAATATTTCGCGTTTGTGGAAAGTCATTCTAGTAATAGATATTTTGACAAAATTAAACATCGGCTTTTTTAGAAATTTTCTTCGTAATATATGATCTAAAAAATGTTTCCCCAAACGAATTTTGACAAAAAATTCGTTTTTTAAGCAATATTTCTCTGATTTTATAAATAATCATAAGCGAGATTTGATAAATTAATTATTTTATAGATTACTGAATTTTATTAATTTTCGGTATACTCAAATTTATTTGGCAAATATTTTTTTTGGTTAAAAAATATTTCGCGTTTGTGGAAAGTTATTCTAGTAATAGATATTTTGACAAAATTAAACATCGGCTTTTTTAGAAATTTTCTTCGTAATATATGATCTAAAAAATGTTTCCCCAAACGAATTTTGACAAAAAATTCGTTTTTTAAGCAATATTTCTCTGATTTTATAAATAATCATAAGCGAGATTTGATAAATTAATTATTTTATAGATTACTGAATTTTATTAATTTTCGGTATACTCAAATTTATTTGGCAAATATTTTTTTTGGTTAAAAAATATTTCGCGTTTGTGGAAAGTTATTCTAGTAATAGATATTTTGACAAAATTAAACATCGGCTTTTTTTAGAAATTTTCTTCGTAATATATGATCTAAAAAATGTTTTTCCAAACGAATTTTGACAAAAAATACGTTTTTTATGCAATATTTCTCTGATTATATAAATAATTTGTAAGTGAGATTTTTTAAATTAATTATTTTACAGATTACTGAATTTTATTAATTTTCGGAATCTTTTTACTACGGCAGCTTTGACATCGGGGTTATGAGTATAATAAAACTTGACGTTTTTTCTCTCGAGGAAATCTTGAAACTTTTTATTCCTAAATTCGGAGCCTTTATCGCTTTGTAATTTTATAGGTTTTCTATTTTTGAAAATATAATCGAACGCCCTCACCATTTCTTCCCACGTCTTGCTCTTCAAAGGAACTGCCCAAGCATATTTTGAGAATAAATCTATAATGGTTAGAATATATGCAAATTCACTATTATACTTTTTCAAATTTCGCATATCATTTAAGTCACATTGCCAAGTTTCGTCGATATAATCAACATCGTAAAAATTTCTTTGGAAGCGTTTTCTTAAAGGCCTGTGCAATGTATAAGCATCCTGTGAATTCAACCAATCCTGAACGTATCTCTTCGATAACTTATTTTTACCCAGTGCTTTATACAATTTATCGGTTGTTAAAAAATCCTGCCGGGTTAGAGAGATCGTTATAAATGGATTTTAAAATTTAATCGGACTCCAAACTATTGTTTTAAATAACGTACTTCTTGTCAAAATTCGTTTGGAAAAACATTTTTTAGATCATATATTACGAAGAAATTTTCTAAAAAAGCCGATGTTTAATTTTGTCAAAATATCTATTACTAGAATAACTTTCCACAAACGCGAAATATTTTTTAACCAAAAAAAATATTTGCCAAATAAATTTGAGTATACCGAAAATAAATAAAATTCAGTAATCTATAAAATAATTAATTTTAAAAATCCCACTTATGATTATTTATATAAATTAAAATAAGAGAATCACTCAAACAATTTATCGACGCGTTTTTCAAAATATTCAATATATCTATTACTACTAAAAACGTATTTTTTGTCAAAATTCGTTTGGGAAAACATTTTGTCGATCATGAATTACGAAGAAATTTTCTAAAAAAGTCGATGCTTGATTTTTTTTCAAAATATCTATTACTAGAATAACATGTTATGACTTGTTAAATCATATAAGTAAGACGAGTTAGGAACAAAATATTTGTTTCATTTTGACGTATTTAAAATCACCGCCGAGCACCAAATTTTAACTCGATTCAAATATACCGCAAGTTGGGAAATTGTTCACGTTAACTCCCACTCTCCAGATCACATCCGGTGTATGCACGAACTCGGCCTTTTGCAGTGATCACGTCCGGTTCGCTGACTCAAGATCGCTACGCAGAGTCTCGCGGCCGTGCAGCTTCAGCATTTTTGCAACCTTGCACATAGAAGGTTTCATTTGGATTTTTTTTTCGAAGAAAGACGCATCCAGATATTCTACGCATAAGATCGCTCTCAAAAGGTAATTTAATTTATATTTAAAATTATTATAATATTATAAATCTAAGCATTCATTGATTTGAAAATAATTAACTTTCAGTTATGGACTTAAATCAACTCGCAATTATACATCAAGTTGGGTCTATTCGGAACTATCATGAACATGGTTGGAAGAGGATGAATTTGGAGGATCTGAAATGTGTACCTTTTGATTAAATTGAATTGTATCATTCACGTGACATCCATCAGGTAGCCGCCACATTTCCCGAATTACAAGAATTAGAAGATTGGTGTAAGAGGGAACGATATCAGCCATACTCGGAACACTATAATAAAGGAGAAATTCATATCGATGGACCACCTCTTTTGAAAAAAGATTGTTATTTGTGTTGTGTGTATTTATAATGTAATAATAATTGTATTTTATCGGAAACAAAAAAAACTTAATCAACCTGCTCCATATTTCGCTTCATTTTAACGTACTCAAATCCGCTGCCATCCAAAATACCAACCCAGAAAGTTTAATTCGATTCCAATATATCGCGCATTCGGCTATGTCAACAGCGAAATTTTAACTCGATTCGAATCCGCCACCACCCAAAATACCAACCTAAAAAACTTTTTTAAAAGTTTATACTTAATTTTTTATCAAATGAAATTCGAAAACATTTTCCAAAATATCTCTTACTAGACGAATTTTCCACAAAAAATATGAAAATAGCCGAAAAAAATAAGTCAAAATAAATTTTCGTAGACCGAAGAAAGATTTTGCTATTAGATCTTACAAGATAAGTCTAAGAGAATATATCGTGTCTTTATTCCCTAATTTTGTTCATGAAATTCCCGATGGGATTTATCAAATTGATTTTTTTTTTGTGAAAGTAGCCGAAAAAAATAACTCAAAATAAATTTTCGTAGACCGAAAAATTTTGCTATTAAATCTTACAAGATAAGTCTAAGAGAATATATCGTGTCTTTATTCCCTAATTTTGTTCATTAAATTCCCGATGGGATTTATAAAATTGATTTTTTTGTGAAAGTAGCCGAAAAAGATAACTCAAAATAAATTTTCGTAGACCGAAGAAAGATTTTGCTATTAGATCTTACAAGATAAGTCTAAGAGAATAAATCGTGTCTTTATTCCCTAATTTTGTTCATGAAATTCCCGATGGGATTTATCAAATTGATTTTTTTGTGAAAGTAGCCGAAAAAAATAACTCAAAATAAATTTTCGTAGACCGAAAAAAATTTTGCTATTAAATCTTACAAGATAAGTCTAAGAGAATATATCGTGTCTTTATTCCCTAATTTTGTTCATGAAATTCTCGATGGGATTTATAAAATTGATTTTTTTATAATATTAAAATATATAAAGAAATTAATATCGAATACAAAATTTTTCCATTAGTTATTTTTTTAAATAAAGAATAAAAGGCAAATAAATAATAAATTACCCGTGTATATTTTTTCGGAGGCAGTGTGACACAATTTCGAAATGGATTTAGCTAATTATTATTATTTATTACTAACATATGAATGCTGTTGATATCCACGAGCGTATTGAATAACGAAGAGATGTACAATTTCGACTTTCTTAATATAACAACAGCGAGATTCTCTACGGTGAGATGTTATGATGTCGCGATCTGGTTACGAGGATTGCGCGGCCGGATGTAGATAGCGTCTTTAAAGAGCAAGGTGGCATTATTTCAGAGAGCGTGTGCAGGCTTTTCCTTCTTAGTTCCCCAGCGGAAAAGAAAGAGAAACATATGCGTGGAGACATTCTATTTAAATCTCGCGATGATTTAATACGTACTTTCTTAAATCCAATTTGTATACGGGAATTCTTTCATTTCAACGACAACGTTGGATAGAATAGAAGACTGTCCGCTTAAAAGATTTGGATAAAAGAAAAGAATTATATCGTATCAGGTTAAAGTGAATATTTTATTACCCGTATTATAATTTTTTGATATAATATCGATTATAAACGGAATTTAAACAATATAAATCTGTTAAATTGTCGCTACTGCATCTTAGATATCATTATGTTAATTAACAAAAAGTTGATTTTAATCAACTTTTTGTTAATATCAGTTATTTTTTTTAATAGGCTCTTTTCGTCAGTGAAGCGGAGTGAGTTACGAACTGCCATAGATTCTACCTTTTTAATGTGTTTTTTTTATTTAGCCTTTAAGATCTTGACTATGTGCGAGCGCGGTAAATAAACCGCTCTGACCTGCAAAAAAACGCGTCGATAAATTGTTCGAGTGATTCTCTTATTTTAATTTATATAAATAATCATAAATGAGATTTGATAAATTAATTATTTTTATAGATTACTGAATTTTATCAATTTTCGGTATATTCAAATTTATTTGGCATATAATATTTGGTTAAAAAAATGTTCAGGTTTTCTGGCAAGTTATTCTAGTAATAGATACGTCCTATTTTTTTATTTCATCTCGTCCTTCCATTCGACTTTCGACAAGTTACGACTTGTTAAATCATATAAGTAAGACGAGTTAGGACAAAGTATTTTTGTTTTCGTGACAATGCTTGTATTTTTATTGTAAATAAAAAAAACCTTGATCAACCTGCTCAATATTTCACATAATTTTTGGGGGAAAAAATGGAATCAATCAAAATATTTAGAAATTTTTTTATTTTAACAAATAATAACATTTTTATTATTTACTTTTATGTTTAAATTCTTAATATTACTCTCATTATACATTTTTATTTCTTCGTCGGTAATAGCATTTAAAAATTTCTTGGGTAAAAACATCTTTACCCCCGACAAATCTTCATCTTCTCCTATCGTCACCACTAATGTCCAACCATATCTAGTATTAAATTTTTCAAATGATGCTATTTTGTAGTTTTTATCTTGCACCAAATCCTCCTTTTTTACGAATGTATTCATCTTCGACACTTTCTGAAATTTCGCCTTGAGAGAATCCATCTGTAAATGAGGGTTATTTTTAACAATTTAAAAACATATGAAGTAATTTTTCTCATTAGTTAAGTCAGATAATAAAATATATAGATTTTAAATCAAATTCCATACAAAAATGAATCTATTACATATAAATCAGATAATGAAACAAACAATTAGAGAATGCGTTATGAAAAAATGCATACGGACATCAAGAAGAGGAATGAAATTAATTAGACGTAAATGATGATAAGTATTATTTTTAATAATTTTTTAACATATGAAGTAATTTTCCTCATCAGTTAAATCAGATAATAAAAAATGTATATATTTAAATCAAAATTCCATATAAAAAGAATCTATTACATATAAATCAGATAATGAAACATACAATTAGAGAATGTGTGTAGTCAAAAATGTATACACACATCGGGAACAGGAATAAAATTAATTAGAAGTAAATGATGAGAAACGATTGAAAAAACTTACTTATCCCGAGTTTTTTATCCCGTGCTATTTTCCGTTCATGAATCCACTTTTTCACCCATGGTGGTGAGTTTGGTTCGCAAATCAATCTCCCTTCCAAAATAGTTAATATCAAATCGCTATGATTTTTATATGACGTAATTTTTTCTTGTATAATTTTTGGTAAATCTTTAATATCAATAGCATTTTCAACTATGACGTCAATGGTATAGCTCTGAAGGCTTCTGGGGCTAGACATACTAAAAAAAGAATATTTCAATCGTTTCTCACAAGAAGCGTAAAATCAATGAATGGAATTGAATACAACTTACTTCAAGTCGGTGGAGACGGCGGTTTTGTAGTATGAAGAAGGTGGTGGAGACGGTGGTGGAAATTAACCCAGCGAAGTTGTAGAGACGGTGGTGGAAATTAACCCAGCGAAGTTGTAGAGACGGTGGTGGTGTAATAAAGAAAGCGATGGAGACGTCGGTGTCGATGAAAGCAGTGAAGTGGTGGAGACGACGGTTGAGATTCTTAAATTACTGCCAAGCACCAAATTTTAACTCGATTCAAATATACCGCAAGTTGGGAAAGTGTTGACGTGATACTTTTGCGTTAACCCCCACTCTCCAGATCACATCCGGTGTATGTACGAACTCGGCACTTTGCAGTGATCACGTCCGGTTCGCTGACTCAAAATCGCTACGCAGAGTCTCGCGGCCGTGCAGTCTCAGCATTTTTGCAATCTTGCACATAGAAGGTTTCATTCGGTTTTGAGACTCGGCAGAGGACGGACGCGTGCATAAGTGAGTTTCTCGAAGAAAGACGCATCCAGAATACTCCACGCATAAGATCGCTCTCCAAAGGTAATTTAATTTATATTTAAAATTATTATTATATTATAAATCTAAGCAATCATTGATTTGAAAATAATTAACTTTCAGTTATGGACTTAAAACAACTCTCAATTATACATAAAGTTGGGTCGGCCATGAACGTGGTTGGAAGACGATGAAATTAGAGGATCTGAAATTTATACCTATTGATTATATTGAACTGTATCATCCACGTGACATCCATTAGATAGCCGCCACATTTCCCGAATTACAAGAAATAGAAGACTGGAATAAGACGGAACGATATCAGCCATGCCTGGAACACTGCAATAAAGGAGAAATTCATATCGATGGATCACCTCCTTGGAAAAAAGATTGTCATTTTTGTTGTGTGTTTTTATAAAGTAATAATGATTGTCTTTTATTGGAAATAAAAAAAACTTGATCAACCTGCTCAATATTTCGCTTCATTTTAACGTACTCAAATCCACCACCATCCAAAATACCAACCCAGAAAGTTTAATTCGATTCGAATCCGCCGCCTTCCAAGATACCAACTGCAAAATCTTAACTAGATTCAAATTTACCGCCTTCCAAGATAACAACAGCAAAATTTTAACTCGATTCAAATCCGCCGCCTTCCAAGATAACAACAGCAAAATTTTAACTCGATTCAAATTTACCGCCTTCCAAGATACCAACCTAACATTGTATTAACATGTATTATTTTTATATCACACTTTTTTCAAATTCAAAATGGGAAATATTCATCATTGAGCTATAATCGGTCGAATAAAAATACATTTTTTATTGATTCCATAATCTACTCAAAAATGTACATTATTTTAACAGGGAGATATCATCGATCAAATAGAAATCGAGATTTTGTTATTCGGGAAGTTCAATATCAGTTATCTAAATTTAATGGTGTAAATATTAAAAGCACAAAGTATAAGTATTCAATATGGAAGTAGAAAGTACTTACATTCTTCAGGTACTCATGGTATTTTTCATAGATCATCATTGTGAGGTAATTCTCAATGACTGGCAAAGTAGTGGTCCATGATTTTTTCATCATATATTTCGAAATGTCACTTATTTGCAATATTTTTGAAGCTTCTTTTCGCTTTTTAACCACGTATGTTTTTAGTTGTTGGAGGACTTCAGCAAACAACCTTAGATGGTTTTGAAGAAGAGCATTAGGTAATTTATATATTTATATAATTGTTTCGTGAACCTGGGGATTAATTTTGTTTATTAGGCACTCCTATACCGCAACTGCTTTGATGTAAGCGTCAGATATCGTATTTACTACCGTGAAATAATAATTTTATATGAAATACGCTCGTTAAACATCAAAGAATTCCTTGGGCGTGCAAAATCAAATATACTCCAGAGAAAAAATAAAAGAACTTCTGTTAAATAGTGTACTACGTAGTGGAAATCAAATGGAAGGTTGCTTGAAATCCTAAACATGACAAAGAATACTACTTCAGCTCGTATACACGTTTTGGGTAATTTAATAAACTCTCTGACTATTTTTATTTCAGAATTTTTGAAATTGAAAATGGTGAAATTTTATCATTGAGATACAATCAGTTGAATAAAAATACATTTTTTATTGATGACATAATCTTCTCAGGAATGTACATTATTTTAACAGGGAGATATCATCGATTAAGTAGAAATCGAGATTATGTAATTTGAGAAGTTCAATATCGGATATCTGAATTTAATGGTGTAAAATATTAAAAGCACAAGGTATAATTATTCAATATGGAAGTAGAAAGTACTTACATTCTTTAGGTACTCATGGTCTTTTTCATAGATCATCATTGGGCGGTAATTATGAATGACTGGCAAATTAGTTGCCCATGATTTTTCGATCATATATTTTGGAAATGTCAATGATTTGCAGAATTTTTGAAGCTTTTTTTTCGCCTTTATTCAAGTATGTTTTTTGTTCTTGGAGGACTTCAGCAAACAACCTTTAATGGTTTTGAATAAGAGCATTAGGTAATATATATATATATATATATAATTGATTCGTGAACCTGGGGATTTATATTTATTTATTAGGCACTCCCATACCCTAACTGCTTTATGTAAGCGTCAGATATTGTATTTACTACCGTGGAATAATAATTTTATATGAAATACGCTCGAAAAACGTCAAAAAATTCCTAGGCTGTGCAAGATCAAATATACTCCAGAGAGAAAAAATAAAAGAATGGTTGGTAAATAGTGTACTATGTAGTGGAAATCGAAAAGAATATCTTGAAATACTGAACATGACAACATACATCAGTTCGTATACACATTTTGAGTAATTAAATATTGCTCTCAGATTATTTTTATATCACACTTTTTTCAAATTCAAAATGGGAAATATTCATCATTGAGCTATAATCGGTCCAATAAAAATACATTTTTATTGATTCCATAATCTACTCAAAAATGTACATTATTTTAACAGGGAGTTATCATCGATCAAGAAGAAATCCTGATTATGTCATTTGGGAAATTCTATATCAGATATCTGAATTTAATGGTGTAAAATATTAAAAGCACAAAGTATAATTATTCAATGTGGAAGAAGAAATTACTTACATTCTTCAGGTACTCATGGTCTTTTTCATAGATCATCATTGTGAGGTAATTCTGAATGACTGGCAAAGCAGTGGTCCATGATTTTTTGATCATATATTTCAAAATGTCACTTATATGCAGTATTTTTGAAGCTTCTTTTCGCCTTTTAACCACGTATGTTTTTTGTTCTTGACAGACTTCTGCAAACAACAATAAATGGTTTTGAAGAAGAGCATTAGGTAATTTATATATTTATATAAATGATTATTGAACCTGTGGATAATTTTGTTTATTAGGCACTCCTATACCCTAACTGCTTTGATAAAAGCGTCAGATATCGTATTTACTAGCGTGAAAAAATAATTTTATATGAAATACGCTCGTTAAACGTCAAAGAATTCCTTGGCCGTGCAATATCAAATATGCTCCAGAGGCCAAAAATAAAAGAACTGTAGGTAAATTGTGTACTACGTAGTGGAAATCAAATGGAAAATTGCTTAAAATCCTAAGCATGACAAAGAATACTACTTCAGCACGTATACACGTTCTGAGTATTTTAATATAATTCTCAGACTTTTTTTATATCAAAATTTTTTAAAAATTCAAAATGGGAAATTTTCATCATTGAGCTATAATCGGTAGAATAAAAATACATTTTTTAATGATTCCATAATCTACTCAAAAATGTACATTATTTTAACAATGAGGTATCATCGATCAAGTAGAAATCGAGATTTTGTTATTCGGGAAGTTCAATATCAGTTATCTAAATTTAATGGTGTAAATATTAAAAGCACAAAGTATAAGTATTCAATATGGAAGTAGAAAGTACTTACATTCTTCAGGTACTCATGGTCTTTTCATAGATCATCATTGTGAGGTAATTCTCAATGACTGGCAAAGTAGTGGTCCATGATTTTTCGATCATATATTTCGAAATGTCACTTATTTGCAGTATTTTTGAAGCTTCTTTTCGCTTTTTAACCACGTATGTTTTTTGTTCTTGGAGGACTTCAGCAAACAACCTTAAATGGCTTTGAAGAAGAGCATTAGGTAATTTATATATTTATATAATTGTTTCGTGAACCTGGGGATTAATTTTGTTTATTAGGCACTCCTATACCGTAACTGCTTTGATGTAAGCATCAGATATTGTATTTACATCCGTGAAATAATAATTTTATATGAAATACGCTCGTTAAACATCAAAGAATTCCTTGGCCGTGCAATATCAAATATACTCCAGAGAAAAAATAAAAGAACTTCTGTTAAATAGTGTACTACGTAGTGGAAATCAAATGGAAGATTGCTTGAAATCCAAAACATGACAAAGAATACTACTTCAGCTCGTATACACGTTTTGGGTAATTTAATAAACTCTCTGACTATTTTTATTTCAGAATTTTTGAAATTGAAAATGGTGAAATTTTATCATTGAGATACAATCAGTTGAATAAAAATACATTTTTTATTGATTCCATAATCATCTCAGGAATGTACATTATTTTAACAATGAGGTATCATCGATCAAGTAGAAATCGAGATTTTGTTATTCGGGAAGTTCAATATCAGTTATCTAAATTTAATGGTGTAAATATTAAAAGCACCAAGTATAAGTATTCAATATGGAAGTAGAAAGTACTTACATTCTTCAGGTACTCATGGTCTTTTTCATAGATCATCATTGTGAGGTAATTCTCAATGACTGGCAAAGTAGTGGTCCATGATTTTTCGATCATATATTTCGAAATGTCACTTATTTACAGTATTTTTGAAGCTTTTTTCGCCTTTATTCAAGTATGTTTTTTGTTCTTGGAGGACTTCAGCAAACAATCTTTAATGGTTTTGAATAAGAGCATTAGGTAAATTATATATATATATATATATATATAATTGATTCGTGAACCTGGGGATTTATATTTATTTATTAGGCACTCCCATACCCTAACTGCTTTATGTAAGCGTCAGTTATTGTATTTACTACTGTGGAATAATAATTTTATATGAAATACGCTCGAAAAACGTCAAAAAATTCCTAGGCTGTGCAAGATCAAATATACTCCAGAGAGAAAAAATAAAAGAACTGTAGGAAAATTGTGTACTAGGTAGTGGAAATCGAATGGAAAATTGATTGAAATCCTAAGCATGAGAAAGAATACTATTTCAGCACGTATACACGTTCTGAGTATTTTAATATAGCTGTCAGACTTTGTTTATATCAAAATTTTTTAAAAATTCAAAATGGGAAATATTCATCATTGAGCTATAATCGGTCGAATAAAAATACATTTTTTATTGATTCCACAATCTTCTAAAGAATATACATTATTTTAACAATGAGGTATCATCGATCAAGTAGAAATCGAGATTTTGTTATTCGGGAAGTTCAATATCAGTTATCTAAATTTAATGGTGTAAATATTAAAAGCACCAAGTATAAGTATTCAATATGGAAGTAGAAAGTACTTACATTCTTCAGGTACTCATGGTCTTTTTCATAGATCATCATTGTGAGGTAATTCTCAATGACTGGCAAAGTAGTGGTCCATGATTTTTCGATCATATATTTCGAAATGTCACTTATTTGCAGTATTTTTGAAGCTTCTTTTCGCATTTTAACCACGTACGTTTTTTGTTCTTGGAGGACTTCAGCAAACAACCTTAAATGGTTTTGAAGAAGAGCATTAGGTAATTTATATATTTATATAATTGATTCGTGAACCTGGGGATTAATTTTGTATATTAGGCACTCCAATACCGCAACTGCTTTGATGTAAGTGTCAGATATCGTATTTACTACCGTAAAATAATTATTTTATATGAAATACGCTTGTTAAACATCAAAGAATTCCTTGGGCGTGCAAAATCAAATATACTCCCGAGAAAAAATAAAAGAACTGCTGTTAAATAGTGTACTATGTAGTGGAAATCAAATGGAATATTGCTTGAAATCCTAAACATGACAAAGAATACTACTTCAGCTCGTATACACGTTTTGGGTAATTTAATAAACTCTCTGACTATTTTTATTTCAGAATTTTTGAAATTGAAAATGGTGAAATTTTATCATTGAGATACAATTAGTTGAATAAAAATACATTTTTTATTGATTCCATAATCTACTCAAAAATGTACATTATTTTAACAGGGAGATATCATCGATCAAGAAGAAATCCTGATTATATCATTTGGGAAATTCTATATCAGATATCTGAATGTAATGGTGTAAAATATTAAAAGCACAAAGTATAATTATTCAATGTGGAAGAAGAAAGTACTTACATTCTTAAGGTACTCATGGTCTTTTTCTTAGATCATCATTGTGGGGTAATTATGAATGACTGGCAAATTAATAGTCCATGATTTTTCGATCATATATTTTGGAAATGTCAATGATTTGCAGAATTTTTAAAGCTTTTTTTTCGCCTTTATTCAAGCATGTTTTTTGTTCTTGGAGGACTTCAGCAAACAATCTTTAATGGTTTTGAATAAGAGCATTAGGTAATTTATATATATATATAATTGATTCGTGAACCTGGGGATTTATATTTATTTATTAGGCACTCCCATACCCTAACTGCTTTATGTAAGCGTCAGATATTGTATTTACTACTGTGGAATAATAATTTTATATGAAAAACACTCGATAAACGTCAAAAAATTCCTAGGCTGTGCAAGATCAAATATACTCCAGAGAGAAAAAATAAAAGAATGGTTGGTAAATAGTGTACTATGTAGTGGAAATCGAAAGGAATATCTTGAAATAATGAACATGACAAGGAATAGTACATCAGTTCGTATACACGTTTTGAGTAATTAAATATTGCTCTCAGATTATTTTTATATAACACTTTTTTCAAATTCAAAATGGGAAATATTCATCATTGAGCTATAATCGGTCGAATAAAAATAGATTTTTTATTGATTCCATAATCTACTCAAAAATGTACATTATTTTAACAGGGAGATATCATCGATCAAGAAGAAATCCTGATTATGTCATTTGGGAAATTCTTTATCAGATATCTGAATTTAATGGTGTAAAATATTAAAAGCACAAAGTATAATTATTAAATGTGGAAGAAGAAAGTACTTACATTCTTAAGGTACTCATGGTCTTTTTCATAGATCATCATTGTGAGGTAATTCTCAATGACTGGCAAAGTAGTGGTCCATGATTTTTCGATCATATATTTCGAAATGTCACTTATTTGCAGTATTTTTGAAGCTTCTTTTCGCATTTTAACCACGTACGTTTTTTGTTCTTGGAGGACTTCAGCAAACAACCTTAAATGGTTTTGAAGAAGAGCATTAGGTAATTTATATATTTATATAATTGATTCGTGAACCTGGGGATTAATTTTGTATATTAGGCACTCCAATACCGCAACTGCTTTGATGTAAGCGTCAGATATCGTATTTACTACCGTGAAATAATTATTTTATATGAAATACGCTTGTTAAACATCAAAGAATTCCTTGGGCGTGCAAAATCAAATATACTCCAGAGGCAAAAAATAAAAGAACTGTAGGAAAATTGTGTACTAGGTAGTGGAAATCGAATGGAAAATTGCTTGAAATCCTAAGCATGAGAAAGAATACTATTTCAGCACGTATACACGTTCTGAGTATTTTAATATAGCTGTCAGACTTTGTTTATATCAAAATTTTTTAAAAATTCAAAATGGGAAATATTCATCATTGAGCTATAATCGGTCGAATAAAAATACATTTTTTATTGATTCCATAATCTTCTAAAGAATATACATTATTTTAACAATGAGGTATCATCGATCAAGTAGAAATCGAGATTTTGTTATTCGGGAAGTTCAATATCAGTTATCTAAATTTAATGGTGTAAATATTAAAAGCACCAAGTATAAGTATTCAATATGGAAGTAGAAAGTACTTACATTCTTCAGGTACTCATGGTCTTTTTCATAGATCATCATTGTGAGGTAATTCTCAATGACTGGCAAAGTAGTGGTCCATGATTTTTCGATCATATATTTCGAAATGTCACTTATTTGCAGTATTTTTGAAGCTTCTTTTCGCATTTTAACCACGTACGTTTTTTGTTCTTGGAGGACTTCAGCAAACAACCTTAAATGGTTTTGAAGAAGAGCATTAGGTAATTTATATATTTATATAATTGATTCGTGAACCTGGGGATTAATTTTGTATATTAGGCACTCCAATACCGCAACTGCTTTGATGTAAGCGTCAGATATCGTATTTACTACCGTGAAATAATTATTTTATATGAAATACGCTTGTTAAACATCAAAGAATTCCTTGGGCGTGCAAAATCAAATATACTCCCGAGAAAAAATAAAAGAACTGCTGTTAAATAGTGTACTATGTAGTGGAAATCAAATGGAATATTGCTTGAAATCCTAAACATGACAAAGAATACTACTTCAGCTCGTAAACACGTTTTGGGTAATTTAATAAACTCTCTGACTATTTTTATTTCAGAATTTTTGAAATTGAAAATGGTGAAATTTTATCATTGAGATACAATTAGTTGAATAAAAATACATTTTTTATTGATTCCATAATCTACTCAAAAATGTACATTATTTTAACAGGGAGATATCATCGATCAAGAAGAAATCCTGATTATATCATTTGGGAAATTCTATATCAGATATCTGAATGTAATGGTGTAAAATATTAAAAGCACAAAGTATAATTATTCAATGTGGAAGAAGAAAGTACTTACATTCTTAAGGTACTCATGGTCTTTTTCTTAGATCATCATTGTGGGGTAATTCTGAATGACTGGCAAAGTAGTGGTCCATGATTTTTCGATCATATATTTCGAAATGACACTGATTTGCAGAATTTTTGAAGTTTCTTTTCGCCTTTTAACCAAGTATGTTTTTTGTTCTTGAAAGAATTCTGCAAACAACAATAAATGGTTTTGAAGAAGAGCATTAGGTAATTTATATATTTATATAAATGATTCATGAACCTGGGGATAATTTTGTTTATTAGGCACTCCTATACCCTAACTGCTTTGATGTAAGCGTCAGATATCGTATTTACTACCGTGAAAAAATAATTTTATATGAAAAATGCTCGTTAAACGTCAAAGAATTCCTTGGCCGTGCAATATCAAATATGCTCCAGAGGCAAAAAATAAAAGAACTGTAGGTAAATTGTGTACTACGTAGTGGAAATCAAATGGAAAATTGCTTGAAATCCTAAGCATGACAAAGAATACTACTTCAGCACGTATACACGTTCTGATTATTTTAATATAGCTCTCAGACTTTGTTTATATCAAAATTTTTTTCAAATTCAAAATGGGAAATATTCATCATAGAGCTATAATCGGTCGAATAAAAATACAATTTGTAATGATTCCATAATCTACTCAAAAATGTACATTATTTTAACAATGAGGTATCATTGATCAAGTAGAAATCGAGATTATGTAATTTGAGAAGTTCAATATCGGATATCTGATTTTAATGGTGTAAAATATTAAAAGCACAAAGTATAATTATTCAATATGGAAGTAGAAAGTACTTACATTCTTTAGGTACTCATGGTCTTTTTCATAGATCATCTTTGGGCGATAATTATGAATGACTGCCAAATTAGTAGTCCATGATTTTTCGATCATATATTTTGGAAATGTCAATGATTTGCAGAATTTTTGAAGCTTTTTTTTTCGCCTTTATTCAAGCATGTTTTTTGTTCTTGGAGGACTTCAGCAAACAATCTTTAATGGTTTTGAATAAGAGCATTAGGTAATTTATATATATATATAATTGATTCGTGAACCTGGGGATTTATATTTATTTATTAGGCACTCCCATACCCTAACTGCTTTATGTAAGCGTCAGATATTGTATTTACTACTGTGGAATAATAATTTTATATGAAAAACGCTCGATAAACGTCAAAAAATTCCTAGGCTGTGCAAGATCAAATATACTCCAGAGAGAAAAAATAAAAGAATGGTTGGTAAATAGTGTACTATGTAGTGGAAATCGAAAGGAATATCTTGAAATAATGAACATGACAAAGAAGAGTACATCAGTTCGTATACACGTTTTGAGTAATTAAATATTGCTCTCAGATTATTTTTATATCACACTTTTTCATCATTGTGGGGTAATTCTGAATGACTGGCAAATTATTGGTCCATGATTTTTCGATCATATATTTCGAAATGACACTGATTTGCAGAATTTTTGAAGTTTCTTTTCGCCTTTTAACCAAGTATGTTTTTTGTTCTTGAAAGAATTCTGCAAACAACAATAAATGGTTTTGAAGAAGAGCATTAGGTAATTTATATATTTATATAAATGATTAATGAACCTGGGGATAATTTTGTTTATTAGGCACTCCTATACCCTAAATGCTTTGATGTAAGCATCAGATATCGTATTTACTACCGTGAAAAAATAATTTTATATGAAAAACGCTCGTTAAACGTCAAAGAATTCCTTGGCCGTGCAATATCAAATATGCTCCAGAGGCAAAAAATAAAAGAACTGTAGGTAAATTGTGTACTACGTAGTGGAAATCAAATGGAAAATTGCTTGAAATCCTAAGCATGACAAAGAATACTACTTCAGCACGTATACGCGTTCTGATTATTTTAATATAGCTCTCAGACTTTGTTTATATCATAATTTTTTAAAAATTCAAAATGGGAAATATTCATCATTGAGCTATAATCGGTCGAATAAAAATACATTTTTTAATGATTCCATAATCTACTCAAAAATGTACATTATTTTAACAATGAGGTATCATCGATCAAGTAGAAATCGAGATTTTGTTATTCGGGAAATTCAATATCAGTTATCTAAATTTAATGGTGTAAATATTAAAAGCACCAAGTATAAGTATTCAATATGGAAGTAGAAAGTACTTACATTCTTCAGGTACTCATGGTCTTTTTCATAGATCATCATTGTGAGAAAATTCTCAATGACTGGCAAATTAGTGGTCCATGATTTTTCGATCATATATTTCGAAATGTCACTTATTTGCAGTATTTTTGAAGTTTCTTTTCGCATTTTAACCACGTATGTTTTTTGTTCTTGGAGGACTTCAGCAAACAACAATAAATGGTTATGAAGAAGAGCATTAGGTAATTTATATATTTATATAATTGATTCGTGAACCTGGGGATTAATTTTGTTTATTAGGCACTCCTATACCGCAACTGCTTTGATGTAAGCGTCAGATATCGTATTTACTACCGTGAAATAATAATTTTATATGAAATACGCTCGATAAACATCAATGAATTCCTTGGGCGTGCAAAATCAAATATACTCCAGAGAAAAAATAAAAGAACTTCTGTTAAATAGTGTACTACGTAGTGGAAATCAAATGGAAGATTGCTTGAAATCCTAAACATGACAAAGAATACTACTTCAGCTCGTATACACGTTTTGGGTAATTTAATAAACTCTCTGACTATTTTTATTTCAGAATTTTTGAAATTGAAAATGGTGAAATTTTATCATTGAGATACAATCAGTTGAATAAAAATACATTTTTTATTGATTCCATAATCTTCTCAGGAATGTACATTATTTTAACAATGAGGTATCATCGATCAAGTAGAAATCGAGATTTTGTTATTCGGGAAGTTCAATATCAGTTATCTAAATTTAATGGTGTAAATATTAAAAGCACCAAGTATAAGTATTCAATATGGAAGTAGAAAGTACTTACATTCTTCAGGTACTCATGGTCTTTTTCATAGATCATCATTGTGAGGTAATTCTCAATGACTGGCAAAGTAGTGGTCCATGATTTTTCGATCATATATTTCGAAATGTCACTTATTTGCAGTATTTTTGAAGCTTCTTTTCGCATTTTAACCACGTACGTTTTTTGTTCTTGGAGGACTTCAGCAAACAACCTTAAATGGTTTTGAAGAAGAGCATTAGGTAATTTATATATTTATATAATTGATTCGTGAACCTGGGGATTAATTTTGTATATTAGGCACTCCAATACCGCAACTGCTTTGATGTAAGCGTCAGATATCGTATTTACTACCGTGAAATAATTATTTTATATGAAATACGCTTGTTAAACATCAAAGAATTCCTTGGGCGTGCAAAATCAAATATACTCCCGAGAAAAAATAAAAGAACTGCTGTTAAATAGTGTACTATGTAGTGGAAATCAAATGGAATATTGCTTGAAATCCTAAACATGACAAAGAATACTACTTCAGCTCGTATACACGTTTTGGGTAATTTAATAAACTCTCTGACTATTTTTATTTCAGAATTTTTGAAATTGAAAATGGTGAAATTTTATCATTGAGATACAATTAGTTGAATAAAAATACATTTTTTATTGATTCCATAATCTTCTCAGGAATATACATTATTTAAACAGGGAGATATCATAGATTAAGTAGAAATCGAGATTATGTAATTTGAGAAGTTCAATGTCGGATATCTGAATTTAATGGTGTAAAATATTAAAAGCACAAAGTATAATTATTCAATATGGAAGTAGAAGTACTTACATTCTTTAGGTACTCATGGTCTTTTTCATAGATCATCTTTGGGCGGTAATTATGAATGACTGGCAAATTAGTAGTCCATGATTTTTCGATCATATATTTTGGAAATGTCAATGATTTGCAGAATTTTTGAAGCTTTTTTTTCGCCTTTATTAAAGTATGTTTTTTGTTCTTGCAGGACTTCAGCAAACAACTATTAATGGTTTTGAATAAGAGCATTAGGTAATTTATATATATATATATAATTGATTCGTGAACCTTGGGATTTATATTTATTTATTAGGCACTCCCATACCCTAACTGCTTTATGTAAGCGTCAGATATTGTATTTACTACTGTGGAATAATTATTTTATATGAAATTCGCTCGATAAACGTCAAAAAATTCCTAGGCTGTGCAAGATCAAATATACTCCAGAGAGAAAAAATAAAAGAATGGTTGGTAAATAGTGTACTATGTAGTGGAAATCGAAAGGAATATCTTGAAATAATGAAAATGACAAAGAAGAGTACATCAGTTCGTATACACGTTTTGAGTAATTAAATATTGCTCTCAGATTATTTTTATATCACTTTTTTCAAATTCAAAATGGGAAATATTCATCATTGAGCTATAATCGGTTAAATAAAAATACATTTATTTATTTATTCCATAATCTACTCAAAAATGTACATTATTTTAACAGGGAGATATCATCGATCAAGAAGAAATCCAGATTATGTCATTTGGGAAATTCTATATCAGATATCTGAATTTAATGGTGTAAAATATTAAAAGCACAAAGTATAATTATTCAATGTGGAAGAAGAAAGTACTTACATTCTTAAGGTACTCATGGTCTTTTTCATAGATCATCATTGTGGGGTAATTCTGAATGACTGGCAAATTATTGGTCCATGATTTTTCGATCATATATTTCGAAATGACACTGATTTGCAGAATTTTTGAAGTTTCTTTTCGCCTTTTAACCAAGTATGTTTTTTGTTCTTGACAGACTTCTGCAAACAACAATAAATGGTTTTGAAGAAGAGCATTAGGTAATTTATATATTTATATAAATGATTATTGAACCTGGGGATAATTTTGTTTATTAGGCACTCCTATACCCTAAATGCTTTGATGTAAGCATCAGATATCGTATTTACTACCGTGAAAAAATAATTTTATATGAAAAACGCTCGTTAAACGTCAAAGAATTCCTTGGCCGTGCAATATCAAATATGCTCCAGAGGCAAAAAATAAAAGAACTGTAGGTAAATTGTGTACTACGTAGTGGAAATCAAATGGAAAATTGCTTGAAATCCTAAGCATGACAAAGAATACTACTTCAGCACGTATACGCGTTCTGATTATTTTAATATAGCTCTCAGACTTTGTTTATATCATAATTTTTTTAAAATTCAAAATGGGAAATATTCATCATTGAGCTATAATCGGTCGAATAAAAATACATTTTTTAATGATTCCATAATCTACTCAAAAATGTACATTATTTTAACAATGAGGTATCATCTATCAAGTAGAAATCGAGATTTTGTTATTCGGGAAATTCAATATCAGTTATCTAAATTTAATGGTGTAAATATTAAAAGCACCAAGTATAAGTATTCAATATGGAAGTAGAAAGTACTTACATTCTTCAGGTACTCATGGTCTTTTTCATAGATCATCATTGTGAGAAAATTCTCAATGACTGGCAAATTAGTGGTCCATGATTTTTCGATCATATATTTCGAAATGTCACTTATTTGCAGTATTTTTGAAGTTTCTTTTCGCATTTTAACCACGTATGTTTTTTGTTCTTGGAGGACTTCAGCAAACAACAATAAATGGTTATGAAGAAGAGCATTAGGTAATTTATATATTTATATAATTGATTCGTGAACCTGGGGATTAATTTTGTTTATTAGGCACTCCTATACCGCAACTGCTTTGATGTAAGCGTCAGATATCGTATTTACTACCGTGAAATAATAATTTTATATGAAATACGCTCGATAAACATCAATGAATTCCTTGGGCGTGCAAAATCAAATATACTCCAGAGAAAAAATAAAAGAACTTCTGTTAAATAGTGTACTACGTAGTGGAAATCAAATGGAAGATTGCTTGAAATCCTAAACATGACAAAGAATACTACTTCAGCTCGTATACACGTTTTGGGTAATTTAATAAACTCTCTGACTATTTTTATTTCAGAATTTTTGAAATTGAAAATGGTGAAATTTTATCATTGAGATACAATCAGTTGAATAAAAATACATTTTTTATTGATTCCATAATCTTCTCAGGAATGTACATTATTTTAACAATGAGGTATCATCGATCAAGTAGAAATCGAGATTTTGTTATTCGGGAAGTTCAATATCAGTTATCTAAATTTAATGGTGTAAATATTAAAAGCACCAAGTATAAGTATTCAATATGGAAGTAGAAAGTACTTACATTCTTCAGGTACTCATGGTCTTTTTCATAGATCATCATTGTGAGGTAATTCTCAATGACTGGCAAAGTAGTGGTCCATGATTTTTCGATCATATATTTCGAAATGTCACTTATTTGCAGTATTTTTGAAGCTTCTTTTCGCATTTTAACCACGTACGTTTTTTGTTCTTGGAGGACTTCAGCAAACAACCTTAAATGGTTTTGAAGAAGAGCATTAGGTAATTTATATATTTATATAATTGATTCGTGAACCTGGGGATTAATTTTGTATATTAGGCACTCCAATACCGCAACTGCTTTGATGTAAGCGTCAGATATCGTATTTACTACCGTGAAATAATTATTTTATATGAAATACGCTTGTTAAACATCAAAGAATTCCTTGGGCGTGCAAAATCAAATATACTCCCGAGAAAAAATAAAAGAACTGCTGTTAAATAGTGTACTATGTAGTGGAAATCAAATGGAATATTGCTTGAAATCCTAAACATGACAAAGAATACTACTTCAGCTCGTATACACGTTTTGGGTAATTTAATAAACTCTCTGACTATTTTTATTTCAGAATTTTTGAAATTGAAAATGGTGAAATTTTATCATTGAGATACAATTAGTTGAATAAAAATACATTTTTTATTGATTCCATAATCTACTCAAAAATGTACATTATTTTAACAGGGAGATATCATCGATCAAGAAGAAATCCTGATTATATCATTTGGGAAATTCTATATCAGATATCTGAATGTAATGGTGTAAAATATTAAAAGCACAAAGTATAATTATTCAATGTGGAAGAAGAAAGTACTTACATTCTTAAGGTACTCATGGTCTTTTTCTTAGATCATCATTGTGGGGTAATTCTGAATGACTGGCAAAGTAGTGGTCCATGATTTTTCGATCATATATTTCGAAATGACACTGATTTGCAGAATTTTTGAAGTTTCTTTTCGCCTTTTAACCAAGTATGTTTTTTGTTCTTGAAAGAATTCTGCAAACAACAATAAATGGTTTTGAAGAAGAGCATTAGGTAATTTATATATTTATATAAATGATTCATGAACCTGGGGATAATTTTGTTTATTAGGCACTCCTATACCCTAACTGCTTTGATGTAAGCGTCAGATATCGTATTTACTACCGTGAAAAAATAATTTTATATGAAAAATGCTCGTTAAACGTCAAAGAATTCCTTGGCCGTGCAATATCAAATATGCTCCAGAGGCAAAAAATAAAAGAACTGTAGGTAAATTGTGTACTACGTAGTGGAAATCAAATGGAAAATTGCTTGAAATCCTAAGCATGACAAAGAATACTACTTCAGCACGTATACACGTTCTGATTATTTTAATATAGCTCTCAGACTTTGTTTATATCAAAATTTTTTTCAAATTCAAAATGGGAAATATTCATCATAGAGCTATAATCGGTCGAATAAAAATACAATTTGTAATGATTCCATAATCTACTCAAAAATGTACATTATTTTAACAATGAGGTATCATTGATCAAGTAGAAATCGAGATTATGTAATTTGAGAAGTTCAATATCGGATATCTGATTTTAATGGTGTAAAATATTAAAAGCACAAAGTATAATTATTCAATATGGAAGTAGAAGTACTTACATTCTTTAGGTACTCATGGTCTTTTTCATAGATCATCTTTGGGCGGTAATTATGAATGACTGCCAAATTAGTAGTCCATGATTTTTCGATCATATATTTTGGAAATGTCAATGATTTGCAGAATTTTTGAAGCTTTTTTTTCGCCTTTATTAAAGTATGTTTTTTGTTCTTGGAGGATTCAGCAAACAACTATTAATGGTTTTGAATAAGAGCATTAGGTAATTTATATATATATATAATTGATTCGTGAACCTGGGGATTTATATTTATTTATTAGGCACTCCCATACCCTAACTGCTTTATGTAAGCGTCAGATATTGTATTTACTACTGTGGAATAATTATTTTATATGAAATTCGCTCGATAAACGTCAAAAAATTCCTAGGCTGTGCAAGATCAAATATACTCCAGAGAGAAAAAATAAAAGAATGGTTGGTAAATAGTGTACTATGTAGTGGAAATCGAAAGGAATATCTTGAAATAATGAACATGACAAAGAAGAGTACATCAGTTCGTATACACGTTTTGAGTAATTAAATATTGCTCTCAGATTATTTTTATATCACACTTTTTTCAAATTCAAAATGGGAAATATTCATCATTGAGCTATAATCGGTTTAATAAAAATACATTTATTTATTTATTCCATAATCTACTCAAAAATGTACATTATTTTAACAGGGAGATATCATCGATCAAGAAGAAATCCTGATTATGTCATTTGGGAAATTCTATATCAGATATCTGAATTTAATGGTGTAAAATATTAAAATCACAAAGTATAATTATTCAATGTGGAAGAAGAAAGTACTTACATTCTTCAGGTACTCATGGTCTTTTTCATAGATCATCATTGTGAGAAAATTCTCAATGACTGGCAAATTAGTGGTCCATGATTTTTCGATCATATATTTCGAAATGTCACTTATTTGCAGTATTTTTGAAGCTTCTTTTCGCATTTTAACCATGTATGTTTTTTGTTCTTGGAGGACTTCAGCAAACAACAATAAATGGTTATGAAGAGGAGAATTAGTTAATTTATATATTTATATAAATGATTCGTGAACCTGGTGATAGTTTTGTTTATTAGGCACTCCTATACCCTAACTGCTTCGATGTAAGCGTCAGATATCGTATTTACTACCGTGAAAAAATAATTTTATATGAAAAACGCTCGTTAAACGTCAAAGAATTCCTTGGCCGTGCAATATCAAATATGCTCCAGAGGCAAAAAATAAAAGAACTGTAGGTAAATTGTGTACTACGTAGTGGAAATCAAATGGAAAATTGCTTGAAATCCTACGCATGACAAAGAATACTACTTCAGCACGTACACAAGTTCTGAGTATTTTAATATAGCTCTCAGATTATTTTTATATCACACTTTTTTCAAATTCAAAATGGGAAATATTCATCATTGAGCTATAATCGGTCGAATAAAAATACATTTTTTATTGATTCCATAATCTACTCAAAAATGTACAATATTTTAACAGGGAGATATCATCGATCAAATAGAAATCGAGATTTTGTTATTCGGGAAGTTCAATATCAGTTATCTAAATTTAATAATGTAAATATTAAAAGCACAAAGTATAAGTATTCAATATGGAAGTAGAAAGTACTTACATTCTTCAGGTACTCATGGTCTTTTCATAGATCATCATTGTGAGAAAATTCTCAATGACTGGCAAATTAGTGGTCCATGATTTTTCGATCATATATTTCGAAATGTCACTTATTTGCAGTATTTTTGAAGCTTCTTTTCGCATTTTAACCACGTATGTTTTTTGTTCTTGGAGGACTTCAGCAAACAACCTTAAATGGTTTTGAAGAAGAGCATTAGGTAATTTATATATTTATATAATTGATTCGTGAACCTGGGGATTAATTTAGTTTATTAGGCACTCCTATACCGCAACTGCTTTGATGTAAGCGTCAGATATCGTATTTACTACCGTGAAATAATAATTTTATATGAAATACGCTCGTTAAACATCAAAGAATTCCTTGGGCGTGCAAAATCAAATATACTCCAGAGAAAAAATAAAAGAACTTCTGTTAAATAGTGTACTACGTAGTGGAAATCAAATGGAAGATTGCTTGAAATCCTAAACATGACAAAGAATACTACTTCAGCTCGTATACACGTTTTGGGTAATTTAATAAACTCTCTGACTATTTTTATTTCAGAATTTTTGAAATTGAAAATGGTGAAATTTTATCATTGAGATACAATCAGTTGAATAAAAATACATTTTTTATTGATTCCATAATCTTCTCAGGAATGTACATTATTTTAACAGGGAGATACCATCGATTAAGTAGAAATCGAGATTATGTAATTTGAGAAGTTCAATATCGGATATCTGAATTTAATGGTGTAAAATATTAAAAGCACAAAGTATAATTATTCAATATGGAAGTAGAAGTACTTACATTCTTTAGGTACTCATGGTCTTTTTCATAGATCATCTTTGGGCGGTAATTATGAATGACTGGCAAATTAGTAGTCCATGATTTTTCGATCATATATTTTGGAAATGTCAATGATTTGCAGAATTTTTGAAGCTTTTTTTTCGCCTTTTTTAAAGTATGTTTTTTGTTCTTGGAGGACTTCAGCAAACAACCTTTAATGGTTTTGAATAAGAGCATTAGGTAATTTATATATATATATAATTGATTCGTGAACCTGGGGATTTATATTTATTTATTAGGCACTCCCATACCCTAACTGCTTTATGTAAGCGTCAGATATTGTATTTACTACTGTGGAATAATAATTTTATATGAAATATGCTCGATAAACGTCAAAAAATTCCTAGGCTGTGCAAGATCAAATATACTCCAGAGAGAAAAAATAAAAGAATGGTTGGTAAATAGTGTACTATGTAGTGGAAATCGAAAGGAATATCTTGAAATAATGAACATGACAAAGAAGAGTACATCAGTTCGTATACACGTTTTGAGTAATTAAATATTGCTCTCAGATTATTTTTATATCACACTTTTTTCAAATTCAAAATGGGAAATATTCATCATTGAGCTATAATCGGTTGAATAAAAATACATTTATTTATTTATTCCATAATCTACTAAAAAATGTACATTATTTTAACAGGGAGATATCATCGATCAAGTAGAAATCGAGATTTTGTTATTCGGGAAGTTCAATATCAGTTATCTAAATTTAATGGTGTAAATATTAAAAGCACCAAGTATAAGTATTCAATATGGAAGTAGAAAGTACTTACATTCTTCAGGTACTCATGGTCTTTTTCATAGATCATCATTGTGAGAAAATTCTCAATGACTGGCAAATTAGTGGTCCATGATTTTTTGATCATATATTTCGAAATGTCACTTATTTGCAGTATTTTTGAAGCTTCTTTTCGCATTTTAACCACGTATGTTTTTTGTTCTTGGAGGACTTCAGCAAACAACCTTAAATGGTTTTGAAGAAGAGCATTAGGTAATTTATATATTTATATAATTGATTCGTGAACCTGGGGATTAATTTTGTTTATTAGGCACTCCTATACCGCAACTGCTTTGATGTAAGCGTCAGATATCGTATTTACTACCGTGAAATAATTATTTTATATGAAATACGCTTGTTAAACATCAAAGAATTCCTTGGGCGTGCAAAATCAAATATACTCCCGAGAAAAAATAAAAGAACTGCTGTTAAATAGTGTACTATGTAGTGGAAATCAAATGGAATATTGCTTGAAATCCTAAACATGACAAAGAATACTACTTCAGCACGTATACACATTCTGATTATTTTAATATAGCTCTCAGACTTTGTTTATATCAAAATTTTTTTCAAATTCAAAATGGGAAATATTCATCATAGAGCTATAATCGGTCGAATAAAAATACAATTTGTAATGATTCCATAATCTACTCAAAAATGTACATTATTTTAACAATGAGGTATCATTGATCAAGTAGAAATCGAGATTATGTAATTTGAGAAGTTCAATATCGGATATCTGATTTTAATGGTGTAAAATATTAAAAGCACAAAGTATAATTATTCAATATGGAAGTAGAAAGTACTTACATTCTTTAGGTACTCATGGTCTTTTTCATAGATCATCTTTGGGCGGTAATTATGAATGACTGCCAAATTAGTAGTCCATGATTTTTCGATCATATATTTTGGAAATGTCAATGATTTGCAGAATTTTTGAAGCTTTTTTTTCGCCTTTATTAAAGTATGTTTTTTGTTCTTGGAGGACTTCAGCAAACAACTATTAATGGTTTTGAATAAGAGCATTAGGTAATTTATATATATATATAATTGATTCGTGAACCTGGGGATTTATATTTATTTATTAGGCACTCCCATACCCTAACTGCTTTATGTAAGCGTCAGATATTGTATTTACTACTGTGGAATAATTATTTTATATGAAATTCGCTCGATAAACGTCAAAAAATTCCTAGGCTGTGCAAGATCAAATATACTCCAGAGAGAAAAAATAAAAGAATGGTTGGTAAATAGTGTACTATGTAGTGGAAATCGAAAGGAATATCTTGAAATAATGAACATGACAAAGAAGAGTACATCAGTTCGTATACACGTTTTGAGTAATTAAATATTGCTCTCAGATTATTTTTATATCACACTTTTTTCAAATTCAAAATGGGAAATATTCATCATTGAGCTATAATCGGTTTAATAAAAATACATTTATTTATTTATTCCATAATCTACTCAAAAATGTACATTATTTTAACAGGGAGATATCATCGATCAAGAAGAAATCCTGATTATGTCATTTGGGAAATTCTATATCAGATATCTGAATTTAATGGTGTAAAATATTAAAAGCACAAAGTATAATTATTCAATGTGGAAGAAGAAAGTACTTACATTCTTAAGGTACTCATGGTCTTTTTCATAGATCATCATTGTGGGGTAATTCTGAATGACTGGCAAATTATTGGTCCATGATTTTTCGATCAAATATTTCGAAATGACACTGATTTGCAGAATTTTTGAAGTTTCTTTTCGCCTTTTAACCAAGTATGTTTTTTGTTCTTGACAGACTTCTGCAAACAACAATAAATGGTTTTGAAGAAGAGCATTAGGTAATTTATATATTTATATAAATGATTAATGAACCTGGGGATAATTTTGTTTATTAGGCACTCCTATACCCTAAATGCTTTGATGTAAGCGTCAGATATCGTATTTACTACCGTGAAAAAATAATTTTATATGAAAAACGCTCGTTAAACGTCAAAGAATTCCTTGGCCGTGCAATATCAAATATGCTCCAGAGGCAAAAAATAAAAGAACTGTAGGTAAATTGTGTACTACGTAGTGGAAATCAAATGGAAAATTGCTTGAAATCCTAAGCATGACAAAGAATACTACTTCAGCACGTATACGCGTTCTGATTATTTTAATATAGCTCTCAGACTTTGTTTATATCATAATTTTTTAAAAATTCAAAATGGGAAATATTCATCATTGAGCTATAATCGGTCGAATAAAAATACATTTTTTAATGATTCCATAATCTACTCAAAAATGTACATTATTTTAACAATGAGGTATCATTGATCAAGTAGAAATCGAGATTATGTAATTTGAGAAGTTCAATATCGGATATCTGATTTTAATGGTGTAAAATATTAAAAGCACAAAGTATAATTATTCAATATGGAAGTAGAAGTACTTACATTCTTTAGGTACTCATGGTCTTTTTCATAGATCATCTTTGGGCGGTAATTATGAATGACTGCCAAATTAGTAGTCCATGATTTTTCGATCATATATTTTGGAAATGTCAATGATTTGCAGAATTTATGAAGCTTTTTTTTCGCCTTTATTAAAGTATGTTTTTTGTTCTTGGAGGACTTCAGCAAACAACTATTAATGGTTTTGAATAAGAGCATTAGGTAATTTATATATATATATTGATTCGTGAACCTGGGGATTTATATTTATTTATTAGGCACTCCCATACCCTAACTGCTTTATGTAAGCGTCAGATATTGTATTTACTACTGTGGAATAATTATTTTATATGAAATTCGCTCGATAAACGTCAAAAAATTCCTAGGCTGTGCAAGATCAAATATACTCCAGAGAGAAAAAATAAAAGAATGGTTGGTAAATAGTGTACTATGTAGTAAAAAACGAAAGGAATATCTTGAAATAATGAACATGACAAAGAAGAGTACATCAGTTCGTATACACGTTTTGAGTAATTAAATATTGCTCTCAGATTATTTTTATATCACACTTTTTTCAAATTCAAAATGAGAAATATTCATCATTGAGCTATAATCGGTTTAATAAAAATACATTTATTTATTTATTCCATAATCTACTCAAAAATGTACATTATTTTAACAGGGAGATATCATCGATCAAGAAGAAATCCTGATTATGTCATTTGGGAAATTCTATATCAGATATCTGAATTTAATGGTGTAAAATATTAAAAGCACAAAGTATAATTATTCAATGAGGAAGAAGAAAGTACTTACATTCTTAAGGTACTCATGGTCTTTTTCATAGATCATCATTGTGGGGTAATTCTGAATGACTGGCAAATTATTGGTCCATGATTTTTCGATCAAATATTTCGAAATGACACTGATTTGCAGAATTTTTGAAGTTTCTTTTCGCCTTTTAACCAAGTATGTTTTTTGTTCTTGACAGACTTCTGCAAACAACAATAAATGGTTTTGAAGAAGAGCATTAGGTAATTTATATATTTATATAAATGATTAATGAACCTGGGGATAATTTTGTTTATTAGGCACTCCTATACCCTAAATGCTTTGATGTAAGCGTCAGATATCGTATTTACTACCGTGAAAAAATAATTTTATATGAAAAACGCTCGTTAAACGTCAAAGAATTCCTTGGCCGTGCAATATCAAATATGCTCCAGAGGCAAAAAATAAAAGAACTGTAGGTAAATTGTGTACTACGTAGTGGAAATCAAATGGAAAATTGCTTGAAATCCTAAGCATGACAAAGAATACTACTTCAGCACGTATACGCGTTCTGATTATTTTAATATAGCTCTCAGACTTTGTTTATATCATAATTTTTTAAAAATTCAAAATGGGAAATATTCATCATTGAGCTATAATCGGTCGAATAAAAATACATTTATTTATTTATTCCATAATCTACTCAAAAATGTACATTATTTTAACAGGGAGATATCATCGATCAAGTAGAAATCGAGATTTTGTTATTCGGGAAGTTCAATATCAGTTATCTAAATTTAATGGTGTAAATATTAAAAGCACCAAGTATAAGTATTCAATATGGAAGTAGAAAGTACTTACATTCTTCAGGTACTCATGGTCTTTTTCATAGATCATCATTGTGAGAAAATTCTCAATGACTGGCAAATTAGTGGTCCATGATTTTTTGATCATATATTTCGAAATGTCACTTATTTGCAGTATTTTTGAAGCTTCTTTTCGCATTTTAACCACGTATGTTTTTTGTTCTTGGAGGACTTCAGCAAACAACCTTAAATGGTTTTGAAGAAGAGCATTAGGTAATTTATATATTTATATAATTGATTCGTGAACCTGGGGATTAATTTTGTTTATTAGGCACTCCTATACCGCAACTGCTTTGATGTAAGCGTCAGATATCGTATTTACTACCGTGAAATAATTATTTTATATGAAATACGCTTGTTAAACATCAAAGAATTCCTTGGGCGTGCAAAATCAAATATACTCCCGAGAAAAAATAAAAGAACTGCTGTTAAATAGTGTACTATGTAGTGGAAATCAAATGGAATATTGCTTGAAATCCTAAACATGACAAAGAATACTACTTCAGCACGTATACACATTCTGATTATTTTAATATAGCTCTCAGACTTTGTTTATATCAAAATTTTTTTCAAATTCAAAATGGGAAATATTCATCATAGAGCTATAATCGGTCGAATAAAAATACAATTTGTAATGATTCCATAATCTACTCAAAAATGTACATTATTTTAACAATGAGGTATCATTGATCAAGTAGAAATCGAGATTATGTAATTTGAGAAGTTCAATATCGGATATCTGATTTTAATGGTGTAAAATATTAAAAGCACAAAGTATAATTATTCAATATGGAAGTAGAAAGTACTTACATTCTTTAGGTACTCATGGTCTTTTTCATAGATCATCTTTGGGCGGTAATTATGAATGACTGCCAAATTAGTAGTCCATGATTTTTCGATCATATATTTTGGAAATGTCAATGATTTGCAGAATTTTTGAAGCTTTTTTTTCGCCTTTATTAAAGTATGTTTTTTGTTCTTGGAGGACTTCAGCAAACAACTATTAATGGTTTTGAATAAGAGCATTAGGTAATTTATATATATATATAATTGATTCGTGAACCTGGGGATTTATATTTATTTATTAGGCACTCCCATACCCTAACTGCTTTATGTAAGCGTCAGATATTGTATTTACTACTGTGGAATAATTATTTTATATGAAATTCGCTCGATAAACGTCAAAAAATTCCTAGGCTGTGCAAGATCAAATATACTCCAGAGAGAAAAAATAAAAGAATGGTTGGTAAATAGTGTACTATGTAGTGGAAATCGAAAGGAATATCTTGAAATAATGAACATGACAAAGAAGAGTACATCAGTTCGTATACACGTTTTGAGTAATTAAATATTGCTCTCAGATTATTTTTATATCACACTTTTTTCAAATTCAAAATGGGAAATATTCATCATTGAGCTATAATCGGTTTAATAAAAATACATTTATTTATTTATTCCATAATCTACTCAAAAATGTACATTATTTTAACAGGGAGATATCATCGATCAAGAAGAAATCCTGATTATGTCATTTGGGAAATTCTATATCAGATATCTGAATTTAATGGTGTAAAATATTAAAAGCACAAAGTATAATTATTCAATGTGGAAGAAGAAAGTACTTACATTCTTAAGGTACTCATGGTCTTTTTCATAGATCATCATTGTGGGGTAATTCTGAATGACTGGCAAATTATTGGTCCATGATTTTTCGATCAAATATTTCGAAATGACACTGATTTGCAGAATTTTTGAAGTTTCTTTTCGCCTTTTAACCAAGTATGTTTTTTGTTCTTGACAGACTTCTGCAAACAACAATAAATGGTTTTGAAGAAGAGCATTAGGTAATTTATATATTTATATAAATGATTAATGAACCTGGGGATAATTTTGTTTATTAGGCACTCCTATACCCTAAATGCTTTGATGTAAGCGTCAGATATCGTATTTACTACCGTGAAAAAATAATTTTATATGAAAAACGCTCGTTAAACGTCAAAGAATTCCTTGGCCGTGCAATATCAAATATGCTCCAGAGGCAAAAAATAAAAGAACTGTAGGTAAATTGTGTACTACGTAGTGGAAATCAAATGGAAAATTGCTTGAAATCCTAAGCATGACAAAGAATACTACTTCAGCACGTATACGCGTTCTGATTATTTTAATATAGCTCTCAGACTTTGTTTATATCATAATTTTTTAAAAATTCAAAATGGGAAATATTCATCATTGAGCTATAATCGGTCGAATAAAAATACATTTATTTATTTATTCCATAATCTACTCAAAAATGTACATTATTTTAACAGGGAGATATCATCGATCAAGTAGAAATCGAGATTTTGTTATTCGGGAAGTTCAATATCAGTTATCTAAATTTAATGGTGTAAATATTAAAAGCAC
Organism: Tanypteryx hageni; assembly: GCA_028673005.1. Taxonomy (NCBI): domain Eukaryota; kingdom Metazoa; phylum Arthropoda; class Insecta; order Odonata; family Petaluridae; genus Tanypteryx; species Tanypteryx hageni. Next base: position 90,783,214 of record CM054120.1, read on the forward strand.
CAAGTATAAGTATTCAATATGGAAGTAGAAAGTACTTACATTCTTCAGGTACTCATGGTCTTTTTCATAGATCATCATTGTGAGAAAATTCTCAATGACTGGCAAATTAGTGGTCCATGATTTTTTGATCATATATTTCGAAATGTCACTTATTTGCAGTATTTTTGAAGCTTCTTTTCGCATTTTAACCACGTATGTTTTTTGTTCTTGGAGGACTTCAGCAAACAACCTTAAATGGTTTTGAAGAAGAGCATTAGGTAATTTATATATTTATATAATTGATTCGTGAACCTGGGGATTAATTTTGTTTATTAGGCACTCCTATACCGCAACTGCTTTGATGTAAGCGTCAGATATCGTATTTACTACCGTGAAATAATTATTTTATATGAAATACGCTTGTTAAACATCAAAGAATTCCTTGGGCGTGCAAAATCAAATATACTCCCGAGAAAAAATAAAAGAACTGCTGTTAAATAGTGTACTATGTAGTGGAAATCAAATGGAAGATTGCTTGAAATCCTAAACATGACAAAGAATACTACTTCAGCTCGTATACACGTTTTGGGTAATTTAATAAACTCTCTGACTATTTTTATTTCAGAATTTTTGAAATTGAAAATGGTGAAATTTTATCATTGAGATACAATCAGTTGAATAAAAATACATTTTTTATTGATTCCATAATCTTCTCAGGAATGTACATTATTTTAACAGGGAGATACCATCGATTAAGTAGAAATCGAGATTATGTAATTTGAGAAGTTCAATATCGGATATCTGAATTTAATGGTGTAAAATATTAAAAGCACAAAGTATAATTATTCAATATGGAAGTAGAAGTACTTACATTCTTTAGGTACTCATGGTCTTTTTCATAGATCATCTTTGGGCGGTAATTATGAATGACTGCCAAATTAGTAGTCCATGATTTTTCGATCATATATTTTGGAAATGTCAATGATTTGCAGAATTTTTGAAGCTTTTTTTTCGCCTTTATTAAAGTATGTTTTTTGTTCTTGGAGGACTTCAGCAAACAACCTTTAATGGTTTTGAATAAGAGCATTAGGTAATTTATATATATATATAATTGATTCGTGAACCTGGGGATTTATATTTATTTATTAGGCACTCCCATACCCTAACTGCTTTATGTAAGCGTCAGATATTGTATTTACTACTGTGGAATAATAATTTTATATGAAATATGCTCGATAAACGTCAAAAAATTCCTAGGCTGTGCAAGATCAAATATACTCCAGAGAGAAAAAATAAAAGAATGGTTGGTAAATAGTGTACTATGTAGTGGAAATCGAAAGGAATATCTTGAAATAATGAACATGACAAAGAAGAGTACATCAGTTCGTATACACGTTTTGAGTAATTAAATATTGCTCTCAGATTATTTTTATATCACACTTTTTTCAAATTCAAAATGGGAAATATTCATCATTGAGCTATAATCGGTTTAATAAAAATACATTTATTTATTTATTCCATAATCTACTCAAAAATGTACATTATTTTAACAGGGAGATATCATCGATCAAGTAGAAATCGAGATTTTGTTATTCGGGAAGTTCAATATCAGTTATCTAAATTTAATGGTGTAAATATTAAAAGCACCAAGTATAAGTATTCAATATGGAAGTATAAAGTACTTACATTCTTCAGGTACTCATGGTCTTTTTCATAGATCATCATTGTGAGAAAATTCTCAATGACTGGCAAATTAGTGGTCCATGATTTTTTGATCATATATTTCGAAATGTCACTTATTTGCAGTATTTTTGAAGCTTCTTTTCGCATTTTAACCACGTATGTTTTTTGTTCTTGGAGGACTTCAGCAAACAACCTTAAATGGTTTTGAAGAAGAGCATTAGGTAATTTATATATTTATATAATTGATTCGTGAACCTGGGGATTAATTTTGTTTATTAGGCACTCCTATACCGCAACTGCTTTGATGTAAGCGTCAGATATCGTATTTACTACCGTGAAATAATAATTTTATATGAAATACGCTCGATAAACATCAATGAATTCCTTGGGCGTGCAAAATCAAATATACTCCAGAGAAAAAATAAAAGAACTTCTGTTAAATAGTGTACTACGTAGTGGAAATCAAATGGAAGATTGCTTGAAATCCTAAACATGACAAAGAATACTACTTCAGCTCGTATACACGTTTTGGGTAATTTAATAAACTCTCTGACTATTTTTATTTCAGAATTTTTGAAATTGAAAATGGTGAAATTTTATCATTGAGATACAATCAGTTGAATAAAAATACATTTTTTATTGATTCCATAATCTTCTCAGGAATATACATTATTTAAACAGGGAGATATCATAGATTAAGTAGAAATCGAGATTATGTAATTTGAGAAGTTCAATGTCGGATATCTGAATTTAATGGTGTAAAATATTAAAAGCACAAAGTATAATTATTCAATATGGAAGTAGAAGTACTTACATTCTTTAGGTACTCATGGTCTTTTTCATAGATCATCTTTGGGCGGTAATTATGAATGACTGGCAAATTAGTAGTCCATGATTTTTCGATCATATATTTTGGAAATGTCAATGATTTGCAGAATTTTTGAAGCTTTTTTTTCGCCTTTATTAAAGTATGTTTTTTGTTCTTGCAGGACTTCAGCAAACAACTATTAATGGTTTTGAATAAGAGCATTAGGTAATTTATATATATATATATAATTGATTCGTGAACCTGGGGATTTATATTTATTTATTAGGCACTCCCATACCCTAACTGCTTTATGTAAGCGTCAGATATTGTATTTACTACTGTGGAATAATTATTTTATATGAAATTCGCTCGATAAACGTCAAAAAATTCCTAGGCTGTGCAAGATCAAATATACTCCAGAGAGAAAAAATAAAAGAATGGTTGGTAAATAGTGTACTATGTAGTGGAAATCGAAAGGAATATCTTGAAATAATGAAAATGACAAAGAAGAGTACATCAGTTCGTATACACGTTTTGAGTAATTAAATATTGCTCTCAGATTATTTTTATATCACTTTTTTCAAATTCAAAATGGGAAATATTCATCATTGTGCTATAATCGGTTGAATAAAAATACATTTATTTATTTATTCCATAATCTACTCAAAAATGTACATTATTTTAACAGGGAGATATCATCGATCAAGAAGAAATCCAGATTATGTCATTTGGGAAATTCTATATCAGATATCTGAATTTAATGGTGTAAAATATTAAAAGCACAAAGTATAATTATTCAATGTGGAAGAAGAAAGTACTTACATTCTTAAGGTACTCATGGTCTTTTTCATAGATCATCATTGTGGGGTAATTCTGAATGACTGGCAAATTATTGGTCCATGATTTTTCGATCATATATTTCGAAATGACACTGATTTGCAGAATTTTTGAAGTTTCTTTTCGCCTTTTAACCAAGTATGTTTTTTGTTCTTGACAGACTTCTGCAAACAACAATAAATGGTTTTGAAGAAGAGCATTAGGTAATTTATATATTTATATAAATGATTAATGAACCTGGGGATAATTTTGTTTATTAGGCACTCCTATACCCTAAATGCTTTGATGTAAGCATCAGATATCGTATTTACTACCGTGAAAAAATAATTTTATATGAAAAACGCTCGTTAAACGTCAAAGAATTCCTTGGCCGTGCAATATCAAATATGCTCCAGAGGCAAAAAATAAAAGAACTGTAGGTAAATTGTGTACTACGTAGTGGAAATCAAATGGAAAATTGCTTGAAATCCTAAGCATGACAAAGAATACTACTTCAGCACGTATACGCGTTCTGATTATTTTAATATAGCTCTCAGACTTTGTTTATATCATAATTTTTTAAAAATTCAAAATGGGAAATATTCATCATTGAGCTATAATCGGTCGAATAAAAATACATTTTTTAATGATTCCATAATCTACTCAAAAATGTACATTATTTTAACAATGAGGTATCATCTATCAAGTAGAAATCGAGATTTTGTTATTCGGGAAATTCAATATCAGTTATCTAAATTTAATGGTGTAAATATTAAAAGCACCAAGTATAAGTATTCAATATGGAAGTAGAAAGTACTTACATTCTTCAGGTACTCATGGTCTTTTTCATAGATCATCATTGTGAGAAAATTCTCAATGACTGGCAAATTAGTGGTCCATGATTTTTCGATCATATATTTCGAAATGTCACTTATTTGCAGTATTTTTGAAGTTTCTTTTCGCATTTTAACCACGTATGTTTTTTGTTCTTGGAGGACTTCAGCAAACAACAATAAATGGTTATGAAGAAGAGAATTAGTTAATTTATATATTTATATAAATGATTCGTGAACCTGGTGATAGTTTTGTTTATTAGGCACTCCTATACCCTAACTGCTTCTATGTAAGCGTCAGATATCGTATTTACTACCGTGAAAAAATAATTTTATATGAAAAACGCTCGTTAAACGTCAAAGAATTCCTTGGCCATGCAATATCAAATATGCTCCAGAGGCAAAAAATGAAAGAACTGTAGGTAAATTGTGTACTACGTAGTGGAAATCAAATGGAAAATTGCTTGAAATCCTAAGCATGACACAGAATACTACTTCAGCACGTACACAAGTTCTGAGTATTTTAATATAGCTCTCAGATTATTTTTATATCACACTTTTTTCAAATTCAAAATGGGAAATATTCATCATTGAGCTATAATCGGTCGAATAAAAATACATTTTTTATTGATTCCATAATCTACTCAAAAATGTACAATATTTTAACAGGGAGATATCATCGATCAAATAGAAATCGAGATTTTGTTATTCGGGAAGTTCAATATCAGTTATCTAAATTTAATGGTGTAAATATTAAAAGCACAAAGTATAAGTATTCAATATGGAAGTAGAAAGTACTTACATTCTTCAGGTACTCATGGTCTTTTCATAGATCATCATTGTGAGGTAATTCTCAATGACTGGCAAAGTAGTGGTCCATGATTTTTCGATCATATATTTCGAAATGTCACTTATTTGCAGTATTTTTGAAGCTTCTTTTCGCATTTTAACCACGTATGTTTTTTGTTCTTGACAGACTTCTGCAAACAACAATAAATGGTTTTGAAGAAGAGCATTAGGTAATTTATATATTTAAATAAATGATTCATGAACCTGGGGATAATTTTGTTTATTAGGCACTCCTATACCCTAACTGCTTTGATGTAAGCGTCAGATATCGTATTTACTACCGTGAAATAATAATTTTATATGAAATACGCTCGTTAAACATCAAAGAATTCCTTGGGCGTGCAAAATCAAATATACTCCCGAGAAAAAATAAAAGAACTGCTGTTAAATAGTGTACTATGTAGTGGAAATCAAATGGAAGATTGCTTGAAATCCAAAACATGACAAAGAATACTACTTTAGCTCGTATACACGTTTTGGGTAATTTAATAAACTCTCTGACTATTTTTATTTCAGAATTTTTGAAATTGAAAATGGTGAAATTTTATCATTGAGATACAATCAGTTGAATAAAAATACATTTTTTATTGATTCCATAATCTTCTCAGGAATGTACATTATTTTAACAGGGAGATATCATCGATTAAGTAGAAATCGAGATTATGTAATTTGAGAAATTCAATATCGGATATCTGAATTTAATGGTGTAAAATATTAAAAGCACAAAGTATAATTATTCAATATGGAAGTAGATAGTACTTACATTCTTTAGGTAATCATGGTCTTTTTCATAGATCATCTTTGGGCGGTAATTATGAATGACTGGCAAATTAGTAGTCCATGATTTTTCGATCATATATTTTGGAAATGTCAATGATTTGCAGAATTTTTAAAGCTTTTTTTTCGCCTTTATTCAAGTATGTTTTTTGTTCTTGGAGGACTTCAGCAAACAACCTTTAATGGTTTTGAATAAGAGCATTAGGTAATATATATATATATATATAATTGATTCGTGAACCTGGGGATTTATATTTATTTATTAGGCACTCCCATACCCTAACTGCTTCGATGTAAGCGTCAGATATCGTATTAACTACCGTGAAAAAATAATTTTATATGAAAAACGCTCGTTAAACGTCAAAGAATTCCTTGGCCGTGCAATATCAAATATGCTCCAGAGGCAAAAAATAAAAGAACTGTAGGTAAATTGTGTACTACGTAGTGGAAATCAAATGGAAAATTGCTTGAAATCCTAAGCATGACAAAGAATACTACTTCAGCACGTACACAAGTTCTGAGTATTTTAATATAGCTCTCAGATTATTTTTATATCACACTTTTTTCAAATTCAAAATGGGAAATATTCATCATTGAGCTATAATTGGTCGAATAAAAATACATTTTTTATTGATTCCATAATCTACTCAAAAATGTACATTATTTTAACAGGGAGATATCATCGATCAAGAAGAAATCCTGATTATGTCATTTGGGAAGTTCAATATCAGTTATCTAAATTTAATGGTGTAAATATTAAAAGCACAAAGTATAAGTATTCAATATGGAAGTAGAAAGTACTTACATTCTTCAGGTACTCATGGTCTTTTCATAGATCATCATTGTGAGGTAATTCTCAATGACTGGCAAAGTAGTGGTCCATGATTTTTCGATCATATATTTCGAAATGTCACTTATTTGCAGTATTTTTGAAGCTTCTTTTCGCATTTTAACCACGTATGTTTTTTGTTCTTGGAGGACTTCAGCAAACAACCTTAAATGGTTTTGAAGAAGAGCATTAGGTAATTTATATATTTATATAACTGATTCGTGAACCTGGGGATTAATTTTGTTTATTATGCACTCCTATACCGCAACTGCTTTGATGTAAGCGTCAGATATCGTATTTACTACCGTGAAATAATAATTTTATATGAAATACGCTCGTTAAACATCAAAGAATTCCTTGGGCGTGCAAAATCAAATATACTCCCGAGAAAAAATAAAAGTACTGCTGTTAAATAGTGTACTATGTAGTGGAAATCAAATGGAAGATTGCTTGAAATCCAAAACATGACAAAGAATACTACTTTAGCTCGTATACACGTTTTGGGTAATTTAATAAACTCTCTGACTATTTTTATTTCAGAATTTTTGAAATTGAAAATGGTGAAATTTTATCATTGAGATACAATCAGTTGAATAAAAATACATTTTTTATTGATTCCATAATCTTCTCAGGAATGTACATTATTTTAACAGGGAGATATCATCGATTAAGTAGAAATCGAGATTATGTAATTTGAGAAGTTCAATATCGGATATCTGAATTTAATGGTGTAAAATATTAAAAGCACAAAGTATAATTATTCAATATGGAAGTAGAAAGTACTTACATTCTTTAGGTAATCATGGTCTTTTTCATAGATCATCTTTGGGCGGTAATTATGAATGACTGGCAAATTAGTAGTCCATGATTTTTCGATCATATATTTTGGAAATGTCAATGATTTGCAGAATTTTTAAAGCTTTTTTTCGCCTTTATTCAAGTATGTTTTTGGTTCTTGGAGGACTTCAGCAAACAACCTTTAATGGTTTTGAATAAGAGCATTAGGTAATTTATATATATATATATAATTGATTCGTGAACCTGGGGATTTATATTTATTTATTAGGCACTCCCATACCCTAACTGCTTTATGTAAGCGTCAGATATTGTATTTACTACTGTGGAATAATAATTTTATATGAAATACGCTCGATAAACGTCAAAAAATTCCTAGGCTGTGCAAGATCAAATATACTCCAGAGAGAAAAAATAAAAGAATGGTTGGTAAATAGTGTACTATGTAGTGGATATCGAAAGGAATATCTTGAAATAATGAACATGACAAAGAATAGTACATCAGTTCGTATACACGTTTTGAGTAATTAAATATTGCTCTCAGATTATTTTTATATCACACTTTTTTCAAATTCAAAATGGGAAATATTCATCATTGAGCTATAATTGGTCGAATAAAAATACATTTTTTATTGATTCCATAATCTACTCAAAAATGTACATTATTTTAACAGGGAGATATCATCGATCAAGAAGAAATCCTGATTATGTCATTTGGGAAATTCTAAATCAGATATCTGAATTTAATGGTGTAAAATATTAAAAGCACAAAGTATAATTATTCAATGTGGAAGAAGAAAGTACTTACATTCTTAAGGTACTCATGGTCTATTTCATAGATCATCATTGTGGGGTAATTCTGAATGACTGGCAAAGTAGTGGTCCATGATTTTTCGATCATATATTTCGAAATGACACTGATTTGCAGAATTTTTGAAGTTTCTTTTCGCCTTTTAACCAAGTATGTTTTTTGTTCTTGACAGACTTCTGCAAACAACAATAAATGGTTTTGAAGAAGAGCATTAGGTAATTTATATATTTATATAAATGATTTATGAACCTGGGGATAATTTTGTTTATTAGGCACTCCTATACCCTAACTGCTTTGATGTAAGCGTCAGATATCGTATTTACTACCGTGAAAAAATAATTTTATATGAAAAACGCTCGTTAAACGTCAAAGAATTCCTTGGCCGTGCAATATCAAATATGCTCCAGAGGCAAAAAATAAAAGAACTGTAGGTAAATTGTGTACTACGTAGTGGAAATCAAATGGAAAATTGCTTGAAATCCTAAGCATGACAAAGAATACTACTTCAGCACGTATACACGTTCTGATTATTTTAATATAGCTCTCAGACTTTGTTTATATCAAAATTTTTTAAAAATTCAAAATGGGAAATATTCATCATTGAGCTATAATCGGTCGAATAAAAATACATTTTTTAATGATTCCATAATCTACTCAAAAATGTACATTATTTTAACAATGAGGTATCATCGATCAAGTAGAAATCGAGATTTTGTTATTCGGGAAGTTCAATATCAGTTATCTAAATTTAATGGTGTAAATATTAAAAGCACCAAGTATAAGTATTCAATATGGAAGTAGAAAGTACTTACATTCTTCAGGTACTCATTGTGTTTTTCATAGATAATCATTGTGAGGTAATTCTCAATGACTGGCAAAGTAGTGGTCCATGATTTTTTCATCATATATTTCGAAATGTCACTTATTTGCAGTATTTTTGAAGCTTCTTTACGCATTTTAACCAAGTATGTTTTTTGTTCTTGACAGACTTCTGCAAACAACAATAAATGGTTTTGAAGAAGAGCATTAGGTAATTTATATATTTATATAAATGATTAATGAACCTGGGGATAATTTTGTTTATTAGGCACTCCTATACCCTAAATGCTTTGATGTAAGCGTCAGATATCGTATTTACTACCGTGAAAAAATAATTTTATATGAAAAACGCTCGTTAAACGTCAAAGAATTCCTTGGCCGTGCAATATCAAATATGCTCCAGAGGCAAAAAATAAAAGAACTGTAGGTAAATTGTGTACTACGTAGTGGAAATCAAATGGAAAATTGCTTGAAATCCTAAGCATTGCAAAGAATACTACTTCAGCACGTATACGCGTTCTGATTATTTTAATATAGCTCTCAGACTTTGTTTATATCATAATTTTTTAAAAATTCAAAATGGGAAATATTCATCATTGAGCTATAATCGGTCGAATAAAAATACATTTTTTAATGATTCCATAATCTACTCAAAAATGTACATTATTTTAACAATGAGGTATCATCGATCAAGTAGAAATCGAGATTTTGTTATTCGGGAAATTCAATATCAGTTATCTAAATTTAATGGTGTAAATATTAAAAGCACCAAGTATAAGTATTCAATATGGAAGTAGAAAATACTTACATTCTTCAGGTACTCATGGTCTTTTTCATAGATCATCATTGTGAGAAAATTCTCAATGACTGGCAAATTAGTGGTCCATGATTTTTCGATCATATATTTCGAAATGTCACTTATTTGCAGTATTTTTGAAGTTTCTTTTCGCATTTTAACCACGTATGTTTTTTGTTCTTGGAGGACTTCAGCAAACAACAATAAATGGTTATGAAGAAGAGAATTAGTTAATTTATATATTTATATAAATGATTCGTGAACCTGGTGATAGTTTTGTTTATTAGGCACTCCTATACCCTAACTACTTCGATGTAAGCGTCAGATATCGTATTTACTACCGTGAAAAAATAATTTTATATGAAAAACGCTCGTTAAACGTCAAAGAATTCCTTGGCCGTGCAATATCAAATATGCTCCAGAGGCAAAAAATAAAAGAACTGTAGGTAAATTGTGTACTACGTAGTGGAAATCAAATGGAAAATTGCTTGAAATCCTAAGCATGACAAAGAATACTACTTCAGCACGTATACACGTTCTGATTATTTTAATATAGCTCTCAGACTTTGTTTATATCAAAATTTTTTAAAAATTCAAAATGGGAAATATTCATCATTGAGCTATAATCGGTCGAATAAAAATACATTTTTTAATGATTCCATAATCTACTCAAAAATGTACATTATTTTAACAATGAGGTATCATCGATCAAGTAGAAATCGAGATTTTGTTATTCGGGAAGTTCAATATCAGTTATCTAAATTTAATGGTGTAAATATTAAAAGCACCAAGTATAAGTATTCAATATGGAAGTAGAAAGTACTTACATTCATCAGGTACTCATGGTCTTTTTCATAGATAATCATTGTGAGGTAATTCTCAATGACTGGCAAAGTAGTGGTCCATGATTTTTTCATCATATATTTCGAAATGTCACTTATTTGCAGTATTTTTGAAGCTTCTTTTCGCTTTTTAACCACGTAGGTTTTTTGTTCTTGGAGGACTTCTGCAAACAACCTTAAATGGTTTTGAAGAAGAGCATTAGGTAATTTATATATTTATATAATTGATTCGTGAACCTGGGGATTAATTTTGTTTATTAGGCACTCCTATACCGCAACTGCTTTGATGTAAGCGTCAGATATCGTATTTACTACCGTGAAATAATAATTTTATATGAAATACGCTTGTTAAACATCAATGAATTCCTTGTGCGTGCAAAATCAAATATACTCCAGAGAAAAAATAAAAGAACTTCTGTTAATTAGTGTACTACGTAGTGGAAATCAAATGGAAGATTGCTTGAAATCCTAAACATGACAAAGAATACTACTTCAGCTCGTATACACGTTTTGGGTAATTTAATAAACTCTCTGACTATTTTTATTTCAGAATTTTTGAAATTGAAAATGGTGAAATTTTATCATTGAGATACAATCAGTTGAATAAAAATAGATTTTTTATTGATTCCATAATCTTCTCAGGAATGTACATTATTTTATCAGGGAGATATCATCGATTAAGTAGAAATCGAGATTATGTAATTTGAGATGTTCAATGTCGGATATCTGAATTTAATGGTGTAAAATATTAAAAGCACAAAGTATAATTATTCAATATGGAAGTAGAAGTACTTACATTCTTTAGGTACTCATGGTCTTTTTCATAGATCATCTTTGGGCGGTAATTATGAATGACTGGCAAATTAGTAGTCCATGATTTTTCGATCATATATTTTGGAAATGTCAATGATTTGCAGAATTTTTGAAGCTTTTTTTTCGCCTTTATTAAAGTATGTTTTTTGTTCTTGGAGGACTTCAGCAAACAACCTTTAATGGTTTTGAATAAGAGCATTAGGTAATTTATATATATATATAATTGATTCGTGAACCTGGGGATTTATATTTATTTATTAGGCACTCCCATACACTAACTGCTTTATGTAAGCGTCAGATATTGTATTTACTACTTTGGAATAATTATTTTATATGAAATACGCTCGATAAACGTCAAAAAATTCCTAGGCTGTGCAAGATCAAATATACTCCAGAGAGAAAAAATAAAAGAATGGTTGGTAAATAGTGTACTATGTAGTGGAAATCGAAAGGAATATCTTGAAATAATGAACATGACAAAGAAGAGTACATCAGTTCGTATACACGTTTTGAGTAATTAAATATTGCTCTCAGATTATTTTTATATCACACTTTTTTCAAATTCAAAATGGGAAATATTCATCATTGAGTTATAATCGGTTGAATAAAAATACATTTATTTATTTATTCCATAATCTACTCAAAAATGTACATTATTTTAACAGGGAGATATCATCGATCAAGAAGAAATCCTGATTATGTCATTTGGGAAATTCTATATCAGATATCTGAATTTAATGGTGTAAAATATTAAAAGCACAAAGTATAATTATTCAATGTGGAAGAAGAAAGTACTTACATTCTTAAGGTACTCATGGTCTTTTTCATAGATCATCATTGTGGGGTAATTCTGAATGACTGGCAAAGTATTGGTCCATGATTTTTCGATCATATATTTCGAAATGACACTGATTTGCAGAATTTTTGAAGTTTCTTTTCGCCTTTTAACCAAGTATGTTTTTTGTTCTTGACAGACTTCTGCAAACAACAATAAATGGTTTTGAAGAAGAGCATTAGGTAATTTATATATTTATATAAATGATTAATGAACCTGGGGATAATTTTGTTTATTAGGCACTCTTATACCCTAAATGCTTTGATGTAAGCGTCAGATATCGTATTTACTACTGTGAAAAAATAATTTTATATGAAAAACGCTCGTTAAACGTCAAAGAATTCCTTGGCCGTGCAATATCAAATATGCTCAAGAGGCAAAAAATAAAAGAACTGTAGGTAAATTGTGTACTACGTAGTGGAAATCAAATGGAAAATTGCTTGAAATCCTAAGCATGACAAAGAATACTACTTCAGCACGTATACGCGTTCTGATTATTTTAATATAGCTCTCAGACTTTGTTTATATCAAAATTTTTTAAAAATTCAAAATGGGAAATATTCATCATTGAGCTATAATCGGTCGAATAAAAATACATTTTTTAATGATTCCATAATCTACTCAAAAATGTACAATATTTTAACAAGGAGATATCATCGATCAAATAGAAATCGAGATTTTGTTATTCAGGAAGTTCAATATCAGTTATCTAAATTTAATGGTGTAAATATTAAAAGCACAAAGTATAAGTATTCAATATGGAAGTAGAAAGTACTTACATTCTTCAGGTACTCATGGACTTTTCATAGATCATCATTGTGAGGTAATTCTCAATGACTGGCAAAGTAGTGGTCCATGATTTTTCGATCATATATTTCGAAATGTCACTTATTTGCAGTATTTTTGAAGCTTCTTTTCGCATTTTACCCACGTATGTTTTTTGTTCTTGGAGGACTTCAGCAAACAACCTTAAATGGTTTTAAAGAAGAGCATTAGGTAATTTATATATTTATATAATTGATTCGTGAACCTGGGGATTAATTTTGTTTATTATGCACTCCTATACCGCAACTGCTTTGATGTAAGCGTCAGATATCGTATTTACTACCGTGAAATAATAATTTTATATGAAATACGCTCGTTAAACATCAAAGAATTCCTTGGGCGTGCAAAATCAAATATACTCCCGAGAAAAAACAAAAGAACTGCTGTTAAATAGTGTACTATGTAGTGGAAATCAAATGGAAGATTGCATGAAATCCAAAACATGACAAAGAATACTACTTTAGCTCGTATACACGTTTTGGGTAATTTAATAAACTCTCTGACTATTTTTATTTCAGAATTTTTGAAATTGAAAATGGTGAAATTTTATCATTGAGATACAATCAGTTGAATAAAAACACATTTTTTATTGATTCCATAATCTTCTAAGGAATGTACATTATTTTAACAGGGAGATATCATCGATTAAGTAGAAATCGAGATTATGTAATTTGAGAAGTTCAATATCGGATATCTGAATTTAATGGTGTAAAATATTAAAAGGACAAAGTATAATTATTCAATATGGAAGTAGAAAGTACTTACATTCTTTAGGTAATCATGGTCTTTTTCATAGATCATCTTTGGGCGGTAATTATGAATGACTGGCAAATTAATAGTCCATGATTTTTCGATCATATATTTTGGAAATGTCAATGATTTGCAGAATTTTTAAAGCTTTTTTTTCGCCTTTATTCAAGTATGTTTTTTGTTCTTGGAGGACTTCAGCAAACAACCTTTAATGGTTTTGAATAAGAGCATTAGGTAATTTATATATATATATATAATTGATTCGTGAACCTGGGGATTTATATTTATTTATTAGGCACTCCCATACCCTAACTGCTTTATGTAAGCGTCAGATATTGTATTTACTACTGTGGAATAATAATTTTATATGAAATACGCTCGATAAACGTCAAAAAATTCCTAGGCTGTGCAAGATCAAATATACTCCATAGAGAAAAAATAAAAGAATGGTTGGTAAATAGTGTACTATGTAGTGGAAATCGAAAGGAATATCTTGAAATAATGAACATGACAAAGAATAGTACATAAGTTCGTATACACGTTTTGAGTAATTAAATATTGCTCTCAGATTATTTTTATATCACACTTTTTTCAAATTCAAAATGGGAAATATTCATCATTGAGCTATAATTGGTCGAATAAAAATACATTTTTTATTGATTCCATAATCTACTCAAAAATGTACATTATTTTAACAGGGAGATATCATCGATCAAGAAGAAATCCTGATTATGTCATTTGGGAAATTCTATATCAGATATCTGAATTTAATGGTGTAAAATATTAAAAGCACAAAGTATAATTATTCAATGTGGAAGAAGAAAGTACTTACATTCTTAAGGTACTCATGATCTATTTCATAGATCATCATTGTGGGGTAATTCTGAATGACTGGCAAAGTAGTGGTCCATGATTTTTCGATCATATATTTCGAAATGACACTGATTTGCAGAATTTTTGAAGTTTCTTTTCGCCTTTTAACCAAGTATGTTTTTTGTTCTTGACAGACTTCTGCAAACAACAATAAATGGTTTTGAAGAAGAGCATTAGGTAATTTATATATTTATGTAAATGATTTATGAACCTGGGGATAATTTTGTTTATTAGGCACTCCTATACCCTAACTGCTTTGATGTAAGCGTCAGATATCGTTTTTACTACCGTGAAAAAATAATTTTATATGAAAAACGCTCGTTAAACGTCAAAGAATTCCTTGGCCGTGCAATATCAAATATGCTCCAGAGGCAAAAAATAAAAGAACTGTAGGTAAATTGTGTACTACGTAGTGGAAATCAAATGGAAAATTGCTTGAAATCCTAAGCATGACAAAGAATACTACTTCAGCACGTATACACGTTCTGATTATTTTAATATAGCTCTCAGACTTTGTTTATATCAAAATTTTTTAAAAATTCAAAATGGGAAATATTCATCATAGAGCTATAATCGGTCGAATAAAATTCAATTTGTAATGATTCCATAATCTACTCAAAAATGTACATAATTTTAACAATGAGGTATCATCGATCAAGTAGAAATCGAGATTTTGTTATTCGGGAAGTTCAATATCAGTTATCTAAATTTAATGGTGTAAATATTAAAAGCACAAAGTTTAAGTATTCAATATGGAAGTAGAAAGTACTTACATTCTTCAGGTACTCATGGTCTTCTTCATAGATCATCATTGTGAGAAAATTCTCAATGACTGGCAAATTAGTGGTCCATGATTTTTCGATCATATATTTCGAAATGTCACTTATTTGCAGTATTTTTGAAGTTTCTTTTCGCATTTTAACCACGTATGTTTTTTGTTCTTGGAGGACTTCAGCAAACAACAATAAATGGTTATGAAGAAGAGAATTAGTTAATTTATATATTTATATAAATGATTCGTGAACCTGGTGATAATTTTGTTTATTAGGCACTCCTATACCCTAACTGCTTCGATGTAAGCGTCAGATATCGTATTTACTACCGTGAAAAAATAATTTTATATGAAAAACGCTCGTTAAACGTCAAAGAATTCCTTGGCCGTGCAATATCAAATATGCTCCAGAGGAAAAAAATAAAAGAACTGTAGGTAAATTGTGTACTACGTATTGGAAATCAAATGGAAAATTGCTTGAAATCTTAAGCATGACAAAGAATACTACTTCAGCACGTACACAAGTTCTGAGTATTTTAATATAGCTCTCAGATTATTTTTATATCACACTTTTTTCAAATTCAAAATGGGAAATATTCATCATTGAGCTATAATCGGTCGAATAAAAATACATTTTTTATTGATTCCATAATCTACTCAAAAATTTACAATATTTTAACAGGGAGATATTATCGATCAAATAGAAATCGAGATTTTGTTATTCGGGAAGTTCAATATCAGTTATCTAAATTTAATGG
Source organism: Tanypteryx hageni (assembly GCA_028673005.1). Lineage (NCBI taxonomy): Eukaryota > Metazoa > Arthropoda > Insecta > Odonata > Petaluridae > Tanypteryx > Tanypteryx hageni. The sequence goes on from CM054120.1 coordinate 90,799,477, forward strand.
TGTAAATATTAAAAGCAAAAAGTATAAGTATTCAATATGGAAGTAGAAAGTACTTACATTCTTCAGGTACTCATGGTCTTTTCATAGATCATCATTGTGAGGTAATTCTCAATGACTGGCAAAGTAGTGGTCCATGATTTTTCGATCATATATTTCGAAATGTCACTTATTTGCAGTATTTTTGAAGCTTCTTTTCGCATTTTAACCACGTATGTTTTTTGTTCTTGGAGGACTTCAGCAAACAATCTTTAATGGTTTTGAAGAAGATCATTAGGTAATTAATGTATTTATATAATTGATTCGTGAACCTGGGGATTTATATTTATATATTAGGCACTCCTATACCATAACTGCTTTAATGTAAGTGTCAGATATCGTATTTACTACCGTGGAATAATAATTTTATATGAAATATGCTCGATAAACGTCAAAGAATTCCTTGGCTGTGCAAAATCAAATATACTCCAGAGAGAAAAAATATAAGAATGGTTGGTAAATAGTGTTTTTCATAGTGGAAATCAAAATGAAGATCTTGAAATCCTGAACATGATAATGAATACAACATCAGTGTGTTAACACGTTTTGAGTAATTAAATATAGCTCTCAGATTATTTTTATATCACAATTTTTTCAAATTCAAAATGGGAAATAATCATTATTGAGCTATAATCACTCGAAGCAAAACACATTTTTTATTAATTCAATAATCTACTCAAGAATGTGCATTATTTTAACAGGGAGGTATCATCGATCAAGTAGAAATCGAAATTATATAATTTGGGAAGTTTAATATCGGATATATGAATTTCTTTTCGCCGTTTAACCAGGTTTGTTTGCTGTCCTTGGAGGACTTCAGTGAACACCCTTAAACAGTTTTATAATGAGCATTAGATAATTTATATAATTGCTTCCTGAACCGGGGGATTTATATTTATTTACTAGGTACTCCCATACACTAACTGCTTTATGTAAGCGTCAGATATTGTATTTATACTGTGGAATAATAATTTTATATGAAATACGCTCGATAAACGTAAAAAAATTCCTAGGCTGTGCAAAATTAAATATACTCCAGAGAGAAAAAATAAAAGAATGGTTGGTAAATAGTGTACTATGTAGTGGAAATCGAAAGGAATATCTTGAAATACTGAACATGACAATGAATACTACATCAGTTCATATACACGTTTTGAGTAATTAAATATAGCTCTCAGACTATTTTTATATCACACTTTTTTCTAATTCAAAATGGGAAATATTCAACATTGAGCTATAATCGGTCGAATAAAAATACATTTTTTATTGATTCCATCATCTACTCAAAAATGTACATTATTTTAACAGGGAGATATCATCGATCAAGAAGAAATCAAGATTATGTAATTTGGGAAATTCAACACGTTATCTGAATTTAATCGTGTTAAATATTAAAAGCACAAAGTATAATTATTCAATATGGAAGTAGGAAGCACTTACAATCTTCAGGCACTCATCTTTTTCATAGATCATCATTGGGAGGTAATTATGAATGAATGGCAAATTAGTGGTCCATGATTTTTGGATCATATATTTCGAAATGTCACTGATTTGCAGATTTTTTAAACTTCTTTTCGCCTTTTATCCAAGTATGTTTTTTGTTCTTGACAGACTTCAGCAAACAACAATAAATGTTTTTAAGAAGAGCATTAGGTAATTTATATAAATGATACGTGAACCTGGGGATAATTTTGTTTATTAGGCACTCTTATACCCTAACTGCTTTGATGTAAGCGTCAGATATTGTATTTACTACTGTGGAATAATAATTTTATATGAAATACACTCGATAAACGTCAAAGAATTCCTTTGCTGTGCAAAATCAAATATACTCCAGAGAGAAAAAATAAAATAATGGTTAGTAAATAGTGTACTACGTAGTGGAAATCCAAAGGAAGATCTTGAAATCCTTATCATGACAAAGGATACTACTTCAGCACGTATACACGTTCTGAGTATTTAAATATAGCTCTCAGATTATTTTTAAATCAAAATTTTTTTTAAATTCAAAAAGGAAAATATTTATCATTGAGCTATAATTGGTCGAATAATAATACATTTTTTATTGATTCCATAATCTCCTCAAAAATGTACATTATTTTAACAGGGACGTATCATCGATCAAGTAGAAATCGAGATTATGTAATTTGGGAAGTTCAATATCGGATATCTAAATTTAATTGTATTAAATATTAAAAGCACAATGTATAATTATTCAATATGGAAGTAGAATGTACTTACAATATTTGGGCACTCATGGTCTTTATCATAGATCATCATTGGGAGGTAATTATGAATGACTGGCAAAGTAGTGGTCTATGATTTTTCGATCATATATTTCGGAAATGTCAATGATTTACAGAATTATTGAAGCTTCTTTTCGCCTTTTAACCAAGTATGTTTTTTGTTCTTGGAGGACTTCAGCAAACAATCTTTAATGGTTTTGAAGAAGATCATTAGGTAATTAATGTATTTATATAATTGATTCGTGAACCTGGGGATTTATATTTATATATTAGGCACTCCTATACCATAACTGCTTTAATGTAAGTGTCAGATATCGTATTTACTACCGTGGAATAATAATTTTATATGAAATATGCTCGATAAACGTCAAAGAATTCCTTGGCTGTGCAAAATCAAATATACTCCAGAGAGAAAAAATATAAGAATGGTTGGTAAATAGTGTTTTACATAGTGGAAATCAAAATGAAGATCTTGAAATCCTGAACATGATAATGAATACAACATCAGTGTGTTAACACGTTTTGAGTAATTAAATATAGCTCTCAGATTATTTTTATATCACAATTTTTTCAAATTCAAAATGGGAAATAATCATTATTGAGCTATAATCACTCGAAGCAAAACACATTTTTTATTAATTCAATAATCTACTCAAGAATGTGCATTATTTTAACAGGGAGGTATCATCGATCAAGTAGAAATCGAAATTATATAATTTGGGAAGTTTAATATCGGATATATGAATTTCTTTTCGCCGTTTAACCAGGTTTGTTTGCTGTCCTTGGATGACTTCAGTGAACACCCCTAAACAGTTTTATAATGAGCATTAGATAATTTATATAATTGCTTCCTGAACCGGGGGATTTATATTTATTTACTAGGTACTCCCATACACTAACTGCTTTATGTAAGCGTCAGATATTGTATTTATACTGTGGAATAATAATTTTATATGAAATACGCTCGATAAACGTAAAAAAATTCCTAGGCTGTGCAAAATTAAATATACTCCAGAGAGAAAAAATAAAAGAATGGTTGGTAAATAGTGTACTATGTAGTGGAAATCGAAAGGAATATCTTGAAATACTGAACATGACAATGAATACTACATCAGTTCATATACACGTTTTGAGTAATTAAATATAGCTCTCAGACTATTTTTATATCACACTTTTTTCTAATTCAAAATGGGAAATATTCAACATTGAGCTATAATCGGTCGAATAAAAATACATTTTTTATTGATTCCATCATCTACTCAAAAATGTACATTATTTTAACAGGGAGATATCATCGATCAAGAAGAAATCAAGATTATGTAATTTGGGAAATTCAACACGTTATCTGAATTTAATCGTGTTAAATATTAAAAGCACAAAGTATAATTATTCAATATGGAAGTAGGAAGCACTTACAATCTTCAGGCACTCATCTTTTTCATAGATCATCATTGGGAGGTAATTATGAATGACAGGCAAATTAGTGGTCCACGATTTTTCGAACATATATTTCGGAAATGTCACTGATTTGCAGAATTTTTGAAGCTTTTTTTCGTCTTTTAACCAAGCATGTTTTTTGTTCTTGGAGGACTTCAGCAAACAACCTTTAATGGTTTTGAAGAAGAGCTTTAGGTAATTTATATATTTATATAATTGATTCTTGAACCTGAGGATTAATTTTGTTTATTAGGCACTCCTATCACATAACTGCTTTGATGTAAGCGTCAGATATCGTATTTACTACCGTGAAATAATAATTTTATATGAAATACGCTCGTTAAACATCAAAGAATTTCTTGGGCGTGCAAAATCAAATATACTCCAGAGAGAAAAAATAAAAGAACTGTTGTTAAAAAGTGTACTACGTAGTGGAAATCAAATGGAAGATTGCTTGAAATCCTAAACATGCCAACGAATACAACATCAGTTCGTACACACGTTTTGAGTAATTAAATATAGCTCTCAGACTATTTTTATATCACAATTTTTTCAAATTCAAAATGGGAAATATTCATCATTGAGCTATAATCGGTCGAATAAAAATACATTTTTTATTAATTCCATAATCTACACAAAAATGTCCATTATTTTAACAATGAGGTATCATCGATCAAGTAGAAATCGAGATTATGTCATTTGGGAAGTTCAATATTAGATATCTGAATTTAATGGTTTTAAATATTAAAAGTACAAAGTATAAGTATTCAATATGGAAGTAGAAAGTACTTACATTCTTCAGGTACTCGTGGTCTTTTTCATAAATCATCATTGTGAGGTAATTCTCAATGACTGGCAAAGTAGTGGTCCATGATTTTTCGATCATATATTTCGAAATGTCACTTATTTGCAGAATTTTTGAAGCTTATTTTCGCCTTTTATCCACGTATGTTTTTTGTTCTTGGAGGACTTTAGCAAACAACCTTAAATGGTTTTGAAGAAGAGCATTAGGTAATTTATATATTTATATAATTGATTCGTGAACCTGGGGATTAATTTTGTTTATTAGGCACTCCTATACCGTAACTGCTTTGCTGTAAGCGTCAGATATCGTATTTACTGCCGTGAAATAATAATTTTATATGAAATACGCTCGTTAAACATCAAAGAATTCCTTGGGCATGCAAAATCAAATATACTCCAGAGAAAAAATAAAAGAACTGCTGTTAAATAGTGTACTACGTAGTGGAAATCAAATGGAAGATTGCTTAAAATCCTAAACATGACAAAGAATACTACTTCAGCTCGTATACACGTTTTGGGTAATTTAATAAACTCTCTGTCTATTTTTATTTCAGAATTTTTGAAATTGAAAATGGTGAAATTTTATCATTGAGATACAATCAGTTGAATAAAAACACATTTTTTATTGATTCCATAATCTTCTCAGGAATATACATTATTTTAACAGGGAGATATCATCGATTAAGTAGAAATCGAGATTATGTAATTTGGGAAATTCAATATCGGATATCTGAATTTAATGGTGTAAAATATTAAAAGCACAAAGTATAATTATTCAATATGGAAGTAGAAAGTACTTACATTCTTTAGGTACTCATGGTCTTTTTCATAGATCATCATTGGGAGGTAATTATGAATGACTGGCAAAGAAGTGGTCCATGATTTTTCGATCATATATTTCGGAAATGTCAATGATTTACAGAATTTTTGAAGCTTCTTTTCGCCTTTTAACCAAGTATGTTTTTTGTTCTTGGAGGACTTCAGCAAACAATCTTTAATGGTTTTGAAGAAGAGCATTAGGTAATTAATGTATTTATATAATTGATTCGTGAACCTGGGGATTTATATTTATATATTAGGCACTCCTATACCATAACTGCTTTAATGTAAGTGTCAGATATCATATTTACTACCGTGGAATAATAATTTTATATGAAATATGCTCGATAAACGTCAAAGAATTCCTTGGCTGTGCAAAATCAAACATACTCCAGAGAGAAAAAATAAAAGAATGGTTGGTAAATAGTGTACTTCGTGGTGGAAATCGAAAGGAATATCTTGAAATACTGAACATGACAAAGAATAGTACATCAGTTCGTATACACGTTCTGAGTATTTTAATATAGCTCTCAGACTTTGTTTATATCAAAATTTTTTAAAAATTCAAAATGGGAAATATTCATCATTGAGCTATAATCGGTCGAATAAAAATACATTTTTTAATGATTCCATAATCTACTCAAAAATGTCCATTACTTTAACAATGAGGTATCATCGATCAAGAAGAAATCCTGATTATGTCATTTGGGAAATTCTATATCAGTTATCTAAATTTAATGGTGTAAATATTAAAAGCACAAAGTATATGTATTCAATATGGAAGTAGAAAGTACTTACATTCTTCAGGTACTCGTGGTCTTTTTCATAAATCATCATTGTGAGGTAATTCTCAATGACTGGCGAAGTAGTGGTCCATGATTTTTCGATCATATATTTCGAAATGTCACTTATTTGCAGTATTTTTGAAGCTTCTTTTCGCCTTTTAACCACGTATGTTTTTTGTTCTTGGAGGACTTTAGCAAACAACCTTAAATGGTTTTGAAGAAGAGCATTAGGTAATTTATATATTTATATAATTGATTCGTGAACCTGGGGATTAATTTTGTTTATTAGGCACTCCTATACCGTAACTGCTTTGCTGTAAGCGTCAGATATCGTATTTACTGCCGTGAAATAATAATTTTATATGAAATACGCTCGTTAAACATCAAAGAATTCCTTGGGCATGCAAAATCAAATATACTCCAGAGAAAAAATAAAAGAACTGCTGTTAAATAGTGTACTACGTAGTGGAAATCAAATGGAAGATTGCTTGAAATCCTAAACATGACAAAGAATACTACTTCAGCTCGTATACACGTTTTGGGTAATTTAATAAACTCTCTGTCTATTTTTATTTCAGAATTTTTGAAATTGAAAATGGTGAAATTTTATCATTGAGATACAATCAGTTGAATAAAAACACATTTTTTATTGATTCCATAATCTTCTCAGGAATATACATTATTTTAACAGGGAGATATCATCCATTAAGTAGAAATCGAGATTATGTAATTTGGGAAGTTCAATATCGGATATCTGAATTAAATGGTGTAAAATATTAAAAGCACAAAGTATAATTATTCAATATGGAAGTAGAAAGTACTTACATTCTTTAGGTACTCATGGTCTTTTTCATAGATCATCATTGGGCGGTAATTATGAATAACTGGCAAATTAGTGGTCCATGATTTTTCGATCAAATATTTTGGAAATGTCAATGATTTGCAGAATTTTTGAAGCTTTTTTTCGCCTTTATTCAAGTATGTTTTTTGTTCTTGGAGGACTTCAGCAAACAACCTTTAATGGTTTTGAAGAAGAGCATTAGGTAATTTATATATTTGATTCATGAACCTGGGGATTTATATTTATTTATTAGGCACTCCCATAACCTAACTGCTTTTTGTAAGCGTCAGATATTGTATTTACTACTGTGGAGTAATAATTTTATATGAAATACACTCGATAAACGTCAAAAAATTCCTAGGCTGTGCAAGATCAAATATACTCCAGAGAGAAAAAATAAAAGAATGGTTGGTAAATAGTGGACTCTGTAGTGGAAATCGAAAGGAATATCTTGAAATACTGAACATGACAAAGAATAGTACATCAGTTCGTATACACGTTTTGAGTAATTAAATATAGCTCTCAGATTATTTTTATATCCCACTTTTTTCAAATTCAAAATGGGAAATATTCATCATTGAGCTATAATCGGTCGAATAAAAATACATTTTTTATTGATTCCATAATCTACTCAAAAATGTACATTATTTTAACAGGGAGATATAATCGATCAAGAAGAAATCGAGATTATGTTATTTGGTAAATTCAATACCAGATATCTGAATTTAATGCTGTTAAATATTAAAAGCAAAAAGTATAAGTATTAAATATGGAAGTAGGAAGCACTTACAATCTTCAGGCACTCATTATCTTTTTTATAGATCATCATTGGGAGGTAATTATGAATGAATGGCAAATTAGTGGTCCATGATTTTTGGATCATATATTTCGAAATGTCACTGATTTGCAGATTTTTTAAACTTCTTTTCGCCTTTTATCCAAGTATGTTTTTTGTTCTTGACAGACTTCAGCAAACAACAATAAATGTTTTTAAGAAGAGCATTAGGTAATTTATATAAATGATACGTGAACCTGGGGATAATTTTGTTTATTAGGCACTCTTATACCCTAACTGCTTTGATGTAAGCGTCAGATATTGTATTTACTACTGTGGAATAATAATTTTATATGAAATACACTCGATAAACGTCAAAGAATTCCTTTGCTGTGCAAAATCAAATATACTCCAGAGAGAAAAAATAAAATAATGGTTAGTAAATAGTGTACTACGTAGTGGAAATCCAAAGGAAGATCTTGAAATCCTTATCATGACAAAGGATACTACTTCAGCACGTATACACGTTCTGAGTATTTAAATATAGCTCTCAGATTATTTTTAAATCAAAATTTTTTTTAAATTCAAAAAGGAAAATATTTATCATTGAGCTATAATTGGTCGAATAATAATACATTTTTTATTGATTCCATAATCTCCTCAAAAATGTACATTATTTTAACAGGGACGTATCATCGATCAAGTAGAAATCGAGATTATGTAATTTGGGAAGTTCAATATCGGATATCTAAATTTAATTGTATTAAATATTAAAAGCACAATGTATAATTATTCAATATGGAAGTAGAATGTACTTACAATATTTGGGCACTCATGGTCTTTATCATAGATCATCATTGGGAGGTAATTATGAATGACTGGCAAAGTAGTGGTCTATGATTTTTCGATCATATATTTCGGAAATGTCAATGATTTACAGAATTATTGAAGCTTCTTTTCGCCTTTTAACCAAGTATGTTTTTTGTTCTTGGAGGACTTCAGCAAACAATCTTTAATGGTTTTGAAGAAGATCATTAGGTAATTAATGTATTTATATAATTGATTCGTGAACCTGGGGATTTATATTTATATATTAGGCACTCCTATACCATAACTGCTTTAATGTAAGTGTCAGATATCGTATTTACTACCGTGGAATAATAATTTTATATGAAATATGCTCGATAAACGTCAAAGAATTCCTTGGCTGTGCAAAATCAAATATACTCCAGAGAGAAAAAATATAAGAATGGTTGGTAAATAGTGTTTTACATAGTGGAAATCAAAATGAAGATCTTGAAATCCTGAACATGATAATGAATACAACATCAGTGTGTTAACACGTTTTGAGTAATTAAATATAGCTCTCAGATTATTTTTATATCACAATTTTTTCAAATTCAAAATGGGAAATAATCATTATTGAGCTATAATCACTCGAAGCAAAACACATTTTTTATTAATTCAATAATCTACTCAAGAATGTGCATTATTTTAACAGGGAGGTATCATCGATCAAGTAGAAATCGAAATTATATAATTTGGGAAGTTTAATATCGGATATATGAATTTCTTTTCGCCGTTTAACCAGGTTTGTTTGCTGTCCTTGGAGGACTTCAGTGAACACCCTTAAACAGTTTTATAATGAGCATTAGATAATTTATATAATTGCTTCCTGAACCGGGGGATTTATATTTATTTACTAGGTACTCCCATACACTAACTGCTTTATGTAAGCGTCAGATATTGTATTTATACTGTGGAATAATAATTTTATATGAAATACGCTCGATAAACGTAAAAAAATTCCTAGGCTGTGCAAAATTAAATATACTCCAGAGAGAAAAAATAAAAGAATGGTTGGTAAATAGTGTACTATGTAGTGGAAATCGAAAGGAATATCTTGAAATACTGAACATGACAATGAATACTACATCAGTTCATATACACGTTTTGAGTAATTAAATATAGCTCTCAGACTATTTTTATATCACACTTTTTTCTAATTCAAAATGGGAAATATTCAACATTGAGCTATAATCGGTCGAATAAAAATACATTTTTTATTGATTCCATCATCTACTCAAAAATGTACATTATTTTAACAGGGAGATATCATCGATCAAGAAGAAATCAAGATTATGTAATTTGGGAAATTCAACACGTTATCTGAATTTAATCGTGTTAAATATTAAAAGCACAAAGTATAATTATTCAATATGGAAGTAGGAAGCACTTACAATCTTCAGGCACTCATCTTTTTCATAGATCATCATTGGGAGGTAATTATGAATGACAGGCAAATTAGTGGTCCACGATTTTTCGAACATATATTTCGGAAATGTCACTGATTTGCAGAATTTTTGAAGCTTTTTTTCGTCTTTTAACCAAGCATGTTTTTTGTTCTTGGAGGACTTCAGCAAACAACCTTTAATGGTTTTGAAGAAGAGCTTTAGGTAATTTATATATTTATATAATTGATTCTTGAACCTGAGGATTAATTTTGTTTATTAGGCACTCCTATCACATAACTGCTTTGATGTAAGCGTCAGATATCGTATTTACTACCGTGAAATAATAATTTTATATGAAATACGCTCGTTAAACATCAAAGAATTTCTTGGGCGTGCAAAATCAAATATACTCCAGAGAGAAAAAATAAAAGAACTGTTGTTAAAAAGTGTACTACGTAGTGGAAATCAAATGGAAGATTGCTTGAAATCCTAAACATGCCAACGAATACAACATCAGTTCGTACACACGTTTTGAGTAATTAAATATAGCTCTCAGACTATTTTTATATCACAATTTTTTCAAATTCAAAATGGGAAATATTCATCATTGAGCTATAATCGGTCGAATAAAAATACATTTTTTATTAATTCCATAATCTACACAAAAATGTCCATTATTTTAACAATGAGGTATCATCGATCAAGTAGAAATCGAGATTATGTCATTTGGGAAGTTCAATATTAGATATCTGAATTTAATGGTTTTAAATATTAAAAGTACAAAGTATAAGTATTCAATATGGAAGTAGAAAGTACTTACATTCTTCAGGTACTCGTGGTCTTTTTCATAAATCATCATTGTGAGGTAATTCTCAATGACTGGCAAAGTAGTGGTCCATGATTTTTCGATCATATATTTCGAAATGTCACTGATTTGCAGAATTTTTGAAGCTTCTTTTCGCCTTTTAACCAAGTATGTTTTTTGTTCTTGGAGGACTTCAGCAAACAACCTTTAAAGGTTTTGAAGAAAAGCATTAGGTAATTTATATATTTATATAATTGATTCGTGAACCTGGGGATTAATTTTGTTTATAGGCACTCCTTTACCATAACTGCTTTGATCTAAGCGTCAGATATGGTATTTACTACCGTGGAATAATAATTTTATATGAAATACGCTCGATAAACGTCAAAGAATTCCTTGGCTGTGTAAAATCAAATATGCTCCAGAGAGAAAAATTAAAAGAACGGTTGGTAAATAGTGTACTACGTAGTGGAAATCAAAAGATAGATCTTGAAATCCTGAACATGACAAAGAATACTACATCAGTTCGTATACACATTTTGAGTACCGTATTTTCCGCCAGATACCGCGCACCAGCAGATAACGGGCATCTTAATAATTTTATCAAATTGAAAATTGTGTACATAACGCGCAGACGAAATTTTTCTGTTATGGAAGTCAAATGGAATATTGCTTGAAATCCTAAGCATGACAAAGAATACTACTTCAGTATGTATACACGTTCTGAATTATTAAATATTGGTCTCTGTCTTTTTTTATTTCAGAATTTTTTCAATTTGAAATCGGTGAAATTTCATCATTGAAATATAAACGGTTGAATAAAAATACATTTTTTATTGATTCCATAAATTTTTCTGTTTCTGATAGAAAACTGAATCAGCGCAATTTCTTCTTTCAATTTTTGAATTCAACTTCAAATTCATCACGTGATTAGTCGTTCATTTGTTCTGGTTTTGGTGAACGGTGTGAACACGTGCTCAGTTATAATAATTACTAAAAGTTTCATAATAAAGCCCATGGAAAACGAAAATAAATTAAGACGAAAATCTTATACTGCAAAATTTAAATTAGAAGTAGTGAAAGTACCCCAGGAAAAAGGAAATCGTGAAGCTGGAAGAATTTTTAGTGTTGGAGAATCCAGCGTCCGAGAATGGAGAAAAAGTGAAACAATTCTCAATTGCTTGCATGAAAGAAAACGTTCAATGCGTTTTGGAAAGTGCTTCTGGCCAGGATTGGAAAATAATCTATACGATTGGGTTATTAAAGAGCGATCGAATGGTATTAGAATTTCAACTGTTCGTGTGTTACTCGAAGCAAAGAAAATAGCACGAAGCGAAAACATTACAGAGTTTAAGGCTTATCCATCATGGGTTTTTAGATTCATGAGGAGAAATGGATTAAGTATGCATTGTTCCACCAGTGTCGGACAAAAATTACCCTTGGACTGGGAAGCAAAAGTGGCGAAATTTAGATTGTTCGTCAACGAAAACCTTTGTGGAGTAGATCGTCAACATTTCGGAAACATGGATGAGGTTTCGGTTAGTTTTGATCTCCCTATTTCTAGGACTGTCAATCTTAAGGGAGCCAAAGATGTGTCGGTTGCAACAACTGGACATGAAAAATCTAACTTTACGGTAGTGTTTTGTGTGACGGCAGATGGGTCAAAACTTCCACCTATGGTGATATTTAAAAGAAAAACTATCCCTAAAGGTTAATTTCCTAAGGATATTATAGTTACCGCTAATGATAAAGGGTGGGTCAACTTCGAGGTGATGAAATTTTGGGTGGAAAAAGTTTGGAGTAAACGAAAAGGAGCATTTTTTAATCCTAAATCATTGTTGATAATGGACTCATGTCGTGCACATACAATGCCAGAAGTAAAAGAAACCATCAGTAAATTTTCTAAACTAGCCATTATTCCAGGAGGATTGACGAAACTAGTTCAGCCTCTTGATCTGACAGTAAATAGATCGTTTAAAATCAAGTTGCGGGCGAAATGGGAGGATTGGATGATGAGTGGTGTTCAAGAATACACCAAGACTGGGAAAATGAAAAGGCCATCGTACAGTGACATGTGCAGTTGGATCATTGATAGCTGGGGTGCAGTTACTACAACATGTGTCAGAAACGGTTATCTGAAATCACTAGGCGAATCCTTGATGTCTGAAGACCAAGAAGTTGTAGAAGATAACGATTGTATTTTGGAAAATGAACAATTTGTACCCAATAAGGTATTATCTTGTATTGATTCCTTTTTTGTCGATTCTGAAGAAGAATTTCATGGTTTTGAGTAATTTAATATTCAATAAATCTTTTAAAATGTCTTTGATTCCAGATGTTAGTTTGATTTAACGGTGCTCGTGTGTTATCTCCAAGACCCTTCTAGTCGTTCTATTCGTTTATTTTATGCTTGTTATTATTTACAATACAATCAACTCAACTGTGAGTATTTTCTGTAAAAGAGAAAATGCGTAAATGAAATGATCGGACACGGAGTTGGGTTGTTTCGGTTGGTTGTATCGTAAATAATAACAAGCGTAAAATAAACTAGCGAGTATGTTGAATTACGTTAGAACATTTAGTGATATTGTTTCATATGTTGCTTTATAGACAGATATATTTATAGGTATTACTAATTGAAATTGTATAATATGGAAATGCTTTAATTACGTGGTAAAACGTAAATGCGTAAATGAAATGATCGGACACGGAGTTGGGTTGTTTCGGTTGGTTGTATTGTAAATAATAACAAGCGTAAAATAAATTTTTGAAGCTTCTTTTTGCGGTTAAACCAAGTATGTTTTTTGTTCTTGGAGGACTTCAGCAAACAACCTTAAACGGTTTTGTAAAAGAGCATTAGGTAATTTATATATTTATATTTAATTATTATATATTTACAATGCAATTGGGCACCAGGCTTTTTGGGAAAGTTAAAAAAGTTTAATCTATATACATATTACAATTATATTTACAATTCTCATCCTAGTTACAATATGCTCTCTAAGAATCTTTCATATCAGGAGCTTAGAGTTTTCGAGGTTCTTGGTAGGCCTTCACAGCTACCGTAGCGGTCACAGGGCCCTCAAAGTCCCCACTGTACCTCAACCTACCAAGCAATCAATCTACTTCCTCCAGCTCCCTCGTTAATAATTTGTCTTAAAATATGGTTACATAGTAATACTAAAAGTAATGCATATCGTTTACACAAATGTTTTTAACTCTAGATTTAAAAGTTTTAACATTTCTGGTTAAGTGTTGGAAGAGTTCCTCAGGTAATGTATTCCATTCCCCCACACCCCACAATTTATAAATGTTTACTTTGCCTTCATAGTTTAATTTTATACTTGTGATCATTTTTCCCCACAAACTCAGGTTTACTTAGTCGCCTGTTCATATCTACCCAGCCTTTATTATTTACATATGCATTGTACATTCCTCCTAGCCTGTTAACATGCTTTCTCTCACTTAGCGTTTCCCAGCCTAACTCTTTAATCATTTCTGTTAAGCTATCCACCTTCCCAAATCTCCCTAACACATACATTGCTGCCTTCCCCTGAACCTTTTCTATCATATCTGTGAGCCCTTTCCTATATGGATCCAAAACAGGCATTGCGTACTCTAACGTTGGCCTAACAATGGAAGTGTAAGCTAATTCCCTTGCCGTCTTTGAGCACCCTCTAAGGTTTCTCATTACAAAATGTAAATTTTTGTATGCTTTATGGACTATATTATCAACATGCTATCCCCAATCTAAGTCTTTTGTCATAAGGACTCCTAAATACCTGCAATGATTCCACTTCGGTACCTGTTTCCCATTTATATTGTAATCATAATTATTACTAACTCTCTTATTCGTAAATTTATTACAATTGCTTTTGTACACATTTATATTCATCTTAGTTAATTTTATCTAACCTGCCACCTTATCCAAATCTTCTGGAAGAACTAAGCGATGATATTCATCCGATGTCTTCCTATAGATGACGCAGTCATCTGCAAACAACCTAATATCCTACTTTATTGAAACCGAGAGATCATTTACGTAGATCAGGAACAATAAAGGTCCAATAACACACCCTTGCAGAACACCAGAGGTCACATTTGCTTCCTTTGAAAATTTCTCACATATTCTGACCTTTTGAGTTCCTGAACCTAGGGATTTATTTTTATTTATTAGGCACTCCTATGCCCTAACTGCTTCGATGTAAGCATCAGATATTGTATTTACTACTGTGGAATTATAAGTTTATATGAAATAGTCTCATTAAACGTGAAAGAATTCATTGGCCATGCAAAATCAAATATACTCCAGAGAGAAAAAATAAAAGAACTGTTGGTAAATAGTGTACAACGTAGTTGAAATCACAAGGAAGATTGCTTGAAATCCTAAAAATGACAAAGAATACTATTTCAGATCATATACATGTTTTGAGTAATTAAATATAACTCTCAGACTTTTTTATTTCAGAATTTATTCAAATTCAAATTGGTAAAATTTCACCATTGAGCTATAATCGCTCCTATAGTAAATTATGAATAGGGACTTGGAACGTAAGAACTATGAGAAAGGCAGGAAAGCTAGAGAACTTGAAAGAAGAAATGAGAAGAAATAGAGTTGACATTATAGGGCTAAGCAAAACTAGATGGGAGGGAGAAGGACAGTTCGACTTGGAAGAATTCACGGTAGTTTATTCTGTAGCAAATAGTGGGGAAAGGAGAGTAGCTCTGGTACTTAGGAAAGATATGATGAAAAGCGTGACAAAGATAATAGCAACGAACGATAGACTAATGGCAATAAAATTAAAAGCAGTTCCATTGGACATGCTGATAATCCAGGTATATATGCCAACGTCAGCTCATGACGATGAAGAAATAGATGATATCTATGAGCAAATAAATGAAATTGACGAAGAAGACGGAAGAGGAAAGGTAAACTGCATAATAATGGGAGATTGGAACAGCATAGTCGGAGAAGGACAGGAAGAAAATGTTGTCGGGCAATATGGACTTGGGAAGAGAAATCAAAGAGGGGAGAAACTAGTAGAATTCTGCATCACTAATGACCTTGTAGTGACTAATACATGGTTCAAAAACCATAAACGAAGGTTATACACATGGAAAATCCCAAGAGATAGAATGAGATGCCAAATAGATTACATCCTTGTAAAACAAAGATTCAGGAACAGCATAAAGAACGCCAAGGCATTGCAAGGAGCATACATTGATTCAGATCACAGCCTTCTAATACTTGACGTGAGTACAAAGCTCAAACAAATAAGAAAAACGAGAAGAGAAAGACAGACCTGGAACCTAGAAAAACTGAAAGAAAGGCAGGATGTAGTCATCATGAAGTTGGAAGATAACCTAAGAAAGTTGAAAAACAAACCGAAGACCGTTGATATAGAATGGGATGAAATTAAAACCAGTATCAAGGATACCTTGGATAAAGAGATTGGAAAACAAGAGAAGAAAATCAGAAAACCATGGATCACGAAGGAAATGCTGAAGAAAATGGATGAGAGACGAAAATGGAAAAACGTTAACAGTGAAGAAGGTAGAGACAACTATAGGCATATAAACAATGAGTTGAGAAGGGTAACAGGTAAAGCTAGAGAAAATTGGATAAAAGGAAAATGTGATGAAATAGAACAAATGGAGAAGTTAGGACGGTACGATATGATGTAAGCTAGGGCACTGGAATTAGAATATAAGAAGTCTAATGGAATTTGTGGTAAAGGAATTATGAATACGGATGGGAAGATAGTCTCAGAAACAAAGGATGTAGCACAGGTATGGGATGAATACATTAAGGATTTATACAGCAAACAGGCAGGAGTGGCAAAAATGGAACTGGAAAATGAGGAAAAAATTGAAGAAGACAACTTAGGACCAAGTATTATGGAGAGCAAAGTAGAAAAGGCGATAGTGGAACAAAAGGAGGGGAAAGCCACGGGCAGCAATGGAATACCGGCTGAGATACTTAAAGTCATAGGATCAGAAGGACTAAAAGCGATCACGAAATTAATTAATAAGATTTACGACATGGGAGAGTGGCCTCAGGATTTCCTAGAAGTAACAATGATCCCTCTAAAGAAGAAGCCAAAGGCAATGCAGTGTAAAGATTACAGAACTATAAGCCTTCTTTCACACACATCGAAGATCATCACGAGGATTCTTAATAAAAGGCTGGAGAAAAAGGCAGAAGAAATAATAGGGGAAGATCAATTCTGTTTCAGAAAAGGACGAGGAACTAGAGATGCTATAGGAGTAGTTAGAATCATATCAGAAAGGGCAATAGAATACAGTCAATATATCTGCGCATGTTTCATAGACTGGCAGAAGGCCTTTGATAGAGTAAATTGGGTCAAGTTGATGAAGATATTAAAGGATATAGGTGTAGACTGGAAAGACAGGAGACTGATTAGGAATCTATATGAGAATCAAGTTGTAAAGGTCAGGTTTGAGAATGTGGACACCTGCAGAATAAATATCGGTAGAGGAGTAAGATAAGGCTGCTGCCTATCGCCAACCCTATTTAATATATATGGAGAAAGTCTAATGCAAGAAGCTTTAGAAGGCACAGGGGATTTCAAAATTGGAGGAAGGATTATAAGAACAGTAAAATACACAGATGATCAAGTACTTCTAGCAAGAAAGGAAGAGGAGCTACAAAAAATGATAAATAGACTAGTGATAACTGGTAGAAAATATGGTATGGAGATAAATTCAGAAAAATCCAAGGTCATTCGAATATTGGGTAAAGAAGAGAATCTGAACATAACTATTGGGGGAAAGCCATTAGAACAAGTTTCAGAATATAAATACCTTGGAAGTATCATAACACGAGAGGCAAAATGTACGGATGAGATCAAAACTAGAATAGGAAAAGCAAAAGCGGCTTTCAGGAGAAAGAAACAACTACTTACAGGGAATATAAGGGAAGATATCCACAAGAAGTCGATAAAATGCTACGTATGGAGTATAGATTTGTATGAGGCAGAAACATGGACGCTAAGGAAAAATGACATCAAATACTTGGAAAGCTTTGAAATGTGGACTTGGAGGAGAATGCTGAAGATAAATGGACAGATAGGATGAAAAACGATGAAGTGCTATGAAGAATAGGAGAGAAGCGAATGATTATACAGACTACACCAGAAAGAGGAAGGCTAACTGGGTTGGACATTACCTGAGGAGAGAGAGTATGATTAAAGACGTGTTAAAAGAAAAACTAGATGGGAAAAGGGAAAGAAATAGAAAAAGGTTTCAGCTGATAGGCAATTTGAAAGGGAAAGAGAGTTATCAAGATATAAAGAGGACAGCGGAAAATAGGAGTATATAGAGAACCAGGTCTACCCAAGAATAATCACAGACCTGTCAATGGGCAGACTACCTATGATGATGATGATGAAATACGCATGTTAAATGTAAAAGAATTTCTTGGGTGCGCAAAATCAAATATACTCCAGAGAGAAAAATAAAAGAACTGTTGGTAAATAGTGTACTATGTAGTGCAAATCACATGGAAGATTGCTTGAAATCCTAAACATGACAAAGAATACTATTTCAGATCATATACATGTTTTGAGTAATTAAATATAGCTCTGACTTTTTTAATTTCAAAATTTTTTCAAATTCAAAATAAAGAAATTTCATCATTGAGCTATAATCGGTCGAATAAACATACATTTTTTATTGATTCCATAATCTTTTCAAAAATGTACGTTATTTTAACAGGGAAATATCGTCGATCAAGTAGAAATCGAGATTATATAATTTAAGAAGTTCAATATAGGATATCTGAATTTAATGATGTTAAATATTAAAAACACAAAGTATAATTATTCTATATTGAAGGTGAAAGTACTTACATTCATCAGGCACTCATGGTCTTTTTCATATATCATGCTTGGGAGGTAATTCTGAATGACTGGTAAATTAGTGAGCCATGATTTTTCGAATATATATTTCGCAAATGTCACTAATTTGCAGAATTTATGAAGCTTCTTTTTGCTGTTGAACCATGTATGTTTTTTGTTTCTGGAGGACTTGAGCGAACAACCTTAAACTGTTTTGAAAATGAGCATTAGGTATTTTATATAATTGCTTCGTGAACCTAGGGATTTTTTTATATTTATTAGCCACTCCTATACACTAACTGCTTTGATGTAAGCGTCAGATATTGTATTTACTACCATGGAATTATAATTTTATTTTAAATATGCTCGTTAAACGTAAAAGAATTTCTTTTCCGTGCAAAATCAAATATACTCCAGAGAGATAAAATAAAATAACTGTTGGTAAATAGTGTACTACCTAGTGGAAAACACATGGAAGATTGCTAGAAATTCTAAACATGACAAGGAATACTACTTCAGCTGTAATACATGTGTTAGTAATTAAATATAGCTCTCAGACGTTTTTAATTTCATATTTTTTTCAAATTCAAAATAATGAAATTTCATCATTGAGCTATAATCGGTCGAATAAAAAGACATTTTTTATTGATTCCACAATCTTTTCAAAAATGTACGTTATTTTAATAGGGAGATAACATCGATCAAGTAGAAATTGAGATTATGTAATTTGGGAAGTTCAATTTCGGATATCTGAATTTAATGTTGTTAAATTTTATTTGCACAATGTATAATTATTGAATATGGAAGTAGAACGTACCTACATTCTTCAGGCACTCATGGTCTTTTTCATAGATCATCCTTGGGAGGTAATTCTGAATCACTGGCATATTAGTGGTCCATGATTTTTCGAACATATATTTCGAAAATGTCACTGATTTGCAGAATTTTTGAAGCTTCTTTTCGCGGTTAAACCAAGTATGTTTTTTGTTCGTGGAGGACTTCAGCAAACAACCTTAAATGGTTTTGAAAAAGAGCATTAGGTAATTTATATATTTATATTATTATTATTATATATTTACAATGCAATTGGGCACCAGGCTCGGTGGGAAAGTTACTAAAGTTTAATCTATATACATATTAAATTTATATTTACAATTCACATCCTAGTTACATTATTCTCTATAAGAATCTCTCCAGTGGCGTCGCGTGCCCATTTAGGTTGGGTGTGCTTTTATTGGGGAGGGGGTTATGCAACCCGCGCTACAAAATTCACGTGTTAATTTTAGCGTACGATTGCATTTTTATCGACGTGTGAAAGTTTTAAGAGAGCATAGCGCAGCAGCGCTCTTCTTAATTGGTCTAATGCAATTAATCTTAGAATAATTTTGAATACTTTAATTCAGTAACTGATATAATTATGCATCACGCGCGCCGTTTATGCGAAAAGGGTTAACGCTTCGTTGTGAGAAGATTAGGATATCATTGGCAAATACTAGAGTGAAGCACGAATTATCTGTATTTTTCTACGATTTTTAAATATTTACAACTATATAATACGCACAGAAATCTGAAAAAGTAATCACTTGGGAAAATATTATTTTCCCGATTGAATCAAAGAAAGGCTTAAAAAACTCATTTCACTTACTTATTTATACACCAGTTCCAATCTCCTGTTTTGCCTTAGGAATTGTGTTAGCACATCATCATAAAATGAAGGTCTTTTCTTCCCTTCCACCAGCAATGTCTTTTCAATGGCGAGTGAACTTAGGCCGCATAACCTTTCCTGAGTTTGTGTTCCTCTATAACACGTATGTATTCTCTTCATAGCCGAAAAAGAACGCTCGACTGTAGCAGTAGAACTCGGAATCGTCATGATAAGTTACGCTAATTTATAAATTTCCTTGAATGCAACCTGAAGCTGATTTTCTTGCATGAATTTTAATAGGTGATGCACTGGTTTTCTCGCAAATTCATTAGAAGAAAAGAGCACTTTTAGTTCATTTTTTAGGCGAACGTAGTAAAAAACTGGTCCGTAGAAATCCTTTAATTTTTCTAGAATACCATCAGGAAAAGTTTTCGCATACTGATCATATCTTTCTCTACAAAGGAGTTGAAAAAACTCAAGTTTCGAAAGTGAAGAGTATCTTTCTTCCATCTCCAGGCACATGCAGTCGACTATTCTCTGGTATAATCGAAGGCACGCGCTCTTCTCCTCTTCTATAGATCCTTTTCGTCTTTTAGGCTTCGACTCCTCAACCGTATGCTTTTCCTTTGCAGAAACCCAAATATCATCAAATCCATGTTCCTTGTCATTCCTAAGCTGTTTCATAGTATCATGCACCTTTTTACAACAGTACAATATGTCATAGGATGATGTTTGCAATATATTATTCAAAACATCAGTATAGCCAAACAGAACAGAAAAAATTTCTAACAGAAAAATTGTTTGAAAATCTTGCAAGAAATACAAAAAACCACGAGCTTTGATTACAGCATCCACGTCCCATTCCCCAGAATTCTCCACAATGTGTTAAAAAAATTCAATAAGTTGACTTCTGTGGCGTTTTACTGTGTTTGATAAACGGGAAGTAAAGTTCCATCTGGTTGGTGCGATGGAGGGTAATTTTTTAGCAAAAAAATCTTGCAAAGCATTTACTCTTTTCGATGATTTAGAAAAATATGCTGCCAATCCACTGGTAGTTTGGAAAAACAATCTACATTCCTTGATATTCGAGAGGCTTTGCTTCAGAACTAAGTTCAAAACGTGAGCGTAGCAATGCGTAAATATTGCTAAAGGATAGGCCTCGATAACTTTACTCTGCAACCCATTAATATGTCCACTCATTACACAGGCAACATCATAAGTTTGGCCGACCAACTTGTCCTTAATATTAAATTCCTCAACTCTGTTTACAACATGTTTAAAAAGACCACTAGACGTTCTACCATCACTTACGTCTGTAAATCCGATAAACCTTTCGTGTGTTTTCCCATTATGGACAAAACGAAAAACAGTTGATAGCTGCGATTTCGACATGACATCAGAAGTTTCATCCAGAAGAATGGCCACAAATGTAGCGGAAGAAATTTCTTTCTTTATAGCATCTTTAACCACATCAGATATAGCATTAATGATATCATTTTGTACTGTGGGAGAAGTTCCTCGAAATATAGTCGATGCCTTTAAATGACTGTCTAAACGAGGATCATACTCACGGAGCACATTTAAAAATTCTATATAATTCCCTTGGTTGGCTGAATCTTCAGACTCATCATGACCTCTCAAAGGAAGCTCTTGCTTAGCCAAATAACATACAGCATCAATTAATCTTTTTAAAATGTCTCTATTATTCTTTACTTGTTCATTATGACGACTAATTTCAACTTTTCTTTGGCTGTCAATGAGAGTGTCAATTGTTTGTTTTCCAAACATCTTAAGATTTAAAAATGACTGAACATGTGGTTGGGAGCGCTCATGTTTTTTCACTGCTGCAGCTAAATGATTAAGATCGGAATACCCGTGCTTATTCCAAACACTTTTCTCTTTGGAGAATAATAAACAAGTCCAACAAAAAAGTCTTGACCGCACTTCACATCCAGTTAACCATTCTACTGGACCATATTGTGAAACAGAGAAATGTCTCATGTACTCAGTTTTTGCATCTTTGTGCTTGCACAGTAAATTTGGAAGAGGAGGACGAGGCTTACCTTCTTCGACTATGTTCATACAATCCGCAAAAGCTCTGGCAGAAAACGGGGCATTCAGTACATCGTCAACACTGTTTACCATTGTAAATATGGGCAAAAAGTTATAAATTATATCTAAAAAATTATAAATATATGTTAAAAACTTGTCTAAATCGGTGTCATAAACACGTCGGTTCACACCTTACCCCACGCACGCAAAACAGACGAAACTCAGAAAACAAAAACAGCATCTGATGACAAGTAACAACGTTGAATTGGATTGCTTCACACAATAGCCAATCACAACCGCTAACTACTTCAGGGTGCTGTTGTCTCAGCGCACACCCTGCCACGCCTTCTGGACGGTTTAAAACCACAAGGAGGCTAAGAATTTGACCCGCTGCGCCATCTGTACGTATGTTTAAAGGGCTCAAAGCTGCTCGTATTACTTACCGAACACCCGGGCTATTAACGTGAATGTGATACAATGTTTACGCGCCGAAACCTCTCCTCTTCATGAAATATTGTATATTGGATTTGATTTTAGGAATCACGCGAAGCCAGAAAACGATTAGGGGAGTCTTAAACGGGAATAAATGCAAAAATATAATATCTGTGACACTGCGAATCCGTGGGTGTGCACCGCACACCTAGCACACCCTGAATATACGCCCCTGAATCTCTCATATCAGGAGCTTAGAGTTTTCGAGGTTCTTGGCAGGCCTTCACAGCTACCGTAGCGGTCACAGGGCCCTCAAAGTCCCCACTGTACCTCACCCTACCATGCAAATTCATCTACTTCCTCCAGCGCCCTCGTTAATAATTTGTCTTAAAATATGGTTACATAGTAATACTAAAAGTAATGAATATCGTTTACACTAATATTTTTAACCCTAGATTTAAAAGTTTTAATATTTCTGGTTAAGTGTTAGAAGAGTTCCTCAGGTAATGTATTCCATTCCCACACCCCACAATTTATAAATGTTTACTTTGCCTTTATAGTTTAATTTTATACTTGTGATCATTTTTCCCCACAAACTCAGGTTAACTTAGTCTCCTGTTCATATCTACCCAGCCATTATTATTTACATATGCATTGTACATTCCTCCTAGCCTGTTAACATGCCTTCTCTCACTTAGCGTTTCCCAGCCTAACTCTTTAATCATTTCTGTTACGCTATCCACCTTCCCAAATCTCCCTAACACATACCATGCTGCCTTCCTCTGAACCTTTTCTATCATATCTGTGAGCCCTTTCCTATATGGATCCCAAACAGGCATTGCGTACTCTAACGTTGGCCTTACAATGGAAGTGTAAGCTAATTCCCTTGCCGTCTTTGAGCAACCTCTAAGTTTTCTCATTACAAAATGTAAATTTTTGTATGCTTTATGAACTATATTATCTACATGCAATCCCCAATCTAAGTCTTTTGTCATAAGGACTTCTTAATACCAGCAATGATTTGACTTCGGTACCTGTTTCCTATTTATCTTGTAATCATAATTACTACTAACTCTCTTATTCGTAAATTTATTACATTTGATTTTGTACACAATTATATTCATCTTATTTAATTTTATCTAACCGGCCACCTTATCCAAATCTTCTGGAAGAACTAAGCGATGATATTCATCTGATGTCTCCCTATAGATGATGCAGTCATCTGCAAACAACCTAATATCCGACTTTATTGAAACCGAGAGATCATTTACGTAGATCAGGAACATTAAAGGTTCAATTACACTCCCTTGCGGAACACCAGAGGTCACATTTGCTTCTTTTGAAAATTTCTCACCTATTCTGACCTTTTGCCTTCGTGAACCTAGGGATTTATCTTTATTTATTAGGCACTGCTATGCCCTAACTGCTTCGATGTAAGCATCAGATATTGTATTTCCTACTGTTGAATTATAAGTTTATATGAAATATTCTTGTTAAACATGAAACAATTCATTGGCCGTGCAAAATCAAATATACTCCAGAGAGATAAAATAAAGAACTGTTGGTAAAAAGTGTACTACCTAGTGGAAAACACATGGAAGATTGCTAGAAATCCTAAACATGACAAGGAATACTACTACAGCTGTAATACATGTTTTAGTAATTAAATATAGCTCTCAGACTTTTTTAATTTCATAATTTTTTCAAATTCAAAATAATGACATTTCATCATTGAGCTATAATCGGTCGAATAAAAAGACATTTTTTATTGATTCCACAATCTTTTCAAAAATGTACGTTATTTTAATAGGGAGATAACATCGATCAAGTAGAAATCGAGATTATGTAATTTGGGAAGTTCAATTTCGGATATCTGAATTTAATGTTGTTAAATTTTATTTGCACAATGTATAAATATTGAATATGGAAGTAGAAAGTACCTACATTCTTCAGGCACTCATGGTCTTTTTCATAGATCATCCTTGGGAGGTAGTTCTGAATGACTGGCATATTAGTGGTCCATGATTTTTCGAACATATATTTCGAAAATGTCACTGATTTGCAGAATTTTTGAAGCTTCTTTTCGCGGTTAAACCAAGTATGTTTTTTGTTCTTGGAGGACTTCAGCAAACAACCTTAAATGGTTTTGAAAAAGAGCATTAGGTAATTTATATATTTATATTATTATTATTTTGTATTTACAATGCAATTGGGCACCAGGCTCGGTGGGAAAGTTACAAAAGTTTAATCTATATACATATTAAATTTATATTTACAATTCACATCCAAGTTACAATATTCTCTATAAGAATCTCTCATATCAGGAGCTTAGAGTTTTCGAGGTTCTTGGCAGGCCTTCACAGCTACCGTAGCGGTCACAGGGCCCTCAAAGTCCCCACTGTACCTCACCCTACCATGCAAATTCATCTACTTCCTCCAGCTCCCTCGTTAATAATTTGTCTTAAAATATGGTTACATAGTAATACTAAAAGTAATGAATATCGTTTACACTAATATTTTTAACTCTAGATTTAAAAGTTTTAATATTTATGGTTAAGTGTTGGAAGAGTTCCTCAGGTAATGTATTCCATTCCCACACCCCGCAATTTATAAATGTTTACTTTGCCTTCATAGTTTAATTTTATACTTGTGATCATTTTTACTCACAAACTCAGGTTTACTTAGTCGCCTGTTCATATCTACCCAGCCTTTATTATTTACATATGCATTGTACATTCCTCCTAGCCTGTTAACATGCCTTCTCTCACTTAGCGTTTCCCAGGCTAACTCTTTAATCATTTCTGTTACGCAATCCACCTTCCCAAATCTCCCTAACACATACCATGCTGCCTTCCTCTGAACCTTTTCTATCATATCTGTGAGCCCTTTCTTATATGGATCCCAAACAGGCATTGCGTACTCTAGCGTTGGCCTTACAATGGAAGTGTAAGCTAATTCCCTTGCCGTCTTTGAGCAACCTCTAAGTTTTCTCATTACAAAATGTAAATTTTTGTATGCTTTATGAACTATATTATCTACATGCAATCCCCAATCTAAGTCTTTTGTCATAAGGACTTCTTAATACCAGCAATGATTTGACTTCGGTACCTGTTTCCTATTTATCTTGTAATCATAATTACTACTAACTCTCTTATTCGTAAATTTATTACATTTGATTTTGTACACAATTATATTCATCTTATTTAATTTTATCTAACCGGCCACCTTATCCAAATCTTCTGGAAGAACTAAGCGATGATATTCATCTGATGTCTCCCTATAGATGATGCAGTCATCTGCAAACAACCTAATATCCGACTTTATTGAAACCGAGAGATCATTTACGTAGATCAGGAACATTAAAGGTTCAATTACACTCCCTTGCGGAACACCAGAGGTCACATTTGCTTCTTTTGAAAATTTCTCACCTATTCTGACCTTTTGCCTTCGTGAACCTAGGGATTTATCTTTATTTATTAGGCACTGCTATGCCCTAACTGCTTCGATGTAAGCATCAGATATTGTATTTCCTACTGTTGAATTATAAGTTTATATGAAATATTCTTGTTAAACATGAAACAATTCATTGGCCGTGCAAAATCAAATATACTCCAGAGAGATGAAATAAAGAACTGTTGGTAAAAAGTGTACTACCTAGTGGAAAACACATGGAAGATTGCTAGAAATCCTAAACATGACAAGGAATACTACTACAGCTGTAATACATGTTTTAGTAATTAAATATAGCTCTCAGACTTTTTTAATTTCATAATTTTTTCAAATTCAAAATAATGACATTTCATCATTGAGCTATAATCGGTCGAATAAAAAGACATTTTTTATTGATTCCACAATCTTTTCAAAAATGTACGTTATTTTAATAGGGAGATAACATCGATCAAGTAGAAATCGAGATTATGTAATTTGGGAAGTTCAATTTCGGATATCTGAATTTAATGTTGTTAAATTTTATTTGCACAATGTATAAATATTGAATATGGAAGTAGAAAGTACCTACATTCTTCAGGCACTCATGGTCTTTTTCATAGATCATCCTTGGGAGGTAATTCTGAATGACTGGCATATTAGTGGTCCATGATTTTTCGAACATATATTTCGAAAATGTCACTGATTTGCAGAATTTTTGAAGCTTCTTTTCGCGGTTAAACCAAGTATGTTTTTTGTTCTTGGAGGACTTCAGCAAACAACCTTAAATGGTTTTGAAAAAGAGCATTAGGTAATTTATATATTTATATTATTATTATTTTGTATTTACAATGCAATTGGGCACCAGGCTCGGTGGGAAAGTTACAAAAGTTTAATCTATATACATATTAAATTTATATTTACAATTCACATCCAAGTTACAATATTCTCTATAAGAATCTCTCATATCAGGAGCTTAGAGTTTTCGAGGTTCTTGGCAGGCCTTCACAGCTACCGTAGCGGTCACAGGGCCCTCAAAGTCCCCACTGTACCTCACCCTACCATGCAAATTCATCTACTTCCTCCAGCTCCCTCGTTAATAATTTGTCTTAAAATATGGTTACATAGTAATACTAAAAGTAATGAATATCGTTTACACTAATATTTTTAACTCTAGATTTAAAAGTTTTAATATTTATGGTTAAGTGTTGGAAGAGTTCCTCAGGTAATGTATTCCATTCCCACACCCCGCAATTTATAAATGTTTACTTTGCCTTCATAGTTTAATTTTATACTTGTGATCATTTTTACTCACAAACTCAGGTTTACTTAGTCGCCTGTTCATATCTACCCAGCCTTTATTATTTACATATGCATTGTACATTCCTCCTAGCCTGTTAACATGCCTTCTCTCACTTAGCGTTTCCCAGGCTAACTCTTTAATCATTTCTGTTACGCAATCCACCTTCCCAAATCTCCCTAACACATACCATGCTGCCTTCCTCTGAACCTTTTCTATCATATCTGTGAGCCCTTTCTTATATGGATCCCAAACAGGCATTGCGTACTCTAGCGTTGGCCTTACAATGGAAGTGTAAGCTAATTCCCTTGCCGTCTTTGAGCAACCTCTAAGTTTTCTCATTACAAAATGTAAATTTTTGTATGCTTTATGAACTATATTATCTACATGCAATCCCCAATCTAAGTCTTTTGTCATAAGGACTTCTTAATACCAGCAATGATTTGACTTCGGTACCTGTTTCCTATTTATCTTGTAATCATAATTACTACTAACTCTCTTATTCGTAAATTTATTACATTTGATTTTGTACACAATTATATTCATCTTATTTAATTTTATCTAACCGGCCACCTTATCCAAATCTTCTGGAAGAACTAAGCGATGATATTCATCTGATGTCTCCCTATAGATGATGCAGTCATCTGCAAACAACCTAATATCCGACTTTATTGAAACCGAGAGATCATTTACGTAGATCAGGTACATTAAATGTTCAATAACACTCCCTTGCGGAACACCAGAGGTCACATTTGCTTCTTTTGAAAATTTCTCACCTATTCTGACCTTTTGCCTTCGTGAACCTAGGGATTTATCTTTATTTATTAGGCACTGCTATGCCCTAACTGCTTCGATGTAAGCATCAGATATTGTATTTCCTACTGTTGAATTATAAGTTTATATGAAATATTCTTGTTAAACATGAAACAATTCATTGGCCGTGCAAAATCAAATATACTCCAGAGAGATAAAATAAAGAACTGTTGGTAAATAGTGTACTACCTAGTGGAAAACACATGGACGATTGCTTGAAATCCTAAAGATGACAAAGAATACTACTTCAGATCGTAAACACATTTTAAGTAATTAAATATAGCTCTCAGACTTTATTTATTTCAGAATTTTTACAAATTCAAAATAACGAAATTTCATCATTGAGCTATAATCGGTCGAATAAACATACATTTTTTATTGATTCCATAATCTTTTCAAAAATGTACGTTATTTTAACAGGGAGATATCGTCGATCAAGTAGAAATCGAGATTATATAATTTAAGAAGTACAATATCGGATATCTGAATTTAATGATGTTAAATATTAAAAACTCAAAGTATAATTATTCTTTATGGAAGTAGAAAGTACCTACATTCTTCAGGCACTCATGGTCTTTTTCATAGATCATCCTTGGGAGGTAATTCTGAATGACTGGCATATTAGTGGTCCATGATTTTTCGAACATATATTTCGAAAATGTCACTGATTTGCAGAATTTTTGAAGCTTCTTTTCGCGGTTAAACCAAGTATGTTTTTTGTTCTTGGAGGACTTCAGCAAACAACCTCAAATGGTTTTGAAAAAGAGCATTAGGTAATTTATATATTTATATTATTATTATTTTGTATTTACAATGCAATTGGGCACCAGGCTCGGTGGGAAAGTTACAAAAGTTTAATCTATATACATATTAAATTTATATTTACAATTCACATCCAAGTTACAATATTCTCTATAAGAATCTCTCATATCAGGAGCTTAGAGTTTTCGAGGTTCTTGGCAGGCCTTCACAGCTACCGTAGCGGTCACAGGGCCCTCAAAGTCCCCACTGTACCTCACCCTACCATGCAAATTCATCTACTTCCTCCAGCTCCCTCGTTAATAATTTGTCTTAAAATATGGTTACATAGTAATACTAAAAGTAATGAATATCATTTACACTAATATTTTTAACTCTAGATTTAAAAGTTTTAATATTTATGGTTAAGTGTTGGAAGAGTTCCTCAGGTAATGTATTCCATTCCCACACCCCGCAATTTATAAATGTTTACTTTGCCTTCATAGTTTAATTTTATACTTGTGATCATTTTTACTCACAAACTCAGGTTTACTTAGTCGCCTGTTCATATCTACCCAGCCTTTATTATTTACATATGCATTGTACATTCCTCCTAGCCTGTTAACATGCCTTCTCTCACTTAGCGTTTCCCAGCCTAACTCTTTAATCATATCTGTTACGCTATCCACCTTCCCAAATCTCCCTAACACATACCATGCTGCCTTCCTCTGAACCTTTTCTATCATATCTGTGAGCCCTTTCCTATATGGATCCCAAACAGGCATTGTGTACTCTAGCGTTGGCCTTACAATGGAAGTGTAAGCTAATTCCCTTGCCGTCTTTGAGCAACCTCTAAGTTTTCTCATTACAAAATGTAAATTTTTGTATGCTTTATGAACTATATTATCTACATGCAATCCCCAATCTAAGTCTTTTGTCATAAGGACTTCTTAATACCAGCAATGATTTGACTTCGGTACCTGTTTCCTATTTATCTTGTAATCATAATTACTACTAACTCTCTTATTCGTAAATTTATTACATTTGATTTTGTACACAATTATATTCATCTTATTTAATTTTATCTAACCGGCCACCTTATCCAAATCTTCTGGAAGAACTAAGCGATGATATTCATCTGATGTCTCCCTATAGATGATGCAGTCATCTGCAAACAACCTAATATCCGACTTTATTGAAACCGAGAGATCATTTACGTAGATCAGGAACATTAAAGGTTCAATTACACTCCCTTGCGGAACACCAGAGGTCACATTTGCTTCTTTTGAAAATTTCTCACCTATTCTGACCTTTTGCCTTCGTGAACCTAGGGATTTATCTTTATTTATTAGGCACTGCTATGCCCTAACTGCTTCGATGTAAGCATCAGATATTGTATTTCCTACTGTTGAATTATAAGTTTATATGAAATATTCTTGTTAAACATGAAACAATTCATTGGCCGTGCAAAATCAAATATACTCCAGAGAGATAAAATAAAGAACTGTTGGTAAAAAGTGTACTACCTAGTGGAAAACACATGGAAGATTGCTAGAAATCCTAAACATGACAAGGAATACTACTACAGCTGTAATACATGTTTTAGTAATTAAATATAGCTCTCAGACTTTTTTAATTTCATAATTTTTTCAAATTCAAAATAATGACATTTCATCATTGAGCTATAATCGGTCGAATAAAAAGACATTTTTTATTGATTCCACAATCTTTTCAAAAATGTACGTTATTTTAATAGGGAGATAACATCGATCAAGTAGAAATCGAGATTATGTAATTTGGGAAGTTCAATTTCGGATATCTGAATTTAATGTTGTTAAATTTTATTTGCACAATGTATAAATATTGAATATGGAAGTAGAAAGTACCTACATTCTTCAGGCACTCATGGTCTTTTTCATAGATCATCCTTGGGAGGTAATTCTGAATGACTGGCATATTAGTGGTCCATGATTTTTCGAACATATATTTCGAAAATGTCACTGATTTGCAGAATTTTTGAAGCTTCTTTTCGCGGTTAAACCAAGTATGTTTTTTGTTCTTGGAGGACTTCAGCAAACAACCTTAAATGGTTTTGAAAAAGAGCATTAGGTAATTTATATATTTATATTATTATTATTTTGTATTTACAATGCAATTGGGCACCAGGCTCGGTGGGAAAGTTACAAAAGTTTAATCTATATACATATTAAATTTATATTTACAATTCACATCCAAGTTACAATATTCTCTATAAGAATCTCTCATATCAGGAGCTTAGAGTTTTCGAGGTTCTTGGCAGGCCTTCACAGCTACCGTAGCGGTCACAGGGCCCTCAAAGTCCCCACTGTACCTCACCCTACCATGCAAATTCATCTACTTCCTCCAGCTCCCTCGTTAATAATTTGTCTTAAAATATGGTTACATAGTAATACTAAAAGTAATGAATATCGTTTACACTAATATTTTTAACTCTAGATTTAAAAGTTTTAATATTTATGGTTAAGTGTTGGAAGAGTTCCTCAGGTAATGTATTCCATTCCCACACCCCGCAATTTATAAATGTTTACTTTGCCTTCATAGTTTAATTTTATACTTGTGATCATTTTTACTCACAAACTCAGGTTTACTTAGTCGCCTGTTCATATCTACCCAGCCTTTATTATTTACATATGCATTGTACATTCCTCCTAGCCTGTTAACATGCCTTCTCTCACTTAGCGTTTCCCAGGCTAACTCTTTAATCATTTCTGTTACGCAATCCACCTTCCCAAATCTCCCTAACACATACCATGCTGCCTTCCTCTGAACCTTTTCTATCATATCTGTGAGCCCTTTCCTATATGGATCCCAAACAGGCATTGTGTACTCTAACGTTGGCCTTACAATGGAAGTGTAAGCTAATTCCCTTGCCGTCTTTGAGCACCCTCTAAGGTTTCTCATTACAAAATGTAAATTTTTGTATGCTTTATGAACTATATTATCAACATGCAATCCCCATAAGGACTTCTTAATACCAGCAATGATTTGACTTCGGTACCTGTTTCCCATTTATCTTGTAATCATAATTAATACTAACTCTCTTATTCGTAAATTTATTACATTTGATTTTGTACACATTTATATTCATCTTATTTAATTTTATCTAACCTGCCACCTTATCCAAATCTTCTGGAAGAACTAAGCGATGATATTTATCTGATGTCTTCCTATAGATGACGCAGTCATCTACAAATACCTAATGTCCGACTTTATTGAAACCGAGAGATCATATACGTAGATCAGGAACAATAAAGGTCCAATTACACTCCCTTGTGGAACACCAGAGGTCACATTTGCTTCTTTTGAAAATTTCTCAAATATTCGGACCTTTAGCCTTCGTGAACCTAGGGATTTATTTTTATTTATTAGGCACTGCTATGCCCTAACTGCTTCGATGTAAGCATCAGATATTGTATTTACTACTGTTGAATTATAAGTTTATATGAAATACTCTTGTTAAACATGAAACAATTCATTGGCCGTGCAAAATCAAATATACTCCAGAGAGATAAAATAAAGAACTGTTGGTAAATAGTTTACTACGTAGTGGAAATCACATGGACGATTGCTTGAAATCCTAAAGATGACAAAGAATACTACTTCAGATCGTAAACACATTTTAAGTAATTAAATATAGCTCTCAGACTTTATTTATTTCAGAATTTTTAAAAATTCAAAATAACGAAATTTCATCATTGAGCTATAATCGGTCGAATAAACATACATTTTTTATTGATTCCATAATCTTTTCAAAAATGTACGTTATTTTAACAGGGAGATATCGTCGATCAAGTAGAAATCGAGATTATATAATTTAAGAAGTACAATATCGGATATCTGAATTTAATGATGTTAAATATTAAAAACTCAAAGTATAATTATTCTTTATGGAAGTAGAAAGTACCTACATTCTTCAGGCACTCATGGTCTTTTTCATAGATCATCCTTGGGAGGTAATTCTGAATGACTGGCATATTAGTGGTCCATGATTTTTCGAACATATATTTCGAAAATGTCACTGATTTGCAGAATTTTTGAAGCTTCTTTTCGCGGTTAAACCAAGTATGTTTTTTGTTCTTGGAGGACTTCAGCAAACAACCTCAAATGGTTTTGAAAAAGAGCATTAGGTAATTTATATATTTATATTATTATTATTTTGTATTTACAATGCAATTGGGCACCAGGCTCGGTGGGAAAGTTACAAAAGTTTAATCTATATACATATTAAATTTATATTTACAATTCACATCCAAGTTACAATATTCTCTATAAGAATCTCTCATATCAGGAGCTTAGAGTTTTCGAGGTTCTTGGCAGGCCTTCACAGCTACCGTAGCGGTCACAGGGCCCTCAAAGTCCCCACTGTACCTCACCCTACCATGCAAATTCATCTACTTCCTCCAGCTCCCTCGTTAATAATTTGTCTTAAAATATGGTTACATAGTAATACTAAAAGTAATGAATATCATTTACACTAATATTTTTAACTCTAGATTTAAAAGTTTTAATATTTATGGTTAAGTGTTGGAAGAGTTCCTCAGGTAATGTATTCCATTCCCACACCCCGCAATTTATAAATGTTTACTTTGCCTTCATAGTTTAATTTTATACTTGTGATCATTTTTACTCACAAACTCAGGTTTACTTAGTCGCCTGTTCATATCTACCCAGCCTTTATTATTTACATATGCATTGTACATTCCTCCTAGCCTGTTAACATGCCTTCTCTCACTTAGCGTTTCCCAGCCTAACTCTTTAATCATATCTGTTACGCTATCCACCTTCCCAAATCTCCCTAACACATACCATGCTGCCTTCCTCTGAACCTTTTCTATCATATCTGTGAGCCCTTTCCTATATGGATCCCAAACAGGCATTGTGTACTCTAACGTTGGCCTTACAATGGAAGTGTAAGCTAATTCCCTTGCCGTCTTTGAGCACCCTCTAAGGTTTCTCATTACAAAATGTAAATTTTTGTATGCTTTATGAACTATATTATCAACATGCAATCCCCATAAGGACTTCTTAATACCAGCAATGATTTGACTTCGGTACCTGTTTCCCATTTATCTTGTAATCATAATTAATACTAACTCTCTTATTCGTAAATTTATTACATTTGATTTTGTACACATTTATATTCATCTTATTTAATTTTATCTAACCTGCCACCTTATCCAAATCTTCTGGAAGAACTAAGCGATGATATTTATCTGATGTCTTCCTATAGATGACGCAGTCATCTACAAATACCTAATGTCCGACTTTATTGAAACCGAGAGATCATATACGTAGATCAGGAACAATAAAGGTCCAATTACACTCCCTTGTGGAACACCAGAGGTCACATTTGCTTCTTTTGAAAATTTCTCAAATATTCGGACCTTTAGCCTTCGTGAACCTAGGGATTTATTTTTATTTATTAGGCACTGCTATGCCCTAACTGCTTCGATGTAAGCATCAGATATTGTATTTACTACTGTTGAATTATAAGTTTATATGAAATACTCTTGTTAAACATGAAACAATTCATTGGCCGTGCAAAATCAAATATACTCCAGAGAGATAAAATAAAGAACTGTTGGTAAATAGTTTACTACGTAGTGGAAATCACATGGACGATTGCTTGAAATCCTAAAGATGACAAAGAATACTACTTCAGATCGTAAACACATTTTAAGTAATTAAATATAGCTCTCAGACTTTATTTATTTCAGAATTTTTAAAAATTCAAAATAACGAAATTTCATCATTGAGCTATAATCGGTCGAATAAACATACATTTTTTATTGATTCCATAATCTTTTCAAAAATGTACGTTATTTTAACAGGGAGATATCGTCGATCAAGTAGAAATCGAGATTATATAATTTAAGAAGTACAATATCGGATATCTGAATTTAATGATGTTAAATATTAAAAACTCAAAGTATAATTATTCTTTATGGAAGTAGAAAGTACCTACATTCTTCAGGCACTCATGGTCTTTTTCATAGATCATCCTTGGGAGGTAATTCTGAATGACTGGCATATTAGTGGTCCATGATTTTTCGAACATATATTTCGAAAATGTCACTGATTTGCAGAATTTTTGAAACTTCTTTTCGCGGTTAAACCAAGTATGTTTTTTGTTCTTGGAGGACTTCAGCAAACAACCTTAAATGGTTTTGAAAAAGAGCATTAGGTAATTTATATATTTATATTATTATTATTTTGTATTTACAATGCAATTGGGCACCAGGCTCGGTGGGAAAGTTACAAAAGTTTAATCTATATACATATTAAATTTATATTTACAATTCACATCCAAGTTACAATATTCTCTATAAGAATCTCTCATATCAGGAGCTTAGAGTTTTCGAGGTTCTTGGCAGGCCTTCACAGCTACCGTAGCGGTCACAGGGCCCTCAAAGTCCCCACTGTACCTCACCCTACCATGCAAATTCATCTACTTCCTCCAGCTCCCTCGTTAATAATTTGTCTTAAAATATGGTTACATAGTAATACTAAAAGTAATGAATATCGTTTACACTAATATTTTTAACTCTAGATTTAAAAGTTTTAATATTTATGGTTAAGTGTTGGAAGAGTTCCTCAGGTAATGTATTCCATTCCCACACCCCGCAATTTATAAATGTTTACTTTGCCTTCATAGTTTAATTTTATACTTGTGATCATTTTTACTCACAAACTCAGGTTTACTTAGTCGCCTGTTCATATCTACCCAGCCTTTATTATTTACATATGCATTGTACATTCCTCCTAGCCTGTTAACATGCCTTCTCTCACTTAGCGTTTCCCAGGCTAACTCTTTAATCATTTCTGTTACGCAATCCACCTTCCCAAATCTCCCTAACACATACCATGCTGCCTTCCTCTGAACCTTTTCTATCATATCTGTGAGCCCTTTCTTATATGGATCCCAAACAGGCATTGCGTACTCTAACGTTGGCCTTACAATGGAAGTGTAAGCTAATTCCCTTGCCGTCTTTGAGCAACCTCTAAGTTTTCTCATTACAAAATGTAAATTTTTGTATGCTTTATGAACTATATTATCTACATGCAATCCCCAATCTAAGTCTTTTGTCATAAGGACTTCTTAATACCAGCAATGATTTGACTTCGGTACCTGTTTCCTATTTATCTTGTAATCATAATTACTACTAACTCTCTTATTCGTAAATTTATTACATTTGATTTTGTACACAATTATATTCATCTTATTTAATTTTATCTAACCGGCCACCTTATCCAAATCTTCTGGAAGAACTAAGCGATGATATTCATCTGATGTCTCCCTATAGATGATGCAGTCATCTGCAAACAACCTAATATCCGACTTTATTGAAACCTAGAGATCATTTACGTAGATCAGGTACATTAAATGTTCAATAACACTCCCTTGCGGAACACCAGAGGTCACATTTGCTTCTTTTGAAAATTTCTCACCTATTCTGACCTTTTGCCTTCGTGAACCTAGGGATTTATCTTTATTTATTAGGCACTGCTATGCCCTAACTGCTTCGATGTAAGCATCAGATATTGTATTTCCTACTGTTGAATTATAAGTTTATATGAAATATTCTTGTTAAACATGAAACAATTCATTGGCCGTGCAAAATCAAATATACTCCAGAGAGATAAAATAAAGAACTGTTGGTAAAAAGTGTACTACCTAGTGGAAAACACATGGAAGATTGCTAGAAATCCTAAACATGACAAGGAATACTACTACAGCTGTAATACATGTTTTAGTAATTAAATATAGCTCTCAGACTTTTTTAATTTCATAATTTTTTCAAATTCAAAATAATGACATTTCATCATTGAGCTATAATCGGTCGAATAAAAAGACATTTTTTATTGATTCCACAATCTTTTCAAAAATGTACGTTATTTTAATAGGGAGATAACATCGATCAAGTAGAAATCGAGATTATGTAATTTGGGAAGTTCAATTTCGGATATCTGAATTTAATGTTGTTAAATTTTATTTGCACAATGTATAAATATTGAATATGGAAGTAGAAAGTACCTACATTCTTCAGGCACTCATGGTCTTTTTCATAGATCATCCTTGGGAGGTAATTCTGAATGACTGGCATATTAGTGGTCCATGATTTTTCGAACATATATTTCGAAAATGTCACTGATTTGCAGAATTTTTGAAGCTTCTTTTCGCGGTTAAACCAAGTATGTTTTTTGTTCTTGGAGGACTTCAGCAAACAACCTTAAATGGTTTTGAAAAAGAGCATTAGGTAATTTATATATTTATATTATTATTATTTTGTATTTACAATGCAATTGGGCACCAGGCTCGGTGGGAAAGTTACAAAAGTTTAATCTATATACATATTAAATTTATATTTACAATTCACATCCAAGTTACAATATTCTCTATAAGAATCTCTCATATCAGGAGCTTAGAGTTTTCGAGGTTCTTGGCAGGCCTTCACAGCTACCGTAGCGGTCACAGGGCCCTCAAAGTCCCCACTGTACCTCACCCTACCATGCAAATTCATCTACTTCCTCCAGCTCCCTCGTTAATAATTTGTCTTAAAATATGGTTACATAGTAATACTAAAAGTAATGAATATCGTTTACACTAATATTTTTAACTCTAGATTTAAAAGTTTTAATATTTATGGTTAAGTGTTGGAAGAGTTCCTCAGGTAATGTATTCCATTCCCACACCCCGCAATTTATAAATGTTTACTTTGCCTTCATAGTTTAATTTTATACTTGTGATCATTTTTACTCACAAACTCAGGTTTACTTAGTCGCCTGTTCATATCTACCCAGCCTTTATTATTTACATATGCATTGTACATTCCTCCTAGCCTGTTAACATGCCTTCTCTCACTTAGCGTTTCCCAGGCTAACTCTTTAATCATTTCTGTTACGCAATCCACCTTCCCAAATCTCCCTAACACATACCATGCTGCCTTCCTCTGAACCTTTTCTATCATATCTGTGAGCCCTTTCTTATATGGATCCCAAACAGGCATTGCGTACTCTAGCGTTGGCCTTACAATGGAAGTGTA
This sequence comes from Tanypteryx hageni, assembly GCA_028673005.1. NCBI lineage: Eukaryota > Metazoa > Arthropoda > Insecta > Odonata > Petaluridae > Tanypteryx > Tanypteryx hageni. Next base: position 90,837,607 of record CM054120.1, read on the forward strand.
AGCTAATTCCCTTGCCGTCTTTGAGCAACCTCTAAGTTTTCTCATTACAAAATGTAAATTTTTGTATGCTTTATGAACTATATTATCTACATGCAATCCCCAATCTAAGTCTTTTGTCATAAGGACTTCTTAATACCAGCAATGATTTGACTTCGGTACCTGTTTCCTATTTATCTTGTAATCATAATTACTACTAACTCTCTTATTCGTAAATTTATTACATTTGATTTTGTACACAATTATATTCATCTTATTTAATTTTATCTAACCGGCCACCTTATCCAAATCTTCTGGAAGAACTAAGCGATGATATTCATCTGATGTCTCCCTATAGATGATGCAGTCATCTGCAAACAACCTAATATCCGACTTTATTGAAACCGAGAGATCATTTACGTAGATCAGGTACATTAAATGTTCAATAACACTCCCTTGCGGAACACCAGAGGTCACATTTGCTTCTTTTGAAAATTTCTCACCTATTCTGACCTTTTGCCTTCGTGAACCTAGGGATTTATCTTTATTTATTAGGCACTGCTATGCCCTAACTGCTTCGATGTAAGCATCAGATATTGTATTTCCTACTGTTGAATTATAAGTTTATATGAAATATTCTTGTTAAACATGAAACAATTCATTGGCCGTGCAAAATCAAATATACTCCAGAGAGATAAAATAAAGAACTGTTGGTAAATAGTGTACTACCTAGTGGAAAACACATGGACGATTGCTTGAAATCCTAAAGATGACAAAGAATACTACTTCAGATCGTAAACACATTTTAAGTAATTAAATATAGCTCTCAGACTTTATTTATTTCAGAATTTTTACAAATTCAAAATAACGAAATTTCATCATTGAGCTATAATCGGTCGAATAAACATACATTTTTTATTGATTCCATAATCTTTTCAAAAATGTACGTTATTTTAACAGGGAGATATCGTCGATCAAGTAGAAATCGAGATTATATAATTTAAGAAGTACAATATCGGATATCTGAATTTAATGATGTTAAATATTAAAAACTCAAAGTATAATTATTCTTTATGGAAGTAGAAAGTACCTACATTCTTCAGGCACTCATGGTCTTTTTCATAGATCATCCTTGGGAGGTAATTCTGAATGACTGGCATATTAGTGGTCCATGATTTTTCGAACATATATTTCGAAAATGTCACTGATTTGCAGAATTTTTGAAGCTTCTTTTCGCGGTTAAACCAAGTATGTTTTTTGTTCTTGGAGGACTTCAGCAAACAACCTCAAATGGTTTTGAAAAAGAGCATTAGGTAATTTATATATTTATATTATTATTATTTTGTATTTACAATGCAATTGGGCACCAGGCTCGGTGGGAAAGTTACAAAAGTTTAATCTATATACATATTAAATTTATATTTACAATTCACATCCAAGTTACAATATTCTCTATAAGAATCTCTCATATCAGGAGCTTAGAGTTTTCGAGGTTCTTGGCAGGCCTTCACAGCTACCGTAGCGGTCACAGGGCCCTCAAAGTCCCCACTGTACCTCACCCTACCATGCAAATTCATCTACTTCCTCCAGCTCCCTCGTTAATAATTTGTCTTAAAATATGGTTACATAGTAATACTAAAAGTAATGAATATCATTTACACTAATATTTTTAACTCTAGATTTAAAAGTTTTAATATTTATGGTTAAGTGTTGGAAGAGTTCCTCAGGTAATGTATTCCATTCCCACACCCCGCAATTTATAAATGTTTACTTTGCCTTCATAGTTTAATTTTATACTTGTGATCATTTTTACTCACAAACTCAGGTTTACTTAGTCGCCTGTTCATATCTACCCAGCCTTTATTATTTACATATGCATTGTACATTCCTCCTAGCCTGTTAACATGCCTTCTCTCACTTAGCGTTTCCCAGCCTAACTCTTTTATCATATCTGTTACGCTATCCACCTTCCCAAATCTCCCTAACACATACCATGCTGCCTTCCTCTGAACCTTTTCTATCATATCTGTGAGCCCTTTCCTATATGGATCCCAAACAGGCATTGTGTACTCTAACGTTGGCCTTACAATGGAAGTGTAAGCTAATTCCCTTGCCGTCTTTGAGCACCCTCTAAGGTTTCTCATTACAAAATGTAAATTTTTGTATGCTTTATGAACTATATTATCAACATGCAATCCCCATAAGGACTTCTTAATACCAGCAATGATTTGACTTCGGTACCTGTTTCCCATTTATCTTGTAATCATAATTAATACTAACTCTCTTATTCGTAAATTTATTACATTTGATTTTGTACACATTTATATTCATCTTATTTAATTTTATCTAACCTGCCACCTTATCCAAATCTTCTGGAAGAACTAAGCGATGATATTTATCTGATGTCTTCCTATAGATGACGCAGTCATCTACAAATACCTAATGTCCGACTTTATTGAAACCGAGAGATCATATACGTAGATCAGGAACAATAAAGGTCCAATTACACTCCCTTGTGGAACACCAGAGGTCACATTTGCTTCTTTTGAAAATTTCTCAAATATTCGGACCTTTAGCCTTCGTGAACCTAGGGATTTATTTTTATTTATTAGGCACTGCTATGCCCTAACTGCTTCGATGTAAGCATCAGATATTGTATTTACTACTGTTGAATTATAAGTTTATATGAAATACTCTTGTTAAACATGAAACAATTCATTGGCCGTGCAAAATCAAATATACTCCAGAGAGATAAAATAAAGAACTGTTGGTAAATAGTTTACTACGTAGTGGAAATCACATGGACGATTGCTTGAAATCCTAAAGATGACAAAGAATACTACTTCAGATCGTAAACACATTTTAAGTAATTAAATATAGCTCTCAGACTTTATTTATTTCAGAATTTTTAAAAATTCAAAATAACGAAATTTCATCATTGAGCTATAATCGGTCGAATAAACATACATTTTTTATTGATTCCATAATCTTTTCAAAAATGTACGTTATTTTAACAGGGAGATATCGTCGATCAAGTAGAAATCGAGATTATATAATTTAAGAAGTACAATATCGGATATCTGAATTTAATGATGTTAAATATTAAAAACTCAAAGTATAATTATTCTTTATGGAAGTAGAAAGTACCTACATTCTTCAGGCACTCATGGTCTTTTTCATAGATCATCCTTGGGAGGTAATTCTGAATGACTGGCATATTAGTGGTCCATGATTTTTCGAACATATATTTCGAAAATGTCACTGATTTGCAGAATTTTTGAAGCTTCTTTTCGCGGTTAAACCAAGTATGTTTTTTGTTCTTGGAGGACTTCAGCAAACAACCTCAAATGGTTTTGAAAAAGAGCATTAGGTAATTTATATATTTATATTATTATTATTTTGTATTTACAATGCAATTGGGCACCAGGCTCGGTGGGAAAGTTACAAAAGTTTAATCTATATACATATTAAATTTATATTTACAATTCACATCCAAGTTACAATATTCTCTATAAGAATCTCTCATATCAGGAGCTTAGAGTTTTCGAGGTTCTTGGCAGGCCTTCACAGCTACCGTAGCGGTCACAGGGCCCTCAAAGTCCCCACTGTACCTCACCCTACCATGCAAATTCATCTACTTCCTCCAGCTCCCTCGTTAATAATTTGTCTTAAAATATGGTTACATAGTAATACTAAAAGTAATGAATATCATTTACACTAATATTTTTAACTCTAGATTTAAAAGTTTTAATATTTATGGTTAAGTGTTGGAAGAGTTCCTCAGGTAATGTATTCCATTCCCACACCCCGCAATTTATAAATGTTTACTTTGCCTTCATAGTTTAATTTTATACTTGTGATCATTTTTACTCACAAACTCAGGTTTACTTAGTCGCCTGTTCATATCTACCCAGCCTTTATTATTTACATATGCATTGTACATTCCTCCTAGCCTGTTAACATGCCTTCTCTCACTTAGCGTTTCCCAGCCTAACTCTTTAATCATATCTGTTACGCTATCCACCTTCCCAAATCTCCCTAACACATACCATGCTGCCTTCCTCTGAACCTTTTCTATCATATCTGTGAGCCCTTTCCTATATGGATCCCAAACAGGCATTGTGTACTCTAACGTTGGCCTTACAATGGAAGTGTAAGCTAATTCCCTTGCCGTCTTTGAGCACCCTCTAAGGTTTCTCATTACAAAATGTAAATTTTTGTATGCTTTATGAACTATATTATCAACATGCAATCCCCATAAGGACTTCTTAATACCAGCAATGATTTGACTTCGGTACCTGTTTCCCATTTATCTTGTAATCATAATTAATACTAACTCTCTTATTCGTAAATTTATTACATTTGATTTTGTACACATTTATATTCATCTTATTTAATTTTATCTAACCTGCCACCTTATCCAAATCTTCTGGAAGAACTAAGCGATGATATTTATCTGATGTCTTCCTATAGATGACGCAGTCATCTACAAATACCTAATGTCCGACTTTATTGAAACCGAGAGATCATATACGTAGATCAGGAACAATAAAGGTCCAATTACACTCCCTTGTGGAACACCAGAGGTCACATTTGCTTCTTTTGAAAATTTCTCAAATATTCGGACCTTTAGCCTTCGTGAACCTAGGGATTTATTTTTATTTATTAGGCACTGCTATGCCCTAACTGCTTCGATGTAAGCATCAGATATTGTATTTACTACTGTTGAATTATAAGTTTATATGAAATACTCTTGTTAAACATGAAACAATTCATTGGCCGTGCAAAATCAAATATACTCCAGAGAGATAAAATAAAGAACTGTTGGTAAATAGTTTACTACGTAGTGGAAATCACATGGACGATTGCTTGAAATCCTAAAGATGACAAAGAATACTACTTCAGATCGTAAACACATTTTAAGTAATTAAATATAGCTCTCAGACTTTATTTATTTCAGAATTTTTAAAAATTCAAAATAACGAAATTTCATCATTGAGCTATAATCGGTCGAATAAACATACATTTTTTATTGATTCCATAATCTTTTCAAAAATGTACGTTATTTTAACAGGGAGATATCGTCGATCAAGTAGAAATCGAGATTATATAATTTAAGAAGTACAATATCGGATATCTGAATTTAATGATGTTAAATATTAAAAACTCAAAGTATAATTATTCTTTATGGAAGTAGAAAGTACCTACATTCTTCAGGCACTCATGGTCTTTTTCATAGATCATCCTTGGGAGGTAATTCTGAATGACTGGCATATTAGTGGTCCATGATTTTTCGAACATATATTTCGAAAATGTCACTGATTTGCAGAATTTTTGAAACTTCTTTTCGCGGTTAAACCAAGTATGTTTTTTGTTCTTGGAGGACTTCAGCAAACAACCTTAAATGGTTTTGAAAAAGAGCATTAGGTAATTTATATATTTATATTATTATTATTTTGTATTTACAATGCAATTGGGCACCAGGCTCGGTGGGAAAGTTACAAAAGTTTAATCTATATACATATTAAATTTATATTTACAATTCACATCCAAGTTACAATATTCTCTATAAGAATCTCTCATATCAGGAGCTTAGAGTTTTCGAGGTTCTTGGCAGGCCTTCACAGCTACCGTAGCGGTCACAGGGCCCTCAAAGTCCCCACTGTACCTCACCCTACCATGCAAATTCATCTACTTCCTCCAGCTCCCTCGTTAATAATTTGTCTTAAAATATGGTTACATAGTAATACTAAAAGTAATGAATATCGTTTACACTAATATTTTTAACTCTAGATTTAAAAGTTTTAATATTTATGGTTAAGTGTTGGAAGAGTTCCTCAGGTAATGTATTCCATTCCCACACCCCGCAATTTATAAATGTTTACTTTGCCTTCATAGTTTAATTTTATACTTGTGATCATTTTTACTCACAAACTCAGGTTTACTTAGTCGCCTGTTCATATCTACCCAGCCTTTATTATTTACATATGCATTGTACATTCCTCCTAGCCTGTTAACATGCCTTCTCTCACTTAGCGTTTCCCAGGCTAACTCTTTAATCATTTCTGTTACGCAATCCACCTTCCCAAATCTCCCTAACACATACCATGCTGCCTTCCTCTGAACCTTTTCTATCATATCTGTGAGCCCTTTCTTATATGGATCCCAAACAGGCATTGCGTACTCTAACGTTGGCCTTACAATGGAAGTGTAAGCTAATTCCCTTGCCGTCTTTGAGCAACCTCTAAGTTTTCTCATTACAAAATGTAAATTTTTGTATGCTTTATGAACTATATTATCTACATGCAATCCCCAATCTAAGTCTTTTGTCATAAGGACTTCTTAATACCAGCAATGATTTGACTTCGGTACCTGTTTCCTATTTATCTTGTAATCATAATTACTACTAACTCTCTTATTCGTAAATTTATTACATTTGATTTTGTACACAATTATATTCATCTTATTTAATTTTATCTAACCGGCCACCTTATCCAAATCTTCTGGAAGAACTAAGCGATGATATTCATCTGATGTCTCCCTATAGATGATGCAGTCATCTGCAAACAACCTAATATCCGACTTTATTGAAACCTAGAGATCATTTACGTAGATCAGGTACATTAAATGTTCAATAACACTCCCTTGCGGAACACCAGAGGTCACATTTGCTTCTTTTGAAAATTTCTCACCTATTCTGACCTTTTGCCTTCGTGAACCTAGGGATTTATCTTTATTTATTAGGCACTGCTATGCCCTAACTGCTTCGATGTAAGCATCAGATATTGTATTTCCTACTGTTGAATTATAAGTTTATATGAAATATTCTTGTTAAACATGAAACAATTCATTGGCCGTGCAAAATCAAATATACTCCAGAGAGATAAAATAAAGAACTGTTGGTAAATAGTGTACTACCTAGTGGAAAACACATGGAAGATTGCTAGAAATCCTAAACATGACAAGGAATACTACTTCAGCTGTAATACATGTTTTAGTAATTAAATATAGCTCTCAGACTTTTTTAATTTCATAATTTTTACAAATTCAAAATAACGAAATTTCATCATTGAGCTATAATCGGTCGAATAAACATACATTTTTTATTGATACCATAATCTTTTCAAAAATGTACGTTATTTTAACAGGGAGATATCGTCGATCATTTAGAAATCGAGATTATATATATTAGAAGTTCAATTTCGGATATCTGAATTTAATGTTGTTAAATTTTATTTGCACAATGTATAAATATTGAATATGGAAGTAGAAAGTACCTACATTCTTCAGGCACTCATGGTCTTTTTCATAGATCATCCTTGGGAGGTAATTCTGAATGACTGGCATATTAGTGGTCCATGATTTTTCGAACATATATTTCGAAAATGTCACTGATTTGCAGAATTTTTGAAGCTTCTTTTCGCGGTTAAACCAAGTATGTTTTTTGTTCTTGGAGGACTTCAGCAAACAACCTCAAATGGTTTTGAAAAAGAGCATTAGGTAATTTATATATTTATATTATTATTATTATGTATTTACAATGCAATTGGGCACCAGGCTCGGTGGGAAAGTTACAAAAGTTTAATCTATATACATATTAAATTTATATTTACAATTCACATCCAAGTTACAATATTCTCTATAAGAATCTCTCATATCAGGAGCTTAGAGTTTTCGAGGTTCTTGGCAGGCCTTCACAGCTACCGTAGCGGTCACAGGGCCCTCAAAGTCCCCACTGTACCTCACCCTACCATGCAAATTCATCTACTTCCTCCAGCTCCCTCGTTAATAATTTGTCTTAAAATATGGTTACATAGTAATACTAAAAGTAATGAATATCGTTTACACTAATATTTTTAACTCTAGATTTAAAAGTTTTAATATTTATGGTTAAGTGTTGGAAGAGTTCCTCAGGTAATGTATTCCATTCCCACACCCCGCAATTTATAAATGTTTACTTTGCCTTCATAGTTTAATTTTATACTTGTGATCATTTTTACTCACACACTCAGGTTTACTTAGTCGCCTGTTCATATCTACCCAGCCTTTATTATTTACATATGCATTGTACATTCCTCCTAGCCTGTTAACATGCCTTCTCTCACTTAGCGTTTCCCAGGCTAACTCTTTAATCATTTCTGTTACGCAATCCACCTTCCCAAATCTCCCTAACACATACCATGCTGCCTTCCTCTGAACCTTTTCTATCATATCTGTGAGCCCTTTCTTATATGGATCCCAAACAGGCATTGCGTACTCTAACGTTGGCCTTACAATGGAAGTGTAAGCTAATTCCCTTGCCGTCTTTGAGCAACCTCTAAGTTTTCTCATTACAAAATGTAAATTTTTGTATGCTTTATGAACTATATTATCTACATGCAATCCCCAATCTAAGTCTTTTGTCATAAGGACTTCTTAATACCAGCAATGACTTGACTTCGGTACCTGTTTCCTATTTATCTTGTAATCATAATTACTACTAACTCTCTTATTCGTAAATTTATTACATTTGATTTTGTACACAATTATATTCATCTTATTTAATTTTATCTAACCGGCCACCTTATCCAAATCTTCTGGAAGAACTAAGCGATGATATTCATCTGATGTCTCCCTATAGATGATGCAGTCATCTGCAAACAACCTAATATCCGACTTTATTGAAACCTAGAGATCATTTACGTAGATCAGGTACATTAAATGTTCAATAACACTCCCTTGCGGAACACCAGAGGTCACATTTGCTTCTTTTGAAAATTTCTCACCTATTCTGACCTTTTGCCTTCGTGAACCTAGGGATTTATCTTTATTTATTAGGCACTGCTATGCCCTAACTGCTTCGATGTAAGCATCAGATATTGTATTTCCTACTGTTGAATTATAAGTTTATATGAAATATTCTTGTTAAACATGAAACAATTCATTGGCCGTGCAAAATCAAATATACTCCAGAGAGATAAAATAAAGAACTGTTGGTAAATAGTGTACTACCTAGTGGAAAACACATGGAAGATTGCTAGAAATCCTAAACATGACAAGGAATACTACTTCAGCTGTAATACATGTTTTAGTAATTAAATATAGCTCTCAGACGTTTTTAATTTCATAATTTTTTCAAATTCAAAATAATGAAATTTCATCATTGAGCTATAATCGGTCGAATAAAAAGACATTTTTTATTGATTCCACAATCTTTTCAAAAATGTACGTTATTTTAATAGGGAGATAACATCGATCAAGTAGAAATCGAGATTATGTAATTTGGGAAGTTCAATTTCGGATATCTGAATTTAATGTTGTTAAATTTTATTTGCACAATGTATAAATATTGAATATGGAAGTAGAAAGTACCTACATTCTTCAGGCACTCATGGTCTTTTTCATAGATCATCCTTGGGAGGTAATTCTGAATGACTGGCATATTAGTGGTCCATGATTTTTCGAACATATATTTCGAAAATGTCACTGATTTGCAGAATTTTTGAAGCTTCTTTTCGCGGTTAAACCAAGTATGTTTTTTGTTCTTGGAGGACTTCAGCAAACAACCTCAAATGGTTTTGAAAAAGAGCATTAGGTAATTTATATATTTATATTATTATTATTATGTATTTACAATGCAATTGGGCACCAGGCTCGGTGGGAAAGTTACAAAAGTTTAATCTATATACATATTAAATTTATATTTACAATTCACATCCAAGTTACAATATTCTCTATAAGAATCTCTCATATCAGGAGCTTAGAGTTTTCGAGGTTCTTGGCAGGCCTTCACAGCTACCGTAGCGGTCACAGGGCCCTCAAAGTCCCCACTGTACCTCACCCTACCATGCAAATTCATCTACTTCCTCCAGCTCCCTCGTTAATAATTTGTCTTAAAATATGGTTACATAGTAATACTAAAAGTAATGAATATCGTTTACACTAATATTTTTAACTCTAGATTTAAAAGTTTTAATATTTGTGGTTAAGTGTTGGAAGAGTTCCTCAGGTAATGTATTCCATTCCCACACCCCACAATTTATAAATGTTTACTTTGCCTTTATAGTTTAATTTTATACTTGTGATCATTTTTCCCCACAAACTCAGGTTTACTTAGTCTCCTGTTCATATCTACCCAGCCATTATTATTTACATATGCATTGTACATTCCTCCTAGCCTGTTAACATGCCTTCTCTCACTTAGCGTTTCCCAGCCTAACTCTTTAATCATTTCTGTTACGCTATCCACCTACCCAAATCTCCCTAACACATACCATGCTGCCTTCCTCTGAACCTTTTCTATCATATCTGTGAGCCCTTTCCTATATGGATCCCAAACAGGCATTGCGTACTCTAACGTTGGCCTTACAATGGAAGTGTAAGCTAATTCCCTTGCCGTCTTTGAGCAACCTCTAAGTTTTCTCATTACAAAATGTAAATTTTTGTATGCTTTATGAACTATATTATCTACATGCAATCCCCAATCTAAGTCTTTTGTCATAAGGACTTCTTAATACCAGCAATGATTTGACTTCGGTACCTGTTTCCTATTTATCTTGTAATCATAATTACTACTAACTCTCTTATTCGTAAATTTATTACATTTGATTTTGTACACAATTATATTCATCTTATTTAATTTTATCTAACCGGCCACCTTATCCAAATCTTCTGGAAGAACTAAGCGATGATATTCATCTGATGTCTCCCTATAGATGATGCAGTCATCTGCAAACAACCTAATATCCGACTTTATTGAAACCGAGAGATCATTTACGTAGATCAGGAACATTAAAGGTTCAATTACACTCCCTTGCGGAACACCAGAGGTCACATTTGCTTCTTTTGAAAATTTCTCACCTATTCTGACCTTTTGCCTTCGTGAACCTAGGGATTTATCTTTATTTATTAGGCACTGCTATGCCCTAACTGCTTCGATGTAAGCATCAGATATTGTATTTCCTACTGTTGAATTATAAGTTTATATGAAATATTCTTGTTAAACATGAAACAATTCATTGGCCGTGCAAAATCAAATATACTCCAGAGAGATAAAATAAAGAACTGTTGGTAAAAAGTGTACTACCTAGTGGAAAACACATGGAAGATTGCTAGAAATCCTAAACATGACAAAGAATACTACTACAGCTGTAATACATGTTTTAGTAATTAAATATAGCTATCAGACTTTTTTAATTTCATAATTTTTTCAAATTCAAAATAATGACATTTCATCATTGAGCTATAATCGGTCGAATAAAAAGACATTTTTTATTGATTCCACAATCTTTTCAAAAATGTACGTTATTTTAATAGGGAGATAACATCGATCAAGTAGAAATCGAGATTATGTAATTTGGGAAGTTCAATTTCGGATATCTGAATTTAATGTTGTTAAATTTTATTTGCACAATGTATAAATATTGAATATGGAAGTAGAAAGTACCTACATTCTTCAGGCACTCATGGTCTTTTTCATAGATCATCCTTGGGAGGTAATTCTGAATGACTGGCATATTAGTGGTCCATGATTTTTCGAACATATATTTCGAAAATGTCACTGATTTGCAGAATTTTTGAAGCTTCTTTTCGCGGTTAAACCAAGTATGTTTTTTGTTCTTGGAGGACTTCAGCAAACAACCTTAAATGGTTTTGAAAAAGAGCATTAGGTAATTTATATATTTATATTATTATTATTTTGTATTTACAATGCAATTGGGCACCAGGCTCGGTGGGAAAGTTACAAAAGTTTAATCTATATACATATTAAATTTATATTTACAATTCACATCCAAGTTACAATATTCTCTATAAGAATCTCTCATATCAGGAGCTTAGAGTTTTCGAGGTTCTTGGCAGGCCTTCACAGCTACCGTAGCGGTCACAGGGCCCTCAAAGTCCCCACTGTACCTCACCCTACCATGCAAATTCATCTACTTCCTCCAGCTCCCTCGTTAATAATTTGTCTTAAAATATGGTTACATAGTAATACTAAAAGTAATGAATATCGTTTACACTAATATTTTTAACTCTAGATTTAAAAGTTTTAATATTTATGGTTAAGTGTTGGAAGAGTTCCTCAGGTAATGTATTCCATTCCCACACCCCGCAATTTATAAATGTTTACTTTGCCTTCATAGTTTAATTTTATACTTGTGATCATTTTTACTCACAAACTCAGGTTTACTTAGTCGCCTGTTCATATCTACCCAGCCTTTATTATTTACATATGCATTGTACATTCCTCCTAGCCTGTTAACATGCCTTCTCTCACTTAGCGTTTCCCAGGCTAACTCTTTAATCATTTCTGTTACGCAATCCACCTTCCCAAATCTCCCTAACACATACCATGCTGCCTTCCTCTGAACCTTTTCTATCATATCTGTGAGCCCTTTCTTATATGGATCCCAAACAGGCATTGCGTACTCTAGCGTTGGCCTTACAATGGAAGTGTAAGCTAATTCCCTTGCCGTCTTTGAGCAACCTCTAAGTTTTCTCATTACAAAATGTAAATTTTTGTATGCTTTATGAACTATATTATCTACATGCAATCCCCAATCTAAGTCTTTTGTCATAAGGACTTCTTAATACCAGCAATGATTTGACTTCGGTACCTGTTTCCTATTTATCTTGTAATCATAATTACTACTAACTCTCTTATTCGTAAATTTATTACATTTGATTTTGTACACAATTATATTCATCTTATTTAATTTTATCTAACCGGCCACCTTATCCAAATCTTCTGGAAGAACTAAGCGATGATATTCATCTGATGTCTCCCTATAGATGATGCAGTCATCTGCAAACAACCTAATATCCGACTTTATTGAAACCGAGAGATCATTTACGTAGATCAGGAACATTAAAGGTTCAATTACACTCCCTTGCGGAACACCAGAGGTCACATTTGCTTCTTTTGAAAATTTCTCACCTATTCTGACCTTTTGCCTTCGTGAACCTAGGGATTTATCTTTATTTATTAGGCACTGCTATGCCCTAACTGCTTCGATGTAAGCATCAGATATTGTATTTCCTACTGTTGAATTATAAGTTTATATGAAATATTCTTGTTAAACATGAAACAATTCATTGGCCGTGCAAAATCAAATATACTCCAGAGAGATAAAATAAAGAACTGTTGGTAAAAAGTGTACTACCTAGTGGAAAACACATGGAAGATTGCTAGAAATCCTAAACATGACAAGGAATACTACTACAGCTGTAATACATGTTTTAGTAATTAAATATAGCTCTCAGACTTTTTTAATTTCATAATTTTTTCAAATTCAAAATAATGACATTTCATCATTGAGCTATAATCGGTCGAATAAAAAGACATTTTTTATTGATTCCACAATCTTTTCAAAAATGTACGTTATTTTAATAGGGAGATAACATCGATCAAGTAGAAATCGAGATTATGTAATTTGGGAAGTTCAATTTCGGATATCTGAATTTAATGTTGTTAAATTTTATTTGCACAATGTATAAATATTGAATATGGAAGTAGAAAGTACCTACATTCTTCAGGCACTCATGGTCTTTTTCATAGATCATCCTTGGGAGGTAATTCTGAATGACTGGCATATTAGTGGTCCATGATTTTTCGAACATATATTTCGAAAATGTCACTGATTTGCAGAATTTTTGAAGCTTCTTTTCGCGGTTAAACCAAGTATGTTTTTTGTTCTTGGAGGACTTCAGCAAACAACCTTAAATGGTTTTGAAAAAGAGCATTAGGTAATTTATATATTTATATTATTATTATTTTGTATTTACAATGCAATTGGGCATCAGGCTCGGTGGGAAAGTTACAAAAGTTTAATCTATATACATATTAAATTTATATTTACAATTCACATCCAAGTTACAATATTCTCTATAAGAATCTCTCATATCAGGAGCTTAGAGTTTTCGAGGTTCTTGGCAGGCCTTCACAGCTACCGTAGCGGTCACAGGGCCCTCAAAGTCCCCACTGTACCTCACCCTACCATGCAAATTCATCTACTTCCTCCAGCTCCCTCGTTAATAATTTGTCTTAAAATATGGTTACATAGTAATACTAAAAGTAATGAATATCGTTTACACTAATATTTTTAACTCTAGATTTAAAAGTTTTAATATTTATGGTTAAGTGTTGGAAGAGTTCCTCAGGTAATGTATTCCATTCCCACACCCCGCAATTTATAAATGTTTACTTTGCCTTCATAGTTTAATTTTATACTTGTGATCATTTTTACTCACAAACTCAGGTTTACTTAGTCGCCTGTTCATATCTACCCAGCCTTTATTATTTACATATGCATTGTACATTCCTCCTAGCCTGTTAACATGCCTTCTCTCACTTAGCGTTTCCCAGGCTAACTCTTTAATCATTTCTGTTACGCAATCCACCTTCCCAAATCTCCCTAACACATACCATGCTGCCTTCCTCTGAACCTTTTCTATCATATCTGTGAGCCCTTTCTTATATGGATCCCAAACAGGCATTGCGTACTCTAGCGTTGGCCTTACAATGGAAGTGTAAGCTAATTCCCTTGCCGTCTTTGAGCAACCTCTAAGTTTTCTCATTACAAAATGTAAATTTTTGTATGCTTTATGAACTATATTATCTACATGCAATCCCCAATCTAAGTCTTTTGTCATAAGGACTTCTTAATACCAGCAATGATTTGACTTCGGTACCTGTTTCCTATTTATCTTGTAATCATAATTACTACTAACTCTCTTATTCGTAAATTTATTACATTTGATTTTGTACACAATTATATTCATCTTATTTAATTTTATCTAACCGGCCACCTTATCCAAATCTTCTGGAAGAACTAAGCGATGATATTCATCTGATGTCTCCCTATAGATGATGCAGTCATCTGCAAACAACCTAATATCCGACTTTATTGAAACCTAGAGATCATTTACGTAGATCAGGTACATTAAATGTTCAATAACACTCCCTTGCGGAACACCAGAGGTCACATTTGCTTCTTTTGAAAATTTCTCACCTATTCTGACCTTTTGCCTTCGTGAACCTAGGGATTTATCTTTATTTATTAGGCACTGCTATGCCCTAACTGCTTCGATGTAAGCATCAGATATTGTATTTCCTACTGTTGAATTATAAGTTTATATGAAATATTCTTGTTAAACATGAAACAATTCATTGGCCGTGCAAAATCAAATATACTCCAGAGAGATAAAATAAAGAACTGTTGGTAAATAGTGTACTACCTAGTGGAAAACACATGGAAGATTGCTAGAAATCCTAAACATGACAAGGAATACTACTTCAGCTGTAATACATGTTTTAGTAATTAAATATAGCTCTCAGACGTTTTTAATTTCATAATTTTTTCAAATTCAAAATAATGAAATTTCATCATTGAGCTATAATCGGTCGAATAAAAAGACATTTTTTATTGATTCCACAATCTTTTCAAAAATGTACGTTATTTTAATAGGGAGATAACATCGATCAAGTAGAAATCGAGATTATGTAATTTGGGAAGTTCAATTTCGGATATCTGAATTTAATGTTGTTAAATTTTATTTGCACAATGTATAAATATTGAATATGGAAGTAGAAAGTACCTACATTCTTCAGGCACTCATGGTCTTTTTCATAGATCATCCTTGGGAGGTAATTCTGAATGACTGGCATATTAGTGGTCCATGATTTTTCGAACATATATTTCGAAAATGTCACTGATTTGCAGAATTTTTGAAGCTTCTTTTCGCGGTTAAACCAAGTATGTTTTTTGTTCTTGGAGGACTTCAGCAAACAACCTCAAATGGTTTTGAAAAAGAGCATTAGGTAATTTATATATTTATATTATTATTATTATGTATTTACAATGCAATTGGGCACCAGGCTCGGTGGGAAAGTTACAAAAGTTTAATCTATATACATATTAAATTTATATTTACAATTCACATCCAAGTTACAATATTCTCTATAAGAATCTCTCATATCAGGAGCTTAGAGTTTTCGAGGTTCTTGGCAGGCCTTCACAGCTACCGTAGCGGTCACAGGGCCCTCAAAGTCCCCACTGTACCTCACCCTACCATGCAAATTCATCTACTTCCTCCAGCTCCCTCGTTAATAATTTGTCTTAAAATATGGTTACATAGTAATACTAAAAGTAATGAATATCGTTTACACTAATATTTTTAACTCTAGATTTAAAAGTTTTAATATTTGTGGTTAAGTGTTGGAAGAGTTCCTCAGGTAATGTATTCCATTCCCACACCCCACAATTTATAAATGTTTACTTTGCCTTTATAGTTTAATTTTATACTTGTGATCATTTTTCCCCACAAACTCAGGTTTACTTAGTCTCCTGTTCATATCTACCCAGCCATTATTATTTACATATGCATTGTACATTCCTCCTAGCCTGTTAACATGCCTTCTCTCACTTAGCGTTTCCCAGCCTAACTCTTTAATCATTTCTGTTACGCTATCCACCTACCCAAATCTCCCTAACACATACCATGCTGCCTTCCTCTGAACCTTTTCTATCATATCTGTGAGCCCTTTCCTATATGGATCCCAAACAGGCATTGCGTACTCTAACGTTGGCCTTACAATGGAAGTGTAAGCTAATTCCCTTGCCGTCTTTGAGCAACCTCTAAGTTTTCTCATTACAAAATGTAAATTTTTGTATGCTTTATGAACTATATTATCTACATGCAATCCCCAATCTAAGTCTTTTGTCATAAGGACTTCTTAATACCAGCAATGATTTGACTTCGGTACCTGTTTCCTATTTATCTTGTAATCATAATTACTACTAACTCTCTTATTCGTAAATTTATTACATTTGATTTTGTACACAATTATATTCATCTTATTTAATTTTATCTAACCGGCCACCTTATCCAAATCTTCTGGAAGAACTAAGCGATGATATTCATCTGATGTCTCCCTATAGATGATGCAGTCATCTGCAAACAACCTAATATCCGACTTTATTGAAACCGAGAGATCATTTACGTAGATCAGGAACATTAAAGGTTCAATTACACTCCCTTGCGGAACACCAGAGGTCACATTTGCTTCTTTTGAAAATTTCTCACCTATTCTGACCTTTTGCCTTCGTGAACCTAGGGATTTATCTTTATTTATTAGGCACTGCTATGCCCTAACTGCTTCGATGTAAGCATCAGATATTGTATTTCCTACTGTTGAATTATAAGTTTATATGAAATATTCTTGTTAAACATGAAACAATTCATTGGCCGTGCAAAATCAAATATACTCCAGAGAGATAAAATAAAGAACTGTTGGTAAAAAGTGTACTACCTAGTGGAAAACACATGGAAGATTGCTAGAAATCCTAAACATGACAAAGAATACTACTACAGCTGTAATACATGTTTTAGTAATTAAATATAGCTATCAGACTTTTTTAATTTCATAATTTTTTCAAATTCAAAATAATGACATTTCATCATTGAGCTATAATCGGTCGAATAAAAAGACATTTTTTATTGATTCCACAATCTTTTCAAAAATGTACGTTATTTTAATAGGGAGATAACATCGATCAAGTAGAAATCGAGATTATGTAATTTGGGAAGTTCAATTTCGGATATCTGAATTTAATGTTGTTAAATTTTATTTGCACAATGTATAAATATTGAATATGGAAGTAGAAAGTACCTACATTCTTCAGGCACTCATGGTCTTTTTCATAGATCATCCTTGGGAGGTAATTCTGAATGACTGGCATATTAGTGGTCCATGATTTTTCGAACATATATTTCGAAAATGTCACTGATTTGCAGAATTTTTGAAGCTTCTTTTCGCGGTTAAACCAAGTATGTTTTTTGTTCTTGGAGGACTTCAGCAAACAACCTTAAATGGTTTTGAAAAAGAGCATTAGGTAATTTATATATTTATATTATTATTATTTTGTATTTACAATGCAATTGGGCACCAGGCTCGGTGGGAAAGTTACAAAAGTTTAATCTATATACATATTAAATTTATATTTACAATTCACATCCAAGTTACAATATTCTCTATAAGAATCTCTCATATCAGGAGCTTAGAGTTTTCGAGGTTCTTGGCAGGCCTTCACAGCTACCGTAGCGGTCACAGGGCCCTCAAAGTCCCCACTGTACCTCACCCTACCATGCAAATTCATCTACTTCCTCCAGCTCCCTCGTTAATAATTTGTCTTAAAATATGGTTACATAGTAATACTAAAAGTAATGAATATCGTTTACACTAATATTTTTAACTCTAGATTTAAAAGTTTTAATATTTATGGTTAAGTGTTGGAAGAGTTCCTCAGGTAATGTATTCCATTCCCACACCCCGCAATTTATAAATGTTTACTTTGCCTTCATAGTTTAATTTTATACTTGTGATCATTTTTACTCACAAACTCAGGTTTACTTAGTCGCCTGTTCATATCTACCCAGCCTTTATTATTTACATATGCATTGTACATTCCTCCTAGCCTGTTAACATGCCTTCTCTCACTTAGCGTTTCCCAGGCTAACTCTTTAATCATTTCTGTTACGCAATCCACCTTCCCAAATCTCCCTAACACATACCATGCTGCCTTCCTCTGAACCTTTTCTATCATATCTGTGAGCCCTTTCTTATATGGATCCCAAACAGGCATTGCGTACTCTAGCGTTGGCCTTACAATGGAAGTGTAAGCTAATTCCCTTGCCGTCTTTGAGCAACCTCTAAGTTTTCTCATTACAAAATGTAAATTTTTGTATGCTTTATGAACTATATTATCTACATGCAATCCCCAATCTAAGTCTTTTGTCATAAGGACTTCTTAATACCAGCAATGATTTGACTTCGGTACCTGTTTCCTATTTATCTTGTAATCATAATTACTACTAACTCTCTTATTCGTAAATTTATTACATTTGATTTTGTACACAATTATATTCATCTTATTTAATTTTATCTAACCGGCCACCTTATCCAAATCTTCTGGAAGAACTAAGCGATGATATTCATCTGATGTCTCCCTATAGATGATGCAGTCATCTGCAAACAACCTAATATCCGACTTTATTGAAACCGAGAGATCATTTACGTAGATCAGGAACATTAAAGGTTCAATTACACTCCCTTGCGGAACACCAGAGGTCACATTTGCTTCTTTTGAAAATTTCTCACCTATTCTGACCTTTTGCCTTCGTGAACCTAGGGATTTATCTTTATTTATTAGGCACTGCTATGCCCTAACTGCTTCGATGTAAGCATCAGATATTGTATTTCCTACTGTTGAATTATAAGTTTATATGAAATATTCTTGTTAAACATGAAACAATTCATTGGCCGTGCAAAATCAAATATACTCCAGAGAGATAAAATAAAGAACTGTTGGTAAAAAGTGTACTACCTAGTGGAAAACACATGGAAGATTGCTAGAAATCCTAAACATGACAAGGAATACTACTACAGCTGTAATACATGTTTTAGTAATTAAATATAGCTCTCAGACTTTTTTAATTTCATAATTTTTTCAAATTCAAAATAATGACATTTCATCATTGAGCTATAATCGGTCGAATAAAAAGACATTTTTTATTGATTCCACAATCTTTTCAAAAATGTACGTTATTTTAATAGGGAGATAACATCGATCAAGTAGAAATCGAGATTATGTAATTTGGGAAGTTCAATTTCGGATATCTGAATTTAATGTTGTTAAATTTTATTTGCACAATGTATAAATATTGAATATGGAAGTAGAAAGTACCTACATTCTTCAGGCACTCATGGTCTTTTTCATAGATCATCCTTGGGAGGTAATTCTGAATGACTGGCATATTAGTGGTCCATGATTTTTCGAACATATATTTCGAAAATGTCACTGATTTGCAGAATTTTTGAAGCTTCTTTTCGCGGTTAAACCAAGTATGTTTTTTGTTCTTGGAGGACTTCAGCAAACAACCTTAAATGGTTTTGAAAAAGAGCATTAGGTAATTTATATATTTATATTATTATTATTTTGTATTTACAATGCAATTGGGCATCAGGCTCGGTGGGAAAGTTACAAAAGTTTAATCTATATACATATTAAATTTATATTTACAATTCACATCCAAGTTACAATATTCTCTATAAGAATCTCTCATATCAGGAGCTTAGAGTTTTCGAGGTTCTTGGCAGGCCTTCACAGCTACCGTAGCGGTCACAGGGCCCTCAAAGTCCCCACTGTACCTCACCCTACCATGCAAATTCATCTACTTCCTCCAGCTCCCTCGTTAATAATTTGTCTTAAAATATGGTTACATAGTAATACTAAAAGTAATGAATATCGTTTACACTAATATTTTTAACTCTAGATTTAAAAGTTTTAATATTTATGGTTAAGTGTTGGAAGAGTTCCTCAGGTAATGTATTCCATTCCCACACCCCGCAATTTATAAATGTTTACTTTGCCTTCATAGTTTAATTTTATACTTGTGATCATTTTTACTCACAAACTCAGGTTTACTTAGTCGCCTGTTCATATCTACCCAGCCTTTATTATTTACATATGCATTGTACATTCCTCCTAGCCTGTTAACATGCCTTCTCTCACTTAGCGTTTCCCAGGCTAACTCTTTAATCATTTCTGTTACGCAATCCACCTTCCCAAATCTCCCTAACACATACCATGCTGCCTTCCTCTGAACCTTTTCTATCATATCTGTGAGCCCTTTCTTATATGGATCCCAAACAGGCATTGCGTACTCTAGCGTTGGCCTTACAATGGAAGTGTAAGCTAATTCCCTTGCCGTCTTTGAGCAACCTCTAAGTTTTCTCATTACAAAATGTAAATTTTTGTATGCTTTATGAACTATATTATCTACATGCAATCCCCAATCTAAGTCTTTTGTCATAAGGACTTCTTAATACCAGCAATGATTTGACTTCGGTACCTGTTTCCTATTTATCTTGTAATCATAATTACTACTAACTCTCTTATTCGTAAATTTATTACATTTGATTTTGTACACAATTATATTCATCTTATTTAATTTTATCTAACCGGCCACCTTATCCAAATCTTCTGGAAGAACTAAGCGATGATATTCATCTGATGTCTCCCTATAGATGATGCAGTCATCTGCAAACAACCTAATATCCGACTTTATTGAAACCTAGAGATCATTTACGTAGATCAGGTACATTAAATGTTCAATAACACTCCCTTGCGGAACACCAGAGGTCACATTTGCTTCTTTTGAAAATTTCTCACCTATTCTGACCTTTTGCCTTCGTGAACCTAGGGATTTATCTTTATTTATTAGGCACTGCTATGCCCTAACTGCTTCGATGTAAGCATCAGATATTGTATTTCCTACTGTTGAATTATAAGTTTATATGAAATATTCTTGTTAAACATGAAACAATTCATTGGCCGTGCAAAATCAAATATACTCCAGAGAGATAAAATAAAGAACTGTTGGTAAATAGTGTACTACCTAGTGGAAAACACATGGAAGATTGCTAGAAATCCTAAACATGACAAGGAATACTACTTCAGCTGTAATACATGTTTTAGTAATTAAATATAGCTCTCAGACGTTTTTAATTTCATAATTTTTTCAAATTCAAAATAATGAAATTTCATCATTGAGCTATAATCGGTCGAATAAAAAGACATTTTTTATTGATTCCACAATCTTTTCAAAAATGTACGTTATTTTAATAGGGAGATAACATCGATCAAGTAGAAATCGAGATTATGTAATTTGGGAAGTTCAATTTCGGATATCTGAATTTAATGTTGTTAAATTTTATTTGCACAATGTATAAATATTGAATATGGAAGTAGAAAGTACCTACATTCTTCAGGCACTCATGGTCTTTTTCATAGATCATCCTTGGGAGGTAATTCTGAATGACTGGCATATTAGTGGTCCATGATTTTTCGAACATATATTTCGAAAATGTCACTGATTTGCAGAATTTTTGAAGCTTCTTTTCGCGGTTAAACCAAGTATGTTTTTTGTTCTTGGAGGACTTCAGCAAACAACCTCAAATGGTTTTGAAAAAGAGCATTAGGTAATTTATATATTTATATTATTATTATTTTGTATTTACAATGCAATTGGGCACCAGGCTCGGTGGGAAAGTTACAAAAGTTTAATCTATATACATATTAAATTTATATTTACAATTCACATCCAAGTTACAATATTCTCTATAAGAATCTCTCATATCAGGAGCTTAGAGTTTTCGAGGTTCTTGGCAGGCCTTCACAGCTACCGTAGCGGTCACAGGGCCCTCAAAGTCCCCACTGTACCTCACCCTACCATGCAAATTCATCTACTTCCTCCAGCTCCCTCGTTAATAATTTGTCTTAAAATATGGTTACATAGTAATACTAAAAGTAATGAATATCATTTACACTAATATTTTTAACTCTAGATTTAAAAGTTTTAATATTTATGGTTAAGTGTTGGAAGAGTTCCTCAGGTAATGTATTCCATTCCCACACCCCGCAATTTATAAATGTTTACTTTGCCTTCATAGTTTAATTTTATACTTGTGATCATTTTTACTCACAAACTCAGGTTTACTTAGTCGCCTGTTCATATCTACCCAGCCTTTATTATTTACATATGCATTGTACATTCCTCCTAGCCTGTTAACATGCCTTCTCTCACTTAGCGTTTCCCAGCCTAACTCTTTAATCATATCTGTTACGCTATCCACCTTCCCAAATCTCCCTAACACATACCATGCTGCCTTCCTCTGAACCTTTTCTATCATATCTGTGAGCCCTTTCCTATATGGATCCCAAACAGGCATTGTGTACTCTAACGTTGGCCTTACAATGGAAGTGTAAGCTAATTCCCTTGCCGTCTTTGAGCACCCTCTAAGGTTTCTCATTACAAAATGTAAATTTTTGTATGCTTTATGAACTATATTATCAACATGCAATCCCCATAAGGACTTCTTAATACCAGCAATGATTTGACTTCGGTACCTGTTTCCCATTTATCTTGTAATCATAATTAATACTAACTCTCTTATTCGTAAATTTATTACATTTGATTTTGTACACATTTATATTCATCTTATTTAATTTTATCTAACCTGCCACCTTATCCAAATCTTCTGGAAGAACTAAGCGATGATATTTATCTGATGTCTTCCTATAGATGACGCAGTCATCTACAAATACCTAATGTCCGACTTTATTGAAACCGAGAGATCATATACGTAGATCAGGAACAATAAAGGTCCAATTACACTCCCTTGTGGAACACCAGAGGTCACATTTGCTTCTTTTGAAAATTTCTCAAATATTCGGACCTTTAGCCTTCGTGAACCTAGGGATTTATTTTTATTTATTAGGCACTGCTATGCCCTAACTGCTTCGATGTAAGCATCAGATATTGTATTTACTACTGTTGAATTATAAGTTTATATGAAATACTCTTGTTAAACATGAAACAATTCATTGGCCGTGCAAAATCAAATATACTCCAGAGAGATAAAATAAAGAACTGTTGGTAAATAGTTTACTACGTAGTGGAAATCACATGGACGATTGCTTGAAATCCTAAAGATGACAAAGAATACTACTTCAGATCGTAAACACATTTTAAGTAATTAAATATAGCTCTCAGACTTTATTTATTTCAGAATTTTTAAAAATTCAAAATAACGAAATTTCATCATTGAGCTATAATCGGTCGAATAAACATACATTTTTTATTGATTCCATAATCTTTTCAAAAATGTACGTTATTTTAACAGGGAGATATCGTCGATCAAGTAGAAATCGAGATTATATAATTTAAGAAGTACAATATCGGATATCTGAATTTAATGATGTTAAATATTAAAAACTCAAAGTATAATTATTCTTTATGGAAGTAGAAAGTACCTACATTCTTCAGGCACTCATGGTCTTTTTCATAGATCATCCTTGGGAGGTAATTCTGAATGACTGGCATATTAGTGGTCCATGATTTTTCGAACATATATTTCGAAAATGTCACTGATTTGCAGAATTTTTGAAGCTTCTTTTCGCGGTTAAACCAAGTATGTTTTTTGTTCTTGGAGGACTTCAGCAAACAACCTTAAATGGTTTTGAAAAAGAGCATTAGGTAATTTATATATTTATATTATTATTATTTTGTATTTACAATGCAATTGGGCACCAGGCTCGGTGGGAAAGTTACAAAAGTTTAATCTATATACATATTAAATTTATATTTACAATTCACATCCAAGTTACAATATTCTCTATAAGAATCTCTCATATCAGGAGCTTAGAGTTTTCGAGGTTCTTGGCAGGCCTTCACAGCTACCGTAGCGGTCACAGGGCCCTCAAAGTCCCCACTGTACCTCACCCTACCATGCAAATTCATCTACTTCCTCCAGCTCCCTCGTTAATAATTTGTCTTAAAATATGGTTACATAGTAATACTAAAAGTAATGAATATCGTTTACACTAATATTTTTAACTCTAGATTTAAAAGTTTTAATATTTATGGTTAAGTGTTGGAAGAGTTCCTCAGGTAATGTATTCCATTCCCACACCCCGCAATTTATAAATGTTTACTTTGCCTTCATAGTTTAATTTTATACTTGTGATCATTTTTACTCACAAACTCAGGTTTACTTAGTCGCCTGTTCATATCTACCCAGCCTTTATTATTTACATATGCATTGTACATTCCTCCTAGCCTGTTAACATGCCTTCTCTCACTTAGCGTTTCCCAGGCTAACTCTTTAATCATTTCTGTTACGCAATCCACCTTCCCAAATCTCCCTAACACATACCATGCTGCCTTCCTCTGAACCTTTTCTATCATATCTGTGAGCCCTTTCTTATATGGATCCCAAACAGGCATTGCGTACTCTAACGTTGGCCTTACAATGGAAGTGTAAGCTAATTCCCTTGCCGTCTTTGAGCAACCTCTAAGTTTTCTCATTACAAAATGTAAATTTTTGTATGCTTTATGAACTATATTATCTACATGCAATCCCCAATCTAAGTCTTTTGTCATAAGGACTTCTTAATACCAGCAATGATTTGACTTCGGTACCTGTTTCCTATTTATCTTGTAATCATAATTACTACTAACTCTCTTATTCGTAAATTTATTACATTTGATTTTGTACACAATTATATTCATCTTATTTAATTTTATCTAACCGGCCACCTTATCCAAATCTTCTGGAAGAACTAAGCGATGATATTCATCTGATGTCTCCCTATAGATGATGCAGTCATCTGCAAACAACCTAATATCCGACTTTATTGAAACCTAGAGATCATTTACGTAGATCAGGTACATTAAATGTTCAATAACACTCCCTTGCGGAACACCAGAGGTCACATTTGCTTCTTTTGAAAATTTCTCACCTATTCTGACCTTTTGCCTTCGTGAACCTAGGGATTTATCTTTATTTATTAGGCACTGCTATGCCCTAACTGCTTCGATGTAAGCATCAGATATTGTATTTCCTACTGTTGAATTATAAGTTTATATGAAATATTCTTGTTAAACATGAAACAATTCATTGGCCGTGCAAAATCAAATATACTCCAGAGAGATAAAATAAAGAACTGTTGGTAAATAGTGTACTACCTAGTGGAAAACACATGGAAGATTGCTAGAAATCCTAAACATGACAAGGAATACTACTTCAGCTGTAATACATGTTTTAGTAATTAAATATAGCTCTCAGACTTTTTTAATTTCATAATTTTTACAAATTCAAAATAACGAAATTTCATCATTGAGCTATAATCGGTCGAATAAACATACATTTTTTATTGATACCATAATCTTTTCAAAAATGTACGTTATTTTAACAGGGAGATATCGTCGATCATTTAGAAATCGAGATTATATATATTAGAAGTTCAATTTCGGATATCTGAATTTAATGTTGTTAAATTTTATTTGCACAATGTATAATTATTGAATATGGAAGTAGAAAGTACCTACATTCTTCAGGCACTCATGGTCTTTTTCATAGATCATCCTTGGGAGGTAATTCTGAATGACTGGCATATTAGTGGTCCATGATTTTTCGAACATATATTTCGAAAATGTCACTGATTTGCAGAATTTTTGAAGCTTCTTTTCGCGGTTAAACCAAGTATGTTTTTTGTTCTTGGAGGACTTCAGCAAACAACCTTAAATGGTTTTGAAAAAGAGCATTAGGTAATTTATATATTTATATTATTATTATTTTGTATTTACAATGCAATTGGGCACCAGGCTCGGTGGGAAAGTTACAAAAGTTTAATCTATATACATATTAAATTTATATTTACAATTCACATCCAAGTTACAATATTCTCTATAAGAATCTCTCATATCAGGAGCTTAGAGTTTTCGAGGTTCTTGGCAGGCCTTCACAGCTACCGTAGCGGTCACAGGGCCCTCAAAGTCCCCACTGTACCTCACCCTACCATGCAAATTCATCTACTTCCTCCAGCTCCCTCGTTAATAATTTGTCTTAAAATATGGTTACATAGTAATACTAAAAGTAATGAATATCGTTTACACTAATATTTTTAACTCTAGATTTAAAAGTTTTAATATTTATGGTTAAGTGTTGGAAGAGTTCCTCAGGTAATGTATTCCATTCCCACACCCCGCAATTTATAAATGTTTACTTTGCCTTCATAGTTTAATTTTATACTTGTGATCATTTTTACTCACAAACTCAGGTTTACTTAGTCGCCTGTTCATATCTACCCAGCCTTTATTATTTACATATGCATTGTACATTCCTCCTAGCCTGTTAACATGCCTTCTCTCACTTAGCGTTTCCCAGGCTAACTCTTTAATCATTTCTGTTACGCAATCCACCTTCCCAAATCTCCCTAACACATACCATGCTGCCTTCCTCTGAACCTTTTCTATCATATCTGTGAGCCCTTTCTTATATGGATCCCAAACAGGCATTGCGTACTCTAACGTTGGCCTTACAATGGAAGTGTAAGCTAATTCCCTTGCCGTCTTTGAGCAACCTCTAAGTTTTCTCATTACAAAATGTAAATTTTTGTATGCTTTATGAACTATATTATCTACATGCAATCCCCAATCTAAGTCTTTTGTCATAAGGACTTCTTAATACCAGCAATGATTTGACTTCGGTACCTGTTTCCTATTTATCTTGTAATCATAATTACTACTAACTCTCTTATTCGTAAATTTATTACATTTGATTTTGTACACAATTATATTCATCTTATTTAATTTTATCTAACCGGCCACCTTATCCAAATCTTCTGGAAGAACTAAGCGATGATATTCATCTGATGTCTCCCTATAGATGATGCAGTCATCTGCAAACAACCTAATATCCGACTTTATTGAAACCTAGAGATCATTTACGTAGATCAGGTACATTAAATGTTCAATAACACTCCCTTGCGGAACACCAGAGGTCACATTTGCTTCTTTTGAAAATTTCTCACCTATTCTGACCTTTTGCCTTCGTGAACCTAGGGATTTATCTTTATTTATTAGGCACTGCTATGCCCTAACTGCTTCGATGTAAGCATCAGATATTGTATTTCCTACTGTTGAATTATAAGTTTATATGAAATATTCTTGTTAAACATGAAACAATTCATTGGCCGTGCAAAATCAAATATACTCCAGAGAGATAAAATAAAGAACTGTTGGTAAATAGTGTACTACCTAGTGGAAAACACATGGAAGATTGCTAGAAATCCTAAACATGACAAGGAATACTACTTCAGCTGTAATACATGTTTTAGTAATTAAATATAGCTCTCAGACTTTTTTAATTTCATAATTTTTACAAATTCAAAATAACGAAATTTCATCATTGAGCTATAATCGGTCGAATAAACATACATTTTTTATTGATTCCATAATCTTTTCAAAAATGTACGTTATTTTAACAGGGAGATATCGTCGATCATTTAGAAATCGAGATTATATATATTAGAAGTTCAATTTCGGATATCTGAATTTAATGTTGTTAAATTTTATTTGCACAATGTATAATTATTGAATATGGAAGTAGAAAGTACCTACATTCTTCAGGCACTCATGGTCTTTTTCATAGATCATCCTTGGGAGGTAATTCTGAATGACTGGCATATTAGTGGTCCATGATTTTTCGAACATATATTTCGAAAATGTCACTGATTTGCAGAATTTTTGAAGCTTCTTTTCGCGGTTAAACCAAGTATGTTTTTTGTTCTTGGAGGACTTCAGCAAACAACCTCAAATGGTTTTGAAAAAGAGCATTAGGTAATTTATATATTTATATTATTATTATTATGTATTTACAATGCAATTGGGCACCAGGCTCGGTGGGAAAGTTACAAAAGTTTAATCTATATACATATTAAATTTATATTTACAATTCACATCCAAGTTACAATATTCTCTATAAGAATCTCTCATATCAGGAGCTTAGAGTTTTCGAGGTTCTTGGCAGGCCTTCACAGCTACCGTAGCGGTCACAGGGCCCTCAAAGTCCCCACTGTACCTCACCCTACCATGCAAATTCATCTACTTCCTCCAGCTCCCTCGTTAATAATTTGTCTTAAAATATGGTTACATAGTAATACTAAAAGTAATGAATATCGTTTACACTAATATTTTTAACTCTAGATTTAAAAGTTTTAATATTTATGGTTAAGTGTTGGAAGAGTTCCTCAGGTAATGTATTCCATTCCCACACCCCGCAATTTATAAATGTTTACTTTGCCTTCATAGTTTAATTTTATACTTGTGATCATTTTTACTCACAAACTCAGGTTTACTTAGTCGCCTGTTCATATCTACCCAGCCTTTATTATTTACATATGCATTGTACATTCCTCCTAGCCTGTTAACATGCCTTCTCTCACTTAGCGTTTCCCAGGCTAACTCTTTAATCATTTCTGTTACGCAATCCACCTTCCCAAATCTCCCTAACACATACCATGCTGCCTTCCTCTGAACCTTTTCTATCATATCTGTGAGCCCTTTCTTATATGGATCCCAAACAGGCATTGCGTACTCTAGCGTTGGCCTTACAATGGAAGTGTAAGCTAATTCCCTTGCCGTCTTTGAGCAACCTCTAAGTTTTCTCATTACAAAATGTAAATTTTTGTATGCTTTATGAACTATATTATCTACATGCAATCCCCAATCTAAGTCTTTTGTCATAAGGACTTCTTAATACCAGCAATGATTTGACTTCGGTACCTGTTTCCTATTTATCTTGTAATCATAATTACTACTAACTCTCTTATTCGTAAATTTATTACATTTGATTTTGTACACAATTATATTCATCTTATTTAATTTTATCTAACCGGCCACCTTATCCAAATCTTCTGGAAGAACTAAGCGATGATATTCATCTGATGTCTCCCTATAGATGATGCAGTCATCTGCAAACAACCTAATATCCGACTTTATTGAAACCGAGAGATCATTTACGTAGATCAGGAACATTAAAGGTTCAATTACACTCCCTTGCGGAACACCAGAGGTCACATTTGCTTCTTTTGAAAATTTCTCACCTATTCTGACCTTTTGCCTTCGTGAACCTAGGGATTTATCTTTATTTATTAGGCACTGCTATGCCCTAACTGCTTCGATGTAAGCATCAGATATTGTATTTCCTACTGTTGAATTATAAGTTTATATGAAATATTCTTGTTAAACATGAAACAATTCATTGGCCGTGCAAAATCAAATATACTCCAGAGAGATAAAATAAAGAACTGTTGGTAAAAAGTGTACTACCTAGTGGAAAACACATGGAAGATTGCTAGAAATCCTAAACATGACAAGGAATACTACTACAGCTGTAATACATGTTTTAGTAATTAAATATAGCTCTCAGACTTTTTTAATTTCATAATTTTTTCAAATTCAAAATAATGACATTTCATCATTGAGCTATAATCGGTCGAATAAAAAGACATTTTTTATTGATTCCACAATCTTTTCAAAAATGTACATTATTTTAATAGGGAGATAACATCGATCAAGTAGAAATCGAGATTATGTAATTTGGGAAGTTCAATTTCGGATATCTGAATTTAATGTTGTTAAATTTTATTTGCACAATGTATAAATATTGAATATGGAAGTAGAAAGTACCTACATTCTTCAGGCACTCATGGTCTTTTTCATAGATCATCCTTGGGAGGTAATTCTGAATGACTGGCATATTAGTGGTCCATGATTTTTCGAACATATATTTCGAAAATGTCACTGATTTGCAGAATTTTTGAAGCTTCTTTTCGCGGTTAAACCAAGTATGTTTTTTGTTCTTGGAGGACTTCAGCAAACAACCTTAAATGGTTTTGAAAAAGAGCATTAGGTAATTTATATATTTATATTATTATTATTTTGTATTTACAATGCAATTGGGCACCAGGCTCGGTGGGAAAGTTACAAAAGTTTAATCTATATACATATTAAATTTATATTTACAATTCACATCCAAGTTACAATATTCTCTATAAGAATCTCTCATATCAGGAGCTTAGAGTTTTCGAGGTTCTTGGCAGGCCTTCACAGCTACCGTAGCGGTCACAGGGCCCTCAAAGTCCCCACTGTACCTCACCCTACCATGCAAATTCATCTACTTCCTCCAGCTCCCTCGTTAATAATTTGTCTTAAAATATGGTTACATAGTAATACTAAAAGTAATGAATATCGTTTACACTAATATTTTTAACTCTAGATTTAAAAGTTTTAATATTTATGGTTAAGTGTTGGAAGAGTTCCTCAGGTAATGTATTCCATTCCCACACCCCGCAATTTATAAATGTTTACTTTACCTTCATAGTTTAATTTTATACTTGTGATCATTTTTACTCACAAACTCAGGTTTACTTAGTCGCCTGTTCATATCTACCCAGCCTTTATTATTTACATATGCATTGTACATTCCTCCTAGCCTGTTAACATGCCTTCTCTCACTTAGCGTTTCCCAGGCTAACTCTTTAATCATTTCTGTTACGCAATCCACCTTCCCAAATCTCCCTAACACATACCATGCTGCCTTCCTCTGAACCTTTTCTATCATATCTGTGAGCCCTTTCTTATATGGATCCCAAACAGGCATTGCGTACTCTAACGTTGGCCTTACAATGGAAGTGTAAGCTAATTCCCTTGCCGTCTTTGAGCAACCTCTAAGTTTTCTCATTACAAAATGTAAATTTTTGTATGCTTTATGAACTATATTATCTACATGCAATCCCCAATCTAAGTCTTTTGTCATAAGGACTTCTTAATACCAGCAATGATTTGACTTCGGTACCTGTTTCCTATTTATCTTGTAATCATAATTACTACTAACTCTCTTATTCGTAAATTTATTACATTTGATTTTGTACACAATTATATTCATCTTATTTAATTTTATCTAACCGGCCACCTTATCCAAATCTTCTGGAAGAACTAAGCGATGATATTCATCTGATGTCTCCCTATAGATGATGCAGTCATCTGCAAACAACCTAATATCCGACTTTATTGAAACCTAGAGATCATTTACGTAGATCAGGTACATTAAATGTTCAATAACACTCCCTTGCGGAACACCAGAGGTCACATTTGCTTCTTTTGAAAATTTCTCACCTATTCTGACCTTTTGCCTTCGTGAACCTAGGGATTTATCTTTATTTATTAGGCACTGCTATGCCCTAACTGCTTCGATGTAAGCATCAGATATTGTATTTCCTACTGTTGAATTATAAGTTTATATGAAATATTCTTGTTAAACATGAAACAATTCATTGGCCGTGCAAAATCAAATATACTCCAGAGAGACAAAATAAAGAACTGTTGGTAAATAGTGTACTACCTAGTGGAAAACACATGGAAGATTGCTAGAAATCCTAAACATGACAAGGAATACTGCTTCAGCTGTAATACATGTTTTAGTAATTAAATATAGCTCTCAGACGTTTTTAATTTCATAATTTTTTCAAATTCAAAATAATGAAATTTCATCATTGAGCTATAATCGGTCGAATAAAAAGACATTTTTTATTGATTCCACAATCTTTTCAAAAATGTACGTTATTTTAATAGGGAGATAACATCGATCAAGTAGAAATCGAGATTATGTAATTTGGGAAGTTCAATTTCGGATATCTGAATTTAATGTTGTTAAATTTTATTTGCACAATGTATAAATATTGAATATGGAAGTAGAAAGTACCTACATTCTTCAGGCACTCATGGTCTTTTTCATAGATCATCCTTGGGAGGTAATTCTGAATGACTGGCATATTAGTGGTCCATGATTTTTCGAACATATATTTCGAAAATGTCACTGATTTGCAGAATTTTTGAAGCTTCTTTTCGCGGTTAAACCAAGTATGTTTTTTGTTCTTGGAGGACTTCAGCAAACAACCTCAAATGGTTTTGAAAAAGAGCATTAGGTAATTTATATATTTATATTATTATTATTTTGTATTTACAATGCAATTGGGCACCAGGCTCGGTGGGAAAGTTACAAAAGTTTAATCTATATACATATTAAATTTATATTTACAATTCACATCCAAGTTACAATATTCTCTATAAGAATCTCTCATATCAGGAGCTTAGAGTTTTCGAGGTTCTTGGCAGGCCTTCACAGCTACCGTAGCGGTCACAGGGCCCTCAAAGTCCCCACTGTACCTCACCCTACCATGCAAATTCATCTACTTCCTCCAGCTCCCTCGTTAATAATTTGTCTTAAAATATGGTTACATAGTAATACTAAAAGTAATGAATATCATTTACACTAATATTTTTAACTCTAGATTTAAAAGTTTTAATATTTATGGTTAAGTGTTGGAAGAGTTCCTCAGGTAATGTATTCCATTCCCACACCCCGCAATTTATAAATGTTTACTTTGCCTTCATAGTTTAATTTTATACTTGTGATCATTTTTACTCACAAACTCAGGTTTACTTAGTCGCCTGTTCATATCTACCCAGCGTTTATTATTTACATATGCATTGTACATTCCTCCTAGCCTGTTAACATGCCTTCTCTCACTTAGCGTTTCCCAGCCTAACTCTTTAATCATATCTGTTACGCTATCCACCTTCCCAAATCTCCCGAACACATACCATGCTGCCTACCTCTGAACCTTTTCTATCATATCTGTGAGCCCTTTCCTATATGGATCCCAAACAGGCATTGTGTACTGTAACGTTGGCCTTACAATGGAAGTGTAAGCTAATTCCCTTGCCGTCTTTGAGCACCCTCTAAGGTTTCTCATTACAAAATGTAAATTTTTGTATGCTTTATGAACTATATTATCAACATGCAATCCCCATAAGGACTTCTTAATACCAGCAATGATTTGACTTCGGTACCTGTTTCCCATTTATCTTGTAATCATAATTAATACTAACTCTCTTATTCGTAAATTTATTACATTTGATTTTGTACACATTTATATTCATCTTATTTAATTTTATCTAACCTGCCACCTTATCCAAATCTTCTGGAAGAACTAAGCGATGATATTTATCTGATGTCTTCCTATAGATGACGCAGTCATCTACAAATACCTAATGTCCGACTTTATTGAAACCGAGAGATCATATACGTAGATCAGGAACAATAAAGGTCCAATTACACTCCCTTGTGGAACACCAGAGGTCACATTTGCTTCTTTTGAAAATTTCTCAAATATTCGGACCTTTAGCCTTCGTGAACCTAGGGATTTATTTTTATTTATTAGGCACTGCTATGCCCTAACTGCTTCGATGTAAGCATCAGATATTGTATTTACTACTGTTGAATTATAAGTTTATATGAAATACTCTTGTTAAACATGAAACAATTCATTGGCCGTGCAAAATCAAATATACTCCAGAGAGATAAAATAAAGAACTGTTGGTAAATAGTTTACTACGTAGTGGAAATCACATGGACGATTGCTTGAAATCCTAAAGATGACAAAGAATACTACTTCAGATCGTAAACACATTTTAAGTAATTAAATATAGCTCTCAGACTTTATTTATTTCAGAATTTTTAAAAATTCAAAATAACGAAATTTCATCATTGAGCTATAATCGGTCGAATAAACATACATTTTTTATTGATTCCATAATCTTTTCAAAAATGTACGTTATTTTAACAGGGAGATATCGTCGATCAAGTAGAAATCGAGATTATATAATTTAAGAAGTACAATATCGGATATCTGAATTTAATGATGTTAAATATTAAAAACTCAAAGTATAATTATTCTTTATGGAAGTAGAAAGTACCTACATTCTTCAGGCACTCATGGTCTTTTTCATAGATCATCCTTGGGAGGTAATTCTGAATGACTGGCATATTAGTGGTCCATGATTTTTCGAACATATATTTCGAAAATGTCACTGATTTGCAGAATTTTTGAAACTTCTTTTCGCGGTTAAACCAAGTATGTTTTTTGTTCTTGGAGGACTTCAGCAAACAACCTTAAATGGTTTTGAAAAAGAGCATTAGGTAATTTATATATTTATATTATTATTATTTTGTATTTACAATGCAATTGGGCACCAGGCTCGGTGGGAAAGTTACAAAAGTTTAATCTATATACATATTAAATTTATATTTACAATTCACATCCAAGTTACAATATTCTCTATAAGAATCTCTCATATCAGGAGCTTAGAGTTTTCGAGGTTCTTGGCAGGCCTTCACAGCTACCGTAGCGGTCACAGGGCCCTCAAAGTCCCCACTGTACCTCACCCTACCATGCAAATTCATCTACTTCCTCCAGCTCCCTCGTTAATAATTTGTCTTAAAATATGGTTACATAGTAATACTAAAAGTAATGAATATCGTTTACACTAATATTTTTAACTCTAGATTTAAAAGTTTTAATATTTATGGTTAAGTGTTGGAAGAGTTCCTCAGGTAATGTATTCCATTCCCACACCCCGCAATTTATAAATGTTTACTTTGCCTTCATAGTTTAATTTTATACTTGTGATCATTTTTACTCACAAACTCAGGTTTACTTAGTCGCCTGTTCATATCTACCCAGCCTTTATTATTTACATATGCATTGTACATTCCTCCTAGCCTGTTAACATGCCTTCTCTCACTTAGCGTTTCCCAGGCTAACTCTTTAATCATTTCTGTTACGCAATCCACCTTCCCAAATCTCCCTAACACATACCATGCTGCCTTCCTCTGAACCTTTTCTATCATATCTGTGAGCCCTTTCTTATATGGATCCCAAACAGGCATTGCGTACTCTAACGTTGGCCTTACAATGGAAGTGTAAGCTAATTCCCTTGCCGTCTTTGAGCAACCTCTAAGTTTTCTCATTACAAAATGTAAATTTTTATATGCTTTATGAACTATATTATCTACATGCAATCCCCAATCTAAGTCTTTTGTCATAAGGACTTCTTAATACCAGCAATGATTTGACTTCGGTACCTGTTTCCTATTTATCTTGTAATCATAATTACTACTAACTCTCTTATTCGTAAATTTATTACATTTGATTTTGTACACAATTATATTCATCTTATTTAATTTTATCTAACCTGCCACCTTATCCAAATCTTCTGGAAGAACTAAGCGATGATATTCATCTGATGTCTCCCTATAGATGATGCAGTCATCTGCAAACAACCTAATATCCGACTTTATTGAAACCTAGAGATCATTTACGTAGATCAGGTACATTAAATGTTCAATAACACTCCCTTGCGGAACACCAGAGGTCACATTTGCTTCTTTTGAAAATTTCTCACCTATTCTGACCTTTTGCCTTCATGAACCTAGGGATTTATCTTTATTTATTAGGCACTGCTATGCCCTAACTGCTTCGATGTAAGCATCAGATATTGTATTTCCTACTGTTGAATTATAAGTTTATATGAAATATTCTTGTTAAACATGAAACAATTCATTGGCCGTGCAAAATCAAATATACTCCAGAGAGATAAAATAAAGAACTGTTGGTAAATAGTGTACTACCTAGTGGAAAACACATGGAAGATTGCTAGAAATCCTAAACATGACAAGGAATACTACTTCAGCTGTAATACATGTTTTAGTAATTAAATATAGCTCTCAGACTTTTTTAATTTCATAATTTTTACAAATTCAAAATAACGAAATTTCATCATTGAGCTATAATCGGTCGAATAAACATACATTTTTTATTGATTCCATAATCTTTTCAAAAATGTACGTTATTTTAACAGGGAGATATCGTCGATCATTTAGAAATCGAGATTATATATATTAGAAGTTCAATTTCGGATATCTGAATTTAATGTTGTTAAATTTTATTTGCACAATGTATAATTATTGAATATGGAAGTAGAAAGTACCTACATTCTTCAGGCACTCATGGTCTTTTTCATAGATCATCCTTGGGAGGTAATTCTGAATGACTGGCATATTAGTGGTCCATGATTTTTCGAACATATATTTCGAAAATGTCACTGATTTGCAGAATTTTTGAAGCTTCTTTTCGCGGTTAAACCAAGTATGTTTTTTGTTCTTGGAGGACTTCAGCAAACAACCTCAAATGGTTTTGAAAAAGAGCATTAGGTAATTTATATATTTATATTATTATTATTATGTATTTACAATGCAATTGGGCACCAGGCTCGGTGGGAAAGTTACAAAAGTTTAATCTATATACATATTAAATTTATATTTACAATTCACATCCAAGTTACAATATTCTCTATAAGAATCTCTCATATCAGGAGCTTAGAGTTTTCGAGGTTCTTGGCAGGCCTTCACAGCTACCGTAGCGGTCACAGGGCCCTCAAAGTCCCCACTGTACCTCACCCTACCATGCAAATTCATCTACTTCCTCCAGCTCCCTCGTTAATAATTTGTCTTAAAATATGGTTACATAGTAATACTAAAAGTAATGAATATCGTTTACACTAATATTTTTAACTCTAGATTTAAAAGTTTTAATATTTATGGTTAAGTGTTGGAAGAGTTCCTCAGGTAATGTATTCCATTCCCACACCCCGCAATTTATAAATGTTTACTTTGCCTTCATAGTTTAATTTTATACTTGTGATCATTTTTACTCACAAACTCAGGTTTACTTAGTCGCCTGTTCATATCTACCCAGCCTTTATTATTTACATATGCATTGTACATTCCTCCTAGCCTGTTAACATGCCTTCTCTCACTTAGCGTTTCCCAGGCTAACTCTTTAATCATTTCTGTTACGCAATCCACCTTCCCAAATCTCCCTAACACATACCATGCTGCCTTCCTCTGAACCTTTTCTATCATATCTGTGAGCCCTTTCTTATATGGATCCCAAACAGGCATTGCGTACTCTAACGTTGGCCTTACAATGGAAGTGTAAGCTAATTCCCTTGCCGTCTTTGAGCAACCTCTAAGTTTTCTCATTACAAAATGTAAATTTTTATATGCTTTATGAACTATATTATCTACATGCAATCCCCAATCTAAGTCTTTTGTCATAAGGACTTCTTAATACCAGCAATGATTTGACTTCGGTACCTGTTTCCTATTTATCTTGTAATCATAATTACTACTAACTCTCTTATTCGTAA
This sequence comes from Tanypteryx hageni, assembly GCA_028673005.1. Lineage (NCBI taxonomy): Eukaryota > Metazoa > Arthropoda > Insecta > Odonata > Petaluridae > Tanypteryx > Tanypteryx hageni. The sequence goes on from CM054120.1 coordinate 90,875,080, forward strand.
ATTTATTACATTTGATTTTGTACACAATTATATTCATCTTATTTAATTTTATCTAACCGGCCACCTTATCCAAATCTTCTGGAAGAACTAAGCGATGATATTCATCTGATGTCTCCCTATAGATGATGCAGTCATCTGCAAACAACCTAATATCCGACTTTATTGAAACCTAGAGATCATTTACGTAGATCAGGTACATTAAATGTTCAATAACACTCCCTTGCGGAACACCAGAGGTCACATTTGCTTCTTTTGAAAATTTCTCACCTATTCTGACCTTTTGCCTTCGTGAACCTAGGGATTTATCTTTATTTATTAGGCACTGCTATGCCCTAACTGCTTCGATGTAAGCATCAGATATTGTATTTCCTACTGTTGAATTATAAGTTTATATGAAATATTCTTGTTAAACATGAAACAATTCATTGGCCGTGCAAAATCAAATATACTCCAGAGAGATAAAATAAAGAACTGTTGGTAAATAGTGTACTACCTAGTGGAAAACACATGGAAGATTGCTAGAAATCCTAAACATGACAAGGAATACTACTTCAGCTGTAATACATGTTTTAGTAATTAAATATAGCTCTCAGACTTTTTTAATTTCATAATTTTTACAAATTCAAAATAACGAAATTTCATCATTGAGCTATAATCGGTCGAATAAACATACATTTTTTATTGATTCCATAATCTTTTCAAAAATGTACGTTATTTTAACAGGGAGATATCGTCGATCATTTAGAAATCGAGATTATATATATTAGAAGTTCAATTTCGGATATCTGAATTTAATGTTGTTAAACTTTATTTGCACAATGTATAATTATTGAATATGGAAGTAGAAAGTACCTACATTCTTCAGGCACTCATGGTCTTTTTCATAGATCATCCTTGGGAGGTAATTCTGAATGACTGGCATATTAGTGGTCCATGATTTTTCGAACATATATTTCGAAAATGTCACTGATTTGCAGAATTTTTGAAGCTTCTTTTCGCGGTTAAACCAAGTATGTTTTTTGTTCTTGGAGGACTTCAGCAAACAACCTCAAATGGTTTTGAAAAAGAGCATTAGGTAATTTATATATTTATATTATTATTATTTTGTATTTACAATGCAATTGGGCACCAGGCTCGGTGGGAAAGTTACAAAAGTTTAATCTATATACATATTAAATTTATATTTACAATTCACATCCAAGTTACAATATTCTCTATAAGAATCTCTCATATCAGGAGCTTAGAGTTTTCGAGGTTCTTGGCAGGCCTTCACAGCTACCGTAGCGGTCACAGGGCCCTCAAAGTCCCCACTGTACCTCACCCTACCATGCAAATTCATCTACTTCCTCCAGCTCCCTCGTTATTAATTTGTCTTAAAATATGGTTACATAGTAATACTAAAAGTAATGAATATCATTTACACTAATATTTTTAACTCTAGATTTAAAAGTTTTAATATTTATGGTTAAGTGTTGGAAGAGTTCCTCAGGTAATGTATTCCATTCCCACACCCCGCAATTTATAAATGTTTACTTTGCCTTCATAGTTTAATTTTATACTTGTGATCATTTTTACTCACAAACTCAGGTTTACTTAGTCGCCTGTTCATATCTACCCAGCCTTTATTATTTACATATGCATTGTACATTCCTCCTAGCCTGTTAACATGCCTTCTCTCACTTAGCGTTTCCCAGCCTAACTCTTTAATCATATCTGTTACGCTATCCACCTTCCCAAATCTCCCTAACACATACCATGCTGCCTTCCTCTGAACCTTTTCTATCATATCTGTGAGCCCTTTCCTATATGGATCCCAAACAGGCATTGCGTACTCTAACGTTGGCCTTACAATGGAAGTGTAAGCTAATTCCCTTGCCGTCTTTGAGCACCCTCTAAGGTTTCTCATTACAAAATGTAAATTTTTGTATGCTTTATGAACTATATTATCAACATGCAATCCCCATAAGGACTTCTTAATACCAGCAATGATTTGACTTCGGTACCTGTTTCCCATTTATCTTGTAATCATAATTAATACTAACTCTCTTATTCGTAAATTTATTACATTTGATTTTGTACACATTTATATTCATCTTATTTAATTTTATCTAACCTGCCACCTTATCCAAATCTTCTGGAAGAACTAAGCGATGATATTTATCTGATGTCTTCCTATAGATGACGCAGTCATCTACAAATACCTAATGTCCGACTTTATTGAAACCGAGAGATCATATACGTAGATTAGGAACAATAAAGGTCCAATTACACTCCCTTGTGGAACACCAGAGGTCACATTTGCTTCTTTTGAAAATTTCTCAAATATTCGGACCTTTAGCCTTCGTGAACCTAGGGATTTATTTTTATTTATTAGGCACTGCTATGCCCTAACTGCTTCGATGTAAGCATCAGATATTGTATTTACTACTGTTGAATTATAAGTTTATATGAAATACTCTTGTTAAACATGAAACAATTCATTGGCCGTGCAAAATCAAATATACTCCAGAGAGATAAAATAAAGAACTGTTGGTAAATAGTTTACTACGTAGTGGAAATCACATGGACGATTGCTTGAAATCCTAAAGATGACAAAGAATACTACTTCAGATCGTAAACACATTTTAAGTAATTAAATATAGCTCTCAGACTTTATTTATTTCAGAATTTTTACAAATTCAAAATAACGAAATTTCATCATTGAGCTATAATCGGTCGAATAAACATACATTTTTTATTGATTCCATAATCTTTTCAAAAATGTACGTTATTTTAACAGGGAGATATCGTCGATCAAGTAGAAATCGAGATTATATAATTTAAGAAGTACAATATCGGATATCTGAATTTAATGATGTTAAATATTAAAAACTCAAAGTATAATTATTCTTTATGGAAGTAGAAAGTACCTACATTCTTCAGGCACTCATGGTCTTTTTCATAGATCATCCTTGGGAGGTAATTCTGAATGACTGGCATATTAGTGGTCCATAATTTTTCGAACATATATTTCGAAAATGTCACTGATTTGCAGAATTTTTGAAACTTCTTTTCGCGGTTAAACCAAGTATGTTTTTTGTTCTTGGAGGACTTCAGCAAACAACCTTAAATGGTTTTGAAAAAATGCATTAGGTAATTTATATATTTATATTATTATTATTATATATTTACAATGCAATTGGGCACCAGGCTCAATGTCCCCACTGTACCTCACCCTACCATGCAATTCATCTACTTCCTCTAGCTCCCTCGTTAATAATTTGTCTTAAAATATGGTTACATAGTAATACTAAAAGTAATGAATATCGTTTACACTAATATTTTTAACTCTAGATTTAAAAGTTTTAATATTTCTGGTTAAGTGTTGTAAGAGTTCTTCAGGTAATGTATTTCATTCCCACACCCCACAATTTATAAATGTTTACTTTGCCTTCATAGTTTAATTTTATACATGTGATCATTTCTCCCAACAAACTCAGGTTTACTTAGTCGCCTTTTAATATCTACCCAGCCATTATTATTTACATATGCATTGTACATTCCTCCTAGCCTGTTAATATGGCTTCTCTCACTTAGCGTTTCCCAGCCTAACTCTTTAATCATTTCTGTTACGCTATCCACCTTCCCAAATCTCCCTAACACATACCATGCTGCCTTCCTCTGAACCTTTTCTATCATATCTGTGAGCCCTTTCCTATATGGATCCCAAACAGGCATAGCGTACCATAACGTAAGCCTAACAATGGAAGTGTAAGCTAATTCCCTTGCCGTCTTTGAGCACCCTCTAAGGTTTCTCATTACAAAATCTAAATTTTTGTATGCTTTATGGACTATATTATCAACATGCAATCCCCAATCTAAGTCTTTTGTCATAAGGACTTCTTAATACCTGCAATGATTTGACTTCGGTACCTGTTTCCCATTTATCTTGTAATCATAATTACTACTAACTCTCTTATTCGTAAATTTATTACATTTGATTTTGTACACATTTATATTCATCTTATTTAATTTTATCTAACCTGCCACCTTATCCAAATCTTCTGGAATAACTAAGCGATGATATATATCTGATGTTTTCCTATAGAAGACACAGTCATCTGCAAACAACCTAATATCCGACTTTATTGAAACCAAGAGATCATATACGTAGATCAGGAACAATAAAGGTCCAATAACACTCCCTTGCGGAACACCAGAATTCACATTTGCTTCTTTTGAAAATTTCTCACCTATTCTGACCTTTTGCCTTCGTGAACCTAGGGATTTATTTTTATTTATTAGGCACTGCTATGCCCTAACTGCTTCAATGTAAGCATCAGATATTGTATTTACTACTGTTGAATTATAAGTTTATATCAAATACTCTTGTTAAACATGAAACAATTAATTGGCCGTGCAAAATCAAATATACTCCAGAGAGATAAAATAAAGAAATGTTGGTAAATAGTTTACTACATAGTGGAAATCACATAGACGATTGCTTGAAATCCTAAACATGACAAAGAATACTATTTCAGATCAAATACATGTTTTGAGTAATTAAATATAGCTCTCAGACTTTTTTTATTTCAGAATTTTTTCAAATTCAAATTGGTGAAATTTCATCATTGAGCTATAATCGGTTGAATAAACATACATTTTTTATTGATTCCATAATCTTTTCAAAAATGTACGTTATTTTAACAGGGAGATATCGTCGATCAAGTAGAAATCGAGATTATATAATTTGGGAAGTTCAATATCGGATATCTGAATTTAATGATGTTAAATATTAATAACACAAAGTATAATTATTCTATATGGAAGTAGAAAGTACTTACATTCTTTTGGCACTCATGGTCCTTTTCATAGATCATGCTTGGGAGGTAATTCTGAATGACTGGTAAATTAGTGAGCCATGATTTTTCGAACATATATTTCGCAAATGTCACTGATTTGCAGAATTTATGAAGCTTCTTTTTGCTGATGAACCATGTATGTTTTTTGTTTCTGGAGGACTTCAGCGAACAACCTTAAACTGTTTTGAAAATGAGCATTAGGTATTTTATGTAATTGCTTCGTGAACCTAGGGATTTCTTTATATTTATTAGCCACTCCTATACACTAACTGCTTTGATATAAGCGTCAGATATTGTATTTACTACCATGGAATTATAATTTTATTTTAAATACGCTCGTTAAACGTAAAAGAATTTCTTGTCCGTGCTAAATCAAATATACTCCAGAGAGATAAAATAAAAGAACTGTTGGTAAATAGGGTACTACCTAGTGGAAAACACATGGAAGATTGCTAGAAATCCTAAACATGACAAGTAATACTATTTCAGTTGTAATACATGATTTGTAATTAAATATAGCTCTCAGACTTTTTTAATTTCATAATTTTTTCAAATTCATAATAATGACATTTCATCATTGAGCTATAATCGGTCGAATAAAAAGACATTTTTTATTGATTCCACAATCTTTTCAAAAATGTACGTTATTTTAATAGGGAGATAACATCGATCATGTAGAAATCGAGATTATGTAATTTGGGAAGTTCAATTTCGGATATCTGAATTTAATGTTGTTAAATTTTATTTGCACAATGTATAATTATTGAATATGGAAGTAGAAAGTACCTACATTCTTCAGGCACTCATGGTCTTTTTCATAGATCATCCTTGGGAGGTAATTCTGAATGACTGGCATATTAGTGGTCCATGATTTTTCGAACATATATTTCGGAAATGTCACTGATTTGCAGAATTTTTGAAGCTTCTTTTCGCTGTTAAACCAAGTATGTTTTTTTGTCTTGGAGAATTTAAGCGAACAACCTCAAATGATTTTGAAAAAGAGCATTAGGTAATTTATATATTTATGTAATTGCTTCATGAACTTATAGATTTATTTTTATTTATTAGGCACTCCTATACACTAACTACTTTGATGTAAGCATCAGATATTGTATTTACTACCATGGAATAATAATTTTATATGAAATACACTCGTTAAACATAAAAGAATTCCTTGGCCATGCAAAACAAATATACTCCAGAGAGATAAAATAAAAGAACTGTTGGTAAATAGTGTACTACCTAGTGGAAATCACATGGAAGATTGCTAGAAATCCTAAACATGACAAAGAATACTATTTCATCTTTTATACATGTTTTACTAATAAAATATAGCTCTCAGACCTTTTTTATTTCATAATTTTTTCAAATTCAAAATAACAAAATTTCATCATTGAGCTATAATCGGTCAAATAAAAATACATTTTTTATTGATTCCATAATCTTTTAAAAAATTTACGTTATTTTAATAGGGAGATAACATCGATCAAGTAGAAATCGAGATTATGTAATTTGTGAAGTTCAATATCGGATATCTGAATTTATTGGTGGTAAATATTATATGCACAATGTATAATTATTCAATATGGAAGTAGAAAGTACTTACATTCTTCAGACACATGGTCTTTTTCATAGATCATCCTTGGGAGGTAATTCTGAATGACTGGCAAAATAGTGGTCCATGATTTTTTGAACATATATTTTGGAAATGTTACTGATTTGCAGAATTATTGAAGCTTCATTTCAAGGTTAAACCAAGTATGTTTATTTGGTCTTGGAGGGCTTCAGCGAACAACCTTAAACAGTTTTGAAAAAGAACATGTGTGGTCTATGATTTTTTTAACATATATTTCGGAAATGTCGCTGATTTGTAAAATTTATGAAGCTTCTTTTTGCTGTTGAACCATGTATGTTTTTTTATTCTTGGAGGACTTCAGCAAACCACCTTAAACGGTTTTGAAAAAGAGCATTAAGTAAATTAGGTATATGCGTCGAGCAGTTATGATAATTAAAAATATGCTCGAAAAAGGAAATTCAGAGCACATAACAAATATCATGAAAACTACTCATATGCTAATGATCATCATTACATTATTTTACACATTTAAGAAAGTTTTTTGAATTCCAATATGGCCTTAGATTTGTTAAATCAGTCTCATCGTTCTCTGGCTTTTTTCTGGTATTTCTGCTGATATGTGTCAGCAATTGCACAGAAGTGTAATTTTATTTCGTCTGCATCATCGATATTATGAATGACACTTGCAATCAGTGTTTACCCAGTTACAGATAATTTTAGTTTCACTGATTCTCCGCCGATGCGCTCTTACTACTGTACAAGATCCTGAATGGCACTATCCTTGACTTCGTTTGAACGTGAAGGATTTCCAAACAGAGATGCTGTTGGATATCCTTCGAAACTGCCCTCATGGTTAGGAATAAAAAAGCTGTTTGGAGGCAAAGGAAATATTTACCAAACACCCACACCAGCAACAAATATGCTATACTTTGACTACTGGCAATGTCACTCCTCATACCAGTCGACAATAATTTTGAAATTCCTCTCGTGTCCGAAGTAAAAGAAAATTCCTAAATTTCTGGACTCGAATGAATTTGATGAGAAAATTCTGCCGTAGTTCTCCTCACATGTTTTCTGGCCAAAACACATGTTCAGCCGATGAGAGATCCTTTTTTTAACCGATATTTTTCATCCAATTTTTCATCTTCCCCACATTATACCCCTTTCTCCCCTAAAATCTTTTTGTCTTCAATATCTCTATTTTATCTTGACCACCCCATTTGAAGTCTAGCTCCTTCTTTTTTAGATCATTTGGAATAAATCCACCATTCTGGATAACATCGGCTCTGTTTTCTTTCACCACACTGCATCCATTCTCTATAATCCCATATTTATATTTTTTAATGGATTTGTTACAGTCAGCTAGTTACCGAGTATGTGGAAAACTGACTACGTCAACCTTAATTTTAAAATTTGCCACAAAAATCCTGTGGATAACTGTTTCCCTATTTAAAATCTCAAGTGCATATATACTTTCTGAACAAAGCTGATCATAATGTATGAATTTTACTCGTGTTACTAATTTGGGATCCTATCTTTTTCTATCATAGGAGTTTACTTATTTCTAATACTCAACAACTCATTTTTAGGTAACATGTCCTGATGATGTATATAGTTCTTCTTATTTGGAAATTTAATGTGGATAACCGCAGGGTGAGTAATGAATAATAAGAGAGTTCCAGAAACTAAGGAATACTAGTCAGCCTGAAATCATCCTTTCCTCCAGGCACATCGTTGAAAGCAAAGCACAAATATTATGCATGTAACACATTTTAGGTACATATCTAGCCATGATCCTAAATGATGGCATATCATTAGTGACTGTTGAGAAGGTTGAGGTTGGAGAAGTGCAGGAAGAGAAGAGAAGGACAGGATTGACATAGAAACTAAGTAATGCCATTCACATTCATGTCATTCTTTCCTCCGGCCACAACATTAATGAGAAAGTGCTAATATTATGCATGTAACACTTTTGTGGTACTTATCTAGTCTCAATCCTAATTTATAGTAGAATGTTGGAAACTATCAAATTCCATTCACACACCAATCCTTCCTACATCCCCCACAAACCTGACCTGAATGTAGAAATTTTACGTGTGTTCCTCATTTGTGATCCTATCTTTTTCTAACTTAAGGGTTTACTTATTTCAGAAACTCAAGAAATTGTTATAAGTTAACATGTCCTGATGAAATATATAGGTCTTCTTATTTTGGAATTTCACTTGGATAACTGCTGGGAGAGTAATTAATGATAAGAGAGTATTAAAAACTAAGTAATTCTAGTCAGCCTCAAATCATCCTTTCCTCCAGTCACAACATTGATAACAAAGTGCTAATATATTGCATGTAACACTTTTGGGGTACTTATGTAGCCAGGATCCTAAAAGATGGCATATCATTAATGACTGTTGAGAAGGTTGATGGAAAAATATCATGACAAAAGAATTCGGTCTTCATATATGGGAATCTCAGTTGGAGAACTGCAGGATGAGAAAAGATGGACAGAAATTTGAAAGAAACTAAATAATTCCATGCACAATAAAGTCATTCTTAACTCCCACCATAGCATTGATAAGAAAGTGCTAGTATTATGCATGTAACCTGTTTCTGGAACTTATATAGTCTCAATCCTAATTCATAGTATAATGTTGGAAACTTCAGAATGCCATTCACACTCCAAACCTACCTATATACCCTACAAAGCTGACCTGAATGAATGAATTTTGCTCGTGTTACTCATTTGGGATCCTATCTTTTTCTACCTTAACGGTATACCTATTTAAAAAAATCAAGATATCGTTATAAGTTAACATGTCCTGATGAAATATATAGGTCATCTTATTTAGGAGTTTCACATAGATAACTGCAGAGAGAGAAATGAATTAGTCGAGAGTTCCAGAAACTAAGTAATTCTAGTCAGCCTCAAATCATCCTATACTCCAGTCACAACATTGTTAAGAAAGTGGTAATTCTTTGCATGTAACACATTTTGGGTACTTATGTAGTGTTGATCCTAAATGATGGCATATCATAAGTGTCTCTTGAGGAAGTTGATGAACGAGATATCATTACAAAAGACATCGGTCTTCATATATGGGAATCTCAGTTGGAGAAGTGCAGGAAGAGAAGGAAGGTAACGCAAGAGTAACTAAATAATTCCATTCATATTCATGTCATTCTTTCCTCCAGCCACAACATTGATAAGAAAGTGCTAGTATTATGCATGTAACACATTTGTGGTACTTAATTAGTCTCAATCATGAATGATAGTGAAATGTTGGAAACTGTTTAACTCCATTCACCTTCCAATCCTTTCTATATCCCCCACAAAGCTGAACATATTGTTCGAATTTTACTTGTGTTACTCATTTGGGATCCTATCATTTTTTATCTTAAGGGTTTACCTATTTCAAAAACTCAGGAATTCGTTTAATGTTAACATATCCAGATGAAATCTATAGGTCTTCTTATTTAGGAATTTCATGTCGATAGCTACAGGGAGAGGAATAAATGATTAGACAGTTCAAGAAACTAACTAATTCTAGTAACCCACAAAAATCAGGCTTTCCTTCAGGAAAAGAATTGATAAGTAATCGCTTATATTATGCATGTAACACATTACAGGTACTTATCTGGTCTTGATCCTAAATGATGGCATATCATTAATGACTGTTGAGAAGGTTGATGGACGAAATATCATAACAAAGGATGTCTGTCTTCATATATGGGAATCTTAGTTAAAAAACTGCAGGAAGAGAAAGAGAAGGAAAAGACCATTAGAGAAACTAAATAATTTCATTCACATTCAAGTCATTCCTTCCACCAGCCACAACATTGATAAGAATGTGCTGGTGTTATGCACGTAACACATTTCAGGTACTTATCTTGCCTTGATCCTAAATGATGGCATATCATTATTGATTGATGAGAAGGTTGATGGACGAAATATCATAACAAAGGATGTCTGTCTTCATATATGGGAATCTTAGTTAAAAAACTGCAGGAAGAGAAAGAGAAGGAAAAGACCATTAGAGAAACTAAATAATTTCATTCACATTCAAGTCATTCCTTCCACCAGCCACAACATTGATAAGAATGTGCTGGTGTTATGCACGTAACACATTTCAGGTACTTATCTTGTCTTGATCCTAAATGATGGCATATCATTATTGATTGATGAGAAGGTTGATGGACGAAATATCATTACAAAGGTTGTCTGTCTTCATATAATGGAATCTTAGTTGGAAAAGTGCAGGAAGAGGAGAGAAGGAAAAGAAGGTGATAGAAACTAAATAATTCCATTCACACTCAAGTCCTTCTTTCCTCCGGCCACAACATTGATAAGAATGTGCTGGTGTTATGCACGTAACAAATTTCAGGTACTTATCTGGTCTTGATCATAATGATGGTATATCATTATTGACTGTTGAGAAGGTTGATGGACGAAATATCATTAAAAGGATGTCTGTCTTCATATAATGGAATCTTAGTTGGAAAAGTGCAGGAAGAGGAGAGAAGGAAAAGAAGGTGATAGAAACTAAATAATTCCATTCACACTCAAGTCCTTCTTTCCTCCGGCCACAACAATGATAAGAATGTGCTGGTGTTATGCACGTAACAAATTTCAGGTACTTATCTGGTCTTGATCCTAAATGATGGCATATCATTATTGACTGTTGAGAAGGTTGATGGACGAAATATCATTAAAAGGATGTCTGTCTTCATATATGGAAATCTTAGTTAGAGGAGTGCAGGAAGAGAAGACAAGTACAGGAATACGAGAGAAACGAAATAATTCCATTCACACTAAAGTCATTCTTTTGTCCGGCCACAACATTGATATTAATGTGCTGGTAATATGCATGTAACACATTTGGGGTATTTATCTAGTCTCAATCCTGAATGACAGAAGAATGTTGGAAACTGTATATTTCCATACACCCTCCAATCCTTCTTATATCCCCCACAAAGCTGACCTGAATGAACGAATTATACTCATGTTACTCATTTAGGATCCTATCTTTATCTATCATTAGGGTTTACCTATTTCAAATACTCAAGAAATTGATCATAGGTAACATGTCCTGATGAAGTATATAGGTATTTACATGTAATTTACAATGTTCCTATGTTTCATCTCGGAATCTGTTAATTGTATTTTGATGAAATTAGTTATTGGGTAATTTTGCTATTATTGATAGACCGATTCTAATATTGTATAAAATTGAACAATATCTTGCTTATGCGCCCTTCATGTACTCAGTAATATAAAATGTGCCCTCGTAGGTGAAAAGGTAACAGACCCATGCTCTAAGTGATACATATATTTTCTGGTCAAATACGTCACATCTGCCAATAAACCTGTGCCGATCAAAAACATTCAATTGTTCATTACCGAAGCTCATAACATATTGCTTCACGATAGTCATACAAACTACCATCTTTCCTGAAACTACAAGATGATTCGTGTGTGACTCCGCCATCGCTCCTGGAATTCCTTTACATGCATGTAGTTCACCGATTTGTCATGATAGAATAAGATGATGCACTATGCTACTGGCCGGAAAATGACTGGAACATCCATTCCTATAATAGCTTCCTGAACCTGGGAATTTATTTTTATTTATTAGGCACTCCTATACCCTAACTGCTTTGATGTAAGCCTCAGATATTGTATTTACTACTGTGTAATAATAATTTTATATGAAATACGCACGTTAAACGTAAAAGAATTGCTTGGACGTGCAAAATCAAATATACTCCAGAGAGAAAAAATAAAAGAACTGTTGGTAAATAGTGTACTACGTAGTGGAAATCACAAGGTAGATTGCTTGAAATCCTAAACATGACAAAGAATACTACTTCAGCTCTTATACACGTTTTGAGTAATTAAAAATAGCTCTCAGAATTCTTTTATCACAGAATTTTTTCAAATTCAAATTGCAAAAATTTCATCATTGAGCTATAATCGATCGAATAAAAATACATTTATTATTGATTCCATAATCTTCGCAAGAAAGTACGTTATTTTAACAGGGAGATATCATCGATCAAGTAAAAATCGAGATTATGTAATTTGGGAAGTTCAATATCGGATATATGAATTTAATAGTGTTAAATTATAAAAGCACAAAGTATAATTATTCAATATGGAAGTAGAAAGTACTTACATCCTTCAGGCACTCATGGTCTTTTTCATAGATCATCCTTGTGAGGTAATTCTGAATGACTGGCAAAATAGTGGTCCATGATTTTCATACATATATTTCGCAAATGTCACTGATATGCATAATTTTTGAAGCTTATTTCGCGGTAAAACCAAGTATGTTTTTTTGGTCTTGGAGGACTTCAGCTAACAACCTTAAATGGCTTTGAAAAAGAACATAAGGTAATTTATATAATTCCTTTATGAACCTGGGGATTAATTTATATTTATTAGGCACTCCTATACCCTAAATGCTTTGATGTAAGCTTCAGATATTGTATTTACTACCATAGAATAATAATTTTATAGGAAATATGCTCGTTAAACGAAAAAGAATTCTTTGGCCGTGTAAATCAAATATACTCCAGAGAGAAAAAATAAAAGAACTGTTGGTAAATAGTGTACTATGTAGTGGAAATCACAAAGAATAGTGTTTGAAATCCTAAAAATGACAAAGAATACTATTTCAGTATGTATACATGTTTTGAGTAATTAAATAAAGCTCTCAGACTTTTTTTATTTCAGAATTTCTTCAAATTCAAATTGGTGAAATTTCATTATTGAGCTATAATCGGTCAAATAGAAATACACATTTTATTGATTCCATAATCTTCTCAAAAATGTACGTTATTTTAATAGGGAGATTTCATCGATCAAGTAGAAATCGAGATTATATAATTTGGGAAGTTCAATTTCGGATATCTGAATTTAATGGTTTTAAATATTAAAAGCACAAAGTATAATTATTCAATATGGAAATAGAAAGTACTTACATTCTACAGGCACTCATGGTCTTTTTCATAGATCATCCTTGGGAGGTAATTCTGAATGACTGGCAAAGTAGTGGTCCATGATTTTTCGATAATATATTTCGAAATGTCACTGATTTGCAGAATTTTTGAAGCTTCTTTTCGCTGTTCAACCAAATATGTTTTTTGCTGTTGGAGGACTTCATCGAACAACCTTAAATGGTTTTGAAAAAGAGCATTAGATAATTTAGGCGTAAACGTCGAGCATTTATGATAATTTTAAATATGCATGAAAAAGGATTCTGCAGAGCACAGGAGAAATATTATAAAACTACTCAAATGCTAATAATCATCATTACATTATTTTACAAATTTAAGAATGTTTTTTGAGTTTCAATATGGTCTTAGGTTTGTTAAATCGGTCTCATCGTGCTATGGGTTTTTTTGTTTATTGGTGTTTTTTCTGCTGATATGTGCCAGCAATTGCACAGAAGTGTAATTTAATTTTGTCTGCATTGTGGATATTAAGAATGACACTTGCAATCAGTGTTTACTCAGTGAGAGATGATTTTAGTTTCACTGATTCTCCACAGATGCTCTATTTCCAAGGTCCATCCGTCCTGAGATCTTTTGCACCTCGGAACCACGACGATGTGCGTTTACTACTGTACAAGATCCTGAATGGTGCTATCCTTGACTTCGTTTGAACGTGAAGGATTTCCAAGCAGAGATGCTGTTGGATATCACCGGAAACTGCCCTTACGGTTAGGAACAAAGAAGCTGTTTGGATGCTGAGGAAATATTTCCCAAACATCTACACCCACAACACCTTTGCTATATTTCGACCACTGGCAATGTCACTCCTCAGAGCAGTCGACAACAATTTTGAAATTTCTCTCGTGTCTGAAGTAAAAGGAAATTCCAAAATTTTTGGACTCGAATGAACTTGATGAGAAAATCCTGCCGTATTCATCCTCATATGTTTTCTGGCCAAAACACATATTCAGCCGACAAGAGATCCACTTTTTTTATCCGATATTTTTCCTCCAATTTTTCATCTAACCCACATTATACCCCACTCCCCCCTAAAAATCTCTTTGTCTTCAATATCACCATTTTATCTTGACCACCCCATTTGAAGTCTATCTCTGTCTTTTTTACATAACTCCAGACAAAACCAACAATCCGGATAACATCGGCTCTGTTTACTTTCGCCATACTGCCATAATCCCCTATTTATATATTTTAATAGATTTGTTACAGTCAGCTATTTTCTGAGTATGTAGAAAACTGAACACATCACCCCAATTTTGAAATTTGCCCCAAAAATCATGTGGAGAACTGTTGCCCTATTTAAAATCTCAAATGCTTGTGTCTTTTTTGAACAAAGCTGAACATTATGTACAAATTGTACTTGTGTTACTCATTTGGAATTCTACCTTTTTCTATCATAAGGGTTTACCTAATTCAAAAACTCAGGAATTCATTTAATATTAACATGTCCAGATGAAATATATAGGTCTTTTTATTTAGGAATTTCATGTGGATAACTGCAGCAAGAGAAATAAATGATAAGAGAGTTTTAGAAACTAAGAAATTCTAGTCACCCTCAAATCATCCTTTTCTCCAGCCACAACGTTGGTAACAATGTGCTAATATTATGCATGTAACACATTTTAGGTACTTATCTAGTCTTGATCCTAAATGATGGCATATTATTAATGACTGTTGAGAAGGTCGATGGACGATATATCATTACAAAAGACATCGGTCTTAAGAAATCGGAATCTCAGGTAGAGAAGTGCAGGAAGAAAAGAGAAGAAAAGGAACGTGAAAGAAACTAAATAATTCCATTCACATTCATGTGAGTCTTTCCTGCGGTATCAACATTGATAAGAAAGTACTCATATTATGCATGTAACACAATATGGGTATTTATCAGTTTTAGATCCTAAATGATAGTAGTTAGTAGAATGTTGGAAACTATATTTCGATTCACTTTCCAATCCTTTTTCCATCCCTCACTAAGCTGACCTGAATGTACGAATATTACACGTGTTACTCATTTGGGATCTTATCTTTTTCTTACATAACGGTTTACCTATTTCAATAATTCAAGAAATCGTTAATAGTTAACATGTCCTGATGAAATATATAGGAGTTCTTATTTAAGAATTTCATGTGGATAACTTCCGTGAGAGAAATGAATGATAAGAGAGTTCTAGAAACTAAGTTATTCTAATCGCCCTCTAATCAATCATCCTCTCTTCCAGTCACAACATTGTTTACAAAGTGGTAATACTTTGCATGTAACACATTTAGTGTACTTATGTAGTCTTGATCCTAAATGATGGCATATCATTAGTGACTGTTGAGAAGGTTGATGGAAGAAATATCATAACAAAGGATGTCTGTCTTCATATATGGGAAACTTAGTTGAAAAAGTGCAGGAAGAGAAGAGAAGGAAAAGAACGTGAGAGAAACTTAATAATTCCATTCACACTTAAGTTATTCTTTCCTCCGGCCACAATATTGATAAGAATGTGCTGGTGTTATGCACGTAACAAATTTCAGGTACTTATCTGGTCTTGATCCTAAATGATGGCATATCATTATTGAGTGTTGAGATGGTTGATGGACGAAATATCATTAAAAGGATGTCTGTCTTCATATATGGGAATCTTAGTTAGAGAAGAGCAGGAAGAGAAGACAAGGATAGGAATGCGAGAGAAACGAAATAATTCCATTCACACTAAAGTCATTCTTTTGTCCGGCCACAACATTGATATTAATGTGCTGGTAATATGCATGTAACACATTTGGGGTATTTATCTAGTCTCAATCCTGAATGACAGAAGAATGTTGGAAACTGTATATTTCTATACACCCTCCAATCCTTCTTATATCCCCCACAAAGCTGACCTGAATGAACGAATTATACTCATGTTACTCATTTAGGATCCTATCTTTATCTATCATTAGGGTTTACCTATTTCAAATACTCAAGAAATTGATCATAGGTAACATGTCCTGATGAAGTATATAGGTATTTACATGTAATTTACAATGTTCCTATGTTTCATCTCGGAATCTGTTAATTGTATTTTGATGAAATTAGTTATTGGGTAATTTTGCTATTATTGATAGACCGATTCTAATATTGTATAAAATTGAACAATATCTTGCTTATGCGCCCTTCATGTACTCAGTAATATAAAATGTGCCCTCGTAGGTGAAAAGGTAACAGACCCATGCTCTAAGTGATACATATATTTTCTGGTCAAATACGTCACATCTGCCAATAAACCTGTGCCGATCAAAAACATTCAATTGTTCATAACCAAAGCTCATAACATATTGCTTCATGATAGTCATACAAACTACCATCTTTCCCGAAACTACATGAAGATTCGTGTGTGACTCCGCCATTGCTCCTGGAATCCCTTTAGATGTATGTAGTTCACTGATTCGTCATGATAGAATAAGATGATGCACTGTGCTACTGGCCGGAAAATTACTGGAACATAAATTTATATAATTGCTTCCTGAACCTCTGAATTTATTTTTATTTATTAGGCGCTCCTATACCCTAACTGCTTTGATGTAAGCTTCAGATATTGTATTTACTATGGTAGAATAATAATTTTGTGTGAAATATGTTCTTTAAACGTAAAAGAATTCCTTGGTCGTGTAAATTCAAATATACTCCAGAGAGAAAAAATAAAAGAATTGTTAGTAAATAGTGAACTACGTAGTGGAAATCACAAGGAAGATTGCTTGAAATCCTAAACTTGACAAAGAATACTACTTCAGCTCGAATACATGATTTAGTAATTAAATATAGCTCTCTGACTTTTTTATTTCAGAATTTTTTCGAATTCAAATTGCAAAAATTTCATCATTGAGCTATAATCGGTCGAATAAAATACATTTTTTATTGATTACATAATCTTCTCAAGAATGTACGTTATTATAACAGGGAGATATCAAACAATCAAGTAGAAATCGATATTATGTAATTTGGGAAGTTCAATATCGGATATATGAATTTAATGGTGTTAAATATTAAAAGCACAAAGTATAATTATTCAATATGGAAGTAGAAAGTACTTACATTCTTCAGGCACTCATGGTCTTTTTATAGATCATACTTGGGAGTTAATTCTGAATGACTGGCAAATTAGTGGTCCATGATTTTTCGAACATATATTTCGGAAATATCACTGATTTGCAGAATTTTTGAAGCTTCTTTTCGCCATTAAACCAAGTGTTTTTTGTTCTTGGAGAACTTTAGCAAACCACCTTAAACGGTTTTGAAAAAGAGCATTAGGTAATTTAGATATAAGCGTCAAGCAGTTATGATAATTAAAAATATAATCGAAAAAGGAAATTCAGAGCACAGAACAAGAATCATGAAAACTACTCATATGCTAATAATCATCATTACATTATTTTACACATTTAAGAATGTTTTTTTAATTCCAATATGGCCTCAAATTTGTTAAATCAGTCTCATCGTTCTCTGGCTTTTTTTTCTGGTATTTCTGCTGATATGTGCCAGCAATTGCACAGAAGCATAACTTTATTTCATCTGCATCATCGATATTATGAATGACACTTGCAATCAGTGTTTACTCAGTGACAGATGATTTTAGTTTTACTGATTCTCTGCCGATGCGCTCTTACTACTGTACAAGATCCTGAATGCCACTATCCTCGACTTCGTTCGAATGTGAAGGATTTCCAAGCAGAGATGCTATTGGATATCCTTCGAAACTGCCCTCACGGTTAGGAACAAAGAAGCTCTTTGGAGGCTGAGGAAATATTTCCCAAACATCCACACCAGCAACAAATATGCTATCCTTTGACTACTGGCAATGTGACTCCTCAGTCCAGTTGACAACAATTTTGAAATGCCTCTCGTGTCTGAAGTAAAAGTAAATTACAAAATTTCTGGACTTGAATGAACTTGATGAGAAAATCCTGCCGTATTCTTCCTTACATGTTATCTGGCCAAAACACATGTACAGCCGACGAGAGATCCTTTTTTTTAACCGATATTTTTCCTCAAATTTTTCATCTTCCCCACATTATACCCCTTTCTCCCCTAAAATCTTCTTGTCTTCAATATCTCTATTTTATCTTGGCCACCCCACTTGAAGTCTAGTTCCTTCTTTTTTTCATCACTCGGAATAAATCCACCATTCCAGATAACATCGGCTCTGTTTTCTTTCACCACACTGCATCCATTCTCTATGATCCCATATTTATATTTTTTAATGGATTTGTTACAGTCAGCTAGTTACCGAGTATGTGGAAAACTGACTACGTCAACCCTAATTTTAAAATTTGCCACAAAAATCCTGTGGAGAACTGTTGCCTTTTTAAAATCTCAAGTGCATATCTACTTTCTGAACAAAGCTGAACATAATGTATGAATTTAACTCGTGTTACTCATTTGGGATCCTATCTTTTTCTATCATAGGAGTTTACTTATTTCTAATACTCAACAACTCATTTTTATGTAACATGTCCTGATGAAGTATAATGGTCTTCTTATTTGGGAATTTTATGTGGATAACTGCAGGGAGAGTAATGAATAATAAGAGAGTTCCAGAAACTAAGGAATACTAGTCAGCCTCAAATCATCCTTTCCTCCAGGCACATCGTTGATAGCAAAGCACAAATATTATGCATGTAACACATTTTAGGTACATCTAGTCTTGATCCTAAATGATGGCATATCATTAGTGACTGTTGAGAAGGTTGAGGTTGGAGAAGTGCAGGAAGAGAAGAGAAGGACAGGAATGCCATAGAAACTAAATAATGCCATTCACATTCATGTCATTCTTTCCTCTGGCCACAACATTGATGAGAAAGTACTAATATTATGCATGTAACACTTTTGTGGTACTTATCTAGTCTCAATCCTAACTTATAGTAGAATATTGGAAACTTTAAAATTCCATTCACACTCCAATCCTTCCTACATCCCCCACAAACCTGACCTGAATGTAGGAATTTTACGTGTGTTCCTCATTTGTGATCCTATCTTTTTCTATCTTAAGGGTTTACTTATTTCAGAAACTCAAGAAATTGTTATAAGTTAACATGTCCTGATGAAATATATAAGTCTTCTTATTTTGGAATTTCACTTGGATAACTACTGGGAGAGAAATGAATGATAAGAGAATTTTAGAAACTAAGGAATTCTAATCACCCTCAAATCATCTTTTCCTCCAGCCACAACATTGATAACAAAGTGCTACTATTTTCCTTGTAACACTTTTGGGGTACTTATGTAGCCAGGATCCTAAAAGATGGCATATCATTAATGAATGTTGAGAAGGATGATGGAAAAATATCATGACAATCTGCAGGAAGAGAAAAGATGGACAGAAATTTGAAAGAAAATAAATAATTCCATACACACTAAAGTCATTCTTAACTCCTACCAGAACATTGATAAGAAAGTGCTAATATTATGCATGTAACCTGTTTCTGGAACTTATATAGTCTCGATCCAAATTTATAGTATAATGTTGGAAACCTTAGATTGCCATTCACCCTACAATCTTACCTATATACCCTACAAAGCTGACCTGAATGAATGAATTTTGCTCGTGTTACTCATTTGGGATCCTATCGTTTTCTATCTTAATGGTATACCTATTTAAAAAATCATGAAATCGTTATAAGGTAACATGTCCTGATGAAATATATAGGTCATTTAATTTAGGAGTTTCATGTGGATAACTGCAGAGGGAGAATTGAATGAGAAGAGAATTCCAGAAACTAAGTAATTCTA
Source organism: Tanypteryx hageni (assembly GCA_028673005.1). Lineage (NCBI taxonomy): Eukaryota > Metazoa > Arthropoda > Insecta > Odonata > Petaluridae > Tanypteryx > Tanypteryx hageni. The sequence goes on from CM054120.1 coordinate 90,895,259, forward strand.
GTCAGCCTCAAATCATCCTATACTCCAGTAACAACATTGTTAAGAAAGTGGTAATTCTTTGCATGTAACACATTTTGGGTACTTATGTAGTGTTGATCCTAAATGATGGCATATCATAAGTGTCTCTTGAGGAAGTTGATGAACGATATATCATTACAAAAGACCTATTTCAAAAACTCAAGAAATTGTTATAAATTAACATGTCCTGATGAAATATATAGTTCATCTTATTTAGGAATTTCACGTGCATAACTGCTGGGAGAGAAATGAATGATACGAAAATTTTAGAAACTAAGGAATTCCAATCACCCTCAAATCATCTTTTACTCCAGCAACAACGTTGATATCAAAGTGCTACTATTTTGCATATAACACTTTAGGGTACTTAAGTAGTCTGGATCCTAAAATATTCCATATCATTAATGACGGTGCAGAAGGTTGATGTACGAAATATCACTACAAAAGATATCGGTCTTCATTTATAGGAATCTCAGGTGAAGAAGTGCAGGATGAAAAGGGAAGTACAGGAACGCGAAAGAAACTAAATATTTCCATTCAAACTCAAGTAATTATTTCCTCCCAACACAACAATGATAGGAATGTGCTAATGATATTCATGTATCACATTAAAGTTACTTATCTAATCTCGATCCTAAAAGATATTAAAATGTTGGAAACTGTATAATTACTTTACCCCAGAAATGCTTGCTACAACACTCACAAATAAGAGCATAATTTACGAATTTTACTCATGTTACTCATTTGGGATTCTATCTTTATGGTTTACCTATTTTAAAAACTCAAGAAACCTTTTTAAGTTAATATGTCTAGATGAAATATATGGGTCTTCTTATTTAGGAATTTCATGTGGATAACAGCAGGGAGATTAATGAATGATAAGAAAATTCAGAAACCAAGCATTTTTAGTCATTCTCAAATCATCCTTTCCTCCTGGAACAACGTTGATAACAAAGTGCTAATATTTTGCATGTAACACAAAATAATTCCACTCACACTCAAGTCTTTCTTTCCTCTGGCCACAACATTGATAAAAATGTGCTGGTATTATGCATGTAACACATTTGGTGTATTATCTATTCTCAATCCTAAATGATAGTAGAATGTTGGAAACTGTATAACTTTATTCACCTTCCAATCCATCCTACATCCCCGACAAAGCTGAACATAATGTACTAATTTTACTCGTGTTACTCATTTGGGATCCTATCTTTTTTTATTTTTAGGGTTTACCTATATCTAAAACACAGGAATTCGTATAATGTTAACATAGCCAGATGAAATATATAGGTCTTCTTATTTAGGAATTTCACGTTAATAACTGTAGGGAGAGAAATGAATGATAAGAGAGGGTTAGAAACTAAGTAATTCTAGTCACCCTCTAATTATTCTTTCCTCCAGCCACAACGTTGATAACAAAGCGCTATTATTAAACATGTAACACATTCCAGGTACTTATCTGGTCTTGGTCATAAATGATGGCATATCATTAGTTACTGCTGAGTAGATTGATGGACAATATATCATTACAAAAGACATCGGTCTTCATAAATGGGAATCTCAGTTGCAGAAGTGCAGGAAGAGAAGAGAAGGACAGGAGCAAGAGATAAACTAAAGAATTCCACTCATCCTCAAGTCCTTCTTTCCTCCGGCCACAACATTGATAAAAATGTGCTGGTATTATGCTTGTAACACATTTGGCATATTTGTCTAGTCTCAATCCAAAATGATATTAGAATGTTGGAAACTGTATAGCTCCAATCACCTTCCAATCCTTCCAACATAATAAGAATGTACGAATTTTACTCCTGTTACTCATTTGGGATCCAAACTTTTCTATCTGAAGTGTTTACCTATTTCAAAAACTCAAGAAATAGTTATAAATTAACATGCCCTGATGAAATATATAGGTCATCTCATTTAGGAATTTCACGTTTATAACTGCTGGGAGAGAAATGAATGAGTTTTAGAACTAAGGAATTCTACCACCCTCAAATCATCTTTTCCTCCAGCCACAACATTGATAACAAAGTGCTAATATTTTGCATGTAACAAAAAATAATTCCACTCATACACAAGCCTTTCTTTCCTCTGCCCACAACATTTATAAAAATGTGCTGGTATTATGCATGTAACACATTTGGTGTATTATCTACACTCAATCATAAATGATAGTAGAATGTTGGAAACTGTATAACTTTATTCACCTTTCAATCCATCCTACATCCCCCACAAAGCTGAAAATAATGTACGAATTTTACTCGTGTTACTCATTTGGGATCCTACCTTTTTTATTTTTAGGGTTTACCTATTTCTAAAACACAGGAATTCGTATAATCTTAACATGTCCAGATGAAATATATAGGTCTTCTTATTTAGGAATTTCACGTGCATAACTGCTGGGAGAGAAATGAATGATAGGAGAGCTCGAGAAACTAAGTATTTCTAGGCACCCTCAACTCATCCTTTCCTCAAGCCACAACATTGACAACAAAGTGGTAATACTTCCTTCCTACATCCTCCACAAAGCTGAACATAATGTACGAATATTACTCGTGTTACTCATTTGGGATCCTATCTTTTTCTATTTTTAGGGTTTACCTATTTCAAAAACTCAAGAAATTGTTATAAGTTAACATGTCCTGATGAAATATATAGTTCATCTTATTTAGGAATTTCAAGTGGATAACTGTAGGGAGATAAATGAAAGATAAGAGAGGGTTAGAAACTAAGTAATTCTAGTCACCCTCAAATCATTCTTTCCTCCAACCACATCGTTGTTAACAAAGCGCTATTATTATGCATGTAACACATTCCAGGTACTTATCTGGTCTTGGTATAAATGATGGCATATCATTAGTGACTGCTGAGAAGATTGATGGACAATATATCATTACAAAAGACATCGGTCTTCATATATGGGAATCTCAGTTGCAGAAGTGCAGGAAGAGAAGAGAAGGACAGGAACAAGAGAGAAACTAAAGAATTCCACTCATCCTCAAGTCCTTCTTTCCTCTGGCCACAACATTGATAAAAATGTGCTGGTATTATGCTTGTAACACATTTGGCGTATTTATCTAGTCTCAATCCTAAATGATATTAGAATGTTGGAAACTGTATATCTCCAATTACCTTCCAATCCTTCCAACATCCCCCACATAGCTGAACATAATGTACGAATTTTACTCCTGTTACTCATTTGGGATCTTATCTTTTTCTAATTTTAAGGTTTACCTCTTTCTAAAACTCAGGAATTTGTATAATGTTAACATGGCCAGATGAAATATATAGGTCTTCTTATTTAGGAATTTCACGTGGATAACTGTAGGGAGAGAAATGAATGATAAGAGAGGGTTAGAAACTAAGTAATTCTAGTCACCCTCAAATCATTCTTTCCTCCAGCTACAACGTTGATAACAAAGCGCTATTATTATGCATGTAACACATTCCAGGTACTTATCTGGTCTTGGTCATAAATGATGGCATATCATTAGTGACTGTTGAGATGGTTGATGGACGATTTATCATTACAAAATACATCGGTCTTCATTTATGTGAATCTCAGTTGGAGAAGTGCAGGATGAAAAGGGAAGGATAGGAATGTTAAAGTAACTAAATAATTCCATACATACTTAGGTAATTTTTTCCTTCCACCACAACATTGATAAGAAAGTGCTAGTATTATGCATGTAACCCATTTGTGGTACTTATATAGTCTCCATCCTAAATTATAGTAGAATGTTGGAAACTGTATAATTTCTTTCACCCTAAAATGCTTGCTACATCCCCCACAAATCAGAGCATAATTTACGAATTTTACTCATGTTACTCATTTGGGATCCTATCTTTATGGTTTACCTATTTCAAAAACTCAAGAAATCATTTTAAGTTAATATGTCTATATGAAATGTATGGGTCTTCTTATTTAGAAATTTATTGTAAATAACAGCATAGAGATTAATGAATGATAAGAGAGTTCAGAAATTAAGCAATTATAGTAATTCTCAAATCATCCTTTCCTCCTGGAACAACGTTGATAACAAAGTACTAATATTTTGCATGTAACACTAAATAATTCCACTCACACTCAAGTCTTTCTTTCCTCTGGCCACAACATTGATAAAAATGTGCTGGTATTATGCATGTAACACATTTGGGTTACTATCTACTCTCAATCCTAAATGATATTAGAATGTTGGAAATTTTATAACTTTATTCACCTTCCAATCCATCCTACATCCCCCACAAAGCTGAACATAATGTACAAATTTTACTCGTGTTACTCATTTGGGATCCTATCTTTTTCTATTTTTAGGGTTTACCTATTTCTAAAACTCAGGAATTCGTATAATGTTAACATGGCCAGATGAAATATATAGGTCTTCTTATTTAGGAATTTCACGTTGATAACTGTAGGGAGAGAAATGAATGATAAGAGAGTCTTAGAAACTAAGTAATTCTTGTCACCCTCAAATCATTCTTTCCTCCAGCCACAACATTGATAAAAAGGCGCAATTATTATGCATGTAACACATTTCAGGGACAAAACATCATTACAAAAGATATCGGTCTTCATATATGGGAATCTCAGTTGGAGAAGTGCAGGAAGAGAAGAGAAGGACAGGAAGATTAGAGAAACTAAAGAATTCCACTCATCCTCAAGTCCTTCTTTCCTCCGGCCACAACATTGATAAAAATGTGCTGGTATTATACTTGTATCACATTTGGCGTATTGTCTAGTCTCAATCCTAAATGATATTAGAATGTTGGAATCTGTATAGCTCCAATCACCTTCAAATCCTTCCAACATCCCCCACAAAGCTGAACATAATGTACGAATTTTACTCCTGTTACTCATTTGGGATCCAAACTTTTTCTATCTGAAGAGTTTACCTATTTCAAAAACTAAAGAAATATTTATGAGTTAACATGCCCTGATTAAATATATAGGTCATCTCATTTAGGAATTTCACGTTTATAACTGCTGGGAGAGAAATGAATGAGTTTTAGAACTAAGGAATTCTACCACCATCAAATCATCTTTTCCTCCAGCCACAACATTGATAACAAAGTGCTAATATTTTGCATGTAACACTTTTGGGGAACTTATGTAGTCTGGATCCAAAAAGATGACATATCATTAATGACTGTGTAGAAGGTTGATGGACAAAACATCATTACAAAAGACGTCAGTCTTCATATATGGGAATCTCAGTTGGAGAAGTGCAGGAAGAGAAAAGAAGGACAGGAATGTGAAAGAAACTAAATAATTCCATACAAACTTAAGTAATTGGTTCCTGCCACCACAACATTCATAAGAAAGTGCAAGTACTATGCATGTAACCCATTTGTGGTACTTATATAGTATCCATCCTAAATTATAGAAGAATGTTGGAAACTTTAGAATTCCATTTACACTCATATCCTTCCTACATCCCCCACAAAGCTGACCTGAATGTATGAATTTTACACGTGTTTCTCATTTGGGATTCAATCTTTTTCTATCATAAGGGTTTACTTATTTCTAATACTCAAGAAATCATTTTTAGGTAACATGTCCTGATGAAGTGTATAGGTCATCTTATTTAGGAATTTCATGTGGATAAATGCAGGGAGAGAAATGAATAATTAGAGAGTTAAAGAAACTAAGGATTTCAAGTTACCTTCAAATCATCCATTCTTCCAGACACATCGTTGATAACAAAGGGCTAATATTATGCATGTAACACATTTTAGGTACTTATCCAGTCTTGATTAAAAATGATGGCATATCATTAGTAACTGTTGAGGAGGATGATGTACGAAATATCATTACAAAATTCCAATCTTTCCTCCATACCTCACAAAGTTGTTTTGGTTGTACAAATTTTACATGTGTTACTCATTTGGGATCTTATCTTGTTCTAACGTAATGATTTACCTATTTCAAAAACTCAAGAAATCGTTATAAGTTAACGTGTCCTGATGAAAAATATAGGTCTTCTTATTTAGGAATTTCACGTGGATAACTGCAGGGAGAGAAATGAATGATAAGAGAATCCCAGAAACTAAGTAATTTTAGGCACCCCCAAATCATTCTTTCCTCCAGCCACAACGTTGATAACACAGCACTATTATTATGCATGTAACACATTTCAGGTACTTATCTGGTCTTGATCTTAAATGATGCCATATCATTAGTGAATGTTGAGAAGGTTGATGGAAGATATATCATTACAAAAGACATCGGTCTTCATATATGGGAATCTCAGTTGGAGAAGTGCAGGAAGAGAAGAGAAGGACAGGAAGAACAGAGAAACTAAAGAATTCCACTCATCCTAAAGTCCTTCTTACTTCCGGCAACAACATTAATAAAAATGTGCTGGTATTATGCTTGTAACACATTTGGCGTATTTATCTAGTCTCAATCCTAAATGATATTAGAATGTTGGAAACTGTATAGCTCCCTTCACCTTCCAATCCTTCCTACATCCCCTACAAAGCTGAACATAATGTAAGAATTTTACTCCTGTTACTCATTTGGGATCCTATTTTTTTCTATCTTAAGGGTTTACCTGTTTCAAAAACTCAAGCAAATGTTATGATTTAACATTTTCTGATGAAATATATAGGTCATCTCATTTAGGAGTTTAAAGTGCATAACTGCTGGGAGAGAAATGAATGAGTTTTAGAACTAAGGAATTCTATAACCCTCAAATCATCTTTTCCTCCAGCCACAATGTTGATAACAAAGTGCTAATATTTTGCATGTAACACTCTTGGGGAACTTATGTAGTCTGGATCCAAAAAGATGGCATATCATTAATGACTGTGTAGAAGGTTGATGGACAAAACATCATTACAAAAGACGTCAGTCTTCATATATGGGAATCTCAGTTGGAGAAGTGCAGGAAGAGAAAAGAAGGACAGGAATGTGAAAGAAACTAAATAATTCCATACAAACTTAAGTAATTGGTTCCTGCCACCACAACATTCATAAGAAAGTGCAAGTACTATGCATGTAACCCATTTGTGGTACTTATATAGTATCCATCCTAAATTATAGAAGAATGTTGGAAACTTTAGAATTCCATTTACACTCATATCCTTCCTACATCCCCCACAAAGCTGACCTGAATGTATGAATTTTACACGTGTTTCTCATTTGGGATTCAATCTTTTTCTATCATAAGGGTTTACTTATTTCTAATACTCAAGAAATCATTTTTAGGTAACATGTCCTGATGAAGTGTATAGGTCATCTTATTTAGGAATTTCATGTGGATAAATGCAGGGAGAGAAATGAATAATTAGAGAGTTAAAGAAACTAAGGATTTCAAGTTACCTTCAAATCATCCATTCTTCCAGACACATCGTTGATAACAAAGTGCTAATATTATGCATGTAACACATTTTAGGTACTTATCCAGTCTTGATTAAAAATGATGGCATATCATTAGTAACTGTTGAGGAGGGTGATGTACGAAATATCATTACAAAATTCCAATCTTTCCTCCATACCTCACAAAGTTGTTTTGGTTGTACAAATTTTACATGTGTTACTCATTTGGGATCTTATCTTGTTCTAACGTAATGATTTACCTATTTCAAAAACTCAAGAAATCGTTATAAGTTACATGTCCTGATGAAATATATAGGTCATCTTATTTAGGAATTTCTCGTGGATAACTGCAGTGAGAGAAATGAATGATAATAGAGTTTTAGAAACTAAGGATTTTTAGATCAAAAATCGCAATTAGGCATAAAACATTTTGGGTAATTACTGGTATGTATCATTAACTGTACACAAATATCAGTAAAATTTGGTATTGTTTGGAATAATGAAATATTTCAGTGAATTATTTGTAACCAATCAGCAATATATTCATTTTGTGGGATATAAAGTACAATGCAGTCACTCCCTGAATTATTTAAGGAATATGTTCTGGCACCCGTTATGTAACTTGAAATTTGCATAAGTCAAAAATTACTACGGTTAGTATACAGTACAGTAGGGATGGGGTTATTATTGCCTGTGGGCCGTATCCGGCCCTTGAAGGCAATTTATTCATCATGCGCATCTATTTTGAAAAAGCAATGTGAAAATTTGTTACTGAAGAATTTTAATCAGACAAAGTTAAATAGGCTTTATGCAGGATATGTTTATTTATTCACATTTAATTGCTAAAATATTCTTTTATTTTGATAATTTTCGGTTATTCGATGACATAATTTCCATCTAGCCCCTTATCTGGCCTCCTGAGGCACCTGCTACTTCTAATGTGGAGGAGCCCCTGGAAAGGGTGTCGAAGGTAAATCTCAGTGCAGTAGGATTAAAAATCCCAAGTGACACCTTTTATTTTTGGTCGCTGGGGAAGTAGAAACTTGAGCAGAGGTAGGGAACCGGCGGCCTTTTGCATGCTTGTCTAAACATACTCAAACTCATATGATTTTAGTATGAAAGTTACAGAAAGAACAAACAAAAGATATGTATTTTGCATCAACAGAATCTTTGTGCCAAATCTTGTTTTAAATGACACGTTACGTATAGTTATTGGTATTGTGAACTACATTTGAGCAAATGCTTCATGGCATCGCCAGTTCTTCAATATGACGATATAACATCTAGTGTAGACCTTCCAAACCATTAAGTGAGCTGGTTGTCACAATGTCAAGTACTTGAAAATCTTTTAGCTTTGCGAAAACAAGTTACGAACTTTTTCGAAGAACAGAATGAATCTTGTGAAATTTTGAAAAAAGATTTTTGCAGAAATGTTGCATTTTTGTGTGATTTAATGTAAAAAAATCATTTGCATACTTCTCTACAAGGTAAAACTAAATCCATATATGAAATGTTGCAGCAAATTCAGAAATTTCGGAAGTTGATTTTTTTTAAATTGCCCTCATCAGATCAGTTGTTCCAGCTGAGCATTTTCCTGAAGTGGCAAAGGTAATTGATAAACAAGATATGAATAAAAACTTGTAAAATTGGAATATGAATTAATATATAGGTGTTTTAGACTCCTTGATTAAAGAATACAATAACAGATTTAAAGATTTTTAGAAACATGATGCCACACTGAGGTTAGCTTTTCAGCAACATCTGGTTGATGTCTCGAATGCTCCTGAGGATTTGCAGATGGAGTTGATTGAACTCTCAGAAGATAACATTCTAAAGTCTTTATTTGAAAGTAAAAAGGATCACATTGAAATATGGAAGAATGCAGTTGAATACCCACGACTGTGTCAATATGCTCGTCGTTTACTCTCTTGTTTTAGCACAACCTATTGATGTGAATCAACATTTTCATGTATGGCTCAAATCAAGATGTGTCTGAGATCACAGATGACAAAAACTCACCTGGAAGACCAATTGAAGCTATAGACAACATTGCTGGAACCAAATATCAAGTTCTTAGCTCAAAACAAACATTCACAAAAAGTCATTAAATTGTGTTTGCATTCTTATTTTGATGAATGTGATTGAATGCAACATTTTATTTACATGTCCTTAATTTGTTTTAACTTCTTTAAAGTTTATTAATATACTAGCAAATATGAAAAATTAAAATTTTTTGCATTAGATTAAAAAGTCATTATATTGCGTTAAAGCCTTCCAAGTTTTTTAAAATATTAGTAAATATGAAGAATTGAAATCTGTATTCATTAAATTAAAAAGCCATTAAATTTTGTTTGCCTCTTTATTATTCCAGTTTTGATAAATGTGAATGTATGCAACATGCATCACAATGTGTGGCCTGATGAGGTCTCCGTTAAGAAACATTTGGCCTTCCAATGATAAAAGGTTCCCCATCCTTGAGCTAGAGGTTTGCACTGATGCAGGTTTTTGCATTTGCATCGATACTTTACCCTTAACATATTTTCCTGTATCTGATAGATATATGTTGTCTGCTTTCAATGACAACGACCTATTGGACAAATGCAATTTGAGCCTATAAAGCACCTTATGTTAAATCAGCCTCAAGACCAACATTTGCTGCTCTCAGAGAGATGCCACCCAAAGGCAGTGCCTTACCTATTTACTGCCTAGGGATGGCCTTGCACTCATCTTCTTGGTTGGCATTTTCTCAAGACCTTTGCATTTTGTCGTCTGACTAAAACTGTGTAAGAGGAGACTTTTAATATTATTTATTGTAACCAGAACTAAAATTATTTCAATTGTTTAAAAGAAAACATTTATTCTCATTATAATCAATCCTAAAATCCAAGAAAATTTTCATCATCAGAGCTATCCAATCCAAATAACTCCTCCCAATCTCTTTCAGTAATATTTTCATCGTATGGGCCATCAAAATGTTTGCCAGCATCACCCTCAACTATAATTACCTTCATAAACAATAATTAGCATTTTTGTTGTTTCTCTTTCTTAAATGTAAGCTGCTAAACTCTTCCATGTACGAAAGTTGCGCTCTCTGAGGTGTAGGTTTCTTTGTACCTCAATCCAATAACATGCAAATCATGGGTTTCCTAGGACCACATAGTACATCTTTCTGCTGATTTATCATCAATTTCGGTGTCACCTATCCTCTGCAGTCCAACATCAGTTTTGTTTCCTGTTCTCCTTTACAAAGATAACTTCTGAATGAATGCTGGGACAAAATGTAAACTCTATCCAGAGTCAATCGACCTATTAAAAAGGCATATACAATTTTACAACTTTTGATGTTATGTGGTGACGCTGGAGGAGACATCAAACTGCTTCGCTGCTACTTTGACACAACGTTGTTATATCAGACTAAAGGGAACTTAATGTGGAAATTAATGGATCAACATGTGTTGAATACAAAAAAATCATTCTACTACACCTGAAAATCTGGAGTCGACTTATACACGAGAAATACAAAAAAGCAAAAAATTTTATGAAAAAGTCGTGGGTTGACATATACATGAGATCGACTTATACACGAGTATTATACAGGACTATTACTAATAAAATCATACACATTGTAAATTATCTTTCTTTCTTTTTTTGGGGGTATATTCCGTACAGTCCGAGCTTTTTGGTAATTCGAGGCGACCTCAGTCCCGATCATCTCGAACTATCGAGACTGCACTGAAAAATCATTTTTACTGTTAATATGTTAATATTATGATGTAATTTATTTTTGTATTAGTATGAGCAAAGATATATGCCGCAATTATAGCCAGTTGCTAGAATTAGGTGGATTGTTAAATCAATTCGTTAGATTTGTAGGTAGTCGCTGTGTCCTTTTTTTAGGCTGTAGTTTGAACACAAAGTCGCTAGATCTAGCTAAAAATTTGCTAGTATGGCAACAGAGGCTGGGTATAATAGTGAGGCTACGACATTACAACCAACACCTTGCGTTCCTTCTCCGTGCACATATTTGGGTCCTGCTTGCTTACAAAAACCGCTAAAATTAACATAATGAATTTTTTTAGTAATTTAGGGGGACGCTCACGCAAGTGGGTATTTATGTCAATAAAGGCTTATGTAACACGGGGAGTGACTGTATTATAAAAATCTCGGAATGTGGATTTTAACAAAACAGGCTGCATGTGGATAGTGATGAAAAATCACAATTCTTCATACTTAGGAATTTCATTGGGATAACTACAGGGAAAGAAGAGAAAGATAGAGAGTGATTGAACCTAAATAATTCCATTCAACCACCAACATTTCCTTCCTCTCACCACTATGGTGACACAAAATTGTGAATATTGGGCATGCGACTCACTTTAGGTTAATGTCCTATGGGTTTTCCTATTATTATAAACTAGGGGTATCATTTAAGGCCATCATACCATGACGAATGATGCCATTCTTCAGTTTTTAGAATTTCATTGGCATAAATGAATGGAGAGAGGAGAAAGATAGAATTGTAATAGAAATGGTATAATTCCATTTACCCATGAGTCCTTCCTCCTGCAACAAAACTGTCATGGAAGGACAAATTTATTTATTTATTAGCAAGAACTCAGATACAGCACAAGGCCAATTACACAAAATATCAACACCAATCAACAATATTGAAATAACAATAACAACAAAGACAATAACATATAACCATGACCAAGGCGGGACTCAAAACCATAATCCTAAAATTGGGAGCCAGATGCGCTAGCCACCCCTCTGCCGAGGCCGTTATGCATGTGACCCATTTGAGATACCTAGCAGTCTTTATTCTAAAGGTTTGCCTATTATTAGAAATTCAAGAAATCATTAAAGTCATATCATGATGATAGAGATCATTCTTCATAAGTTAGAATTTCACAGAGATAACTGCAGGAAGAGAAGTGAAAGATAGTAAAACTTTGGAAACTTTATAATACCATTAATCCTACAATCCTTCCTCCAATCTACTACTAAATTAACTTTAAAGGTCAACTATTATGCCTGTGATTCATATGGGGCTACAGATATTTTCTTTGCAAAGATTTGCATATTATTAGAAACATCAAGAAATCATTGTAAGGTAACATGACATGACACATGATATAAGTCTACATATTTAAGAATTTCACAGGGATAACTACTAATTGAAAAGAAAGATTTAGAACAGCAATCGAAACTTAAAAATTCCATTCATCCAGCACATCATTTCGGTTCATCTCCCACAGAGAAAATGATCCGTGAATGGAGTAAACAAGGAAAAACTGAAGCTGATGGGATAAGAGAAATGTAGTCTTCTTAAGGTTGGTCATAAATGGGCACAACTAGAGAAAGTGAAGGATAGCAGAAGTGTGGAAGTTTTTTAATGCAGTAACGATCCAAATTGTTATGTACGATGCAAAAAGTTGCAGAAAAAGTACTACCGTAAATACCCGCGTATAATGCGCACTTTTTTTTGTAAATATTTGAGTTAAAAATTAGGATGTGTGTTATACGAGGGTACATAATCTTCCTATTTTCAGTTGACCCCATATTTCCACAATTTCGGCACAGTAATTACTGCCCGGGTATCCTCATAATTTCATTGGTGATTTTTACGAAAAGTAAGATAGATAATAGTTAAAATTTATTTATTAATTTTTCAAACATTCAATAATTACATATGAAAAGAATGAATTCAGTATTTATTTATTTTAAAAGCCAAGAAATACTTCGTCACTGGACCATTCTTCTTCGATGTTGTTATCGGAATCGGCATCTTACGCATGATGTCACCCTACACCGGCGCCCGGCCTGGTGATACGTGATTTATTCTTGATTCTTAGTCTGTAGTTAATTATGGTTATTTGCTATCGTGTTTACGTGCTCCAGAGTGTTTTAATAAGGGTAAAACTGAAGGTTGGGCGAACCCGTCCACCTTAGGCGTGACAAAAACGTATGTAAAAAATAGGATTATCGTTATTCCTTCCTTTTATTAGCTCAAAGAATGTCATATGCCATACTTTAAAATGAATATAATTCGATTTATTGTGTATATCCTAATATCACCTTGTAAGTAAACATAGAGTATGTAATGATTGAGTTAGCTGATGATCTTTTGGAACGTTAATCGAAAATTTCATTTCGCACATATATTATGTTAACAATTCATAATACTAATAATTCGATCATTGCTTTAGAACACTTTACACCATCTACTTTATTCTGGAACGGTAATGCCAAAAAAAAGGCTGAAAACCCCCCTGTGCATTATACGAGGGTGCACACTATATGTGGGTAATTACAGTAAATGAGCATACTTATCGTTATTGCATTTAACATTCATCACAAAAACAACAAAATATAGATTATTACTATTTAATTGTGAAAATTTTGTTTATATAAACAGTAATAACTCATGTAACCTGAATTCCAAGGACGCATTTTCATTATTAACCTTTAATATATATTAGCTCACAGTGGTTACAATTTTGGCGCATTGCAATGTTTTAGTTCCTAATGGGCGATTAATGCCATGGGGCAGTATAATTCATGTAGATGCTATAAATATTTTATATATATCTAGGAGAAATAGCGATACATATATTGAGGTCACAATGACTGCAAAACTGAAAACAAATGCTTCCGCTATTAGTTATTAGTTTCAGGTGATTCAGTATGCTAAAACGCATGGAAACCAAGCAGAAGCACATCCTATCGGTTCACCTCCCACAGAGAAAATGTTCCGTGAATGGAGTGAACGAGGAAAAACTGAAGCTGATGGGATAAGGGAAATGTAGTCTTCTTAAGGTTTGTCTTATATTGTCATAACTAGAGGAAGTGAAGGATAGTAGAAGTGTGGAAGTTTGGTGTCGCTGTAACTATCAAACTTTTTATGTACGATGCAAAAAGTTGCCAAAAAAGTACTAGATGAGCATACTTATCGCTATTTACTATGCATTTCATTTATTAATTATGCAATTATATTAAAATATCACCATGAAATAGGTACTTTTGGTAAAGGTTACCTATAAACGCAACGTGTGCAGCACACTCCAACAGCTTTAATTAATACGACTGCCGGGTTCACCCTATACAAGTCTCGAAGCAATTATATATGTATTAGATCATCCCTATTTATTTTATGAATGAAATCTATCTAAAACATTATATTTACCTGTTATCATGCTGGAATATTTTGTGTAAATGTTGCTGGATACGGACTTAATCACCACTGGAAATGATACACGACTTGGCCCTCCCTAAATGCCTTGCTAAGACAAAATACTTTTTACCTGAATAATCTTCTAATAATATCATACCCTGGTGCGTGTTATATGCTGAGATATATGGTATTAAATTTGCGGCCTACAAGGTACAATATTATCGAAAATCTCAAGTGTGTGCATTTTACCAAAACATGCTGCACCTGGAAAGAAACAAAAAATCACAATGACTTTCGAACCAAAAGAAATGCCACCAAAATGTTTATTACAATAGAATTTTTGGAATATGATGTCAAACTATGAAATTTTTCCCATGGAACTCTGGCTCTACCGTAGCGACTACCTACAAATACTGGCATTTGTAACTCTGTCATCAATAATATTATAATTTCTTTTCCTTTTTATTTGTTTCAGTGAGTATGTCATGTTTATATATACATTATACTGCGAATTGAATCACCAATTCATTTAGCAATGTCATAGTGAATTTCAATGATTATCTCGCATTTTTGGGTTTTTAGATTTTGTTTCCTTGCATATTAGCTGCATCCTCATTTTGGAGATGAAAATTTTGGAGGAAAAGTGCGGCTTATATGTGAGTAAATAGGGTACCTTCGAAGTTTGCTTATCATCAGAAACGCAAGAAAATATTGATCATGACAAAAGATGTTGGTCTACATACTTAGGAATTTCAATGGCATAACTGTAGGAAGAGAAGGAAAAGATAGGAAAGCAATGGAAATTATATAATTACATTCAATCTAATATCCATCCTTGCACCTGATGAAACGCTGACATGGAAGTACGAATGCTGTACATACGACTTATATTAGGTACTTAGCAAGTTTTTATTCACAAGGTTTGCTTTTTGTTAGAAACTCAAGAAATCTTTAATATGGTATGATATGATGATGAAAGAGGTCTTCTTCTTATGCTAGAATTTCACAAGGATAGATGCAAGAAGAGAAATGAAGGATAGTAGAACTATGGAAATTATATAATTCCTCTAATCCTCCAATCCCTTATCCCTCCTCTCACTAAGTTGACTTGAAATAGCAAATATTATGCCTAAGATTCACATAGGGTCACAGATATTCATTTTCCTAAAGTTTTACGTATTGTTAGATATTCAAGAAATTACTGTAGGGCAAAATATCATGACATATGATATAAGTCCGAATATTTAGGAATTTCACAGGGATAACTACTAATTGAATAGAGAGATTTAGAACAGCGATGAAAACTTAAAAATTCAGTTCACCTTCAAATCATTCATTCCTCCAACCAAAACTTTAATGAGAAAGTTCAAATGCTATGCATGTAAACCATTTCGGGTGCCTAGCTTGTCTCTATCCTAAATTTTTGTAGATTATGACCCCCAAAATCAGCCTGTGTCATATACGCCGAAGATAAAGTTCTAATACTGTTCTTAATACCGACACTAGGAGCACAATCATCCCCAAAATGGAATAAATGGAAGTCATTTGTTGCAAAACCAATAAAATATGCATTATTAATATTTATTAGTGAAAATTTTGTTAATATATACAGTAATAACTCATGTATCCTGAATTCCAAGGATGAATTTTCATTATAAACCTTAATAATATATTTGCTCACAATGATTACAATTTTGGCACATTGCGATGTTTTAGTTCCTAATGGGCGATTAACGCCATGGGGCAGTATAATTCATGCAGATGCTAAAAATATCTTATATATATCTAGGAGAAATAGCGATACATATATTGAGGTCACAATGACTGCAAAACTGAAAACAAACGCTTGAGCCCTTAGTTATTAATTTCAGGTGATTCAGTATGCTAAAACGCATGGAAACCAAGCAGAAGCACATCCTATGGGTTCACCTCCCACAGACAAAATGTTCCATGAATGTAGTAAACGAGGAAAAACTGAAGTTGATGGGATAAGAGAAATGTAGTCGTATTAAGGTTGGTCTTAAATTGTCACAACTAGAGGAAGTGAAGGATAGTAGTAGTGTGGAAGTTATGTGTCGCTGTAACTATCAAACTTTTTATGTAATATGCAAAAAGTTGCAGAAAAAGGCCTAGATGAGCATACTTATCACTATTTTCTATGTATTTAATTTATTATTTATGCAATTATATTAAAATATCATCATGAAATAGGTACATTTGGTAAAGGTTACCTATAAACCCAACGTGTGCAGCACACTCCAAAAGCTTTAATAAATACGAGTGCTGAATTCACACTATAAAAGTCTAGAAGAAATTATATATGTATTAGTTCATCCCTATTTATTTTATGAATGAAATCTATCTAAAATATTATACTTAACTGTTATCATGGTGAAATATTTTGTGCACAAAAATCAATGTCCCTCTGTACACTTGATGTGGAAATATGAAGTACATTGCATAAATGTTCTTCTGTCAATAATAACCTTGACTTTGACTTTACATTTTTCATAAAATAATGATATGTAACATGTACATAAATAATAATGATTGCTTAAAATCATAAACATGACAAAGAATACTACTTTAGCTCATATACACGTTTTAGTAATTAAATATAGCTCTCAGACTTTTTTTCATATCAGAATTTTTTCAAATTCAAATTGGTGAAATTTCATCATTGAGCTATAATCCGTTGAATAAAAATACGTTTTTTATTGATTCCATAATGTTCTCAAAAATGTACATTATTTTAATAGGGAGATATCATCGATCAAGTAGAAATCGAGATTATGTAATTTTTGAAGTTCAATATCGGATATCTGAATTTAATGGTCATAAATATTAAAAGCACAAAGTATACATATTCAATATGGAAGTAGAAAGTACTTACTTTCTTCAGGCTGTCATGGTCCTTTTCATAGATCATCCTTGGGAGGTAATTCTGAATAACTGGCAAATTAGTGGTCCATGATTTTTCGAACATATATTTCAGAAATGCCACTGATTTGCAGAATTTTTGAATCTTCATTTAGCCATTAAACCAAGCATGTTATTTGTTCTTGGAGGACTTCAGCGAACATCCTTAAACGGTTTTGAAAAAAGCATTAGGTCATTTAGGAGGAAGCGTCGAGCAATTATGATAATTTTAAGTATGCATGAAAAAGGATTCTGCAGAGCACAGAAGAAATATCATAAAACTACTCAAATGCTAATTATCATCATTACATTATTTTACACATTTAAGAATGTTTTTTTAATTCCAATATGGCCTTAGGTTTCTTAAATCGGTCTTATCGTGCTCTGGCATTATTTGTTTTTTTGGTGGTATTTCTGCTGATATGTGCCAGGAATTGCACAAAAGTATAATTTTATTTCTTCTGCATCATCAATATTAAGAAGCTCTGTGTCATTATAGTGAATGTCTAACAGGTCTATGTTTACATCCCTTTAAATCTTGGCCTCATAGGGCAGTGTTTTTCAAAAACCTCATGATTAGTACATTCCGGGTGTAAGTTATAAAAGACAACTTATGGGAAAAATGACACATCCTTTATTTATTTATTATAAAACACTGCTTTTTCAACTTTAATTTTATTGTTTTAATAAGGTATAAGTAGCGAGTCTGTGGCATGCATCGCAACCACATTGAATTGATTTTGTATATAAGTTTCCATTTGGTCATTATTACCTGAAGTTTATCAAGCCAGCAGTCACTTGAGGAGAGCTTTTGTTGAGAATGACATTCACACATTTTATAGGAAATACGCTATCAAAGAATAATTTACAAATCTTTCAAAACATTCCATTCGGTTAATTGCACTGTTTGTTAGCACATATTGTTGTGAACAACTTTTTTCACTTAAGAAAAATGTAAAGTCAAAGCAAAGGTTATTATTGACAGACGAACATTTATGCAATGTACTTCATATTCCCACATCAACTGTACAGAGGGACATTAATTTTTTGTGCAAGCTCAAACAATATCAAAAATCCCACTAAATCCTTGCAATTGTAAAATTGTAATTTGCCTATTTGTATATTGAATATATAAAAATCTTTGTGAATCTTGCGAATGTTGTTCTTTGAACTTCAATAATTTTAATGATAAAACAGAAAAAATCATGCGTAAATTATACTTTTGAATGGCCTATATGGTACAGACATCGGCCGGCATAATTGAGTCCCCAACAAAAAAAAGTCATTCGTTTTGGGACGAAGGGGACTTAAAATTTCTAAATGACGCCCTTCAGCGAAAAAGGTTGGACAACCCTGTGCTAGAGGTTGGCCTAATACTAGAAACGAATGATGTCATTGAAGGCCATGACAATGTGTGTATCGTATTTAAGACTTTCACAGGGACAACTGCAGGGAGAGAAAGGAAAGATGGGATTCCAACGGAAATTATGTAATTCCATTCATCCTCCAATCCTTCCTTCCTCCCCAACAATGTTGACTTGGGAGTGCAAATGGCCGATGTCTATACCATATAGGCCATTCAAAACTATAATTTACGCATGATGTTTTCTTTTTTATCATTAAAATTATTGAAGTTCAAAGAACAACATTCGCAAGATTCACAAAGATTATTATTTATTCAATATACAAATAGGAAAATTACAATTTTACAATTGCAAGGATTTAGTGGGATATTTGAAATTGTTTGTGCTTGCACAAAAAATCAATGTCCCCCTGTGCACTTGATGTGGAAATATGAAGTACATTGCATAAATGTTCTTCTGTCAATAATAACCTTGACTTTGACTTTACATTTTTGATAAAATAATGATATGTAACATGTACATAAATAATAATGATTGCTTAAAATCATAAACATGACAAAGAATACTACTTTAGCTCATATACACGTTTTAGTAATTAAATATAGCTCTCAGACTTTTTTTCATATCAGAATTATTTCAAATTCAAATTGGTGAAATTTCATCATTGAGCTATAATCCGTTGAATAAAAATACGTTTTTTATTGATTCCATAATGTTCTCAAAAATGTACGTTATTTTAATAGGGAGATATCATCGATCAAGTAGAAATCGAGATTATGTAATTTGGGAAGTTCAATATCGGATATCTGAATTTAATGGTCATAAATATTAAAAGCACAAAGTATATATATTCAATATGGAAGTAGAAAGTACTTACTTTCTTCAGGCTGTCATGGTCCTTTTCATAGATCATCCTTGGGAGGTAATTCTGAATAACTGGCAAATTAGTGGTCCATGATTTTTCGAACATATATTTCAGAAATGCCACTGATTTGCAGAATTTTTGAATCTTCATTTAGCCATTAAACCAAGCATGTTATTTGTTCTTGGAGGACTTCAGCGAACATCCTTAAACGGTTTTTAAAAAAGCATTAGGTCATTTAGGAGGAAGCGTCGAGCAATTATGATAATTTTAAGTATGCATGAAAAAGGATTCTGCAGAGCACAGAAGAAATATCATAAAACTACTCAAATGCTAATTATCATCATTACATTATTTTACACATTTAAGAATGTTTTTTTAATTCCAATATGGCCTTAGGTTTCTTAAATCGGTCTTATCGTGCTCTGGCATTATTTGTTTTTTTGGTGGTATTTCTGCTGATATGTGCCAGGAATTGCACAAAAGTTTAATTTTATTTCTTCTGCATCGTCAATATTAAGAAGCTCTGTGTCATTATAGTGAATGTCTAACAGGTCTATGTTTACATCCCTTTAAATCTTGGCCTCATAGGGCAGTGTTTTTCAAAAACCTCATGATTAGTACATTCCGGGTGTAAGTTATAAAAGACAACTTATGGGAAAAATGACACATCCTTTGTTTATTTATTATAAAACACTGCTTTTTCAACTTTAATTTTATTGTTTTAATAAGGTATAAGTAGCGAGTCTGTGGCATGCATCGCAACCACATTGAATTGATTTTGTATATAAGTTTCCATTTGGTCATTATTACCTGAAGTTTATCAAGCCAGCAGTCACTTGAGGAGAGCTTTTGTTGAGAATGACATTCACACATTTTATAGGAAATACGCTATCAAAGAATAATTTACAAATCTTTCAAAACATTCCATTCGGTTAATTGCACTGTTTGTTAGCACATATTGTTGTGAACAACTTTTTTCACTTAAGAAAAATGTAAAGTCAAAGCCAAGGTTATTATTGACAGACGAACATTTATGCAATGTACTTCATATTTCCACATCAAGTGTACAGAGGGACATTAATTTTTTGTGCAAGCACAAACAATATCAAAAATCCCACTAAATCCTTGCAATTGTAAAATTGTAATTTGCCTATTTGTATATTGAATATATAAAAATCTTTGTGAATCTTGCGAATGTTGTTCTTTGAACTTCAATAATTTTAATGATAAAACAGAAAAAATCATGCGTAAATTATACTTTTGAATGGCCTATATGGTACAGACATCGGCCGGCATAATTGAGTCCCCAACAAAAAAAAGTCATTCGTTTTGGGACGAAGGGGACTTAAAATTTCTAAATGACGCCCTTCAGCGAAAAAGGTTGGACAACCCTGTGCTAGAGGTTGGCCTAATACTAGAAACGAATGATGTCATTGAAGGCCATGACATTGTGTGTATCGTATTTAAGACTTTCACAGGGACAACTGCAGGGAGAGAAAGGAAAGATGGGATTCCAACGGAAATTATGTAATTCCATTCATCCTCCAATCCTTCCTTCCTCCCCAACAATGTTGACTTGGGAGTGCAAATGGCCGATGTCTATACCATATAGGCCATTCAAAACTATAATTTACGCATGATGTTTTCTTTTTTATCATTAAAATTATTGAAGTTCAAAGAACAACATTCGCAAGATTCACAAAGATTATTATTTATTCAATATACAAATAGGAAAATTACAATTTTACAATTGCAAGGATTTAGTGGGATATTTGAAATTGTTTGTGCTTGCACAAAAAATCAATGTCCCCCTGTACACTTGATGTGGAAATATGAAGTACATTGCATAAATGTTCTTCTGTCAATAATAACCTTGACTTTGACTTTACATTTTTCATAAAATAATGATATGTAACATGTACATAAATAATAATGATTGCTTAAAATCATAAACATGACAAAGAATACTACTTTAGCTCATATACACGTTTTAGTAATTAAATATAGCTCTCAGACTTTTTTTCATATCAGAATTTTTTCAAATTCAAATTGGTGAAATTTCATCATTGAGCTATAATCCGTTGAATAAAAATACGTTTTTTATTGATTCCATAATATTCTCAAAAATGTACGTTATTTTAATAGGGAGATATCATCGATCAAGTAGAAATCGAGATTATGTAATTTGGGAAGTTCAATATCGGATATCTGAATTTAATGGTCATAAATATTAAAAGCACAAAGTATATATATTCAATATGGAAGTAGAAAGTACTTACTTTCTTCAGGCTGTCATGGTCCTTTTCATAGATCATCCTTGGGAGGTAATTCTGAATAACTGGCAAATTAGTGGTCCATGATTTTTCGAACATATATTTCAGAAATGCCACTGATTTGCAGAATTTTTGAATCTTCATTTAGCCATTAAACCAAGCATGTTATTTGTTCTTGGAGGACTTCAGCGAACATCCTTAAACGGTTTTGAAAAAAGCATTAGGTCATTTAGGAGGAAGCGTCGAGCAATTATGATAATTTTAAGTATGCATGAAAAAGGATTCTGCAGAGCACAGAAGAAATATCATAAAACTACTCAAATGCTAATTATCATCATTACATTATTTTACACATTTAAGAATGTTTTTTTAATTCCAATATGGCCTTAGGTTTCTTAAATCGGTCTTATCGTGCTCTGGCATTATTTGTTTTTTTGGTGGTATTTCTGCTGATATGTGCCAGGAATTGCACAAAAGTATAATTTTATTTCTTCTGCATCGTCAATATTAAGAAGCTCTGTGTCATTATAGTGAATGTCTAACAGGTCAATGTTTACATCCCTTTAAATCTTGGCCTCATAGGGCAGTGTTTTTCAAAAACCTCATGATTAGTACATTCCGGGTGTAAGTTATAAAAGACAACTTATGGGAAAAAATGACACATCCTTTATTTATTTATTATAAAACACTGCTTTTTCAACTTTAATTTTATTGTTTTAATAAGGTATAAGTAGCGAGTCTGTGGCATGCATCGCAACCACATTGAATTGATTTAGTATATAAGTTTCCATTTGGTCATTATTACCTGAAGTTTATCAAGCCAGCAGTCACTTGAGGAGAGCTTTTGTTGAGAATGGCATTCACACATTTTATAGGAAATAAGCTATCAAAGAATAATTTACAAATCTTTCAAAACATTCCATTCGGTTAATTGCACTGTTTGTTAGCACATATTGTTGTGAACAACTTTTTTCACTTAAGAAAAATGTAAAGTCAAAGCCAAGGTTATTATTGACAGACGAACATTTATGCAATGTACTTCATATTTCCACATCAAGTGTACAGAGGGACATTAATTTTTTGTGCAAGCACAAACAATATCAAAAATCCCACTAAATCCTTGCAATTGTAAAATTGTAATTTGCCTATTTGTATATTGAATATATAAAAATCTTTGTGAATCTTGCGAATGTTGTTCTTTGAACTTCAATAATTTTAATGATAAAACAGAAAAAATCATGCGTAAATTATACTTTTGAATGGCCTATATGGTACAGACATCGGCCGGCATAATTGAGTCCCCAACAAAAAAAAGTCATTCGTTTTGGGACGAAGGGGACTTAAAATTTCTAAATGACGCCCTTCAGCGAAAAAGGTTGGACAACCCTGTGCTAGAGGTTGGCCTAATACTAGAAACGAATGATGTCATTGAAGGCCATGACAATGTGTGTATCGTATTTAAGACTTTCACAGGGACAACTGCAGGGAGAGA
Organism: Tanypteryx hageni; assembly: GCA_028673005.1. Taxonomy (NCBI): domain Eukaryota; kingdom Metazoa; phylum Arthropoda; class Insecta; order Odonata; family Petaluridae; genus Tanypteryx; species Tanypteryx hageni. Next base: position 90,918,685 of record CM054120.1, read on the forward strand.
AAGGAAAGATGGGATTCCAACGGAAATTATGTAATTCCATTCATCCTCCAATCCTTCCTTCCTCCCCAACAATGTTGACTTGGGAGTGCAAATGGCCGATGTCTATACCATATAGGCCATTCAAAACTATAATTTACGCATGATGTTTTCTTTTTTATCATTAAAATTATTGAAGTTCAAAGAACAACATTCGCAAGATTCACAAAGATTATTATTTATTCAATATACAAATAGGAAAATTACAATTTTACAATTGCAAGGATTTAGTGGGATATTTGAAATTGTTTGTGCTTGCACAAAAAATCAATGTCCCCCTGTGCACTTGATGTGGAAATATGAAGTACATTGCATAAATGTTCTTCTGTCAATAATAACCTTGACTTTGACTTTACATTTTTCATAAAATAATGATATGTAACATGTACATAAATAATAATGATTGCTTAAAATCATAAACATGACAAAGAATACTACTTTAGCTCATATACACGTTTTAGTAATTAAATATAGCTCTCAGACTTTTTTTCATATCAGAATTTTTTCAAATTCAAATTGGTGAAATTTCATCATTGAGCTATAATCCGTTGAATAAAAATACGTTTTTTATTGATTCTATAATATTCTCAAAAATGTACGTTATTTTAATAGGGAGATATCATCGATCAAGTAGAAATCGAGATTATGTAATTTGGGAAGTTCAATATCGGATATCTGAATTTAATGGTCATAAATATTAAAAGCACAAAGTATATATATTCAATATGGAAGTAGAAAGTACTTACTTTCTTCAGGCTGTCATGGTCCTTTTCATAGATCATCCTTGGGAGGTAATTCTGAATAACTGGCAAATTAGTGGTCCATGATTTTTCGAACATATATTTCAGAAATGCCACTGATTTGCAGAATTTTTGAATCTTCATTTAGCCATTAAACCAAGCATGTTATTTGTTCTTGGAGGACTTCAGCGAACATCCTTAAACGGTTTTGAAAAAAGCATTAGGTCATTTAATAGGAAGCGTCGAGCAATTATGATAATTTTAAGTATGCATGAAAAAGGATTCTGCAGAGCACAGAAGAAATATCATAAAACTACTCAAATGCTAATTATCATCATTACATTATTTTACACATTTAAGAATGTTTTTTTAATTCCAATATGGCCTTAGGTTTCTTAAATCGGTCTTATCGTGCTCTGGCATTATTTGTTTTTTTGGTGGTATTTCTGCTGATATGTGCCAGGAATTGCACAAAAGTATAATTTTATTTCTTCTGCATCGTCAATATTAAGAAGCTCTGTGTCATTATAGTGAATGTCTGACAGGTCAATGTTTACATCCCTTTAAATCTTGGCCTCATAGGGCAGTGTTTTTCAAAAACCTCATGATTAGTACATTCCGGGTGTAAGTTATAAAAGACAACTTATGGGAAAAATGACACATCCTTTGTTTATTTATTATAAAACACTGCTTTTTCAACTTTAATTTTATTGTTTTAATAAGGTATAAGTAGCGAGTCTGTGGCATGCATCGCAACCACATTGAATTGATTTTGTATATAAGTTTCCATTTGGTCATTATTACCTGAAGTTTATCAAGCCAACAGTCACTTGAGGAGAGCTTTTGTTGAGAATGACATTCACACATTTTATAGGAAATACGCTATCAAAGAATAATTTACAAATCTTTCAAAACATTCCATTCGGTTAATTGCACTGTGTGTTAGCACATATTGTTGTGAAAAACTTTTTTCACTTAAGAAAAATGTAAAGTCAAAGTCAAGGTTATTATTGACAGACGAACATTTATGCAATGTACTTCATATTTCCACATCAAGTGTACAGAGGGACATTAATTTTTTGTGCAAGCACAAACAATATCAAAAATCCCACTAAATCCTTGCAATTGTAAAATTGTAATTTGCCTATTTGTATATTGAATATATAAAAATCTTTGTGAATCTTGCGAATGTTGTTCTTTGAACTTCAATAATTTTAATGATAAAACAGAAAAAATCATGCGTAAATTATACTTTTGAATGGCCTATATGGTACAGACATCGGCCGGCATAATTGAGTCCCCAACAAAAAAAAGTCATTCGTTTTGGGACGAAGGGGACTTAAAATTTCTAAATGACGCCCTTCAGCGAAAAAGGTTGGACAACCCTGTGCTAGAGGTTGGCCTAATACTAGAAACGAATGATGTCATTGAAGGCCATGACAATGTGTGTATCGTATTTAAGACTTTCACAGGGACAACTGCAGGGAGAGAAAGGAAAGATGGGATTCCAACGGAAATTATGTAATTCCATTCATCCTCCAATCCTTCCTTCCTCCCCAACAATGTTGACTTGGGAGTGCAAATGGCCGATGTCTATACCATATAGGCCATTCAAAACTATAATTTACGCATGATGTTTTCTTTTTTATCATTAAAATTATTGAAGTTCAAAGAACAACATTCGCAAGATTCACAAAGATTATTATTTATTCAATATACAAATAGGAAAATTACAATTTTACAATTGCAAGGATTTAGTGGGATATTTGAAATTGTTTGTGCTTGCACAAAAAATCAATGTCCCCCTGTACACTTGATGTGGAAATATGAAGTACATTGCATAAATGTTCTTCTGTCAATAATAACCTTGACTTTGACTTTACATTTTTCATAAAATAATGATATGTAACATGTACATAAATAATAACGATTGCTTAAAATCATAAACATGACAAAGAATACTACTTTAGCTCATATACACGTTTTAGTAATTAAATATAGCTCTCAGACTTTTTTTCATATCAGAATTTTTTCAAATTCAAATTGGTGAAATTTCATCATTGAGCTATAATCCGTTGAATAAAAATACGTTTTTTATTGATTCCATAATATTCTCAAAAATGTACGTTATTTTAATAGGGAGATATCATCGATCAAGTAGAAATCGAGATTATGTAATTTGGGAAGTTCAATATCGGATATCTGAATTTAATGGTCATAAATATTAAAAGCACAAAGTATATATATTCAATATGGAGTAGAAAGTACTTACTTTCTTCAGGCTGTCATGGTCCTTTTCATAGATCATCCTTGGAGGTAATTCCTGAATAACTGGCAAATTAGTGGTCCATGATTTTTCGAACATATATTTCAGAAATGCCACTGATTTGCAGAATTTTTGAATCTTCATTTAGCCATTAAACCAAGCATGTTATTTGTTCTTGGAGGACTTCAGCGAACATCCTTAAACGGTTTTGAAAAAAGCATTAGGTCATTTAGGAGGAAGCGTCGAGCAATTATGATAATTTTAAGTATGCATGAAAAAGGATTCTGCAGAGCACAGAAGAAATATCATAAAACTACTCAAATGCTAATTATCATCATTACATTATTTTACACATTTAAGAATGTTTTTTTAATTCCAATATGGCCTTAGGTTCTTAAATCGGTCTTATCGTGCTCTGGCATTATTTGTTTTTTTGGTGGTATTTCTGCTGATATGTGCCAGGAATTGCACAAAAGTATAATTTTATTTCTTCTGCATCGTCAATATTAAGAAGCTCTGTGTCATTATAGTGAATGTCTAACAGGTCAATGTTTACATCCCTTTAAATCTTGGCCTCATAGGGCAGTGTTTTTCAAAAACCTCATGATTAGTACATTCCGGGTGTAAGTTATAAAAGACAACTTATGGGAAAAATGACACATCCTTTGTTTATTTATTATAAAAACACTGCTTTTTCAACTTTAATTTTATTGTTTTTAATAAGGTATAAGTAGCGAGTCTGTGGCATGCATCGCAACCACATTGAATTGATTTAGTATATAAGTTTCCATTTGGTCATTATTACCTGAAGTTTATCAAGCCAGCAGTCACTTGAGGAGAGCTTTTGTTGAGAATGGCATTCACACATTTTATAGGAAATAAGCTATCAAAGAATAATTTACAAATCTTTCAAAACATTCCATTCGGTTAATTGCACTGTTTGTTAGCACATATTGTTGTGAACAACTTTTTTCACTTAAGAAAAATGTAAAGTCAAAGCCAAGGTTATTATTGACAGACGAACATTTATGCAATGTACTTCATATTTCCACATCAAGTGTACAGAGGGACATTAATTTTTTGTGCAAGCACAAACAATATCAAAAATCCCACTAAATCCTTGCAATTGTAAAATTGTAATTTGCCTATTTGTATATTGAATATATAAAAATCTTTGTGAATCTTGCGAATGTTGTTCTTTGAACTTCAATAATTTTAATGATAAAAACAGAAAAAATCATGCGTAAATTATACTTTTGAATGGCCTATATGGTACAGACATCGGCCGGCATATTGAGTCCCCAACAAAAAAAAGTCATTCGTTTTGGGACGAAGGGGACTTAAAATTTCTAAATGACGCCCTTCAGCGAAAAAGGTTGGACAACCCTGTGCTAGAGGTTGGCCTAATACTAGAAACGAATGATGTCATTGAAGGCCATGACAATGTGTGTATCGTATTTAAGACTTTCACAGGGACAACTGCAGGGAGAGAAAGGAAAGATGGGATTCCAACGGAAATTATGTAATTCCATTCATCCTCCAATCCTTCCTTCCTCCCCAACAATGTTGACTTGGGAGTGCAAATGGCCGATGTCTATACCATATAGGCCATTCAAAACTATAATTTACGCATGATGTTTTCTTTTTTATCATTAAAATTATTGAAGTTCAAAGAACAACATTCGCAAGATTCACAAAGATTATTATTTATTCAATATACAAATAGGAAAATTACAATTTTACAATTGCAAGGATTTAGTGGGATATTTGAAATTGTTTGTGCTTGCACAAAAAATCAATGTCCCCCTGTGCACTTGATGTGGAAATATGAAGTACATTGCATAAATGTTCTTCTGTCAATAATAACCTTGACTTTGACTTTACATTTTTCATAAAATAATGATATGTAACATGTACATAAATAATAATGATTGCTTAAAATCATAAACATGACAAAGAATACTACTTTAGCTCATATACACGTTTTAGTAATTAAATATAGCTCTCAGACTTTTTTCATATCAGAATTTTTTCAAATTCAAATTGGTGAAATTTCATCATTGAGCTATAATCCGTTGAATAAAAATACGTTTTTTATTGATTCCATAATATTCTCAAAAATGTACGTTATTTTAATAGGGAGATATCATCGATCAAGTAGAAATCGAGATTATGTAATTTGGGAAGTTCAATATCGGATATCTGAATTTAATGGTCATAAATATTAAAAGCACAAAGTATATATATTCAATATGGAAGTAGAAAGTACTTACTTTCTTCAGGCTGTCATGGTCCTTTTCATAGATCATCCTTGGGAGGTAATTCTGAATAACTGGCAAATTAGTGGTCCATGATTTTTCGAACATATATTTCAGAAATGCCACTGATTTGCAGAATTTTTGAATCTTCATTTAGCCATTAAACCAAGCATGTTATTTGTTCTTGGAGGACTTCAGCGAACATCCTTAAACGGTTTTGAAAAAAGCATTAGGTCATTTAGGAGGAAGCGTCGAGCAATTATGATAATTTTAAGTATGCATGAAAAAGGATTCTGCAGAGCACAGAAGAAATATCATAAAACTACTCAAATGCTAATTATCATCATTACATTATTTTACACATTTAAGAATGTTTTTTTAATTCCAATATGGCCTTAGGTTTCTTAAATCGGTCTTATCGTGCTCTGGCATTATTTGTTTTTTTGGTGGTATTTCTGCTGATATGTGCCAGGAATTGCACAAAAGTATAATTTTATTTCTTCTGCATCGTCAATATTAAGAAGCTCTGTGTCATTATAGTGAATGTCTAACAGGTCAATGTTTACATCCCTTTAAATCTTGGCCTCATAGGGCAGTGTTTTTCAAAAACCTCATGATTAGTACATTCCGGGTGTAAGTTATAAAAGACAACTTATGGGAAAAATGACACATCCTTTGTTTATTTATTATAAAACACTGCTTTTTCAACTTTAATTTTATTGTTTTAATAAGGTATAAGTAGCGAGTCTGTGGCATGCATCGCAACCACATTGAATTGATTTAGTATATAAGTTTCCATTTGGTCATTATTACCTGAAGTTTATCAAGCCAGCAGTCACTTGAGGAGAGCTTTTGTTGAGAATGGCATTCACACATTTTATAGGAAATAAGCTATCAAAGAATAATTTACAAATCTTTCAAAACATTCCATTCGGTTAATTGCACTGTTTGTTAGCACATATTGTTGTGAACAACTTTTTTCACTTAAGAAAAATGTAAAGTCAAAGCCAAGGTTATTATTGACAGACGAACATTTATGCAATGTACTTCATATTTCCACATCAAGTGTACAGAGGGACATTAATTTTTTGTGCAAGCACAAACAATATCAAAAATCCCACTAAATCCTTGCAATTGTAAAATTGTAATTTGCCTATTTGTATATTGAATATATAAAAATCTTTGTGAATCTTGCGAATGTTGTTCTTTGAACTTCAATAATTTTAATGATAAAACAGAAAAAATCATGCGTAAATTATACTTTTGAATGGCCTATATGGTACAGACATCGGCCGGCATAATTGAGTCCCCAACAAAAAAAAGTCATTCGTTTTGGGACGAAGGGGACTTAAAATTTCTAAATGACGCCCTTCAGCGAAAAAGGTTGGACAACCCTGTGCTAGAGGTTGGCCTAATACTAGAAACGAATGATGTCATTGAAGGCCATGACAATGTGTGTATCGTATTTAAGACTTTCACAGGGACAACTGCAGGGAGAGAAAGGAAAGATGGGATTCCAACGGAAATTATGTAATTCCATTCATCCTCCAATCCTTCCTTCCTCCCCAACAATGTTGACTTGGGAGTGCAAATGGCCGATGTCTATACCATATAGGCCATTCAAAACTATAATTTACGCATGATGTTTTCTTTTTTATCATTAAAATTATTGAAGTTCAAAGAACAACATTCGCAAGATTCACAAAGATTATTATTTATTCAATATACAAATAGGAAAATTACAATTTTACAATTGCAAGGATTTAGTGGGATATTTGAAATTGTTTGTGCTTGCACAAAAAATCAATGTCCCCCTGTGCACTTGATGTGGAAATATGAAGTACATTGCATAAATGTTCTTCTGTCAATAATAACCTTGACTTTGACTTTACATTTTTCATAAAATAATGATATGTAACATGTACATAAATAATAATGATTGCTTAAAATCATAAACATGACAAAGAATACTACTTTAGCTCATATACACGTTTTAGTAATTAAATATAGCTCTCAGACTTTTTTTCATATCAGAATTATTTCAAATTCAAATTGGTGAAATTTCATCATTGAGCTATAATCCGTTGAATAAAAATACGTTTTTTATTGATTCCATAATATTCTCAAAAATGTACGTTATTTTAATAGGGAGATATCATCGATCAAGTAGAAATCGAGATTATGTAATTTGGGAAGTTCAATATCGGATATCTGAATTTAATGGTCATAAATATTAAAAGCACAAAGTATATATATTCAATATGGAAGTAGAAAGTACTTACTTTCTTCAGGCTGTCATGGTCCTTTTCATAGATCATCCTTGGGAGGTAATTCTGAATAACTGGCAAATTAGTGGTCCATGATTTTTCGAACATATATTTCAGAAATGCCACTGATTTGCAGAATTTTTGAATCTTCATTTAGCCATTAAACCAAGCATGTTATTTGTTCTTGGAGGACTTCAGCGAACATCCTTAAACAGTTTTGAAAAAAGCATTAGGTCATTTAGGAGGAAGCGTCGAGCAATTATGATAATTTTAAGTATGCATGAAAAAGGATTCTGCAGAGCACAGAAGAAATATCATAAAACTACTCAAATGCTAATTATCATCATTACATTATTTTACACATTTAAGAATGTTTTTTTAATTCCAATATGGCCTTAGGTTTCTTAAATCGGTCTTATCGTGCTCTGGCATTATTTGTTTTTTTGGTGGTATTTCTGCTGATATGTGCCAGGAATTGCACAAAAGTATAATTTTATTTCTTCTGCATCGTCAATATTAAGAAGCTCTGTGTCATTATAGTGAATGTCTAACAGGTCTATGTTTACATCCCTTTAAATCTTGGCCTCATAGGGCAGTGTTTTTCAAAAACCTCATGATTAGTACATTCCGGGTGTAAGTTATAAAAGACAACTTATGGGAAAAATGACACATCCTTTATTTATTTATTATAAAACACTGCTTTTTCAACTTTAATTTTATTGTTTTAATAAGGTATAAGTAGCGAGTCTGTGGCATGCATCGCAACCACATTGAATTGATTTTGTATATAAGTTTCCATTTGGTCATTATTACCTGAAGTTTATCAAGCCAGCAGTCACTTGAGGAGAGCTTTTGTTGAGAATGGCATTCACACATTTTATAGGAAATACGCTATCAAAGAATAATTTACAAATCTTTCAAAACATTCCATTCGGTTAATTGCACTGTTTGTTAGCACATATTGTTGTGAACAACTTTTTTCACTTAAGAAAAATGTAAAGTCAAAGCCAAGGTTATTATTGACAGACGAACATTTATGCAATGTACTTCATATTTCCACATCAAGTGTACAGAGGGACATTAATTTTTTGTGCAAGCACAAACAATATCAAAAATCCCACTAAATCCTTGCAATTGTAAAATTGTAATTTGCCTATTTGTATATTGAATATATAAAAATCTTTGTGAATCTTGCGAATGTTGTTCTTTGAACTTCAATAATTTTAATGATAAAACAGAAAAAATCATGCGTAAATTATACTTTTGAATGGCCTATATGGTACAGACATCGGCCGGCATAATTGAGTCCCCAACAAAAAAAAGTCATTCGTTTTGGGACGAAGGGGACTTAAAATTTCTAAATGACGCCCTTCAGCGAAAAAGGTTGGACAACCCTGTGCTAGAGGTTGGCCTAATACTAGAAACGAATGATGTCATTGAAGGCCATGACAATGTGTGTATCGTATTTAAGACTTTCACAGGGACAACTGCAGGGAGAGAAAGGAAAGATGGGATTCCAACGGAAATTATGTAATTCCATTCATCCTCCAATCCTTCCTTCCTCCCCAACAATGTTGACTTGGGAGTGCAAATGGCCGATGTCTATACCATATAGGCCATTCAAAACTATAATTTACGCATGATGTTTTCTTTTTTATCATTAAAATTATTGAAGTTCAAAGAACAACATTCACAAGATTCACAAAGATTATTATTTATTCAATATACAAATAGGAAAATTACAATTTTACAATTGCAAGGATTTAGTGGGATATTTGAAATTGTTTGTGCTTGCACAAAAAATCAATGTCCCCCTGTACACTTGATGTGGAAATATGAAGTACATTGCATAAATGTTCTTCTGTCAATAATAACCTTGACTTTGACTTTACATTTTTCATAAAATAATGATATGTAACATGTACATAAATAATAATGATTGCTTAAAATCATAAACATGACAAAGAATACTACTTTAGCTCATATACACGTTTTAGTAATTAAATATAGCTCTCAGACTTTTTTCATATCAGAATTTTTTCAAATTCAAATTGGTGAAATTTCATCATTGAGCTATAATCCGTTGAATAAAAATACGTTTTTTATTGATTCCATAATATTCTCAAAAATGTACGTTATTTTAATAGGGAGATATCATCGATCAAGTAGAAATCGAGATTATGTAATTTGGGAAGTTCAATATCGGATATCTGAATTTAATGGTCATAAATATTAAAAGCACAAAGTATATATATTCAATATGGAAGTAGAAAGTACTTACTTTCTTCATGCTGTCATGGTCCTTTTCATAGATCATCCTTGGGAGGTAATTCTGAATAACTGGCAAATTAGTGGTCCATGATTTTTCGAACATATATTTCAGAAATGCCACTGATTTGCAGAATTTTTGAATCTTCATTTAGCCATTAAACCAAGCATGTTATTTGTTCTTGGAGGACTTCAGCGAACATCCTTAAACGGTTTTGAAAAAAGCATTAGGTCATTTAGGAGGAAGCGTCGAGCAATTATGATAATTTTAAGTATGCATGAAAAAGGATTCTGCAGAGCACAGAAGAAATATCATAAAACTACTCAAATGCTAATTATCATCATTACATTATTTTACACATTTAAGAATGTTTTTTTAATTCCAATATGGCCTTAGGTTTCTTAAATCGGTCTTATCGTGCTCTGGCATTATTTGTTTTTTTGGTGGTATTTCTGCTGATATGTGCCAGGAATTGCACAAAAGTATAATTTTATTTCTTCTGCATCGTCAATATTAAGAAGCTCTGTGTCATTATAGTGAATGTCTAACAGGTCTATGTTTACATCCCTTTAAATCTTGGCCTCATAGGGCAGTGTTTTTCAAAAACCTCATGATTAGTACATTCCGGGTGTAAGTTATAAAAGACAACTTATGGGAAAAATTACACATCCTTTATTTATTTATTATAAAACACTGCTTTTTCAACTTTAATTTTATTGTTTTAATAAGGTATAAGTAGCGAGTCTGTGGCATGCATCGCAACCAAATTGAATTGATTTTGTATATAAGTTTCCATTTGGTCATTATTACCTGAAGTTTATCAAGCCAGCAGTCACTTGAGGAGAGCTTTTGTTGAGAATGGCATTCACACATTTTATAGGAAATACGCTATCAAAGAATAATTTACAAATCTTTCAAAACATTCCATTCGGTTAATTGCACTGTTTGTTAGCACATATTGTTGTGAACAACTTTTTTCACTTAAGAAAAATGTAAAGTCAAAGCCAAGGTTATTATTGACAGACGAACATTTATGCAATGTACTTCATATTTCCACATCAAGTGTACAGAGGGACATTAATTTTTTGTGCAAGCACAAACAATATCAAAAATCCCACTAAATCCTTGCAATTGTAAAATTGTAATTTGCCTATTTGTATATTGAATATATAAAAATCTTTGTGAATCTTGCGAATGTTGTTCTTTGAACTTCAATAATTTTAATGATAAAACAGAAAAAATCATGCGTAAATTATACTTTTGAATGGCCTATATGGTACAGACATCGGCCGGCATAATTGAGTCCCCAACAAAAAAAAGTCATTCGTTTTGGGACGAAGGGGACTTAAAATTTCTAAATGACGCCCTTCAGCGAAAAATGTTGGACAACCCTGTGCTAGAGGTTGGCCTAATACTAGAAACGAATGATGTCATTGAAGGCCATGACAATGTGTGTATCGTATTTAAGACTTTCACAGGGACAACTGCAGGGAGAGAAAGGAAAGATGGGATTCCAACGGAAATTATGTAATTCCATTCATCCTCCAATCCTTCCTTCCTCCCCAACAATGTTGACTTGGGAGTGCAAATGGCCGATGTCTATACCATATAGGCCATTCAAAACTATAATTTACGCATGATGTTTTCTTTTTTATCATTAAAATTATTGAAGTTCAAAGAACAACATTCGCAAGATTCACAAAGATTATTATTTATTCAATATACAAATAGGAAAATTACAATTTTACAATTGCAAGGATTTAGTGGGATATTTGAAATTGTTTGTGCTTGCACAAAAAATCAATGTCCCCCTGTACACTTGATGTGGAAATATGAAGTACATTGCATAAATGTTCTTCTGTCAATAATAACCTTGACTTTGACTTTACATTTTTCATAAAATAATGATATGTAACATGTACATAAATAATAATGATTGCTTAAAATCATAAACATGACAATGAATACTACTTTAGCTCATATACACGTTTTAGTAATTAAATATAGCTCTCAGACTTTTTTTCATATCAGAATTTTTTCAAATTCAAATTGGTGAAATTTCATCATTGAGCTATAATCCGTTGAATAAAAATACGTTTTTTATTGATTCCATAATATTCTCAAAAATGTACGTTATTTTAATAGGGAGATATCATCGATCAAGTAGAAATCGAGATTATGTAATTTGGGAAGTTCAATATCGGATATCTGAATTTAATGGTCATAAATATTAAAAGCACAAAGTATATATATTCAATATGGAAGTAGAAAGTACTTACTTTCTTCAGGCTGTCATGGTCCTTTTCATAGATCATCCTTGGGAGGTAATTCTGAATAACTGGCAAATTAGTGGTCCATGATTTTTCGAACATATATTTCAGAAATGCCACTGATTTGCAGAATTTTTGAATCTTCATTTAGCCATTAAACCAAGCATGTTATTTGTTCTTGGAGGACTTCAGCGAACATCCTTAAACGGTTTTGAAAAAAGCATTAGGTCATTTAGGAGGAAGCGTCGAGCAATTATGATAATTTTAAGTATGCAAGAAAAAGGATTCTGCAGAGCACAGAAGAAATATCATAAAACTACTCAAATGCTAATTATCATCATTACATTATTTTACACATTTAAGAATGTTTTTTTAATTCCAATATGGCCTTAGGTTTCTTAAATCGGTCTTATCGTGCTCTGGCATTATTTGTTTTTTTGGTGGTATTTCTGCTGATATGTGCCAGGAATTGCACAAAAGTTTAATTTTATTTCTTCTGCATCGTCAATATTAAGAAGCTCTGTGTCATTATAGTGAATGTCTAACAGGTCTATGTTTACATCCCTTTAAATCTTGGCCTCATAGGGCAGTGTTTTTCAAAAACCTCATGATTAGTACATTCCGGGTGTAAGTTATAAAAGACAACTTATGGGAAAAATGACACATCCTTTATTTATTTATTATATAACACTGCTTTTTCAACTTTAATTTTATTGTTTTAATAAGGTATAAGTAGCGAGTCTGTGGCATGCATCGCAACCACATTGAATTGATTTTGTATATAAGTTTCCATTTGGTCATTATTACCTGAAGTTTATCAAGCCAGCAGTCACTTGAGGAGAGCTTTTGTTGAGAATGGCATTCACACATTTTATAGGAAATAAGCTATCAAAGAATAATTTACAAATCTTTCAAAACATTCCATTCGGTTAATTGCACTGTTTGTTAGCACATATTGTTGTGAACAACTTTTTTCACTTAAGAAAAATGTAAAGTCAAAGCCAAGGTTATTATTGACAGACGAACATTTATGCAATGTACTTCATATTTCCACATCAAGTGTACAGAGGGACATTAATTTTTTGTGCAAGCACAAACAATATCAAAAATCCCACTAAATCCTTGCAATTGTAAAATTGTAATTTGCCTATTTGTATATTGAATATATAAAAATCTTTGTGAATCTTGCGAATGTTGTTCTTTGAACTTCAATAATTTTAATGATAAAACAGAAAAAATCATGCGTAAATTATACTTTTGAATGGCCTATATGGTACAGACATCGGCCGGCATAATTGAGTCCCCAACAAAAAAAAGTCATTCGTTTTGGGACGAAGGGGACTTAAAATTTCTAAATGACGCCCTTCAGCGAAAAATGTTGGACAACCCTGTGCTAGAGGTTGGCCTAATACTAGAAACGAATGATGTCATTGAAGGCCATGACAATGTGTGTATCGTATTTAAGACTTTCACAGGGACAACTGCAGGGAGAGAAAGGAAAGATGGGATTCCAACGGAAATTATGTAATTCCATTCATCCTCCAATCCTTCCTTCCTCCCCAACAATGTTGACTTGGGAGTGCAAATGGCCGATGTCTATACCATATAGGCCATTCAAAACTATAATTTACGCATGATGTTTTCTTTTTTATCATTAAAATTATTGAAGTTCAAAGAACAACATTCGCAAGATTCACAAAGATTATTATTTATTCAATATACAAATAGGAAAATTACAATTTTACAATTGCAAGGATTTAGTGGGATATTTGAAATTGTTTGTGCTTGCACAAAAAATCAATGTCCCCCTGTGCACTTGATGTGGAAATATGAAGTACATTGCATAAATGTTCTTCTGTCAATAATAACCTTGACTTTGACTTTACATTTTTCATAAAATAATGATATGTAACATGTACATAAATAATAATGATTGCTTAAAATCATAAACATGACAAAGAATACTACTTCAGCTCATATACACGTTTTAGTAATTAAATATAGCTCTCAGACTTTTTTTCATATCAGAATTATTTCAAATTCAAATTGGTGAAATTTCATCATTGAGCTATAATCCGTTGAATAAAAATACGTTTTTTATTGATTCCATAATATTCTCAAAAATGTACGTTATTTTAATAGGGAGATATCATCGATCAAGTAGAAATCGAGATTATGTAATTTGGGAAGTTCAATATCGGATATCTGAATTTAATGGTCATAAATATTAAAAGCACAAAGTATATATATTCAATATGGAAGTAGAAAGTACTTACTTTCTTCAGGCTGTCATGGTCCTTTTCATAGATCATCCTTGGGAGGTAATTCTGAATAACTGGCAAATTAGTGGTCCATGATTTTTCGAACATATATTTCAGAAATGCCACTGATTTGCAGAATTTTTGAATCTTCATTTAGCCATTAAACCAAGCATGTTATTTGTTCTTGGAGGACTTCAGCGAACATCCTTAAACGGTTTTGAAAAAAGCATTAGGTCATTTAGGAGGAAGCGTCGAGCAATTATGATAATTTTAAGTATGCATGAAAAAGGATTCTGCAGAGCACAGAAGAAATATCATAAAACTACTCAAATGCTAATTATCATCATTACATTATTTTACACATTTAAGAATGTTTTTTTAATTCCAATATGGCCTTAGGTTTCTTAAATCGGTCTTATCGTGCTCTGGCATTATTTGTTTTTTTGGTGGTATTTCTGCTGATATGTGCCAGGAATTGCACAAAAGTATAATTTTATTTCTTCTGCATCGTCAATATTAAGAAGCTCTGTGTCATTATAGTGAATGTCTAACAGGTCAATGTTTACATCCCTTTAAATCTTGGCCTCATAGGGCAGTGTTTTTCAAAAACCTCATGATTAGTACATTCCGGGTGTAAGTTATAAAAGACAACTTATGGGAAAAATGACACATCCTTTGTTTATTTATTATAAAACACTGCTTTTTCAACTTTAATTTTATTGTTTTAATAAGGTATAAGTAGCGAGTCTGTGGCATGCATCGCAACCACATTGAATTGATTTTGTATATAAGTTTCCATTTGGTCATTATTACCTGAAGTTTATCAAGCCAACAGTCACTTGAGGAGAGCTTTTGTTGAGAATGACATTCACACATTTTATAGGAAATACGCTATCAAAGAATAATTTACAAATCTTTCAAAACATTCCATTCGGTTAATTGCACTGTGTGTTAGCACATATTGTTGTGAACAACTTTTTTCACTTAAGAAAAATGTAAAGTCAAAGTCAAGGTTATTATTGACAGACGAACATTTATGCAATATACTTCATATTTCCACATCAAGTGTACAGAGGGACATTAATTTTTTGTGCAAGCACAAACAATATCAAAAATCCCACTAAATCCTTGCAATTGTAAAATTGTAATTTGCCTATTTGTATATTGAATATATAAAAATCTTTGTGAATCTTGCGAATGTTGTTCTTTGAACTTCAATAATTTTAATGATAAAACAGAAAAAATCATGCGTAAATTATACTTTTGAATGGCCTATATGGTACAGACATCGGCCGGCATAATTGAGTCCCCAACAAAAAAAAGTCATTCGTTTTGGGACGAAGGGGACTTAAAATTTCTAAATGACGCCCTTCAGCGAAAAAGGTTGGACAACCCTGTGCTAGAGGTTGGCCTAATACTAGAAACGAATGATGTCATTGAAGGCCATGACAATGTGTGTATCGTATTTAAGACTTTCACAGGGACAACTGCAGGGAGAGAAAGGAAAGATGGGATTCCAACGGAAATTATGTAATTCCATTCATCCTCCAATCCTTCCTTCCTCCCCAACAATGTTGACTTGGGAGTGCAAATGGCCGATGTCTATACCATATAGGCCATTCAAAACTATAATTTACGCATGATGTTTTCTTTTTTATCATTAAAATTATTGAAGTTCAAAGAACAACATTCGCAAGATTCACAAAGATTATTATTTATTCAATATACAAATAGGAAAATTACAATTTTACAATTGCAAGGATTTAGTGGGATATTTGAAATTGTTTGTGCTTGCACAAAAAATCAATGTCCCCCTGTACACTTGATGTGGAAATATGAAGTACATTGCATAAATGTTCTTCTGTCAATAATAACCTTGACTTTGACTTTACATTTTTCATAAAATAATGATATGTAACATGTACATAAATAATAATGATTGCTTAAAATCATAAACATGACAAAGAATACTACTTTAGCTCATATACACGTTTTAGTAATTAAATATAGCTCTCAGACTTTTTTTCATATCAGAATTATTTCAAATTCAAATTGGTGAAATTTCATCATTGAGCTATAATCCGTTGAATAAAAATACGTTTTTTATTGATTCCATAATATTCTCAAAAATGTACGTTATTTTAATAGGGAGATATCATCGATCAAGTAGAAATCGAGATTATGTAATTTGGGAAGTTCAATATCGGATATCTGAATTTAATGGTCATAAATATTAAAAGCACAAAGTATATATATTCAATATGGAAGTAGAAAGTACTTACTTTCTTCAGGCTGTCATGGTCCTTTTCATAGATCATCCTTGGGAGGTAATTCTGAATAACTGGCAAATTAGTGGTCCATGATTTTTCGAACATATATTTCAGAAATGCCACTGATTTGCAGAATTTTTGAATCTTCATTTAGCCATTAAACCAAGCATGTTATTTGTTCTTGGAGGACTTCAGCGAACATCCTTAAACGGTTTTGAAAAAAGCATTAGGTCATTTAGGAGGAAGCGTCGAGCAATTATGATAATTTTAAGTATGCATGAAAAAGGATTCTGCAGAGCACAGAAGAAATATCATAAAACTACTCAAATGCTAATTATCATCATTACATTATTTTACACATTTAAGAATGTTTTTTTAATTCCAATATGGCCTTAGGTTTCTTAAATCGGTCTTATCGTGCTCTGGCATTATTTGTTTTTTTGGTGGTATTTCTGCTGATATGTGCCAGGAATTGCACAAAAGTATAATTTTATTTCTTCTGCATCGTCAATATTAAGAAGCTCTGTGTCATTATAGTGAATGTCTAACAGGTCAATGTTTACATCCCTTTAAATCTTGGCCTCATAGGGCAGTGTTTTTCAAAAACCTCATGATTAGTACATTCCGGGTGTAAGTTATAAAAGACAACTTATGGGAAAAATGACACATCCTTTATTTATTTTTATAAAACACTGCTTTTTCAACTTTAATTTTATTGTTTTAATAAGGTATAAGTAGCGAGTCTGTGGCATGCATCGCAACCACATTGAATTGATTTTGTATATAAGTTTCCATTTGGTCATTATTACCTGAAGTTTATCAAGCCCAGCAGTCACTTGAGGAGAGCTTTTGTTGAGAATGGCATTCACACATTTTATAGGAAATACGCTATCAAAGATAATTTACAAATCTTTCAAAACATTCCATTCGGTTAATTGCACTGTTTGTTAGCACATATTGTTGTGAACAACTTTTTTCACTTAAGAAAAAATGTAAAGTCAAAGCAAAGGTTATTATTGACAGACGAACATTTATGCAATGTACTTCATATTTCCACATCAACTGTACAGAGGGACATTAATTTTTTGTGCAAGCTCAAACAATATCAAAAATCCCACTAAATCCTTGCAATTGTAAAATTGTAATTTGCCTATTTGTATATTGAATATATAAAAATCTTTGTGAATCTTGCGAATGTTGTTCTTTGAACTTCAATAATTTTAATGATAAAACAGAAAAAATCATGCGTAAATTATACTTTTGAATGGCCTATATGGTACAGACATCGGCCGGCATAATTGAGTCCCCAACAAAAAAAGTCATTCGTTTTGGGACGAAGGGGACTTAAAATTTCTAAATGACGCCCTTCAGCGAAAAAGGTTGGACAACCCTGTGCTAGAGGTTGGCCTAATACTAGAAACGAATGATGTCATTGAAGGCCATGACAATGTGTGTATCGTATTTAAGACTTTCACAGGGACAACTGCAGGGAGAGAAAGGAAAGATGGGATTCCAACGGAAATTATGTAATTCCATTCATCCTCCAATCCTTCCTTCCTCCCCAACAATGTTGACTTGGGAGTGCAAATGGCCGATGTCTATACCATATAGGCCATTCAAAACTATAATTTACGCATGATGTTTTCTTTTTATCATTAAAATTATTGAAGTTCAAAGAACAACATTCGCAAGATTCACAAAGATTATTATTTATTCAATATACAAATAGGAAAATTACAATTTTACAATTGCAAGGATTTAGTGGGATATTTGAAATTGTTTGTGCTTGCACAAAAAATCATGTCCCCCTGTGCACTTGATGTGGAAATATGAAGTACATTGCATAAATGTTCTTCTGTCAATAATAACCTTGACTTTGACTTTACATTTTTCATAAAATAATGATATGTAACATGTACATAAATAATAATGATTGCTTAAAATCATAAACATGACAAAGAATACTACTTTAGCTCATATACACGTTTTAGTAATTAAATATAGCTCTCAGACTTTTTTTCATATCAGAATTATTTCAAATTCAAATTGGTGAAATTTCATCATTGAGCTATAATCCGTTGAATAAAAATACGTTTTTTATTGATTCCATAATATTCTCAAAAATGTACGTTATTTTAATAGGGAGATATCATCGATCAAGTAGAAATCGAGATTATGTAATTTGGGAAGTTCAATATCGGATATCTGAATTTAATGGTCATAAATATTAAAAGCACAAAGTATATATATTCAATATGGAAGTAGAAAGTACTTACTTTCTTCAGGCTGTCATGGTCCTTTTCATAGATCATCCTTGGGAGGTAATTCTGAATAACTGGCAAATTAGTGGTCCATGATTTTTCGAACATATATTTCAGAAATGCCACTGATTTGCAGAATTTTTGAATCTTCATTTAGCCATTAAACCAAGCATGTTATTTGTTCTTGGAGGACTTCAGCGAACATCCTTAAACGGTTTTGAAAAAAGCATTAGGTCATTTAGGAGGAAGCGTCGAGCAATTATGATAATTTTAAGTATGCATGAAAAAGGATTCTGCAGAGCACAGAAGAAATATCATAAAACTACTCAAATGCTAATTATCATCATTACATTATTTTACACATTTAAGAATGTTTTTTTAATTCCAATATGGCCTTAGGTTTCTTAAATCGGTCTTATCGTGCTCTGGCATTATTTGTTTTTTTGGTGGTATTTCTGCTGATATGTGCCAGGAATTGCACAAAAGTATAATTTTATTTCTTCTGCATCGTCAATATTAAGAAGCTCTGTGTCATTATAGTGAATGTCTGACAGGTCTATGTTTACATCCCTTTAAATCTTGGCCTCATAGGGCAGTGTTTTTCAAAAACCTCATGATTAGTACATTCCGGGTGTAAGTTATAAAAGACAACTTATGGGAAAAATTACACATCCTTTATTTATTTATTATAAAACACTGCTTTTTCAACTTTAATTTTATTGTTTTAATAAGGTATAAGTAGCGAGTCTGTGGCATGCATCGCAACCACATTGAATTGATTTTGTATATAAGTTTCCATTTGGTCATTATTACCTGAAGTTTATCAAGCCAGCAGTCACTTGAGGAGAGCTTTTGTTGAGAATGGCATTCACACATTTTATAGGAAATAAGCTATCAAAGAATAATTTACAAATCTTTCAAAACATTCCATTCGGTTAATTGCACTGTTTGTTAGCACATATTGTTGTGAACAACTTTTTTCACTTAAGAAAAATGTAAAGTCAAAGCCAAGGTTATTATTGACAGACGAACATTTATGCAATGTACTTCATATTTCCACATCAAGTGTACAGAGGGACATTAATTTTTTGTGCAAGCACAAACAATATCAAAAATCCCACTAAATCCTTGCAATTGTAAAATTGTAATTTGCCTATTTGTATATTGAATATATAAAAATCTTTGTGAATCTTGCAAATGTTGTTCTTTGAACTTCAATAATTTTAATGATAAAACAGAAAAAATCATGCGTAAATTATACTTTTGAATGGCCTATATGGTACAGACATCGGCCGGCATAATTGAGTCCCCAACAAAAAAAAGTCATTCGTTTTGGGACGAAGGGGACTTAAAATTTCTAAATGACGCCCTTCAGCGAAAAAGGTTGGACAACCCTGTGCTAGAGGTTGGCCTAATACTAGAAACGAATGATGTCATTGAAGGCCATGACAATGTGTGTATCGTATTTAAGACTTTCACAGGGACAACTGCAGGGGGAGAAAGGAAAGATGGGATTCCAACGGAAATTATGTAATTCCATTCATCCTCCAATCCTTCCTTCCTCCCCAACAATGTTGACTTGGGAGTGCAAATGGCCGATGTCTATACCATATAGGCCATTCAAAACTATAATTTACGCATGATGTTTTCTTTTTTATCATTAAAATTATTGAAGTTCAAAGAACAACATTCGCAAGATTCACAAAGATTATTATTTATTCAATATACAAATAGGAAAATTACAATTTTACAATTGCAAGGATTTAGTAGGATATTTGAAATTGTTTGTGCTTGCACAAAAAATCAATGTCCCCCTGTGCACTTGATGTGGAAATATGAAGTACATTGCATAAATGTTCTTCTGTCAATAATAACCTTGACTTTGACTTTACATTTTTCATAAAATAATGATATGTAACATGTACATAAATAATAATGATTGCTTAAAATCATAAACATGACAAAGAATACTACTTTAGCTCATATACACGTTTTAGTAATTAAATATAGCTCTCAGACTTTTTTTCATATCAGAATTTTTTCAAATTCAAATTGGTGAAATTTCATCATTGAGCTATAATCCGTTGAATAAAAATACGTTTTTTATTGATTCCATAATATTCTCAAAAATGTACGTTATTTTAATAGGGAGATATCATCGATCAAGTAGAAATCGAGATTATGTAATTTGGGAAGTTCAATATCGGATATCTGAATTTAATGGTCATAAATATTAAAAGCACAAAGTATATATATTCAATATGGAAGTAGAAAGTACTTACTTTCTTCAGGCTGTCATGGTCCTTTTCATAGATCATCCTTGGGAGGTAATTCTGAATAACTGGCAAATTAGTGGTCCATGATTTTTCGAACATATATTTCAGAAATGCCACTGATTTGCAGAATTTTTGAATCTTCATTTAGCCATTAAACCAAGCATGTTATTTGTTCTTGGAGGACTTCAGCGAACATCCTTAAACGGTTTTGAAAAAAGCATTAGGTCATTTAGGAGGAAGCGTCGAGCAATTATGATAATTTTAAGTATGCATGAAAAAGGATTCTGCAGAGCACAGAAGAAATATCATAAAACTACTCAAATGCTAATTATCATCATTACATTATTTTACACATTTAAGAATGTTTTTTTAATTCCAATATGGCCTTAGGTTTCTTAAATCGGTCTTATCGTGCTCTGGCATTATTTGTTTTTTTGGTGGTATTTCTGCTGATATGTGCCAGGAATTGCACAAAAGTATAATTTTATTTCTTCTGCATCGTCAATATTAAGAAGCTCTGTGTCATTATAGTGAATGTCTGACAGGTCAATGTTTACATCCCTTTAAATCTTGGCCTCATAGGGCAGTGTTTTTCAAAAACCTCATGATTAGTACATTCCGGGTGTAAGTTATAAAAGACAACTTATGGGAAAAATGACACATCCTTTGTTTATTTATTATAAAACACTGCTTTTTCAACTTTAATTTTATTGTTTTAATAAGGTATAAGTAGCGAGTCTGTGGCATGCATCGCAACCACATTGAATTGATTTTGTATATAAGTTTCCATTTGGTCATTATTACCTGAAGTTTATCAAGCCAACAGTCACTTGAGGAGAGCTTTTGTTGAGAATGACATTCACACATTTTATAGGAAATACGCTATCAAAGAATAATTTACAAATCTTTCAAAACATTCCATTCGGTTAATTGCACTGTGTGTTAGCACATATTGTTGTGAACAACTTTTTTCACTTAAGAAAAATGTAAAGTCAAAGTCAAGGTTATTATTGACAGACGAACATTTATGCAATATACTTCATATTTCCACATCAAGTGTACAGAGGGACATTAATTTTTTGTGCAAGCACAAACAATATCAAAAATCCCACTAAATCCTTGCAATTGTAAAATTGTAATTTGCCTATTTGTATATTGAATATATAAAAATCTTTGTGAATCTTGCGAATGTTGTTCTTTGAACTTCAATAATTTTAATGATAAAACAGAAAAAATCATGCGTAAATTATACTTTTGAATGGCCTATATGGTACAGACATCGGCCGGCATAATTGAGTCCCCAACAAAAAAAAGTCATTCGTTTTGGGACGAAGGGGACTTAAAATTTCTAAATGACGCCCTTCAGCGAAAAAGGTTGGACAACCCTGTGCTAGAGGTTGGCCTAATACTAGAAACGAATGATGTCATTGAAGGCCATGACAATGTGTGTATCGTATTTAAGACTTTCACAGGGACAACTGCAGGGAGAGAAAGGAAAGATGGGATTCCAACGGAAATTATGTAATTCCATTCATCCTCCAATCCTTCCTTCCTCCCCAACAATGTTGACTTGGGAGTGCAAATGGCCGATGTCTATACCATATAGGCCATTCAAAACTATAATTTACGCATGATGTTTTCTTTTTTATCATTAAAATTATTGAAGTTCAAAGAACAACATTCGCAAGATTCACAAAGATTATTATTTATTCAATATACAAATAGGAAAATTACAATTTTACAATTGCAAGGATTTAGTGGGATATTTGAAATTGTTTGTGCTTGCACAAAAAATCAATGTCCCCCTGTGCACTTGATGTGGAAATATGAAGTACATTGCATAAATGTTCTTCTGTCAATAATAACCTTGACTTTGACTTTACATTTTTCATAAAATAATGATATACAACATGTACATAAATAATAATGATTGCTTAAAATCATAAACATGACAAAGAATACTACTTTAGCTCATATACACGTTTTAGTAATTAAATATAGCTCTCAGACTTTTTTTCATATCAGAATTATTTCAAATTCAAATTGGTGAAATTTCATCATTGAGCTATAATCCGTTGAATAAAAATACGTTTTTTATTGATTCCATAATATTCTCAAAAATGTACGTTATTTTAATAGGGAGATATCATCGATCAAGTAGAAATCGAGATTATGTAATTTGGGAAGTTCAATATCGGATATCTGAATTTAATGGTCATAAATATTAAAAGCACAAAGTATATATATTCAATATGGAAGTAGAAAGTACTTACTTTCTTCAGGCTGTCATGGTCCTTTTCATAGATCATCCTTGGGAGGTAATTCTGAATAACTGGCAAATTAGTGGTCCATGATTTTTCGAACATATATTTCAGAAATGCCACTGATTTGCAGAATTTTTGAATCTTCATTTAGCCATTAAACCAAGCATGTTATTTGTTCTTGGAGGACTTCAGCGAACATCCTTAAACGGTTTTGAAAAAAGCATTAGGTCATTTAGGAGGAAGCGTCGAGCAATTATGATAATTTTAAGTATGCATGAAAAAGGATTCTGCAGAGCACAGAAGAAATATCATAAAACTACTCAAATGCTAATTATCATCATTACATTATTTTACACATTTAAGAATGTTTTTTTAATTCCAATATGGCCTTAGGTTTCTTAAATCGGTCTTATCGTGCTCTGGCATTATTTGTTTTTTTGGTGGTATTTCTGCTGATATGTGCCAGGAATTGCACAAAAGTATAATTTTATTTCTTCTGCATCGTCAATATTAAGAAGCTCTGTGTCATTATAGTGAATGTCTAACAGGTCAATGTTTACATCCCTTTAAATCTTGGCCTCATAGGGCAGTGTTTTTCAAAAACCTCATGATTAGTACATTCCGGGTGTAAGTTATAAAAGACAACTTATGGGAAAAATGACACATCCTTTATTTATTTATTATAAAACACTGCTTTTTCAACTTTAATTTTATTGTTTTAATAAGGTATAAGTAGCGAGTCTGTGGCATGCATCGCAACCACATTGAATTGATTTTGTATATAAGTTTCCATTTGGTCATTATTACCTGAAGTTTATCAAGCCAGCAGTCACTTGAGGAGAGCTTTTGTTGAGAATGGCATTCACACATTTTATAGGAAATACGCTATCAAAGAATAATTTACAAATCTTTCAAAACATTCCATTCGGTTAATTGCACTGTTTGTTAGCACATATTGTTGTGAACAACTTTTTTCACTTAAGAAAAATGTAAAGTCAAAGTCAAGGTTATTATTGACAGACGAACATTTATGCAATGTACTTCATATTTCCACATCAACTGTACAGAGGGACATTAATTTTTTGTGCAAGCTCAAACAATATCAAAAATCCCACTAAATCCTTGCAATTGTAAAATTGTAATTTGCCTATTTGTATATTGAATATATAAAAATCTTTGTGAATCTTGCGAATGTTGTTCTTTGAACTTCAATAATTTTAATGATAAAACAGAAAAAATCATGCGTAAATTATACTTTTGAATGGCCTATATGGTACAGACATCGGCCGGCATAATTGAGTCCCCAACAAAAAAAAGTCATTCGTTTTGGGACGAAGGGGACTTAAAATTTCTAAATGACGCCCTTCAGCGAAAAAGGTTGGACAACCCTGTGCTAGAGGTTGGCCTAATACTAGAAACGAATGATGTCATTGAAGGCCATGACAATGTGTGTATCGTATTTAAGACTTTCACAGGGACAACTGCAGGGAGAGAAAGGAAAGATGGGATTCCAACGGAAATTATGTAATTCCATTCATCCTCCAATCCTTCCTTCCTCCCCAACAATGTTGACTTGGGAGTGCAAATGGCCGATGTCTATACCATATAGGCCATTCAAAACTATAATTTACGCATGATGTTTTCTTTTTTATCATTAAAATTATTGAAGTTCAAAGAACAACATTCGCAAGATTCACAAAGATTATTATTTATTCAATATACAAATAGGAAAATTACAATTTTACAATTGCAAGGATTTAGTGGGATATTTGAAATTGTTTGTGCTTGCACAAAAAATCAATGTCCCCCCTGTGCACTTGATGTGGAAATATGAAGTACATTGCATAAATGTTCTTCTGTCAATAATAACCTTGACTTTGACTTTACATTTTTCATAAAATAATGATATGTAACATGTACATAAATAATAATGATTGCTTAAAATCATAAACATGACAAAGAATACTACTTTAGCTCATATACACGTTTTAGTAATTAAATATAGCTCTCAGACTTTTTTTCATATCAGAATTATTTCAAATTCAAATTGGTGAAATTTCATCATTGAGCTATAATCCGTTGAATAAAAATACGTTTTTTATTGATTCCATAATATTCTCAAAAATGTACGTTATTTTAATAGGGAGATATCATCGATCAAGTAGAAATCGAGATTATGTAATTTGGGAAGTTCAATATCGGATATCTGAATTTAATGGTCATAAATATTAAAAGCACAAAGTATATATATTCAATATGGAAGTAGAAAGTACTTACTTTCTTCAGGCTGTCATGGTCCTTTTCATAGATCATCCTTGGGAGGTAATTCTGAATAACTGGCAAATTAGTGGTCCATGATTTTTCGAACATATATTTCAGAAATGCCACTGATTTGCAGAATTTTTGAATCTTCATTTAGCCATTAAACCAAGCATGTTATTTGTTCTTGGAGGACTTCAGCGAACATCCTTAAACGGTTTTGAAAAAAGCATTAGGTCATTTAGGAGGAAGCGTCGAGCAATTATGATAATTTTAAGTATGCATGAAAAAGGATTCTGCAGAGCACAGAAGAAATATCATAAAACTACTCAAATGCTAATTATCATCATTACATTATTTTACACATTTAAGAATGTTTTTTTAATTCCAATATGGCCTTAGGTTTCTTAAATCGGTCTTATCGTGCTCTGGCATTATTTGTTTTTTTGGTGGTATTTCTGCTGATATGTGCCAGGAATTGCACAAAAGTATAATTTTATTTCTTCTGCATCGTCAATATTAAGAAGCTCTGTGTCATTATAGTGAATGTCTAACAGGTCTATGTTTACATCCCTTTAAATCTTGGCCTCATAGGGCAGTGTTTTTCAAAAACCTCATGATTAGTACATTCCGGGTGTAAGTTATAAAAGACAACTTATGGGAAAAATTACACATCCTTTATTTATTTATTATAAAACACTGCTTTTTCAACTTTAAATTTATTGTTTTAATAAGGTATAAGTAGCGAGTCTGTGGCATGCATCGCAACCACATTGAATTGATTTTGTATATAAGTTTCCATTTGGTCATTATTACCTGAAGTTTATCAAGCCAGCAGTCACTTGAGGAGAGCTTTTGTTGAGAATGGCATTCACACATTTTATAGGAAATAAGCTATCAAAGAATAATTTACAAATCTTTCAAAACATTCCATTCGGTTAATTGCACTGTTTGTTAGCACATATTGTTGTGAACAACTTTTTTCACTTAAGAAAAATGTAAAGTCAAAGCCAAGGTTATTATTGACAGACGAACATTTATGCAATGTACTTCATATTTCCACATCAAGTGTACAGAGGGACATTAATTTTTTGTGCAAGCACAAACAATATCAAAAATCCCACTAAATCCTTGCAATTGTAAAATTGTAATTTGCCTATTTGTATATTGAATATATAAAAATCTTTGTGAATCTTGCGAATGTTTTTCTTTGAACTTCAATAATTTTAATGATAAAACAGAAAAAATCATGCGTAAATTATACTTTTGAAATGCCTATATGGTACAGACATCGGCCGGCATAATTGAGTCCCCAACAAAAAAAAGTCATTCGTTTTGGGACGAAGGGGACTTAAAATTTCTAAATGACGCCCTTCAGCGAAAAAGGTTGGACAACCCTGTGCTAGAGGTTGGCCTAATACTAGAAACGAATGATGTCATTGAAGGCCATGACAATGTGTGTATCGTATTTAAGACTTTCACAGGGACAACTGCAGGGAGAGAAAGGAAAGATGGGATTCCAACGGAAATTATGTAATTCCATTCATCCTCCAATCCTTCCTTCCTCCCCAACAATGTTGACTTGGGAGTGCAAATGGCCGATGTCTATACCATATAGGCCATTCAAAACTATAATTTACGCATGATGTTTTCTTTTTTATCATTAAAATTATTGAAGTTCAAAGAACAACATTCACAAGATTCACAAAGATTATTATTTATTCAATATACAAATAGGAAAATTACAATTTTACAATTGCAAGGATTTAGTGGGATATTTGAAATTGTTTGTGCTTGCACAAAAAATCAATGTCTCCCTGTACACTTGATGTGGAAATATGAAGTACATTGCATAAATGTTCTTCTGTCAATAATAACCTTGACTTTGACTTTACATTTTTCATAAAATAATGATATGTAACATGTACATAAATAATAATGATTGCTTAAAATCATAAACATGACAAAGAATACTACTTTAGCTCATATACACGTTTTAGTAATTAAATATAGCTCTCAGACTTTTTTTCATATCAGAATTTTTTCAAATTCAAATTGGTGAAATTTCATCATTGAGCTATAATCCGTTGAATAAAAATACGTTTTTTATTGATTCCATAATGTTCTCAAAAATGTACGTTATTTTAATAGGGAGATATCATCGATCAAGTAGAAATCGAGATTATGTAATTTGGGAAGTTCAATATCGGATATCTGAATTTAATGGTCATAAATATTAAAAGCACAAAGTATATATATTCAATATGGAAGTAGAAAGTACTTACTTTCTTCAGGCTGTCATGGTCCTTTTCATAGATCATCCTTGGGAGGTAATTCTGAATAACTGGCAAATTAGTGGTCCATGATTTTTCGAACATATATTTCAGAAATGCCACTGATTTGCAGAATTTTTGAATCTTCATTTAGCCATTAAACCAAGCATGTTATTTGTTCTTGGAGGACTTCAGCGAACATCCTTAAACGGTTTTGAAAAAAGCATTAGGTCATTTAGGAGGAAGCGTCGAGCAATTATGATAATTTTAAGTATGCATGAAAAAGGATTCTGCAGAGCACAGAAGAAATATCATAAAACTACTCAAATGCTAATTATCATCATTACATTATTTTACACATTTAAGAATGTTTTTTTAATTCCAATATGGCCTTAGGTTTCTTAAATCGGTCTTATCGTGCTCTGGCATTATTTGTTTTTTTGGTGGTATTTCTGCTGATATGTGCCAGGAATTGCACAAAAGTATAATTTTATTTCTTCTGCATCGTCAATATTAAGAAGCTCTGTGTCATTATAGTGAATGTCTAACAGGTCTATGTTTACATCCCTTTAAATCTTGGCCTCATAGGGCAGTGTTTTTCAAAAACCTCATGATTAGTACATTCCGGGTGTAAGTTATAAAAGACAACTTATGGGAAAAATGACACATCCTTTATTTATTTATTATAAAACACTGCTTTTTCAACTTTAATTTTATTGTTTTAATAAGGTATAAGTAGCGAGTCTGTGGCATGCATCGCAACCACATTGAATTGATTTTGTATATAAGTTTCCATTTGGTCATTATTACCTGAAGTTTATCAAGCCAGCAGTCACTTGAGGAGAGCTTTTGTTGAGAATGGCATTCACACATTTTATAGGAAATACGCTATCAAAGAATAATTTACAAATCTTTCAAAACATTCCATTCGGTTAATTGCACTGTTTGTTAGCACATATTGTTGTGAAGAACTTTTTTCACTTAAGAAAAATGTAAAGTCAAAGCCAAGGTTATTATTGACAGACGAACATTTATGCAATGTACTTCATATTTCCACATCAAGTGTACAGAGGGACATTAATTTTTTGTGCAAGCACAAACAATATCAAAAATCCCACTAAATCCTTGCAATTGTAAAATTGTAATTTGCCTATTTGTATATTGAATATATAAAAATCTTTGTGAATCTTGCGAATGTTGTTCTTTGAACTTCAATAATTTTAATGATAAAACAGAAAAAATCATGCGTAAATTATACTTTTGAATGGCCTATATGGTACAGACATCGGCCGGCATAATTGAGTCCCCAACAAAAAAAAGTCATTCGTTTTGGGACGAAGGGGACTTAAAATTTCTAAATGACGCCCTTCAGCGAAAAAGGTTGGACAACCCTGTGCTAGAGGTTGGCCTAATACTAGAAACGAATGATGTCATTGAAGGCCATGACAATGTGTGTATCGTATTTAAGACTTTCACAGGGACAACTGCAGGGAGAGAAAGGAAAGATGGGATTCCAACGGAAATTATGTAATTCCATTCATCCTCCAATCCTTCCTTCCTCCCCAACAATGTTGACTTGGGAGTGCAAATGGCCGATGTCTATACCATATAGGCCATTCAAAACTATAATTTACGCATGATGTTTTCTTTTTTATCATTAAAATTATTGAAGTTCAAAGAACAACATTCACAAGATTCACAAAGATTATTATTTATTCAATATACAAATAGGAAAATTACAATTTTACAATTGCAAGGATTTAGTGGGATATTTGAAATTGTTTGTGCTTGCACAAAAAATCAATGTCCCCCTGTACACTTGATGTGGAAATATGAAGTACATTGCATAAATGTTCTTCTGTCAATAATAACCTTGACTTTGACTTTACATTTTTCATAAAATAATGATATGTAACATGTACATAAATAATAATGATTGCTTAAAATCATAAACATGACAAAGAATACTACTTTAGCTCATATACACGTTTTAGTAATTAAATATAGCTCTCAGACTTTTTTTCATATCAGAATTTTTTCAAATTCAAATTGGTGAAATTTCATCATTGAGCTATAATCCGTTGAATAAAAATACGTTTTTTATTGATTCCATAATATTCTCAAAAATGTACGTTATTTTAATAGGGAGATATCATCGATCAAGTAGAAATCGAGATTATGTAATTTGGGAAGTTCAATATCGGATATCTGAATTTAATGGTCATAAATATTAAAAGCACAAAGTATATATATTCAATATGGAAGTAGAAAGTACTTACTTTCTTCAGGCTGTCATGGTCCTTTTCATAGATCATCCTTGGGAGGTAATTCTGAATAACTGGCAAATTAGTGGTCCATGATTTTTCGAACATATATTTCAGAAATGCCACTGATTTGCAGAATTTTTGAATCTTCATTTAGCCATTAAACCAAGCATGTTATTTGTTCTTGGAGGACTTCAGCGAACATCCTTAAACGGTTTTGAAAAAAGCATTAGGTCATTTAGGAGGAAGCGTCGAGCAATTATGATAATTTTAAGTATGCATGAAAAAGGATTCTGCAGAGCACAGAAGAAATATCATAAAACTACTCAAATGCTAATTATCATCATTACATTATTTTACACATTTAAGAATGTTTTTTTAATTCCAATATGGCCTTAGGTTTCTTAAATCGGTCTTATCGTGCTCTGGCATTATTTGTTTTTTTGGTGGTATTTCTGCTGATATGTGCCAGGAATTGCACAAAAGTATAATTTTATTTCTTCTGCATCGTCAATATTAAGAAGCTCTGTGTCATTATAGTGAATGTCTAACAGGTCTATGTTTACATCCCTTTAAATCTTGGCCTCATAGGGCAGTGTTTTTCAAAAACCTCATGATTAGTACATTCCGGGTGTAAGTTATAAAAGACAACTTATGGGAAAAATTACACATCCTTTATTTATTTATTATAAAACACTGCTTTTTCAACTTTAATTTTATTGTTTTAATAAGGTATAAGTAGCGAGTCTGTGGCATGCATCGCAACCACATTGAATTGATTTTGTATATAAGTTTCCATTTGGTCATTATTACCTGAAGTTTATCAAGCCAGCAGTCACTTGAGGAGAGCTTTTGTTGAGAATGGCATTCACACATTTTATAGGAAATACGCTATCAAAGAATAATTTACAAATCTTTCAAAACATTCCATTCGGTTAATTGCACTGTTTGTTAGCACATATTGTTGTGAACAACTTTTTTCACTTAAGAAAAATGTAAAGTCAAAGCCAAGGTTATTATTGACAGACGAACATTTATGCAATGTACTTCATATTTCCACATCAAGTGTACAGAGGGACATTAATTTTTTGTGCAAGCACAAACAATATCAAAAATCCCACTAAATCCTTGCAATTGTAAAATTGTAATTTGCCTATTTGTATATTGAATATATAAAAATCTTTGTGAATCTTGCGAATGTTGTTCTTTGAACTTCAATAATTTTAATGATAAAACAGAAAAAATCATGCGTAAATTATACTTTTGAATGGCCTATATGGTACAGACATCGGCCGGCATAATTGAGTCCCCAACAAAAAAAAGTCATTCGTTTTGGGACGAAGGGGACTTAAAATTTCTAAATGACGCCCTTCAGCGAAAAAGGTTGGACAACCCTGTGCTAGAGGTTGGCCTAATACTAGAAACGAATGATGTCATTGAAGGCCATGACAATGTGTGTATCGTATTTAAGACTTTCACAGGGACAACTGCAGGGAGAGAAAGGAAAGATGGGATTCCAACGGAAATTATGTAATTCCATTCATCCTCCAATCCTTCCTTCCTCCCCAACAATGTTGACTTGGGAGTGCAAATGGCCGATGTCTATACCATATAGGCCATTCAAAACTATAATTTACGCATGATGTTTTCTTTTTTATCATTAAAATTATTGAAGTTCAAAGAACAACATTCACAAGATTCACAAAGATTATTATTTATTCAATATACAAATAGGAAAATTACAATTTTACAATTGCAAGGATTTAGTGGGATATTTGAAATTGTTTGTGCTTGCACAAAAAATCAATGTCCCCCTGTACACTTGATGTGGAAATATGAAGTACATTGCATAAATGTTCTTCTGTCAATAATAACCTTGACTTTGACTTTACATTTTTCATAAAATAATGATATGTAACATGTACATAAATAATAATGATTGCTTAAAATCATAAACATGACAAAGAATACTACTTTAGCTCATATACACGTTTTAGTAATTAAATATAGCTCTCAGACTTTTTTTCATATCAGAATTTTTTCAAATTCAAATTGGTGAAATTTCATCATTGAGCTATAATCCGTTGAATAAAAATACGTTTTTTATTGATTCCATAATATTCTCAAAAATGTACGTTATTTTAATAGGGAGATATCATCGATCAAGTAGAAATCGAGATTATGTAATTTGGGAAGTTCAATATCGGATATCTGAATTTAATGGTCATAAATATTAAAAGCACAAAGTATATATATTCAATATGGAAGTAGAAAGTACTTACTTTCTTCAGGCTGTCATGGTCCTTTTCATAGATCATCCTTGGGAGGTAATTCTGAATAACTGGCAAATTAGTGGTCCATGATTTTTCGAACATATATTTCAGAAATGCCACTGATTTGCAGAATTTTTGAATCTTCATTTAGCCATTAAACCAAGCATGTTATTTGTTCTTGGAGGACTTCAGCGAACATCCTTAAACGGTTTTGAAAAAAGCATTAGGTCATTTAGGAGGAAGCGTCGAGCAATTATGATAATTTTAAGTATGCATGAAAAAGGATTCTGCAGAGCACAGAAGAAATATCATAAAACCACTCAAATGCTAATTATCATCATTACATTATTTTACACATTTAAGAATGTTTTTTTAATTCCAATATGGCCTTAGGTTTCTTAAATCGGTCTTATCGTGCTCTGGCATTATTTGTTTTTTTGGTGGTATTTCTGCTGATATGTGCCAGGAATTGCACAAAAGTATAATTTTATTTCTTCTGCATCGTCAATATTAAGAAGCTCTGTGTCATTATAGTGAATGTCTAACAGGTCAATGTTTACATCCCTTTAAATCTTGGCCTCATAGGGCAGTGTTTTTCAAAAACCTCATGATTAGTACATTCCGGGTGTAAGTTATAAAAGACAACTTATGGGAAAAATTACACATCCTTTATTTATTTATTATAAAACACTGCTTTTTCAACTTTAATTTTATTGTTTTAATAAGGTATAAGTAGCGAGTCTGTGGCATGCATCGCAACCACATTGAATTGATTTTGTATATAAGTTTCCATTTGGTCATTATTACCTGAAGTTTATCAAGCCAGCAGTCACTTGAGGAGAGCTTTTGTTGAGAATGGCATTCACACATTTTATAGGAAATACGCTATCAAAGAATAATTTACAAATCTTTCAAAACATTCCATTCGGTTAATTGCACTGTTTGTTAGCACATATTGTTGTGAACAACTTTTTTCACTTAAGAAAAATGTAAAGTCAAAGCCAAGGTTATTATTGACAGACGAACATTTATGCAATGTACTTCATATTTCCACATCAAGTGTACAGAGGGACATTAATTTTTTGTGCAAGCACAAACAATATCAAAAATCCCACTAAATCCTTGCAATTGTAAAATTGTAATTTGCCTATTTGTATATTGAATATATAAAAATCTTTGTGAATCTTGCGAATGTTGTTCTTTGAACTTCAATAATTTTAATGATAAAACAGAAAAAATCATGCGTAAATTATACTTTTGAATGGCCTATATGGTACAGACATCGGCCGGCATAATTGAGTCCCCAACAAAAAAAAGTCATTCGTTTTGGGACGAAGGGGACTTAAAATTTCTAAATGACGCCCTTCAGCGAAAAATGTTGGACAACCCTGTGCTAGAGGTTGGCCTAATACTAGAAACGAATGATGTCATTGAAGGCCATGACAATGTGTGTATCGTATTTAAGACTTTCACAGGGACAACTGCAGGGAGAGAAAGGAAAGATGGGATTCCAACGGAAATTATGTAATTCCATTCATCCTCCAATCCTTCCTTCCTCCCCAACAATGTTGACTTGGGAGTGCAAATGGCCGATGTCTATACCATATAGGCCATTCAAAACTATAATTTACGCATGATGTTTTCTTTTTTATCATTAAAATTATTGAAGTTCAAAGAACAACATTCACAAGATTCACAAAGATTATTATTTATTCAATATACAAATAGGAAAATTACAATTTTACAATTGCAAGGATTTAGTGGGATATTTGAAATTGTTTGTGCTTGCACAAAAAATCAATGTCCCCCTGTACACTTGATGTGGAAATATGAAGTACATTGCATAAATGTTCTTCTGTCAATAATAACCTTGACTTTGACTTTACATTTTTCATAAAATAATGATATGTAACATGTACATAAATAATAATGATTGCTTAAAATCATAAACATGACAATGAATACTACTTTAGCTCATATACACGTTTTAGTAATTAAATATAGCTCTCAGACTTTTTTCATATCAGAATTTTTTCAAATTCAAATTGGTGAAATTTCATCATTGAGCTATAATCCGTTGAATAAAAATACGTTTTTTATTGATTCCATAATATTCTCAAAAATGTACGTTATTTTAATAGGGAGATATCATCGATCAAGTAGAAATCGAGATTATGTAATTTGGGAAGTTCAATATCGGATATCTGAATTTAATGGTCATAAATATTAAAAGCACAAAGTATATATATTCAATATGGAAGTAGAAAGTACTTACTTTCTTCAGGCTGTCATGGTCCTTTTCATAGATCATCCTTGGGAGGTAATTCTGAATAACTGGCAAATTAGTGGTCCATGATTTTTCGAACATATATTTCAGAAATGCCACTGATTTGCAGAATTTTTGAATCTTCATTTAGCCATTAAACCAAGCATGTTATTTGTTCTTGGAGGACTTCAGCGAACATCCTTAAACGGTTTTGAAAAAAGCATTAGGTCATTTAGGAGGAAGCGTCGAGCAATTATGATAATTTTAAGTATGCATGAAAAAGGATTCTGCAGAGCACAGAAGAAATATCATAAAACCACTCAAATGCTAATTATCATCATTACATTATTTTACACATTTAAGAATGTTTTTTTAATTCCAATATGGCCTTAGGTTTCTTAAATCGGTCTTATCGTGCTCTGGCATTATTTGTTTTTTTGGTGGTATTTCTGCTGATATGTGCCAGGAATTGCACAAAAGTATAATTTTATTTCTTCTGCATCGTCAATATTAAGAAGCTCTGTGTCATTATAGTGAATGTCTAACAGGTCAATGTTTACATCCCTTTAAATCTTGGCCTCATAGGGCAGTGTTTTTCAAAAACCTCATGATTAGTACATTCCGGGTGTAAGTTATAAAAGACAACTTATGGGAAAAATGACACATCCTTTGTTTATTTATTATAAAACACTGCTTTTTCAACTTTAATTTTATTGTTTTAATAAGGTATAAGTAGCGAGTCTGTGGCATGCATCGCAACCACATTGAATTGATTTAGTATATAAGTTTCCATTTGGTCATTATTACCTGAAGTTTATCAAGCCAGCAGTCACTTGAGGAGAGCTTTTGTTGAGAATGGCATTCACACATTTTATAGGAAATAAGCTATCAAAGAATAATTTACAAATCTTTCAAAACATTCCATTCGGTTAATTGCACTGTTTGTTAGCACATATTGTTGTGAACAACTTTTTTCACTTAAGAAAAATGTAAAGTCAAAGCCAAGGTTATTATTGACAGACGAACATTTATGCAATGTACTTCATATTTCCACATCAAGTGTACAGAGGGACATTAATTTTTTGTGCAAGCACAAACAATATCAAAAATCCCACTAAATCCTTGCAATTGTAAAATTGTAATTTGCCTATTTGTATATTGAATATATAAAAATCTTTGTGAATCTTGCGAATGTTGTTCTTTGAACTTCAATAATTTTAATGATAAAACAGAAAAAATCATGCGTAAATTATACTTTTGAATGGCCTATATGGTACAGACATCGGCCGGCATAATTGAGTCCCCAACAAAAAAAAGTCATTCGTTTTGGGACGAAGGGGACTTAAAATTTCTAAATGACGCCCTTCAGCGAAAAAGGTTGGACAACCCTGTGCTAGAGGTTGGCCTAATACTAGAAACGAATGATGTCATTGAAGGCCATGACAATGTGTGTATCGTATTTAAGACTTTCACAGGGACAACTGCAGGGAGAGAAAGGAAAGATGGGATTCCAACGGAAATTATGTAATTCCATTCATCCTCCAATCCTTCCTTCCTCCCCAACAATGTTGACTTGGGAGTGCAAATGGCCGATGTCTATACCATATAGGCCATTCAAAACTATAATTTACGCATGATGTTTTCTTTTTTATCATTAAAATTATTGAAGTTCAAAGAACAACATTCGCAAGATTCACAAAGATTATTATTTATTCAATATACAAATAGGAAAATTACAATTTTACAATTGCAAGGATTTAGTGGGATATTTGAAATTGTTTGTGCTTGCACAAAAAATCAATGTCCCCCTGTGCACTTGATGTGGAAATATGAAGTACATTGCATAAATGTTCTTCTGTCAATAATAACCTTGACTTTGACTTTACATTTTTCATAAAATAATGATATGTAACATGTACATAAATAATAATGATTGCTTAAAATCATAAACATGACAAAGAATACTACTTTAGCTCATATACACGTTTTAGTAATTAAATATAGCTCTCAGACTTTTTTTCATATCAGAATTATTTCAAATTCAAATTGGTGAAATTTCATCATTGAGCTATAATCCGTTGAATAAAAATACGTTTTTTATTGATTCCATAATATTCTCAAAAATGTACGTTATTTTAATAGGGAGATATCATCGATCAAGTAGAAATCGAGATTATGTAATTTGGGAAGTTCAATATCGGATATCTGAATTTAATGGTCATAAATATTAAAAGCACAAAGTATATATATTCAATATGGAAGTAGAAAGTACTTACTTTCTTCAGGCTGTCATGGTCCTTTTCATAGATCATCCTTGGGAGGTAATTCTGAATAACTGGCAAATTAGTGGTCCATGATTTTTCGAACATATATTTCAGAAATGCCACTGATTTGCAGAATTTTTGAATCTTCATTTAGCCATTAAACCAAGCATGTTATTTGTTCTTGGAGGACTTCAGCGAACATCCTTAAACGGTTTTGAAAAAAGCATTAGGTCATTTAGGAGGAAGCGTCGAGCAATTATGATAATTTTAAGTATGCATGAAAAAGGATTCTGCAGAGCACAGAAGAAATATCATAAAACTACTCAAATGCTAATTATCATCATTACATTATTTTACACATTTAAGAATGTTTTTTTAATTCCAATATGGCCTTAGGTTTCTTAAATCGGTCTTATCGTGCTCTGGCATTATTTGTTTTTTTGGTGGTATTTCTGCTGATATGTGCCAGGAATTGCACAAAAGTATAATTTTATTTCTTCTGCATCGTCAATATTAAGAAGCTCTGTGTCATTATAGTGAATGTCTAACAGGTCTATGTTTACATCCCTTTAAATCTTGGCCTCATAGGGCAGTGTTTTTCAAAAACCTCATGATTAGTACATTCCGGGTGTAAGTTATAAAAGACAACTTATGGGAAAAATGACACATCCTTTGTTTATTTATTATAAAACACTGCTTTTTCAACTTTAATTTTATTGTTTTAATAAGGTATAAGTAGCGAGTCTGTGGCATGCATCGCAACCACATTGAATTGATTTTGTATATAAGTTTCCATTTGGTCATTATTACCTGAAGTTTATCAAGCCAGCAGTCACTTGAGGAGAGCTTTTGTTGAGAATGGCATTCACACATTTTATAGGAAATACGCTATCAAAGAATAATTTACAAATCTTTCAAAACATTCCATTCGGTTAATTGCACTGTTTGTTAGCACATATTGTTGTGAACAACTTTTTTCACTTAAGAAAAATGTAAAGTCAAAGCCAAGGTTATTATTGACAGACGAACATTTATGCAATGTACTTCATATTTCCACATCAAGTGTACAGAGGGACATTAATTTTTTGTGCAAGCACAAACAATATCAAAAATCCCACTAAATCCTTGCAATTGTAAAATTGTAATTTGCCTATTTGTATATTGAATATATAAAAATCTTTGTGAATCTTGCGAATGTTGTTCTTTGAACTTCAATAATTTTAATGATAAAACAGAAAAAATCATGCGTAAATTATACTTTTGAATGGCCTATATGGTACAGACATCGGCCGGCATAATTGAGTCCCCAACAAAAAAAAGTCATTCGTTTTGGGATGAAGGGGACTTAAAATTTCTAAATGACGCCCTTCAGCGAAAAATGTTGGACAACCCTGTGCTAGAGGTTGGCCTAATACTAGAAACGAATGATGTCATTGAAGGCCATGACAATGTGTGTATCGTATTTAAGACTTTCACAGGGACAACTGCAGGGAGAGAAAGGAAAGATGGGATTCCAACGGAAATTATGTAATTCCATTCATCCTCCAATCCTTCCTTCCTCCCCAACAATGTTGACTTGGGAGTGCAAATGGCCGATGTCTATACCATATAGGCCATTCAAAACTATAATTTACGCATGATGTTTTCTTTTTTATCATTAAAATTATTGAAGTTCAAAGAACAACATTCGCAAGATTCACAAAGATTATTATTTATTCAATATACAAATAGGAAAATTACAATTTTACAATTGCAAGGATTTAGTGGGATATTTGAAATTGTTTGTGCTTGCACAAAAAATCAATGTCCCCCTGTGCACTTGATGTGGAAATATGAAGTACATTGCATAAATGTTCTTCTGTCAATAATAACCTTGACTTTGACTTTACATTTTTCATAAAATAATGATATGTAACATGTACATAAATAATAATGATTGCTTAAAATCATAAACATGACAAAGAATACTACTTTAGCTCATATACACGTTTTAGTAATTAAATATAGCTCTCAGACTTTTTTTCATATCAGAATTTTTTCAAATTCAAATTGGTGAAATTTCATCATTGAGCTATAATCCGTTGAATAAAAATACGTTTTTTAT
This sequence comes from Tanypteryx hageni, assembly GCA_028673005.1. Lineage (NCBI taxonomy): Eukaryota > Metazoa > Arthropoda > Insecta > Odonata > Petaluridae > Tanypteryx > Tanypteryx hageni. The sequence continues at coordinate 90,957,826 of CM054120.1, forward strand.
TGATTCCATAATATTCTCAAAAATGTACGTTATTTTAATAGGGAGATATCATCGATCAAGTAGAAATCGAGATTATGTAATTTGGGAAGTTCAATATCGGATATCTGAATTTAATGGTCATAAATATTAAAAGCACAAAGTATATATATTCAATATGGAAGTAGAAAGTACTTACTTTCTTCAGGCTGTCATGGTCCTTTTCATAGATCATCCTTGGGAGGTAATTCTGAATAACTGGCAAATTAGTGGTCCATGATTTTTCGAACATATATTTCAGAAATGCCACTGATTTGCAGAATTTTTGAATCTTCATTTAGCCATTAAACCAAGCATGTTATTTGTTCTTGGAGGACTTCAGCGAACATCCTTAAACGGTTTTGAAAAAAGCATTAGGTCATTTAGGAGGAAGCGTCGAGCAATTATGATAATTTTAAGTATGCAAGAAAAAGGATTCTGCAGAGCACAGAAGAAATATCATAAAACTACTCAAATGCTAATTATCATCATTACATTATTTTACACATTTAAGAATGTTTTTTTAATTCCAATATGGCCTTAGGTTTCTTAAATCGGTCTTATCGTGCTCTGGCATTATTTGTTTTTTTGGTGGTATTTCTGCTGATATGTGCCAGGAATTGCACAAAAGTTTAATTTTATTTCTTCTGCATCGTCAATATTAAGAAGCTCTGTGTCATTATAGTGAATGTCTAACAGGTCTATGTTTACATCCCTTTAAATCTTGGCCTCATAGGGCAGTGTTTTTCAAAAACCTCATGATTAGTACATTCCGGGTGTAAGTTATAAAAGACAACTTATGGGAAAAATGACACATCCTTTATTTATTTATTATAAAACACTGCTTTTTCAACTTTAATTTTATTGTTTTAATAAGGTATAAGTAGCGAGTCTGTGGCATGCATCGCAACCACATTGAATTGATTTTGTATATAAGTTTCCATTTGGTCATTATTACCTGAAGTTTATCAAGCCAGCAGTCACTTGAGGAGAGCTTTTGTTGAGAATGGCATTCACACATTTTATAGGAAATACGCTATCAAAGAATAATTTACAAATCTTTCAAAACATTCCATTCGGTTAATTGCACTGTTTGTTAGCACATATTGTTGTGAAGAACTTTTTTCACTTAAGAAAAATGTAAAGTCAAAGCCAAGGTTATTATTGACAGACGAACATTTATGCAATGTACTTCATATTTCCACATCAAGTGTACAGAGGGACATTAATTTTTTGTGCAAGCACAAACAATATCAAAAATCCCACTAAATCCTTGCAATTGTAAAATTGTAATTTGCCTATTTGTATATTGAATATATAAAAATCTTTGTGAATCTTGCGAATGTTGTTCTTTGAACTTCAATAATTTTAATGATAAAACAGAAAAAATCATGCGTAAATTATACTTTTGAATGGCCTATATGGTACAGACATCGGCCGGCATAATTGAGTCCCCAACAAAAAAAAGTCATTCGTTTTGGGACGAAGGGGACTTAAAATTTCTAAATGACGCCCTTCAGCGAAAAAGGTTGGACAACCCTGTGCTAGAGGTTGGCCTAATACTAGAAACGAATGATGTCATTGAAGGCCATGACAATGTGTGTATCGTATTTAAGACTTTCACAGGGACAACTGCAGGGAGAGAAAGGAAAGATGGGATTCCAACGGAAATTATGTAATTCCATTCATCCTCCAATCCTTCCTTCCTCCCCAACAATGTTGACTTGGGAGTGCAAATGGCCGATGTCTATACCATATAGGCCATTCAAAACTATAATTTACGCATGATGTTTTCTTTTTTATCATTAAAATTATTGAAGTTCAAAGAACAACATTCGCAAGATTCACAAAGATTATTATTTATTCAATATACAAATAGGAAAATTACAATTTTACAATTGCAAGGATTTAGTGGGATATTTGAAATTGTTTGTGCTTGCACAAAAAATCAATGTCCCCCTGTACACTTGATGTGGAAATATGAAGTACATTGCATAAATGTTCTTCTGTCAATAATAACCTTGACTTTGACTTTACATTTTTCATAAAATAATGATATGTAACATGTACATAAATAATAATGATTGCTTAAAATCATAAACATGACAATGAATACTACTTTAGTTCATATACACGTTTTAGTAATTAAATATAGCTCTCAGACTTTTTTTCATATCAGAATTATTTCAAATTCAAATTGGTGAAATTTCATCATTGAGCTATAATCCGTTGAATAAAAATACGTTTTTTATTGATTCCATAATATTCTCAAAAATGTACGTTATTTTAATAGGGAGATATCATCGATCAAGTAGAAATCGAGATTATGTAATTTGGGAAGTTCAATATCGGATATCTGAATTTAATGGTCATAAATATTAAAAGCACAAAGTATATATATTCAATATGGAAGTAGAAAGTACTTACTTTCTTCAGGCTGTCATGGTCCTTTTCATAGATCATCCTTGGGAGGTAATTCTGAATAACTGGCAAATTAGTGGTCCATGATTTTTCGAACATATATTTCAGAAATGCCACTGATTTGCAGAATTTTTGAATCTTCATTTAGCCATTAAACCAAGCATGTTATTTGTTCTTGGAGGACTTCAGCGAACATCCTTAAACGGTTTTGAAAAAAGCATTAGGTCATTTAGGAGGAAGCGTCGAGCAATTATGATAATTTTAAGTATGCAAGAAAAAGGATTCTGCAGAGCACAGAAGAAATATCATAAAACTACTCAAATGCTAATTATCATCATTACATTATTTTACACATTTAAGAATGTTTTTTTAATTCCAATATGGCCTTAGGTTTCTTAAATCGGTCTTATCGTGCTCTGGCATTATTTGTTTTTTTGGTGGTATTTCTGCTGATATGTGCCAGGAATTGCACAAAAGTTTAATTTTATTTCTTTTGCATCGTCAATATTAAGAAGCTCTGTGTCATTATAGTGAATGTCTAACAGGTCTATGTTTACATCCCTTTAAATCTTGGCCTCATAGGGCAGTGTTTTTCAAAAACCTCATGATTAGTACATTCCGGGTGTAAGTTATAAAAGACAACTTATGGGTAAAATGACACATCCTTTGTTTATTTATTATAAAACACTGCTTTTTCAACTTTAATTTTATTGTTTTAATAAGGTATAAGTAGCGAGTCTGTGGCATGCATCGCAACCACATTGAATTGATTTTGTATATAAGTTTCCATTTGGTCATTATTACCTGAAGTTTATCAAGCCAACAGTCACTTGAGGAGAGCTTTTGTTGAGAATGACATTCACACATTTTATAGGAAATACGCTATCAAAGAATAATTTACAAATCTTTCAAAACATTCCATTTGGTTAATTGCACTGTTTGTTAGCACATATTGTTGTGAACAACTTTTTTCACTTAAGAAAAATGTAAAGTCAAAGTCAAGGTTATTATTGACAGACGAACATTTATGCAATGTACTTCATATTTCCACATCAAGTGTACAGAGGGACATTAATTTTTTGTGCAAGCACAAACAATATCAAAAATCCCACTAAATCCTTGCAATTGTAAAATTGTAATTTGCCTATTTGTATATTGAATATATAAAAATCTTTGTGAATCTTGCGAATGTTGTTCTTTGAACTTCAATAATTTTAATGATAAAACAGAAAAAATCATGCGTAAATTATACTTTTGAATGGCCTATATGGTACAGACATCGGCCGGCATAATTGAGTCCCCAACAAAAAAAAGTCATTCGTTTTGGGACGAAGGGGACTTAAAATTTCTAAATGACGCCCTTCAGCGAAAAAGGTTGGACAACCCTGTGCTAGAGGTTGGCCTAATACTAGAAACGAATGATGTCATTGAAGGCCATGACAATGTGTGTATCGTATTTAAGACTTTCACAGGGACAACTGCAGGGAGAGAAAGGAAAGATGGGATTCCAACGGAAATTATGTAATTCCATTCATCCTCCAATCCTTCCTTCCTCCCCAACAATGTTGACTTGGGAGTGCAAATGGCCGATGTCTATACCATATAGGCCATTCAAAACTATAATTTACGCATGATGTTTTCTTTTTTATCATTAAAATTATTGAAGTTCAAAGAACAACATTCGCAAGATTCACAAAGATTATTATTTATTCAATATACAAATAGGAAAATTACAATTTTACAATTGCAAGGATTTAGTGGGATATTTGAAATTGTTTGTGCTTGCACAAAAAATCAATGTCCCCCTGTGCACTTGATGTGGAAATATGAAGTACATTGCATAAATGTTCTTCTGTCAATAATAACCTTGACTTTGACTTTACATTTTTCATAAAATAATGATATGTAACATGTACATAAATAATAATGATTGCTTAAAATCATAAACATGACAAAGAATACTACTTTAGCTCATATACACGTTTTAGTAATTAAATATAGCTCTCAGACTTTTTTTCATATCAGAATTATTTCAAATTCAAATTGGTGAAATTTCATCATTGAGCTATAATCCGTTGAATAAAAATACGTTTTTTATTGATTCTATAATATTCTCAAAAATGTACGTTATTTTAATAGGGAGATATCATCGATCAAGTAGAAATCGAGATTATGTAATTTGGGAAGTTCAATATCGGATATCTGAATTTAATGGTCATAAATATTAAAAGCACAAAGTATATATATTCAATATGGAAGTAGAAAGTACTTACTTTCTTCAGGCTGTCATGGTCCTTTTCATAGATCATCCTTGGGAGGTAATTCTGAATAACTGGCAAATTAGTGGTCCATGATTTTTCGAACATATATTTCAGAAATGCCACTGATTTGCAGAATTTTTGAATCTTCATTTAGCCATTAAACCAAGCATGTTATTTGTTCTTGGAGGACTTCAGCGAACATCCTTAAACGGTTTTGAAAAAAGCATTAGGTCATTTAGGAGGAAGCGTCGAGCAATTATGATAATTTTAAGTATGCATGAAAAAGGATTCTGCAGAGCACAGAAGAAATATCATAAAACTACTCAAATGCTAATTATCATCATTACATTATTTTACACATTTAAGAATGTTTTTTTAATTCCAATATGGCCTTAGGTTTCTTAAATCGGTCTTATCGTGCTCTGGCATTATTTGTTTTTTTGGTGGTATTTCTGCTGATATGTGCCAGGAATTGCACAAAAGTTTAATTTTATTTCTTTTGCATCGTCAATATTAAGAAGCTCTGTGTCATTATAGTGAATGTCTAACAGGTCTATGTTTACATCCCTTTAAATCTTGGCCTCATAGGGCAGTGTTTTTCAAAAACCTCATGATTAGTACATTCCGGGTGTAAGTTATAAAAGACAACTTATGGGTAAAATGACACATCCTTTGTTTATTTATTATAAAACACTGCTTTTTCAACTTTAATTTTATTGTTTTAATAAGGTATAAGTAGCGAGTCTGTGGCATGCATCGCAACCACATTGAATTGATTTTGTATATAAGTTTCCATTTGGTCATTATTACCTGAAGTTTATCAAGCCAACAGTCACTTGAGGAGAGCTTTTGTTGAGAATGACATTCACACATTTTATAGGAAATACGCTATCAAAGAATAATTTACAAATCTTTCAAAACATTCCATTTGGTTAATTGCACTGTTTGTTAGCACATATTGTTGTGAACAACTTTTTTCACTTAAGAAAAATGTAAAGTCAAAGTCAAGGTTATTATTGACAGACGAACATTTATGCAATGTACTTCATATTTCCACATCAAGTGTACAGAGGGACATTAATTTTTTGTGCAAGCACAAACAATATCAAAAATCCCACTAAATCCTTGCAATTGTAAAATTGTAATTTGCCTATTTGTATATTGAATATATAAAAATCTTTGTGAATCTTGCGAATGTTGTTCTTTGAACTTCAATAATTTTAATGATAAAACAGAAAAAATCATGCGTAAATTATACTTTTGAATGGCCTATATGGTACAGACATCGGCCGGCATAATTGAGTCCCCAACAAAAAAAAGTCATTCGTTTTGGGACGAAGGGGACTTAAAATTTCTAAATGACGCCCTTCAGCGAAAAAGGTTGGACAACCCTGTGCTAGAGGTTGGCCTAATACTAGAAACGAATGATGTCATTGAAGGCCATGACAATGTGTGTATCGTATTTAAGACTTTCACAGGGACAACTGCAGGGAGAGAAAGGAAAGATGGGATTCCAACGGAAATTATGTAATTCCATTCATCCTCCAATCCTTCCTTCCTCCCCAACAATGTTGACTTGGGAGTGCAAATGGCCGATGTCTATACCATATAGGCCATTCAAAACTATAATTTACGCATGATGTTTTCTTTTTTATCATTAAAATTATTAAAGTTCAAAGAACAACATTCGCAAGATTCACAAAGATTATTATTTATTCAATATACAAATAGGAAAATTACAATTTTACAATTGCAAGGATTTAGTGGGATATTTGAAATTGTTTGTGCTTGCACAAAAAATCAATGTCCCCCTGTGCACTTGATGTGGAAATATGAAGTACATTGCATAAATGTTCTTCTGTCAATAATAACCTTGACTTTGACTTTACATTTTTCATAAAATAATGATATGTAACATGTACATAAATAATAATGATTGCTTAAAATCATAAACATGACAAAGAATACTACTTTAGCTCATATACACGTTTTAGTAATTAAATATAGCTCTCAGACTTTTTTTCATATCAGAATTATTTCAAATTCAAATTGGTGAAATTTCATCATTGAGCTATAATCCGTTGAATAAAAATACGTTTTTTATTGATTCTATAATATTCTCAAAAATGTACGTTATTTTAATAGGGAGATATCATCGATCAAGTAGAAATCGAGATTATGTAATTTGGGAAGTTCAATATCGGATATCTGAATTTAATGGTCATAAATATTAAAAGCACAAAGTATATATATTCAATATGGAAGTAGAAAGTACTTACTTTCTTCAGGCTGTCATGGTCCTTTTCATAGATCATCCTTGGGAGGTAATTCTGAATAACTGGCAAATTAGTGGTCCATGATTTTTCGAACATATATTTCAGAAATGCCACTGATTTGCAGAATTTTTGAATCTTCATTTAGCCATTAAACCAAGCATGTTATTTGTTCTTGGAGGACTTCAGCGAACATCCTTAAACGGTTTTGAAAAAAGCATTAGGTCATTTAGGAGGAAGCGTCGAGCAATTATGATAATTTTAAGTATGCATGAAAAAGGATTCTGCAGAGCACAGAAGAAATATCATAAAACTACTCAAATGCTAATTATCATCATTACATTATTTTACACATTTAAGAATGTTTTTTTAATTCCAATATGGCCTTAGGTTTCTTAAATCGGTCTTATCGTGCTCTGGCATTATTTGTTTTTTTGGTGGTATTTCTGCTGATATGTGCCAGGAATTGCACAAAAGTATAATTTTATTTCTTCTGCATCGTCAATATTAAGAAGCTCTGTGTCTTTATAGTGAATGTCTAACAGGTCTATGTTTACATCCCTTTAAATCTTGGCCTCATAGGGCAGTGTTTTTCAAAAACCTCATGATTAGTACATTCCGGGTGTAAGTTATAAAAGACAACTTATGGGAAATATGACACATCCTTTATTTATTTATTATAAAACACTGCTTTTTCAACTTTAATTTTATTGTTTTAATAAGGTATAAGTAGCGAGTCTGTGGCATGCATCGCAACCACATTGAATTGATTTTGTATATAAGTTTCCATTTGGTCATTATTACCTGAAGTTTATCAAGCCAGCAGTCACTTGAGGAGAGCTTTTGTTGAGAATGGCATTCACACATTTTATAGGAAATAAGCTATCAAAGAATAATTTACAAATCTTTCAAAACATTCCATTTGGTTAATTGCACTGTTTGTTAGCACATATTATTGTGAACAACTTTTTTCACTTAAGAAAAATGTAAAGTCAAAGCCAAGGTTATTATTGACAGACGAACATTTATGCAATGTACTTCATATTTCCACATCAAGTGTACAGAGGGACATTAATTTTTTGTGCAAGCACAAACAATATCAAAAATCCCACTAAATCCTTGCAATTGTAAAATTGTAATTTGCCTATTTGTATATTGAATATATAAAAATCTTTGTGAATCTTGCAAATGTTGTTCTTTGAACTTCAATAATTTTAATGATAAAACAGAAAAAATCATGCGTAAATTATACTTTTGAATGGCCTATATGGTACAGACATCGGCCGGCATAATTGAGTCCCCAACAAAAAAAAGTCATTCGTTTTGGGACGAAGGGGACTTAAAATTTCTAAATGACGCCCTTCAGCGAAAAAGGTTGGACAACCCTGTGCTAGAGGTTGGCCTAATACTAGAAACGAATGATGTCATTGAAGGCCATGACAATGTGTGTATCGTATTTAAGACTTTCACAGGGACAACTGCAGGGAGAGAAAGGAAAGATGGGATTCCAACGGAAATTATGTAATTCCATTCATCCTCCAATCCTTCCTTCCTCCCCAACAATGTTGACTTGGGAGTGCAAATGGCCGATGTCTATACCATATAGGCCATTCAAAACTATAATTTACGCATGATGTTTTCTTTTTTATCATTAAAATTATTGAAGTTCAAAGAACAACATTCGCAAGATTCACAAAGATTATTATTTATTCAATATACAAATAGGAAAATTACAATTTTACAATTGCAAGGATTTAGTGGGATATTTGAAATTGTTTGTGCTTGCACAAAAAATCAATGTCCCCCTGTGCACTTGATGTGGAAATATGAAGTACATTGCATAAATGTTCTTCTGTCAATAATAACCTTGACTTTGACTTTACATTTTTCATAAAATAATGATATGTAACATGTACATAAATAATAATGATTGCTTAAAATCATAAACATGACAAAGAATACTACTTTAGCTCATATACACGTTTTAGTAATTAAATATAGCTCTCAGACTTTTTTTCATATCAGAATTTTTTCAAATTCAAATTGGTGAAATTTCATCATTGAGCTATAATCCGTTGAATAAAAATACGTTTTTTATTGATTCCATAATATTCTCAAAAATGTACGTTATTTTAATAGGGAGATATCATCGATCAAGTAGAAATCGAGATTATGTAATTTGGGAAGTTCAATATCGGATATCTGAATTTAATGGTCATAAATATTAAAAGCACAAAGTATATATATTCAATATGGAAGTAGAAAGTACTTACTTTCTTCAGGCTGTCATGGTCCTTTTCATAGATCATCCTTGGGAGGTAATTCTGAATAACTGGCAAATTAGTGGTCCATGATTTTTCGAACATATATTTCAGAAATGCCACTGATTTGCAGAATTTTTGAATCTTCATTTAGCCATTAAACCAAGCATGTTATTTGTTCTTGGAGGACTTCAGCGAACATCCTTAAACGGTTTTGAAAAAAGCATTAGGTCATTTAGGTGGAAGCGTCGAGCAATTATGATAATTTTAAGTATGCAAGAAAAAGGATTCTGCAGAGCACAGAAGAAATATCATAAAACTACTCAAATGCTAATTATCATCATTACATTATTTTACACATTTAAGAATGTTTTTTTAATTCCAATATGGCCTTAGGTTTCTTAAATCGGTCTTATCGTGCTCTGGCATTATTTGTTTTTTTGGTGGTATTTCTGCTGATATGTGCCAGGAATTGCACAAAAGTTTAATTTTATTTCTTCTGCATCGTCAATATTAAGAAGCTCTGTGTCATTATAGTGAATGTCTAACAGGTCTATGTTTACATCCCTTTAAATCTTGGCCTCATAGGGCAGTGTTTTTCAAAAACCTCATGATTAGTACATTCCGGGTGTAAGTTATAAAAGACAACTTATGGGAAAAATGACACATCCTTTATTTATTTATTATAAAACACTGCTTTTTCAACTTTAATTTTATTGTTTTAATAAGGTATAAGTAGCGAGTCTGTGGCATGCATCGCAACCACATTGAATTGATTTTGTATATAAGTTTCCATTTGGTCATTATTACCTGAAGTTTATCAAGCCAGCAGTCACTTGAGGAGAGCTTTTGTTGAGAATGGCATTCACACATTTTATAGGAAATAAGCTATCAAAGAATAATTTACAAATCTTTCAAAACATTCCATTCGGTTAATTGCACTGTTTGTTAGCACATATTGTTGTGAACAACTTTTTTCACTTAAGAAAAATGTAAAGTCAAAGCCAAGGTTATTATTGACAGACGAACATTTATGCAATGTACTTCATATTTCCACATCAAGTGTACAGAGGGACATTAATTTTTTGTGCAAGCACAAACAATATCAAAAATCCCACTAAATCCTTGCAATTGTAAAATTGTAATTTGCCTATTTGTATATTGAATATATAAAAATCTTTGTGAATCTTGCGAATGTTGTTCTTTGAACTTCAATAATTTTAATGATAAAACAGAAAAAATCATGCGTAAATTATACTTTTGAATGGCCTATATGGTACAGACATCGGCCGGCATAATTGAGTCCCCAACAAAAAAAAGTCATTCGTTTTGGGACGAAGGGGACTTAAAATTTCTAAATGACGCCCTTCAGCGAAAAAGGTTGGACAACCCTGTGCTAGAGGTTGGCCTAATACTAGAAACGAATGATGTCATTGAAGGCCATGACAATGTGTGTATCGTATTTAAGACTTTCACAGGGACAACTGCAGGGAGAGAAAGGAAAGATGGGATTCCAACGGAAATTATGTAATTCCATTCATCCTCCAATCCTTCCTTCCTCCCCAACAATGTTGACTTGGGAGTGCAAATGGCCGATGTCTATACCATATAGGCCATTCAAAACTATAATTTACGCATGATGTTTTCTTTTTTATCATTAAAATTATTAAAGTTCAAAGAACAACATTCGCAAGATTCACAAAGATTATTATTTATTCAATATACAAATAGGAAAATTACAATTTTACAATTGCAAGGATTTAGTGGGATATTTGAAATTGTTTGTGCTTGCACAAAAAATCAATGTCCCCCTGTGCACTTGATGTGGAAATATGAAGTACATTGCATAAATGTTCTTCTGTCAATAATAACCTTGACTTTGACTTTACATTTTTCATAAAATAATGATATGTAACATGTACATAAATAATAATGATTGCTTAAAATCATAAACATGACAAAGAATACTACTTTAGCTCATATACACGTTTTAGTAATTAAATATAGCTCTCAGACTTTTTTTCATATCAGAATTATTTCAAATTCAAATTGGTGAAATTTCATCATTGAGCTATAATCCGTTGAATAAAAATACGTTTTTTATTGATTCTATAATATTCTCAAAAATGTACGTTATTTTAATAGGGAGATATCATCGATCAAGTAGAAATCGAGATTATGTAATTTGGGAAGTTCAATATCGGATATCTGAATTTAATGGTCATAAATATTAAAAGCACAAAGTATATATATTCAATATGGAAGTAGAAAGTACTTACTTTCTTCAGGCTGTCATGGTCCTTTTCATAGATCATCCTTGGGAGGTAATTCTGAATAACTGGCAAATTAGTGGTCCATGATTTTTCGAACATATATTTCAGAAATGCCACTGATTTGCAGAATTTTTGAATCTTCATTTAGCCATTAAACCAAGCATGTTATTTGTTCTTGGAGGACTTCAGCGAACATCCTTAAACGGTTTTGAAAAAAGCATTAGGTCATTTAGGAGGAAGCGTCGAGCAATTATGATAATTTTAAGTATGCATGAAAAAGGATTCTGCAGAGCACAGAAGAAATATCATAAAACTACTCAAATGCTAATTATCATCATTACATTATTTTACACATTTAAGAATGTTTTTTTAATTCCAATATGGCCTTAGGTTTCTTAAATCGGTCTTATCGTGCTCTGGCATTATTTGTTTTTTTGGTGGTATTTCTGCTGATATGTGCCAGGAATTGCACAAAAGTATAATTTTATTTCTTCTGCATCGTCAATATTAAGAAGCTCTGTGTCTTTATAGTGAATGTCTAACAGGTCTATGTTTACATCCCTTTAAATCTTGGCCTCATAGGGCAGTGTTTTTCAAAAACCTCATGATTAGTACATTCCGGGTGTAAGTTATAAAAGACAACTTATGGGAAAAATGACACATCCTTTATTTATTTATTATAAAACACTGCTTTTTCAACTTTAATTTTATTGTTTTAATAAGGTATAAGTAGCGAGTCTGTGGCATGCATCGCAACCACATTGAATTGATTTTGTATATAAGTTTCCATTTGGTCATTATTACCTGAAGTTTATCAAGCCAGCAGTCACTTGAGGAGAGCTTTTGTTGAGAATGGCATTCACACATTTTATAGGAAATAAGCTATCAAAGAATAATTTACAAATCTTTCAAAACATTCCATTTGGTTAATTGCACTGTTTGTTAGCACATATTGTTGTGAACAACTTTTTTCACTTAAGAAAAATGTAAAGTCAAAGCCAAGGTTATTATTGACAGACGAACATTTATGCAATGTACTTCATATTTCCACATCAAGTGTACAGAGGGACATTAATTTTTTGTGCAAGCACAAACAATATCAAAAATCCCACTAAATCCTTGCAATTGTAAAATTGTAATTTGCCTATTTGTATATTGAATATATAAAAATCTTTGTGAATCTTGCAAATGTTGTTCTTTGAACTTCAATAATTTTAATGATAAAACAGAAAAAATCATGCGTAAATTATACTTTTGAATGGCCTATATGGTACAGACATCGGCCGGCATAATTGAGTCCCCAACAAAAAAAAGTCATTCGTTTTGGGACGAAGGGGACTTAAAATTTCTAAATGACGCCCTTCAGCGAAAAAGGTTGGACAACCCTGTGCTAGAGGTTGGCCTAATACTAGAAACGAATGATGTCATTGAAGGCCATGACAATGTGTGTATCGTATTTAAGACTTTCACAGGGACAACTGCAGGGAGAGAAAGGAAAGATGGGATTCCAACGGAAATTATGTAATTCCATTCATCCTCCAATCCTTCCTTCCTCCCCAACAATGTTGACTTGGGAGTGCAAATGGCCGATGTCTATACCATATAGGCCATTCAAAACTATAATTTACGCATGATGTTTTCTTTTTTATCATTAAAATTATTGAAGTTCAAAGAACAACATTCGCAAGATTCACAAAGATTATTATTTATTCAATATACAAATAGGAAAATTACAATTTTACAATTGCAAGGATTTAGTGGGATATTTGAAATTGTTTGTGCTTGCACAAAAAATCAATGTCCCCCTGTGCACTTGATGTGGAAATATGAAGTACATTGCATAAATGTTCTTCTGTCAATAATAACCTTGACTTTGACTTTACATTTTTCATAAAATAATGATATGTAACATGTACATAAATAATAATGATTGCTTAAAATCATAAACATGACAAAGAATACTACTTTAGCTCATATACACGTTTTAGTAATTAAATATAGCTCTCAGACTTTTTTTCATATCAGAATTTTTTCAAATTCAAATTGGTGAAATTTCATCATTGAGCTATAATCCGTTGAATAAAAATACGTTTTTTATTGATTCCATAATGTTCTCAAAAATGTACATTATTTTAATAGGGAGATATCATCGATCAAGTAGAAATCGAGATTATGTAATTTTTGAAGTTCAATATCGGATATCTGAATTTAATGGTCATAAATATTAAAAGCACAAAGTATACATATTCAATATGGAAGTAGAAAGTACTTACTTTCTTCAGGCTGTCATGGTCCTTTTCATAGATCATCCTTGGGAGGTAATTCTGAATAACTGGCAAATTAGTGGTCCATGATTTTTCGAACATATATTTCAGAAATGCCACTGATTTGCAGAATTTTTGAATCTTCATTTAGCCATTAAACCAAGCATGTTATTTGTTCTTGGAGGACTTCAGCGAACATCCTTAAACGGTTTTGAAAAAAGCATTAGGTCATTTAGGAGGAAGCGTCGAGCAATTATGATAATTTTAAGTATGCATGAAAAAGGATTCTGCAGAGCACAGAAGAAATATCATAAAACTACTCAAATGCTAATTATCATCATTACATTATTTTACACATTTAAGAATGTTTTTTTAATTCCAATATGGCCTTAGGTTTCTTAAATCGGTCTTATCGTGCTCTGGCATTATTTGTTTTTTTGGTGGTATTTCTGCTGATATGTGCCAGGAATTGCACAAAAGTATAATTTTATTTCTTCTGCATCGTCAATATTAAGAAGCTCTGTGTCATTATAGTGAATGTCTGACAGGTCAATGTTTACATCCCTTTAAATCTTGGCCTCATAGGGCAGTGTTTTTCAAAAACCTCATGATTAGTACATTCCGGGTGTAAGTTATAAAAGACAACTTATGGGAAAAATGACACATCCTTTGTTTATTTATTATAAAACACTGCTTTTTCAACTTTAATTTTATTGTTTTAATAAGGTATAAGTAGCGAGTCTGTGGCATGCATCGCAACCACATTGAATTGATTTTGTATATAAGTTTCCATTTGGTCATTATTACCTGAAGTTTATCAAGCCAACAGTCACTTGAGGAGAGCTTTTGTTGAGAATAACATTCACACATTTTATAGGAAATACGCTATCAAAGAATAATTTACAAATCTTTCAAAACATTCCATTCGGTTAATTGCACTGTGTGTTAGCACATATTGTTGTGAACAACTTTTTTCACTTAAGAAAAATGTAAAGTCAAAGTCAAGGTTATTATTGACAGACGAACATTTATGCAATGTACTTCATATTTCCACATCAAGTGTACAGAGGGACATTAATTTTTTGTGCAAGCACAAACAATATCAAAAATCCCACTAAATCCTTGCAATTGTAAAATTGTAATTTGCCTATTTGTATATTGAATATATAAAAATCTTTGTGAATCTTGCGAATGTTGTTCTTTGAACTTCAATAATTTTAATGATAAAACAGAAAAAATCATGCGTAAATTATACTTTTGAATGGCCTATATGGTACAGACATCGGCCGGCATAATTGAGTCCCCAACAAAAAAAAGTCATTCGTTTTGGGACGAAGGGGACTTAAAATTTCTAAATGACGCCCTTCAGCGAAAAAGGTTGGACAACCCTGTGCTAGAGGTTGGCCTAATACTAGAAACGAATGATGTCATTGAAGGCCATGACAATGTGTGTATCGTATTTAAGACTTTCACAGGGACAACTGCAGGGAGAGAAAGGAAAGATGGGATTCCAACGGAAATTATGTAATTCCATTCATCCTCCAATCCTTCCTTCCTCCCCAACAATGTTGACTTGGGAGTGCAAATGGCCGATGTCTATACCATATAGGCCATTCAAAACTATAATTTACGCATGATGTTTTCTTTTTTATCATTAAAATTATTGAAGTTCAAAGAACAACATTCGCAAGATTCACAAAGATTATTATTTATTCAATATACAAATAGGAAAATTACAATTTTACAATTGCAAGGATTTAGTGGGATATTTGAAATTGTTTGTGCTTGCACAAAAAATCAATGTCCCCCTGTACACTTGATGTGGAAATATGAAGTACATTGCATAAATGTTCTTCTGTCAATAATAACCTTGACTTTGACTTTACATTTTTCATAAAATAATGATATGTAACATGTACATAAATAATAATGATTGCTTAAAATCATAAACATGACAAAGAATACTACTTTAGCTCATATACACGTTTTAGTAATTAAATATAGCTCTCAGACTTTTTTTCATATCAGAATTTTTTCAAATTCAAATTGGTGAAATTTCATCATTGAGCTATAATCCGTTGAATAAAAATACGTTTTTTATTGATTCCATAATATTCTCAAAAATGTACGTTATTTTAATAGGGAGATATCATCGATCAAGTAGAAATCGAGATTATGTAATTTGGGAAGTTCAATATCGGATATCTGAATTTAATGGTCATAAATATTAAAAGCACAAAGTATATATATTCAATATGGAAGTAGAAAGTACTTACTTTCTTCAGGCTGTCATGGTCCTTTTCATAGATCATCCTTGGGAGGTAATTCTGAATAACTGGCAAATTAGTGGTCCATGATTTTTCGAACATATATTTCAGAAATGCCACTGATTTGCAGAATTTTTGAATCTTCATTTAGCCATTAAACCAAGCATGTTATTTGTTCTTGGAGGACTTCAGCGAACATCCTTAAACGGTTTTGAAAAAAGCATTAGGTCATTTAGGAGGAAGCGTCGAGCAATTATGATAATTTTAAGTATGCATGAAAAAGGATTCTGCAGAGCACAGAAGAAATATCATAAAACTACTCAAATGCTAATTATCATCATTACATTATTTTACACATTTAAGAATGTTTTTTTAATTCCAATATGGCCTTAGGTTTCTTAAATCGGTCTTATCGTGCTCTGGCATTATTTGTTTTTTTGGTGGTATTTCTGCTGATATGTGCCAGGAATTGCACAAAAGTATAATTTTATTTCTTCTGCATCGTCAATATTAAGAAGCTCTGTGTCATTATAGTGAATGTCTAACAGGTCTATGTTTACATCCCTTTAAATCTTGGCCTCATAGGGCAGTGTTTTTCAAAAACCTCATGATTAGTACATTCCGGGTGTAAGTTATAAAAGACAACTTATGGGAAAAATTACACATCCTTTATTTATTTATTATAAAACACTGCTTTTTCAACTTTAATTTTATTGTTTTAATAAGGTATAAGTAGCGAGTCTGTGGCATGCATCGCAACCACATTGAATTGATTTTGTATATAAGTTTCCATTTGGTCATTATTACCTGAAGTTTATCAAGCCAGCAGTCACTTGAGGAGAGCTTTTGTTGAGAATGACATTCACACATTTTATAGGAAATACGCTATCAAAGAATAATTTACAAATCTTTCAAAACATTCCATTCGGTTAATTGCACTGTTTGTTAGCACATATTGTTGTGAACAACTTTTTTCACTTAAGAAAAATGTAAAGTCAAAGCAAAGGTTATTATTGACAGACGAACATTTATGCAATGTACTTCATATTTCCACATCAAGTGTACAGAGGGACATTAATTTTTTGTGCAAGCTCAAACATTATCAAAAATCCCACTAAATCCTTGCAATTGTAAAATTGTAATTTGCCTATTTGTATATTGAATATATAAAAATCTTTGTGAATCTTGCGAATGTTGTTCTTTGAACTTCAATAATTTTAATGATAAAACAGAAAAAATCATGCGTAAATTATACTTTTGAATGGCCTATATGGTACAGACATCGGCCGGCATAATTGAGTCCCCAACAAAAAAAGTCATTCGTTTTGGGACGAAGGGGACTTAAAATTTCTAAATGACGCCCTTCAGCGAAAAAGGTTGGACAACCCTGTGCTAGAGGTTGGCCTAATACTAGAAACGAATGATGTCATTGAAGGCCATGACAATGTGTGTATCGTATTTAAGACTTTCACAGGGACAACTGCAGGGAGAGAAAGGAAAGATGGGATTCCAACGGAAATTATGTAATTCCATTCATCCTCCAATCCTTCCTTCCTCCCCAACAATGTTGACTTGGGAGTGCAAATGGCCGATGTCTATACCATATAGGCCATTCAAAACTATAATTTACGCATGATGTTTTCTTTTTTATCATTAAAATTATTGAAGTTCAAAGAACAACATTCACAAGATTCACAAAGATTATTATTTATTCAATATACAAATAGGAAAATTACAATTTTACAATTGCAAGGATTTAGTGGGATATTTGAAATTGTTTGTGCTTGCACAAAAAATCAATGTCCCCCTGTACACTTGATGTGGAAATATGAAGTACATTGCATAAATGTTCTTCTGTCAATAATAACCTTGACTTTGACTTTACATTTTTCATAAAATAATGATATGTAACATGTACATAAATAATAATGATTGCTTAAAATCATAAACATGACAAAGAATACTACTTTAGCTCATATACACGTTTTAGTAATTAAATATAGCTCTCAGACTTTTTTTCATATCAGAATTTTTTCAAATTCAAATTGGTGAAATTTCATCATTGAGCTATAATCCGTTGAATAAAAATACGTTTTTTATTGATTCCATAATGTTCTCAAAAATGTACGTTATTTTAATAGGGAGATATCATCGATCAAGTAGAAATCGAGATTATGTAATTTGGGAAGTTCAATATCGGATATCTGAATTTAATGGTCATAAATATTAAAAGCACAAAGTATATATATTCAATATGGAAGTAGAAAGTACTTACTTTCTTCAGGCTGTCATGGTCCTTTTCATAGATCATCCTTGGGAGGTAATTCTGAATAACTGGCAAATTAGTGGTCCATGATTTTTCGAACATATATTTCAGAAATGCCACTGATTTGCAGAATTTTTGAATCTTCATTTAGCCATTAAACCAAGCATGTTATTTGTTCTTGGAGGACTTCAGCGAACATCCTTAAACGGTTTTGAAAAAAGCATAGGTCATTTAGGAGGAAGCGTCGAGCAATTATGATAATTTTAAGTATGCATGAAAAAGGATTCTGCAGAGCACAGAAGAAATATCATAAAACTACTCAAATGCTAATTATCATCATTACATTATTTTACACATTTAAGAATGTTTTTTTAATTCCAATATGGCCTTAGGTTTCTTAAATCGGTCTTATCGTGCTCTGGCATTATTTGTTTTTTTGGTGGTATTTCTGCTGATATGTGCCAGGAATTGCACAAAAGTATAATTTTATTTCTTCTGCATCGTCAATATTAAGAAGCTCTGTGTCATTATAGTGAATGTCTAACAGGTCTATGTTTACATCCCTTTAAATCTTGGCCTCATAGGGCAGTGTTTTTCAAAAACCTCATGATTAGTACATTCCGGGTGTAAGTTATAAAAGACAACTTATGGGAAAAATTACACATCCTTTATTTATTTATTATAAAACACTGCTTTTTCAACTTTAATTTTATTGTTTTAATAAGGTATAAGTAGCGAGTCTGTGGCATGCATCGCAACCACATTGAATTGATTTTGTATATAAGTTTCCATTTGGTCATTATTACCTGAAGTTTATCAAGCCAGCAGTCACTTGAGGAGAGCTTTTGTTGAGAATGGCATTCACACATTTTATAGGAAATACGCTATCAAAGAATAATTTACAAATCTTTCAAAACATTCCATTCGGTTAATTGCACTGTTTGTTAGCACATATTGTTGTGAACAACTTTTTTCACTTAAGAAAAATGTAAAGTCAAAGCCAAGGTTATTATTGACAGACGAACATTTATGCAATGTACTTCATATTTCCACATCAAGTGTACAGAGGGACATTAATTTTTTGTGCAAGCACAAACAATATCAAAAATCCCACTAAATCCTTGCAATTGTAAAATTGTAATTTGCCTATTTGTATATTGAATATATAAAAATCTTTGTGAATCTTGCGAATGTTGTTCTTTGAACTTCAATAATTTTAATGATAAAACAGAAAAAATCATGCGTAAATTATACTTTTGAATGGCCTATATGGTACAGACATCGGCCGGCATAATTGAGTCCCCAACAAAAAAAAGTCATTCGTTTTGGGACGAAGGGGACTTAAAATTTCTAAATGACGCCCTTCAGCGAAAAAGGTTGGACAACCCTGTGCTAGAGGTTGGCCTAATACTAGAAACGAATGATGTCATTGAAGGCCATGACAATGTGTGTATCGTATTTAAGACTTTCACAGGGACAACTGCAGGGAGAGAAAGGAAAGATGGGATTCCAACGGAAATTATGTAATTCCATTCATCCTCCAATCCTTCCTTCCTCCCCAACAATGTTGACTTGGGAGTGCAAATGGCCGATGTCTATACCATATAGGCCATTCAAAACTATAATTTACGCATGATGTTTTCTTTTTTATCATTAAAATTATTGAAGTTCAAAGAACAACATTCGCAAGATTCACAAAGATTATTATTTATTCAATATACAAATAGGAAAATTACAATTTTACAATTGCAAGGATTTAGTGGGATATTTGAAATTGTTTGTGCTTGCACAAAAAATCAATGTCCCCCTGTACACTTGATGTGGAAATATGAAGTACATTGCATAAATGTTCTTCTGTCAATAATAACCTTGACTTTGACTTTACATTTTTCATAAAATAATGATATGTAACATGTACATAAATAATAATGATTGCTTAAAATCATAAACATGACAAAGAATACTACTTTAGCTCATATACACGTTTTAGTAATTAAATATAGCTCTCAGACTTTTTTTCATATCAGAATTTTTTCAAATTCAAATTGGTGAAATTTCATCATTGAGCTATAATCCGTTGAATAAAAATACGTTTTTTATTGATTCCATAATATTCTCAAAAATGTACGTTATTTTAATAGGGAGATATCATCGATCAAGTAGAAATCGAGATTATGTAATTTGGGAAGTTCAATATCGGATATCTGAATTTAATGGTCATAAATATTAAAAGCACAAAGTATATATATTCAATATGGAAGTAGAAAGTACTTACTTTCTTCAGGCTGTCATGGTCCTTTTCATAGATCATCCTTGGGAGGTAATTCTGAATAACTGGCAAATTAGTGGTCCATGATTTTTCGAACATATATTTCAGAAATGCCACTGATTTGCAGAATTTTTGAATCTTCATTTAGCCATTAAACCAAGCATGTTATTTGTTCTTGGAGGACTTCAGCGAACATCCTTAAACGGTTTTGAAAAAAGCATTAGGTCATTTAGGAGGAAGCGTCGAGCAATTATGATAATTTTAAGTATGCATGAAAAAGGATTCTGCAGAGCACAGAAGAAATATCATAAAACTACTCAAATGCTAATTATCATCATTACATTATTTTACACATTTAAGAATGTTTTTTTAATTCCAATATGGCCTTAGGTTTCTTAAATCGGTCTTATCGTGCTCTGGCATTATTTGTTTTTTTGGTGGTATTTCTGCTGATATGTGCCAGGAATTGCACAAAAGTATAATTTTATTTCTTCTGCATCGTCAATATTAAGAAGCTCTGTGTCATTATAGTGAATGTCTAACAGGTCTATGTTTACATCCCTTTAAATCTTGGCCTCATAGGGCAGTGTTTTTCAAAAACCTCATGATTAGTACATTCCGGGTGTAAGTTATAAAAGACAACTTATGGGAAAAATTACACATCCTTTATTTATTTATTATAAAACACTGCTTTTTCAACTTTAATTTTATTGTTTTAATAAGGTATAAGTAGCGAGTCTGTGGCATGCATCGCAACCACATTGAATTGATTTTGTATATAAGTTTCCATTTGGTCATTATTACCTGAAGTTTATCAAGCCAGCAGTCACTTGAGGAGAGCTTTTGTTGAGAATGGCATTCACACATTTTATAGGAAATACGCTATCAAAGAATAATTTACAAATCTTTCAAAACATTCCATTCGGTTAATTGCACTGTTTGTTAGCACATATTGTTGTGAACAACTTTTTTCACTTAAGAAAAATGTAAAGTCAAAGCCAAGGTTATTATTGACAGACGAACATTTATGCAATGTACTTCATATTTCCACATCAAGTGTACAGAGGGACATTAATTTTTTGTGCAAGCACAAACAATATCAAAAATCCCACTAAATCCTTGCAATTGTAAAATTGTAATTTGCCTATTTGTATATTGAATATATAAAAATCTTTGTGAATCTTGCGAATGTTGTTCTTTGAACTTCAATAATTTTAATGATAAAACAGAAAAAATCATGCGTAAATTATACTTTTGAATGGCCTATATGGTACAGACATCGGCCGGCATAATTGAGTCCCCAACAAAAAAAAGTCATTCGTTTTGGGACGAAGGGGACTTAAAATTTCTAAATGACGCCCTTCAGCGAAAAATGTTGGACAACCCTGTGCTAGAGGTTGGCCTAATACTAGAAACGAATGATGTCATTGAAGGCCATGACAATGTGTGTATCGTATTTAAGACTTTCACAGGGACAACTGCAGGGAGAGAAAGGAAAGATGGGATTCCAACGGAAATTATGTAATTCCATTCATCCTCCAATCCTTCCTTCCTCCCCAACAATGTTGACTTGGGAGTGCAAATGGCCGATGTCTATACCATATAGGCCATTCAAAACTATAATTTACGCATGATGTTTTCTTTTTTATCATTAAAATTATTGAAGTTCAAAGAACAACATTCGCAAGATTCACAAAGATTATTATTTATTCAATATACAAATAGGAAAATTACAATTTTACAATTGCAAGGATTTAGTGGGATATTTGAAATTGTTTGTGCTTGCACAAAAAATCAATGTCCCCCTGTACACTTGATGTGGAAATATGAAGTACATTGCATAAATGTTCTTCTGTCAATAATAACCTTGACTTTGACTTTACATTTTTCATAAAATAATGATATGTAACATGTACATAAATAATAATGATTGCTTAAAATCATAAACATGACAAAGAATACTACTTTAGCTCATATACACGTTTTAGTAATTAAATATAGCTCTCAGACTTTTTTTCATATCAGAATTTTTTCAAATTCAAATTGGTGAAATTTCATCATTGAGCTATAATCCGTTGAATAAAAATACGTTTTTTATTGATTCCATAATATTCTCAAAAATGTACGTTATTTTAATAGGGAGATATCATCGATCAAGTAGAAATCGAGATTATGTAATTTGGGAAGTTCAATATCGGATATCTGAATTTAATGGTCATAAATATTAAAAGCAAAAAGTATATATATTCAATATGGAAGTAGAAAGTACTTACTTTCTTCAGGCTGTCATGGTCCTTTTCATAGATCATCCTTGGGAGGTAATTCTGAATAACTGGCAAATTAGTGGTCCATGATTTTTCGAACATATATTTCAGAAATGCCACTGATTTGCAGAATTTTTGAATCTTCATTTAGCCATTAAACCAAGCATGTTATTTGTTCTTGGAGGACTTTAGCGAACATCCTTAAACGGTTTTGAAAAAAGCATTAGGTCATTTAGGAGGAAGCGTCGAGCAATTATGATAATTTTAAGTATGCAAGAAAAAGGATTCTGCAGAGCACAGAAGAAATATCATAAAACTACTCAAATGCTAATTATCATCATTACATTATTTTACACATTTAAGAATGTTTTTTTAATTCCAATATGGCCTTAGGTTTCTTAAATCGGTCTTATCGTGCTCTGGCATTATTTGTTTTTTTGGTGGTATTTCTGCTGATATGTGCCAGGAATTGCACAAAAGTTTAATTTTATTTCTTCTGCATCGTCAATATTAAGAAGCTCTGTGTCATTATAGTGAATGTCTAACAGGTCTATGTTTACATCCCTTTAAATCTTGGCCTCATAGGGCAGTGTTTTTCAAAAACCTCATGATTAGTACATTCCGGGTGTAAGTTATAAAAGACAACTTATGGGAAAAATTACACATCCTTTGTTTATTTATTATAAAACACTGCTTTTTCAACTTTAATTTTATTGTTTTAATAAGGTATAAGTAGCGAGTCTGTGGCATGCATCGCAACCACATTGAATTGATTTTGTATACAAGTTTCCATTTGGTCATTATTACCTGAAGTTTATCAAGCCAGCAGTCACTTGAGGAGAGCTTTTGTTGAGAATGGCATTCACACATTTTATAGGAAATACGCTATCAAAGAATAATTTACAAATCTTTCAAAACATTCCATTCGGTTAATTGCACTGTTTGTTAGCACATATTGTTGTGAACAACTTTTTTCACTTAAGAAAAATGTAAAGTCAAAGCCAAGGTTATTATTGACAGACGAACATTTATGCAATGTACTTCATATTTCCACATCAAGTGTACAGAGGGACATTAATTTTTTGTGCAAGCACAAACAATATCAAAAATCCCACTAAATCCTTGCAATTGTAAAATTGTAATTTGCCTATTTGTATATTGAATATATAAAAATCTTTGTGAATCTTGCGAATGTTGTTCTTTGAACTTCAATAATTTTAATGATAAAACAGAAAAAATCATGCGTAAATTATACTTTTGAATGGCCTATATGGTACAGACATCGGCCGGCATAATTGAGTCCCCAACAAAAAAAAGTCATTCGTTTTGGGACGAAGGGGACTTAAAATTTCTAAATGACGCCCTTCAGCGAAAAATGTTGGACAACCCTGTGCTAGAGGTTGGCCTAATACTAGAAACGAATGATGTCATTGAAGGCCATGACAATGTGTGTATCGTATTTAAGACTTTCACAGGGACAACTGCAGGGAGAGAAAGGAAAGATGGGATTCCAACGGAAATTATGTAATTCCATTCATCCTCCAATCCTTCCTTCCTCCCCAACAATGTTGACTTGGGAGTGCAAATGGCCGATGTCTATACCATATAGGCCATTCAAAACTATAATTTACGCATGATGTTTTCTTTTTTATCATTAAAATTATTGAAGTTCAAAGAACAACATTCGCAAGATTCACAAAGATTATTATTTATTCAATATACAAATAGGAAAATTACAATTTTACAATTGCAAGGATTTAGTGGGATATTTGAAATTGTTTGTGCTTGCACAAAAAATCAATGTCCCCCTGTACACTTGATGTGGAAATATGAAGTACATTGCATAAATGTTCTTCTGTCAATAATAACCTTGACTTTGACTTTACATTTTTCATAAAATAATGATATGTAACATGTACATAAATAATAATGATTGCTTAAAATCATAAACATGACAAAGAATACTACTTTAGCTCATATACACGTTTTAGTAATTAAATATAGCTCTCAGACTTTTTTTCATATCAGAATTTTTTCAAATTCAAATTGGTGAAATTTCATCATTGAGCTATAATCCGTTGAATAAAAATACGTTTTTTATTGATTCCATAATATTCTCAAAAATGTACGTTATTTTAATAGGGAGATATCATCGATCAAGTAGAAATCGAGATTATGTAATTTGGGAAGTTCAATATCGGATATCTGAATTTAATGGTCATAAATATTAAAAGCACAAAGTATATATATTCAATATGGAAGTAGAAAGTACTTACTTTCTTCAGGCTGTCATGGTCCTTTTCATAGATCATCCTTGGGAGGTAATTCTGAATAACTGGCAAATTAGTGGTCCATGATTTTTCGAACATATATTTCAGAAATGCCACTGATTTGCAGAATTTTTGAATCTGCATTTAGCCATTAAACCAAGCATGTTATTTGTTCTTGGAGGACTTCAGCGAACATCCTTAAACGGTTTTGAAAAAAGCATTAGGTCATTTAGGAGGAAGCGTCGAGCAATTATGATAATTTTAAGTATGCAAGAAAAAGGATTCTGCAGAGCACAGAAGAAATATCATAAAACTACTCAAATGCTAATTATCATCATTACATTATTTTACACATTTAAGAATGTTTTTTTAATTCCAATATGGCCTTAGGTTTCTTAAATCGGTCTTATCGTGCTCTGGCATTATTTGTTTTTTTGGTGGTATTTCTGCTGATATGTGCCAGGAATTGCACAAAAGTTTAATTTTATTTCTTCTGCATCGTCAATATTAAGAAGCTCTGTGTCATTATAGTGAATGTCTAACAGGTCTATGTTTACATCCCTTTAAATCTTGGCCTCATAGGGCAGTGTTTTTCAAAAACCTCATGATTAGTACATTCCGGGTGTAAGTTATAAAAGACAACTTATGGGAAAAATTACACATCCTTTGTTTATTTATTATAAAACACTGCTTTTTCAACTTTAATTTTATTGTTTTAATAAGGTATAAGTAGCGAGTCTGTGGCATGCATCGCAACCACATTGAATTGATTTTGTATATAAGTTTCCATTTGGTCATTATTACCTGAAGTTTATCAAGCCAGCAGTCACTTGAGGAGAGCTTTTGTTGAGAATGGCATTCACACATTTTATAGGAAATACGCTATCAAAGAATAATTTACAAATCTTTCAAAACATTCCATTCGGTTAATTGCACTGTTTGTTAGCACATATTGTTGTGAACAACTTTTTTCACTTAAGAAAAATGTAAAGTCAAAGCCAAGGTTATTATTGACAGACGAACATTTATGCAATGTACTTCATATTTCCACATCAAGTGTACAGAGGGACATTAATTTTTTGTGCAAGCACAAACAATATCAAAAATCCCACTAAATCCTTGCAATTGTAAAATTGTAATTTGCCTATTTGTATATTGAATATATAAAAATCTTTGTGAATCTTGCGAATGTTGTTCTTTGAACTTCAATAATTTTAATGATAAAACAGAAAAAATCATGCGTAAATTATACTTTTGAATGGCCTATATGGTACAGACATCGGCCGGCATAATTGAGTCCCCAACAAAAAAAAGTCATTCGTTTTGGGACGAAGGGGACTTAAAATTTCTAAATGACGCCCTTCAGCGAAAAATGTTGGACAACCCTGTGCTAGAGGTTGGCCTAATACTAGAAACGAATGATGTCATTGAAGGCCATGACAATGTGTGTATCGTATTTAAGACTTTCACAGGGACAACTGCAGGGAGAGAAAGGAAAGATGGGATTCCAACGGAAATTATGTAATTCCATTCATCCTCCAATCCTTCCTTCCTCCCCAACAATGTTGACTTGGGAGTGCAAATGGCCGATGTCTATACCATATAGGCCATTCAAAACTATAATTTACGCATGATGTTTTCTTTTTTATCATTAAAATTATTGAAGTTCAAAGAACAACATTCGCAAGATTCACAAAGATTATTATTTATTCAATATACAAATAGGAAAATTACAATTTTACAATTGCAAGGATTTAGTGGGATATTTGAAATTGTTTGTGCTTGCACAAAAAATCAATGTCCCCCTGTACACTTGATGTGGAAATATGAAGTACATTGCATAAATGTTCTTCTGTCAATAATAACCTTGACTTTGACTTTACATTTTTCATAAAATAATGATATGTAACATGTACATAAATAATAATGATTGCTTAAAATCATAAACATGACAAAGAATACTACTTTAGCTCATATACACGTTTTAGTAATTAAATATAGCTCTCAGACTTTTTTTCATATCAGAATTTTTTCAAATTCAAATTGGTGAAATTTCATCATTGAGCTATAATCCGTTGAATAAAAATACGTTTTTTATTGATTCCATAATATTCTCAAAAATGTACGTTATTTTAATAGGGAGATATCATCGATCAAGTAGAAATCGAGATTATGTAATTTGGGAAGTTCAATATCGGATATCTGAATTTAATGGTCATAAATATTAAAAGCACAAAGTATATATATTCAATATGGAAGTAGAAAGTACTTACTTTCTTCAGGCTGTCATGGTCCTTTTCATAGATCATCCTTGGGAGGTAATTCTGAATAACTGGCAAATTAGTGGTCCATGATTTTTCGAACATATATTTCAGAAATGCCACTGATTTGCAGAATTTTTGAATCTTCATTTAGCCATTAAACCAAGCATGTTATTTGTTCTTGGAGGACTTCAGCGAACATCCTTAAACGGTTTTGAAAAAAGCATTAGGTCATTTAGGAGGAAGCGTCGAGCAATTATGATAATTTTAAGTATGCAAGAAAAAGGATTCTGCAGAGCACAGAAGAAATATCATAAAACTACTCAAATGCTAATTATCATCATTACATTATTTTACACATTTAAGAATGTTTTTTTAATTCCAATATGGCCTTAGGTTTCTTAAATCGGTCTTATCGTGCTCTGGCATTATTTGTTTTTTTGGTGGTATTTCTGCTGATATGTGCCAGGAATTGCACAAAAGTTTAATTTTATTTCTTCTGCATCGTCAATATTAAGAAGCTCTGTGTCATTATAGTGAATGTCTAACAGGTCTATGTTTACATCCCTTTAAATCTTGGCCTCATAGGGCAGTGTTTTTCAAAAACCTCATGATTAGTACATTCCGGGTGTAAGTTATAAAAGACAACTTATGGGAAAAATGACACATCCTTTATTTATTTATTATAAAACACTGCTTTTTCAACTTTAATTTTATTGTTTTAATAAGGTATAAGTAGCGAGTCTGTGGCATGCATCGCAACCACATTGAATTGATTTAGTATATAAGTTTCCATTTGGTCATTATTACCTGAAGTTTATCAAGCCAGCAGTCACTTGAGGAGAGCTTTTGTTGAGAATGGCATTCACACATTTTATAGGAAATAAGCTATCAAAGAATAATTTACAAATCTTTCAAAACATTCCATTCGGTTAATTGCACTGTTTGTTAGCACATATTGTTGTGAACAACTTTTTTCACTTAAGAAAAATATAAAGTCAAAGCCAAGGTTATTATTGACAGACGAACATTTATGCAATGTACTTCATATTTCCACATCAAGTGTACAGAGGGACATTAATTTTTTGTGCAAGCACAAACAATATCAAAAATCCCACTAAATCCTTGCAATTGTAAAATTGTAATTTGCCTATTTGTATATTGAATATATAAAAATCTTTGTGAATCTTGCGAATGTTGTTCTTTGAACTTCAATAATTTTAATGATAAAACAGAAAAAATCATGCGTAAATTATACTTTTGAATGGCCTATATGGTACAGACATCGGCCGGCATAATTGAGTCCCCAACAAAAAAAAGTCATTCGTTTTGGGACGAAGGGGACTTAAAATTTCTAAATGACGCCCTTCAGCGAAAAAGGTTGGACAACCCTGTGCTAGAGGTTGGCCTAATACTAGAAACGAATGATGTCATTGAAGGCCATGACAATGTGTGTATCGTATTTAAGACTTTCACAGGGACAACTGCAGGGAGAGAAAGGAAAGATGGGATTCCAACGGAAATTATGTAATTCCATTCATCCTCCAATCCTTCCTTCCTCCCCAACAATGTTGACTTGGGAGTGCAAATGGCCGATGTCTATACCATATAGGCCATTCAAAACTATAATTTACGCATGATGTTTTCTTTTTTATCATTAAAATTATTGAAGTTCAAAGAACAACATTCGCAAGATTCACAAAGATTATTATTTATTCAATATACAAATAGGAAAATTACAATTTTACAATTGCAAGGATTTAGTGGGATATTTGAAATTGTTTGTGCTTGCACAAAAAATCAATGTCCCCCTGTACACTTGATGTGGAAATATGAAGTACATTGCATAAATGTTCTTCTGTCAATAATAACCTTGACTTTGACTTTACATTTTTCATAAAATAATGATATGTAACATGTAAATAAATAATAATGATTGCTTAAAATCATAAACATGACAATGAATACTACTTTAGCTCATATACACGTTTTAGTAATTAAATATAGCTCTCAGACTTTTTTTCATATCAGAATTTTTTCAAATTCAAATTGGTGAAATTTCATCATTGAGCTATAATCCGTTGAATAAAAATACGTTTTTTATTGATTCCATAATATTCTCAAAAATGTACGTTATTTTAATAGGGAGATATCATCGATCAAGTAGAAATCGAGATTATGTAATTTGGGAAGTTCAATATCGGATATCTGAATTTAATGGTCATAAATATTAAAAGCACAAAGTATATATATTCAATATGGAAGTAGAAAGTACTTACTTTCTTTAGGCTGTCATGGTCCTTTTCATAGATCATCCTTGGGAGGTAATTCTGAATAACTGGCAAATTAGTGGTCCATGATTTTTCGAACATATATTTCAGAAATGCCACTGATTTGCAGAATTTTTGAATCTTCATTTAGCCATTAAACCAAGCATGTTATTTGTTCTTGGAGGACTTCAGCGAACATCCTTAAACGGTTTTGAAAAAAGCATTAGGTCATTTAGGTGGAAGCGTCGAGCAATTATGATAATTTTAAGTATGCAAGAAAAAGGATTCTGCAGAGCACAGAAGAAATATCATAAAACTACTCAAATGCTAATTATCATCATTACATTATTTTACACATTTAAGAATGTTTTTTTAATTCCAATATGGCCTTAGGTTTCTTAAATCGGTCTTATCGTGCTCTGGCATTATTTGTTTTTTTGGTGGTATTTCTGCTGATATGTGCCAGGAATTGCACAAAAGTTTAATTTTATTTCTTCTGCATCGTCAATATTAAGAAGCTCTGTGTCATTATAGTGAATGTCTAACAGGTCTATGTTTACATCCCTTTAAATCTTGGCCTCATAGGGCAGTGTTTTTCAAAAACCTCATGATTAGTACATTCCGGGTGTAAGTTATAAAAGACAACTTATGGGAAAAATGACACATCCTTTGTTTATTTATTATAAAACACTGCTTTTTCAACTTTAATTTTATTGTTTTAATAAGGTATAAGTAGCGAGTCTGTGGCATGCATCGCAACCACATTGAATTGATTTTGTATATAAGTTTCCATTTGGTCATTATTACCTGAAGTTTATCAAGCCAACAGTCACTTGAGGAGAGCTTTTGTTGAGAATGACATTCACACATTTTATAGGAAATACGCTATCAAAGAATAATTTACAAATCTTTCAAAACATTCCATTCGGTTAATTGCACTGTTTGTTAGCACATATTGTTGTGAACAACTTTTTTCACTTAAGAAAAATGTAAAGTCAAAGCCAAGGTTATTATTGACAGACGAACATTTATGCAATGTACTTCATATTTCCACATCAAGTGTACAGAGGGACATTAATTTTTTGTGCAAGCACAAACAATATCAAAAATCCCACTAAATCCTTGCAATTGTAAAATTGTAATTTGCCTATTTGTATATTGAATATATAAAAATCTTTGTGAATCTTGCGAATGTTGTTCTTTGAACTTCAATAATTTTAATGATAAAACAGAAAAAATCATGCGTAAATTATACTTTTGAATGGCCTATATGGTACAGACATCGGCCGGCATAATTGAGTCCCCAACAAAAAAAAGTCATTCGTTTTGGGACGAAGGGGACTTAAAATTTCTAAATGACGCCCTTCAGCGAAAAAGGTTGGACAACCCTGTGCTAGAGGTTGGCCTAATACTAGAAACGAATGATGTCATTGAAGGCCATGACAATGTGTGTATCGTATTTAAGACTTTCACAGGGACAACTGCAGGGAGAGAAAGGAAAGATGGGATTCCAACGGAAATTATGTAATTCCATTCATCCTCCAATCCTTCCTTCCTCCCCAACAATGTTGACTTGGGAGTGCAAATGGCCGATGTCTATACCATATAGGCCATTCAAAACTATAATTTACGCATGATGTTTTCTTTTTTATCATTAAAATTATTGAAGTTCAAAGAACAACATTCGCAAGATTCACAAAGATTATTATTTATTCAATATACAAATAGGAAAATTACAATTTTACAATTGCAAGGATTTAGTGGGATATTTGAAATTGTTTGTGCTTGCACAAAAAATCAATGTCCCCCTGTACACTTGATGTGGAAATATGAAGTACATTGCATAAATGTTCTTCTGTCAATAATAACCTTGACTTTGACTTTACATTTTTCATAAAATAATGATATGTAACATGTACATAAATAATAATGATTGCTTAAAATCATAAACATGACAAAGAATACTACTTTAGCTCATATACACGTTTTAGTAATTAAATATAGCTCTCAGACTTTTTTTCATATCAGAATTTTTTCAAATTCAAATTGGTGAAATTTCATCATTGAGCTATAATCCGTTGAATAAAAATACGTTTTTTATTGATTCCATAATATTCTCAAAAATGTACGTTATTTTAATAGGGAGATATCATCGATCAAGTAGAAATCGAGATTATGTAATTTGGGAAGTTCAATATCGGATATCTGAATTTAATGGTCATAAATATTAAAAGCACAAAGTATATATATTCAATATGGAAGTAGAAAGTACTTACTTTCTTCAGGCTGTCATGGTCCTTTTCATAGATCATCCTTGGGAGGTAATTCTGAATAACTGGCAAATTAGTGGTCCATGATTTTTCGAACATATATTTCAGAAATGCCACTGATTTGCAGAATTTTTGAATCTTCATTTAGCCATTAAACCAAGCATGTTATTTGTTCTTGGAGGACTTCAGCGAACATCCTTAAACGGTTTTGAAAAAAGCATTAGGTCATTTAGGAGGAAGCGTCGAGCAATTATGATAATTTTAAGTATGCATGAAAAAGGATTCTGCAGAGCACAGAAGAAATATCATAAAACTACTCAAATGCTAATTATCATCATTACATTATTTTACACATTTAAGAATGTTTTTTTAATTCCAATATGGCCTTAGGTTTCTTAAATCGGTCTTATCGTGCTCTGGCATTATTTGTTTTTTTGGTGGTATTTCTGCTGATATGTGCCAGGAATTGCACAAAAGTATAATTTTATTTCTTCTGCATCGTCAATATTAAGAAGCTCTGTGTCATTATAGTGAATGTCTGACAGGTCAATGTTTACATCCCTTTAAATCTTGGCCTCATAGGGCAGTGTTTTTCAAAAACCTCATGATTAGTACATTCCGGGTGTAAGTTATAAAAGACAACTTATGGGAAAAATGACACATCCTTTGTTTATTTATTATAAAACACTGCTTTTTCAACTTTAATTTTATTGTTTTAATAAGGTATAAGTAGCGAGTCTGTGGCATGCATCGCAACCACATTGAATTGATTTAGTATATAAGTTTCCATTTGGTCATTATTACCTGAAGTTTATCAAGCCAGCAGTCACTTGAGGAGAGCTTTTGTTGAGAATGGCATTCACACATTTTATAGGAAATAAGCTATCAAAGAATAATTTACAAATCTTTCAAAACATTCCATTCGGTTAATTGCACTGTTTGTTAGCACATATTGTTGTGAACAACTTTTTTCACTTAAGAAAAATGTAAAGTCAAAGCCAAGGTTATTATTGACAGACGAACATTTATGCAATGTACTTCATATTTCCACATCAAGTGTACAGAGGGACATTAATTTTTTGTGCAAGCACAAACAATATCAAAAATCCCACTAAATCCTTGCAATTGTAAAATTGTAATTTGCCTATTTGTATATTGAATATATAAAAATCTTTGTGAATCTTGCGAATGTTGTTCTTTGAACTTCAATAATTTTAATGATAAAACAGAAAAAATCATGCGTAAATTATACTTTTGAATGGCCTATATGGTACAGACATCGGCCGGCATAATTGAGTCCCCAACAAAAAAAAGTCATTCGTTTTGGGACGAAGGGGACTTAAAATTTCTAAATGACGCCCTTCAGCGAAAAAGGTTGGACAACCCTGTGCTAGAGGTTGGCCTAATACTAGAAACGAATGATGTCATTGAAGGCCATGACAATGTGTGTATCGTATTTAAGACTTTCACAGGGACAACTGCAGGGAGAGAAAGGAAAGATGGGATTCCAACGGAAATTATGTAATTCCATTCATCCTCCAATCCTTCCTTCCTCCCCAACAATGTTGACTTGGGAGTGCAAATGGCCGATGTCTATAACATATAGGCCATTCAAAACTATAATTTACGCATGATGTTTTCTTTTTTATCATTAAAATTATTGAAGTTCAAAGAACAACATTCGCAAGATTCACAAAGATTATTATTTATTCAATATACAAATAGGAAAATTACAATTTTACAATTGCAAGGATTTAGTGGGATATTTGAAATTGTTTGTGCTTGCACAAAAAATCAATGTCCCCCTGTACACTTGATGTGGAAATATGAAGTACATTGCATAAATGTTCTTCTGTCAATAATAACCTTGACTTTGACTTTACATTTTTCATAAAATAATGATATGTAACATGTACATAAATAATAATGATTGCTTAAAATCATAAACATGACAAAGAATACTACTTTAGCTCATATACACGTTTTAGTAATTAAATATAGCTCTCAGACTTTTTTTCATATCAGAATTTTTTCAAATTCAAATTGGTGAAATTTCATCATTGAGCTATAATCCGTTGAATAAAAATACGTTTTTTATTGATTCCATAATATTCTCAAAAATGTACGTTATTTTAATAGGGAGATATCATCGATCAAGTAGAAATCGAGATTATGTAATTTGGGAAGTTCAATATCGGATATCTGAATTTAATGGTCATAAATATTAAAAGCACAAAGTATATATATTCAATATGGAAGTAGAAAGTACTTACTTTCTTCAGGCTGTCATGGTCCTTTTCATAGATCATCCTTGGGAGGTAATTCTGAATAACTGGCAAATTAGTGGTCCATGATTTTTCGAACATATATTTCAGAAATGCCACTGATTTGCAGAATTTTTGAATCTTCATTTAGCCATTAAACCAAGCATGTTATTTGTTCTTGGAGGACTTCAGCGAACATCCTTAAACGGTTTTGAAAAAAGCATTAGGTCATTTAGGAGGAAGCGTCGAGCAATTATGATAATTTTAAGTATGCATGAAAAAGGATTCTGCAGAGCACAGAAGAAATATCATAAAACTACTCAAATGCTAATTATCATCATTACATTATTTTACACATTTAAGAATGTTTTTTTAATTCCAATATGGCCTTAGGTTTCTTAAATCGGTCTTATCGTGCTCTGGCATTATTTGTTTTTTTGGTGGTATTTCTGCTGATATGTGCCAGGAATTGCACAAAAGTATAATTTTATTTCTTCTGCATCGTCAATATTAAGAAGCTCTGTGTCATTATAGTGAATGTCTAACAGGTCAATGTTTACATCCCTTTAAATCTTGGCCTCATAGGGCAGTGTTTTTCAAAAACCTCATGATTAGTACATTCCGGGTGTAAGTTATAAAAGACAACTTATGGGAAAAATTACACATCCTTTATTTATTTATTATAAAACACTGCTTTTTCAACTTTAATTTTATTGTTTTAATAAGGTATAAGTAGCGAGTCTGTGGCATGCATCGCAACCACATTGAATTGATTTAGTATATAAGTTTCCATTTGGTCATTATTACCTGAAGTTTATCAAGCCAGCAGTCACTTGAGGAGAGCTTTTGTTGAGAATGGCATTCACACATTTTATAGGAAATACGCTATCAAAGAATAATTTACAAATCTTTCAAAACATTCCATTCGGTTAATTGCACTGTTTGTTAGCACATATTGTTGTGAACAACTTTTTTCACTTAAGAAAAATGTAAAGTCAAAGCCAAGGTTATTATTGACAGACGAACATTTATGCAATGTACTTCATATTTCCACATCAAGTGTACAGAGGGACATTAATTTTTTGTGCAAGCACAAACAATATCAAAAATCCCACTAAATCCTTGCAATTGTAAAATTGTAATTTGCCTATTTGTATATTGAATATATAAAAATCTTTGTGAATCTTGCGAATGTTGTTCTTTGAACTTCAATAATTTTAATGATAAAACAGAAAAAATCATGCGTAAATTATACTTTTGAATGGCCTATATGGTACAGACATCGGCCGGCATAATTGAGTCCCCAACAAAAAAAAGTCATTCGTTTTGGGACGAAGGGGACTTAAAATTTCTAAATGACGCCCTTCAGCGAAAAAGGTTGGACAACCCTGTGCTAGAGGTTGGCCTAATACTAGAAAC